>JAEOAD010000017.1:8535000-9890000 GCA_036365145.1 Orientallactaga sibirica | reverse complement strand
AGGCTTTGCAAGCAAGTGCCTTAACCACTGACCCATCTCTCCAGGCCTTGTTTGTTTGTTTTTTATTCTTGATCATTCCTTCCTTCTTCCCATCTTGTTGCCTCTCTACTTTTTCTTTTTCTTTTTTTCTTTTGGTGATCCATTGAGTTCACTTAGGTTTCTGCACAAGAGGCTATTTACCAGAGCACAGGCAACTTACCAAAGTCTATATCACTGAAGAAAATGTTCCTGCTTCAATTAGTAACCATTAACTATCAAGAGATACTCAACAAAGAGTAGTACATTAACAGTTCCTCCCCACTAGGAATCATTCAATTAAGTACAACTCTAGAAGGATTGTGAAGCCTTGTGAACTCCTCCCCAGTCTTTGAAGAAAATGCTGAGGGCCCACTCTTATACAGGCTTTATGCAGATTATCACAGGTGATGTGAGTTCATCATGTTACATCTAAAAGATGGTATTTTACAACAATCTTCTCATTCTTTGGCTCTTATATTCTTCCTAGTACCTCTTTTGTGATGTTTTCTTAACTGTGGTGGTAGTGATAGAGACATCCCACTAAGGGCTGGGCACTCAACCATCTTTTTTTCCTAGCATATTGACCACTTAGGAATCTCTGAAGTAACCACTGCCTATTACCAAAAATAATAATAATAATAATAATAATAATAATAACCTTCTCCCTTTCTCCCTTCTCTAACCAAATCAAATCTAAAGCACTGATCCATGGAAGAAACCTCCTCAACTCTAATCAGAAAGCCATTGTTGACCCCATAAAAAACTCATAACACTGGGCCTATCTTTCCTGGAAAGTGAGTAGTTTAGTGTGGATTACCACAGCTGGATAAGTCTGGTGATAACAGTTTTTGTTTGTTTGTTTGTTTGTTTGTTTGTTTGTTTTTTTTTTGTTTGTTTGATTTTCCTGCAGTAGTCTGCATAGCATTAGCACGCTCCTGCAATATGAAAGTCAAGCAACAGACAGAACACTTTCAGCTCAGTGCCACTTTGATTTCTTTATGTCCTACCACCACTGTGAATGATAACTTCAGCAATAGGATCTTACTGAAAAGTCTCAGTGGGCAAGCAAGATCAATGACAAGAGTTTATATTGTTTAAACCAAATCACCCTCATACACATCTTCTTTACCTTTGGTTGGTTTACTAGGTGCTTGTAATCCTCATTTATCTTAAAAATAAACCAGCTCTTTGTTTCACTAGTTCTTTATCTTACTTTTTTAAATTTCTGATTCATTAATTTCTCCTTGAACTTTATTATTTATTACCATCTATTACTTTTTTAAATATTCTTTTAAAAAAATCCTCATTTTTCTTACCTAGAGCTACAATAATAAATTGAGATTCTTTTCTAATTTTAATGCAATTATTTATAGCTATAAACTCATTCAAAGCATTGCTTTTCTTTTAGTGTGCAGATCTGGCATGCTAAAATTTCTATTTGAATCTTCCTTTTTTTTCAGTATTGAATTATGAATGGGCCATTACAATATACTATCCATGAGTATGTTTAAGGAGTTTTGTTGCTTATTATTGATTTCTAATTTTATTTTATTCTGATCAGATTTAGAAATCAATTTTATTGTGTTTGTTGAACATCTACTTAGGCCTTAAAAAGCCCCATGGGCTGCTGGGAAGAATGTGTATTCATGATTTGGATGGACTACTTGTAGATATGTGTTTAGTCTATTTGATCTGTACTATCATTTAATAATGCTGTTTCTTTGCTGTTTTTTTTTTTGTTGTTGTTGTTGTTGTTTGTTTGTTTTTTGGTCTGGATACCCTGTCAATTAGCCATTTGTAATTCCTTCAGTTTATTCTTATTATGAAGGATAGCTTTTCTGGGTATAGTAATCTAGGTTAGCAATTACTGTCTTTGATCACTTAAAATGTATCATTTCAGGCCTGGCTTGTACCACTTATTCTGAGAAATATGATGTTTCTTATGTTTTACTGTATTCTTTTTCTCCTACTTCTATGTCCATCATTTATAAAGTTAGTCCCTTATTGTTGTCCCATAGGTCTCACTTCATCAGTTTCTATTGTTTATTACATTATCCTTATTACCTGAGTGTTCTGATTTATCAACCTTGTCTTCAAGACCTGCCATTGTCTTCTGATTGTTTCTAATAGTGAGACTTTAAAGTGTGTTTAACTATTGAACTTTCTCTTTTGAAATTTATATAATTTTCACTTTTTCTTATTGAAATTCTTATCTGATATAATTTTTATTAATTTCAACTATTTAATTATATTACGCTTAACTCATTCAGAAGTAAATTCACTTTTCTTCTATTTGAATTTTTGGAAAGTCTTATAATCATGCATTTGATTTTCATTTTGGTCTTGGATTGAAATACATTACTGTAGAACTGGTAACATTTGGAGTCATCAAAATTCCTTGCATTTTCACGTTTCCTGCAGTTCTATCATGGGGCATATATAACTGTAATTAGGTTATTGATTAGATTATTTTGGTCATCTATATCTTTAATGACAGTATTTATAATATTTACATAGGATTGGACTGCAGTAAGGCTGAAGCGCCTTTCCTTTTCAATGGACAGGGGTACTCAGTATCTAAACTCTCAGTTCTTCCGCTCAGGGTAGGATGAGCCATCTCCTACACTAGTTGGACTGCAAATCAATAAAACTTCAGAAGCAACATCAAGTGACTTATAGTTCTATAATATAAATGAAAGCATTTCCAGGGTCTGGAGAGATGGCTTAGTGGTTAAGCACTTGCCTGTGAAGCCCAAGGACTCTGGTGTGAGGCTTGATTCCCCAGGATCCACATGAGCCAGATGCACAAAGTGGCTCATGCATCTGGTGTTAGTTTGCAGTGGCTAGAGGCCCTGGCGTGCCCATTCTCCCTCTGTCTCTCTGCCTCTTTCTCTGTTCACCTGTCACTCTCAAATAAAATAAATAAACATAAATAAAAGCATTTCCAATTAATAACTATTGTCCCTTCAACTCTTAGAACATTGGAGAAATAATATTACAAGGATAGTATGGTGTACACAAAGATATTTGTCTCCTTATATAGCAATGGAAAAGAAATTAAGACTAACAATGTTACAACAACATAGAAAAATAGAAAGAGGAATACTAGCTATATGGAGACTGAAAAGAGAATTGAGTAAAGAAACATAATTGTACAAACAAAAGAATCCCGGTACTGGGGATTCTGTCTCATATTAATCTGTGTCCATTGTCAGAGCCCTTTTTAGTGAGAGATGGAAAAGGATAATAGAGAAAGAAAGAGAGAGAGAGAGAGTCATAGAGACAGAAATAGAGCAATTTAAGATAAAGCAGGCTACAAAATAAAATACAATATTAAATTGTGACTGTTTGTGAGGTCATCTGTCACAGATGTGAACTATGTGGTCAGTCTCTTAAGCATGGGTGCAGTTTCTTTGAAGTCACCTGAATGTGTTCATTTTCAGGATACCTCTATGACATTCCTTGCCTAAATGTAAGTACAGATCTTCTCTCTGTGGGTTTTGCTTTACCCTTTCTGCTGTTTGTATTAGTGATGAGAACTGAATCTGTGTGGTATTATACTTCCTATGTTGAAATGTTTTATGGTTCCTGCTTCCTGAGTGTATTGTTGGTGGGGCTGAGTGTAGATGTTTTAACTAGAGGTGTCCTTCACTTTCTATAAACTGGAAAGAGATGTGTTGTAGTTTCCTCTAAAATTGAAATATTCTAAGAAAGAAAGAAGGAATGAAAGAAAGAAAGAAAGAAAGAAAGAAAGAAAGAAAGAAAGAAAGAAAGAGGGAGGAAGAAAGAATAAAAGAGAGAAAGAAAGAGAGGGGGAGGGAGGGAGGAAGAAAGAAAGAAAGAAAGAAAGAAAAAAGAAAGAAGAAAGAAAGAAAGAAAGAAAGAAAGAAAGAAAGAAAGAAAGAAAGAAAGAAAGAAACAGAGAGGGAGGGAGGGAGGAAGAAAGAAAGAAAGAAAAATAGAAAGAAGAAAGAAAGAAAAAAAAAAGAAACAAAGAAAAAAAGAAAAGAGGCTGATTCAGGAAGTCATGTCCAGGAGACCTAACACTTAAAGGACACACAACAATTCCCCAAGATTATGTTAACTAGAAACTGAACTATTCATTTGGTAGGGGGACAGGAAGGGAGTTCCAGAGACCTGTCCTAAGGTTACATACATAAAAGGAAAAGCATTGCTTAGAGAGGAGACTCTCAGATATGAGCTGTGTGGAGTGGAACATTGTGCTTGAGTCTCAAACCGGACAAGCTTCCCACAAGTCACGCTGTGTGCTCAAGACTCTGATTGAGCAGCCTGCCAGTGATGAAGTATATTTGAGAATCTCCAAATTAGCTGCTTTCAGGTGTTCTAGGGAACTAGTTTCCTTAGGTTGTCTTCCCTCACCCTGCTCTGTATGTAACCCAATAAACTCATTGAATCACCAAACTGGTTTTCTTGGAATTGACCTTTGGTGTGTCATTTGTGCCCTACCTGGGGAGACACATGTGTTAATGTCACCTCAGGGGAAAAGATCTCCAAGACTGCTATCTGCAAACTTTCTGCTGGTGTGGCTTAGAAAATCTAAGCCAGGCATGGTGGTGCATGCCTTTAATTCTAGCACTTGGGAGGCAGAGATAGGGGGGTTGCCATGAGTTCAAGGCCAGCCTGAGACTACAGAGTGAGATCCAAGGACTAGAGAGAAATCCTACCTTGAAAACAAAACAAACGAAAGAGAGAAAGAAAGAAAGAAAGAAAGAAAGGAAAGAAAGGAAGGAAGGAAGGAAAGAAAGAAAGGAAGGAAAGAAAGAAAGAAGGAAGGAAGGGAAGAAAGAAAATAGCATCTGTATGCACTTGCCACTGCCAGTCCTTTTTTTCTAGGGAGCGACTGAGGATCAGTCTACTTAATGGCTCAGTAGATTTCTAGCCCCTGGAAACTGCATGATTCTGTTGAACAACCATTCCGTCTCGCTATAGGTGTCTTACAGGCTAATACTCAGAGAATAGGGTCCCCTGACAATTGTCCTGACTGGGCTGTGCAGGAAAGAACTTTTGCCTCTACAGCCGCCTAGCCCTGAATACTAAAAAGGGAACTTTAAAAATTGGCTCCTCACAACTGTTCAGTTCAAAAGCAGATGATTTCCCATGTATTGCATGAGGACTACAAGTGCTAAGTATATTACAAATCTGCTGAGTTGATGTGTTAACTATTGGTCTTGACTTTGGGTCTGTGCTTTGTATTTACCCTTTGGTCTCTGTCTCTTCCTTTGTGAGATGAAGAGGGCTCACACTCTCTACTTTCTGCTACTGAGAGTAGAGTGTGAATTTTCTGAGGTTCTGTTGTTTTGTACTGTCTTTCCAACCCTCTGAAGTTATGCTGACTTGGCACCAGGAACACAGCACGCCCAGATTGAGGAAGAGCCTTTGGAATTGACTCTGAACTCTATTCTGTTTTAGCATCTAAATTACTTCCATCATCACTCAATTCAGGGCATTGCTAATGTCCAACTGCAATGTTTATTCCCCAGACATTCCAGAGGACTGTGAGTTTGTTTATGGGTGCAAACGTGTGTGTGTGTGTGTGTGTTCTACCAATTTCCAATTGAAGTGGTATATGTTTACTTCCTTCATAGTATTTTTCATCCATATATATAATATATAATATATAATGTATAATGTATAATGTATAATGTATAATGTATAATGTATAATGTATAATGTATAATGTATAATGTATAATGTATAATGTATAATGTATATATATATATATATATATATATATATATATATATATATATATATATATATTAAAATATTGAGGTCACAATAACATTTTTAATTGTAGACACAAACCATGATCTGTGGCTTTAGTCCCTGACCACTAGCCTGATCATTTCCCCATTCTGTAAACAAAATAATAATCCAATGCCCTGAAATGTATGAAGCCATTAATTGGAAGACAAAAATAATTATTATATATTATATATTATAAATTATTATATTATCTTAAAGTTAAAACATACCTGGAAAATTTTTGAATTAGAATAAACATCTGGGTGGTTAACCTCATCATCCACAAATGCCTTTTTTTTTCTTTTTTATCATTTGTAATCACATAATTCTTTTCAAGTCTAATCATATATACATAGTTCTCTAACAAGGGACACTGCTTGATTATTCACTTCCTGCTATGATCACAGATGGTCCTAAATTTTATGACGTGCTACTTTTATAAATGGCAATAAATAGATTCCCCTAAATCAGTTTGCAAGTCACCCTGTTTGGCCTCAGTATGACACACAGTCTATTGTACAAAGGCAAAGGACCTCATGCTCTTTCTCACATTACATAAGGATTTGAAATTTTCCTTACTTCTTTTTAGTTCTGTATAAATGCTTACATCTTTGAACTTTCTTTTTTTTTTTTAATTTTTACCTCTATTTTACCTAAGTTAGACTTAAAAAAAAAATAACTTTCTGGGTGGTTTGGGGATTGTTTTATGAATGAAATAATCCATTGTGTTGCATTTTCATAAGCACATATCAAAAAGAAAATATCCTTTTGAAAATACAGATAACTCAATTATCAATATTTAATTTGGTATAATAAAAAATTTAGCAGATAAGGGATTTAACTATATTCAAGTATAGGGCATATCTTCCAGAATAATTTTGACATAATTTATATATTTTAAAAATAATGGATCAAAAGAGATATTGTTACTACACCCAAGAATATTTAATACCTAGGTCAATATTATGCAAACTAAAATCCTCATAGTCATATTATGTGACACAGAACATGTACCATGTGGATAATGTTATAGACCCTTAAAAATTTATCTTTTTTAAATCCTTATTTATAAAAAGTCAATTGCAGCATCATTACATTTTTAAACAAATAATTGTGGCTATAAGTGCCTTCTCGCCTATTTATAAAATTCTGCTTATTTTGAATTCTGATTTTAAAGGTCCATTTGTGGTAAATTCAATTGGATATCTAACAATTGTCTTCTCATCTATCTTTTGGAAAAATCTTTATTATCAAATCATCGGCAACCAATAACAGCAGTTATACTTTCAAGCAATACAACAAAGTTATCTCATTTTAGTTATCAAAAATATCATTTTATATGTTTGTGTTTATTGATGTATTTGGGCTTAAAAAGCAAAATTACCCAAAATTCTGTGATTGTAAAATGAATGTAAGTACCATGATAGCTAGTTATAACATTTCCATGTATTTATTCTGACATATTTTAATATACATTTAAAGAAATTTTTGAACCAACTTCAACTTCAAAGAAATTAAAAATGGCATGAATATAATTCTGTTACAAAGAAAATGAGATATTCTGAGACCTTCTAAATGAGAGTCATATATATGAACTCATTTACTGTGTCTAAACTTGATTTTATGTCTAATGAATTTTAAGAAAAATAAATGTACCAAATGATGTAATCAAAGAAGTTGTAAAAAGAGAATTTAATCACAAAATTTTAAGGAAATTAAAAACTTCAAAATACCTTAAAGGTGCAATATGCAAGCCCTTTGAAAAGTTAAATAATTGATTTCAGTCCCACTTTTTACCTACTTGAATACCAATGTTATGCATTTTTCTTATAGCCTCAATTTCTAATGTAAGATGAAGTTAAAAACGTTAAGTGAAACTAACATTATGTCTAATTGAGCATATATATATATATATATATATATATATATATATATATATATATTATAGGGTGAGTTATTTATTCAAGGACATTTTTCTAACTAATTATTTTTACATTTTGCTGGAACATTTGAAATCAGCAACAAATATTAAATGAAGCATTAAAAATGCTAAACAAAATTCATTTCATCAACCACGGTAAAGGGTTTTGATTTTATTGATTTTTTTCTGAGATAGCATTGGTTTCTGTATCCCAAGTTGACTTTGAAATCATAATTCTGCTTCTTCTGACCTCTGAGCAATAGGATGCCAGTAGTGAGTCAGCATGTAGAGCTACAAAATAATTATACACTTGGTTTTTGTTTTTCAGTTTTAATATTTTGTGGTAGGGAAAGCTATAATATTTCCATGCAATATGACAATATAATGATGTGTGTCAATTAAGTTGAGAAATATGTGCATAGAAATTTTTTTATTACCTAGGTAGATAGTGTGTATACAGTCATGCTGGTACCATCATTAGCCTCTTCCCCCCCCCCTTCGAAGGGACCCTCCTCATTGGGGAATGTAGATTGTGCATTGTGGAGGTAGCCATCAGTTATGGGGAAGAGGCAATATCTCTGTGTATAATGTCCCAATTATTTCTTTAAAATTTTTATTACTTTTTATTTATTTTTGGAGAGAGAGACAGAGAGAGATAGACAGAGAGGGAGAGGGATACAGAGATGGGCACGCCAGCAGTCTCTCAGCTGCTGTGAATGAAATCCAGATGCGTGCACCCCCTTGTGGGCAAGTGTGGCATTGTGCCCTTGCCTCACTTTGCATCTGGCTAAACGTGGGACCTGGAGATTGGAACCATTGGACATTGGAACCAGTGTTCTTAGGCTTAGCAGGCAGGCGCCATAGCCGCTAAGCCATCTCTCCAGCCCCAATTATTTTTGTGTTTTAAAATTTACATTTATTTTAAGTCACTAGTAACCCACCAGAAGTTTTAAAACATATTGATCTTAGCAAATTTTTATCAGAATTCAATATTTTCAGTATTTGATAAACTGCAAATAGGTTTGCAAAAACTTCTTGCTTTTATTTATTTGAAAGTAGAAGACTCTGCAGTCACCTTATCAATTTCCTTTCCATAGGTAGAGCAGTTTTTACTTAGTTTCTGAAGCTACACCTTTAATTAAATCCACCTTAAAACTACTTTGAAATAAAAATAAAAAGTTCTCATAGGTGCTTGTAGAAAAATTTTGACCACCCCCTTGTTGCAAATATAATAATATTTATTTTGACTTTTCTAAACAATTGAAAGTCTTCATGAGTATAAATCAGTTACTTAGTGCTTGCTTTGCACATAGTTAATGCATATATGAATGTTTATATATTGGTTTTTAACATGAAGTCCATAAAAAATAATGAAAAAAATGCTGGCGAGGCTGTGGAGAAATAGGAATCCTTTCTCACTGTTGGTGGGAATGTAAAACAGTACAACCACTATGGAAAGCAATATGGAGACTCCTAAAATGGATGACTATACTATAGTCCTACCAAAAGATCTCGTTATTCCCTTACTGGGCATTTACCTTAAGCTCCAAGGTTCAGATCGGAGAGACTTGCTCAACCATGTTTATATTATATTAATTATACTATAGTATAGTATTCCATAATAGCTAAGAGCTGGAATCAACCCAGATGTCCATTATCAGATGAATGGGTAGCCAAGATGTGGTATATTTACACCATGGAATTCTACACACCAGTAAGGAAAAAATGACACAATGAAATTTGAAGAAAAATGGTTGAACTTAGAACAGACATTCTCAGCGAACTCACCCAATAACAGAAAGATAATTGTCGCATGGTCTCACTCATCTGTGGCTCCTAATCTGAATCTGTCCGAGATGCTGTCATACCTAATAAGCATCTTGAGGACTGGACAACAGGGAGGGTGGGACAGGAGGGGAGGGTAAGCGGGGGGGACACAAATTGGGACCCAAGTGGAAATGGTACCAGAAAATCCTATATTCTGAAAGACAGGCTAAAAGGTTGAACCTTTAGCAGGCCTTTAGAGGGAACATATCTAATTGTTTTTGTCAGATAATTCCATTTCTATTTAGGTAACTACAGTTCTACTCTTAAAATTTAGTCACTGATTTATCTTCTATATACCTAATCCATGTTTATGGAGGGATGCTATTCAACTGCTTCTAATACGGGTTATGGGTTACTCCCATATGGGTTACGGCCCATGCTTGTCCAATCGACACTTGCTTTCATAACTGAAAAATGTGATGATACCAGGGTTATTGCTATTAGAAGGTATTGTAGTCAGGCTCACATGGTGGATTAGTGGTAGAGAACTTAACTACCATAAGAAGGAAGTGATACATTCTCCAGTTTGGCACTATTATAAGTAATAAGAAAAATAAAGCATAAACATATCCACCTATTATTTTCTATCTTCTCTCATATTAATTCAAGAATACTAGCTTAAGTTTCTTGCTGCAAGGCAATGTTGATTTTTCAGTTTATTTTATTTTATTTTTTATTTTTAGAGAGAGACACAGAGAGAGACAGACAGAGAGAGGGGGAGAGGGAGACAGATAGAGAATGGGCGCACCAGCAGTGTCTCAGCTGCTGTGAAGAAAATCCAGATGTGTGAACCCCCTTGTGGGCAAGTGCGGCATTGCGCCCTTGCGTCACTTTGCATCTGGCTAAACGTGGGACCTGTAGATTGGAACAGCGTTCTTAGGCTTAGGAGGCAGGCGCCTTAACCGCTAAGCCATCTCTCCAGCCCTTCAGTTTGTCTACTTCTCATGTTTGGGGCCATTGTCAAGAATGTATATTTTATTCACAATACACCATCTGCAAATGTTACGGCACTCTGCAATAGAGTAGTTGAAGAATCTATTATTTTCTTGACTCTGGTCAAGTATTTAGTTGTTTATTCTAGATATTAACCATCTTTCAGATGTATATATGGCAGATTTTCTCCTGTTATTTAGGCTGCCTTTTCACTTAATTATAAACTTATTGTCATAAGTTCCTTTAGTAAATGTTGATAATAATTTCCTGAGAAACTTCAGTACTCTTCAAAAAGTCCTTGTGTATGTCTGTATCTAGAAATCTTGTCCCTACTTTTTCCTCTAGCTAGGTCAGTTTCAGGTTTTATTTTTAGTTCCTTGATCTATTTTGAGTTGATTTTTGTGTGGAGTGAGGGTTAATATAGCAGCCTTTTTCATTTTTAATTCATTGATGTTTAAATGTCAAAATTAACATAGTTAACTGATGAAATAGAAGGTAGTCATAGTTTTTATTATTTTCAGTTTGTTAATTTATTTGCACATGGAAATGACTAATATAAAAACTATCAAGGCTTTAAAATCTATTACAAACTAAACAAGTTAATATTAATTTAATTTCTAATCATTTTTTAAATAAAAGTTACTATAAACATAATATGTATTAATGTAAAATTTAAAATGCAATTAGTTTTCATGGTAGAATGTAGATCATTTAAAATAAAATAAAATCTATCACTAGGGAAATGATCAGTGGGCATGAGGGTCTGAGAGTGATCAAGACTACCTAATTTCAAACACAAGCACCTATATAAAAACATTAGGCAAGGTCATACATTCTGGTAACTCAAATTTGTGAGTGGCTTCCCTTTCAGGTAGATAAAACTATGGAATACAGTCATCAATGAAGATGGAATTAGGTGAGGTATATATTTATTTTGTCTTGGCTGGACAAAATGATATCTTTATGCAGTGAAACATTTATCTTTGGCATGCAACTGATAGCTGTAAATATTTACAGTGGCTTGTATCTATTTAAACTTTAAGTGAGAAATATCTAGAATTCCATAATGTGAGTGTATGGGTTTTGCTACGCAGCTCAGCATAACCTTAACAGATTCATTAAGAGTCAAGTTTCTCCCTTATAATTCTTTATCACAACCTCATGTTAGATTGGTTGATTGTTTTACCAAACACTGATAGTCTTTTTAAAATTAATTATTTATTTTATTTTAATTTTTTTTTAGCTAGAGTCTCACTTTGTAGTACTGCTGGACTCAAGTTCATACTTTGCTTTTGGAATACCTAGAACACAGATATTTACCACAGCACCCATTTTCTTTAAGACAATTTTAAGCAGCATGAATTTTATTGTGATTCAAGCATTGAACAAGGTAAGACAGTTTTATTCTGTGATTTCTCATGTTTAAAATATTTTCTAGGGCTGGAGAGATGGCTTAGCGTGTAAGGCACACTTGCCTGTAAAGCCAAAGGACCTCGGTTTAATTCCCCAGGACCCATGTAAGCCAGATGCACAAGGCAGCACATGCATCTGGAGTTTATTTCCAGTGGCTGGAGGCCCTGGCACACCCACTCTTTCTCCCCCCTGCCCCATCTCTTTCCCTCTCTCAAATAAATAAGTAAAATAAAAATATTTTTTTAAAAATTTAAACAAATAAAATATTTTCTATACTTAAGATGCATTTAAATCATTATTTTGAACACTTGGTCCTCGAAATTTATGAAATAAAGAATTATTTGAACTTACATTGATAATATAACAGATTTTAACAAAATCTATCTAACATCTGGTGTTCCATCCACAAAGGATATCACCAGAAGTAGTGAAATAGCAACTCTGATCACAAAAAAACTTAAAATTAATAAATGAACTCCTCCAATATTATCATATCTTACTCAAGTCTCTCTCTGTTCTCCATCTCCCCTACTCTCCTTCACACACACAGAAACATACTTGAAAAATGGCTAACTGTAAGAAACATATTACAACTGATTGATAAACTTGTAAACATGTTTCATTGAAATATGCAAGTCTTAGAGTCTGCAGCCTGTATTTCTTTAACACACACTCATGAGCACACATGTAGTTTTGAAAATTAATTTTAACCTGATGACTTTACAAGTAAAAAGTACTTGGAAATATTATGCCTTTCTTTTATTAACAACAATTATATGTGTTTTATTTGTTTTACATTAATTTCATATAAAATAATGTAGAACTGTAAGGAAATTTCAGAACTGGGAAACATTTTTCTGCATTATTATGCAATTATAGTATATCACTAGATTGCCAAGATTTTCTTTGTGTCTGAAAATTGTTTCTCACATATTCTTTATTCACTCAATTTTGGAGTATGCATGAACTCAGTAGACATTCTAATTCAAATTCAACCATGCTAACTAAATAAATCAACTTATTGACAATCAAATCTCACAACCAACATGGTTGTTCAATGCATTAGAAAATAACTATCACTCTTCACCAGAGGAATAATGATAATACTGAGAAACACAGTTTCTACTTGTATTGCTAAATTCAGTTCACACAAGACCACAAGACTTTAAACTGATAAATAATATGATCAGATACTTAGTGTGAGAAAAGTTTTACACATTGGAAAATTCATTAAAAAGGAAGTATTCATCTCTATAATAGGAGTAGAACATGGCAAAAAAAATATGAAGCAGAAGAGAAATGAAATACCTGCTACAAAATGTTTTTCATATGCTGAAGAATACTCCATATACTTATGGTATTAGTTTCATGTTAATAACCTAGTTTTATATAAAAAAAAAATCATAATTAAAACTGAATAAATAATTGGAAACCATAGGAGAAGGCTTTTTTCTGCTCATTACAAACCCAAAAGGTAGGTTTCTTGAAGTGCAATCATTAGTGCTAGGTACCTTGTGGAGCCTTTAGAAAGCGAAAAGCAGGATATTTATGTGACCATATTAACTAATTCAGAATCTTTTCACAGCAAACTTTCTTTACACAATGTTTTTTTTTTGTTGTTTTTCAAATTCTTTCCTTCCTCATTTTCCCTAACTTTCTTACAATACACAAGATTGTTTTTGAGAACCTCTATGATAAAGGCAAAATCTATACCTGTACTATGAGATTGACATACATGCAAACATATTATTAAAAAATGGTTAAAATCAGAAGAAAAGAAGTTTGGGTAAAACCTTGTACCTAGGAATCAAACAAAGTATCAAAACTTTCCAATTCCTATAATTCATCATGGGGAAATGTCCAAAGCAAATGGCATTGGAATCATACTAAAAATGGTAAAGGTGAAAGATTTCTTGAGTAAGTAAAGATTAGACATGTATAATTACTTCATTAAAATTGGTTTTATCTTCTCCCATCATAATATATGTTTGTTCCATTCTATGTATTAAATTTAATTTCAGACATATGAATTCCTTATCTGAGATACTGCCTCTAACTTTAATGGGCATTAGGTATATGCTATAAATGCACACAAAAGAATAGAACAAATGTGTTTTTTTTTCTTTTTTTTTTTGCTTAGTTATGTAGTTTCTGATGGTCTATCATTGTGAGGTTAAATGACATGCCCATGAAAGTCAATGCACCCAAACACAATACAAAGAGGAGAAAAATACTGAAAATTCCAAATTATTATTTGAAGAAGAATGAAGTGAGGGAACTAAAGAAGAGGTTATGATATACTTTCTCTCAAACATAGGTGAGAGACAAAAAAACCAAAGAATTCCCTATCCAATAGACATATATGTAGTTGGCAGAGATTGAGATGGTCTACCAATTTTGAAGTTGTGATTACTTTACCTTGAGAATTTAGCTTGCTTGGGGATGAGACAGGGGTAGACGGTTCACAAATTTAGGCTCTATTGACTATTGCAACATTTCTGGTGTTCTGCTAAACTGAATTTCCTTCAAGTTTTCTCAATTTTGGTTTATAGTCACTAACACCAACTAGTTATGAACTTTGTAGATTTTTCTCTCATTATCTGACTTCTAGTGCTCCCTTCCCATGCTTTCTTGGTTTGGGGCAGAGGGCTAAAGTGAATTGGTACATATTGGTTTTCTTTCTTGGCCAAGTTGTAGCACAATCAATAGTAATTTAAGATGGACACACTTTGTGGCTGCTTTAGAGATTTTCAGTATAAGGTAGGCAATTAAGTATTATTCACATAAATTATTAGGAAATCTTTAGCAGTACTATAAATAAAATTTAGCCCACAATCGCAAGTTATATGTATAATTTAAACACTATTTTCACATTGAAAAATGTAAAGATCAAGGTCATATAAATTCAAGTTACATACTTTATTTATCCTAATATTGAGAATATCACTTGAACATATAAATAAAAGTTATTTTCTCTACCTTTTAAGCAATTTTGTTGTTTTCCCATGTTGATTTTTTAAACATTTAAATGCATAAAGTGCTCACTAGTCACAATGGTGTAAGGTAAGTGAAGAGGACAATGCCCCCAATTCTCTATGTCTGATCTTTGTCTCCTATTGTCACTCAAGATTCACATTCAGTGTTAATGTAAGCAACTTCCGATGTCAAATCTTTTTTTTTTTTTTTTTTTTTTTTTTTTTCCGGTGCTGAGGACCAAATCCAGGGCCTTGCGCTTGCTAGGCAAGTGCTCATCCACTGAGCTAAATCCCCAACCCATTTTTTTTTTTTTTTTTTTTTTTTTTTGATGTAGGGTCTCAATCTAGCCCAGGCTGACCTGAAATTCACTATGTCGTCTCAGGGTGGCCTCAGCCTCGTGAGTGCTAGGATTAAAGGTATGCAAAAGTATGCCAGGCCTATTTCCAATTTTCTAATTACTCAGGGACATCCTAGATTCCTCCATAAATAGAAAGAAAGGATACTTTTGGGGATATATTTATTTTGTAAATAAAAGATTGTGGGATTATTGTCTTATTTTATTGAGGTATATCCACTGTACGAAATGATGGATTCCAAAAAGTCATTGTGGTTCAAGTATATCATGTACGTTGAGAGTATTTGTGGTGGTTTGAATAGATATCCCTCAATAGAGTCAGGCGTTTTACTAAGGTTTCTTGGATTTCCAGCTACTTGGCTGGAGAAGGTATCACTGAGTAGATCTAAGGGTCCAGACCTAAGGTGTGGGGGTGGATTTTGAATTCCAGCCTAAAGCTATGAAAAGTGCTTGAGTTTTATCTGGAGTTCCTAAAGGTGCTTGCTTGTGGTGCTGGTGTGGTTTTTGACTTTTTTTTCTCTCTGCTTGGACCTGTGAAAGTGGGCCAGCTTCCTCTGCCATTATGGAACTTCCCCTGGATCTGACCAGAAAACTGTGTCTGGTCTAGAGGTTCATCCCAGGAACATTAAGCCATCTACTACAGTATTCACTCATGAACCTGACCTTTCTCATCGCTTCCAATCCTATGATATCCTTTCCTTTCATCAGAAAGTCCCTTTATGTTTCTACAATGTATAATTTTATGTGTTTATAAAACAACCTAGGACATACATATGAGAGACTTTGGCTTATGTCACTTGATAAAATGATCTACCTACCATTGCATCCATTTTCCAGCAAAGATAGAATTTCTTTCTTCTCTATAGATGAGCAAAACACCATCATGCATATATTTCACATTTTCTTCACCCATTCATCTCTTTCTGGATGCCTGGTTTGATTCCATAATCTATTATCAATAGTGATGCAAAAAACATGGATGTACAAGTACCTCTGGTATAGTTGAATGGCCATTTGAATTAGTATACAATAGGGTTCTACTTTTAGTTTTTGAAGAACTTCCATACTTCTTCATAGTGCTAGATCAGTTTATGATTACAAGAGCTGTGCACAAGGATTCCCTTTCCCATAATTCTTCCCTATTTTCTTTATGTTCATCCAGTTCAGATTAGGGTAACATGTTATAACAAAATTGCTTTCTTTTTTATTTTATCAGTGACTAAGGATATTGAATATATGTAAAATATTTTATTGTATTTTGTATTTCGAAATTATAGAATTATTTTTGTTCATTAAACTCTCTATTGATAGACTTGTTCAGGTTTTGGTAGTTTTTTGAGTTCTTTATTCTAGATATTGATTATCTATCATATGCACAGCAATAAAGTATATTTTCCATTCTGTAGGCTGAATCTTCACTTGATAATTCTCTCCTATTCAGACCTGTTTGATTTCATGCAAGCCCATATTCAGTTCTTAGATACATTATTTCAATACCTTTCACATAGACCTTGCCCATGCCTGTGTGTGTGTGTGTGTGTGTGTGTGTGTGTGTGTGTGTATAGATAGATAGATAGATAGATAGATAGATAGATAGATAGATAGATAGATAGAAATAGAGATATATGCTATTTTTGTATACATATATAATCTCTGTATATTCTGTGTGTGGTAGTTTGAATATATGTCCCCCAATATATTCAGTATTTTATTAGTTTATAGTTTGCATCTGCAATCACCTTGCTAGAGGCAATGTCACTGGGGGCCTGTCCTAAGGTGTGGTGATGGGTTTGAGATTCAATTGTAAAGATATGCAAAGTGTGCCTAGCAGGAGTTCCTGAAGTGTGCTGTGGCTGGACTGTAGTATTTCTCTGTGTGCTGTGTGCCTGGGGGCTTTGCTCTCTTGCCTGGTCCTGTGGAGAGCAGGCTGCTTCTTCTGCCATTATGGAACTTCCCCTGGATCTATAAGCTTCAATAAATAATATCCCTTCCTCCATAACTGTTCCTGGTCTGGAAATTCATCTCAGCGAACCTGAAGCTGTCTGCTACAGGAAAGTGGTACCGAGGAGTGTGGGTGAGATGAACCAGACCTGTGGATGTTCATCTTTTGCAACCTTTGTTCTGGAGGAACAGGCATGGACTTGGTGCTTGCAACTGAAGATGCCTTCTGGAGTGGTATGCCAAGTGTTATGGACTATTCTGATGAGAGTTTGAGACTGCTAAGTGCAGACAGTATTGAACTTGGAGGCTTGGCTTATGAGCTTTCTAAGGGGAAGGAAAGATGGCAGAGGACTTTGTTGGAACTGGGCTACTGGCAGAAGGGATGGCTACGTTCCACTATCCAGGCCCAGAAAGTTTGATCAAGGTTAAATTTGTAATGGACTGATATGCTTGGCTAAAGATATCAGACTGAGAACTTTAAGATTTTAAGTTGTAAAACCTCAAGCAAGTTAAAATTAGAGTCACTGAGACTGGTTTTAGGTTATTGGAGCTGCTGTTGTCAAACACATTAGCCATTTTAAGGAAGATGGAAGGAAGGTGGCCTGGCTGCTTTACATTAAAACAATGGAGAGGATGCCTGAGGAAAGACTCTTAGAAATGTAAACTCTTGGAAAGAGTAGACTGGAGAAGGAACCTGCTTTTCAAGGCTATGATTTATTTCATCCCTGGATTAAGAATATGGCTGTGTCCTGCACACCTGGTATTTAGTTTTGGAAGCATGAAAAATACATGGAGTGGTCATGAATTACACACAGTTCCACGAGCCACTGCTGAAATGTGGCATGAGGCAGGGCATGAAGACCCTCAGGAATAGGCTGGAAGAGCCTTTGGAAGATGGACCGTGGTTTGCATGGAGACTTGAAGATGTTTTGGATATACCAGGACTATGCAAGTACTACCATGGAGTGCAGTGTTGGCACAGGAAAAAAGTTTTCCCTGGCTACTCCACCCAGCTGGAGGGGCAGAATTGGAAAACCTGGAGACTGTCAGTCTCTGGTTATATTGAACTTGAACTGCAGAAGTTTGATGACTGCTGATGGTGGTTGAGTTTGCATTATTCTAGTCTCTTCTTGCTATGCCTTATACCAGTTAAAAATGTTTACTCTGTGCCTTTACATGTTGAAAGTATTTAACTTGTTTGATTTTACAGGACTCACTATCTTAAGTTGATCAAGACTGTGAGAACCTTTGAAATTGGACTGAGTACAATTTACAATGTTTGATAATTATAAATCTTTTGGGGGCCAGGGGCAGGATGTGGTAGTTTGAATATATGTCCCCCAATATATTCTGTGTTTTATTAATTTATAGTTTGCATCTGCAATCACCTTGCTAGAGGCAATGTCACTGGGTGGTTCTTAAAGTGTGATGGTGGATTTGAGATTCCATTGTAAAGATATGCAAAGTGTGCCTAGGGGGAGTTCCTGAAGTGTGCTTTGGTTTTTGGCTGTAGCTTTGCTCTGTATGCTGTGTAGCTGGTGGTTTTTGCTTTCTCTGCTTGGCCCTGTGAAGATGGGCCAGCTTCTCCTGCCATTATGGAACTTCCCCTGGATCTGTAACCTTCAATAAATAATATCCCTTCCTCCATAATAACTGTGCCTGGTCTGGAAGTTCATCTCAGCAAACCTGAAGCTCTCTGCTACACTGTGTATGTACTATATCTATGTATACATATGTATAATCTCCATATATATGAAAGAGAATAGAAATCTTATTCCTTCCTCTCATGTTTGTAATTGTTTTATTTCTTAATTCTGCCATTGCTCTAGCTAAGTGTTCATTAACTGAATAAAAGGTGGACACAATGAACAAGCTGTTTTTTCTCCTGATTTTAGTGGAATTGCTCTCAGGTTTCTCCTGATTTATTGTGGTGTTGGCCATAGGTTTGTTGTGTATTGCCTTAACTATGATAAGACATATTCCTTATACTATTAGTTTCTTATGGCTTTTATTATGAAGAAATGTTTGGCTTTTCTTGAAATAGTCTTAGTTTATCTATCTATTACACAGAACACCTTTATTTTTTACTGTTTTATACTGGCTGACTCCTTTACTCAATTCATGTCAGGGAACCTTTGAAGAATTGCCTGAATAGTATTATGTGCCAGAATGGATGCTTTGTATTACAATAGGCAATTTGACTTGAAAGTTCTCATCAGAGCTGAAAGTCATGATATACTCTCTAGAGATCATGAGGGCAAAGAATTTAAATAGGATTTTAAAAAGCTAAGGTGAAAATCATGCACATATCCACACATCTAAAAGCTGCTTCTTTTGACCTTACAAAAAAATCTTTAGGGACCTGAAGAGATGGCTTAGCAGTTAAGGTGTTTGCCTGCAAAGCCAAAGGACCCAGGTTCAATTTTCCCACATAAGCCAGATGCACAAGGGAGCGCAGGCATCTGGAGTTTGTTTGCAGTGGCTAGAGGCCCTGGCATGTCCATTCTCTCCCCCTCCTTCCTTTCTTCTCTCCCTCTCTCTGTCTCTCTCAAATAAATAAATAAATAAAATATTTTTAAAAATCTTTAGAGGATGCATAATAAAGTCTAGTATAAAAAGGGCATTTATGATATCAAATGACTTCTTTTGTAATGGGATTCCACAGTCATTTTCATATTAATTATTCTTTGATTTTCTTGTTATTTATATGGGTTATGCTTTTGTAACTTTTCTATGCTTGAAATTTGCCTTCAAGATATTGAATTTTCACATGTATTTTAATTGAATTAAAATTTTCAAAGAAAAATTGATTGTATATAGACTGCTAATAGGAATTGCACTCTGCAGGGCAGGATCACTACTGTCTAGAACACAAAATTTAATGAGAAACTGACAGCCTATATATGATGCTATGTACTCCAGACTTCTCTCTCAATATTGTTTCCTAGAGATAATATTCATGATGAAGGACATAGGTGTAAAGCACTGGACAGGAGATGCAACTATGCTTTGGCTACTTTGTTTTGTAATTAGGAGTATCATTTTAGCAAGGTCCCTCTCTTTCATCACATAGAAGGAATTGTACATTGGCCTGGACCCTCATTTTAGGTTGCAATGTGCATCCATGATTTGAAATAAAAGATTGAATTCTGGACTATGATGTTAAGTCTTTCTCTCTCTCTTTCCTCATATGTATAACATTCATCTAATATATATATATATATATATATATATATATATATATATATATGGTGCTTTATGATACATAATTTGCAATGATCACTTATAAGTAGTATATTTTCCTTTAGCTAATGATGTATTTTAGTGAGCAAAATTAACTTAAATATCTTTACCATTTTTATAACAAACACTGATATGATATTTGAAACATCAGTATTTTCTGGATTGACAAATAATTCTTTTATATTTTAAATTTAATAATTTGTTTTGGCATTTACATTGATATTTACAACACATAATATTTGATTCATTTCTATGTTTTAGAGAACAACATATATGTTTCCAAAGTTAACCAAGTTTATTTACTGCATTGACAGTGATATAGCCCATTGTAATCTTTTGTACCTCTGCCACGTATAGATCATAGTATGCATTTTCTGTCTTGCTTCATTACTTTATTTGGATTTTCACTAATTTACACATCTTAGCCATCATGATATTTAGAATATTCTGTAATACCATATGGTGATTTGCAGGTAAATTTCCAACATAGCCTCAGATATTTATTTTCAAATTTTCTTCTTAGTCCTCAGGTGGAGGAGCCATTGGGAGGTGGAGCCCTGCTGGAGAAGGTGTGCTGAGGGGAACAACTCTTGGGGATGATTAGTCCAGTCCTGATCACCACAAAGGGCTTATTACTTGGGTGATTTTTCTTCCTGGATTGAATGGAGCTGTGAGGATGACCTACCTCAACATCCTTGCTTCATTGTGTACAATTATACCTATCACCATGATAGTAGAAAAATGAAAGAATTCAGTGTTTGAGAAATTCAAAGTGTTACAAACTGACAAAATTATTAGAGACAGAAAATTATTTGAAAAAATCATCTACATCCACTACAAGTTTCTTCACGTTATTTAAAAACTCCGAATTTGTAGTGTGCATGCTGAGAATCCAAAATACTCAGAACCCAAATCTTCTCAAGATCAAGAACAAAGAAGATATTTCACTGGCTATGGGGTGGAGAAGACAATTAAGATGCAGTCCTGACCAATGTAT
Organism: Orientallactaga sibirica; assembly: GCA_036365145.1. Classification (NCBI taxonomy): domain Eukaryota; kingdom Metazoa; phylum Chordata; class Mammalia; order Rodentia; family Dipodidae; genus Orientallactaga; species Orientallactaga sibirica. The sequence continues at coordinate 9,868,610 of JAEOAD010000017.1, read as the reverse complement.
AGAAATCTTTGGTTTGGTAAACGTACAAGGCAAGAAGAAGAATTGCATTTTGCAATGACTCATTAAAACCTAAATTGGTTTAAGGTTTTAAAATTTTGAATTTGTTATAATAAATTCTCTAACAAAGCTTAAAACAGAACCCCAAGTATTCAGTATTACAGCATTTTCCTGCCTCCCAAACAAAAAAATAAAACAAAAAAACCTCCACTCAACCACGACAAAGATGCTATTATATAGAAACAGAATGCTTGATTTAAAACAAACTATTTTTCATGCAATTAACCATTTTAAGTTGAAATATTTAAATGTAAAATAAAACAAAAATAAAATAAAACTAATGGCTCATATAAAAAATACATAGGTCATGTACAGATGAGTATTCCCTGAAGCAAAACTCCTTGTTTCTCCCACCACTATCTGCTTGACAACTACTATTCCATTCTCTGCTTCTATGAATATCGCCATTTTACATACCTCATATGCATGAAATCATACACTACCTGTCCACTTTACATTGCATGATGTCCTAATGTTCAGTGTACATTTCCAAAATTCTTCATTTTTTACATTCCATAGGTTGTGGATAATAATTCATAGTTTGTCTATAATGGATAATGTTACAATCATGATGGAAATGACATATATCTAACCCAGATACTGATTTGTTTGACAAATAGACATAAGAAGGTTGTGGGACCACATCAAATTGTATTTTTAGTATTGTGAAGAATTTCATATTGTTTTCCAAAATAGTTGTCCCATTATATATTCACAACAATGAGCAAGAGTTCTAGTTTTTTCAAATCCTTTTCAAACCACCTTTAATCCTACTGAGATATCTGTGTTCAAGATATCTTATCACATTTAATTAGACTAATTTCTTTTAATTCAGTAATCTATTACATACTTATTATACATCAGTGAAATTAATCTCAACATAGACATTACTATCTCTGTAATAGAAAAGTATTTCTAAGGAAAGTCTGCTTTATATATTTTCTAATTCTTGTCTTCCAAAGATATTGTTTTTAATATTCATAAGTAAATTTTATTATATGTAGAAGCTATTCCTATACTGTGCCTAGAGAATGTCATTAGGATATATTTAGAAAAACTGACCACATTGAGATCATCTAGACATTTATATAAACCAATACTTGGTATCTTATAATAAATCCACTAAATGTTATAATCCTTTTCTGAAAGTATATGTTTCACTCCCTGTTGGTGACTGTCAATAATGCACATAATGCAGATTCTCTCAACATCACACAAGACAGTTTGTGACAAACACAATCAATTTCTTACTGCCATTGGCAATGTAGTTGTTGCAAAGAGATTAAGGGTTTTACAAGTACATGGATTAAATAAGTGAACTGAATTTCTTAAGGCAATGACTTTTACTATGCATCTTTTCCAAATGATGTACCTATTATATTGTGGGTTGTTTCAAAGTAAAGAAAATATCTAAAATGTACCAATGTTAAAAATGACTAATTTGGTAAATGGAGCATTATCTTTACTAAAATGGTTATAAATTTGACCAAACACAGTAAAATTGGTAAATAACAATTGTGTTAATTTTTGTGTTTTTCAAAGAAAAATTGATTGTATATAGACTGCTAATAGGAATTGCACTCTGCAGGGCAGGATCACTACTGTCTAGAACACAAAATTTAATGAGAAACTGACAGCCTATATATGATGCTATGTACTCCAGACTTCTCTCTCAATATTGTTTCCTAGAGATAATATTCATGATGAAGGACATAGGTGTAAAGCACTGGACAGGAGATGCAACTATGCTTTGGCTACTTTGTTTTGTAATTAGGAGTATCATTTTAGCAAGGTCCCTCTCTTTCATCACATAGAAGGAATTGTACATTGGCCTGGACCCTCATTTTAGGTTGCAATGTGCATCCATGATTTGAAATAAAAGATTGAATTCTGGACTATGATGTTAAGTCTTTCTCTCTCTCTTTCCTCATATGTATAACATTCATCTAATATATATATATATATATATATATATATATATATATATGGTGCTTTATGATACATAATTTGCAATGATCACTTATAAGTAGTATATTTTCCTTTAGCTAATGATGTATTTTAGTGAGCAAAATTAACTTAAATATCTTTACCATTTTTATAACAAACACTGATATGATATTTGAAACATCAGTATTTTCTGGATTGACAAATAATTCTTTTATATTTTAAATTTAATAATTTGTTTTGGCATTTATATTGATATTTACAACACATAATATTTGATTCATTTCTATGTTTTAGAGAACAACATATATGTTTCCAAAGTTAACCAAGTTTATTTACTGCATTGACAGTGATATAGCCCATCGTAATCTTTTGTACCTCTGCCACGTATAGATCATAGTATGCATTTTCTGTCTTGCTTCATTACTTTATTTGGATTTTCACTAATTTACACATCTTAGCCATCATGATATTTAGAATATTCTGTAATACCATATGGTGATTTGCAGGTAAATTTCCAACATAGCCTCAGATATTTATTTTCAAATTTTCTTCTTAGTCCTCAGGTGGAGGAGCCATTGGGAGGTGGAGCCCTGCTGGAGAAGGTGTGCTGAGGGGAACAACTCTTGGGGATTATTAGTCCAGTCCTGATCACCACAAAGGGCTTATTACTTGGGTGATTTTTCTTCCTGGATTGAATGGAGCTGTGAGGATGACCTACCTCAACATCCTTGCTTCATTGTGTACAATTATACCTATCACCATGATAGTAGAAAAATGAAAGAATTCAGTGTTTGAGAAATTCAAAGTGTTACAAACTGACAAATTTATTAGAGACAGAAAATTATTTGAAAAAATCATCTACATCCACTACAAGTTTCTTCACGTTATTTAAAAACTCCAAATTTGTAGTGTGCATGCTGAGAATCCAAAATACTCAGAACCCAAATCTTCTCAAGATCAAGAACAAAGACGATATTTCACTGGCTATGGGGTGGAGAAGACAATTAAGATGCAGTCCTGACCAATGTATAGAAATCTTTGGTTTGGTAAACGTACAAGGCAAGAAGAAGAATTGCATTTTGCAATGACTCATTAAAACCTAAATTGGTTTAAGGTTTTAAAATTTTGAATTTGTTATAATAAATTCTCTAACAAAGCTTAAAACAGAACCCCAAGTATTCAGTATTACAGCATTTTCCTGCCTCCCAAACAAACAAATAAAACAAAAAAACCTCCACTCAACCACGACAAAGATGCTATTATATAGAAACAGAATGCTTGATTTAAAACAAACTATTTTTCATGCAATTAACCATTTTAAGTTGAAATATTTAAATGTAAAATAAAACAAAAATAAAATAAAACTAATGGCTCATATAAAAAAATACATAGGTCATGTACAGATGAGTATTCCTGAAGCAAAACTCCTTGTTTCTCCCACCACTATCTGCTTGACAACTACTATTCCATTCTCTGCTTCTATGAATATCGCCATTTTACATACCTCATATGCATGAAATCATACACTACCTGTCCAATACTTTACATTGCATGATGTCCTAATGTTCAGTGTACATTTCCAAAATTCTTCATTTTTACATTCCATAGGTTGTGGATAATAATTCATAGTTTGTCTATAATGGATAATGTTACAATCATGATGGAAATGACATATATCTAACCCAGATACTGATTTGTTTGACAAATAGACATAAGAAGGTTGTGGGACCACATCAAATTGTATTTTTAGTATTGTGAAGAATTTCATATTGTTTTCCAAAATAGTTGTCCCATTATATATTCACAACAATGAGCAAGAGTTCTAGTTTTTTCAAATCCTTTTCAAACCACCTTTAATCCTACTGAGATATCTGTGTTCAAGATATCTTATCACATTTAATTAGACTAATTTCTTTTAATTCAGTAATCTATTACATGCTTATTATACATCAGTGAAATTAATCTCAACATAGACATTACTATCTCTGTAATAGAAAAGTATTTCTAAGGAAAGTCTGCTTTATATATTTTCTAATTCTTGTCTTCCAAAGATATTGTTTTTTAATATTCATAAGTAAATTTTATTATATGTAGAAGCTATTCCTATACTGTGCCTAGAGAATGTCATTAGGATATATTTAGAAAACTGACCACATTGAGATCATCTAGACATTTATATAAACCAATACTTGGTATCTTATAATAAATCCACTAAATGTTATAATCCTTTTCTGAAAGTATATGTTTCACTCCCTGTTGGTGACTGTCAATAATGCACATAATGCAGATTCTCTCAACATCACACAAGACAGTTTGTGACAAACACAATCAATTTCTTACTGCCATTGGCAATGTAGTTGTTGCAAAGAGATTAAGGGTTTTACAAGTACATGGATTAAATAAGTGAACTGAATTTCTTAAGGCAATGACTTTTACTATGCATCTTTTCCAAATGATGTACCTATTATATTGTGGGTTGTTTCAAAGTAAAGAAAATATCTAAAATGTACCAATGTTAAAAATGACTAATTTGGTAAATGGAGCATTATCTTTACTAAAATGGTTATAAATTTGACCAAACACAGTAAAATTGGTAAATAACAATTGTGTTAATTTTTGTGTTTGAAATGTATTTCAAAATTATTTTTATTATAACTATGTGTGCTGCCTACTGAAATTTCAAAGAAAAACTGCATTGTTTTATTACACATATATGTTTCTTTCAGTGTTTCTGTGATATATGCTTCTTGAAAATTCTCCTGGATAAAAGTAGATCATAATATTGAAAAATAGTTTTTGATGAATTGTGGTTATAATGGCTACAATTGAAAAATAAAAGAAAGAAATTTATAACCAAATAGTCACAAAAGGGAAACTGTATCCATATTTAACATTTTTTGAGAGAGAGAGACACAGAGAGAGACAGAGAGAGAGAGAGGGAGAGGAAGACAGATAGAGATGGGCCTCTCAGCTGCTGCGACCGAAATCAGGATGCATGCACCCCCTTGTGAGCAAGTGTGGCATTGAGCCCTTGCATCACTTTGTATCTGGCTAAACGTGGGACCTGGAGATTGGAACCCACATTCTTAGGCTTAGGAAGCAGGCGCCTTCACCGCTAAGCCATCTCTCCAGCCCTCCATATGTAACTTTTAACCTTTGGATCTAAATAACTGAAGCATTGTCATTTTCTGAAGGAAAAGAGGTACTTATGAGACTGAGGTGGATGCATATCTGTGATTTTGAGGACAGTATGTGCTATAGAGTATGTTCCAGGTCAGCCTTGACTAGAGTCAAACCTTGCCTCAAAACAATGACTACAAAAAAAAAAAAAATCTTAGCCTGGTGAGATGGTTTAGCAGCTAAGACACTTGTGTACAAAGCCATAGGACCCAGGTTCCATTCCCCAGGATCCACATAAGTCAGATATACAAGGTGACACATGTGTTTGGAGTTTGTTTCCAGCCACTCTATGCCCTTTGTGTTCATTTTCTCCCTATCTGCTTCTTTCCCTCTCTTTGTTTCTTTCAAATAAAGAAATAAAAAAATAAAATTACAAAATGCATTTTAAAAAGATTCTTATAGATAATCACAAAAATCAAATTCTTCTACTAAGTTTGATTGTTCATGTATATGTCTGTTCATCTTCTGGGTCTATTATTGCATGTCATACAGTAATAGCAGCATGTTAAAATTTACTATTATTAATGAAAGGAATAGACATTTACTAAAAACAATTTGGTGAAAAATCAGAAGAGGAAGAGTATAAAGATAATAAAATAATTGAAACTGAAAAAAAAAATCAAGAAGCAAGTTTGAGTTAACACATGTGAGGTGACATGAGCTTGATTTTGTCTTTCATAATAAAATGTTCAGCTCTCTAAATGGATGTCTTAAAATGATTGCTCACAGGAACCCATCTTCTAATCCATGGCATATATATTTAGGTTTTTTATATTATAAAATTTATATTTAGATTTTAAAGACATGAAAATAGGTATTGACTGTAATGTGCATTATTACTTTGAAAGAATCTGAACTATTTTCTCAAATTTTTGTACAGTATTATAGGTTCTAGGATAATACACATAGGATATAATTTTTCAATTAGTCACTGAGAACTTGAAACTGTAGTTTGTGACTGAGATTCTAATTAATTGTATTTTAGTATTTCTACTTTTTTATCAAATAAATGAAACAATAATATATGTTTTGTCTTTTGATCAATAGATGTATCCTGGAATGATTATTATCCTGGCTTAAAAGATTTTACTCTGAAAACTGAACTCTTAAATTTAAATGTTTTCCCTGAAGAAACATACCTAAATGTTGCCTCTACTTCAAAATTATTCCTCAGTAAAAAAGCTGTGATATTTTGTTATATCCACAGAGAATTTATAGGCAAACAACAACAGCATGGACATCCTAAGAATCTTGGTTTTATTTGAAACATTTTCTTTATAGTAAGTTAGTAAACTATAAGGTAGTAAACTACAAATTTCTGTTTAATGTTATCTACATATATTAAGATCATTTGGGTAGATTTGCTTTGTGCAATACTTTACTAACATTAATGGAAACTACATTATTATGTTGTAAAATATATTAAGGCTGTTTGTGAGTTTAAAGGTTTTATTAATATTCTCACCATAAATAATGATGCATTTAATACAAATAATAAATAAAATTTCCAGTTTTTCAAAACAGACATTTTGCATTGTCTAATATTTTTAAGCCCTTTAGTTGATTGAGGACATCAATATTGTGGGTAGTAATGTTGTAAGTGGGTGATCAGAAAATAATAAAAAAAATTCTATACCATTTTGTGTTAATGCTATCTCAATTGATCTTTTACACTATATTTTCACATTTATGAACAATGTATTAGAAGATAAAATTAATAAAGTACTCACATATTTGTGTATATGTTAATATATTATAAAATTACACTACATTTTCACCTGTAGATTAATTAAATGTTGTCAAGAACATAATAGAAGGAAGACAAAAACATTATAGTTAGACCAAAAATGTTTAGCATACAAAAACTGAGAGTAATATTAAGTAAATCAAGTCAATTTCAGAAGTACAAACAGTATATTTTTTCCTCATTTTCAGTTTCTATATATTATATACATCCATAAAATCAAGCATGCAAAATTAACATGAAAGTAACAATGAAAGTAACAATGAAGCTGTCTTGGGTACAAGGCAGATTATAGATGCATGGGTAAGAAAACAGAAAGTAAAAATAGAAAGTAGGAGGGTATTTTTCTGGCAAAATACAATATATGTGTGTGCAAAAAAACTTAAAAAATATCTTATGACAAAGAACTTTCTTAGCTCAAGCCTATTTACTATACTTTCTAAAATTTATTTGCCAACTTTAAAATCACCATATGAATATACACCTATTATGCATCTTCTGGCATTGCTTTCCTGATGAGGGCTCCTGTGCCATAAGAGTAGACCATATTAATATAAAACTAAGTAGTAGAAATGTATCACAAGCTATGAGGTGATTCATAGGTACTTCCTGAATATTTTATGATAATTGATGGAAGTCTTGTCATTGTTTAAAATATCTTTAAAACAGTTTATACTATGTTGAATATATTGCTTGATAATCTTATAAATATATGTACTAATATTTTATATTACATTCATAAAAGAGTAAGATTCAGAAGAATGGCAACAGGAACCAGAGTAATAATAGTATACTGATGGCTTTTGTCTTGCATACTTAGTACATGCTACTATCAAAATGCATATATCTATATGTAATGTGGAAAATTATTTGACATAATTTCTCATTATTTTATCAAAGTAATATAAAACAGTTTATTAAAATCCATCTTACTAACAAGGTATAAAGTAAGTTGAGTTATTTTGTCCATATTATTAACACATACATAAATGCTCAGGTTACAGACACAGACTCAATTACTCCTACTTTTTTATTCCAATACTCAAAGTGTAAATTGAAATATAAAACAAGCTGTGGCTCTGTGTCATTGAATTATAAAGATGTTTTAATAAACATGACAAAGGTAAAAAATTGTAAGAAATCGAAGTATGTAATTTTTAGAAGAGAAAGTATCTAAAATATCACTTAAAATAGAATATATACTACTCATGATAACGTACATGTATATATTATTATAAAAGGCAATGGAAATTGTTGACACTAAAATATGCAAATACAGGAAAATATAAGGTTTATATACTAAAGATTATAGTATATTACTTAACAACATTTTTTTTTTTTTTGTAATGTGAGAGAGCAAACCTCCAGCCACTGCAGTTGAACTCCAGATGTTTGCAACCCCTTGGGCACATGTATGAACTTGTGCGCTTGCTTCACTTTGTGCATCTGGATTATGTGGTACTTAGTCCTTAGGCTTCACAGGCAAACACCTTAACCACTAAGCCATCTCTCCAGCCCCACAACAATTAAAATTTAATATTTGTCTTCCCAGTAGCATTTATTATTTTCTACAGCCAATTTAACTATGAAGAAATCTAATCACATTTCAAACTCTATTTTCTTAGATCAGATCTATTCTTAATGACAGAGAGATTAATTACAACAGTACAAAAGCTTTGTGTTCCATTTGACATTGAAAATATTTTCTAGAAACAATTGTATGAAAACCTGATTTGACTATTCATTACTCATTATATTTTCAAAACATCTATTTTCAGTTGTTATTTAAGGATTATATTATAACTCTAGAATTCTATGTTGAGACTTTTAGTCATATTAAAAGTACAATTCTGAATCTATGGAAATATGAATTTCCAACTCACCTGTGCATTTGAGCTAGCTTTATAACCTCTAAATTTTACTAAGAGATTAAGTTTTGTGAGGAGAAATATATTTTACGTCTCAAAGGTTTAATCTCCTATCCTGAACTTATTTTTATTCAAGACTACTAGGCAAAGTGTAAATGCTCTTTGCATGGACTGGCCATCATTTGCATTACATGAATCGATAAATAAACATGAATCTGAAAGAATATACAAAATCAATTAACTAAGCAAATCATGCATATGATTTACTCTAAAATTCTAAAAGCTTGCTAATATAAAATAATTATGTATTTTATTTTACATAATTGGTGTTGTATTATGGCCTTTCACTTTCAGTCAATTTGTGTATCAAAAGACATAAATGTGAGAATTCACTTGCATAATTATTGCAGTTTTTAAATTTGAAACTGTATGACTTCCTTAGATAACTGTTTATACTAACTCTTTACATAATACCTACTTCCTGGCCCACCCTGTCTCTTCTTCTGGATCTCCTGCTCCTTGGGTGCTTGGATCTCTCTTTTCTCCCCCTCTGTACCTTCTCTCTCTTTATCTGTTGCTCATATTCCCTTTATCTCTCTCTCCCCCCTCTCTTCGTTCTCTATCTCTTCTTTCTCTTTGCCCCTTCTCTCTCTCTCCCCTATTGCAACAATGCCATGGATTCAAGAAGCTATCTGTTTTGGTCCTCCATTGCAAACAAACACTAATATCTAGAAGAAAGAATATCAGAATTTTAAACAAACAAAAATATAAATAAATCTCTTTAAATATTCATTTATTTGAATAGTATGTTTCAGGCATTGTTTAATATACTTTAATAATGTGCTTTGCACACAGTGTAGGTTTTAGGGAACATAGTTCTGAAATTTTCATTAATCTATGTAGGTTTTAGCTTTGGCATGCCACCTACTGTCTCTTGATGCCTACTCTGGGTCCATTTGCGTCTTTCTGGACCTTTGTGACATTATCTAATCTGTGCAGAAATTTGTCAGATGTCGTTATTTTTCCAGTTAGTCTTATGTCTCTGTATTAGAGTTTATCCAGGGCTGGAGAGATGGCTTAGCGGTTAAGGCGCCTGCCTGCTAAGCCTAAGAACCTGGTTCCAATCTCCAGGTCCCACGTTTAGCCAGATGCAAAGTGAGGCAAGGGCTCAATGCCACACTTGCCCACAAGGGGGCACACACATCTGGATTTTGTTCACAGTAGCTGAGAGACTGCTGGCGTTCCCATTCTCTATCTGTCTTCCTCTCCCTCTCTCTCTGTCTGTCTCTTTGTCTCTCTCCAAAAATTAAAAAAATAATAATAAAAATGAGGTTTAAGGGTGGACCACCAATCTTGCTTGACATTTATGTAGGAGTTGGGGATATGAACTCAAGTGCTCATGCTTGCACTGAGCCATCTCCCACATCCATGTCCAAATATTTTGCTACTCAAATGCTTTTTTAAAAGAATACTGAAATAAAATGCATTTATAAAGTTTAAAATAAAATGCATCATTTTAAGATTGACATATGAGTTTTGATAATCACAAGAGTTCTAAAGTTGTAGTTTGGGATCACTGCATTTGACATTTTAAAACTGAATTGATTTTATTCAGCTAGTCACTAGAGAATTCTCTTGTACATTATCAACATGAACAAAATTTCTGAGAGCTATATTGACAGATACTAATTAACTATAACCCAAAAATGACAAGTTTACCTTCAGGGAGCAGAGACTCATCACACCATTCACACCTCGTGAAACATCAGGAGGTAAGGGAATGCATCATGGCTACAAGAATACTGATAGAATTTGTCAAATTGGTAATCCCTGAAGTTGATTTGGTATGCTAGTTTAGAATCCATGGAAGGTCCAAACAAATTAATATTCTGTCCACAATGTTGAATACTTCAGACAGCCTTCCATAAACAGCTTAAAGAATAATTGCGGCCCTAACAAAAGAGTAAGGGAGACCAAGGAGGTAAAGTTCTGAGTCTGAGTGTGAGACAGTATAATGTTCAAATCTTTCCCAGGCACTACAAGCCTTCCCCTGAGAGGGAGGCAGCAGATATGGCTCATTTGGATGGAGATAAGGGTGAAGCACTGACAGAGCCACAGTGGTTAGGTGCCGAAGAAGCTTGCTGAGGGTTACTTGAACATCTGAGATAAATCCATAGACATTCTAAGCCATCAACTAAGGAAACATGGCCAGAGAATTTTGAAAATATTTACCAGGCAAATATTACATCAATGAAGGTTATGCTTACATTATCTGTGAAAGCCTAAGTAGGAAAGAAAAAAGAAAAGAAACTTAGGGAGAACTCACATGGGTACACTGGACCTTACACTGAATAGCAAGGCCTGACATTGTGCAGTAGGCAAGCTGGCAGGCTAAGGTCCAGGTCAGGTGCCTTCTAACATCTGATGATTAGCCAGAGACCCACAATTCAAGTAATAAATGCTACCGAAGTAAACTTTCTTCTATATTTAGTACAAATCCCAACCAGGAAGGAGCTGATCAGAGGAAAAATGTGGCCCGCTATAGGCTTGCATTACATCAGCATGTGTAATTACTGCTGTGTATTTCAGTTTCCTTGGTGCTAGATTATTTTTTATGGATAAAACAGAATTTTACCCAGTTACAAACAAAGGGGGTAATATTTTGATACACGTACATTATGACAGTAACTGCATTAAAACCAAATGTTTTAAAATATATCAATTCATATTTTAAATCTATATTTGTATTAGTTATGTATGATGATACCATCATTAGCCTTCCCTCTGTCCTCCCCCCATGGGTAATATGGGTCTTGCCTTATATTGGGGTAGCCATCAGTTATGTGGGAGAGACAATGTCTCTGTGCATAATGACCCAACTCATGGTTCTAACAATCTTTCTGCCCCCTCTTCCATAAATTTACCTGAGCCATATTGGGTTCATTTTAGGTCTATTTCAGTGACTAGGTCTTGGAAATCTCTGTGACTCTGTATATCTGATTTGGTAGGCGTTGAGAGTTCTCTGTATCTATCTCCTTCCCCCTTGTGCTTGTACCAGGTTCACTAATAAAGCAGCACTTTTTCTCCTTTCCCCAATCACTCTATCAACTGGTGCCCTATTGAGGTGTGATGGGTTGATTCTCAGGTTCTGCATCCATCTGAAAGACAGAAGTAAATTCTCCAACGGAGAGTGAGGTCAATGCAAAATACATGGATAACCATTTTTATTTTAGGGTGAATTTAATAGGTGTAGGCCCTCTTGTATCCGACTCTTGGTGGGACCTTGATATTGGAGAGTGGGCTCAGTTTTGGATATGCTTCTGACTTGTTTCCCATTTCCAGGTATGGGTTCCATTCCACTGAGCAGATTTGTTAGCCAAATCAAGAGCAGTTGGTAACACACCATGGCTGTGTGCCCCTACTGCACTTGTGTGAGCATCACGTCAGGTTGATTGCTGCTGAGTAGCTTAGACCACGAATTGCTTACACAGATGTTGGCCATTTTCCCCCAGTCACTCAAGTAGCACCTTCTGGCACTAGACAAGCTAATTGTCTGGGGACTGACTCTCATCCAGATTCAAGCCAAGTCTCTCCATGTTCTGTCCCAACATCATATGGTCAACACATTTTTTTTCACTTATGAAATAGCATCAAAAGAGGAAACACTCAAGAGGGTCAAATTCAGAGAGGAAGCATTGCTTGCAATCATCAGGAATATAGGCATATATGTGTTCTTTAGAGCAAAGGGGGATGCTAATTGGTAACATACAACTAAAGAGAGATTTTCAAAATAACCATGCATGTCTGTTCTCAATCTGTTTTTTCTTTCTCTTGCTCCATTCTTTCCTCCTTCCATGCCTCCCTCCTTTCCTCCCTTATGAGTTACTTCGTATAATTATTCCAACTACATTTAGTACAAATAATTAAATTGTTTTAAGTCTACATTGATTGCCTCTATAAAAATAAATCATATGTCTATTCATGAACAAGTAGTTGTGTCTGCTGTTGAAATTTTCATGGCCGTGTTCCTCCCTAATATCCCTGTGCTTGTTTTACTTAACATTTATGACTAAAGAGAATCAAGAGTCCTTGAAAGAATGGCTAATTCTAGGTTTGGCATGGGGGAGGACAAGATAAGTATGGGGTATCTTGTAATGTGAGCACATAGGTAATTTGGATGTGAGTCAATTGGAATGTAAGGCATTGTGAGGAAGAAGTCTCAATTAATGAAATAAATGTTGTTATTGATCTGGATAGTGAGAGTGGTGAGACAAATTACAAGTATTCTACTGTCAAAGGGCAGAAAACACATGTATCTGTTGATAGAGAATATGTCATTGCTTCAACTTTATGTAACATCTGAGGCTTCCATACATCCTTACAAAAAAAGAAAAAAAAAAATAACAAAACTGAAGATAGTGTTTTACCAGCCTCCTGTGCATCCATGTCGTAGCCAATTTGACATAAAACTATCCACTGCAGGGTCCTTACTAAGCTGCAGTGACACAGCTTACCGGCCCCATTTTGGGGATGTGAGGCAATAATGAGAAGTTAAAAGTTTACATGCAGGACGAAAGTTCTCAGTAGAACTCATTCCACTGTCTCTGAAGTAAATATTGGTTGTCTATAAGCCTAATAGAGACCCTAGTGGTCATACCTTCCTTTCTCCAAATTTACATTCTCCTTACCTTAAGTTTGAATACACACAACATTGAGAGTGTTAGTTATTCTCATCATGAGGAATATGAATGTGAATTTCCACAATTTTGTGAAAACTGTGGTTTCTGGTGGACTTTAAAACCCATCTTAAGAGCTGGGGAGATGACTTAGCAGTTAAGGGGCTTGCCTGCAAAGCCAAAGGACCCAGGTTTGATTCCCCAGGACCCAAGTAGGCCAGACGCACAAGCCAGCACATATGTCTGGAGTTTGTTTGCAACAACTGGAGGCCTTGGCTCACCCATTCTTTCTTCCCCCTCCCCTCTGTCTTTCTCTCATATAAATAGATAAAAATAAAATATTTTTTTTAAAATTGTAAAAGCTTTTGAATCTACTTGAAATCTTATTTAACCTACTAGAAATAGGCATGTCAATGCCCTTATCAAGTTATCCTGTTTTGTTTTACTGCTGTAACCTTTCTGGTTGATTTCCTATTGTGCTAAATAATGTAGTTCTGTTGTTGGTGAACACTGTAACTTTCTAATTAAACCATACTATTGCTTGCATAAAATTAATCTTTAGTTAATGATATTTGTCCAGAAAAGCATTCTTCTTTCCTTCACTAGCCACCAGTGTGTAACAGGTCAACTTAACTTTGTCTACATACTGGCAGTGACAATGAACATTTTCAGATTGTAGGTTTGTTTTACTTCTGCTTTCTCTTGTCAAAAATTATAAACTCATGACAATATTCATTTGCAACCCTGGCTTATCTAGCTTTCTTCTTTTTCTTCCTACTTTGTCTTAAACTAATGTTTGGTGACATTTTTCAAAATTTCAGTTCCATACTCTGTTTATTTAGCTTATATTTTCAACCTGGTACACTGAAAATACTCTTTATTTGATGATTTTATTTTAAGCAAAATTCAATCTGTACCTTAAGTTCAAAGTTCCATTGGTCTGCTCAGCCTCTCGGAGTGGCCTCTTCTGCATCTCCCTCTTCTCCACCTCCTTGGCACCAGAGTAACCAGCATATGCCTCACTACCTTTATGTCTTTGGGTTACTCCCCTCCAGTTCTCACTTCTGCATAAACTCTCCAAAGCCTTTTAACACTGCTCACATGATCTTTGCTTTTCTTGTATACCATTGTATTATTCTTAATAACATTAGATATAAATATATATTTTGCACACGTAATGTCCCTCAAAGGACCATGTGTTAAAGGACAGTCTGCAGCATGCCACACTGTCAGTTAGATAGACAGCCTTAGTAGTCAGGGTGTAGGCTTCTTTGGAGCAAGCCAATTACTGACACTGACGTATAGGGTATACAGGGACTTTGGCCTATTCTTCTCTTGTTTTGCCTCTTAGATTCCATGAGGTTTCAGTTTTGCTCTGATATTGATCCCCAGCAACTCGGTTCTTCCAACCATCAACCAAGAATAAGCAGGGGAAGAAATCATCCACTGAATCCTCTGAAATGGGGAGCCAAGTGATTTTTTTTTCTTTCTTGTTTGTTACTGATTTCAAGTATTTATTTATGTATGTATTTATTTATTTATTTATTTATTTATTTGTTTGTCAAAGGGAAGACATCATTAGTATATTATACATTTGTACATTGTATTGATTTTTCATATAGGATGTTTTCATCTTAATTAATTTTTGTGTAAATAAAAAGCCTCCTGCACTTCATTTGATAAGTAGACTATTTGGTGAGTTAAATGTCTTAATGATCTTCTTGAAAATCCATTGAGCATAAAGGTAAGGGTTTATTCGTAGAATCTCAAATATATTCCCTTGATCGACGTGTTGATCTTTGTGAAATCGTGACACTATTATGATTATTTTAGCTTTCTGGAGAGCTTTAAAATTAATATGTGCAGATTTCTCTTTTGTTATTTGCTTAAAATTTGTGGCAGTCCCATATAATTTTATGACATTAAATTTTCAGTTTGTAAGGGAAAATTAATTCCTAATTTTAGAGGGTTCTTGCAACAGCTGTTTTTTTTTGTTTGTTTGTTTGTTTGTTTTGTTTTGTTTTGTTTTGTTTTTTGTTTTTCTTGGTGTTTTTATCTATCCACCCAAAGAATGAATTTCAATGACAGAGAGCAAAGGTGAAGGTATAAGGGTTTATTCACACCGGATATAACAACACCTTGAATAAAAACTGGACCCTTGGTGGCTGCCAGTTTAGCAACCAGAAGGACAAAGGCAGTCAATGCTCCAATTCTTCCTAGGCCTAGGGTCTGCTTAAGTGTTACAGTGCAGGGTCCTTGAGACTAGCCAGGAGGAGTCCTGCTGAAATAGGACTCTGAGTAAGGGGTACCAAAGCCATGATTAGCTGACCTGCCCCTAGGTAAGTGCATAAATTGTCCCCTGTGGGGAAGGGTGAGTTTCCCCAAGGCTGCAGCAAGAGTGGTTATTGCTTCCAAAGGTCTCCTGTGCAGTTGTCTATCTGCAGCCCATCTGTGATTTGAGGAACTCAGTGTAGGGGCTCAAATAGGCACAGATGGTTCTTTACTGGTTTTTGCAAGTAAGAGAAAAATCATGGGCACCACTCAGGAGATTCAGTGAACCTGACATAAGGCAAAAGTTTCCTCCAAGCCACTATTTTCTAGGCCCTGCAGTGACCAGGCACAGCTTTTTCAAAAGAATGGCAGAGCTTGGAGCACAGAGGGAGTTCTCATTTCTTGGTGCAAGAGCAGTAGACAGTGATGGACTAAAGGAGGAAAGTTCTCTATCTCTATGTAAATGATAATAATAATGAAAAAAAAAAAAAAAAAAAAAAAGAGAAGCCAGGATGGTGGCCTATGCCTTAATACCAGCTCTTGGGGGGTAGAGATAGGAGTATGGCAATGAATCTGAGGCTATCCTGAGACTACATAGTGAATTTTGGTGACACCTTACTTCAGAACAACAACAATAACAAAAAACAACAACAAAAACAACAGCAAAAAGGGTTTGGATTTGGGGGATTTTCAGAACCCTGACTGTTCACTCCAATCTACCTGTGGCCTGTTCCAATCACAGGGTGTAAGTGGGTGGGAGGAGAAGAGGGGTGCTCCTTGCCCATCTCATTTTCATTGAATTGGATTATTCCTATGTCTGTTTCACTGGAGTGAGGGGCATTTTTGAGCATGACACATTTGTCATTCCAGAAATTTTGATTCTTTTTATAGTAATGCAGGTTTACTGCAAGCTCCAACATATCCAGAAATAGAACTATTGCTTAGCTTATTATTTTCTGAGCTATCACATTTTTTATTCTTAGACTCTTGGCCAGCTGAGAAAATGACAACGTGCTTCAGGATAAAGTTAAAGCACCAAGACAGTTTCAATTGTGAGAGGTTCCTTCCATCTTAACCCCGCGGTTGAGTATCCCTTCAGAGCCCTGATCTCGTGATTGTCCAGCTACGTGACTGTGCTCTTATCAACATTTCGGCTTGTTCCTTGACCTGTACACTGAATCCTAATTAAAAAACAGCAGGTGTCTTGAGAGAAAAAAAATCCAGCTGAGAATATCACGCTCACCTTGCTGCTTTTCCTGACTCCATGCTGCATTGATCCTGAAATCTCATCTGGCTTGGATAGCTGTAACGCCTTCAATTGTCAGCATTTCTGAATCTTGTCTAGCTTTTACAGTGACTCTCAGGGTGGTGCTTGTATGCTACCACCAGGTTGACTGCTGTATAAAAATTCCTGTTGAAAAATACATTTTGCAATGTGTAGGTAAGTATAGCTGAAATAGGTCATTTCAATGGTGTATATATTTCTATTATCTCTGGAAAAGAAACTTTATATAACATAATACTTCCTAGTAAAATTAGTACGTGATGCTTTGTGTGAACACCATTTCATTAGTGATTTGTATTTCAAGTAATTTCTTTGTTAGTGTTATGAATATCTCAGGTGTTCTCAGGTGATGTTCTTATCAGTAAAAAAAAAAAAAATACATGTTAGTGAGGGGTAAGGTATATTACTTTAGACTGTGGTTGAAAATAGTGTGATTTATATGTGAATTTATCCATAGCTCTTTTCACAGTTCTCAGTTCAATTAAATCACATAACCTGTAATCAATCAACATGTGAAATTATAGAGCTATTTAAATCTTCCAAAAATTTGAACTAATTCAGTATCATCAAACAGAGACTTGACCTATCACCCATCACTCTTGACTACCCCTACAATGTGTGAACCACATTCCCCATTGATGAGGGTCCCTATGGAAGAGGGAAGACAGGGAGGAGGATAATGGAGTCACCACTATTAATGTAAAATTAGAATAATATACATAAAAATAGATTTAAAAAAGAAGAAAAAATTGATTATTTAAAAGGGATATTAAACTGCAGAGAAACATATTTTGATATTAAAGCAAGAATTTATCTTTAAAAACAGCATCCAGAACCTCATATACTATTGAAAAGCTACCAATAACAGTATCACTGTTATTAAGAAATATAGTCATTTGTATATGAAGCTGTGCGATACTTTGTTACTGAAATATGCACGTGATGACTTCTCCATCACATGCAAATCAATGCAAATAAAACAAGAAAAATCAGATCATGGAATAAATTCAAAGGGAACATTTAAACAATGAGAGGGAGGAGCCACTTATGAGTGATGTAGGTTCTTTCACTCAATTATAACATATTTTAGATGCACATTTTTATTTTCAATGATAAACAAGTAATAGTGTGTCTTACCAATTGATGAAATAAAAAGAATATGATATGGGCTATCTGTATTTCCTTTCCTTTGCTTGGCTGGAGGTGCTGTATTGTACAGACTGAATCAGCATTTGTGTTTGTTTATACTATGAGGGTTTTTGGTTGCATAATCAAATTACAACTCTATATCTATTAGTTTTAAGTAGTATAAGTTAAAATTATATCATAACTGAATTTGTTAACCCAGAAAGTTTTATATGGAAGTTACAATCTTCAAATCATGAATTAATAAGTTTTAGGCCTGTAAAATCTTTGGGAAAAGTTTCATTATTTGTTGAAAAAAATGTGAGTTTTTTGGATAGTTTATGGTATTAAGAGGTTTCTTTAAGTCCACTGATTAAAAAAAAAAAAAGTCATATAGAAATTCTTAATTAGAGTCTGCTATCTAGACAATGCACATTTTAGAAAAATGAATTTGTCCTTTCCATTATTTATAATCAAACCTTTAAAATATTATTTCTTTGTTTATTTATTTATTTATTTATTTATTTATTTATTTATTTATTTAAAAGAGAGAGAAAGAGAAAGAGAGAGAATGGGCATACCAGGGTCACTACCCACTGCAAATGAACTCCAGATGCATGCACCACCCTGAGCATCTGGCTTATGTAGGTCCTGGGAAATCAAACCTGGGTCCTTAGGATTCGCAGGCAAGTGCCTTGAACCACTAAGCCATTTCTCCAGCTCCTATAATTAAACCTTTTGATGACATTTCTTTATATCATATTTATAGAAGCTTTTTTGATTACTTATAGACTCTGTTGTATATTCTGTCATTTATTATCATAAAAATACAATTATTAAAACTCATTAAGAATGCTGGGACATAGAGAGGAGAGGGAGAGAGAAAGAAAAACAGGAAAAGATTAAGGTTGGTCTTCATGATGTTCTCTCCAGTTCCCTGTGGTTCAGGTGTTCCTTCTGTGGGCCTGCTGAAGGATCAATGTTTTTGTAATGCTAAAACAAGTTCAGTATTGGCACACAGCCATGGTGGGTAACCAACTGCTCTTGATATGGCTAATAGATCCACTCATTGGAATGGAACTAACTCATTACTAGAACTGGGAAATAAGTCAAAACCATGAACAAAAAATGAGCCGAGTCTCCAAGATCAAGCTTCCATCAAATGTGTGCTAGAAGAGGACCTATGCATATAAAATTCTCTCTAAAAAAACTATGGCATTCCACATATCTAGTACTAACTTCTCTCTCCCTTGCAGAATTTGCTTATATTTTTCTGATGGATAATGAACCAGAAGGGAGGATCAGCCTATCATCACACCTCACCAGGGCCCCAGCTGAAACAATAGAGTAATGTGGGGAAAGAGCAAGAGTACAGCTTTCTTGGTGAACACGACACCAGAAAAAGGCTGAAGGAGATAAACACAGAGAACATCCAACTCCTACTAAGCCAGATATCCAGAGACACAGAGGCTCCCAAAACCTCACCACTGAAGTAGAATTAAAATGACCCCAATGTGGCTCAGGGAAATTCACGGAAAAGGGTGTGGAAAGAGTGTTAGTGCCATAAGTTGGGGCATTATGCACAGACTTGGTCAATCCCCATAACTCTTGATCCCCCATAACCCCCACAATGCATGACCCACATTCCCCACTGATGAGGGTCCTTTTGGAAGGGGGAGGGCAGGGAGGAGGACAATGGAGTCACCAATATGAATGTAAAATTAAAATAATATAAATTAAAAAATATATATAAATATATATAAAGAATGCTGGGACATACTTTGATTGGTTTTAAGGTAATTATAATATTCTGGGTGTGACTTAAGTGGAAATGAGAAGCATTGTGTTAAATAATGTATGTCAAGAATTATTTCAAGATGAAATTATTCCACTTATTAAAATTTAATTTCTATTTCTGCAATATTCTTAAATGTGAAGACACTTTTTTCAGAAAAACAGTATGCTATATAGTCTTTGCTATATTTATCAACACTAATCTAAACAATGTTTTATACAAATTTATGCCAAAATCCACTTTAGCATTTTTTTCTTCTTTTGACTGCTTCTCAAATTCTAAGCTTGTAGCAATTCTTTTTTTTTTTTTTTTTTTTTTTTTTTTTTTTTCCAGGTAGGGTTTCACTCTGGTCCAGGCTGACCTGGAATTCACTATGTATTCTCAGGGTGGCCTCAAACTCTCGGCAATCCTCCTACCTCTGCCTCCTGAGTGCTGGGATTAAAGGCATGTGCCACCATGCCTGGCTTCTCTTTTTGGTTTTTCTTTTTCTTTTTTTTTTTTTTTTTTAAGCTTGTAGCAATTCTATAAATCATCTTTTATTCTCCTTACCAGATAAGCACCTGCTTTTGGGGTAGGAAGGACTTAACACCACGTCGGTCTTGGTGTGCTACACATCAGTCATGAGGAGCAGTTCACGGATCTCACAATGTGGCCTGGAATGCACCTATGCTAATCATCTACACACTTCCCTATGTTCACTGAGTCCAGTCTTCTAATTTTGACCTCAAGTTGGAAATAATAATATATGAAACAATAAAACATTAAGTCATTCAAAGAATCATGTGACAACCAATAGAGAACAGCTTGTCTATGACATTCCCTTCTTTTCATTTCGCATTTGCATATGTAGATGGTCATTTCCAATCTCAGTCCCTCCAGTCTTGCCTATGTGTGTGCTAAGTTTGGAATCTTGAAAGGCTTGTTAGAATAATGTGTCTGCCTTTACATCCTAACCAAACTGGCAGATGATAAAGTAAGAAGATAAATCCTTAATAAATATGGTAGAGAATTTGTCTGGATGAGTCTGGTTAATTATATGAAGCATAATAAACTTCATTTCACCCATTTTCCTATAAATGTCATGATTTTATTTTACTTTATAGCTGAGAAAATGTCATTGTGGATATTTACTACATTGTCATCTTCCACTCAACTGATGATGGGCATCTAGGCCACTTTCTTTACTTCACCCATATGAAGAGTACAGTATCTGTTTTGTTCTCTTTCAGGTAGTATAACTGGGTCATATGGTATTTTTCTTTTTTTTATTTGTAGATTTGGAGACACCATCATGATAATTTCCATTGTACCTGCACTAGGTTACATTCCCTCCAGCAGTGTGGAATGTTCCCTCCATCATCACATCCTCACCAGCATTTGTTAAGCCCTGTCTTCTTGATGATAGTCATTCTTATTGGTATGAGATGGAATGTGAAAGCAGTTTTAATTTTCCTTTCTATGATGGCTAAACATGTTGAACATTTTTGTATGATTTATTGGCCATTTGTGTTTCTTCATTTGAAAACTATTTGATTCATTATCCCAAATATTAACTGGATAATTATATTCTGATGATTAGTTTTTACAGTTCTTTATATAGATATTAATGTCTTCTCAGTTATACGATGGAAAAACTTTTTGTTCCCCATTGCATCACCATCACCTTCATTATGGTGATAATTTCCTTTGCTGTGTAGAATTGTTTTAATTTCATTTCATTTCATTTCATTTCAGTTTCCAATAGCTGTAACAGCAACCACATCAAACTGAACAAGATAAGAAAATACATTTAAAAGGAAGTCAAGCTCACTAATATAACTATCACTAATGTGCATAAAACAGAAAATGGCAAAACTAGGCAGATTATTCTATGATATTAAAAATTATTTAGCATAGGGCTAGGACTCCAGCTTAGTCAGTAGAGTACTTGCCTAGAATGCTATGGATCCTGACTCTGATGCTTAGCACCATATAAAACTGTGTGTGTTTGTGCTCACCTGCAAACCCCAGTATTATAGTGGTGGAGGCAGGAGGATCAGATATTTGAGATCATCTTCAGCTACTCAACAAAGTTTGACTGAGCTACATGATATCTTCTCTCTAAACAAAAATATACATATATTTTGAGTAAATCTTGAAGTAATAAATGAATGGGAAAAGGCAAGATGAAAAGGAGGGGGAAGGTTTGATAAATGAAGGGGAATGAACATGAGTGGAGAAAGACGTTATGAAGGGGAAGGGGAAAATCATAGTAGATTACAATAAAAGAAACAAACAATCATCAGCAATAATACTTGTGTGTGAATGTATAATTACAAAAATATTCTGGCAGTAAGCATTGATTGGCAAAGTACATTTTAACTGTCATCAATGACATAGTTATAATTTTAAGGCACTGACTCGAATGGTTAATATTAAGAATGATCACTGTGGGCTGAAGAGATTGTTTAGCAGTTAAGGTACTTGCCTGCAATGACTAGTGACACAGGTTTGCTACCCCAGTACCCATGTGTGGCAGTTTGATTCAGGTGTCCCCTATAAACTTAGGTGTTCTGAATGCTAGATTCCCAGCTGATGGAGATTTAGGAATTAATGCCTCCTGAAGGCAGTGTATTGTTGGGGACATGCTTTGTTGTATTATGTTCCCCTTGCCAGTGTTTGGTACACTCTCCTGTTGCTGTTAGCCATCTGATGTTGCCCAGGAAGTGATGTCCACCCTGTGCTGGTGCCATCATTTCCCCTGCCATCATGGAGCTTCCGCTCAAGTCTGCAAACCAAAATAAACCCTTTTTCCCCACAAGATCCTCTCGGTCAGGTGTTTTCTGCCAGCAACGGAAACCTGACTGTAACAGTAAAGTTGGTACCAGAGGAGTGGGGTTGTTACTGCTACAAATCTGACTAGGAGGCCCTGGTGTGCCTAGTCTCTCTCTCTCCCCCTCCCCTCTTTCTCTCTCTTGTGCTCTGTTTCATAAAAATTAAAAAAAAAAAAATTAAAAAAAGAAAGGGGCTGGAGAAGTGGCATAGAAGTTAAGGTGTTTGTCCATGAAGCCAAAAGACTGAGATTGATTACCCAGGACCCACATAAGTCAGATGCAAAAGGTGGCACATGAGTCTGGAGTTTGAGTGCAATAGCTGAATTCCCAGGCACACCCATTCTCTCTATTTGCCTCTCTCTCTCTCTGTGTGTCTCTCTCTCTCTCTCAAATAAATAAAACAAATTAAAAATATCTTTAAAAAAAAGAAAGTGTCAGCAGAAAGGTGCAATTATTAAAATGTTCTTTTCTCTCTCATTTTATATTCAACCAAGAAGAAACTCAGTTCTAAAGGGAATAATTATTTAGTTAAGGCCAAAAAATGAATAAATTTGTGGGTTTCACTCTATGTTTTAATTTTCATATTTTCATTTCAATGAATATATTCATGGGTGAAGATCAAAGCAATTAGAATAGTAATTTTCATTAATATTTTGATGCTATTTTAATTTAATATATAATCATAGTAATATTGATCAGTTCATTTACACCCATATTGTCTCAGTATATAAATGATCGTTTCTACTTTAAAGAGACGTAGATTCATTGTTTAGGACAGGAGTAAATTAGCAGTATTTTTATTCCTATATTAGATTCATGCACTTTCAAAAGCATCAGAGACAAAGGTTTTTTTTTGTTTTTTTTTGTTTTTTTTTTGGTTTTGCGAGGTAGGGTCTCACTCTGGTCCAGGCTGACCTGGAATTCACTATGTAGTCTCAGGGTGGCCTCGAACTCTCAGCGATCCTCCTACTTCTGCCTCCCGAGTGCTGGGATTAAAGGTGTGCGCCACCGCGCCCGGCAAGAGACAAAGGTTTTTAATACTATATCATTTTCCAGAATTGAATAGGGAAGTTAGTCAATAGGAAAACAAAATAATCTCAAATATACATGGCATTTTGCACATTTTACAGTCATAAAATAGGTATGATAATACTATGTAAGTACTATTATATACATATAAGTACTATTATATACATATCTACACCATATATATATTAATAATAAACATATACATATCTACACATCCATCATATAAACATATACATGAATACACACACACACACATATATATATGTGTGTTTGTGTAATAATAATACACAGTATTATTGTTATAATATAATATATAATTTATAATATATATAAATATATCAATATAATTAATATAATATAAATATATAATAATATAATGTAAATATATAATAATATAATATATAATAATTATACAGTAAAAATATATTTAAATTTTAGCAACTGTTACATAATACACATTCTTCTAAATTACTTTTATAGCAAAATTCCTCATTTTTGCCAAAGATTTGATCTTTTCAAAAGAAATTAAATATGATTATTGCTGTGCATGATAGTCTATGCCTGTACTCCCAAACAGGAGAAGGAGGAGTTCAAGGCCAGCCTCAGTTACATAACAAGTGTGTCACCATCCATGGTTAAGTGAAAGGAAAGGAAAGGGAAGGGAAGCAAAGGGAAGGGAAGGGAAGGGAAGGGAAGGGAAGGGAAGGGAAGGGAAGGGAAGGAGAAAATGACAAAACAAAAAGAGAAAAGGAGAAAAGTAAAGGTAATAAAATAATTAAAACATTGAATAGAGTAGAATTATCAAGATAATATAGGAAAAAAGTGATGTTAATTAGACAGCCAAGGCACTATCACAGTGGATTCGGTTGTCAGATAGTTTAAGATATTTTAATAAGAAAGCCACTACCTTTCCTTTTGAGTTCAGATGCCAACATCAGAAGTTCATTCCTTATTGAACTTTTGCCTTTTGATCTTTTAGGCTTAGACCTCAGTAATGGTAAGAAGAATTACCATAAACATATATAACATCTCTTGTTGCTTCATTGCGCAAAAGTTTAAGGAATAAACCTAATCCCCAAATCTCTGTCAGCTGGGAACCTAGCATTCAGAACACTTAAGTTTATGGGGGACACCTGAATCAAACCAACACATTTCACCCTGGCCCCCATGAACGATAGTCATATGTAATGTAAAATGCAATGCATGCAGTCCAACTTTAAAAGTTTCCATAATCCAAGATGTTTTAACTAAGCCATACACAAAATAAATAAATAAATAAATAAATAAATAAATAAATAAATAAATGAGCCATAACCTCAAAAAACACATAATGGCACAGAATAAACATTTGTACTGCAAAAGATAGCATTGGGTAAAGCAAACAAATATTCAACCAATACAGGATTTAAAACAACTAGGGCAAACATGAACGTAGCTCCATGTCCAACAACTCTCGCCAATGACAAGTTTCTGGAGTTCCAATTCTGTCCCTCTAGCGAGTCTACTCACAGTCCTGAAAAACTTCATCTGGGGCTGGCACTCAGCTCTCCTTAGCAGCCATCTCATGGTCCTGGCATCTCCACTGGGTTTCCACTGCAACCTCGTGGCTCCATCAGATCTCCATGCAGACAAGCCAGCAAACCTGCTTCACACTGCCCATTTCCAAAGCACAACACCATGATGCAAATTCAATGACCTTTTCTTTCCTTTATTTCTTATACTCTAAAATACCAGGTGGACTACCAACTTGTTAATCCAGGGAGGAATAAAGCAGACATTGAAAAATAGGACACTCCTTCAGCATTCAGGCCTCTACAAAAGACTGCATTCTTTCTGTTGTCACAGTGCAGGTCAGCTGGCCCAATCTCAAAGGTTGTAATCTCTCATACAGTTGCAGCTGAACAGGCAGAAGTTTCAGCCCAAAGATTTCAATTTTTTTTTTCTGTACCATATCCTTCTACTCACACCAGTCAATTTCTATGCAATGCAACCCTGCACAAGTTCTCAGAACATGGGCATAACAGCAAGCCATTCACACAAACTGCTAGCCCAGTCCAGACAAAGCTCTTTCTCACCCTCATAAGGCAAACCTCACAGTTCATAGTTCTTACTGTATTCAAGTCTTTCAATTCTGACCAGAATAGTCCACCAAGCTGTACTTACAGCACTGAAAGGTATATCTTAGTCCACAATTTCAAATTTGTCCACATTCCTCCTGCAAATTAAGGCCTCCTGGAGGCAGTGTACTGTTGGGGGTGGGGCTATGGATATTATAGCCAGTGTCCCCTTGCCAGTGTTTGGAACACTTTCCTGTTGCTCTTATTCATTTGATGTTGCCCAGGAAGTGATTTCCGCCCTCTGCTCATGCTGTTTTTTTCTTCTGAAATGATAGAGCTTCCCCTCGATTCTGTAAGCCAAAATAAATACTTTTCTCTCCACAAGCTGCTCTTTGTCAGGTGTTTTCTGCCCACAATGTAAACTTGACTGGAATACCATGTAAGCCAGATGCTCAAGGTGGCACATGCATCTGGAGTTCATTTGCAGTTGCTGGAGGCATTGAAGTGCGCATTTTCTCTATCTCTCTCAAATAAGTAAATAAATGAATTTAATATGATTAAAAAAAATAGAAAAGTGATCATTGTGGTGGATTAAATGTAAACTGCCCTCATGGCCTCATGTGTTTGTGATCAAGCCGTATACTTATTACACTATATTATACTTAACTTCCAGCTGGTGGTACAGTTTGGAAGGTTTCTGGAACCTTTGTAAGTCGATCCTGCTGGAGGAGGTGTGTCACTGGAACATGCCTTATAGTCTTATAGCCTAGCCCCACTTGGGGCACCAATCTCATTATCTTGATTTGCTCCCTGCTGATATATAGTTGAGAAGGGCCTGCCTCGCTTTCTGTGCCATGATGACACACTATAAACTACAATCTAGAATTAAAGTCTTTCATTCTTTAAGCATCTGGTTAGGCATTTTGTCCCAGCAACAAGAAGATAACTGCTATGATCATATACTTTTAATATTTTATTTATAGGTACATCATTCAGAAAGTGTCAGCAGAGGGCTGGAGAGATTGCTCAGTGGTTAAAGTGCTGGCCTGAAAGGCCTAAGGATCCATGATCAACTCTCTAGACCCTGCATATGAGAGATGCACAAGGTGACCCAAGTATGCAAGGTTGCACATGCACACAAGATGGCACAGGCGTCTAGAGGAAAATCCATTCTCTGGCTGTGTTTTTAGAAATCATTTCTGTGTATGCATTTCAGTATTCACACGGGCCATGATAACAGAACCATGCAATTAACCTTTCCTATAAGTTGAATGTATAAAGATTCTATCCATCACTTGGTTATAATTATTGTCTATTACTTCAACAATATGCTCAACATTAATTTTCCATCAACTCTAATCCATTTGAAGATTAAAAATAAATTTCCCTTTCATTTCTAACAAATTATATTTTTAGGATGAAGAGACTAGTAAACAGTGTGTATGTCTGTATATGAGCTTCTCTTTTTCAATTTATCATAAATTGAAAACACATGTCCAGAAAATAAATTTAAAATGTGGATCCATTTTTTAGGATGCAATTTGTTTTTAATTATAATAGTTTTATTAATATTCTTTTCAAAGTAGTTTGTATTTATAATATTGACACATATTAACTGAGTAGCTCTCATGAGAGCTCACTGATATGGTGAATACATGAAGATATTTGTGCTTTCTACAATTTCATACATATTTGTGTGTCTATTATATTTGTAATATATTACATTCATGTAGGTTCATTCTTAGATATATTTGTATAATGTACATGAGTCAAAATTTATTCATAAATAAGCAAAATAAACATGATAGAAAATAAATTAACATTATTTAGTTAGATTTTAATATTTACTCCAGTCTTAACCAATGAATACACTATTAGGTCACTGACATAACACTAAATATAAAAATTGTACCAAGCATATCTTTTTTGGAGTTTTAAAGCTTCACTAGTCAATTGTGTGATATGGTCAAATGTGCAACACAACTAAATGATAGACAAATGTTCAAAATTATATCAGCAATGTTGCTAAAGACAAAGTAACTCAACCTCTACCAGCTAGTATTGAGGTGAGTTTTTAATACTATTTTTATTTATTTATTTATTTGACAGAGAGAAAGAGGGAGAGAGAGGAGGAGAGAGAGAGAATGGTTATGCCAGGGCCTCCAGCCACTCAAAATGAACTCCAGACAAGTGTGCCCCCTTCTACAGCTGGCCAGCGTGGGTCCTGGGGAATGAATCCAGGACCTTGCCTTTACAGGCATTGCCTTAACCGCCAAGCCATTCCTTCAGCCCTGATGTGAGATTTTTGAAGTCCAGGAAGGGATGAGAATTCTACAAAGATGTAGGATAACTCAGACCCATGGAACCCCCCCCCCAACTTTTGATTCCTTTATTAAGTTAACAAAGAATGCAAATGCAGACTCAAAGAAGGATAAATTATGGATTGTGAGATTTATTGTAGAGAAAGGTAGGATTCCAAGGGAAGCCTCAGGGATGCCCAAACCAAAAGAAGTTCTCTCACTTCTCAGTATGCCTGGGAAGAAGGATGGAGAGACAGAGGATTTCTCCATCAGAGCTATAGAAAGGAAGTCTGTGGAGAAGACACATGCACACACACACACACGGAAAGCAAAGCAGAAGAGTACAAGCGAAAACAACTCTCGTAGAAGGGGTCAGAGAAGACTAATAGAGATAGTACAGGCTCAGAGCTTTGAGAGATCATATACATAACAAAGCAAGAAAGTACCCAAAAGAAAGCACACATGGAAAGCAAGCAGGGAAATGCCCAAGTAAACAGAAATTCTCCAAGTTCGGAATGGGGAGGGGAAATAGGGGAGATCCCTTTCACTCTTCACATAGAGAAATAACTTACCAAAGGAGCTAAGAAGCTAGGACCACGAGGCAAGGAGAAAAACCAAGAGAGGTTTCCACACATGTGACAGGCCCATTTGTGGATACAACATCCAATTAGGATATGCTTTATCATCAGACATAGGGGTGAAAGGCAGAGAGACCTGATGGGTTAGTGAGGTCAAGATGTTGATTCAGGAAGGTCAGCTCACAGGTGTGCTGGTGGAAACAGTAATCAGTTGCTGGAGTCCTTGCTTGCAGCCGTCTTGGATGACACTTGGTCAGACACGGGTTCTAGTCTTGCCAGGGCAGACAAGCTGACATCTTCTGGGGTCTGTCCCTGGATGACTACCTATAAAAAAAAGCTCTTTGCTCCTCTTTCAGGATTGAGTGAACCAATATAAGTTTTTATTGGACATATATATATATATATAAAATTGGTTTACATATATATTTATACAAATGATATGTATAATATATATATATATATTATATACATATCATTTATTTTTGACAATTTCATATATGCTATTTACATAGTTTGATCATATCTATACCCTCATTATCATTATCATAGTCAAATCTTCATTACCTTGTGTGGTAGTTTGAATGGACAGCCCCCAATATATTCAGGATTTTATTAAAGTTTGTAAATTAGATCTACAGCCATCTGACTGGAGGAGGTGTCACTTGAGAAGATACCATGGTGCAGCCCTAAGGTGTGGCGGTTGATGTGGAATTCCAGTCTAAATTCATGCGGAGTGCTGGAGTTCTGCCTGGAGTTCCTAAAGTGTGCTTGCTTGCTTTTTGTTGGTGCTGGTGTGGCTTTTGGCTTTGGGTGGTGGCTTTTTTTCTCTCTCTGCTTAGACCTGTAAAAGCGGGCCAGCTTCCTCTGCCATCATGGAATTTCCGCTGGGTCTGTCCACTTCAATAAATACCCCTTCCTCCATAACAGTTCATCCTAGTGACCTGAAGCTGTGTATTACATAGGAATTTGGCCCTGGCCTTTATCAAATAAAGGGGGCTAGAGTGAAGAGAATTTAGAACTGAAGGTATTATGTTGCAAAATATTAGAGAGATGAATGATTGAATTCCTCATGTTCTAAGAAATAAAGTTATGTTGTGTAAATAAAGATCTTTTGTAATACAATTCTTCAGAATCTATAAAACAACAAAAGCAGTTTTTATAGCAAATTATTATTTCCTCTTTTGGTTATTTTTTCTTATATTCTCAATGTTAACATATTTTCAGCAAAATAACTGATGATTTTCTCCTATTCTGTAGGCCATGGGGACTGATAGCATGGATGAAACACAAGTTGCAAGGGAGACCCCAGCATATATTTGGGATGCCAGTACTCTGGGCTGGAAGAACAGCTGGTTGGTTGGGACAAATTTTTCCCCAGGCTGTGCGGAGCCAAGCAGAGGGCAAGATGTTAACTCTACAGACTTTGTCACTGGTTAGAGATGAAGCACATGCAGTATAGAATTTGATTTATGTTTGCACTGTTTTTTTTTTTTTTTTTTTTTAAGATCTTGTATTGGTTCACCCTTTTATTATTGTGACCAATGCCATCTTTTGAAGTTTGAAATTTTACTCTGTGTCATTATATATTATTTTGGGTTTATGACTCATATTTTAGAGATCTTAGACTATGGGGATATTTGTTTAGTAATGGGATTGAAAAAAAAAAAAAAAACTATGGGGACTTTTAAAGTTGGACTGAATACATTGCATTTTGCATCAGTTTAAAGAGGTGTGGGGGCAGAATGTGCTGATTTGAATTAGGTCTACCCCATAAATGTATATTTCGAATGCTAGTCTTTTATGTACAATTTGGTAACATCACCAGTATGCATTAAAAGTTTGGTTCAGTTAATATTTAATTGGCTAGCTAAATCAATTAGAGAAATCATTAGTTAAATCCCTCAATTTTATTCTAACAAGGAAAAACTTGGTGACATCGAACACCAGCACTCATTTTGCTTATCCCTGTAAATTCTCACTGATAGGCACCTAGCCTGATTCTAAAACTTGGCTTATGTGAATCAGAAGAATAAGGGATTGCAGATGTCTCTGTATTAAGCCAACATAGATAGAATCAGGTCTGTATGAAGAGGTTGTATAACTGGATCATGAGTTACTTATATCCTTATCTGTTTGAGAGACTTAATTCACATAATGGCTACACCAATTTACACTCTTACCATCTGTAAATAATTGCTATTAGAAAAATAGAAGGGGATAAAGGAGAGGTGGAGAGGAATGAGGCAGGGTAAAAGGTGAATAAATCATAAGAAAATACATATAAATGTATGGATATATCACAGTGAAACCCATAACATTATACAACTAATGTACACTAATTATAACAAAAAAGTACTTTTGTAATGTTTTTTGCTTCTGCCTGCTATCAAAAGAAGAAGAGGATGCTATGTAGAGGAACTAGTTTCAAAGACTGGCAGCATGCCATTGCCATATTCATCCCATTTCCAGAAAGCTGATGATTCACAACACTTGCATGGTTGGCTATCATGTATTTTATTTTCAAAAGTTTCCCTGTAAATTAGAATGATGCTCCCTTGACAGCAGGAATAGGTAGATTGCATGTGGCCAGAACAATCACACCAAAATCTTTAACTATTGCTAATAATCACAAACCACTATTCCTATTGTATTTACAAGGTAATGCTGTGCCATGTTGGGGGAAATTCTGCATTTTTCCAGGTACTGCTGATAACTAGTTATGACACTGCAGTGTCTGGTAATACATGTGCTTTCAGTGGCAGCCTGTGATTATGCTATTGGGAATATTGCTAGTTGTTGCCATGTCTGGCAGTTGCTATTCTGGCCTCCCTGTTGCAGTTACCAAATTATGATGTTTTCAAGAGAATTTCAGGAGATGCATACAAACAAGCAAATAAATATATAATGCATACAGTTATTGGATTATTTGTAAAGAATATAAATAAAAATGAAATAGGTGTATATGATTGTGAATAGTACTCAGATCTAACATAACACAGGCCACTCAAGTTAAGTCCATATAGCCTATCATAATTTCATTGAGCACAATGTACACCTAAAGCAGACATTTTGTGTGCACATTGTGTTCAATGAAATAATTCAGATGCAGAAATATCATGAACAAAATTTCACATATTTGTGGAGTTTAGAATGCTGACATGGTAGGAGAAAGCATAAAAAAATACTGATTTCTGGCCTGGAGAGATGGCTTAGCAGTTAAGGTGCCTGCCTCCTAAGCCTAAGAACACTATTTCCAATCTCCAGCGGTTCCAATCTCCAAGTCCCACGTTTAGCCAGATGCAAAATGACGCAAGGGCACAATGCCACACTTGACCACAAGGGGGCGCACGCATCTGGATTTCATTCTCAGCAGCTGAGAGGTTGCTGGCGTGTCCATCTCTATCTGTCTTCCTCTTCCTCTCCCTCTCTCTCTCTCTGTCTCTATCCAAAAAACATAAAAATAAAAAAAAAATACTGATTTCCTATGAAAAACACAAAATAGATGAGAATTTACAGGGATAGGCAAAATGAGTTGTGGTTTTTAATGGCACCAAGTTTTTCCTTATCAGAATAAAAGTGATGAATTTGACTAACAATTTATTAAATTGATTTAGCTAGCCAATTAACTATTAACTAAGCCAAACTTTTAATGGATACTGGCAATGTTATCAAATTATACATAAAAGACTAACATTCAAACATACATTCATCGGGTAGACCTAATTCAAATCACCACATTCTGCCCCCATCCCCCTTAAACTGGTGACCACCAATGATGCAAAATGCAAGGTATTCAGTCCACCTTTAAAAGTTCCCATAGTTTTTTTTTTTTTTTTCATTTGTAATGTGCAAATATCCCATAGTCTAAGATCTCTTAAATATGAGTTATAAACCCAAAATAATATATGATGACACAGAGTAAAAATTCACACTTCAAAAGATGGCATTGGTCACAACAATAAATGTGTGAACCAATACAAGATCTAAAACAAACAGTGCAAACTTCAAATTCTGCATGTGCTTCATCTCTAACCAGTGATAAAGTCTGTAGAGTTAGAGTCTTGCCCTCTGCTTGGCTGTTCATAGCCTGGGGAAAAAAAAAATGTCCCAAACAACCAGCTGTTCTTGATATCCAGCCCACAGTACTGACATCACAATAATATTCTGAGGTCTCCATTGCTACTCATAGTTCATTCCTGCCATAGGACCCCATGGCCTCTATTCAGGGTCAACAACCCTGCTCCAGATCACGTAGGAGTCCTCTCCAAATAATAGTGTTGCAAATCTGATGACCTTTTCTTTCCTACATTTGTTATATACCCATAGTACCAGGTGAGCTACCAAATTTGTTACTTCAGAGGGGAATAAAGCCCACTTTGAAGGGCAGACCTTGGGTTTGTGAGAACTGGTGTCTGTTCTTGCATTTTAACAAGGATTTCACTGATCATCTGATAGTCACCAGGATGTTAGTTCAAATACAGAGGAGAGCAATAAATGCCTATTAAGGGTCTAAAGGTAGCCCAAGGTAGTTTGGCTCTGACCTGTAACATTCCATCTCTCTGTGATCACAGGAGCTTTATCAGTCATTCAGCCTTGCTGGAAGTAGGTGTAGCAAATACAGCTGTTTTCTGTGAACTTTAGTTCTCAGTTCTCCCTGTTGGCCAAGCATCACATTTTGTCTATGCAGAGTCCAAATATAATCTTTAATATGTCTCAATGTAGCTAGGAAGTTTCATTCACAGGACCTAGTACAGATAAGGCTGAATAGTAGGCAGGAAACTTATCTTCAGGAAAGACAAGTTGTGCTAAAGCCATTAAGGAAGAAACATTTGGATCATGTCAAATCTATTAGTCTTCATGGTCCAGCTATAATTAATTTTTTTTGTTTATTCTCTGTGTCTGATACAACATGTACATGTTACATATAATGGGAATGTTATATTTAAAGTTATATATAATCAAGGATAAGTCTGGCCTAACAAACTTAAGGCATCAGATGAGGGAAATAGACATTTTTAACCAATGATACATTATATGTTGAACATTAAATTGACCATATGTTCCCCCTGTGTTTACAGTTATTTGTATTTTATGAAATACTTTATTTGATTTGAAGTTTATAATCCTAAAATAATTTATAATCTTTTCATTCAAATTATTTTTGCCAGCTTGTTTTTATATATATGAAGTTCTGTGAAGTGGCTAGCTCTAATTCTAGGAGAAATTACCTTTTGACATATAGATTATTACAACTCTTATTTGTAGATAATAACTGGATTTGTATTATTATTATAGTAATGTACCATCCCCCCCTGGTATGGGATTAAATGGACAGTCAAAGCACAGAAGAAATTAGATAACAATAAAATATCTTACAACAATTGCCTTTTTTTTTTTTTTTTTTTTTTTTTTTTTTTTGAGAGAGAGACAGAGAGAGAGGGAGTGGAAGACACATAGAGATGGGTGTGCCAGCAGCCTCTCAGCTGCTGCAAATGAAATCCAGATGTGTGTGCCCCCTTGCGGTCAAGTGCAGCATTGCACCCTTGCGTCAGTTTGCATCTGGCTAAACGTGGGACCTGGAGATTGGAACGGCTGGAGATTGGAAATAGTGTTCTTAAGCTTAGGAGGCAGGCGCCTTAACCGCTAAGCTATCTCTCCAGCCCAACAATTGCCCTTTTTGAAGCAAATATTTTAGTTACTTGAACAGAAATCAAAAGTGAGATATGGTACAAATTAGAATTTGTAGGTTTTATGGACAAAACTAAATATTCTTTATTATTTTAGAGCCAGAAAATGAAAATGGGACTCTAATAGGAGTCACTGTTAATTTCAATTAACTGTACTAAAGGACACCTTAAATATTGACTTAAGAAATACTGTCTTAAGTTATAAAACACTATTAATATTGTTGTTATTAGAAATTGATGTCTTTTGAATAATTTGTATACAAAGATTAACCCAAATCTTGGGGGACTTCTTTGCTTAAATGAAATTAAAATTAAAATCATGTTAAAGTTTCAGAGTTTGAATAGTAATTTAATTGGCTAGACCTAAGAATTTGGATTTAAAAACAGAGGCACCCCAGAATGTTTTCTTTAAATAAGGTTAAAGTAAATCTTTGTCAATTTAAAGATAGAAGTTTGTTTTGTATCCAAATTACATTGATTAATGAGAACAACTTGAATCCTTTTAAATATAAAATCTTGGCTCAGGCTGGAGAGATGGTTTAGCAGTTAAGGCGCCTGCCTCCTAAGCCTAAGAACGCTGATTCCAATATCCAGCGGTTGCAATCTCCAGGTCCCACGTTTAGCCAGATGCAAAGTGACGCAAGGGCGCAATGCCGCACTTGACCACAAAGGGGTGCACACATCTGGATTTCGTTCACAGTAGCTGAGAGACTGCTGGGGCGCCCATTTCTATCTGTCTCCCTCTCACTCTCTGTCTGTCTCTCTCTGTGTCTCTCTCCAAAAATAAATAAAAAAATAAATAATAAATAATTTTTTAAAAATCTTGGCTCAAGTAAGGTATCAGTCTGAATAAACAAACAGTCATAACAAAAGCGTAACAATCATGGCATTACTGTAGCAGTGGGCATATCTTGCTTGGTGGTTGGTATTGTAGTTCCAATGGTCCACATAAGGGTAAGGCTATTGTTGACTTTTCTTCTATAACTGCCTGCATACTCCCTTCTGATACAACAGGAAGGAAGCTTCCAGTTCAGTTCCAGATGTATTTTCCCTATGCCCTGTAACCAAAGTGTGCACTATCATCAGCCACAGTCTTAACATCTAGTTGTAGTGGACAACCAGGGGCAATGTCCATAATCTGTACTGTTTGGGGAGTTTGGTGACCTCCCTGATCAAGAATCCACAAGGAGGTATCTCGCCATTGAAACAGAGAATTGTTTAATTATCTATGGTGTCTGGGAGAAACATTATGTTATCCACCCATGCAGCATACTTCCATTCAAACTGTTTATTTCTCTTCATTAAATGATGATTTTAGTTACTGCATTTTAGACTCATTTAGTCTTCCCCCAACTCCCTCATCTACATTACCCTTCTCCTATCCTTGTTTAATCCTCTCCACCCCAGTATTCCCACCCTCACCTTTCATATCTCATGTGCTCTATTTACCCACTTATCCCATTATCCCATCACTTCTTTTTAGGTTCTTGGTATCTATATACACTCAGCTCAGATAAACAATCAAAATTTCATACTAGAATCTGTGGATGAATAAGACCATGTGGCCTTTTTTGTGTTGTTCCTAGATTACTTCACTTAATAAAATATTTTCAGGTTCTATCTATTTTCCAGAAATTTTATAGTTTAAATTTCATTATAGCTGAATAAATTCCACTATTTATATCTGCACCATAATTTCATTATCCATTCACCAACTAGTAGACATCTAGACTAATTCCACTTCTCAGTCTTGGAAAGTGGATACATCAGCAATGAAGATGGATGTGCAGGTATCTTTCTGTATGGAAATAGATTTCTTTGGGTACATATCCTGGAGTGGCATAACTGGGCTATTTGGTAGTTTTTAGTTCTTGAAGAACCTGCACACTGATTTCAATAGTACATGCACCAATCTGCATTCCAACAGTGAATCAAGTACCTCCTGTCACTCCATTCTCAGCTGTCTCGCAATGAGTTATTTTTTTCTCCAAAGTGCACATTCTGACTGGAGTGGATGGAGTCTTAAAGTAGTTTCTATTTTCATTTCCCTGATGGTAAGGTATTTTGAACACTTTCAAATTATTGACTATTTGTGTGTCTTCTTTTGAAAAAGATCTGCTCCATTGTTTACACCATTTGTTGACTTCTTTCACTTCACTCATAAGGTTTATTCCTAAGTATTCTATTTTTAGGGCAATTGTGAATGAGATTGTTCCTTTTTAACTTGTCAGCATTTTTGCTATTGTATATAGGAAAACTACTAATTTGTGTCAAAACATTATTTGATAAGCTGGAATTATATGAAGCATGAATTCTGTATCAGTATCTTTTTTCCTCATTGCTAGAAGAGAATATATGTCCAGAAGCAATTTAAGGATTAGCTTAAAGAAGGATTAATTGATTTAATTTTATAATTTTAGAGTATGAAGAATATCATGATAGAGAAAGTATGTTAGGGGTAGTAAGCTGGCATCATATCCTTACATTAGTAAGGAGGAAGTAGACATAGAAAAAGAGAGTGAAAAAGACAGAGGGAGAGAGAAAAAAAATGAACTACAATACCTCATGGTATACCCCCAGTGATACACACCATCCAGCAAGGTTAAAAAAAAAAAAAGATCTGTTATTTGCTTACTGCCACTGAAAACAAATTCAGGACACATGCCACTTTGTGCATCTGACATTATGTGGGTGCTGAGTAATTAAACCCAGCCCAAAAGACTTTGAAAGCAAGCAGGTTTAATTGCTGAGCCATTTCACAAGCTTGAATTTTGATTTCTATTGCTAGCAAAAATACTACAATATAATAAAAAAATATTAATACTTGAAATAACTAACAAACAAGCATCTAGCTTGTTTTTATAATTAGTGTAGTATTTTTCTAATTGTTAAATTATGAAACTTTAGTAATATACATAGAAAAAAACCACACAAATACCTGTTTTACAAATGTATTATGCCAACCTTCACTTTAAAATTTACCATGTTCTTTGTGTAAGATATTTAGAGCAACTTTCATTCACCAAACTGAAATATAGCAGTTGAATTTTCAAATTAATATTTATTTCATTGGAGCTATTAAATATACATTTGTTCCATTTCCTTTCATTGATTATTTATATAGTTCTTTTGAGCATTTCATTTTATCCACATTTTAAAGCAGAATATATCTACTCATATAAAGCAGGGTTAGTAGCAACAGTAATCTGACCTAAATAGAAAATTATTTCTAATTCTAAAATATATTTATAGTATAAGATACAGTAGTCTATCATAAATTAATATTCTGATGCAATCTAATATGTATATCTAAGTTGACAAGTATAAAAATACAAATAGGAATGAAATGATTACTACCTTTAATATTTATTTCCCTCCATACATTTTCATATATATATATTAGCTACTTGTATACATTATTAAATTTTTGTTGATGTATGCTTTCTTATTCTTTACTTTTTCCTTTATTGTTGTTTTGTATTCATTTTTTCTTTGGTCTTCCAAAGTAGCATTTAAGCTTTTTTAGATTTTTCAGTTTTTTTTTTTTTTTTTTATTGACAGCTGCTAAACTTAGAGACAATAAACCATGTTATTTCCTTCCCCTCCTCCGCTTTTCCCTTCACAAAGTCATATTCCATCATATCCCTTCCCTCTCTCCATTGGTCTGTCCTTCATTTTGATGTTCTCAACTCTTCCTTTTTTTTTTTTTTTAGTTGTTCAAGGTAATTTTTTTTTAATAAGCAGGTTTGTAACCAAAGTCTTATTTATTTATTTCTTCCTTTATTTATTTATTTATCTATTTATTTTTGATAAAAGAAAAACCTAGGCTATAGCAGTTACAGAAGCAATGCTTATCCACCCATAGTGATACAATTATTAAAGAGACAAGTAATGCTGAAAGGACATATTTATTTAACATAGCCATGTTGACAATGAGTGTCTTGTGACCACAAGTTCATCTTCTGGGTACTGACATGAGTTTCAGCTTTAAACAAAGGGAAAGACTAATGCAGTTCAGCAATCCTGGACTATGTGTCTTCCCACGTAGCACAAAATGGCCTTTTGCTTCAGGATGGGCTTTCTCCATCATGTATATTTGCCTTCATGTGAGAATCTTGTGAAGCCTGCTTTACCTGGAATCCAAGGTGACTACAGGTTTGTGGCAGTAACTG
Organism: Orientallactaga sibirica; assembly: GCA_036365145.1. Lineage (NCBI taxonomy): Eukaryota > Metazoa > Chordata > Mammalia > Rodentia > Dipodidae > Orientallactaga > Orientallactaga sibirica. The sequence continues at coordinate 9,830,026 of JAEOAD010000017.1, read as the reverse complement.
TGCTTTGACCAGGGAAGGATGAGATAAGTTAGACAATCATTGAGAAATTAGCATGTAGAGCTGCAGACTTAATGCGTAGAACCAAAGCAAAGAAGATAGACATAAAATCAAGGCTAAGTTATGTGGATTTCACATTACTTTTACTTACTGTGTGGGTTCAAGTTAGGTGCCAATTCCTTTTAGTAAATGGAGCTTCAAAGTGCCAATTTCAATTTGTGTTCTCATTCCATGGCACATTCTGTGCCATCACCTGCCCTCTGTAATTGTTGCTTTTCTTTTCAAGTTTATTTTGCCTTTATTTTGTCCTATCTACATAATTATAGATATAAATACTTGAAATTCTAATTTTCTGGATAATTTCTTTATTTTTAAATTACTTAGCTATATTACTAGCAAACGAAAAAGTAAACAATATGGAAGGAAAAGATGCATGACATTTTTAAGCCTACTGCAGAATCTAAGAGAAAAAGGGAATGAAAAATAATCTGTTGAGTATGAAGAAGGTACATGTAGAGGCAAAAAGACAACAAAATTTTCATAATGACTTCCAATCTGATAACTAATGACTTATGATATCTAATACATAGAATTATAACTTGACACTTAAAGACCAAAGGCAAGTAATCAGAGCTGCCAGTTTCAAGAAACATCTGGAATAAAATTTACTATTTAACAAGATAACAAGATGTGAAACTGGCCCCTTAGATATATATTGTCTCTCTTTGGAGGTCAAATTCTTTTCTGAGCTCTTGTCAGATGCTCTCCTATATTGTAATCAATTCTTTTGGTCTCTAAATTGTTTTATCTGGTAAATTCTTTCATTGCTTAAGTTACTGGCCTTCTTTAGGCAATTTTGCATTACATTAGAAGTCTGTGGTGAAGTAACAAACATACCTCTCATATTCCTAAATAACCTTACTCAGAGAAACTGTACACTGCCTCAAATATTCAGGACAGGATAGGTTCAGAGCTGGGGAGCAAGGTATCCACCTACCTCAGGATACTCCCCTCCTTTGGAAAGCATGAATTCCTTTTGCCATTTTAAAGAGGTGATTCTCTTTGGAACTATGAAGACCTTTTTATGTGTTAAAACTAACAAAAGACTTTAAAAATTTTACTTATCAAAGGGGCACAGAAAATTCACTTACAAATTTTCTTAAGTAAATTCTCTAGATAATGGAGATCAGATGTCTAGGCTCAAGAACAAAGTTGTGTCAAGTTTCACTGAAATAAGACCTCTTTGGTCGTTAGATACAAGAGTAAGTTACTATATGACATTTCCATTATATTAATATTATCACATATTAACAATAAAATTCTGATAAGTTTTTCATTTGTAAATAGCTCTTTAAAATAATTTTAAACACCTTTAAATATTATTATTAAATTGTTCCTTTGAAATACTTTTATATCTATTTTTATATTTATTTCAAAATGCTATTTTTAAAAATTATTTTTATGATTATGAACTTTACCATATGAACATATTGCATATTACTCATATTCCCATTGGGTTATGCTCTTTTTTAAAAAACTTTTTATTTTTTATTTTTTCATTATTTTTTGGAGAGAGACAGAGAGAGACAGAGAGAGACAGAGAGAGAGAGGGAGGAAGACAGAGTTGGGTGCACCAGCAGTGTCTCAGCTGCTGCAAATGTAATCCATATGTATGTGCCCCCTTGTTGTCAAGTACAGCATTGCACCCTTGTGTCACTTTGCATCTGTCTAAACGTGGGACCTGGAGATTGGAACCACTGGAGATTGGAACCAGTGTTCTTAGGCTTAGGAGGCAGGCGCCTTAACCCCCATGCCATCTCTCCATCCCTGGGTTATACTCTTATATCCCCTCTTCTCCACACCATTCCTCAGTGGAGATGGTATTTACTGTGGAGTCATGAATGTGCCAGTCAGTATCGGTGGGCAGAGGATAGTGTCTCAGGTTTACCTTTTCACCCTGTGGCTCTTAAAATCCTCTGTCCCTTCATTCTGAGCAATTTTTCCTGAACCTTGGAAGTATTACAATACTCTTTTAGTTTTAAGCTCTTTGCAACTTTTTGGCTTTGATGAATTTTAATTATCCTCAGTGTGTACAACCAACATTCTGAAGGAGGTTGTCAAACTAGCAGTGAGAGAACTCCAGTTTAAGTGACCATTTTATAGAGATCTTAATGTCAATGATTTCAATGATACATTCAATCTTTATATAAAATATTGTGTTTTACCTAGTACATTTTCAAAATTATATTTTTATATTACATTAAGATAAAATTAAATTTTGTTTATAATTTTCTCATGGCTCTTTTATCAAGTATACCAAATTAATCAAAATATATGAGTTAATAAATAAATAAATGAATAAATAATAAATAAAAGGGCTAGAAGATTGTTTAGTGGCTAAGGCACTTGCCAGCAAAGCCTAAGAACCCAGGTTCAATTCCCCCGTACCCACATAAGCCACATGCACAAGGTGACACATGTGTTTGCAGTGGCCAGAGGCCCTGGCATGCACATATTCTCTCTCTCTCTCTCTCTCTCTCTCTCTGTCTCTCTCTCTCTCTCCCTCTTTATCTTTATGTCTGTCTCTCAAATAAATAAAGGTAATAATTCTGTGTTAAGCTGGGTTATTATAGAATAGGCTTATAGCCCTGTAACTGTGGTTGCTCCTCCATTCACCTGTAAGACTATCAAAACAATTGACACCATAGAATTAAAATTTTTCCAGTAAGTAAAGGAAAATAAACTTAATCACTGGCACCAACCATAGAAATTGCCTTGCAGGAAGAGATTTCACATGGTCCTTACAATCTGTGACACAGTTAAATCAACACATGGCTATTTCCTGACTGTTGGTTTGTATTTCCTATCAAATTGTAAAACTGCCACAGAATAGGTGGAAACCAATTAGAAGTCTTTCTCACCTTATAGGCACAAAGTGCAAATGTACCTATTTCCCTTTACCGATTTCAGTTTACTAATCAAAAAAAACAAAACAAACAAAAAAAAAAATGAAGTGAAGCTACCTGTTGGTTTTAAGGCATCTAAGCCTCGTAACAACACGAGCCTTACAGGAAAATGAGTGGGAGAACTATTTGAAATCTAAAGCTTTAGAACGAAATCATCCACATAGAGTTACCACCCTCTGCCCATAGGGTTCAGTGTGGAACTCCCCGTTAGAGTGCTTAGCTAGCGTGTGTTTGGGCCATCCAAACACCTTGGAACATGAAAAACAAAAACAACAACAAAAACAAGTTTATGCTAATTTTATTGCATGATTGATTGATTTACCTCAAGTTTCTTGGTCAATTTTCAGTATGTATATGAATCTCTGCCTTATTCTTTTGCTTATCTTATTTAAACAGCTATCAGTTTGCCAACTGAAAGTAGTATGCACAACTTATGTGTTTCTTTCACAGTCTGTTACAGTTTCTTTTCACTTATATTTTTCTTCTACATTTCACTGTGCTTTATTGCATTAGTATGCAGAGAAAATTAGAAATTCACTCATACCCTTAACAGCTGAGTTTTCATAAATGAATATTCATGTTTGTTGCTTACATTTAAATTCTTTAAAAAAAAATGATGCTTTGCATTTCCAGAAGCACATAATTGAGTGCAGTGGATTATGTGTGACACACTTACTTTATACAGAAATTTCCCTTGAAACTTCATGGAAATATAATTCCATAGTATAATATACATTTCATCAACATCTCTCAAGAAAACTTTAAATTTACACATAAAGAAAACGTATTTCAATACTGTTTAAACTTTTGCTAACAGTATCACTGGGTGTTTCCAGGTTCTTGGTATCTTGCTTAAAATATTGAACAAGGTTCATACAAATAGTGAAGCATCAATAAGTTATATTAAAGAGTAAAGTGAAAGTACAATTTATGGATATATTTCCAAGAGAAGTAATGGGGCACCTGATTAACTGACTATTCATGGGCAGAAGGTTGCTTTGTGGCATAACTATGTTACCTGAATTTTTAGGGGCTTCTCTTTATGGGTCTGGAAGAAGGACAAGCTGTTTAGCTAACAGGCTGGTATGTAAGCTTTTCTCTACTATCTTGTCCCTCCCTATGAGGCATCTGCTTCTAATAATATTTATGTCCTGTTAATGCCTAGACATAAATATCATACCTTTCCTTGAAAGTTCACTCAGAGGACAGAGCTCACCTTTTTGGGCATGTACCCAAACCAGTCAAGGTTGAATCATTCCTATGTATCCTACCCAATCTGAATATATTCTGGAAGATATCTGAATAGAAATGGAGTGTTATTAAGGTGTTGCTAAAGGGAGTGATGTACTTCCATACTATAAAGTAGGGAGTAAAAGTAATTTGGCAAAGGCTAGAGGCCCAGGTGGCAAATGAGTGGCTAGGTACAAAGTAAGAAATAAGGGATGTTTATTACCCAAAGCAAGTAGCACCTGAGATTCCTAATCTATTCCCTATGCTGGCTTCCCTCACTATTGCTGATTTCTAACAATCTAGAATTAAAATCTTTGAATTACATGTGGAAAATTTCACTGACTGGCCAGGTATAATGGTGTACACTCATAATCCCAATACTCAGGAGACAGAGTCATGACGATCACTGTAAGTTCAAGGCCAGCCTTTTCTACAAAGCAAGTTCCAGAGCAGTAAAGACTACATAGGGGAACTCTGACCCAAAATCTCAAAATATAAGCAAATATTTAAGTATTTCATTGATATAATTTTTAAGGAAGCAATATATGTTAGATTACTTTCATTTGCAATTTTGAAAGAATTGCTTTCATTAGTTTCAATTTTTTTTATATTTATTTTTGGAGAGAGACACAGAGATACACAGAGAGATAGGGAGAGGAAGACAGATAGAGATGGGCATGCCAGCAGCCTCTCAGCTGCTGCAAATGAAATCCAGATGTGTGTGCCTCCTTGTGGGCAAGTGTGTCAATGCGCCCTTGTTTCACTTTGCATCTGGCTAAACGTGGGATCTGGAGATTGGAGCCAGCATTCTTAGGCTTAGGAGGCAGGCGCCTTAACCGCTAAGCCATCTCTCCAGCCCTCATTAATTTCAATTTTGTATGACGCAACATATGAAAGGGCTTGAATTATTTATCCTTTGTTTATAAATAGAGTATCATAATAAATTAATTTTGCCATTTCTGACTAAAGTCAGGTTTGAAAAATGCTATGACTCAGATTTTCTTGTGTTTATCAACTACTTATCCAATGTAAATAATTACATATAATAACATAGTTCATTGTTAAACAAGCATATGATTCACAAGGAATCTCTGATATTTAAATTTATCAACCCCAGACTCATTCCTTGTTCTAGTAACTATTCAGTTTTTAATCATCCAATTTTGTAAAACACAGGAGTAGTGCAAAGATTTCCAAAAGTGGTACTTGAGTCCCTCCCTTTGATGATCATGATATTGAGAAAATGCTCCCCACAGAATTGAAATTTCTCAGGAGTTTCATTCTGAGGGAAAGGAAAGGCTGAATCTCTGGTGCCAGCCAGAGGGGGGCTTATCTCTTGGGAAGGAATTTCTTGCAGTTCTGACAAATGACAGGGGACAATAATGGATAAGGTTGGGAGGGAACCACACCTTGATTAGGACTGTTAGTTTTACAGACATTTGTCATCGATGTAACCAGAACCTCGTATCTAGACCTTGAAGATGGACACGGGGGTCAGTGGACTTTTTTATATTTTCCTCTTCCCAATGAGGCCACATTTAATAAATATATTTTCGCTAGCTGTCAGCATCACTTGTCTCTTGAGTTGGGGTACTGAGGACAGGCAAGCTTAACTTGTTAAGGGTTCAGGTCCATGCTTGTACCCAAAACCTAACAGCCCAGTTTTTTTTTTTTTTTTTTTTGGCCTTAATTATGTTGCTTGAATTTGGGCGGGGGGGGGGAGCGGGTATTAGGCTCCATCCACCTCAAGATCAGCTCTTGCCCTCATCTCCTTAAGTCTCCTTGTTTGTAGAATTGTAGTTGACTTATCAAGAAAGGTGAAAGAATCACATTGCCAGAGAGGGCCATGCTAGAGTTAATTAATCCTGTCAAATGTCAACCTTGAGTTCCATACCATTATTCCATGTCCTTTGGGAATTAAGGACTAAAGTTTAAAGTTTATTTCCTCCCTTCCTTTTTTTTTTTTTTTTTTTTTTTTTTCTGAAGTTCATTTACTTCAGTAACTACTACAGGTGGTGGTTTTGAAATAGGAAACCTTGATAGTCAGAAATTTTTCCTTGTTCCTTTTCTGGGAATGTGACAGAGATATTTCCACAGTAGTACAAATAGTATAGGCACTGGACTGCCAAATGTAGTAAATTAAACAGCATCCAAAGACAAGGTGGGAAATAAAAATAACAGTTCTGGACTGGAGAGGTGGCTTAGCGGTTAAGGTGCTTGCCTGTGAAGCCTAAGGACCCAGGTTTGATTCTCCAGGTCCCACATAAGTCAGATGCACAAGGTGGCACATGCGTCCGGAGGTTGTTTGCAGTGGCTAGAGTCCCTGGCGTGCCCATTCTCTCTCTCTCTCTCTCTCTCTCTCCCCTCTCTCTGTCTCAAATAAATAAATAAAAATAAACAGCACTAACCGTTAAGTGCCTCCATGTTGAAGGGATTGACTTCAGCCAGTTACTGAAGGACAATCTTGCTAAGACACTAAGAGAGATAATGTGTTTGCCCATACCCTTTACTGCTTCAGGTACCTTTTCTTGAATAGTCAAGGATATAAAAATAACACTCTGTTTTGATAAGAGCACAGATTCCCTCTTGCTCATTAGCTAGTCAAAATGCCCACAGCTATTCAGTTTGGGACTACTGTACCTCTTTGTTTATTTATGTGGTCTCATGATCTAATGTGGTCATTGCCCATTGGGTTAACCAGAAGCAGCCAGCCTGACAAGAAGTACACACAACTGCAGTGGTGGGACACATCCTTGATGGGTAACCAATAGCTTTCTGATTGGCTAAGAGATTTGCTTAGTGGAAAGGAACCTATATCTGGAACTGGCAACCAGGTCTGAATCTTATTGAGATAAACATTATGCTGTCCAATGACAAGCTCCCACTAGTCTTTGGCTAAGAGAGATTGCATCCATCAAAGTATCCCTAAATTAATAATGCTTTTGTCCATTTCACCTATGCTGACTTCACTCTCCATTGGAAAATCTGTTTTATCTTTTTCAGAAGGTGGTGAGACCTGAGGAGATAGACCATGCCTCACATCTCAGTCAAGGGACAGGAGAAACCACAGAGAAATTGGAGAGACAAGGCTGAGTGCTGCTTCCATGGTGAGCCTGACAAGCAGCACCAGGATTCAAGAGACAGATGCTGAGGATACTCAACACATTCCAAAGCAGAAAGCAGAAACCCCCAAGGCTCCTTAGGGCTCATCCCTGAAACAGACTTAAAACACACCCACCACAGCTTAGGAAATTTTATGGAAGAGGAGACAGAAAGACTGTAAGATCCACAGATTGAGATATCATGCCCAGAGACATTGCCTTCTCCCAATAACTGACTGCTGCTCCCACAATACATAACCCACAACCCAATGGGGAATACCAGCAACCCCACTGAGGAGGTCACCCTGCAAAATTGGGACAAGGACAAGGGAAAAGATGGTACCAACACATGATGCAGCCATACAATGTATGTCCTTAAAAATAACAAAAACAGGCTGCTGTGTCTTTGGCTAGGGGTTCTATTTGTAATTCTACATCAGTGGAAGCAGCTCTGGGGAAAGTATGGCTTTGATAGCGTCCTAGTTACAAAGAGCTATTGGCAGGTAGGAGACAATTCATTCTGGAGGGCCTGGGTGATCTGAGGTACACAGAAAAATCTAATTACAGATGATATAAGGCCACCCATGACTCCCACAAGACAGTGGTCATCATTGCAGCATGGAACTTGCCTTTTCTTCTCTATCCTGATTCTGCCAGCTAAAGCAGAGTGCCAGGCATATTATAGGTGTCCAACCCATTATCAGGAAGCCCTGTGAGAATCCTGTAGTTTGTCAATGCTTAGGGCAGCTGTTTACCCTACTTAACCATTTCTGCAGTTAGGCAACCTAGTCTGTAATGTACTTCAAAGTTCGTGACAGGTATGACATTGACTTGATTTCATAATAAAGAAAATACACGCTTTTTCATTATAGCTACTGTTAATGACATAGCACGGTCCTTTTGCTTTGAAGGATAGAGCCATTCTCTGATAGACGAAGGAAAGCATCACACTCCATGATCGTAGATCACTTGGAAAACCACTGCCATGTAGAGATTTGATGGCTAAATTTTCAAAGGTTACCCTGAAGAAACACAGAGAGGGGCTTTCTGAACTCACATCAGTTAGTGGATGGGGGAAATTCACAAAATATAAGAACCTCATTTACAAACAGGTTAGACTAGATCTGTCCTGTAATAAAGAAAAGATGAATAAACCAGAGTGATATCAGTGGAATCCATAATTATATAAGTGTCCTTCATGTACCATAGGTTTTCAAGAGCTATCTAAGGCATATCTCTAACAGGAAGTTTTCATTTACTCAAATACCAGTTGACACAGTAGAAGACAAGGAGAGTCACTTCTCTCATACCACCCATTTACTTGGCTCTGTGGTTTGACACATGTACACTTTGTGGGACTGTGAATAGCTAGCATTGTCATAAGGACTTTTATAAAGTCTTATTAACCCTCTGATTTCTCCAACTTTTTGTTAGGACTGTCCTGGTTTAAAGGGAGTTAGTAGATCCTCAGTGTAGGAAACACATTCATACATAGAAGGTTGAACCTGGAAAAGTCATGCATATAATGTTTATTTTATTTTCATCTTGTAAGTATGGGAAGAGTATCTACTTTGCAGATGTTTAAAGGGCTGAACTGTGCCTGCTTCTAGAAGCCAACCCTACAGGGAGAAAAAAATTATAGTACTTTTCCCCATGCTCCACTAGTCTATTGACACATTTTTGCTGATGTATCTTTTACCATAGAATTCATTTTCTCCATTCTACCTTCACTGAGGCCTCCAAGCAGCATGTGGTTTCTAAGGAGTTCACAGACTTTACTCATGTGTTATCTCGTCTTGGTAACAATGCAGCACCACTGTCACTGTGTTATATTAAGTTATGTCATATCTGGAAATAATGTTCTTTACGAGATACTAGGCCAGTTCACAAACCTTTCTGTCCTAGTGGAATATACTTTATTCCATTTGGATATAAACAAAGACTATTAGATACTAGAAGCTTGCATAAGCCTTACATATCTGGGTGAAACATATTTGTTTGTCAAAAAAGTACATGGTCCATAAGATTGGATCCCCTGTAACTCTCTGCTCTGGGGTTGTTCTTGACACCTCTGAGTCATATCTTCTCTTTGAATTAACTTGTCCTCTGAAGTATGGCCACCCAAATGCAGTTAAAACATCTCATAATTAGAGGTATGATGGAGAGTTAGCTACAGTGAATACAAGCTTCTTGGGCCATAAGACAACTCTATTAGTTTACCTTTCAGTGGGAGGAAGGATGTAGTTTTGTAAATGTCCATCCTTTTACCTGTTTCTATATATTATGATGAGAAATAAATCAGGCTGTTTTCATGTACAACAGATTCTAAAAGCACAGTTATGCTGCTTAGGCCTACTGCTGCCTTGACAGTATGTTCAGCCAGATGATTGCCTTGGACTATGATAAACTTTCCATTTTAGTGCTCAGACTAGCACATGGTTGTCTCCTCTCTTGGGCGGCATAAAGGGTAGATTCCAGGAGTTTGGATATCTCCTGAAGTTGCTTTGATGTTTTTATTAGAGGCTAGATATATTCTCTCTCTGGACAACCCCATGAGAATTGTGATCAAAATGTCATATTCTGAGTCATTATAAATGTTTGTCATTTATTTATTTATTTATTTATTTATTTATTTATTTATTTATTTATTCCTTCTGAAAGCTTGAGGTACTAGCTGAGGACCATTACTTGGTTCTTTTGAGCTGAAATACCTATGAGAATAAGGTGGTTTGACTTGATTAGATTTTTTTAGATTAACTATACAACAGCTAACATGATATTCTCCATGATCCATGAAGCTGATTGCATCTATAAAGTTTTCACAATCTGCATGAACAAATGGCTGTGCCATCTGGTCCTGGATGCGAAACATAGCATCCAAAATTTCCACTTGATTATGATTCAAGGCTAGAGACTTGGGTATTATAGGTAACAGAGTGGCTGGTTTTAAAACTGATAACTACTAAAGGGTCATTTTAGGGTCATCTAATACAATACTCTAATATCTGCCCAGCCTCCTAGCAGTAGTCAATACACTTTCCAGTTTCCTTTAGCATATCACAAGTGGCTGCCACTGCTTGGAGAAAAAAGATCTCTGGGAAATGCTATGTAATTGCTTTGATATGTAAGCTATAGGTTAGGGGATTTCACCTACCAACTGAACAAGAATACTCAGCCCAATTCCCTGGCATTCATATAGATACAGTTTAAATGGTCTTGTTAACTTAGGCAGTCCCAAAGATATTAATTGACCCAAGAGTTCTTAAAGTATTCTGGCATTCTGCTGATTAAGTGAAGGATTCCAAATCTGTACCAGCTAAAACTTCATGTAAGGTCTTTTCTATAAATGCAGAATTATGTAACCATATCGTACATTAGTCTTCTATCCCCCAACACCCTCACAATTAGGCCTTGGTCCTGGATCCCTCGATGTCAAATGTCTTTTAGGACTCATTAACTTTGCTGTATTTGGAAAAAAAAAAATATATATATATATATATATATATATATATATATATATATATATGGAGAGAGAGAGAGAGAGAGAGAGAGAGAGAGAGAATGAACTGTGTTTCTTAGGCAAAACTCTTAAGTTTGGGTGCCTGTCAACATCCTGCATCAGAATTCTCTAAAAGAATCAGAGCATCCTCAAATCTACAGCCAATATCTATTTCTCCAAAGATCATGAATGAGTTTTCAAATTCTTGTTTTTAAATGTTTTATTTTTATTATTGCATTTTATTATTATATTTGGGGAATAGAACCTGGTCCTTTGGCTTTGCAGGCAAGTGTGTTAGCCACTAAGTCATCTCCCAGCCTAAGTTTTTGAATTCTTAATGGACTACTTCTCAAGAGTAATTAAAAGATTTTTTTTTTAATTTATGGTTTACCATTTGAAGACAAAAAGTAACTGTACCTTATTTTTTAAGTAGAATGCAATTAAAAATACCTTTAAAGTCCAATGAAGTAAGCTGTTACACTATGTTGGCAAAACATTGAGGATAGTATAGGATTAGTCGCTATAACGTGGAGCATGTTTTGGACAATTTTATTAATACTATGTAGATCTGGAATAAAATAAGATTTATCAAATCTGTTGTTGTTTTCTGGCAGAATAAGTTTTTTATAAAGTGATGGACAGGGCTGGATCAAGTTGTACTTTAGAAATATTTGGGACACATTTTGGATTCATCTGACTACCTCACACCTCAAAGAGTGTTGCTTTCTATGAGGAGTGGGTATGTCTTCCTATTAGAAAGTTTTACTTGGCATAATATTTTGGCTCTGCCTGGAGTTCCATCGGCCTCTACTGATGGAATGACAACTTGTTGTTTGGGGAGGTATAGACTCACACTCTGATGGCTTCCCCTGGATTAACACTAGCTGGGGATGAAGAGCCAGTATAGATGATACTTTCACTTGCATTTGCCATTTCTTTCTGGGAAGTCAGTATCTTGGGCATTGATATAGCATAGCAAGTCTCTTCCTCACAGTGGAACTGGACATTATGGCACACATAGAAAGCTACGTATGCATTGTCCATCTACTTGCTATAGGAAACCTTACTCTTGGGGATTACCTGATGATAATATGTGACAGGAACATTTGTATTTATTTTTTCTAAAAAGAGTCACTAAGACTGAATATGTAGCTTCTGTTTCAACCAGGAAGCGTATGGGCTTCTTCCCCACTGTTAGATATGCCCAGAGCTCCTGTGGAGAAATAATGATTGGAGCTGAAGAGGGTCATGGGAGCCCCTGAGCATCCTCGGTCTGCTGCAGACTCATCATTAACTCCTGCCATCTGGTGCTTTAGCTGTCTATCAAGCTGGTTCTTTTTCCACAGAGTTTGGGGCAATGTCTGCTAATGCCCATTCTCATTACAGCAGGGACACTGTTTGTCCCCTAAGGGTTCTCTCCCTTTTTGAACTAGGGCTTGGGTTCTAGATTTCTAACCCTAGATTTTTGGATGGAAAAAGTGGTTGGCTCAGCCTCTTAAAAGTCTTATAGCTATATCCAAACATTGAAAAGGGTTCATTTGCATAGCCCCTCAGTTCTCTGTAATTTTAGATTATGGTTGTGGGAATTATGCCAATGAAGGTCATATTGACAATCCAAAAATGTAAAGAGTCTCTTTTATCTAAGCCTTTATTTTACCTGCAATTTTGGTTCCTGCAAGATTGCTATATTCTTTCTAACCAGGTTAAGGAGTCTTCTGTTGCCCTATATTGTAAATTGTATTTTCTTTAAATGTCCTTAGGCATCACTCATTGGAGCCCTTTCAGGATAAACTTAACAATAGTGGTTGAGTCAGTCTGTTCTTAGAATTTTATTCCCTTGGTATTACATCTCTATATGTGGACTGTGTTAAGGTTCAGCCTGGTGAAATATCTGAGCTTCATCATACTTGTTTAAGATACAACATTACTTCATATAAAGTCAACATTATATTTATCAAAGCTTGTGATTAAAACTGATAAACCACTTCAGCATCTTTTGTGAACAATCACAATCACAATAAAGATAGCTTTGTAGCTATAGTTAGTTTCTCAGTTTAATAGATCAGAAATAGAAAATGGGGTTTGATTCTGGTAGCAGCCCATCAGGTGGTGCTCCTGTAAGGTTCCATCCCAGGGGATAAAAACCTGCCACACTTGGGTTCACATCTGTATTAGTCAGGGTTCTCTAGAAGAATAGAACCCATAGAATGAATTGTATTAAAAGGGAATTTATTGTATTAGCTTATGGCAGTCCAGCAATAGCAGGTTGTAGGCCTGAGAGTCAAGGAACCTGGTAGCTGCTCAGTCCACAAGACTGGATGCCTCAGCAGTCCCAATCTGGCACTGAAGGCCTGGAGGTGTCCTGGAGAGATGCTGGTCTTAGTCCATGCTGTCCTTCAGTCCACGCTGGTAAGCACTGAACAACAAGCAGCACCAGTAGCCAGGAGGAAGGAGGAGATACTTTCCTTCCCAGAGCTTCTTTAGATAAAGCTCCCCACCTCCAGAGGGGCCACCCACTCTGGGGGAAGGGCTCATTCTGGGGGATAGATTCCTCCTTTAGTTATTCCTTCCTGAAGCAACCTCAGAGACTCTTGAGAAATCTCTGTGGCTTCCTAAACAGATCAAGTTGACACTAACTTAACCATCACACCATCCTAACCAAATTAGAAGCTCCTGGTGGGTCTTTCAGGAATAAACCATTTCAGACTCTTCAACACTTCAAGGAGATAGCATCTGTCCTGATTTTCCAGTGACCCAATTGGCTAGAGGAATTGCTGAGGATGTATACCAAAAGGGAGTAGGGGTACCAGTGTCACCTAGCAGCAGCTCTATCTTAGATGGCTGGTATCAGTATGACATAACTTAGTCCCAATTTGGAAGAATTATGATTATGTAAAATAATAACATATATGGTATGTCACAATATGCTTTCCTTATTTTTGACAAAGTTATACCAAAAGTAAAATAGTATAGGAATTTAATAACTCATTTTGGGCCATTTGCATATAAGGTATATTTAAGGCGTATAACATTATAATAAAGCCACACATTTTTCTTCATCATAGGTTTGTCTCTGTTATAGTTAGAAAAGTCCTCTAGAATTCCGGTAAGGAGCTGCAGATCACACAGAGTTAGCACTTCTCATGGCTACACAAATTACAATAGAGATCTCCCCATACTCCAGCTCCTTCATGTATTTTACATTTCTAACTACTATTTGGTTCTGAAGAATTTTAAATTTCCCTATCTAAGAATAAGTGAGTTAAGCTTCAAATAGCCTTTAAAACTTAAGAAACAACAACATAAGAGGATCATTGTTCCAATATACTTTCAAGTTCCACTGTCAACATAATTTAACCACTTAAGTCCAGAGTTGTATCCAAAAGAACAAAAGACAAACAAAATCACATTCCCTGTGCACTGTTTGGGAAGCACACAATTGAGATCATCATCTAAAGATGTGGAGGGGCTGGAGAAATGGCTTAGCAGTTAAGGCGCCTGCCTCTTAAGCCTAAGAACACTGGTTCCAATCTCCAGCAGTTCCAATCTCCAGGTCCCATGTTTAGCCAGAAGCCGTGACAAAAGGGCACAATGCTACACTTGACCACAAGGTGGCGGACGCATCTGGATTTCGTTTGCAGCACCTGAGAGGCTGCTGGCGCACCCATCTCTATCTGTCTTCCTCTCCCTCTCCCTCTCTGTCTCTCTCTGTGTCTCTCAAAAAAAAAAAAAAAAAAAAAAAAAAAAAAAAAAAAAGACATTCCTATCTTTACTTTAACAAGTAGTGGCACAAAGTAGACAACACTAGCTGACAAGGAAAGAGGGGGAAAGTCTCTGGAATGGAAGTGGTACTTGTAGGGCTTGAGAAATGCCTTAAAAGTTAAGGTGCTTGCCTGTGAAGCCTAAGGTCCCAAGTTAGACTCCACAAAACTCACTGAAGCCAGACACATAAGGTGACATTTGCCCAAAAGGTCTCACATGTGCACAAAATGGTGCCCATGTTTTTCTCTCTCTCTTTCTCCCTTTCTTTCTCTCTCATTCTCTCTATGGCTCTCTCATAAAACAGTGGTCCTTGTAGCTGTGTGGAACCTTTCAATCTTTTCACTTGACAGGGAGTCCACTTACTGTGAGAGGCCCAGACCCAAAAGGTCTCTCTTCTCAAGGCATGAAGCTCTTAGGACAAGCCCTGGCTCAACAGCCCCAACAAGAAAGACTCGGTTTTCCATACCAATAGGCTAATTAAATAGCAGTGGAGTGGTGAAAAGCAGAAACAGGGACTTATTCAATGTGTCCAAATTGGGAAAAGAAACTAAAATGAGAACAGTGATCCAAAGGTGGACCTGGATTAGCGATGACTGCCATCGCTTGAGAGGAAGAGTTTGATTCTTACCAGGTGATGACTCCTGCTCCTGGATGTGACCTCACCATCATGGATAATTGCCTCATTGGGGAGTTTGGGCTGAGTCTGTCTTCCAGGCTTGTCTCTTGCTTGGGAGTAGCTTGAGTCCCTCAGGACAAAAGTGATTATACATTATTCCTGTTGTTCCTGAAATTCAAGGTCACTCCACAGAACATATTCCTGAGGAAAATGCATAGCTATAGAAGAACTTACCAAGCCAGTGATTGGTTCCCTCCATCAATTATAGTCCCTTGATATTCTAATCTATATAGTTTGATTAGATCTTAACAGCATTATGGAACTTTTCAAGAAGTGACAAAATTATAATATGATAACCATATTACCATATTCACATTGGTATATCCATCTATTTAACAAGCCCTGCAATCATTAGACTGAGTAAATTGGACCAATGTAACTTAGTGAAAAAAGAGAAAGAAAAAGGAAACTGAAGAAATTTATTTAAGCACATAGTCCCTAATTCAATATACTTTTGCTCTAAAATATATCATAGTGACTTAACAATTTCATCATGTATACCTTAAAAAATCTATGTTTAATTATTAAAACAAAGTAATATATTCCTCTTTCACTAATGACTAATTTACATGAATTTTAATTTATTTCTAATAAGCACTGCTTAACAAGTATATGTAACCAGTTATATGCAAATACACTAGGATCTAGAAAGGTTGAAACACTTTTCAGCAATAGACTTTTACATACAGAGCTATAAAAATATTCATGATAAAACATTCTAAGTACACTTGCATAAGTTATGATTCATTTTTTTATTGTTATGAAAGCATAATGATTCTTGAACCTTCACTGAGACTAAAGAAAAGTTAAATTATCCAAAGAGACAAGAATAATCTTGCTTTCATACAAGAGCAAGAGGATAAAGTTTTCTCATTAGTAATTTGTCATCAACATACAATTTCAAGTTTTACTACCTTACCCCAGACTTATTTTTCTACGATAATTGAATAAGTCATATACAAGTTCACAGTGGCAATGAAATGGAGAAAACAAAAGATGGTGAGTACTACTGAGCAAAAGAATAAAGAAGAAAAGAATAAAAGAATGAACACTGGGCCAAATGACAATATGCTTTGTCTCATTCTACCAAATCATCTTGTAATTATTAAGTAAAACTACAACTCTGAGACAAAAATTCACCTTTTGGTTTTAAGTGAAATTTTGTAAGACCACATTTTGTATCACTCCTTTACACATAGTCTGTAGCTGTTCACACTGCATGATAAAGTTGAGAAGCTACTGCACAGAACATATGGCCCACAAATCCTGAACTAAAGACATGTGTCACAGATGACAAGGGTTTCTTTATGGGAAATTTTTCATTAAGTACTTTCATTGTTATGAACTAGTTTATTGTTGTGCAAATATCACATGATGTGCTTGCATATACACAGATGGTAAGTCTATTGCATGCCTGAGCCGGATGGTATACTTTACTGCCCTTGCTCTTCTCAACTAAAAAATGAAAAAAAAAAAAAAAAAATGCCATAGTCCTAAAGTTTGAGGCAATTGAAACAAAATGACAAGCATTTATTTGTATTTAGATAAAAATATTAACATATAAAATATACAACAAAAATATGATGTAAATATTCTGAAATAGCTTTTCTGTATAAGGTAACTCCCAGAATTGGAGCTCAGGTGAATGATTGGAAATTTGCCTAGCAGATCAGTGAGTGACTGATGAGTGAACACAAAAGCCAAAAGAAGGCTGTTCATTTTATAATTACTCCACACTAAATCCATATCAACTCTTCTACAATAAATTATATCTGCTTCTTGTAGTATTTTTTATTTCATAAACTTTTTTAAACTTTTGGTTCTACTTTTGTGCAGATTCTTATGTTTAAATAAAGCATAGTGTATTTTCTTTCTGCATATCCTTATGCTTATAGCCTTTCTCCTTAAATTTCCTTTATTCATTCTTTCCCTCCTTAATTTCTTTTATTTTTTTTTGTTTATTTGTTTATTTATTTGAGAGCAACAATTTGAGAGAAAGAGAAAGAGGCAGATAGATAGAGAGAGAAAGCCTTCGCCAGGGCCTCAAGCCATTGCAAACGAACTCCAGATGCATGCGCCACCGTGTGCATCTGATTTGTGTGGGTCTTGGGGAATCAAGCCTTGAATTGGGGTCCTTAGGCTTAATAGGCAAGCACTTAACCACTAATCCATCTCTCTAGCCCCTCCTTCCTTCATTTCTTGCTTCCTTTTTTTTTTCTTTCCTTCCTTTTCTAATTTATTGCTTTTAGACTTTGTATTAAAAACTTGGGGCTGGAGAGATGGCTTAGTGGTTAAGGCACATGTCTGCGAAGCTTAAGGACCATGGTTCGATTTTCCAGGTCCCACATAAGCCAGGTGCACATGGTGGTGCATGCATGTGGAGTTCATTTGCAGTGGCTAGAGGCCCTGGCATGCCCATTCTCACTCTCCCTCTTTCCCTCTCTCTGTCTCTAATAAATAAATTAAATAAAAATAAAATCTTTAAAAAATTGGGCAGAAAAATCCATTGGCTTGGGCTTTCCCAGCATCAGAGTCATCACAGTCATTACCCCCTTGCTCCACATGTTGTCCCATTGGAAAGTCCATGTGGGTAATAATGTGCAGAACTGTACTGTCCTTTGGTGACAGTAGCTCTGCTGGAAACCCTCTTGAGGGACCTCTTCTTTGTAAGCTATTTTTATTTCTTCTTTTGAGAATTGTCAGTTCAGTTCATTGATCCATCTATTGGTTAGCATGGGATTTTTGTATGTTTACCTTTTGCAGCTTTTTACATATGCCACATATCAACCCCTTTGACTAGGCAAAGAATATCTCCTATTCTGTAGAATATATGTTTACTTTGTTGACTATTCATTTTATTGTGAAGAGTATTGTAATTTCATGTAATCCGATTTGTAAAATTCTTGAGCAATTTCTAGTGTTAATGACAAAATGTCTTACATTTACCTGGGTTCTAATGTATTTTCTTTTTATAGTTTTAATGTTTCAAATATCAAATGAAGGGCTTTAATGCAGATTATATTGATTTTTTGTATAGTGTTAGATATGGTCCTAATTATATGCTTTTGCAGGTAGTATGGTAGTTTGAATATGAATGTATGTTCCCCATAGCCTAAGGTATTTAAACTTCCTGCTTAAGTCTCCAGCAGTCTGCTGAAGGGGGAGTAACACTGGGGATAGATCTGATTCCAGTCCAAAGGTGGAGAGAACAGTGTGAGATCTGCACTTGATTACCTGCCTGAGGTAAAATGTAAGACCCTATTGCTGAGGACACCACATACTGCTGACACTGAACACTGCAAGACCCAGCTAGAATCCAAAAGGGAGCCAGTCTCCAGATGGTTAGCCCATTTAGTGCTGGAAAACACTAAGAGAGGGCTAGAGAGATGGCTTAGCAGTTAAGGCACCTGCCTCCTAAGCCTAAGAACGCCAGTTCCAATCTCCAGGTCCCACGTTTAGCCAGATGCAAAGTGACGCAAGGGCACAATGCCTCACTTGACCACAAGGGAGCGCATGCATCTGGATTTCGTTCGCAGCAGCTGAGAGGCTGCTGGCATGCCCATCTCTAGCTGTCTTCCTCTCCCTCTCTCTCTGTCAACCTCTGTGTCTCTCTCTCTCTCAAAAAAAAAAAAAAAAAAAAACACTAAGAGAGCTACTATGGGAAAGACTTTGTGGGCAGGGCCCACAGCTACTCAAAAACAACCAGCCTGACAAGATGTATGCACCACTGTAATGGTGGTACATAGCCTTGGTGGGTGACTAATGGCTTTCTCATTGATTAAGAGATCCATTCAGTAGGAAGGAATACATAGCTGGAATTGGGAACCAGGTCAGAATCCCATGGAGACCAAAATTATGGTTTCCCGTGATAAGCTCCCAATAGTCTTTGGCCAAAAGATGGGCTCAAAATTTCTCTAAATTAACAATGCATATCTCATTTAGCCTATGCTGACTTCACTCTCTGCTGTAGAATCCATTCTTTTACAAAGGTAGTGAGACCCAAAGAAATAAACCACCCCTACACACTTCAGCCAAGGCCCAGGTGAAGCCACAAAGGATTTGGTGAGATGAGCAAAAGTGCTGCTTCCACGGTGACCCTGACATACAGTGTCAGGGTGAAGGAGACAGATGCTGAGAATATTCAACACACATCAAAGCACAAATCTAGAATCTCCTGAATGCTTAACACTAAAGTCAACTTAAAATATGCCCACTATGGCTCAGAGAATTTTGTGGAAGGGTGGTGGAAATATTTTAAAAGCCATAAGTTGGAAAGGCATACCCAGAGGCATCCCCCACCCCCAATAACTGACTTTTGCTATCACAATGCATAACCCACAACCTCATAGGGAATACCAGCAACACCATGGAGGTGGACCCTCAGCGAATTGGGGGCAGGGAGGAGGAAAATGACAGAATCATGCATCATGTATCCATATATACAAAGTATATATTCTTAATAATAGTAAATAATAATAATAATAATAATAATAATAATAATAATAAAAGAGTGTGAATTCTGGTTGGTGAGTGCTTGCTGCTTTTGTTGCTTGCTGGCTGTTTGGTAGGTTTCTCTATGCTTGAATCTATGAAAAGGAGTCAGCTTCTTCCACTGTTGATAGAACTTTCCCTGGAACTACAAGCCTGAAATAAACCTGTTACTCTCATAAACTGTGTCTGTTTGGAAGTTTGTCCCAGCAACATGGAACTAATTTTTACAAAGGTATAAAAACATGGATGAGACAAATATATAAATAGATTAAGAACACTTCCTATACACATGTGAGGGCATGAAATGTCCCGGGTCCACCTGAGTTTGATTCCACCATACCTACATAAATAGCTGTGTGCAGCCACACATGTCTGTAACTCCAGTCCTGTAGGGACTGTAAATCAAAGAATTGCTGGGACCTGAGAAAATGGCAAGTTCCAGAATCAGTGAGAGACTCTGTCTCAGCGAAACTTGCAGATGAGTATTGAAGGAGGGACTCTCAATGTTGTCCTCTGGTCTCCAATGCACAAAACACAGGGCACATGCATCTTCACATATATTTGCATATGCAAAACAGGAACATACATATACACCTCACCACATATACTATACATATGCCCACACAAAGAAAGTATCTAAACATGTACTTTAACAAAAGACAGCCAATTCAAAAAATGATGCTGGCAAAATTGGGTAAAAATTAGTTATCCATAAATTAGTGCATTTATTTCTGAGTATTATATTATGTTCAAGTGCTCACCATGTCTGTTTTTGTGTAACTATTATGATTTCTTCTTTATTATTATGGCTTGATAGTATAGTTTGAAGCCAGGTAATATAAACTTACCACGGTATTCTGCTTAGAATTTATTAGGCTGTAACAAATTCTTCCCTGTTTTAATCTATATTATACTGAACACTTCAAACACTATACTGAATGAGTGAAGAGAGGGGGCACCCTTGTCTCATTCCAGCTTCTCAAGGAAATGGTCCCTGTTTTTCCCCAATTAGTATAATAGGTTTGTCTTGGGCAGCCATTATTATGGCAGAAGAGTGTTTCCTATATTCCTAGTTTATCTGCATGTGATAATAACATTATATTGAACATTGTCAAGTTGTTTTTTTTTTTTTCATTAAGAACATACTTTGTATTGATACATCATGTCACAGTACTATCCTTCCCCTCCTCCTTGTACCCAATCTTCTAGGGGCCCTCTGCAGTGGGGTTGCTGGTATTTCCCATGTGGTTGTGAGTTATGAGTTGTGAGAGCAGCAGTCAGTTGTTAGAGGGCAACAGTGCCTCTGGGTATAACATCCCAGCCTGGGGCTCTTACAATCTTTCTGTCCCCTCTTCCTGAGCCTTGGTGGGTGCGTTTTAATTCTCCTTCAGAGATGAGCTATTAGAAGCCTCTGGATCTCTGCTTTGGTATGTATTGGGTATCCTCAGTGTCTGTCTCTTTTACTGGCACTGATGTCAGGATCAACATGGAAGCAGTAGTCTTGATAGTCTCCCCTATTCCCTGTGGTTTCACCTTGGCCTTGGTTGAAGTGTCAGTCAGTGGTGGCTTATCTCCTCAGGTCTCAGTAACTTCTGAAAAAGAGAAACAGATTCTCCAATCCAGAGTGAAGTTGACAAGTAGGTAAAATGGGAAAAGTTTTATTAACTTAGCAATATTTTGATGTATGCAACCTCTCTTTAGCCAAAGACTAGTGGGAGCTTTTCATCAGAGAGCATAATCTTTTTCTCCATAGGATTCTTACCTGGATCCCAGTTCCAGAACTGAAATCCTTTCCACTCAGTGGATTTCTAAGCTAATCAGAAAGCCACGGGTTACCCACCAAGGCTGTGTGCCACCATTACACTGGTTGCATCTGAGTAGTGTAGACCCCTGTTTGCTCACATCATTGTTGGCTACTTTCTTCCAATAGCTCATGTCATGCTTTGCAGCATGACATGGGTTGTCTGGGGACTAACTGTCTTCCAGATTGCAGCTGGGTCTCTCAGTGTTCTGTGTCAGCACTATCTGGTGTATTTAGAAATAGAGTCTTACCTTTTACCTCAGGTGGGAACTCAAGTATGTTGACAAAAGTCTGTCTTGCTTAGGGGACCTCATATATCTTCTGGTCAACAGCTCAATGTGAATAACACCGATTTCTGGTACTGGGAGTTACAGGCCAGAGCCAAAATTTTTAAATGTTACGCTTCATTCCAAACTTTCCAGGGCCCTTCTTTGCAGACGCTCGCTACATACTCCTGTTGAGGGTTCAATCTTTACCTTCAAGGAGAAAGGTTTCTATGGTACCAGTTTATTTTGGGTTGTGTTTTGTATTTATTTTCCCCCAACCTCTCTTTCCCATCCCAGCAAACCCTTCCATCCTTATTGTCTGGGCCTCAAGATATCTGTCAGGTATGCCAGCTACTCAAGGTTAGGAACCACAGATGAGTGAGAACAAAGGACACTATTCTTTCTATGATTGTCTGTTTCACTGAGTATGACCTGTTTCAAGTCTGTCCATACTCCTACAAATATTATTGGATTTTTTTCTTACTGCTGAGTATAATTCCATTGTGTAAATGCACCACAACTTTGTTATCCATTCATCCAATGATGTGCACCTGGGTTGATTCCAGTTCTTAGCTATTATGAATTGAGAAGCTATAAACATGGTTGAGCAAATATCTCTGTAATGAAGCATGGAGCATTTAGGGTAAATGCCCAGTAAGGCAGTAACAGGGTCTGTTGCTAGTTCTATATTCATCTTTTTCAGGAGTCTCCATATTTATTTTCACAGTGGTTGTACAAGTTTGCATTTCAACCAACAGTGAATGAAGGTTCCTCTTTCCCCACATCCTTGCCAACATTTGTTGTTGTTTGATTTTTTTAAACTTTTTGTTTATTTTTTATTTATCTATTTGAGAGCGACAGACAGAGAGGGAAAGAGGCAGATAGATAGAGAAAGAATGGGCATGCCAGGGCATCCAGCCACTGCAAATGAACTCAGATGTGTGTGCCACTTTGTGTATCTGGCTTACGTGGATCCTGGAGAATTGAGCCTCAAACTGGGGTCCTTAGGATTCACAGGCAAGGTCTTAGCTGTTAAGTCATCTATACAGGCCATTGTTTGATTTTTTTTTTTTTTTTTTAATGATTATCATCCTCACTAGAGTAAAGGTAGAAGAAAAACAAATGGCTAATACACACATAAGAAAATCTTAAACATCCATAACCATCAGGGTAAAGCAAATCTTTTTTTTTTTTGTATCTATAGGGATGATCATAAAATATCTATCCTTACGTTTACTTACATAATATTTTATATTTGATTTGTGTATGTTGAATGTTCTTGTGTCCCTAAAATGAAATGACCAAGGTTGTGTTGTATGATCTTCTTAATATAGTTTTTGAATTCAGTTTGTGAATCTGAGTATAATTTTGAGGATTTCCATCTATGTTATTAAGGATATTGTTATGTGGAGTTTTCTTATTATTTTGTTTTGATATAGTTTGGGTATCATGATTATGCTGACTTCATAGAATAGATTTGGTAATATATTTTCCCTTTCTATTTAGTGGAGCCATTTGATTGTATCAATGTTAGATCTTCCTTGAAAGCTTTGTAGAATTCAGCAATAAATCCATGTGGCCCTAAGCTTTTCTCTGTGGGGAAACCTTTAATTATTGCTTCTATCCTGCTCCTTTATAAGGATCTGTTAGTTTGTTTACATCTTCCTGCATTGATTTCAGAAGGTCTTACATATATAAATATGTTTCTTTTACAACTTCAAACTTAATAGGATATAAATTTTTATATCAAAGATCTAGATTTCAATGACTTTTTCATTTCTAATTTTATTAATTTACATCTCTTTTTTAATATCTTGGTGGACTTGGTAAATTATGTTAATCTTTTCAAAGAATCAACTCTTGTCTATTCACTGTTATTTCTTCTCTATTTGATTAACTTCTGACCTGACCATTTTCTTTTTCTTACTTGCTCCCTTTTTGGGCTTTTTTCTTGCTTTTCTAGAGCTTTGAGGTTTTTCTAGTGCTTTCAGGTTATTTAAGAAATTTCATATAATTTTATTTATTTTTATTTTTTTATTTATTTGAAAAAGAGAAATAGGCAGGGAAAGAGAGAAAGAGAATGGGCATGCCAGGGCCTCCAGTTACTAAAAATGAATTCCAGATGGGTGTGCCCCCTTGTGCATTTGGCTTACATGGATCCTGGGGAATTGAACCTGGGTCCTTTGGCTTTGCAAAAAAAATGCCTTAAACACTAAGCTATTTCTCCAGCCCCTTTCTTATTTTTTAATGCCAGCATTTATAAGCATACACTTCCAAGAACTTTCTGCTTTGTTTCCGATTACTTCTAATAGGTTGTGTTCTCATTTTTCTTTAATTTTAGGAATGCTCAGATTACCTACCGTATTTCTCCAGTGATTCCATGTTCACTCTAAAATGTACTTTTCAGTCTCCAAGTATTTGTGTATCTTTTGCGATTACTTTTAGAATTGATTTCTACTTTCATTCCACTGCAGTTTGACAAGATAGAGGGGGCACATCTTTTTTTATTCATTAATGCTTGTTTTACTGTCAATTATGTGGCTGACTTAGAGAAGCTCCCATGTACCACTAAAAGGAGTGCATTATCCCAAGTTTGCTGGGTGGAATATTCCACACATATATGCCAAGTCCACTTACTCTATGGCTTAATGGAGCTGTAAGTTTACTTTGTTGATTTTTTGAAATTTTATTTTGTGTATATTATAACAGGTTACACACTTTAAAAAAATTATTTATTTATTAGAGAGAGAGAGAGAGGGAGAGAGGGAGAGAATGGGCATACCAGGGCCTCTAGCCACTTCAAATTAACTCCAGACACTTGCACCACCATGTGCATCTGGCTTACATGGGACCTGGAGAATCAAACCTGGGTCCTTTGGCTTCACAGGCAAGTGCCTTAACTGCTAAACCATCTCTACAGCCCAGGTTACACTCTTTATCTCCACGAAGTACCTTTTTTGTTTATTTTAAAATATTATTATTTATCCATCTATTTTAGTTCATTTACTTTCAATATTATCATTTATTTGAGGAGAGAGAGAAGGGGGGATAGAAGGATAGAGAAAGTGAAACGAACATATGTGCCTGGCTTCTTGCCACCACAGGCCAATCCATATGCATGCACCTCTTTGTTCATCTGGATTTACATGCACACTGGTGAGTCATACCTGGGCCAGAAGTCTTGACAAGCAAGTGCCTTTAACAACTAAGCAGTATCTCCAGGCCTCTAATTTAATAGCTAGGTTTTTTTTTTGTTTTTGTTTTTGTTTTTTTTCTAGGCAAAGCAATCTCATTTGACGATTATTAACAAAGCTTGAAATATATCATTCCATGCTTTCTTGGCTTTTTGGGATTGCTGAAGAAAGATCTTGCCCAGTTCTGTCCATTTGGGTTCTAAATATTTCCGATGCTTAGATGTCTATTTTTTACTCTTGGTTTGGAGAATTCTCTATTATAATTTCATTATCATTGTTTTGAGGCAAGCTCAACAGACTGGCTTTTTTTTTTTTTTTTTTTTTTTTTTTTTCTCACATAAGAGGGCAAGAGTGAGAGAGAGAGAGAATTAGCATACCAGGGCCTCTAGCCATTGCAATCAAACTATCAAACTTCAGATGGGTGTGCCAACTTCTGTACATGTGTAACCTTGCACACTGGTGGCTTGCATATCATCTGGAGAGTCAAATGTGTGGTCTTGGGTTTGACAGGCAAGTGCCTTAACTTCTATATCTCCAGCCCTCATTGTCATTTTATTTTTATCTTGGTTTCTTCTTTTATCCTATGCATTCTTAAGTTTTGTCTTTTGAAAGCAATTCCCATTTTCTCAGGAAAATAATTCATAGTTGAGAGTCAGAGCAATGACAAAAAAGTGTTTCTATAGTTACTCTCAGAAGTATCATATCAAAAGGTTGGCAGTTTGGTCCTTACTGCACACACAGGGACTGTGTAAAGGTTTGGGGACTCAATCTAGAATAATATTCTATGGTAAAATATGATTCAATGATCTGGAATATAAAAAAAGTGCCTGAATATAAGTGACCCTTCGATACACATGGCCGTTTCCATCTGAAGTAAATGCAGACAGACATCCTTCATAAAGAGAATGATGCATGAGTGGTCAGAATAGGGGACATGATAAATATGGAGGTAGTCATCAGTGATGGTCATGTTTACTAGGAAGCTAGTAATAAAATAAAATTAATTAATTTTGATAACTTTATACATGTACATATTATATTTTGATTACATTCACCCTGTTTGTCTTCTCTTATTCTCTTCTCCCTCCAACTAAAACACTTCTCCATCCCAACCAGCCCCTTTTAATTTTTTTGTGACTGTCTCAGTTTAATTAGGGTCATTTGAAGGAGCATGGGTGGAAGATTATTTACTGAAGGCTGGACAACTTGTCAGTGGCTACACCACTAAAGAACATGACTCCTCCACCTCAAGCAGATACTAACTGCAAATATTTTCTTCAACAGGGTGGGACCTTTTGAGTCCTTCCACTATCCATATTGCAATGTTGAAGCACTCAATCTTGTGCAGGAAACCAGAGTTTCTCGGAGATCATGAGTTTAATGGCCACCTCAAGTCCAGGAGACAGCATTTTACAGCATTCCTCCCCATCCACAGCTCTTACCTCCTTTGTGTGACTTATTCTACAATGTCCTTGGAAGGGGTGCTGCCTATGCCCAATGTAAAAGAAGCGTCTCTCATGATGAAAGCAGCATTGTAAGGAGCAAAACATAAATATTTAGAAAACAGCTTGACAAAATCTTCCTTTAGCATGACAATAGTAGTAGGTGCCCTAGGTTCTATGACTTCCCCAGCTTTGGACCTTTGAAGGTTTACAGTACAATAAATACTCTCCAATAAGAAAGTGGTTGGTTACCACTTAACAAAATTATGTTATTTTTGCAATGGTTGGCACATCTTATTTTGCAGATTGGTATTGTAGCATTCACTTTCCACAGATGAGTGAAAACAACTGATGACTTTTCTTCCCAGCAGCCTGCATATCAACTTCCTGTGTTATGAAACCTAGCTAGCAGGGAAGGATCATCTAGCTCAGTTCTAACTTTATTCCTCCATGTCCTGCAATCAAAAAAATGTGTTAACTTCAGCAATAATGACTTACCACCTAGCTTGGTAAGTAGAAAGGCATTTATAAAACATATTATCAACATATAAAGTCCTAGCTGAGTCTTGTAAGTTTGGACTAAGATGCCAATATTACTTGTGAGGCAGAAGAATTGAGGTTAAGACAGGCCTGAGCAACTTAATAAAATATGTCTCTCTCTTCCTCACTTCCTCTGCCCTCCCTCTCTCTATGTTCAGTGGTAGATCACTTGTATAACATATGCAAGGATCTAGTTCAATCCAAGTCATAAAAATAAAACAAAAACAAACAAACAAACAAACAAACAAAAAGAAAACAAGGTCTCTCCTAAAAGTTGAAAGTAGCAAAAATATCAATAAAAGTATATCAAATGGCTTTCCACACAAAAGGAAACACAAACATCCAAAAATAAGGAAGTATTTGCACCATTAGTAAAAAATAGATAAAGGAGATTAAACTGCAGTGTGAAGAAATTTCTCAATAACTATATTGGCAAAAGCAAGATTCTTTTTTAATATTTTGTTTTTTTTTTTCTCACATAAGAGGGCAAGAGTGAGAGAGAGAGAGAATTAGCATACCAGGGCCTCTAGCCATTGCAATCAAACTATCAAACTTCAGATGGGTGTGCCAACTTCTGTACATGTGTAACCTTGCACACTGGTGGCTTGCATATCATCTGGAGAGTCAAATGTGTGGTCTTGGGTTTGACAGGCAAGTGCCTTAACTTCTATACTATATCTCCAGCCCTCATTGTCATTTTATTTTTATCTTGGTTTCTTCTTTTATCCTATGCATTCTTAAGTTTTGTCTTTTGAAAGCAATTCCCATTTTCTCAGGAAAATAATTCATAGCTGAGAGTCAGAGCAATGACAAAAAAGTGTTTCTATAGTTACTCTCAGAAGTATCATATCAAAAGGTTGGCAGTTTGGTCCTTACTGCACACACAGGGACTGTGTAAAGGTTTGGGGACTCAATCTAGAATAATATTCTATGGTAAAATATGATTCAATGATCTGGAATATAAAAAAAGTGCCTGAATATAAGTGACCCTTGATACACATGGCGTTTCCATCTGAAGTAAATGCAGACAGACATCCTTCATAAAGAGAATGATGCATGAGTGGTCAGAATAGGGGACATGATAAATATGGAGGTAGTCATCAGTGATGGTCATGTTTACTAGGAAGCTAGTAATAAAATAAAATTAATTAATTTTGATAACTTTATACATGTACATATTATATTTTGATTACATTCACCCTGTTTGTCTTCTCTTATTCTCTTCTCCCTCCAACTAAAACACTTCTCCATCCCAACCAGCCCCTTTTAATTTTTTTGTGACTGTCTCAGTTTAATTAGGGTCATTTGAAGGAGCATGGGTGGAAGATTATTTACTGAAGGCTGGAGAACTTGTCAGTGGCTACACCACTAAAGAACATGACTCCTCCACCTCAAGCAGATACTAACTGCAAATATTTTCTTCAACAGGGTGGGACCTTTTGAGTCCTTCCACTATCCATATTGCAATGTTGAAGCACTCAATCTTGTGCAGGAAACCAGAGTTTCTCGGAGATCATGAATTTAATGGCCACCTCAAGTCCAGGAGACAGCATTTTACAGCATTCCTCCCCATCCACAGCTCTTACCTCCTTTGTGTGACTTATTCTACAATGTCCTTGGAAGGGGTGCTGCCTATGCCCAATGTAAAAGAAGCGTCTCTCATGATGAAAGCAGCATTGTAAGGAGCAAAACATAAATATTTAGAAAACAGCTTGACAAAATCTTCCTTTAGCATGACAATAGTAGTAGGTGCCCTAGGTTCTATGACTTCCCCAGCTTTGGAACTTTGAAGGTTTACAGTACAATAAATACTCTCCAATAAGAAAGTGGTTGGTTACCACTTAACAAAATTATGTTATTGTTGCAATGGTTGGCACATCTTATTTTGCAGATTGGTATTGTAGCATTCACTTTCCACAGATGAGTGAAAACAACTGATGACTTTTCTTCCCAGCAGCTTGCATATCAACTTCCTGTGTTATGAAACCTAGCTAGCAGGGAAGGATCATCTAGCTCAGTTCTAACTTTATTCCTCCATGTCCTGCAATCAAAAAAATGTGTTAACTTCAGCAATAATGACTTACCACTTAGCTTGGTAAGTAGAAAGGCATTTATAAAACATATTATCAACATATAAAGTCCTAGCTGAGTCTTGTAAGTTTGGACTAAGATGCCAATATTACTTGTGAGGCAGAAGAATTGAGGTTAAGACAGGCCTGAGTAACTTAATAAAATATGTCTCTCTCTTCCTCACTTCCTCTGCCCTCCCTCTCTCTATGTTCAGTGGCAGATCACTTGTATAACATATGCAAGGATCTAGTTCAATCCAAGTCATAAAAATAAAACAAAAACAAACAAACAAACAAACAAAAAGAAAACAAGGTCTCTCCTAAAAGTTGAAAGTAGCAAAAATATCAATAAAAGTATATCAAATGGCTTTCCACACAAAAGGAAACACAAACATCCAAAAATAAGGAAGTATTTGCACCATTAGTAAAAAATAGATAAAGGAGATTAAACTGCAGTGTGAAGAAATTTCTCAATAACTATATTGGCAAAAGCAAGATTCTTTTTTTTTTAATATTTTGTTTATTTATTAGAGAGAGAGAGAGAGAGATACAGAAATAGGCAGGTAGAGAGAGAGAGAGAATGGGCACACCATGGCCTCCAGCCACTGCAAACGAACTCCAGATGCCTGCACCCCCTTGTTCATCTGGCTTACGTGGGTTCTGGAGAATCAAGCCTCGAACCGGGGTCCTTAGGCTTCACAGGCAAGCATTTAACCGCTAAGCCATCTCTCCAGCCCCAAAAGCAAGATTCTTATAGTTCATGTGATGATGAAGAGAAGGAAGAAATTCAATCTCTTAGCATTCTAGTGGGAATGAAAACTGATTGGGGGTTTAGAAAATGAGCTAATGTTACAAAGCATGCTTGGATGTACATATTCCTTATGACTCACCCAATTAGTTTGAGAAATACATCCCTGTAAACATATACAAAAAAGAATTTTAAAAAGGCATTTTTAGTACAAATCTGAAAATGAACCAATATTCCTTCATAAGGTGAAAAATTTGTGAAATTTATAAAGCAACTAAATCGGGCTAATTATAGCAATATGCAACAGAATGTTTGGCTCTCAAAAAAGCAGTGAGTGATAATAGCCACAAATGGATGCACACATGTATTCTAACTAGGAAATCAAAAAATATGCATCTTCTTGATAAAAGGACAAAGGAAAGGAGAATGATCAAATACTTGAAAAATATTTCTTATTTGAAAAATGTAATCATTTAATTGGCTCAAATGAACTTCAAAGATGCTGGTATTTTACCATCTGTTAGGAATTGTGGATAAATGTTGTAATATACATCCTTCTGTACAAAATCCATTTTTGTGTATATCAAAATATATGTATATATTCTTATGAACTTGTTATACTCATTTATAATTTGTGTGATTATGAATACAATTATTTAAAAGTAGTGCTAGTGTTAAGCATTTGATAATTTTTTTGATCTAATAGTTATTAGCTGCATACATTTTTGGGTGTACATTGTTGGATTCACTGGGCATGGAATTTTTTTTTTTTTTTTTTTTTAGCCAATGTAGTCCACAACATGGTTAATCTCAATTGAGGCTTAGCTCAAAATAAGGAAATTACCCACAACCTATTAGGTATCATTGCAATTATAAAATCACAAATTCTAGATTTAATAATGTAACAAATGAAAGTTTGCTGGAAATAGCTTTGTCAGTCTAAAGTGAAGTAAATATAAATTAAGCAAGAAATTGATAAAATAGCTATATGAATTTTCTGTATGTGCAACTATAAATCTTATGTAAATTAACGAAGTTGAACAGAAGATCATGAGACAGTGTGACATTCTCTCATAGTTTCCCTGTGTGTAGGGAATTTAAATACAGACTTTAGTGCACACAGAATATTATTTATGTTAATTCTTCTCATTCTTTTTGAGGATATTTCTCAAATTTATTATCCCATTACAAGACAAGTACATTAAAATCTGCGTATACAATTGTAGTCCAACCATATGCAAATTAAAAATTTACGGTATATAACTTTGTATCCCAAAGATCAAAATGCAACTATCACTCTGCCAGGGAGAACAGCCAGAGAAAGTTACAATGTGTTCATTTATAGTTAAGAAATTGAGTAACAGATGCCAAGATAAATGGGGCATATCAAGACTATGTAAATTTTTGACAAATATAGTACACACAATGCTTCCATAATATGGTTTCTTGGTAAGTTTTTATCTTAAGAAGTTTTAATTTGTCATTCCACATCTAGGCTATTTTTAAAGGAATAAAGTGAGCTTATATTCCAAAGTAGTAAATACTCTGGGTAAAGATGATAAAGGCAAAAGTTAATGAATAATAAATAGTAATGGGAAATAGATCCAAAAAAGGAAAGATGTTAAAGCTAGCCATACCAGAAACCAAGAAGGGAAATAGAAGCATCTATTGTCTAGACATCAGTGAGAATGCTTAGACAAGGCTGGCTCTTATCCCAGATGAATTACATGAAATTGAAGGATTTACAAGGCATAGGTTACTATTCAACAATAGATTTTCATACAATATTACTCACATATGAAAAAATCTAATTCTTCCTAGTGGGATACAAAATTGTTCCAACCAGTATGTCTTTTTTCCAAGAGATGTGAAGTATGAAGAAAAATTAAAGAAGTTCAACTAGTTCTCAGAGGAAATATAATGGCCCTGGCTTAATTGAAGTCTTAAACTCAGCAGGGATAACATAATTCTTCCCCCAAAATTTGTTATATCAGAAAAAAAAGATTGACAAATAGGATTAAATGTTACCAAATTGCTCATTTAAGCTTAAATGCTTTAGAAAAAATCAAGGGATACATATAACTTTCTCCAAATATTCTTAATTTACTAGTTTTTTTTTTTTTTTTTTTTTTTTTTTTTTTTTTTTTACAGTGTACCTAATTAAAAACAGATTTGAAGCTAGGCATGGTGGTACAAACCTTTAATACCAGTACTCAGGATGCTGAGGCAGGAAGATCACAGTGAGTTTGAGGCTTCCCTGAGACTACAACATGAGTTTCAAGTAATCCTGGGTGAAAGTGAGATCTTACCTCGAAAAACCCAAACAAAATAAATTTGAGATAATTTACTGCACATCGTGTAGCACTGGTAGAGCATCACAAGATGTAGAGAACTATATGGTGGGCCAAGATGGAGCACATTATTGCAATTAGACCCTTTCCTTGGCATCTAAACCACCAGCCACATGTCCTCCCTGAAGATATTAATATTAATGGATACAAATAAAGCAAGCAGTAAGTCATGAGCAATGTTTGTATTTGAATTTAAAAATAGTATTTATTCAAAAACAGTGTAGAATATATGCTTGTGTGCAAAATTCAGTGTCAGACAATATCAGATGCCTGTTCTGAATTGCTATGAACATGGTGAGTGAAAGAGACAGAAAATATGTCATTTCAATGCATCACTAAGGGCCTGGAAAGCAGAAGGTTAGGTAAGGCAAGGGGTTCATAAATTATGCTCATTTTCAAAAGTACTGAAGTATTTTTAGATGACTTACTGTTTCCCTCTCTCTTGGATGTCTACTTATGTACTTGTTTTCAAGCACGGAAGTATGCTGTTGCCATTACTTTCTCATTACTGGGACAAACACTTGACCAGAAACAGCTTATGGGAGAAAGGGATTATTTCAGACTTACAGGAGCTAAGGGAAATACCATCAATGGTGGAAGAAGCTTGCTCAATCATATAGATGCACAGCAGAGAGACACCACCAAACAGCCATCAAGCACCAGTAGCCAGAGCTCAAACTGGAACTGAACACACCTTAGGGCAGGACAAGATCTGCCCCTGGTGACACCTCCTCCCCAGCAGAGCACAGAGGGCTAGAGACCATAGTTTCAAGATCAATCTTAATCAAAAATCCCTGAGGCTATGGGGTTCATACATTTACAGTTGAAGCACCATACATGGAAAGAAGTCCTCAAATGGTTTGAGGCTCGTTCCCACTGCTTTTATCTGCTATTAAGTATCTTATATTAAAGTGAGCATTGTTCTACTATCATACCTGGTTCTCTCATGATACTATTTTCAATGTTGTAAATTTGTGCTTTCAAACCCTGCCTTTCAATGGACAAGATGAAGGAAACCCAGGATCTCATCTTACTGTCCTTTCTGAAAGGCCTACCTTTGGGAAAGCACAGCATATCTTCTGTGAGTACATGAGTACAGCTGTCTTCTCAAAGCTCTCTTTAGTAGAAGCTCAAGAAATTTGAAGTTTAATGCTATTAAACACCATGGTTAAAGCTGTCAGTTAATCTGTAATAGCGGGTCCTCTGTAGGATCTAGAATCATTCTTTATGTCACATGCTGCTAGTCTGCATATGAAAGGAATTTTCCTGCTTGTGGCCAAGGCTGCAAGGATTAACAGGCTTTTGACCTGTGCACATTTCGGCTGTGGGCCTCTTCTTGCCTGCCAGGTAAGAGCTAGCTCAGACACCAGCAAAGATCAGACCATTTGGGGCAAAATACTTTTCCTAATATATCATTATTTTGAAGGACTCACATTTTAGGTCTATTTCTTCACTGTAATTTCTAGAAAAGCCTTGCTCAGGCTATCACCTCAGTAGAATCTGGGAAGGAGGTTTGAAAAAAACCTTTACTTGAGGGAACATAGAAGAGCACATCCATCTCATTGGGGGCATGAAATTACCAAGAAACTTATTTCCTTTTAGTAAGTGCAATTCATGAATTTCTAATGAGGTGACTTTCCAGAAAGTGACATTGGTTATGATCTGGTGCTTAAAAAGAGAAATAGAATAAATGTCATATTCATTCAGAAATGTTTTATAAGGAAACATCTGTAGATGAGAGACATGAATGAAATTATATGTAATTTTTTTAGGCAAAGGGACACATAGCAGACATTCTTGAAACAAAATATGCATAGTGTGTTTGAGGATTAGGAAGAAAGCAAACATAGCTGGGATAATGAATCCACTGGGAATTCAAGACAGAGATAAGAGTTGCAAAGTCATTCATGTTCTTTTCCACCCTTAAATTATAAATACTTGCTGAAGAACTTATTCATATTTACTTGTTTAATCTTGTTTTTGTGGGGGGGATTTTTCGAGGTAGGTCTCACTCTAGCCCAGGCTGACCTGGAATTCACTATGTAGTCTCAGGATGGCCCTGAACTCCCAGTGATCCTTCTACCTCTGCCTCCTGAGGATGAAAGGTGTACGCCACCATGCCCAGCTCTATTGCTTAATTTTGTAAGACTATTGTATTACATGTCTATGGAATATACATGACAGTTTCAAATGTACACTAAAACTGCTGTAATTATATTTATCTAACCAGTACTCTTAAAAATATACTGTATACATATACACACATAACACAGGATTAGGAAGAGTCACAGAAAATCAAATTCACACACACACACACACACACACACACACACACACACACACCTGAGACCCCTCCTCCAAACACACATACTCAAAGATAGTGAGAAAGAAAGAGACCCTATTATAAATAGGTACAAAAAAATGTTATACCTTTAAGGTTATTTGTGGTTTTATTTATTAAGTGAATTTAAATCAAAATATTGATGTTAAGAGAAATAATATCTACAAGCACTGAGACGAATGTGAAAACTCTGGGGTGTGTCACTGGGGGCAGATCAGAATACCGTCCCGAAGATGTGCTGATGGCTTGTCCTGCTTGCTGTGCTTTGGTGCTTGCTAGCTGCTGGTGGTTTCTCTCTGCTTGGATCTATGAAAGGAAGTCAGCCTTTTCCACCATCGATGAAACTCCCCTTGGAGCTGTAAGCTTGAAATAAAGTTCTTCCTCCCATAAAAAATGTTAATATTATTCATACTGTGAACTCACTTAAGTGGAACTTATTACTGATAATCAGTGGTTTACTATGTCAATTTTTTAAAAAAAATTAATTAAGATCTTCTCAAACTGCTGTGTATGCAATCTAGTAAAGAAAAAAATTCATTGCTTTGTGTGGACTTGGTATTATTAAATATTCATGCATAAGTGAAACTTATGTTTCACTCATCTTAAAATGCTAAACTGTGATTTTGGGTGCAGTCAGGTTTGCACTGCTGGCAGAAATCACCCAACTAAGAGCAGCTTGTGGGGAAAAAAAAAAAAGTTTTGACTTACAGATTCGAGGATAAGCTCCATCATGGCAGGGGAAAATGATGGCATGAACAGAGGGTGAACATCACCCTGGCCAACATCAGGTGGACAACAGAAACAGGAAATTGTGCCTAACACTGGCAAGGGGACACTGGTTATAATACCCATAAACCCTCTCCCAACAATACACTGCCTCCAGGAGGCATTAATTCCCAAATCTCCCTAATCTGGGAACCTAGAATTCAGAACACCTAAATTTATGGGGGACACCTGAATCAAACCACTACAGTGACAAAACCAATTATTTTGATAATATTAGCTTTTATTAGGAATTATTAATTTATATTTGCATTTTCCTATAACATCTTCAAAGCAATCCAACATCCAAAACATCTACTCTCATAATATAAGACATAATAATCTTCTGCTTCCTATAATCCAACTACATAAAATAATAATGTATGGTAATATTTAATACAGCCTATACTATAAATATAATTATCTATTATATAGGTTAAAATGTGTTTTGAGTAACTTAAACATCTTTCACAATCTGTTTTGTTTCTAGCAGAAATTATTCAAAAATGAATAAGAATGCTTCATAGATAGAACAAAAAAGTTCTAAAATTAAATTCCTAAGAGAAAAGGAAACAAAATATGGTATCTAATTTTGCATATATATTCATATAATACCATCATATCTAAGCTATTATTGGGTAAAAACAATATACTTGTTACTAAGATATAATTTGACTAATAAAAACAGAAACTTATTATTACCTAAACAGTTTTATTTTTATATGTTTTTAGGGCTCACAGGAAAAATTGCCAGAATGTAAATATTCACAGATACTCCTTTCTGCCACTCAGCATAACACTGTCAACGTCTCCTGCCACAGGAGCTAATTTCTTACAACTGGTGAACTCACACTAACACCTCCATGCCGCCCACACAGGTTAGGGAAGAAGTCAATGCAGCAGCTGTGTTCCAAATTTAAAATGTTTATAGTAAACATACAAAACATGTATGTAAATTGCAGGTGGTAGACAAAGTGCAGGCCCTGTGTAGGGAATAACTTCAGGAAAGTTAACAACACCTATCAGAAAGTAGTGATGATGGCTTTAAATCTCTAGTTTACGTGCAAAGCAAATATAAAGTTTTGAAGAGAAAATAAAATCTGGTCTGCCTAAAAGGGGTTGGTGGATCCAAGATGCTCCCTCTCCCAGTGAGAGACAGCCTCAGGAAATCAGCAGAATACTTCTATTAACAGTTTTAAGATAAAAGAAAGGAAGAGGAAAGAATAGAAAATTTATGATGTATGGCATCATGGGTAGGGGTCCCAGCAAGTCTCTTTGCCTTTAGCATTTTACAGAAAAAGAGGAGAATTAAAAAAAAAAAAAAAAAAAAAAAAAAAAAAAAAAAGATTGACAACCCTTAGCCCAAATCTCAATGTTGGCAAATTCAGAGTAAAATATTAGGACTCCATTTTGAATACTGACCACCGGTACACCTCCACACTGTGGAGAAGAAACGACATCAAGACTCCATTGTACTTTCTGAGACATTGTGTAAGGAGACAAGGGCAAATGTTCCAAGAAACATGTCCAAAATCAAGAAGACATTACATACGGGTTCTGAGGAATCACTCAGAGGTGTGACCTCTGACATGTGAAGAACCACCTACTAGTGAGGCAGCATCTGTGCCTGACCTCACAAAGGGCTGGCTAAGCCTATGACAAGCATCTGATAGAGGGAGAAGAAACATTGAGAGTGCAGCAATCCAGCAGCTGAGTCTGTATTCGAACTCTTTTCTGACACAGCTTTCTTATTTAATTTAAACCCACTGTCAGTTTAGGAGGCCAGCTATATAGCTTGTCTGCTTGCATCATCTTTCTATTCGCTTCTGAACATTTTATTCTCCCCCATCAATCCTTGCATATTTCATTTTCAAATTGTTAGGTATTGTCAAAAAACATAGGGTTGGGCTGGAGAGATGACTTAGCGTTTTAGGTGTCTGCCTGCTAAGCCTAAGAACGTCAGTTCCAATCTCCAGGTCCCATGTTTAGCCAGATGCAAAGTGACACAAGGGCACAATGCTGCTTTTTCCCACAAGGGGACACACACATCTGGAGTGTGTCCACAGCGGCTGAGAGGCTGCTGGCTATCTGTCTCCCTCTCCCTCTCCCTTTCTCTCTCTGTATCTCTCTCTCTCTCTGTGTGTGTGTGTGTGTGTGTCTCTCTCCAAAAAAAATGTGTTAGCTTGTTTTGTGAAGTCTCTGTATCTCAATATTTTAGAACTGACACTGTTGTAAATTATCTATTATCACTTTTTTAGTTCTCACTTTTAATCTGATATTAATCAAAACTGACTCATCTCCCTCTACTTGTCTCTATGGTTTTCACTTCTGTGCATTTTATATACGCTACCTTTCTTCTATAAATACAAACTAATCACAAGTCTGATTCTGCACTTTAACCTTTGCTATCACGTCCATAGCTACTAATATGTGAGTGTGCACCGTAGTATTAGTGCTTCTTTACTCCCCAAAGACATTGGCAATTAATAGTTTATTATTTTTATTTGACTATTATTTTTAGAGTGGACCTACACTTTGGTAATGATTATGCTAAAATATAGTATTCTACTCTCAGTGGAATAACCAGGGATTGTACTTGACACTCCAAATACCAGTCTAGCAATAAATAAATAAATAAATAAATAAATAAATAAATAAATAAATAAATAAAAAGGCACTTCAAGTTGATTACCACCAGGTTCCTGTGGAACAGTGTACATAATTCCTGTGAAGAGTTAGAATGATTCAAAGAAAAGTGTTCAAACAATAAGCTAACTCCAGATTTGCAACTGTCAAGGACAAAGCTTAAGAAACATGACAAGTCAGTCAACATTGCTACCCATAAACCTGATAAATGCACAGTATGGAACCCAGTGAATTCCCAGTTAACTTAAATGAATAATTATATATACCTTCCCAGAAAACAAACCAAACAAAAATTTCTGAATGAATTCTACAAGACCACAAACAATTGAATGATATAAGAAAGTCAATAAAGGGTATCAAAATAGAATTTTACAAATGTACTAGTGAAATGAACAGACAAGTTTAAAAAGATGGCAAATAAATATATGAAAAACTGTTTAACCACCTTAGCAATTAGAGAAATACAAAGTAAAATGAAATTGAGATACAATCTTTCTCTGGTCAAAATTGAAGTCATTAAATAGATTCAATATCAACAAATGCTGGTGAAGATGTGAACAAAGAGTACCCACATACAATGCTGGTGAGTATAGAAGCTACTCCAGCCACTATCTTAATTAGCATATAATTTTCTCAAAAACCTAAATTTTGATCCATTATATGACTTAATTATATCACTTCAAGGCCTTTACCAAAAATACCTCGTGGAGCATGTCATAGAGATATGTGTATATCAGTTCTTATTATATCACTATTTACAGTTGTTAAATAATGTAACAAACTTAGTGTAGAACAAGAAAGGAATGGAAGGAAAAGAGGTAAGCTCTCATTTTCACAAAAATGGATGAAACTGGCAATAATTGAAGTTAATTATTTCAGTCTCAGAAATAAAATTATGTTTATTTCTCATTTTGATGTTTAGATTTTATATAGACCCTTAGGGTCTAATATATACATATACATGTATAGTGTAATATCTGTGACATGAAGGTAAAATAAAAACTCTCTAGGAGAGAAAAGAAGACTAATGAGAAAGGGAAAATGGGAGCATTAAGTGGAATGTAGGTAAGATGCTCAATGTACAATATAAATTTATATGAAAATGCCCTGATGTAACACAGTACCATGAACAATGAAATTTCAGGAATTTATCCTCATAAAATAAATATAAATAAAATATTAAACTTAGTGTTATTATGTACATTCATGATCATTGCAGTATCATTTATAGTAGTCAATTAAGTGAAAACAAATGAACTAATAAAATTAGATATAATTCAAAAAAGTTGTTTGTGACATATTAACAAAATATTCTCAGTAAAATTGAAATCCTTTTCAACACCTGGTTATTCTCTTATATATATAATAATATATATAATATATATAATATCTTTATATTTGACTTTTTAGGAATGTATATACTTGTTATTATACAGAAAGTTAACTTTTACAGATTGCTTTTTTTTTTAACTTCCCCAAAGTCTTTTCATGGCATAAAGCAAATTTAATCAGTGATCAATGTTCTGTTTTCTAGAATTTCCACACTTTACACCCTTACTGAAGGATATCTCCGAATATTGGCAATTGTGAACAGAGGTACTATATGCATTCACATGCAAACACTTGTGTGCACATGCAACTTTCAAACCGTCTGTGGCAATATGACAATGTATTCCAGATTGCTGGGTAAGAGTATATTTAGTTTTATAACAAAAATTTGTGAGGGAGAAATCAGAGCAAGATAGTTTTATCTAAATAGATAGTCACAGATAGAAGCCAAAGACAAAGAACGAGCAGACGCCACCTTGCTTGTCCCAGAAAAGCTGACAAAGAAACACTAGAACTCCGTGTCTGACCCAGACTCACCTAAGGTGACTACCATAGTCCATTCGTGGCAGGGGCCCCTACTTCTTCCCCAGTCTAGGTAAGCATACCTAAGTAGTGTGGCCACTCTTGGGCCATCTGCTCTGTGTTCAAAAACCTATCAGTTCTCTGCCTTACCTGCCTGAGTCATTCCAATTAAATGTTAAAGTGGCTTTCCATGTGGGCAAGGGGTCTTGGCTATTCATTTTCCTCCAGATGTCTAAACCTCTAGGTCCCTGTTCTGCTAAGCCCTTCCTTCCTCCATCCAATCCAGGCTGGAATGAGGTGGGGGGGGCAGGGGGGCGGGGCGGGGATGGAAGGAGGGTTTCTTTCTTCTTGTTTTGTAACTCTCTAAGGTATGGACCTTGACTCACCCATCTCTTAGCCTCTTAAATTTATTTTATTTTAACTTTTTTTTTTTTTTTTTTTCAAATTTGAAGGCAAAAGGTTTATACTTCCCATTCCACTTTCAATGTGGGTGTGGGTGTGTTCCTTTAAGATGGGATAAGGAGTATTTCTTCCCTTTTATTTTCTTAGCATCCTCTAAGTTCTGACCCTTTTTTCAATTTTCCTGGGACTCTCCTTTTATGTCTTCTCTCCTCCCATGCTCAGCTTCTTGCATATGCCCTCTGGTCCTGTCTTGCACATGTGGGTGTTGGTGTGTAACCATTTCATCTCTAAGGGGGGAATGAGGTGCTTCTTTGAACCCCAAGCACTGAGTTCATATCTTCAAACCAACCAAAGAATTGGCAATTCCAGATTCAAGAGAATGATTTTTAAAATGCTACATTTTATTCAGACTTTACAAAGGATGCGGAAAAGGGCAGGTTGAGAGGTAAGCAGAGATAAAATGGGAAGAAGTACACCATGTGGAGCCCAAAAGCCCACATGGGCCACGTGTAGCTCAGGAGTCCATATGACCCGATACCGGTCTGGGGAAAATAGTGTGGAAAGAAAAGAGAAAAGAAAGTTCAAGGAGCTCCTGCCATGTGGGGAGCTGGGGGTGATAAAAAAACCCGTTTGGAGAGTAGAGGCTAGGGGCCCTCCTGGCTGGGCCTGGGCCTGGCCCTGAGCTTGAGCCTGGTTCGAGCTAGCCCAGGCCCAGCCAAGGGAAAAACTCACCCACATCTGGAAGTTCCCAAATGAGGAGAGAGTGAAAGGCTGCTTTCGGCTTGCAAATGTATTTATTATAACCTGAGGGTGGTGGGCTGTCTTTTGGCCCAGGTGAACCAGAGGGCCAGCTGGTTATTTAGGACTAGAGGCTGTCTCAGGAAGAGATTAGCTCTGGCACCAAGTTCTGAGGGCTGACTTTGAACAACCACAATGTTTAAATCCTATGAAAGACCTCCCTCCTAGGAGGGGTTCTGACTGTGGGAAAACAGTTCTACAGAGCTAGGCAAGAGAGAGAAGTCAGATAATAGTGGATTTCTGGCAAGTGCAAACTGTCTGCCTCTTTTTACCTTCAGGGGTCCAGTCACCCTAACTCTACCTCCCCCGCTCAATCCTTTCCCTGGATACTAATGTTCCCTAAGTAAATCTCATAATTAATAGTTGTTCCCTACTGAAATCCTTTCCCTCAAAGGAACAAACAGACAAGAATCTAAAAGTTGGCATTCAC
Source organism: Orientallactaga sibirica (assembly GCA_036365145.1). Classification (NCBI taxonomy): domain Eukaryota; kingdom Metazoa; phylum Chordata; class Mammalia; order Rodentia; family Dipodidae; genus Orientallactaga; species Orientallactaga sibirica. The sequence continues at coordinate 9,788,663 of JAEOAD010000017.1, read as the reverse complement.
GAGAATCCCCAAACCCCATAACATACACACTGTCTTCAAAAGTCACAGTCCCATTTGCATTCTCAGTAGTCATCAAATTGTGTTTCTGTTTTCATATATTTGCTCGGATTCAATGTTGTATGTTCTATATTTTTGATATTCAACGTAGTATGTGAGGCTAACCCTCTGTGGTTGTACTTTATAATACTGTAATGGCATACTGTTGAGTATCTTTTCATGCTTATTTGTCACAGGTGTATCTTCTTTTGCATCTCCATGACTTTAGCACATTTTATAATGCAGTGCTGCTGGAGAGATGGCTCAGCAGTCAAGTGTGCTGCCTGCACAAGAATAAGGTCCCAAGGAAGCCTTTTTATTTGAAAGAGAGAGACAGAAAGAAAATGGGCACACCAGGAACTTTAGCCACTGCAAACAAACTCCAGACTCATGTACCACCTTGTACATCTGGTTTATGTGGGTACTGAGGAATTGAACCTGGGTCCTTAGGCTTTGTAAGCAATCACCTTAACCACTTAGCAATCTCTCCAGCCCCCTTTTTTTGTTTATGGATCTCCAGTAATTCCAGCATTATTCAGATTTGATGCTCTCCAAATTGTAAGTTTTACTTTAAAAAAAAAAAAAAAACTGTTGCTGCTGAAACTGTGATCAGAAATATATATAGTAAATTAGATATTATAATTACATATATATATATATATATATATATATATATATATATATATATATCTTATAAGCCTTTATTTATGGTTAATAAAATATTTTCTTTCTAAAGATACCTCAATGTGGAAGATGATTCACAAAGAGTAATTTAATGGAATCCAAGCAAAATTTTTCCTGTGGATGAATAGATAAAGAAAATATGACTTATTATATAACAGACTTTTATTAAACCATAAAAAATGAAGTGATGCATTTTACAGGAACATGGATGGTAGTAGAGATCATCATGCTTACCAAAATAAGCTAAACTAAGAATAACAATTGTCAGATGATCTCTCTTATTTGTGGAGCATAGAGGAATCAAAGGACAAGGAAACAAAACAGTTACTATTAGGGATATAGAAAGCGATAATGGAGAAAAATGAGGCAGGGTAGTAGGTGGATGAATATAAAGAAAATATATATAAATGTATGAAAATTCACAATGCAACCCATTACATTGTATAACTAATGTACAATAATTATTTTAAAAGGTACTTTGTAATATTCTTTGCCTCTGCTTGCTATCAAAGGAAGAAGAGGACACTATGTAGAGGAACTAATTTCAAAACCTGGCAGCATGCCCCTTCCATATTTGTCCCATTTCCAGAATGCTGATGATTCAAAACATGTGCATGGTTGGCTATAATGTATTTTCAACTCAAAAGTTTTCTTCTAAATTAGAAAGATATTCCCTCGATAGCAGGTATGGGCAGATCACATGTGACCAGAATCACAAAAACAAAGTCTTTATTGCTAATAATCACAAACCACTATCCCTATTCTATTTATAAGGTAATGCTGTGCCGTGTTGGGGAGAATGCTGCATGTTTCCAGGTACTGCTGATAACTACCTATCAGACTGCAGTGTCTGGAAATACATGTGCTTTCAGCGGCAGCCTGTGACTATACTACTGGGAATATTGCTAGTCATTGCTATGTCTACCAGCTGCTATTCTGGCCTATATACAGCAGTGACCAAAAGTGTCACATGATATTTTCAAGGGACTTTCAGGAAATGCATACAAACAACTTAACAAACATGTAATGTATACACTGATAGGACTGTTTGTAAAGAATGTGAATAAAAATGAGATAGGTGTATAAAACTGTGCACAGTAGTGTACTCAGATCTAACATAGCACATACCACTCAGTTAAGTGCATATGTTCTAAATTTTTCCTGTAAGGTGTGATCCAAAATCTTCCAAGAAGAATGTGTATTCTCCAGTGTTTGTGTAGAATGTTCTGTAAATATCTATTAAGTCTATTTGATTATAATTTCTCTCAATTATCTTGAATACGAGAGAAGTGAGAGAAAAAAAAAAAAAAAAAAAAAAAAAAAAAAAAACCTACAAATAAATAAGAGAAATTCTGTGGTTGTGGTATTTCTGCACCTGAGTTATTTCATTGAACACAGGTCCACTCAATGTACCCTCTGCATATACGTTGGTTCGATGAAATAATTCAGGTGCAGAAATCACAACCACACAATTTCCCTTATTTGTGGAATTTAGAATGTTGATATGGTAGGAGAAAGCATAAAAAAGAACTGATTTCCTATGAAAAATATATAACAGATGGGAGGAAAAAAGAGAATTTACAGGGGTAGGCAAAATAATTTCTGGTGTTCTATTACTCCAAATTGTTTTCATTGTCAGAGTAAAATTGATTAATTTAACTAATTGATTAATTTCTCTAATTGATTTACCTAGCTAGATAACCATTAAATGAGCCAAACTTTTAATGGATACTGACAATATTATCAAATTATACATAAAAGACTAGCAATCAAGACATGTGTTTATGGGGTAGACCTAATTCAAACCACCACATTCCACCCACAACCCCTTAAAATGATGACCACTAATATTGTAAAATGTATTCAGTCCAACTTGAAAAGTCCCCATATTTTTTCAATCCCAATACTTTGCAAATATCTCCATACTCCAAGATCTCTTAAATATGGCCTAAAACCCCAAAATAATATAATGACACAGAGTAAAAATTCCAACTTTGAAAGATGGCATTGGTCATAACAATAAAAGAGTGAACTAATACAAAGTGTAAAATTCAAAATGAAAACATCAATCAAATCCTATAGCTCAGTGTCCTTCATCTCTAACCAGTGACAAGTTCTGTGGAGTTACAGTCTTACCCCTGTGCTTGGCTGCTCACAACCAGGAGAATAATTTGCGCTAAACCAACCGCTCTCATTGACATCCAGCCCACAGTACTGGCATCACAATTATATGCTGGGGTCTCCATTGCAACTCATGGTTCATCCCTGCCATAGGTCCCCATGGCCTCTATTCAGGGTCAACAACCCTGCTTCACATCACCTAGGAGTCCTCTACAAATAACAGTGTTGCAAATCTAATGACCCTTTCTTTCCTACATTTGTTATATCCCCATAGTACCAGGTTAACTACCAAATTTATTACTCCCGAGGGCAATAAAGCCCACTTTGAAGGGCAGGACATTCTTTCAGCATTCAGGCCTCTTACTTTCAAAAGAGTTTGCATTCTCTCTGCTGGCCAGATGGAGAACAGCTGGTCCAATCTCAATGGTTTTAATCTCTCAAACAATTGCAGCTGACTGGGTGCTGTCTCCAGCCTGAAACTTTCATTTCTTTTTGTGCCATATTTTTCAGCTCACATAAATTCACCTCCATACAATGCAACCCAGCACAAGTTCCTCACAACTTATATAGGCAGAATACAGCAGGCCTCACACAAACTGATTCTAGCCCAGTCTGGACAAAGGTTTTTGTTCGTTTGTTTTGTTTTGTTTTGTTTTGTTTTTTCCTTTCGCTCCACAAGCCAAACCTCACAGTCCACAGTTCTTACTGAATTCAGGTCTTTCCATTCTGACCAACATGTTCCATTCAACTCTGCCTTCAGTACTGCAAGGCATCTCTTTGGTCAAAGTTTCAAATCCTTGACATTCTTCCCACAAATCAAATCCAAAAAGGCCACACAGTCAACTTTCTACCAGCAGCAACCCCACTTTTGGTATGAATTGATGTCAGTCTGCATTATTCAGTGCTCTCTAGAGGAACAGACCTGATAGAATTCATTGGTATTAAAATGGGAATTTATTGCATTTGCTTGTGGCAGTCCAACTATAAATAGCTGTCTACAGACCTCGAGTCCAGAAAAACAGTAGCTGCTCAGCCCACATAGCTTGATGCCTTGGCATTCCCTATCTAGCACTAAAGTCCCGAAGACTTTCTGGAGATCCACTCGTCTTCAGGTAATGTTGGAATGCTGAGGAAACTTGGTTCAAATTCTAACAAAGTTTAGCTAAATAAGATAGCTGCACATAAGAGTGAAAACACTCACAGCAAGTAGCACAGGTGCCCTGCAGGGAAATGTGATAATTTCCTCTCTGAACTTCTTTACATAAAGCCCACCACAAGGAGAGCTGCCCACTCTGAAGGAAGGACTCTCTCTGGAGGAATGACTTCCTCCTTCTAAGCCTTTCTGGAAGCAACTTTAGAAACCGACCCAAGAGAAATGATTCCTAATCTGATCAAGTTGACAACAGAATTTCACTATCACAAATACTATTTTGTATTATTTCAAATTTAGTATTTGAAAATTGAATTCAACTTAATGAAAAAACGTGGCCAAATTTAAACTATTGCTACAGAGATAATATTAAAACTTGTATCAATTTACAAAACATGCTTTTCCATTTATATTTACACATAAATTCTTATCAAAAAGACTTTGCTATATTGGAGTCATTGATATATTGGATTTAGTTGCATTTTATTTGGTTGTTAGTCAGATAGTTTTGTTAGGCAGTTAGGGTGACTGGGCTCCTGAAAGCATCCTTGTAGTCTCCACTTTGCTAGAGATCAAATTATGATCTGACTTATTATCTCTTTGCTGTATTTGTTTATCCACAGACAACCTTGGCCGATCCTGGGAGGAAGATCTTCTTTCTAGGATTTAATCCTAAAATTGTGGTTGGTCAAGTTCAGCCCCAAAACACAGCCCATCGTGGCTAGGCACTTCCGGAGACAGTTTCTAGCCTAGACCAATCAGCTGTCTCTCTGGCTCCCTTAAACTGGAAGTTAGGACCCACCCCTATGAGGTTATAAATATAATCACATAGGGAAGGCAACTTCTCTTGGGTGCTGCTTCATCATTTCTGAACCTCCAGGTTCCAGTGAGCCTCCTCCTAGTGTCAGCCCACCCCACAAGAGACCTTAACCACCTCCTTCCATCCACATTGGCAGGAGCTCTTTGTACTTTCTTTTCTTTCCTCTCTGTTTTTATTTTTCTTCCAGACCCACTAGATGGGCTCTCAGACCATGTGGGTGTATTCATTTTCCTTTCCTTGCTTCTGTACTCCCTCAATAAACATAGCGATTTAATAATTATCCTCAGTTTGATTTTACCAATTCTGTGGTTAAATGCAAACGTAAACCCAATGTTTGTTGCTCAAGGACTTTCCTGAACTTCTAACACTGTTTCAGTTGGTTAAGTATACAGAAAAGCTAATGACTTAACAGTAACATAAGCGATTGTAAAATCTCTTTTGAATTTAAGATCTGATGTTAGGCATTCATTTTACTGTTGATTTCACCTTATTTTATCTGAATGTGGCTTCTTTTGTCTCAGTCCACAGATGTAAGGCCTGGATCTCGGTATAAACACTGGGACTCATTAAAAGAAAAACAACATATTGCATGCAAAAATGGTGAAATGATTTTATTTACTTTTGGCCATAAGTGGGGAGAGAACCATTCTCAGTCTGCCTCTGCCCGCCCATACAACTTTACAACTTATGGAAGGGATATGACAATAGCCAGGCAATGTGCATATGCAGATTGAGCTTCAAGCTCCAGGTAACAGCCTGGGAGATAAGCATTCTGGCACCAGGGGTCAGGGATACTAAAGAATGGCCCTGTCTACTTCCAGCATGATATTTTCTGTAGAAAACTGGAACTGAAAAAGACAATTTTAATATATTCCAGTTTTCAAGGCCTTGTTACACTTTTAGCTGTTATAAACAGAGAACCATTCATTTGCAAGAGAAGCTCACAAAATAATATAGTTTTATGCCACTAAGTTCAATAAAAATGTTTTAGTAAGCTTGCTTTTTGATGTACCTCTACATTTCTACTGTCACCACTTTTTATTCTCTATCTCTAAAATATCTCTGCTTAATTAACTTTGCAAATAAAATCTTGTCTTCTGGTCTATTTAATTTACATTAGGAAGACTCATAGCATTTACTCTACATTTATTTCCCTTATCTTGATAAGAATTTTGGAATTGTTTTTTCATTAACTCAACACATAATTTTTGAATAGTTTCTTTTTTTTTCTATTTTTAGAGCCATACATTAAATAACATTTATTATCTCAGTCTGATCTTTATCTCGTTCTACTTCTTTCCCAATCACTTTCAGTATTATTGTACCCAACCATTCCTGCACAATAGTCTACCTCCAAGAGTGGCATTTTTATATAAAGTTTCTTACAATGATTTTCCTGGATGTGACTTCATATTCTTTTTACATTTAACATAGAGCATAAAGTCAGAACTTACCTGAGAAACAGTATACTGTTTCTTAATGAATACAAGAAATAAAAACCTTCCCTAAACTTAAAAATAAGCTGTGACAGATATCCCCAAGGTTTTTGAAAAAGTTCAATCAGCCAGAATTACATGTTTTCAGTAGTCAATTAAACAATTAGATATTTATGCACAGTATCAAAATATAAGAAAAATTATTCTAAGCTGGACATGATGGAATATGCCTTTAACCCTTGCAATCGGGAAGCAGATATAGGAGGATCTCTGTGAGTTCAAGGCCACCTTCAGAATTACAGGTCAGCCTTGGCTAGAGCGAAACCCTATCACAATTAAAAAAAAAAAAAAAAAAAAATTCAAGCCTGCCCTCCCCTTGCAAAGGTATTTATAACCTTATAGTGGTGGGCTGTCTTTTGGCTCAGGTGAACTAGAGGGACTTGTCATTGGTTACTGCTTGTGGCTATTTCAGGAAGATGCTGGCCCTGATACCAAGTTTAGGGGGGGTGAACTTCATTAACCCCCATGTTTCAATCCTATGAAAGAACTCCATCCCAGGAAGGATCCAGGTTGTTTTTGGATAAACATGTCTAGGCAAGAGATAAGAAGTTAGATATCTTTGATTTCTAGCAAGTGCAAACTTTCTTGCCCTTTTTTACCTTTACCTTCAGGGGTCCAGTCACACTAACTGTGCCCCCTCTCACAGTCACTCTCAGCACTTTGACCAGTTATATGTTTTTACACAAACCATATCCACTGCAATTATAAACATTTCTGACCAAAGCTGACAGAGGTACTAATCTATGGGAATAAACATAAATATTTAGAAAGCAATTCAAAAAGCTGAACAAGCATATTGTTTCCATTTACAACATTTTGTTTGTTTGTTTCTTTTGTTTTTGAGGTAGGGTCTCACTCTTGCCCAGGAGAAGTTGCAGAGGAAGAGCAAAGCCATGATCACTGCTCTTACTGCTGTCCTGACAACCAGCCTTAGGGTGATGGTGGCAGACACAAGGAATAATCAAAACCTATGGAAGCAGAGATACAGCAGCTACAAAGAACTCAGCACTAAATCAGACTGTCAACATGCCTGCTATGGTTCATGGAACATTGTGGAAGAGGGCAAAGAAAGAGTGTAAGAGCCTTAGAATGGGTAGGAATACCTTGAGGCATGGTTCTTTGCTATCCCATAGGGACTGACTGAGGCCTTCATGACTCCACAGTGAGGCCATAACCCTACCAAGGAGGACCCCCAGGGTAACTGTACTTGGGATGAGGGGAGAAAAATCTATAAGCAGTTATTTAATCAAATTTAAAAAAGAAATATTAAACTATGAAAATTGGCTAGGCATGGTGGTACATGCCTTTAATCCCAGAATGTGGGAGGATGAGGTAGGACAATTGCTGTGAGTTCCAAGCCAACCTGGGACTACAGAGTGAATTCCATATCATCCCAGGCTAGAGTGAGACCCTACCTCCCTACCTTGGAAAAACAAAACAAACAAACAAACAAAACTATGAAAATGATCTCTGGCTTTGCCATTTGCCTTTTGTTCATTAAATACTTGATTAGTTCAGCTCTTTATGTGATTTTAGTATTTTTTTCATAATAATGAAAAGGTTCTATTTTTCTTGTATGTAAATCTATATATTTTTTTCTGTTTTCCACTCCTGTATTTGGTTTAGTGTACTTTCATTAGAAGGGAACATACTCTAAGACATAAGTTACTTATTTCAACTTTCTAAACATGTAACATTTTAAAGGTAGACCCTTGTTACAAGAAATATCTTCCTGGGGATAGAAGGTTAGGGTTGTTATAGCCCAGCTTTCCTTTTGCTAGAGTTAGCTCCTTCTTACTATTTCCTGCCAGCTGCTATGGCCAGGCATGATGCCCAGGTCTGCAATTATTTTCCTGAAATGATGAAGCTTCTCCTGAAGACTGAATGAAACAATAAACCCATTCCTCCCATTAGCTGCTTTTGCTCGGGTGCTTTGTCCCAGCAATAGGAAAAACAATCAGCTACAAATATGTCAGGATTATAAATGTATGCTCATGAAACACAGATTTAAGAATTCATAGAGACTATATTTTATAATATTTAAAGCATTCTCTGACCTTATATGTACCTAGAAAATTATATAAATAGAAATTTAATGAATATATTGAACTTACAGCAGGACATCACAGCTGCCTATCATTCATAAAATATATAATTGTTCTAAGTTGCTTAATGTACTATGGAACTCCTGCAAGACAAGGAGCATAAACAGGTGCTAATTTACTATTTTTTAAATCATTATCTTGTATTTTCCTTTTGGTTATGATTGTCTAGTAAGTGTGTATTTTTAGCTTTTCATGTAATTAAAAATGTTTTAATGTAATCTATACACTTTATGTGGTTTCATACCTTCAGGAAGAAATAACATTATATTTTGTTCAGTTAAATGACAAATAAAAATATAGAAACAAAAGAAATAATATTCATTTAAAGGCCACACATAGTGTTAACATTATTTTTTTAAAAATTTTTCAATAGTTGTTAGAGGCAATTAATTGAAAATAAAACACTTTAAAATTTCAGGTCAAGACATCTTTAAGGTTATATGTTTATAATAGTAAATAAAATAGTTATATACTGTATAGTATTAGAATGATAGATAAAATCTTTTCAACATTAAAACCTTCTCACTTGAATATATGGTGGCACTTTAATCATGTTTTCTGCTTAGATATTCAGAAGATTTGGAAATTATTTTTATTATATGTTTTATTTAATTATATATTTCTTTTATGTTTATTAACTAAATTAGAAAAGTTATCAGAAAATTAAGTAGTGAACAAAATAGATGTGATGTAGTAGATCTCATAAATGTGAAGAAAAATTTGAGTTCACAATCAGTCACATACTAAAAGGTACCAAAAGAGGAGGTGAAGGAAAGGAAGTTTGGTACCTTTTAGTATGTGACTGGGCAACTACTCAAAAAGGGGTAAGATAAGATAATGGGACATAATAATTTATCTGATGGAAATAGAGAAGAAGTAGAGATTTCAAAATTAGATATCAAATTTTTATTGTATATGTAGGAAGTTTTGTCTCTCTGGAGGGAGGTGCCTAAAGGAAATTGCAGGAGTAGGTAAAGTCTACAGGGTCTGCAACAACAGGAATATTGAACATTAGCAACATTCTAAGATGTTTTCCAATTCCCTCCCTATAATCCCTCAAGGTACAACTTTCTCTCTTTCATTCAGTCATCAAAGTAAGAGTAAATGAGAAGAGATAAACATGGATAATATCAAGGTTGAGGACGAAAAAAAAAAAAAAAAAAAGGATAGATCCCGATAACTTTTTTGTAGTGGTTGCAACCTTAGTTTAAAAATCTCTCTTTTTCTCCTTCATTTTCTTTTACCCCACACTATCTCACTCTTCTGTCCTGTCTCTGTATCCTCATGAAAATCAGGATTCTATTTACTCAGGATTTTCCATATTCATTGCAGAGATTACAAAAAGTATGAAAAATAAGTTAAGAAAACTTTCATCATTGCAAAGTAAATATTGCAGAGCCTACAGTACTATGCCCTGGCCAAAAAAAAAAAAAAAAAAAAAAAAAAAAAAAAAAAATCACTCCATCTGTACATATTCATTCAGTCCTTCAGAATGAAAAACAGTAATACCCAATCATACCTTTGAATGAGGGCACATGACTTTATTTACCCTGAAAAATTCTCAGTCTAGAGACTCAGTTTACAAAATGTCTAAAGTCTTTCAGTATATGTAATTTGTTTTTCTGGCTAAGAATAGTATTTTGATATTATGAAATCCAGTAGAACCTCCAAAGGATTATTGTTTCCTAAAGCAATTCACATGCTCTTGAAAATAGTATCAGAGGTAAACACATATGTGACTTTGTGTAAAAGTCATTTCATGTCCTCAAAGAACAGAGAAAAAGAACAAGGATGTCCAAGACATATACTCACATTCACTGGAGCCTAGCAATGTTAGTATTATGATAGTTCTATGTGGTGGTTTGATTCAGGTTTCCCTCCATAAACTTAGGTGTTCTAAATGCTAGGTACCCAGCTGAATGCAATTTGGGAATTAAAGCCTCCTGAAGGCTGTGTACTATGGGTGTTATAACCATACTCTGCTGTTGCTGTTGTTCATCTGATGTTGGCAAGGAGGTGATGTCCAAAATCTTCCTATGCCATCATTCCCCCTGTCATCATGGAGCTTCTCCTTGAGTCTGTAAGCCCAAATAAAACTTTTTTTTTTTTTTTTTTTCCATAAGCTGCTCTTGGTCAAGTGTTTCCTGCCAGCAATGTGAACCTGATTGCAATAGTAAAATTGGTAGCAAGAAATGGGATCATCACTACTAACACCTGCGGACTTGTTCCTTTTGGAGCTGATTTTTGAAGAAGGTACGTGGATGGATTTGAAATCTTGGCCTAAGAGATGCCTTGCAGAACTGTAAGTACAGCTCGATGAACTATTCTGGTCAGAGTTTAAAGCCCTAAATGTAGTAAGAAATATAGACTGTGAGGTTTGGCTTATGAGGGTAAGAAAGAGCTTTGCCTAGATTGGGCTAGAAATAGTTTGTTTCAGAGGTTACTGCATTCTGCAGGACTGTGTCCTGAGTACTTGTGCAGGGTTGCATTGCATAGAAATGGACTGGTGTGAGGAGAGTGATATGGCACAGAAAGGAATCTTTGTGCCAAAACTTCTGCTCATTCAGCTGCAATCATTTGAGAGATTACAATCATTGAGATTGGGCCAGCTGATCTGCATTGGGACAACAGGAAGAATTCAGACTCTTTTGAAAGGGCCTGAATGATAAAAGAGTGTCCTGTTCTTCAAAGTCTGTTTTATTCCCTGTCACCCACGCTAAGATTAAGAAGTTGGCAGCCAGCACCTCCCCCCCCGTATTTTGGAGTATAACAAATGCAGGAAAGAGAGGATCATTGAATTTACAACACAGTTTATATTTATTTATTTATTCATTTATTTGTTTGTTAGTTTGTTTATTTATTTTAATTTTGGAAATGCCCATGGGCAGTGTAAAGCAGGCTTGTTGATTTAACTGCATGGAGCCTAATGGATCCATGAGGGTGAATCATTGGTTGCAGTGGAGACCCAATGGAGGACAGGACTATTGGATGGCTGACAAAGAGCTGCTGGCACCAGATAAAGTTTTCTGTGACTGAGTAGCCTAGATGGAAGAGTGGAATTGAAATTATACAGACTTGTCCTTGGTGAAAATTCTTAACTTGAAGACGTATTACTGGTTAGAGTTGTTTAAGCTGGAGCTAGAGAATTTGATGTTTGCCCTGTTTAACTTTTGTGTTGATTGAATATTTCTTTGCTATGCCCAATGTTATCTTTTGCATTGTGATTGTTTATTCTGTGCCATTATGGTTTTTTTTTTAATTTTTTTGGTATTTCAGCTCAGTTAACAGAACTTTTACTATGGGAATGCTGGAACATAATTAGGATTGATCAAAACTAGAGGAACTTTTAAAGTTGGAGTGAATGCATTGCATTTTATTTCATGTATGGTTAACAGTTTATGGGCGCTGGGGGTAGAATGTGGTGGTTTGATTCAGGTGTCCCCCATAAACCTAGGTGCTCTGAATGCTAGGTCCCCAACTGATTGCAATTTGGGAATTAAAGCCTCCTGGAGGATATGTATTGTTGGGGGTAGGCTCATGGATGTTATTATAACCAGCTTCCTCTAGCTAGTCTTCGGAACACTCCTGTTCCTTTTGTCCCTGTGATGTTGGCCAGGAGGTGATGTTCACCCTCTCCTCATGCCATCACTTCCCCCTACCATCATGGAGCTTCCCCTCTAGTCCATACGCCATAAGAAACTCCTTTTTACCCATTACCTGCTCTTGGTCAGGTGTTTTCTGCCAGCAATGAGAACACAACTGCAACATACTATATCCAAATCATAACAATAAAATACAGACAAAATAATATTACAGATTATCATGCTTACTAACTACATGATCAATGTTTACTTTTTGAATTTTGGATATTTATTTTACACATTTACAAGAAATAAATTATTCTCTTAGAGCATCTGTAGAAGCCCTCTACTTCTTTAGATGACAAGAAGTAATAGAATTTTTATTACAATGTTTTCTAGTTGATAAGAAATAGCTAGCTGATCCAACAATCATAGTTTACAGTCTCCATAGAATGTATTGCACTAACTTTTAGTCTCTTAACACTATGACATGAAAAACCACTTTATTGTAGAAGACTTCAAGTTCCTTTTTTTTTTTTTTTTTTTTTTTTTTTTTTTTTTTTCTGGAGAGAGACACCGAGAGAGACAGACAGAGAGAGAGGGAGAGGGAGGCAGAGATGGGCGTGCTAGCAGTCTCTCAGCTGCTGTGAACGAAATCTAGATGTGTGCGCCCCCTTGTGGGCATGTGCAGCATTGCGCCCTTGCGTCACTGCATCTGACTAAACGTGGGACCTGGAGATTGGAACCGGCATTCTTAGGCTTAGGAGGCAGGCACCTTAACCTCTAAGCCATCTCTCCAGCCCTCAAGTTACTTTTAAAGTGATTTTTTGGCATGGCATGTATAGTAGATAACCTCATGTTGCTGAGATGAACTTCCCAACTAGGCACAGTGATGGAGAAAGGGATATTTATTGAAGCTTTCAGATCCAGGATGAGTTCTATAATGCCAGGAAAAGGTGGCCCAAATAAACATGCCTGAGCAGAGAGAGAAACCAACACCTTCAGCAACACAAGCAAGCACACTTCAAGATCTCCAGGCAGAGCTTAGGCAGTCTGTTTATCTTGAGACTGGAATTCCAAATCTACCTCCACACGTTAGGGCTGGACCCTAGGATCTACCCACAGTGACGACCTTTCCAGCCAGGTGACTGTGGATCTAAATTACAAACTGTAATAAAATGAATACATTGGGGGCTATCCATTCAAACTATCAGAGCATGTCATCCACATTCAGTATCCCAGGTCTGTGGAGATTAAAATCATTATTTTCATAATATAACAAATCCAAATTAAAAGACATAATTTTAAATACCTTATATATTTCATATATTTTAAAATTTATGTCTTCTTTTGCCTCAATAAACATGTCAAGGAAACAAAGCACACATTACTTGACCACATTTAATTCTGTTGTGAATTACACATTAGTATATTAAATACAGATATTATTTCCAGCAATTCCTCCAAGCTTATCATATAGAGATCTTTCTGTTCTTTTGTAGATGCTATCGATTTTCTTGAGATGATTAACACTGCATGTATTTAACTTACTCTAAACAGATTCTTTTAGTTTTCCCCTTTGGTATTCATTTTCACCTCTAGCACCATTTTCACACTTTATATGATGGTTTTACAATATTCCCATTTATCTACCATTGCTTGTACTTCTGAGCTACTCACCAAATTTTATTTTTTTACTTCTATAATATTCTTCATTTTGTCATTTTATCTTTTCTATCTATCTGTCTATCTATCTAGCTCTCTAGGTAGCTATCTAGCTAGCTTTATTTCAGTTCTCAGATAACATACTTCTATGTCAATAGATAAATAATTGCATATATATATATATATATATATATATATATATACACATATATTATGTTATGTATTAATATATATTCTCCTTATTAGCATTTATGTTAAATATTTAAAATATATTTCCATAATTTAATCTGCTGCTTATTTTTTAATAAAATGTTTTTGATTGGACTAATATAGTGTATTCCTTTTTATTTCTACATAATTATTTTAAATACCATATCATCCATAGTATGTCAACCCTGTTATGTGAAGTTACTTTTGGTTTATCTTTAAAAATGGAGGCTAGTTGGAAAGATATCTCTAAGTCAGTTCATAATGTCAATGCTAATTATTGCTGTGTTCTGCTACCCACAGGCAATTCCATGAGTAATTATTGGAGAAATGTTTAATTGATGGCAATTTTAAGAGAGAATGGTGGTGAATGCTAAGAGCAGCTGCTTATTGCACACCAATGTGTATCTGATCTGACAGTGACCTTTGGCTCTATGAAACAGCTGTTGCCAAGCACCATGGACAAAAAGAAGGAAGTGATTACTAGTTCCATCTTTAAATAACAGCAAAGTAATAATTTTCTTCATTTTACATTTCTATTTCTATTATTCACTTTTTCTGTCAGTATAATAGGCATGTGTATTACGTGCTTATAATTTCAGTCTGACCACAATGAAATTGTTCTTTATTTTTCTTCTTCTATTATGTGCATTACTTCCTTAGATTTTATAGAAGTCCAAATATTTTTTTTCAATTTGGTTATTAATCTTCTTTTTGATTTATGGTATACATATGTTATTTGGTTGAAAATATCTCCAAATGCTTTTCATATCATTGTATATTTCTGTATAATTATAAATTGCAATTTATAATTATGGATATGTTCCTTGATTATTCTTTATATATATTTTTATTTGAGACACAGAGAAAGACAGACAGAGAGAGGAAGAGGCAGAGAGAGAATGGGCATGCCAGGGCCTTTACAGGCACTGTGAATGAACTTTAGATGTGTGCACCCCTTGTGTGCATGTGAGATATTGCCTACTTGCATCACTTTTGCATCTAGGTAACATGGGACCTGGAGATTTGAACAAAATTCTTAGGCTTTGCAGGCAGGCACCTTTACCACTAAGCCATCTCTCCAGCCCAATATTCTTTATATTTTTTAATGTTCCAGTAAAATTTTGCTTATACTTAGATCATAAGAATATTCTTTTATACATTCTTACACAGTTACTGTGAAGATTTTTATTTCTTAAATTGAGATTACTTGAATATATGATTGAGTTGTATGCTCACAGGAGGTTCATGTTTTAGAAAAATTTCTTTCTTTGAGAGCAAGAGAAGGGGGAGGGGCACATCATGGAATCTAGCCATTGCAAACTACTTCCAGATGCATTCACTACTTTCTGTATCTGGTTTACATGGGTACTGGTGAACCAATCCCAGATCACTAGGCTTTGCAGGCTAGTGTATTAACAGCTGAGCCATCTCTCCAGCCCTCAAATATTATGTTAATTAGCATTTCAATTTTTAATTTTTGATTTGTTTTTATTTCCCTTTTTTTTTTTTTTTTTTTTTTTTTTTTTTTGTTTGTTTGTTTGTTTGTTTGTTTTTTGTTTTTCGAGTTAGGGTCTCACCCTGGTCCAGGCTGGCTGACTATGTAGTCTGATGGTGGCCTCAAACTCATGGCATCTCTCCTACCTCTGCCTCCCAAGTGCTGCGATTAATGGCATGCACCACCACACCCAGCCACATTTCTTAAATTCACAAAGCTCTAACTCTCTATACTTTCTAAAAGCTTCAATGGCTTGCTAATCAATATCTAGAAAAAATGATTTTATTCACCAAATTAGAGCTCTGTTTTACTTTCACAATATTTCATGAATTTTAATGTGTTGTGCTTTTCTAAATATGTTAAAGAATATTAGGAAGTTATGTCAGCATTGTGCCTTTACTTCTATATGCAACCCAGGGATGCATCTACTTGTCTACTGTAGCACAATATACAATCTCACTTCCCTTTGCTGAGAGGGCTGTTAGTCATGTTTCACTTTATTATCACCTTGACATTTCAAAATATTTTACCTTATACTAAATCATTCGTTAATGCTTAAACATGACTCCTCTCATGAATTACTTTCTACATTTCACTTCTGTGTTCATTTTCTTTCATTGGTTCTAGGTTTTTTTTTTTTTTTCTTTTTAATTCCCAGAAATTCTATGTAATAAGAAAACAAAACTTAAGTTTTAATTTGAATCCAAACTTATAAACAAATTAAAATTATTTTATACCAAAATTTATTGCAGTATTAAGAGAAATTTTGAATTTCTTCATTATACATATTTCATGTATTTATAAAAATAATTTTAAGACTGAGATTAGTAAGATTAAATATTCTGCTGTCACATATGTTAAAAAGTATACAGAATTCATTTTCAAAAGGTTCTCCCTCCAATTTCCCTCTCTTCAATATTCTTTTATTATGTGTAAGCAGACATAGAGACAGAAGAGAGACAGACAGAGAGAGAATAGGTAAGAATGAGTCCACCAGGGCCTCCAGGCACTGTAAATGAACTCCAGATGCATGCACCACTACACCTGGATTGTACATAGGTACTGGGGACTCAAACCCAGGTCATAAGGATTTGCAGATCAGTGTTTTAACTGCAAATCCATCTCTCCAGCCCCTCTCTTTAGCATTCTAAAATGTAAATTCATAAGGAACTATATTCTTGTGAAATTCATGGTACAATTAAAATTTTTCATTATGAAGATGTACAGAATTAGAACTTTTTGCTTAAAATCATTTAGCTAGACTCAAATATCCATAATTTGAAGGAATAATTTGGGACTGTTACCAATCAGATTGAAAACTCCTATGATAGTCAGATTTTCTGTCCTTAGGGACTGAATTTGTTCATAATATTTTAATTAATTAATTATTTTTTTACGTATTTATGAGAGAAAGAGGCAGATCTAGAGAGAGATGGGATGTGCCAGAGCCTTTTGCCACTGCAAACTTCAGATTCATGTGCTAACTTGTGCATCTGGCTTATGTGGATACTGGAGAATCAAACTTGAGTTCTTAGACTTCAAAGGCAAGTGCCATAACTAGTAAGACATCTCTCCATCCCTGAGACTGAATCTTTTATATGAAATGATTTTACTCTCTTTAGACTTTATACGTTATTCTTTCTTTAGGAATGAGTGACACAATGGACTGGTGCCATGGTTTAGTGAGTCAAGTGCTTGAAACTTGTGATAGTTTGAATAAAACATCCCTCATAGGCTCATGTGTTTTGAATACATGTTCCCCAGCTGGTGGAGATTTCGAAAAGTTGACCTTGCTGGAGAAGGTGTGTGTCATTGGGTTTGGTCCTCATGGTTTATTAGTAGAGCCGTAAGTGGTGTGACAAGATATGAGCTCTATGCTCTTCTCTTCTATGGAATGAGGAAACTTCCTTTGGAGGCTGGAAACTGAAATAAACTGTGACCTGCTGCTCCATGTTATCTTCGGACTGTGTTTTGTCCCAGCAATGGGAAGGAAACTGTAATAGCACTTTAGTATGAGTTCAGATGCCTAACACCCATGTAAAGTATCAGGATTTGTTGCTCACACCTGTAACCCCAACACTAGGAAGGCAGAGACAGGAAGATCCTAGGATATTGTGGCTCACTGAATCAGTGAGTCTTGGTTTCAGGAAGTGAACCTGTCTCAAAAAAAAAAAAAAAAATGAGGAGGGTGGAGAGATGGCTTAGTGGTTAAGGTGCCTGCCTCCTAAGCCTAAGAACGCTGGTTCCAATCTCCAGCAGTTCCAATCTCCAGGTCCCACGTTTAGCCAGATGCAAAGTGACACAAGGGCACAATGCCACACTTGACCACAAGGGGGCAAATGCATCTGGATTTTGTTCACAGTGGCTGAGAGGCTGCTGGCAAGCCCATCTCTATCTTTCTTCCTCTCCCTCTCTCTCTGTCTCTCTCTGTGTCTCTCTCAACAAAAAAAAAAAAAAAAAAAAAAAGGTGGAATAGGAATTGTGAAGAATACCCAGAATTGATCTCTGTCTTCCCCATTCATGTATACATCCACATACGTATGACTGCACACACACACATGCACACACACACACACACACACACACACACACACACACACACACACAAGCATACCCAGAATTGATCTCTGTCTTCCCCATTCATGTATACATCCACATACATATGAGTGCACACACACACATGCACACACACACATACACACACACACACACACACACAAACATACATGCATGCATATCCCCACAAACACTCATTTAAAAATTAATGACATGAGGACTAGAGAGATGGCTTAGAGGTTAAACGCTTTCCCGTGAAGTCTAAGGACCCTGGTTCAAAGCTCGATTCTCCAGGACCCACATAAGCCAGATGAAAAAAGGGGTGCATGCATCTGGAGTTCGTTTGCAGTGGCTGGAGTCCCTGGCACAACCATTCCCTCTCTTTCTCTCTCTAAATGCCTATTTCTGTATTTCTCTTTCTTTCTCTTAAATAAATAAATAAAATATTTTTAAAAAATAATGACATGAAAGATTGAAATAATTGTTTTGTTGACATAGATCTTTGAGCTTGACTTTGATCCTATTTGACAAAAAAAAAAAAAAATATGCAGTATGCTTGTTTGAGGTTTTAGAAAGAAATAAGTGTTTTGAGAACATAATGAAATTTGGGAGATTATGAGAAAACAGGAGGTTGTAATTGAAGAAATGTCACATAGTTAAGTATGCTTGTTTGCAAAGCCTAATAGTCTGGGTTCAGTTTCCCAGCACTCATGTAAAACCACATACACAGTGGTGCATGTGTCTGGATTTCATCTGCAGTGGCAGAAGTCCCTGGTATACCTATCTTTTCTCTCTATATCTTTCTCTTTTCTATTCATCTCTCTCTCTCTCTCTCTCTCTCTACAATAAATAAATAAATAAATAAATAAATAAATAGAAAACAATTGGCTGAAAACAAATGCATACTGTATCAGACAGCTTCAGGTTCGCTGAGATGAACTTCTAGACCAGGCACAGTTATAGAGGAATGGATATTATTTATTGAAGCTACAGATCCAGGGGAAGTTCCATAATGGCAGAAGAAGTTGGCCTGCCTTCACAGGGCCAAGCAAGAGAGAAAAAAAAGCCAACCAGCCACACAGCATATGGAGCAAAAATACAGCCCCCAAAGCTACAGCACACTTCAGGAACTCCTATTAGACACACTTTGCATATCTTTACAATGGAATCTCAAACCATCACCACACCTTAAAACTGGCCCCCAGTGACATTGCCTCTAGCAAGGCGATTGCAGATGCAAACTATAAACTAATTAAATACTAAATATATTGGGGGACATATATTCAAACTACCACATTCTGCCCCTGGCCCCCAATAGATTTATAACTATCACACATTGTAAATTGTATTCAATCCAATTTCAAAGGTTCTCACAGTCTTGACCAACTTAAGATAGTGAGTCCTATAAAATCAAACAAGTTAAATACTTTCAACATGTAAAGACACAGAGTAAACATTTTAACTGGTATAAGGCATAGCAAGGAGACTAGAACAATACAAACTCAACCACCATCAGCAGTCATCAAACTTCTGCAGTTCAAGTTCAATATAACCAGAGACTGACAGTCTCCAGGTTTTCCAATTCCACCCCTCCAGCTGGGCAGAGTTACCAGGGAAAACTTTGATCCCAGGCCAACACTGTACTACATGGGAGTCCTTGCATAGTCCTGGTATATCCAAAACATCTTCAGGTCTCGATGCAAACCACGGTCCATCTTCCAAAGGCTCTTTCAGCCTATTCCTGAGGGTCTTCATGCCCTGCCTCATGTTGCATCTCAGCAGCGGCTCCTGGAACCATGTGCAATTCATGACCACTCCATGCATTTTTCATGCTTCCAAAACTAATACCAGGTGTGCAAGACATAGCCATATTCTTAATCCAGGTATGAAATAAATCATAGCCTTGAAAAGCAGGTTCCTTCTCCAGTCAACTCTTTCTAAGAGTTTCCATTTCTAACAGTTTTTCCTCAGGCATCCTCTCCATTGTTTTAATGTAAAGCAGTCCGGCCACCTTCCTTCCACCTTCCTTAAGATTGCTAATGTGTTTGACAATAGCAGCTCTAGTAACCTAAAATCAGTCTAATTACCTCTAATTTTAACTTGCTTGAGATTTTCCAACTTAAAATCTTAAACTCTCCTTTCGATATCTTTAGCCAAGCACATCAGTTCATTACAAATTTAACCTTGTTTAAACTTTCTGGGCCTGGATAGCGGAACGTAGCCATCCCTTATGCCAGTAACCCAGTCCCAACAAAGTCCTCTGCCATCTTTCATTCCCCTTAGGAAGCTCATAAGCTAAGCCTCGAAGTTCAATACTGTCTCCACTTAGCATTCTCAAACTCTCATCAGAATAGTCCATAAAACTTGGCTTACCACTCCAGAAGGCATCTTCAGTTGCAAGCACCAAGTCCATGCCCATTCCTCCAAAACAAAGGTTCCAAAAGACGAATATCCACATGGTCAGGTTCATCTCACCCCACACTCCTCGGTACCACTTTACTGTAGCAGACAGCTTCAGGTTCGCTGAGATGAACTTCCAGACCAGGCACAGTTATGGAGGAATGGATATTATTTATTGAAGTTTACAGATCCAGGGGAAGTTCCATAATGGCAGAAGGAGCTGGCCTGCCTTCACAGGGCCAAGCAAGAGAGAAAAAAAAAGCCAACCAGCCACACAGCACATGGAGCAAAACTACAGCCCCAAAAGCCACAGCACACTTCAGGAACTCCTATTAGGCACACTTTGCATATCTTTACAATGGAATCTCAAACCATCACCACACCTTAAAACCGGCCCCCAGTGACATTGCCTCTAGCAAGGTGATTGCAGATGCAACTATAAACTAATAAAATACTGAATATACTGGGGGACATATATTCAAACTACCACACATACTAAGGTAATCTTATGCCATTATTGATTCCATCCTTATTACTTCAAGAAATCAGAGGGCTTTTATGTAGCATTTAGAAAATCATTTTAATTTATTTTGATTTATATCTGAAGATTATATGTATATATTCTGAAATTGACTTTAAATTCCCAATTCTATTGTGACCACTTTCCCGGACAGCTTCTTAATAATATCATAGATGTAAAAATGTTATATGCCAGTGTATTCAATAACATCATTGTCATCACTTACTTGGACTATTTCTATGTCATTGTATTTTTTTTTTGGGAAAATGTTCATCAAGTCATATACAAACACATTTTCTAATTTATAATGTAGTAGAGGACATCCGGAATAGTGAATCTCTCATTTTAGTACACCAATACACAAAAACAAATATTTCCCAAAAAGACACTTAGGCTTTTAGTTGTCATTAGTGTTCATGTAACCATTATATCCAATTACTCATTATTTTGATTAATTTGTTTACTATTAAATAGTATCTAACCCAAATTCCTTATGAAATGAGCAAAACAAGACACAGAATGGTAGCCAGGCGTGGTGGCGCATGCCTTTAATCCCAGAACTCGGGAGGCAGAGGTAGGAGGATCACCATGAGTTCAAGGCCACCCTGAGACTTCATAGTGAATTCCAGGTCAGCCTGGACTAGAGTGAGACCCTACTTCGAAAAACCAAAAAAAAAAAAAAAAAAAAAAGAAGAAGAAGAGAATGGTGACATTTGTTTATCACATTCTACAGCAAATTAGAATTCATTATCAAGTGTCAGCAAATAAAATCATATATTTAAGTTCATATGAATATGTTACATTACATTGAAAACTTTGGAATTTCTATAGTAACATTAAATTTTGTATTCACATTTAAATTAGTTTGCTCACATTTTTTAAATGATTATTTCTCACATAACACTGTATACTGTAGTTGGGCTGCTCCCATTCAATTTCTCAATTTTAAGAAAGCATAATTCAATAGAGAGCTTATAATGGCTGTGTCCATGTTCTGTTTCCTATGGCATTTAAATGACTCAAGTAGGAATACCCACTTTATCTAAATGATAGCTTGATGGTACATAAATTCCTGCACTCTTTGAACATAATGGCAGTTGTGCTGACATTGCTGTTAACATAATTCCTTATTACTTTCAAAAATGCCTGGTCTATGCGTAACAAATTACAAATTCTTTTACCTCACCATTATAAGTAAGTGTCAGCCATGAAGGTTCCTAAGAAGCAGATTACAAACAGTAGGGGTGTTAGTCAATTTATGGAGTAGTAAATAATGTTTTATTTTAAATTGGTTACATGATTTTGTAAAAGGCCTTTTAAAAATTCACAAAACAAGGCTTAGGAAACGACTTAGTGGTTAAGGCATTTGCCTATGAAGACTAAGGACAATGGTTCTAGTCACCAGGACCCATGTAAGCTGGATGCACAAGGAGGCACATGCATCTTGAGTTCATTTGCAGTGGCATGCCCATTCTCTCTCTCTATTTGCCTTTTTCTCTTTCTTTCTCTCTTTCTCTCAAATAAATAAATAAAAATATAATTAAAAATCATAAGATGGGGCTGGAGAGTTGGCTTTGGGATTAAGGTGCTTGCCTGTGAGTTCAAAGGACCTAGGATCAATTCCTCAGGACCCATGTAAACGAGATGCACGAGGTGGCACTTGCATTTGTTTTCAGCAGCTAAAGACCCTGGCACACCCGTTCTCTTTCTTTTTCTCTCTTTCCCTCTCTCAAATAAATAAAAAATGGTTTTAAAAAGCCATACATGTTTATTTGCTATGTCATAAAGACGTTTCCTACAAAGGGCAAAGTTTGAATATTTTATATCTATTAAAACAGATAGTATAAGTATGATTTCCACGTGAAGTTAATAGAGTAAACCTCTTTCTTAACATACTAAATAGATAAACATAATTTAAAAATGCATAAAAGTAAAAGGACAAAAGAAAGATGGGTAAGAAAAAAAACAATTTTAACACCAAAGTAATCTCAAATGGAAATCAGAATTTTGTGATAGATATTTAATTGCCCATTATGTTTTGTATAAATTAGAAAGACTATTCTCTGACATTTGTTAGAATAAGAACTACATTACTTTAATTCTTAGATATTTCTGTTTATTTCAATTCTTACTTTACAAATAACAGAGATTATTAATATAATTTTCAAATTGTTAATTTCCAATCTATAGTATAGCATGCAATGCCCTTGGATTATGTCTGTTTTTCTCTTTCTGGACTAGTACATAATATTGACTTCACTCTACATCACTGGGCAGGCTTCTCTTACACCAACATAGTAATAAAGATGTTCAAGTTGCTTGTCCTCCCATTCTAAAATATGTGCTGCATAACTTCTATTTTACAATTGTGGTTTGTGACACCATTTTCTTAAGTTCAGTTAGTTGAGAACCTGAGTGATTCACAGAAGTGGTATTTGTTATCTCATAAGTTTAGTATAAGAATGGGTATAATTATATAGAAAAGATAATTTCATGTAATATATGTATGCACTGATACTTTGAGAAGCTAGGTTAGCTGCAGGTAGGCTAGCAGGCCCTAAGGGTGAGATCGCTCATCACATCCTTATCAGGCTCATGCCCACCTATCTCAGCTTGCCCTACCTGCGTCAGTAATAGGATTCAATGTCGGCCCATCTTACCCAATCACATCTTTCTTCAGCAGGCAACTTTCCTAACTGTGGGTGGATTCCTCCTCTGAGCCCAGGTCAATTGGCTGGGATACCTGGTGCATGCT
Organism: Orientallactaga sibirica; assembly: GCA_036365145.1. Classification (NCBI taxonomy): domain Eukaryota; kingdom Metazoa; phylum Chordata; class Mammalia; order Rodentia; family Dipodidae; genus Orientallactaga; species Orientallactaga sibirica. Next base: position 9,765,069 of record JAEOAD010000017.1, on the reverse strand, counting down.
GTCCAGGTATACTGAGTGCACTTTAAAAAACAAACAAAACAACAACAACAACAAAAACAAAAAAAAAACAAAAACACTTCTCTCTCTCTCTCTCTTCTCTCTCTCTCTCTCTGTCTTTTTTTTTAATCTAATGTCCATGTAATTTACATGGACTTCTAGACCATATGGTATATTTCCCTCTCCCTACTTTATCTTCCCTTCCTCAGGCCTTTTTTTTCCCCTCACATCCCTTTGATATCTGAATAAATTGTGGTAATGTAAAAATCATTTTCTTTAGTCTGGATTGTTAATTATTTGGTTAATATGCAGATATGTACTCAGGGCTTGGGGTTCCAGGAAGCACCTCAGCACTCCATTTTAAGCCAGTTCCCTGCTTCAATACCTTAATTTTGAATTGATTTCTCAATATAAGTATCCTGGTATGTAGGTTTAGCGATAATATTAACTATTTTATACCTTGTTGTCACATTATTTGAGCTACATTGTACATGTGTGTATGTATGCATGTGTGCATATATGTGTAAATTAACTTTGCAATCGCTCTGTGAAGTGGGTACTATTATTAGCCTCTTTTGTGGACCAGGCACAGAACATTTGATATTTTCTGGATCATAGAGTCAGCAACTAGGAGAATAAAGATCAAATTCAAGCAGTTTGAGTCCAGTTCAGTTGTGACTTAAGAAATTTACCAGACATACAAGAAATAAACAAGTATATTTCATCACTAGAAAAAATAGTAAATATGAGAAGTAGACTTATTTGAGCTGAAAGGAAATCCATGAGACATATTCAAAATGTGGGAAAGAAAATGAATTAAAAAGAAAAGTATCCTAGACATGAACGTAGCACCGCAGAAAACTGTATAATTGATATAAAGGATTCCAGATGGCATTTATCTCAGAACAAATAAAACTTTCCATTCTAAGCACAGTGAAGAGGAAGGAAAGACAGTGTCCTAAGCTTTCTAGCATAAGTATTGAAAAAATGACCCAATATATCACATCTTGAAGAGTAGGACTATTTATTTTCTGGGAAATTAAATAAATTCATATAAAAATACTACATAACAAATAATTTAAATAAAACAGAGACTTGGGCTCTTTATTTTCCAGGCAATTAAATAAATCTGTGTCGAAACACCACATAATCATTAATTTCCATAAAATAGTGACCTCAGCATGTCAAAGAAGGTTTATCTAATAGCAGTTTTTGAAAAGTCACTGGGAATGACAAATTTGTAGAGGGATCAATCTTACTTCTGAATTTGCTAATTTAGAATATCCAAGTTGTTAAATTTTAAACATTTGAACAAAACAAATAATCATGAAATAATGTCTGGAACATATGCAAATAGTTAATTAAAAAGTGGCTTTGGGGCTGGAGAAATGGCTTAGTTGAGAAGGTGTTTGCCTACGAAGCCTAAGGTCTTGGGTTCTATTCCCCAAGACCTACGTAAGCCAGATGCACAAGGGGGTGCATGCATCTGTAGTTCGTTTGCCTCTTTCTCTCTCACAAATTAATAAATAAATAAAATCTTTTTTAAAAAAGTGGCTTTAAAGCCTGGCCTGGTGGTGTATGCCTTGAATCCCAGCACTCAGGAGGCAGAGGTAGGAGGATTGCTGTGAGTTTGAGGCCACCCTGAGACTACATAGTTAATTCCAGGTGAGCCTGGGCAAGAGTAAGACCCTACTTCGAAAAGCCAAAAAAAAAAAAAAAAAAAGTGGCTTTAAGACTGCTAGGTCTTTATTGTACATAAAAAAATATAACCAGCTATTTTAAAATGTTCATCTATATATGACAATATTAAATAAGAAAGTATTGAGACCTGAGGAGATAAAACCACCCATCACACTTCAGCCAAGGGTCATGTGAAACCACAGAGAACTTGGTGAGTTGAAAACGAGCTACTTCCATGGTGAGCCTGACAACCTGCACCAGGGTGAAGGAAAAAGATGCTAAGGATACTGAACACATACAAAAGAAGAAATACAGAGGCTCTTGGGAGCTCTGAAGTAGACTTAAAACATGCCCACTATGGCTCAGGGAAGGAGTGGGGAGAAAGATTGTAAGAGCCACAGATTGTGAGGGCATATACAGAGGCATTCCACCCCACATCCAATGTCTGACTTCTGTTCTCACAACATATAACCCACAACCCCGAGGGAAATACCAGCAACCCCACTGAGGTGGGTCCTCAGTGAATTTGGGGCATGAAAAAGGGAAATGATGGCAACAACTCGTGATGTGTCCATACAAAGCATATTTTTAATAATAAATAAATAAATGAATAAATGTCATGAGGTTTGCACCATTATTGTACAGTAATATTCACGACAGACATCTTGCGCAACCTTGGATAATTTGTGCTCTGAGCAATTTAAAATGATCTAGGTCACCTTTCCCAAGAAACAAACAGCCTTTGTAGCGTGGAAAGTTGGGACTGTGTGCAGGCACAGTAGAATCAATGCATTTGGGTGATATTTTTAATTTATTGTAGATTTATAAAAATAATTTGGCAGGCCAAAGTAGGAAGATCACTATGAGTTCAAGACCAGTCTGAGACTACATAATGAATTCTAGGTCAACCTGGAGTAGAGTGAGACCCTACCTCAAAAAGCCAAAGTAATAACAAAAATAAAACCTCATCATATTTTGAGAAGCATCTTCCATTACAACTATAGAAATATACTACATTAAAATTAAATGAATTCTTATAAAAATTATGTGTTACAGCTGATCAATATCTTCCAAAATTCAATACATAATTCAAAGTGATCTGATAAATTGTGAGTATTTTAACTTAGATGCAAGTTTAGTTGAGCTTCAAGTAATATAGCAATGAACTAGAATATGATGACCATGTTCTGATAAAATCCCCAAATGGCATTACATTAAATTTTACTTTAATAATTTTCATTTACTTCTTGAGGTGGGAAGTGTGCATCACTGGATTTATCACAGTAAATGACATTAACAGTGTTGAGGGGATTTCCATAAATATGTTGTGGCTGAACTTTTATATTTTTAGCTATGCAAGTATGAATGAAGGATAGGTCTGTTCTAAAGAGTACAAATATTAAAAGTTGTGTACAACTATTCATAAAATTATTACTTGATTAATTGTACTTAAATGTCTCTCCCTCCCTCTCTCTCTCTCTCTCTCTCTCTCTCTCCATATATATATATATATATATATATATATATATATATATATATATATTTTTTTGTTGTTGTTGTTGTTGTTGTTGTTTTGAGGTAGGGTCTCACTCTAGCTCAGGCTGACCTGGAATTCACTGTGTAGTCTCAGGGTGGCTTTGAACTCACAGCGAACCTCCTACCTCTGCCTCCCACGTGCTGGGATTAAAGGCGTGCGCCACCAGGCCCGGCTTCACCTGTTGATTTTTATACTACTGATAGAAATAAACAGAAATTAGATTTGTAAATATTTTATTTTTAATTATTTATTGAGAGTGAGATTGTAAGAGAGAGAGAGAGAGAGAGCTCACCAGGGCTTCACACCACTGAAAATGAACTCCAGATCCATGTGTCACCATGTGCATCTGGCACACGTGGGTTCTGAGGAATCAAATCTGTGTCCTTATGCTTCACAGGTAAAAGCCTTAACTGCTAAGCCATCTCTTCAGCCCAGAAATTAGATTTTTAAGGAAGTCAATATTAATATATTGGTAAATAGTATATAGTATTGTTGAATGAATGGCTTCTGAAATTATTACTTAATTCTTGTATCTCATATAGTATTTCCAGTTTTCTAGAGTTACTAATTTATAATAGAGATAATATCAAGACCTTCTAACAATCCATATGCACATGAAAGGACAATTCTAATCCCTGAGAAGCATCATAAAAGATTTCATTTAGTTGACCTTTACTATAGAATGTGACACATTAGGTACACAATATATTAAGAGCTTCAAGTACCCATGAAGGATAAATTATCACTCAGGGAAACTGATTATTGAAAACTGATAGGTTAATTTTTAGCCTCTAGCCCAGTTACTTTGCCAAAAGCTGGGACATTAATCAAACCACATATAAAAGTTTTATGCAGATCAGCCAAAGAATTCATTAGCTTTCCAATTGAGGCATCAGACTGTTCAAAGGCTAATTAGACCAATCTGTGATTGTATCAATCCCCATATTATTTATACTAATTATATTAATCATTTAAAATATGTTCATGAGAAATAGTTAATATATAACCTTGTGGTTTTCAAATGTCCTGAGCTTAGTTAGAACATGGATATATGCATTTTCTGTGTTGGCCAAATTAAAATTTTAGAGGCAAAGATATAGTTAAGCCGTCAATGTATAGAAAAACAAATTAGTTAGATGATATGATTTCACAATTCTATTGTTATGGACTTGGCCAAAGTGTATTTATTGGATACAGAAACATTTCAGGATACTGAATGCATTTCTTTCACCAGTATTCTGTGCACAGAAATTATTGTGTGTGTGTGTGTTGTATGTGTTGATGAACATGAAAATATGTATTTGAGCATGTATTATTGGAGACATATTAATATAATAATTTTATTTAAAATGCCAACTATACACCTTATATTACTGCTAGGTGTTGGGTGACAAGGAGGGATCAAGATCTCTACTTTGAACTCCAGTAACTATTATTTTTTTCTAACAGGAACAGGAAAAAGTAAAATGAAGTCTTTTAAAATTTTTATCTTTGGATGGAAACTTGTGCATAGGTAGGCAGTCCAGAAGGGAGTACTATAGTAAACAGCAATCCTGTGGGTACAAGTACACAGAGTATTCTGTCACTTGAGTAACATGAGCTAGCTGATCTGAATGCCCTTGAAATATGACACTGCTTGAACTCACTAGAAACTTTCTGTATGAGTATCAAATCTTAGTCTCTAGGGATTATCAACATATGTTCATATAGAGACTACTTAGAAACATCTATTAACTTCTTACTGGGCCTCGGTGGAAGCCAAATTCTAAACATGGCTCACTACATTCTGAAGTGTTTGTTACTAAAAGGACTTTTCTTGAAGTTGAGCATGCAGGGTAGCACTTTCTTAAGATTCACATAAGTTGATTCCTAGTCTTTGCTGGAATATAGGGATGCTTTCATGTAATCTCATGAGAAATTCAACCTATATCTGAATGCTCATTTTTTTTCAATTTTTTTCTTGTATTATAACTACCAGAACTTAAAAAACAAAGTGGTCAATAGAAATGCCCTGATATGCTCTGGTCGACACTAAGCCACCTCAGTACAGAAGGTAGGTAGTAAGTTAATCAGTGATTTTCAGGTATGCTGTTCATTAACTGAGAACATAATTACATGCTATTTATGCCAGCACGTAATACCATTCACTGTCAATATTCTAGTATAGACACTTTATCTCATGAATTTGGAATCTTGTAAAGGATTAAAAATATATGTTATAGAATATAATCTGAAAAAAAACAATGCACAAAAGCATAAATAAATATTCCTGCCTTTAACAATTTTTTCTTAAATGTATACATTTTTGGACAAAATAATTGAATTTAGTTATGTAACTCACATTGTAATACATTAAACTATTAATCTTCTATAAATCCACAAGACAGAAACTGTATTGTGCTGAGTTCTTTAAAGGTTTAGAAAATTGGAAACAGAGTAAATATCTTTAGAGAAATTTCCTGACAAAGCAATAATGAAAAGGTCATGTCATCTTTCAGGCAGCATTTATCTTCTTTAATAAGATTTGTGTACCCAAATTAGTTTCTGTTACTGATAATTAGAAACAGTTCAATTAAAGAGGACATCATAACCACCTTTGTACTAGATTAAACACAATGGTATTTTTTTTTTAATCTAAATGGCATACCTTTGATACTAGCATTCAGATTTATTCTCAAAGCCTTTTAACTTTTCCTAAAGATCAAGGACATAGATTTTTGCAGTTTCTACTTTATTGTAACTCTAGGCCAGGTTTTCAATATTATTACTTTAAGAATCATGGCTTCTGTCTAAAGGCTGAAATAAGAACAAATCATGCACAAACCAGATTATGAATTTAAATGAATACATGGAAAATATAAGTAAGGAATGAATAATAGAGATAGTAGGATATTTATTAAAACTTAACACATTAATTTGAGCAATAAAATATTTAAAATCTTAGAATGAATGAGAGAACAAAATGGAAGCAAAATCTGTGACATGTATGTGCTAATTTCTCTACAAGCTAATTTAAGCTTAATGTTTAAGCTTAATAGACAGCTGAAGAATCAATTTGTATTAAAAGACTGAACTTCATGTGTTGAGTATCAGACAGTAACTGAATAAGAGCCTCCTTACTTTGTAGTTTGAATGCTAAATGCCCCTCTTATGCTTATGTGTTCAAACTTTTGGTCCCTAACTCATAGTTCTGCTTGTGAAGAGTATGGAATCTTCAGAAAATGGAGTTTTTCAGAAGGAAGTGGATTTTGGTGGTGGTTCTGTCCAGTCCAGTGAACTGTTCACTATCCACTTTCTCAATATGTCCACAATGTGACCAGCTTTTCACTCAAATCTTGCTGCCAGCTGCTGCCTTGCCTTCCCCACCATGATGGATTCTACCCTCTGGAACACGAAATCCAGATAATCTTTTTTTATAAATATATTTTTTTATTTACATAGGTTCTAATGTATCCTCTCATCCCCTGCCTCCATTACCCTGAGGGTCCTCCTCAGTAAGGTCTTTGGTGTTCCTTGTGGGGTAATTAAGGCCTTTGTTAGTTTCTGGGGATGCTTTGTTTCAGTGAATTTCTACCTACCTTCTCCCTGTTACCATCTTCCTGCCCACCCTTTGGAAACAATCCCTGAGCCTTGGGTTTGTCGTTAGATTGGTTTTAGTGTTGAATTTAGTGAAGCCTCTGTGCTTCTGCCAGGATGTGTTTAATTTCACCTCCTTGTCGGTTGCTCTTTCCCTGGAGACAGTTGTCAGGCTACCTTTAGGAAGAGTACTCATGCTGCTGCTGCCTCTGCAGTTTTTCTTGGATCCCTATGAATGTGGAAGAGGTGGCATGTCTGCTGGTGAGCAATTGTCTATCTGTTCTTGATGAATTGGTGGATCTCGGATTTCCCCAGTATCCTCTGTGAAATAAACTATTTACTTTTCTCTGGGTTGGTTGTTGAAAGCAACAAGAAGGTAACTACTATACCAAATTTTCATGTTGTTAGAGGAAACTGATTTGAGATGAAACTTCTTTCTTTTTTTTTTTCTTTAACTAAGTGGAATGGGTACACTCATTAATTAAAATCCTTCAACTTGTTACTATATATTTAAACTTTTAAATATGTAAAATAGAAATATGAATATATATTTTAATTTGTATTTATGCATAATGACATACTATGTCACATGCAAAGAAATAAATATAATGTCTTTAAAATGATTTGACTATTTGCAAAAATAATGTTTTAAATACAAAATACACCCTATGTCCTTTTCCCTGCTGTTAGAAATTTATGATAGCCAAAATGTTAGCAGGGGGAGAGCATGCTTATTAAAAGTTTACATTCTAAACCAGACATTATATTTCATAATGCATTACTATGTGTGTTACAATTGGTTTTCCTGGATAAAGACAGCATTAGAACTCAGTAAACAGAAGTTGGAGTTGAGAAAACAAGGTGTTGAGGTCTGGTTCACATTACTGGCAGAAAACACCCAACCAAGAGCAGGTTGTGGAGGGGGGGGAGTTTATTTTGGCTTACAGACTCAAGGGGAAGTTCCATGATGGCAGGGGAGAATGATGGCATGAGCATCAATAACCATTTCTTCAAACTTTTTTTTCTAGATCTAATGTGAATGAATTGAAATCATGGTCTAAGAGATGCCTTGCAGTGCTTTAAGTACATCTTGATGGACCACTCTTGTCAGAGTTGAAAGATCTGAATGAAGTAAGAACTGTGGACTCACATTCACATCCTCCTGCAAGGGCACAAAGTCAGATTTTGAGAAGCAAGAATCCCACTTATGTGGCACCAACTTTACTATTGCAGTCAGGTTCACATGGCTGGCAGAAAACACCCAAACAAGAGCAGATTATGAGAGAAAGGGGATTATTATAGTTTACAGACTCAAGGGGAAGCTCCATAATGGAAGGGAAAAATGATGGCATGAGCAAAGGGTGGACATCACCTACTGGCCAACATCAGATGGACAACAGCAACAGAAGTATGTGCCAAACACTGGAAAGAGGAAGCTAGTTATAACACCCATAGTACATGGCCTCCAGGAGGCTTTAATTCCCAAATTGTCTTCAGCTGGGGACCTAACATTCAGAACACCTAAACTCATGGGGGACACCTGAATCAAACCACCACACATGAGTAGAGTTCAAGGAGACAAACACTCCAGTTTGTAGGTCAGAGGGAGACAGGGCAGTCACAGATAGTACAGATGTCCACAGGAGACTCCTTCTCCAGCATTCAACTATGTGTGGACCAGTGCCTGGATATTCAGTAACTCTGAAGCAAAGCAATGTCATTACAGTATGAGCTGTAATGGCTTTGCATTCAAATAGGGCTAGTAACAGTGCATTTCTTAACCCCCAGTACAAACTGCTGTGCTTAGAGGGGACATACTTCTGTCATGGAAAATAATTGCCCTTGGGCTAAACATTGAAGAATTTACAAATAGCAAATGCCACAAACTAAACAATATTCAAATATATTCAAATATTTACATAAACCCCCAAATGAAACCCAAGAATATATCCAGAAAAATGAAATAGTTGAGTTTATAAAATTCAGTTTTCAGAGAACATATGCAAAATATAATGAAATTCTTTAAAGTGTCAGATATTAATATCTATGAACTGATTTTAACTGCATCACATGTGGTCAAAATACAAACAAGGTATCAATCAATGAAAGTCAAACTATGAAACTTCCAGAAATGAAAATTGTAGTTGATATGAAAACATGGCATATGATTAAAGAAGTTTTAAATATTATGAAATCAAAAGATTGGTACATATAAAACATAGTAAGAAAACATGAGAGCAGAAACATCTCCATGATAAACATAGTAAGAAAAGAGAAATAAAGAAGAATGAATGGATGATTGTCCTACAAGAAAATGTTAAGCAAATTAGCAAATAGGTAATTTTAAAAGGCGGTGAGTGATTAGATCTAGAAAAAAAGTTTGAAGAAATGGTTATTGAGACCCATCTCAAAAGGTAATGAAATCTCTATATTCTGAAATCAATAAAACAGAAAAAGTCAGCATAAAAACATTGAAATACAAGGAGAAGGAGCAAATTATGAGTGGAAATGCAACTGGGGCCCTGCTGCACAGTTCTGAGGTTGAGGGATGACACAAAAGCTTTTGTATCCAGGCGTGGTGGCACACGCCTTTAATCCCAGCACTTGGGAGGCAGAGGTAAGAGGATTGCTGTGAGTTCGAGGCCACCCTGAGACTACATAGAGAATTCCAGGTCAGCCTGGGCCAGAGTGAAACCCTACCTGGGAAAACCAAAAAAAAAAAAAAAAAAAAAAAAAAAGCTTTTGTAGAAATGTTTTATTGGTTTCTAAAACTTTAAGCATCGCCTACCATAAATCACAAACACAAATATGCCAGTCTCATTATAGGAACCATTTCAAAGTTATTTACATAAAAAACTCATCAAACCTTTCATTTGAAATATGGGCAATGGGTTTTATGTCAACACAACTATATTTTAAACAAATATAAAATTGTTTATGGGCAGGTATTATGAATAATGCCATGAATTTTCTAATCATTTCAAACCTGTTCTTACAAGTGTTTGATAATATCACTATAATTTTCCAAGAAGCATGCTTTTCAAAAATACATGAGAACTCATACGGCGTCCAACGAAAACCAGAACACTGACTTGATCACAAGAAAAAAAAAAAAAAACAATTCAGGATTATTTCCCAAATCTCAATGGTATATGGTGAGACAAATGTTGTCTCTACCATTTTTCTGATTTCAAATTTGTGACAATGACTGCTATTTTTATAGTTTTATTTTTCAGAAATGTTGTTATAACAAACATCTTTGGTAATTGTCTCTCCCTACACAGGAAATGTCAAGCATATCAGCTGTTTTTTTTTTTTTTTTTTTTTTTTTTGTTTTTGTTTTTTTAATTGTGGAAAAATAACTGAGCAGAAGCAACATAAAGAAAGTCAGGGTTTATTTTCAGCTTATAGTTTTGAGGGAAAGTTTCATGGGTGGGAAGGGCAAGGAGTGGGAATTCGTGGTGTTAAGAACAAGAAACCAGATTGTCGCATGGAAATCAGAAAGCAGAGGCTGAACAGGAAGTGGGATCAGGCTACAAAACCACAAGCACTGCCTGCAGAAATCCACTTTCTCCAGCAGGGCTTCATCTCCTGTTTCCAGCCTTTCTAGTTAGTACCATGAGCTGAGGACCAAATGCCCATACACATGAGCCTAAGCAGGAATTTTACATTCAGACCAAATCAATGGTGCTGCATGTACAATGGTAATAAAACGTAGAGCAAGGTTAGGATCTGTTTGTGAAAATACTCAGGTTGTATAAATGAGGAGGACTTTCTTGTGCTAGACCTTGCTCCTATTCAGTGTTAACTTTCCATTATTGCCCTGAGAATTTTGGCTCATAAAGTCAGGAAGAATACTTTGCCTGCTGCCATGTATATGAAAAGCAAACTGCCCTTTGGTGTGGTCCAAGACTGACTCTTAGAAGACAGTGTAGCAGAGTGGCATGCTAAAATAGAGCTAAAACAACTAGGTGGGCTCTTGGATCTTTCACTGCTATGAAAATTAAAAATAAACAAATAAATAAAAACAACAGGTATTACTCATTTTATTTGAAGAAGGATAGAGTTTCAAATACTACAGTTTTTTTTCTTTTCTAAAAAAACAACCTGCAACATATCTTTTTGTATGATTTATATATATATATTTAAATTTATTTATTTATTAGAGAGAGAAAATGGGTATACCAGGGCTTCCAGCCCTTGCAAACTAACTCCAGATGCTTGTGCCACCTTGTACATCTAGCGTATGTGGATCCTGGGGAATAAAAATGCTGAGGTCCTTTGGCTTTGTAAGCAAGCGCCTTAACCACTAAACCATCTCTCCAGGTGGGATGTAATTTTTAATCCATGCTTTTATACTTCACTTGTTCTTAATTTTTGTGTGCATGGAAAAATCATGTGTGTATGTGAAGAAAAAATCTAATATAAAGTTTCAAAAATGAAAGTACACTTTTTGTATAGCTAAAGGAAAATGACTGCCTTCATGTTCAGATCTGGACCACTCTAAGGGGAATTATGAAATTTGACTCCATAATCTTAAGGAGAATGCTACTCGATGGCCAATCCTGAACTTGTATAAAATAAATGTGATTTCTTGCTGGACATGGTGACACACATCTGAAGTCCCAATACTCTAAAGCCTGAGGAAAATGATCATAAATTCAGGGTCCTTCTGGAGTATCTAGAGACACCCTAGCTCAAATCAATTTTACAATCAATCTATCATATATAAATAAAACTAAAATCATTTTCTAAAGTGTGAAAATTATTCAGATTCAAAAAGCATTATTTTAGAAAAATTGTAATAGAATGGATGAAAATACTGAAATATTGGCTTGTATCTTACAAATCACAGTCTAGTTGTCTTCTAAAAATGTTGCTTAACAGCACTTTTAAATATTAACACATATACAAGATAACCTGATTATTCTCATTGTGTTTATCATTTCTATTATATAATTTGCACCTGAAAAAGGATATTTTTGTTTGTTTGTTTGTTTCTCAAGGTAGGATCTCACTCTAGGCCAGGCAGACCTGGAATTTACTATGTAGTCTCAGGGTGGCCTTGAACTCACGGTGATCCTCCGACCTCTACTTCCTGAGTGCTGGGATTAAAGGTGTGTGCCAACACACCCGGCTAGAGAAAGGATAATTTTAATTTCTTTTCTGTACAAAATATTGTTATATTCATTAAATTAGAGGTTACTTTCAACATCCTATTGGATTTTATATACTTCCTTTTCTGAGCTCATCAGCACACTTATTTTCACAGTTTTTATTCACACAAAACAGATCCATGCATATATGAATTTTTTATTTATTCTATATGTGCTATGTATTCATTCATATCTAAACTTAAAAAAAAAAAAACTTCCTAATCTCTTTTAAATAAACTTCTTCAATATCAAATATGACCTTGACATGTATTTATTTTTCCCCAGTTAACAAGGTGTTCATAATTCTCAAATGTTATTCTGTTCTTGCCCATTAGCTTCAAAACCATCTCAACCAAGGACATATTTTAAGAGATTTCTCACCTTTAAGTAATGCAAAGCTTAGGTTGTTCATCCAATGGCATCATTAATATTCCATATTACAATGAAAATCAAGTACAAAAACTTGTGACATTCCTGTGGCTGCCTCATGAATTTATAATGTGTCAGAATTTACACTAAGTGAATTATTAAGGTGAGGTACTAGCTTTATCATTCCATTGAATTAAGAATAGTTATCCCAGCAGAAAGAAAAGCACTGTCCTTGATAGAGAACCCTATGAGAATGCATAAAATTAGTCATAGAATTCATGCATGCATTCAGAAATAAAGCTTTTACTGCAAATAGTTCATATTTATTATAAAACTCTTCAATATATTTATATGTAAGTGTAGACAGGCAATTGAGTTAAATGTGAAATATAGTAGCTTTTTATCTACACCATATCTGCTTCTATTGAACAAATTATTTGAAAGCCTTTGTGTTTTTCACATACTTGAAATCAATTAAATGATTGTGTAGCTTTCAGAGTTTCTACATAACTGAAGGATATCCTGTCATGAAACCCAGATATTTTGGGGAAATTTACTTGTACAGTTGTGTCTACTCATCTTCACCTTTGAGCACATAATATGGAGCACAAGTACAGGGATGAGGTTTCTGGAAGAGTAGCAGACAGAGCCAGGAAGTCCTTATTATAACCTCTCCTTCTTAATCAGACGTCATTGGGGATGGTCATTGTTGAGTGAGGGTAGTGTAGTTCTAGCCTTCCTAAATACTGTCCTTCTCAAAAATAGGCCATGGCTGCTGACACTGTGAGAATCCACACAAACATGAGCTTCTATATTATAGCTCCTGATTCACATAGTTCCAAATATCTAATCCACTTCCCTGCCACATGTTCTCTCTGAAAGCATGGTCTAATATCCCAATGATTAAGCTCTCACCACAATTACAGTGCTTTTTCTGTCTTTCTGCCTTCTTCCACTATTTCTCCTCCCCCTTTTGACAATAATTTTGTCAATGATAATGTGTGTGTATAGTAAATAAGGAAATATTTCAACTATTTTTCATTCAATTACTCATTTCAATACAGGCTTCAGCCATCATGCAAGGTTCATGCAGTGCTTCAGTTTCAACATAGGGCCTCGTGTGTCCTAGGTAAACATTTTAGTAACTAAATGCACCCACAGTTCTGAATTGCACTTTAAATTTGTGAAATCAATGTATTAAATGATTAACATTTAAGCAATATTTGATTATATACTTTAGGATGGATCTGGTCTGAATTTTCAAGGTAGAAAGAACTAATTTTCTAGCATTAAGTTATTTCATTCCTAGGTAATCTGGCTTTTCTTTCCCTTATTCTACTGAGAATTGTTATTTCATTTTGCTTAAGAAAGTAAGAAATTCTGTTCAACACCTTTGGTACCAAAAGGTCTTTCAGGTCATATAGACCCAGTAGTCAACCAGGTACAAAACACTAGAGAAATTTTCTCCCTTGGGGGTGGGCAGGAGACAGATGAACAAATATGGCCTTGATGAGTCATTTCACTAAGAAAAGATGGGAATTTTTAAAATCCCTAAAGTGGCCAGACATGACCTCAGCATAGATCTGAAATGGAAATGCAATGGGAAAACATGGAGCCAGTATGGTTCCAAACATTAGGGTAAGAAATTATAATCTGATCCACCTAAATATCAAGCTCTTTAAACTCTTGAACATGCCAAATAAAATCATATTGTCTCTGGTGGTTAAATCACTTTTATTGATTTGTATGTGATATAAAATATCTTTTCATATAAGATGCACAATTCAGTATGTCTTTACAAAAATAACTAAGACCACCTAAGACCACTAATGCTCAGTGGCTAAAGGCACTTGCTTACAAAGCATGATGGCTGAGTTGGATTCCTCAACATCCATGTAAATCCAGATGCACAAAGTGGAACAAGTCACTCTCCTCTCTCCTCTTTCTCTCTCTCTCTCTCTGTCTCTCTATCCTGGAAAATAACAATAATATCAAAACAAGAATATAGAACTAACTCTGGATGATGAAGTGGATAGAGTCAGAGGTCAAAAAATGTATAAGTTATTAATCTACTTAGAAAATAGAAGACCATAATTTAAGTATTAAGTAATCATGAATGAGTAGGAATGAACTAGTCCAAGGGGTAGAACTTGCCATTCTGAAAAGGTAGTCCATAGATGAGATACTAATTTCACCTTATATTATATTCTAGAGAGCCCCAGTTGTGTCCCTAATTGTCCCAGCTGACAGGCTTCTACAGTGCATAGATGCAACACTTTACTCATTCATTGATGGATGGCTGTCATCAATAGAGTGAGTCCATATTTTCCAAAATGTCTACAGCAAGCATGGGAGTGAAGAATGCTCTTTAATAGAGTAACTTCCTTTCCTTTGGATATGTATGTAATCATAGTAAGTGAAATGAAGGAGCCACAAAAAGACAAATGCTAAATTTTATCATCTCCATGTGAAAGTTACACGGTGTTCTCATAGAAGTGGAGTGTAGAATAGTAGTAATCAGAGTCTGGGGAAGGGGTGGGGAGCAAGGGATTGTGGTTAAGGTCCAGACACAAAACTGCAAGTAGATAGGAGTAGGTTTTATTGGTCTGTAGCATGGTGGAAGACTTGAGTCAGCAGTATTTTAGTGTATGTTTATAAAAGGAATAATTTTGAATCATCTCAATACAAGAAAGGATGATGCATGTGATAATTGCCCTGGTTCGAACATTACATGTTGTAACATTATGCACATGTCTCACAATCTACCTCATAAGTATGCATGCTTATTACTTGTCAATGACTAGGAATTTAGAAGAATCAGACAGCTTGTAAAAATGAGTTATTTTAAGGGTATAATGAAGAGGGACAATTAAAAATGAATATGTGAGATAAAATTTCAGATGATATTAGTGAAATATACATTATTGTTTTTGACAATCAAAAGCTGAGAACTACATTTTTCATATGTGTGTGTGTGTGTGTATTTAGTTTTATTGAAACAATGCAACTTTTATACTTTTAACATTAAATCTGAGCAACCCATTTCCTTTTTAGTAAAAACAAAAGGGAAAAGTTAAAAATAAACAAAATTACAATAAGAAATATCTATAATAAAGTATGATGCAACAGATTCTCCTATAGAATTTCAGGGCTTGGATGACCATCACAAGATCCATTTATTTCAAAAATGGAATTTTAGACTTTAAGAACTTGACATCATATTTGCACATGCCAAATGAGAAGTCATGTTGTTAAAATGCTTACTTACGCCAGTGCATTGTGAAGTGTTCTGAGACTTGTTACATGTAATCTGTGCCGTGCTGAGCAGTATCACCATCAATAGACTCCAGATGAGAAAAAGAAGAAAGTGGTGAATGTGAGTGAGCAGGTCAGATGTGAAATGGAGAAATACTATCTTTTGACTACAGTGGTAAGCAAGCATTTTCTCATTCACTGTTTTTCACAGGAGTTTGGTAATGACATTGACAGTGGACATTTTGCTAGAAAAGTATTGTTATTTTTTAGGCTGTGTTTGTCTACACTGTGTAGAATCTTTGCTTCAGTCCAGAAATCTTGATGCTTCTCAGCATCGTCATGCAATTTGCTTGTACTTAAATGAAAGGTGATGGATATCACTGTGGGACGTGGAGTAGCAGTCAAGGTGTTGAATAACAGAGGGAATATTGATTGAGTGTAGGGGAGTAATAGATCCACATTTCCCCAAATTCTTAAACATACTCAAAACTACACTTTTCAGCATGTGAGTTTTCAGTTTCTTTCTAAAATAATTCAATATTTTTCTTTCACCTTTGGGCTTGGCTTTTCTCTATTTCTTGCTTTGGTCAGTGGAGTACCACTGGGCAGGTTTTGCATGCATAGCTCTACATATGTCAATTCAAATGGAGCTTAGTCTCCTATTCCTATGATATGTTTTAAGGACTGGTATAAATATCATTCCTTCCTAAAGCCAGGATTTCAAATTCTATTCCAACATCAGCTGACACACAGATCTATAGCAGCACATAATTGTTTTGTGCTACTAGGTTTGGACTGATTTACAAAATACTTGTATTACAATAGGCTACTCATACTCTATTTACTTGCATGGAACATACAAATTAAGTTACGGAGTGCATTTATTCTCATCTAAACTACATCTATACCCGTTCAGCAAAGGGACACTGATTGTTAATGATAATAATAAAACTCTAAGGACGTAGAGGCAGGCAATAGACACAACGGTCCCACTGTCTTGAGGCTTATAGTGAATGAAAGAAAAGATTAAACACATACGTGCATACTGTTAAGTAGCTGCTGTTTCAAAAATCAAAATTGTGAGATACTGTGAGAGGTAATTTTGTTTAGCAGTTTTTAAATGAAGGCTTTTTTGAGCAACTGATATTCACACTGGTAATAAATGGAAACACATTATTGAACAGTAACAGGGCATAGGAGGAATTGAGTGACAGACCAGTGTGGTAGTATTGTGAGGTAGTTGCTTCTATGGTATTCAACACGCCTTTTCCATTCCAAGTAACCCACTTATACACAATAGTCCATACTCTGATAAAATAAAAAAAAAAACACATGGAATCCTTGAAAACCACATCAGTCCAGTAGTGGGTGTTGGGTTTAAATGAATCATTTTTGCAGAGTATGGATATATTCTGAACTCTGAGGAAAAACCTGTTCTACCTTATTTTGCCTAAAATTGTAATTGAGTATGTAATAAATAATACAATAAATATAGAGCATTTAATTTGAAATGACTAGAGAGCAATTTTATATCACCTAATCAGATATTGCCACAGTTGTTAATATTATGTTAGCCTGTGTATACTAGGTATTGAGGCTGTTTTATTTTCTTCTACAGGACAAGATAGGTATCCAAGTCTAGAATAAAAGTCACTTGGGACAGAATGACTGATGATGAATGTAAAACTGAGATCTGCACTTTCCTCACATGTTTGCATCTGGGCCTCTGGGTTTCATTTAGTTATACTGTTTGACACACAATTAGTCAAAGATAATTTGCCTTCCTTGTATGATTTTCCTTCACTGCTTCCTAAGGCCTTTTGGTTGTTTTTGAAACAGAGACTATAATTGTGCTATTTTCAGTATTTTATATTGGTAATCATTTATCATCTTGAAAATAGACATTTAGAAGAGCCTTTTAAGGGGCTGGAGAGATGGCTTAGTGGTTAAGTGCTTGCCTGTGAATCCTAAGGACCCCAGTTCGAGGCTTGATTCCCCAGTACCCATGTAAGCCAGATGCACAAGGTGGCACATGTATCTGGAGTTCGTTTGCAGTGGCTAGAGGCCCCGATGCATTCTCTCTCTCTCTCTCTCTCTCTCTCTCTTGCTCTCAAATAAATAAAAATACCCCCAAAAAAAAACAGAAAAGCCTTTTAAGTACAACAAAAGAAAAAAGGAACAGAAACTCATTTCCTGAAATTGTATTTGATATTATAGTCAGAAAGAATAGAAGTATAAATATATTATTATGTATTTACTTTTTAATTTAACTTGTAAATATTTAAGGAGAAGAAAAGTTTTGGGTGAAAAATTAACTGCATTATACTCAAGGTATCAGTTATAAGAGTATTAAATTTAATATTTCATCTGCCAAGAAATTAAACAAATTTGACACACATTAATTTCAAGATCTGAAGACACATTTGAAAAAGGATTGATAAAACACTTATACTTTTAGAATTTTATCCTAAGAAAACATTCCAATATGTTATGCTTTTAGAAAATGAATATATAGGCTGGAGAGATGGCTTAGTGGTTAAGGTGCTTGCCTGTGAAGCCAAAGGACTGAGGTTTGATTCCCCAGAACCCACATAAGCCAGACACACATGGTGGTGCATGTGACTAGAATTCATTTACTGTGGCTTGAGGCCTTGGTGTGCCCATTCTGTCTCCCTCTCTCTTCCCTCTCAACATCTGTCCACCTATCTCTTTCTTTCTCATAAATCAATAAATAGATAAATAAAAATTATTTTTAAAATAGAAAATGAATATTTCTGCAGTATTATGTATAAAATTTATCATTAAAACTAATTATATATCAAATTTAATGTTATATAATGAATTACTGAACATTGTAGAAGACAGTAGTTTTCAACAGCAAACACAGCAAAGTCCTTTTCAATATATTCTTGGGGAGAAAAAGTGACATAATAGACAATAAAAATGTGGCATATCATAAGACATCAGTAATATGTGCTTGAAGGAAAAAAATAGTATAACAGGTTTTTTTTTTTTTAAATTTATTTGAAAGGGACAGCAAAAGAAAGATTCAGAGACAGAGACAGAGAGAGAGAATGAGTGTGTCAGGGCCTTCAGCCACTGCAAACCAACTCCAGACATGTGTGGATGTACAACATTGTGTGCTTGTGTGACTGCATGTCAGGCTTATGTGGTACCTGGAGATTCAAACATGCATTCTTAGGCTTCACAGGCAACCTACATAACCGGTAAGCCATCTCTCCAGCCCCTCACATGATATTTTTAATATCTCTTAGTGGGTTGGATTTTTCTGTAATAAAAATACAATCACAATATAGTCTACTTTTACCACCATTAATTATGGGAAGGTTAATTTTCTAAAATGAGATGGAAAGGAATTTTATTCATTGACATTTTTGCCTTTCTTGTAAATAATACATGAATATCAATTTCGGAAAGTTTTGAAGAAAGAAGAAAATTATCTCTGATTGGGAATATAGTAGTTCATAAAAACTAAATGACCCTCATAATTCTGTATTCTCAGTATATCAGAATAATAATAATATTTTGTAATAAGTTGAAATGAACTTACTTAACAAATACTAATTATGCAATTCAGAATTAAAAAAAAACATTTTATTTATTTATTTGAGATAAAGAGGCAGAGAGAGAGAGAGAGAGAAAGATGGAGAAAATGGAGGCACCAGGGCATGTAGCCACTGCAAACGAACTCCAGATGCATGTGCCCCCTTGTAAATCTGGCTTACGTGGGTCCTTGAGAATTGAACCAGTATCCTTTGGCTTTGAAGGCAAACACCTTAACCACTAAGCCATCTCTCCATCCCCAGAATTATCTTTTTAAAAAATATATTTTATTTATTTATTTTCTTTTTTGAGAGAAAGGGGCAGATAAAGAGAGAAAATGGGCACACTAGCCACTGCTAACAAACTCCAGATTCATGTGCCACCTTGTTCAGCTGGCTTACTGGGGAATCGAACATGGGGCCTTAGGTTTCACAAGCAAGCACATTAACCACTGAGCCATATCACCAGCCCCCAAATTATCTTAATGCAATGATTTGTGTATTAAAACATCCTAATACATATCATATTGGTATTCATAATGTTTTGTTTGAATTGGTGTAAACTGTTATATCAATCATGTAAACAAGTTATGATCATTTTTATTTAACCATTTGTTTTAGGAAGTTTGTACTATATCACTGCTTACCTTCTGACACTTTTTATAATTACCTTATATTTATTATATTTTGAAGTTAAATGTCAGTATTAGTATTAGTTATTTTTATTGACTAAATAATTCAATTTTCCTTACATATTTAAAATTCAAGCCAAAAATTTTGTAAGTAGAAAAATATTATTTGATACAATAATAAAAGTGAAATAGAGAACAATCTGGACTTGGAACTATCTCAGATGCTAATTGTTATTCATTGAAATTTGAATTAAATACCTTGGCTGTACTAAATGTTACTTTTCCCAAAATGAATAACAAAAATTTCACCCCATTAATACATTTTGTACAATTTATTATAAAATGTAGACTTTTAAAAGTTTAAACATTTTAGTTATAGGGAAATATTCAAGAAAACATATTTTCACCAAAGTACCCCTAAACAGACATATGTATGTTCTTATTACATCAAAAATATTTTACTTTCCTATTAGATCTAAATCCTATTGCTTATAGCATCTCTACCTTCTATAACACACACACACACACACACACACACACACACATATGTAATATAATATATACATATTATATATTGATGAAATATTCATAGAAAAATATTACATACAGAAACATAGGTAGTGAAACACACTTTTGTTTTATTAAATGATCACTAAGCGAATATATTTTCGGATTTTCATATATATATACGGTGCTAAATGTATAAGTGTATATGTATAATAATGCCTATATAATGAAATTTGACATGTGGTTTTATTTAGATTAAAATGACAGTACTAATTGTTCAATGCAGAGACACAGTTATTATTGTAACAGACAGGAAGAGATGTATGATATCAATGCCATTGTACATAATGTAGAGTCAAAGACTTCACAAAGTAGAGAATCCATGCTCTGATTCACTGTGGGCCATAAAGGCTCCGCCTGTATATTTCATTGAAGACTATTGCTTATCTTCAATTTGCTTTCTCAGATCTTTACAGAAACACCAATTCCTAATAAAATGTTCTTTTCTGCCACTTCATGTCTGTGGAAACAAATTAAAGTGAGCAGAATATACTGTAAGGGAAAAAGCAGCAGGCAGCTCTAGCTAAGGCCCAAGCTGCCTATGTAGATAAAACTGAAGAGCTGTACAGCCAACTAATTAAAGTATCTTCAGAAAATACAGAGCTATTTTGTAAGCACACACTTACTTTAAGGATTTTAGAGAGGATATTTTTTCTTGTCAAATTTGGAATAAGTTCAATTTTTTTCTTGCAATATAATCTTGAGAAATAAATGTTTGAAATATTAGGAAAATTTTACCAAAAGAAATAGGCTATAATTTTCTCATTGATAATATTTTTATTTTTTCTGTTCACTTCTTATATTGTCCAAACTTTGTTTTGAGGAAGTGTTTTATTGTTAAATTAAACACAGGTTGGAGGAGTCATAATTGTAATGTAATTTTTAAAAGAAATGCATGAAAATATCATTATTTTAATTATGATAAATTCCAGAGACTGCATTCTACACTTTTAAACACTCAAGTCTCATATTAACAATGTAATAATGACTTTGTTCATCTTGAGAGAATCTAAAAAAGACAAAAGCAGTTTCAAAATTGAAACTGGCTAGATGAGTATCTGTCCAAGTCACTAAGTGATAGAATATTAGCTTAGTGTGAGCTATGCCTTACTTATATTGCCCAGTGTACAATAAAAAGGAAGGTAGAAAAAAGAAAGGAAGGAAGAAACAAAGAAAGGAAGGAGCAAAAGAAGGAAGGAGGGAAGGAAGGAAGGAAAGAAGGAAGGAAGGAAGGAGAAAGAAAATTGAGTGAAATAGTTATTAATGAAGATACAAAATATTTGCTTAGATGAAACTGAACTTGAGCATACCGCCTAAATGCCAATCCCAAGGTCAGAGACTAATTCAGCTTCTCTACCTTTACATCCTCAAACTGTGTGCTTTTCTTGGAAAAGAGCAGGTATGCATCATTCATGGGCACTATTCACTGGTCTGGTGACATGGAAGCATTCAATGAGTGTTTAACAGACCTCATCCACCCTGCCAAGACTAATTAAAAGAAGATATGTGTGAGTGATTAAAGTCATGACCCAGTAGTCTTTCCTTACTAAGTAAGCCCCATTGCTCAGGGGCCTTGACATCTGCAGAGCTATGTTCTTCACACTACTAACACAGCTTCATTAGAGAGAAAATGAATGCCAGTCTTCCCTTGAAGCTTTGAGGTTAATTTGTTTTGCAACTTCAAACTTAAACTCCATGAACAGAAGTATAAGAAATACACACAATCCCCTATGATCTTATGGAATGACTCAACTCATCAGTGGTTCAGGTGGAAGTCCTCCATACAACTGTCTTCTGTTTGATTCTGCAGTGTCAAAGTGAGAAAATTATCCTCAAGCAAAAATCTAGAGACTCGAAAACTTAGGTGAGTTGGCATTATATAAATTAAATAAAAAAATTAAAATATGCTATTTAATAATATTTAAATTGTATTTTAAATGTGTCCCATATTAAGTTATTTATGTAGTCTCTTATGTAATCATGTTAAGTTTAGCATAATGAATATGGACAAGAAAAATTGACATTCTCTGGCATGAATATATATATATATATATATATATATATATATATATATATATAATTTATTTGTATTTATTTATTTATACTCAAAAAGTGAGTCATGAAGGCTGGAGAGATGGATTAGGCTGGAGAGATGGTTAAGGCACGTGCCTGTGAATCCTGAGGACCCCAGTTTGTTTCTCCAGGTCCCATGTAAGCCAGATTCCCAAAGGGTGGCATGCACCTGGAGTTTGCCATGGCTAGAGGCCTTTGGTGTACCCACTCTCACTCTCCCTCTCTCTCTTTCCCTCTCTCTGTCTCTAATATATATATATTTATATTTATAAAACTGAGTTATGAATATTTTGTTAAATTTATTTTATGTTTATTTTTGACAATTTCATGCTTGCATAGAATGCATTTTGAACATCTTCACCCCCACATTTCCCTTTTTTATCTCTTTCATACTTCTTCTAAACCCTGTCCTCTTTCCAACTAGTTTCCTACCTCATTTTTGTTTGATTTCTGAGCATTTATCAGTCATTATGAATTTGAAATCTCCAATATTTATCTGTCATGTCACTTGAAGATCTCACTAGTTTTTTAAGTTGTTCTTATAAATAAAATGAGCAAGAGTGTTGCTTTCTTGGTGAACCTGCTACCAGTTTAAGGGTGAAGGAGATTGACACAGAGAACACTCAACTCCTACCAAATCAGATATCCAGAGACACAGAGGGTCCCAAGACCTTATCAACTGAAGTAGACCTAAAACGAACATGCAGAAGAAGGGCCAGAAAGACTGTTAGAGCCACAAGTTGGGGCATTATGCTCAGAGACATTGCCTCTTCCCTGGAACTGATGGCTATCCCCACAATGCATTACCCAACATGCAGAAGAAGGGCCAGAAAGACTGTTAGAGCCACAAGTTGGGACATTATGCTCAGAGACATTGCCTCTTCCCTGGAACTGATGGCTATCCCCACAATGCATTACCCACATTCCGTAAGGACAAGGGTCCCTTCAGAGGGGGGAGGACAGAGAGGAGGCTAACAAAGGTAGCAACATGACTGTATAAGCACTATGTACATAACTAATTAAAAAAAAAAAAAAAAAAAAGAAATAACTCTTCTTGGAAACAGAGTCATTGATGCCCTGACTGAAGCATTTACTCATCAATAGTAAACCATGGAAAATCTCCTCAACATGTATGAATGTAGTCCCTACAACTTACCAACAGGAATAAAACAAGATGGATTCAAAATTTTGTTAAATGTCCCATGGAAAGTATATATAAAACATAAAGATCCAAGCACAGATATATATCACAGAAACAGTACATTCTGTTTCTTTACCTACTTTTTCTTTAATAAAATGTAACCATCTTCTAAAGTAGCTACTTCTCAACTTTATGCAAAACTGGTCAATTTATAAGCAAAAATAAAAATATTTACTTTAAAAAATAAGTAAATATGCCAAAATTATAATTAAAATTATGTTGATCATTTAGAAACTGTTGTGGTTATCTCTTTGTTTTTGGTTGTTCTATGGTTTTATTTCAGCATGTGAGTGTGCCATGCGTGCGCACATTCACAACACATGCAGTGAGCCATACATTCATTTTCTTTGCCCTACACGTTGGTACTGGGATTGGCGAACAATAACCATCTAGGCTTCCTTTGTTGCTTTGTTGCTGCTGGCAGAAATCTTGTGAGTGATAATGAGAGCAGCAAAACTGTTGCCTCAGCAGCCTTTCCTCCTCTTTTATGTTGTGAACCACGACCTTTAGGAAGCCATGGCAGCTCACCCTAGGGTTCTCTAAATACCTTTGTTCTCTAAATACCTTTGTTAGTGCCCATACATTAGTGTTGCCCTCATTTTTTTTTTTTTATTAAAGAATTATCTGTTTTCAGATGTCAACAACTGTTAAGGAGACTCAAAACATACAGAAGTTCTGAGAAGTGACAATTAAATGTCCGGCACTTAATGAGACATATCTACCACACCTTCTACTGTCTTGAGGAATATAGGAGAAGAGGTGACAGTAAGAATGTAAGAGCCAAAGAATGGGAAGGAGACCTTTAGAAAGCTGACTTTCAGAAGAAACTGATCTTTGTATTCATGATCTCACAATGGCTGTCCGTTCATGCACACGACCTGCACAATATTGGACTCACCATCTGGTTGTAATGGATAATGGAGGAGACCAAAATAAACCTGAATAAATGAGTGAATGAATAAACTCAAAATCTTTTCATAAAAGTGGTTCTAAACAAAAAAAAATAGAAATATACATGAATAAATGAAAAAATAAGCAAGTATAAAACCATTCATCTGAGATAATGGTCCTTAATTTTAACTATGTAGAGTTAATGTGTTATTAGTGAATTAATAGAAACACACAATAAGTGTGTATTGCAATCAAAAATAGAAGTCAATATTTTGAACATTATTAATAGTTACCTTTATAGCACTATCAACAGCAAATAAAGAAAGTTCTTTAATGGGATACAGCACTATGTAATGCATGAAAAGTAAAATTGGCAGTATTTCTATCACTTCCAGAAAAGCAAGATCTATGTTGAGCTTGTGAGGTACTTTACTTCTGCCATTGACTTCTGAATAACTGCTATCTAGATCCCACATTTTGACTAAACAAATCATCATCCTTTTAATTATAGCAGAAACACAGAAATGTGGAAATATTTAAATAATTCATATAATGCAATTCACAAGGATGCAAAATGCTTTATTTATACTTAGTAAATGATTCTTATTACTAACAACATGAGAGGGAGCCACCAATACCTTGTTGAAATTCCTGGCCTTGAACATAATAGGGTTGGAACACAGTGCCCTGTAGGTGGAACATAGAGAAAGACAAGTCCACAAACTGCTCACTGTGCTCTGCAAGAGATTTAAGACCCTTGCCTGGGAGGTGTCCTGGCACTACCTAGAGGAAAAGGTAAGGAAAGCCCTTATCTCTGGAAATGGAGGGATGTAGAGAAGAGTCCTAACTAACAACAGATCTTTTACATTTCTCCCAGTTTTGCACTCTTGTGTTTTTTCATAAGTTCTTCCTTTTCTCCTATCACATTTTACCAATCTTTCCCTTCTTCATACAGTCTAGCACAAGGAAATCCATGGTAAACTAAGCTAAGGATGCTGCTGAACTTGTACAGGTATTATACCATGATAAAGTCAGAGAGTCACAAGTGGAAGCATATTCAGTCTGGACTAATTATTGTACATTGCTATGCCTTTGATCTTAAATAATATGCTATCATGTTGCAGATCCCCAACCATGAACCTTGACCTACAAATGGAAAAGACTCCTACACTCCTTTCTATACATAATCAAATAATCACCTCCCCCACGCCCCCTGCCGGAACTTCAACTACTCTCATGACTGTTCTGGGATATGCAACCAGATAACTTAAGTGTAAAAGTAGATTTACTGTTACCTACTGGACAGCAACTTGATATCATTTGAAGTTCTTTTGATTAGAATGCAACTTAAATCTTAAAAAAAAAAAAAAAAAAAAAAAAGAAAAAGAAAAATGTTTTTAGGCCCTTAAAAATTAAAGGTAACTGCCTGGAGTGGTGACACATGCCTTTAATCCCAGCACTTGGGAGGCAGAGGTAGGAGGATCACCATGAGTTCGAGACCAACGTAAGACTCCATAGTGAATTCCAGGTTAGCCTGAGCTAGAGTGAGACCTACTTCAAAAATCAATAAATAAACAAACAAACAAATAAATAAATAAATAAATAAATAAATAAATAAAGGTAACTATCATAGTTTACAGAAAAATTGAGTGTCAAGAGTAGTAAGAGTACTCCTGAAGAACTATGATGTGAGTCATGCAGTAGAGCTTACTTTCCTGTGAATGACAAGATGGAGGAGATGATTGGTGGAATGAAATGTATATTCAAAGATCTAATTGATATGTAATATCCAATAGTTACTTTCACATTTAAGATTAAAAAAATAAAGAAATGGACTTTTGCCAGAATTATGGGATTTCTGGCTGAACTCTGTCCCATCTCTCATTAGCTTATATATTCTTTTTTTTATTGTTTTTTTGTTGTTGTTGTTCTTGTTTTGTTTTTCAAGGTAGGGTCTCACTCTGACCCAGGCTGAACTGGAATTAACTATGTAGTTTCATGGTGGCCTCAAACTCAAGGTAATCCTCCTACCTCTGCCTTCCCAGTGCTGGGATGAAAGGCATGCACCACCACGCCTGGCCTAGCCTTATTCTTTAAAAAAAAAAAAAAAAAAAAAAACTCCTTTCATGTGTATATTCACAAAAAGGTCACAGGTATTTACAGACATGAGACACTAATAGTAATAATAATTCCACTGTCCAAAGTTCACATTAGTTTTTCGTGGACACTGTCTAAAATTCACATTAGCTTTTCTGTGAAAAATGATGTTATGTGATTAAGACTGTATAACTAATTCATAAATTTATATGCAGTTAGCTATCTAAATGAGGACCCTTCTTATTCAACTTGATTCATCTGACTTTCAAATCTCAAGAGACATGTGGTGCTAAATGTAACTAACACCCTAAAATGAGGACTCTATAAAATGTGAAACATTGAAACTAATTAAGAAACATCCTCATTTTTTAAATGTAATCTCCATTGTCCATTATTTTGGTCCTTGAACAAAACAGAAGGCTGACATATTAAGTTATATTTATATCTCTTTGAATTTTACTGAGTATAGAGTGAATTCCTGCCTATATAACTATTCAAATACAAGGTTAGACAGATGGCTTAGTGGGAAAAGTATTTGCTATGCAGACATGAGGACTCAAGTTTAATCCCTAGAATACATATGAAGGGCTGGAGAGATGGCGTAGTGGTTAAGGCATTTGCCTGCAAAGCCAAAGGACCCAGATTTGACTCCCCAGGACCCACGTTAGCCAGATGCACAAGGGGGCATACACATCTGGAGTTCATTTGCAGTGGCTGGAGGCCGTGGCACATCCATTCTCTCTCTCTCCCTCTTTCTCTGTCAAATAAATGAATAAATAAAGATAAAATTAAATTAAAATTTTAAAAAATCCTCTTGAATTCATAATACATTCCAAGGAAGAATATGCATATGTATGAATACTTGAACATATAATTTGAATGAGTAATTTAGCATGCATATTTTAATATTATTTAGATAACTAGTATAGATATTTTTAAAGCTTTAGAAAAAATATTAAAGTCTCTTATAATTTTACTACTTTAAAATTAAAAATGCAGTTATAACAAAAGTAATTATAGCACAACAATTTTTATGGCTCTACAAAAGTTTTTTTAAATTTTATTTTTATTAGACATGGACATAATTATTATGTAAACAGCACAAGATGGGGCATTATGCACAGAGACATTGCCTCGCCCACATAACTGACTGATACCCCCATAATTCATGACCCATAATTGCCATGGGGTTGACCTGCATCCCCAACAAGAGGGGCCTCTTTAGAAAAGGGGCAGGGATGAAGGAAACTATGATATCAAAATGTGTTGTTTACATAGCAATTATTTCCATATCACATAATAATAAAATTAAAAAAATATTCTGTAGAGCCAAAAAAATGCCAATAGCAGGTGAAGATTTTCTCCCATTCAGTGGGTAATTTATTGGCTCTGCTTATGGTATGCTTGTCTTTATAAAAGCTTTTAGCGTCATGAGATCCCATTCATTGAGTGCTTGTTTAATTTCATGAGCTCTTGGCACCTTTGTCAAATATCAAAAAACTAGTTACTTGACCTAAGGTCTGTCTGTTCAATTCTGTTCCATTGGTCTATGATTCTATTTTATTCCAGTACCATGCTGTTTTTGTTACTATGGCTTTGTAATATAGCTTTAGATCGGGTATGGTGATACCTCCAGCAGTGGGTTTTTGTTTTGTTGTTGTTGTTGTTGTTGTTGTTGTTTATTTGATTGTGTGTTTGTTTGTTTGTTTGTTTTTTCTGAGGACATGTTTCAATATCTGAGGACTGCTGCCATTCCATATGAATTTTGAGATCTTTTTTTTTCAATCTCTGTGAAGAATGATGCTGGTATTTTATTGGTATTATATTAAATCTGCATATTGCTTTTGGTAGAATTGCCATTTTCACAATATTAATTCTATCTAGGAGAATGGGAGGTTTTTCATTTTCTAAAGTCTTCCTCAATCTCTTTCTTGAGCTTTTTATGTTTTCATTATAAAGGTCTCTCACATCCTTGGTTAGTGTTATTTCAAGGTATTGGTTTTTTTGTTGTTGCTATTGAAAGTGGGACAACCTCATTGATTTCTTTCTCTGTATATTTGACCTTTGCATATAGAAAAGCTACTGATTTTTGTGCATTGATTTTTGTATCCTGCCACTTTGCTAAAGAAATTTATCACCTTTAGAAGTTTGGAGATGTAGACTTTCAGGTCACTTATGTAGAGGATCATGTCATCTGCAAATAAGGCTAACTTAAATTCTTCCTTTCCCATATGAATCCCTTTTATTTCTTTCTGCTGTCTTATTGCTTGGGCTGGTACTTCTAGTACTATGTAGAAGAGCAGTGGTGAGAGTGGGCACCCCTGTCTTGTTCTCAATCTCAATGTGAACTCCTTGATTCTTTCCCCATTAAGTATTATTTGGACTTTGGGTGCTTTATATATAGCCCTGATTGTGTTGAGATATAAATCCTTCATGCCTATGCTTTCCAGTGTTATGATCATGAAGTGGTGTTGTATTTTGTCAAAAGCCTTCTCTGAATCAACTGACATGATCAAGTGGTTCTTATGATTAAGTTTATTTATGTAGTGTGTTATGGTGACCGATTTCCATATGCTGAACCATCCCTGAACCACTATTTGGTCAAGGTGGATAGTGCTTTTGATGTGTTGTTGAATTCAGTTTGCAAAGATTTTGTTCAGGATTTTTGCATCTACATTCATCAAGGATGTAGGGTTCTTTCCTTGTTGCATCTCTGTCTGGTTTTGGTATTAGTGTGATGCAGTCTTCATAAAAGCAGTTGGGAAGAATTCCCTAGCCTCCAATTACAACAAGCAGTTTGCGAAAAATTGGTTTCATTTTTCAATGAAGGTTTGATATAATTTGGCTGAGAAGCCATCAGGTCCTGGACTTTTCTTTCAGGGAGGTTTTGATTTATTTATTTATTTTTTAATTTATTTGAGAGTAACACACAGAGAGAGAAAGAGGCAGATAGATAGAGAGAGAATGGGTGTGTCAGGGCCTCCAGCCACTGCAAACAAAATCCAGATGCATGTGCCACTTTGTATCCCTGGCTTACATGGGTCCTGGCGAGTCAAACCAGGATCCTTTGGCTTTGTAGGCATATGCCTTAACCACTAAGCAATCTCTCTAGATCTTGTGGAGGTTTTTGGTTACTTTTTCAATCTCCATGGATGTGATAGGTTTGTTTAGGAGATTAATCTGCTCTGAGTTTAGTTTTGGTAAGTGGGATATGTCTAGGAATTCATCCATTTCTTCCAGATTATTCTTTTTTTTTTTTTTTTTTTTTTTTTTTTTAGAGAGAGACACAGAGAAAGACAGAGAGAGAGGGAGAGGAAGACAGATAGTGATGGGTGCGCCAGCAGCCTCTCAGCTGCTGCAAACAAAATCCAGATGCTTGGGCCCCCTTATGGTTAATTGTGGTATTGCACCCTTGCATCACTTTGCATCTGGCTAAATGTGGGACCTGGAGATTGGAACCGCTGGAGATTTGAACCACCATTCTTAGGCTTAGGAGGCAGGCGCCTTAACCACTAAGCCATCTCTCCAGCCCTAGATTATTCAATTTTGTGGAGTAGATGTTTTGGAAGAATGCCCTGATGATTCTTCCAGATTCATTGATGTCTGTTGTGATTTCTCCTTTTTCATTTCTGATTTTGTTAATTTTTGATACATTTTTTTTTGTTTGATCAAATTGGCCAGGAGTTTGTCAGTCTTGTTTATTTTTTCAAAGAACCAGCTCTTTATTTCATTTATTTTTAAAATTGTTTTCTTAGTTTCCAATTCAGTAATTTCTGTTCCAACCTTGAATATTTCTTTCTGTCTGGAGCTCTTTGGGTTGGATTTTTCTTGTTTTTCCAGTGCTTTATGTGGACAGTTAGGTTATTAATTTGAGATCTCTCTGTCTTTTTTTTTTTTTTTAATTTTTGAGAGAGAGACAGAGAGAGCCACTGTGAAAGAACTCCAGATGCATGCACCCCCTTGTGGCTCATGTGCAACATGGCACACTTGTGTCACTTTTTGCGTCTGGCTAAATGTGGGACGTGGATCTCGAACAGGCATTCTTAGGCTTAGCAGGCAGGCTCCTTAACACCTAAGACATCTCTCCAGCCCATCTCTCTGTCTTTTTAATGAAGGCACTTAGGGCTATGAATTTTCCCCTTAGGACTGCCTTCATTATGTCCCATAAGTTTTGGTAAGTTGTGTTTCATTATCATTCAAATCTAGGAATTTTACAATTTCTTTTTGATTTCTTCCATAATCCATTCATTGTTTAAAACTGTGCTGTTTAGTCTCCAGGAATTGGTGGACTTCTTGATGTGTCTCTTGTTATTAATTTATAATTTTAAAGCATTGTGATGTGACATGATGCAGGAAGTTACTTCAATTTTCCTGACTTTATGTAGGCATGTTTTATGGCCTAATATGTGGTCAATTTTTGAGAAGGTTCCATTAGCTGCTGAGAAGAATGTGCATTCTGTTGAGATGGAGTGGGAAGTTCTGTAGATGTTTGTTAGGTCTAGTTGATCTATGATGTTGTTGTGCTTCATTATTTCCTTGTTGGTTTTCTGTTTGGATTCTCTGTCTATTGATGATAGTGGAGTATTGAATTCTCCAACTAAGATGGTGTTGGTGTTTATTTCTGTTTCATTGTCAAGTAGATTTTGCTTTATCAACTTGGCACAACTGTTTTGGGCACATATGTTTTTATTATTGTGATGTGTTCATGTTGGATCATTCCCTTGATGAGTAAGTAGTGGGCTTCTTTGTCCTTTTGAATTACTTTTGAAGTTTGTTTTATCAGATATTAATATAGCAATACCCACTTGTTTTTTTTTTTTATTTACATTTGCATGGAATATAATTTTTCATACCTCATCCTGAGGTGTCTATGTTTACTGGTTAGTTAGGTTTCTTGAAGACAGAAGAGTCTATTTTGTTGCTCCATCTTCAAGACTGTGTCTTTTGATGGGTGAGTTAAGACCATTAATACTACAAGGTTATTATTGTGAAGTTTGACTTAATCCCTGACACAATGAGGTGTTTTATGGGATTTGGTGCATTCTTGTGTTTGTACTATGTAGATCCTGGCCTATCTTTGGTTCTTGTGATTTTTTTTAAGTACCATATTTTTGGTAAGTTTATTTAATCCAGTGTGGTAGAAAAGGCATGACTCCAGTACAACTATCAAGAAGAATTAAATGTCATTAACCTGGGTGTCTTGGTTATTTGGAAGAAATTTCTTTTAAAGCGCCTCCTTGGGCTGGAGAGATGGCTTAGTGGTTAAGGCGCCTGCCTGCTAAGTCTAAGAACCTGGTTCCAATCTCCAGGTCCCAAGTTTAGCCAGATGCAAAGTAACACAAGGGCGCAATGCTGCACGTGCCCACAAGGGGCCACATGCATCTGGATTTTGTTCACAGCAGTTGAGAGACTGTTGGCACTCCCATTCTCTATCTGTCTCCCTCTCCCTCTCTCTCTCTGTCTGTCTCTCTTTGTGTCTCTCTCCAAAAATAAAAAAATAAAATAAAAATAAATAAATAAAATGCCTCCTTGACTCTCAAAATATTTTTTAAGAATTAAAAATTATTTTTAAGAAAGTTTGTGTTTTTAAAGTGAAAATATACATATCTTGGAATATATATACCCCCCCCCCATTAAAACGAAGTTATATGTTTAATGTAAGTTTCACTGTGATATTTTGTTGGATCTTGAGATTGGTTGCTTTACTGTTCTGTGTGGAGTATTCATTCAAGTATTCTCTGTAGGTTTGGTTTTGTGTTCATATAATCATAGAGTTGACTTTTTACATGGACATTTTCCTTTCACAATCTTATGGGGAATACTTTTGCTGGGTAGAGTAGCTTGGGTTGGAAACCATAGTTTTTTTAGACTTTGAAGTGTTCCATTCTAGGCCCTTCTGGCTTTCAGGGTGTCCATTGAGAAATCTGATATAATTCTGAGGGGATTGCCTTTGTATGCTGTGAATAGTTTCACTCTTCCTGCTTTTACCACTCTCTCTTTGTTTTCATTGTTAAGAGTTTTAACTATGATGTGCCTTGGAGAGTTTCTCCTTTGGCCCTCCGTTTGGTGCTCTGTGGGCTTCTTGTATCTGGATGGACCTATCTTTTGAGAGAGTTGGAAAGGTTTCTTCAATAATTTTGTTGAATATGGTCTCTATGCTTCTGGCCTGGATTTCCTCTCCTTCTGGTCTACCCATGATCCAGATGTTGGGTCCTTTTAGGGTATCCCACAGTTCCCTCCTATTCTGTTCACTTGATTTTTTGAACTTAGAGAAGTTTTTGGCCTCCTGATCAATTTCCTCTGCCGTGTCTTCCAGGTCAAAGGTTCTGCCTTTCACATGAGTAATTCTGTTAGCGAGGGTTTCTAGAGATGTTTTTATTAGCTCTGTTTGATTTTTATTTTGTTGTTGTGCTATTCTGCATAGTGTCTCATGTCCATTTCTTTTTTGAGGTACAATTTGTTTGAGTTCTGACTTTATTGATGCTTCCTGAAATCCATTCTTACATTTGATCAAGTCTTCATTAAGCTTAATCAATTGGTTGTTGAGAGCTTCCACTTCTTGACTCACTTTCAATTCATTCATATGTCTTTTGATGGTTCTAATGTTCTCTTCAATTATGTTCAGCCTACTGTCAGAAGCTGTATGTTTTAAGAGATGATTCTGTCCAATTTCATTCATACCATTGTTGGTTTTTTGATGGTTTGCTTTCAGTTCAGCGATTCTTTTGATCAGGGTCCCATTAGGTGTTGTGTTTTCCTTTTGAGATTGAATTGCTGTTGACTTCTCTATGATTTCATGTGATTCTACAATTGAATGAATAGGCATCCTCGGTGGAGATCGTTCAGTTTTCTGACTTTCATTGGCTTTTTTGCATTGCGGTCTACCCATTTTAGGGAGACACTTTATTTGATTGAGGAGGAAGCACGTTTTTGTACCTTCTGACTCAGGTGAACAGGGATGTTGGTACCTGTTGCAAGTCACAATACCATAGCCAAAGGCCTGATTCCACAGCCCACACAGAGACTAGGCCTCCCCTAGCAAGGTATGGTGAGACCTACTGGGACCAGAGAACTGGGAAGAGTCAGGGAACAGGGATCTGTCCTACTCACTCCATTTAGTGCCTGCCTGCACAACCTCTGGAGCAGGGAACCAGGAAACTTGGAGGAGCTGGGAGACTTACTCACTTCACACGGTGCCCACACACACATCCTCGAGCACAGGGAACCCAGCACAAGTTTCTTATTAGTATTTTTGTTGACAGCAGTATAAAAAAGTATGATTTTTATAATTATTTTTGTTAGTTATGTATGTAATGTGAATACATTCATATTGGTGCCATCATTAGCCTCCTCCCTGTCCCCCCCTCCAAAGGGACCTTCCTCATTGGGGAATGTGAGTTGTGCATTGCGCTGGTAGCCATCAGTTATGGGGAAGAAACAATGTCTCTGTGCATAATGACCCAACTTGTGGCTCTAATAATCTTTCCCCCCACCTCTTCTGTGAGGTTCCCTGAGCCATGTTGGGATCGTTTTATATCTACTTCAGTGATGAGGTCTTGGAGGCCTCTGTGTCTCTGGATATCTGTTTGGAAGGAGTTGAGTGTTCTCTGTGTCTGTCTCCTTCACCTTGTGTTGGTACCATGTTCATCAAGAAAGCAGCACTCTTGCTCATTTCCCCAATTACTCTATTGATTTAAAAAATGAACTAATTATATCGATTTCAGGTGAGTAGATGAATCCAAACAAAAAGCTGATAGCATTGGAATGTTTTTTTCTATTCTTTGTCTTTTTTACAAACTCCTAGAATTTGTAAGGCATTTCTGGACATTTACTAGGCAGCAGCTTCATTCTTTTCCGAGCTAGGTGTCCTTCATACCACAGAATAGGTGCTTTGTCTCATTCCCACTTTCCATCCTTGAATCAATAGATGAAAAGTTACTTTAAATTATTGTCTCACCACAATTTTTTTTTAAATCTGTGAGTACTTTCTCAGAGAAAAAGAGAGAATAGAAAATGTAAATATACATAGAATAATTAATATGTTCCAATATAAAAGTCAGTATGTGGAATTGAATGATAACTCAAAACCAGGACACACTAAATTTGAAGGCTTATAGCTATAGCAATAAAACAAAAATGAGTCAGATATTTTAATTTTTCTCAATCTAATTCTGAATGTATAATTCTGTTTATGAAAAATTTTATTTTCCTCACTCTGGGAAATATCTTTTTTAAAGCTATTTTATAAAATTTTGTCATCATAATTTTGCCTAGATGAACTTTTTATTACAAGATTCCTGGGCTGGAGAGATGGCTTAGCGGTTAAGGCACCTGCCTGCTAAGCCTAAGAACCAGGTTCCAATCTCCAGGTCCCACGTTCAGCCAGATGCAAAGTGACCCAAGGGTGCAATGCCGCACTTGCCCAAAAGGGGGCGCACACATCTGGATTTCCTTCACAGCAGCTGAGAGACTGCTGGCACGCCCATCTTTATCTGTCTCCCTCTCCCTCTCTCTCTGTCTGTCTCTCTCTGTTTCTCTCTCCAAAAATAAATAAAATAATTGAAAATTTTTTTTTAAAGATTCTTAAGTAAACAGTGACTAAATTTTGTTTTTTGTTATATTTTATCTGCTGTACTACCAATATGACTTTTCAATATGGATGAATATGTAGATAGCTTAAAAGGCTTAAGAAATGTGTAGAAATGACTTAAAATGTCAATTTATTCATAATGTGCAAGATGAATTATACTTATTGCTGAATATCTCTGAATACTTCAAATAACATCACCACACTACAATCTTTCTGTGAGCTCATGTGCAGATTTTCACCTTGTTGGCTATTTTTTTTTTTCAGAAAAAAAAATAATTGCAGGTTATTCAAACATAATACCTAGGTAAACTGTATCAAACTAATGTTTTTGTATGTCATTTTTGACACAAAATAATACATCTTTTATTTTGAATGTTGAACATGATGCTTTAAACAGAAATAAATATCACTTTTTACTTTTTAATTCTCTTATCCATCCACATTCTTTATTACAACAAATATAAGCTGGGAATGATGGTGCATGCCTTTAATCCCAGCACTCAAGAGGCAGAGGTAGGAGGATCGCCATGAGTTTGAGGCCACCTGAGACTACATAGTCAATGCCAGGTCAGTATGGGCTAGAATGAGACCCTACCTCTAAAAACCAAAAAAATAATTATTATAATTATAATAATACTTTAACAATGCTTTAAATAAGTCAATTAAATTTTATATTCAATTGGGTATTGTCTGCTTTATTTGTCAGTGACTGTTATAAAATTGTTAATGTCTTACAAGTTCAAAAATGTAGAAGTACAGTTAACATTGATCAGTGTCTGTCTCAATTCCATATTAAAAATGGATAGTACAATAGTAGTTTCCACAGGGATAGGAGATGTGGAGAGGAGGTGAGTTCATCATCAATCCAAAATTAAAGCTAAATAGGAGTATTATTTTGGGGGATAGAGCATATTGCATGTTAATGTTTTAATTTTTTTAAAGAGATTTTAAAATGTGCTAGTAAACAACAGGTAAGTGAATTGATTTCACTTCTTTGCTTGCAATTTTTTTTTTAATTTTGAAGAAAACAAATATTAATTATATGCTCATGAAAAAACATACATAATTGAACTAAGTTATTTGCAAGAAATGAAATTTACTGCATGGAGAATTTATATTAAAGGGATTTGATCAAATAAGGGATGTTATCCCTAGAAAATGCATAACTTTACAACAAAAATTTACATTGTGACAGAGGAAGTAGCATCTGTCTTGCTTTGAGGTGGAAGGAAAAGAAGTTCATCATGTTGCTCCCATATGTCAGCTTAGCTCAGCAACAGAATGAATGAGGTATTTGGAAAGCTAACAGTCTGTAGCTTTAAATAAATGTGAGACTATTCAGGATTTTGTAGTTTGTTTGAACTGTTTATTTCCTAAGAATAATATGAAGACAATTTGGATATTAAGTTAATTGAGTTCAATGTCTGATAGGTAATGATGGGTATTGATGGAGGCAGTGGTTTTCGATATGATTTACATGCAAATAAGCATAACTCAGTCTACAGAGCATGTGAGGCTACCAGGGTTAATATAATTTACTGAATCTGAAGGAAGAAGGTCTCCTAAATGAGATGAAAAGAAGCAAAGCAATGAATTTAAGAGCTAACTGACAGACTGAATGTGGAGTTGCATAAACATAAGTGAATGAGGTATGATTCCAAGTGTGTACTGGAAACAGTAGTACTATTTACTGACACAAACTTAGTAAAGCAACAATGAAACTAAATGGCCCCATAAAGAAAACGAATATTAAGTACTTGCTTTGGTAAAAATGCTGAGTTCCAGAAATTTTTGAAACCATAATGCTTCCTATCAAATTAATTACTGGAAACTTCAACTCTGGAGAGAAGCAACTATGAAGCATATTACTATAAATGGTAATTAAAGCTTTTAGAAGGATGGCACCTCAAGGAGCCTACAGGTAAAGAAAGTGTACCAGCACTGGGTAGGTAAATAATGTCAACAACTCTTAGTTACAGAGGAAGAGAAAATGTCAATGTATGCTTTTCATACCACTCTAAATATTTGGCTCAACACTTTGAAATGCATGTGTGTGCTTATGAGTGTGCATCTGAATATAATTCTTTATGCATGTGCAGATGAATGAGTGCAGTCACTGATGAACTTGTATGCACATATGTGTATAGGTCACAGAGCTACCTTGGGTATTACTCAGGAATGTCCTCTATCTTCTGATACAGGGTTTCTCATTGGTCTGGAGCTCACCAGTTCAGCTAGAATGGCTCGTCAGACAGCCTCTGTCTCTAGCTCCTCAATACTAGGAATGCAAGCCTGTGTGGTGTGCTGGCATTATTAGATGTTTACTGGTGGAGAAACTCAGGTTCTCGCATTTGGGCTGCAAACACTTTATGGACTGAACTATTTCTCCAGACTCTATAGTTTAAGAGTTTTTCATGATAAATGCTAAAATTAAAGTTATTTTAATTGCAATAAGCAGGCAAATGATTTTTAAATTATCAGTTAAAATTAAAGATTTTCAGAAGTTTGAGTATATTTAATACTATTCAAGAGTGATTTTAAGGAATAAATAGTAAGCTTGATTTTATACAAAAGGCCAGGAAGTGATAGAAGTTAATTATCATTTTTTAAATTATATTTAGAATAGGTTTATGTATGAAATTTAAAAAAATATATTTATTTAAATATATTAGGATGTGTAGTTGAGAAAATTAATAATTCACAATTAATAAAATATTATAAACTATTTTCTTAAAATATTGAAAATTATTGTAATTACATTTTTTGCACTGTCATATATGCTATAAAATTAACTTATATTTCATAATGTTTGCTGATCTAGATTTGATTGGCATGCAATCATTATGAGTTTAATATATATGCTCAATATATGTTGATTTAATGTAATATTCAACTCCTTTTAATGTGCACATAGGTTGAATTTAAAACATATACTGATTTAAATATTTTAAGCAGTTATGTAACATTAATGTTCACAATGAATAACATATTCCACCTCAAATAGTTACTGAAAATATGTCTTTCATTTCTATAGTTTTAAACATTGCAAAACTATAACTACTAAGCACACCATTTTCATTTATATTTTAAGAGTGAACATTTAAAAATAATAACTTTATATAATCTAAAAATAATACTATATTGTTAATCTTATACACATACATGTCCATAAACATATGTACAGGCACTATGCATTTGCAATACCACAAACATATGCAGATGTAGGTTTTAGTGTACTCAGAAAATAATATCCTGTTTGGTCCTCTCTTTGTCTGCCATCATCATTTCTGCACATTTTTTCCACACAATGGAATAATCAGTGTTTAGCCTCAGAATTCTTCAGAAGGTAAGTGCCATTCTTTTTGTCTCCTGTCTTGTCATAGTCCTGATAACATTTAACCACTAAGCCATTAATTATGTTGAGAGTGAATGGGAGACTTACAATCACAAGATTGTAAAATAAAAGCATCATGAGGAAGTTACATCTTCATCTTTCAATTTTTCTCATGTAATTTTTCAGTTTCTTCTCAATGTAGTCACTAAAATTACTTCATTTTGCAATATTTTATTCTTTATATCAATTGCACAAAATAATGGATTTCATCTGGAATTTTTATGAAGTTGTATAAGGTACTTTGAGTATACTTAAGTCACTATCATCCACATTTGTATTACCTCCCTCCCACTGCTTCTCTTTTTCTTATTCATTAACAGTTCCCCTTTTACTTTCCTGACTCTGGTATGATTGCACATATGAGAGAACAAAAAAACATGTAATATTTATTCTGTAGTCTTTTTTTGTTTTTGAAAACTATGGTCTCTATTTGTGGTAGTTTGAATATATGTCCCCCAATATATTCAGTGTTTTACTAGTTATAGTTTGCATCTGCAATCACCTTGCTAGAGGCAATGTCACTGGGGGCCCAGTCTGAAGGTGTGGGTTTGAGATTCCATTGTAAAGATATGCAAATGTGCCTAGCAGGAGTTCCTGAAGTGTGCTGTGTGACCTTTTGGCTGTAGTTTTGCTCTGTGTGCTGTGGTGGCTGGTTGGCTTTTGCTCTCTCTGTTTGGCCCTGTGGAGAGCAGGCTGTTTCTCCTGCCTTTATGGAACTTCCCCTGGATCTGTAAGTTTCAATAAATAATATCTCTTCCTCCATAACTGTGCCTGGTCTGGAAGTTCATCTCAGCAAACCTGAAGCTGTCTGCTACAGTAAAGTGGTACCGAGGAGTGTGGGGTGAGATGAACCTGACTGTGTGGATATTTGTCTTTTGGAACCTTTGTTTTGGAGGAATGGACATGGACTCGGTGCTTGCAACTGAAGGTTCCTTCTGGAGTGGTAAGCCAAGTTTTATGGACTATTCTGATGAGAGTTTGAGAATGCTAAGTGCAGATAGTACTGAACTTCGAGGCTTGGCTTATGAGGTTTCTAAGGGGAAGGAAAGACTGCAGAGGACTTTGTTGGAACTGGGCTACTGGCATAAGGGATGGCTACATTCCGCTATCCAGGCCCAGAAAGTTTGATCAAGGTTAAATTTGTAATGGACTGATATGCTTGGCTGAAGATATTGGACTGGGATTTTAAGATTTTAAGTTGGAAAACCTCAAGCAAGTTAAAAGTAGAGGTATTGAGACTGGTTTAGCTGCTATTGTCGACACATTAGCAATCTTAAGGAAGGTGGAAGAAAGTTTGCCTGACTGATTTACATTAAAACAATGGAGAGGATGCCTGAGGAAGGACTGTTAGAAATGCAAACTCTTTGGAAAGAGTTGACTGGAGAAGGTACCTGCTTTTCAAGGCTATGGTTTATTTTGTCCGTGGATTTATAATATGGCTGTGTCCTGCACACCTGGTATTAGTTTTGGAAATATGAAAAATGCATGGAGTGGTCATGAATTGCACACGGTTCCAAGAGCCGCTGCTGAGATGCGGCATGAGGCAGGGCATGAAGACCCTCAGGAATAGGCTGAAAGAGCCTTTGGAAGATGGACCGTGGTTTGCATGGAGACCTGAAGATGTTTTGGATATACCAGGACTGTGCAAAAGGGCTACCATGGAGTGCAGTGTTGGCATGGGATGAAAGTTTTCCCTGGCGACTCTGCCCAGCTGGAGGGGCGGATTGGAAAACCTGGAGACTGTTAGTCTCTGGTTATATTGAACTTGAACTGCAGAACTTTGATGACTGCTGATGGTGGTTGAATTTGCATTGTTTTAGTTTCTCCTTGCTATGCCTTATACCAGTTAAAAAATGTTTTACTCTGCCTTTACATGTTGAAAGTATTTAACTTGATTGATTTTACAGGACTCACTATCTTAAGTTGATCAAGACTGTGAGAACCTTTGAAATTGGACTGAGTACAATTTACAATGTGTGATAGTTATAAATCTATTGGGGGCCAGGAGCTAAATATATTGGGGGCCAGGGGCGGAATGTGGTAGTTTGAATATATGTCCCCCAATATATTCAGTGTTTTACTAGTTAAAGTTTGCATCTGCAATCACCTTGCTAGAGGCAATGTCACTGGGGGCCCAGTCTGAAGGTGTGGGTTTGAGATTCCATTGTAAAGATATGCAAATGTGCCTAGCAGGAGTTCCTGAAGTGTGCTGTGTGACCTTTTGGCTGTAGTTTTGCTCTGTGTGCTGTGGTGGCTGGTTGGCTTTTGCTCTCTCTGTTTGGCTCTGTGGAGAGCAGGCCAT
Organism: Orientallactaga sibirica; assembly: GCA_036365145.1. NCBI lineage: Eukaryota > Metazoa > Chordata > Mammalia > Rodentia > Dipodidae > Orientallactaga > Orientallactaga sibirica. The sequence goes on along the minus strand of JAEOAD010000017.1, from coordinate 9,724,189 downwards.
TTTTCCTGCCTTTATGGAACTTCCCCTGGATCTGTAAGTTTCAATAAATAATATCTCTTCCTCCATAACTGTGCCTGGTCTGGAAGTTCATCTCAGCGAACCTGAAGCTGTCTGCTACACTATTTCCATGTAGTGTACTCCAAACAGTGTGATTTTGCTCTTCTTATATCTGAAAATGACATTCTATGGTGGATACACATGCCATATCTGTGTCCACTCATCATTTGCTGACAGATATTTAAGCTGGCAGAAACTTTTACTAAGTTTGTTACTAAATAAATTATATATATATATATATATATATATATATATATATATAATATATTTCAATAATTAAAGGACTATAGTGCTATGGATATCTTTGGAGCTTCATAGTTAAACAGCATCCTAAGAGAAAGAAACCAATCCACTGTACATGACAAATTTTATTGATCTGTAAATGATTTTATATAATTTCAAAAAATATTTTTACTATGAAGAATTCCTCCCCATAGCTAGCTTAAAAATAACTGGCATATTTGGAGGCATAAAACACAAGCATGTATGTATTTGTGACTCACAACTTAAAATATTCAACAGCTGATATATAAAACTTATAGGCTGTTACAATTGTGGTAACATGTATCTTAAGACTCCCTTTAAATGTCATTTGGAGGCATAATCATCACCTACAATAGCATTAGCTCTAGTTTGCTCCCTTGTACTTCAGCACTGGCTATATTATACTTCTTCCTTTTTTTGAGAATGACAATTCTTTCTCAAACTAATGTAGTACTAAAGACATAAATATATTCCATCATGTTTCTTTTACTGTTTGTATCAATAAATTAAAAAAAATAAATTCAACATAATCTGTTAAATCTAGTTTATGAGCACGTTTGTGTCTTTCATATGTTCTATGTGTATGTGTACATGTGAATACTCTTAAGTGAAAAGAACAACTTTCTTTGGTTTAATTAGTAACAATATCAAAACTTTCAGAGAGCTCAAAACTAAAGTAGACATAAAACATATCCACAATATCTCAGGGAATTTTGCAGAAGAAAGAATGAAAAGAATATGAAGATCCATAGGTTGGAATTGCATATCCAGAGGCATTGTCCCACCTCCGACAATGACTGACTCACAACTCATAACTCACAACCCTATGTTGAATACGAGAAATACCTCTGATGAGGTCCCTCAGCAGAATGGGGGCCAGGAGGAGGGGAATGATGGTAGCAACACATGATATCTCCATACAAAATTTATACTTCATAAAAAATAAAAATGTTAAATATTTGTGTACTTTGACCAAAAGCATGGAAATAAGCTGGGATCAGATGAATTCATATTAATCAGAGTGATTAATGCTTTTCAGTAATGCAGATATAAAATGCATAGCATGCATGTGAAATTCAGGTTTCATTGGCAAGATTTAAGTGCTCATGACAAATAACTCCGTTATGATTCTTTGACCTATTTTACACCAACATGAGATTAATCCTTGAGTGAAATAGGGTCTACCTACTATGAAGCAATATTCACTCTTCATGGAGTACAGATGTCTAGATTTTCATTGATGATTAGAATTGCTATAAAAAGTATTTGAAATGAATGGTAATATAACATCATGTTTCTATTACTCAACAAATATTGACCCCACAAAACTGTATTTTGTAATTCATTTCAGCATATATCTACATTATACAATGAAAATGGGGAAATATGTTATTAATATCACATCATTGCTTATTGCATTATTGATCTCATTTCTTTCTGATTGAATTTTAAGTATTTCAAAGCCTAACTCTGCATCAGTAGGTGTCAGTGATACAATTTTTTTTTCATTTTTATTTTAAAGTGTTAGTCTTAATCATTGTATCCTTGCTTACACTTTTTGATTCCGCTGTGTTATGCTTTGTTTCCCAAGTAAAGCGGGTGTGCAGAAAGAAGCACTTGCATTCTCTTCCTGTTTTCACTTAGATTTATGGAAACTGGGATTAAGGACTTAAACCTGCTAGTAAGTATGAAATTAATTGTTAATTCTGAATGTCATGTGTTCTTCCAATGTACATTACTGAAGTTCAGTTTGGATATCAGTAACTTATGCCATGCTGATATTCAATCAAGAGTATTCACTTCTACAAAATGTTCACTTCACTGCAGTGAGTATGTGACAATAGACTCTTGAAATAGTCCCACAGCCAAATATTCTGAAGTCATGAGACAGCTTGATTCACAGCATATATTTTGACTTAAAATGTCTATTCTCAGGCTGGAGAGATGGCTTAATGTTTAAGGTGCTTGCCTGTGTGTGGGTCCCTGGTTCCTCAAGCAACCAGTTGCTTTCCAGCGTCCAGACAACTGTGGAGCAGGGTGTTGAGCAGCCATGAGTGTGACAGGAAGAAACACCCATGAGACAGCTTCAGAGAACAGCTCTCATTTATTCAATAAGGAAATAGGTTTTTATAAGCAGTTGAGAAAGAGAGCGGTAAGAGGGTTACAAGGGGATTGGTGGGTTCAAAGGTTGTTTGCCCATACCTAGTTGGCATATGGGGATGTTCATTCCAGCATGTAGGGAGAGGGTCAGGTGATCAACCTAGTGGCAGGAAGAGGTATAGAGTATGAGTCATAGGGGGATGGAGTGTGTAAAGGCTGTTGGCTGCTACTATAAGGAGTTTCCTAGGTAACTGGCCAAAGGTCACAGGGCTATTAGCAAAGCCTAATTCATATCAGGATGTCCAGGCACCCTAGGCTGGGGGGAAGGAGCAGCATTCCTCCTACTGGTCTTGGGGCCAAGATTTTTCTGAGAGTCCAGGCTCACTGCAACCCCCTGGGAAGGGGGGGAGGAGCCTTGCTCCTGCCAGTCACTGGACGAGAGTTTCCTGTGGTCCAGGCTGTTGCTACCTCTCTGTAGCCTGGGGCCCTAGTCATGTCTGATAGCTAAGGCCTGCTTTAACCTGGGGTCAATACTTGTGTCTGACATATGTGAAACCTAAGTACCCAGGTTCAATTCTCCAGATCTCACAGAAGGCAGATGAACATGGTGGCACATGCATCTGGTGTTCATTTGCAGTGGCTAGAGCCCTGGTGTGCCCATTTTCTTTCTCTCCCTCTCTGTCTCTAATAAGTAAATAAAAATTAAATAAAAATAAAAATGGATATTCTCTTCCCAATCCAATATCTTCTAATCCATACAAGCACACTAGTCTAAAACTCATTTTGTCACAGAATTAAGATTTCAGCCATACAGAAAGATGAGTGAAAAATGTATTCTCTCTTAAATTCAGTGCATTTTTGCCATAACTATGAATGTGAAATAAGTAAATGTATAACTACATGGATGTGTACACACAAACACACACACATACACACATTTTTCTAGCATGTGCCAACTTTGTATATCTGGCTTCAGTGGGGAATCAAACCCAGACTAGCAGGCTTTACAAACAATTGACTTTAACCTGTAGGGTCATTACTCCAGCCGATTTCTTTTTTGACAGTAGAAAATAAGGTAACAATTTTGATTTGGAGACTGAGAGCAGAAGAATGATGTATAATGTAGACTTGGCTGTACAGAATGCATTGCAGATATTTTCTGATTATTTTTATAGTGATTCTTTAATAATGTTTGAGAGTCAATCAAGTTGTTGCAGTTTCAAATGTTATAATCAGAAAGAAGAAAATATCATTGATAACACATTATGCAATCGTGTTGGATATGTTTTATTAGAGGACATTCGAGTGTTCCAATATGAAAGAAGGATAAGAAGATGCACAAATAGAAGAGCAAAAACTTGAAATGTTGTCAACAACCAAATTATGAGGCTTCATTAATTTATAAACTATTACTGAGGGTGCAGCTCAGTGGTACAGTGTTTCCTTGGCTTGGCAAAGCTCGGTTTGATCCTTATGTAGACACACACACACACACACACACACACACACACACACACACAGAGATTTAGAAAAGTCTATCAACCTCTACCCAGTAAGAATTATAGAAAATAATACTATTTGGAAAATGGATTATTGGGGAATTAAATATGAAATCAACATTCAATTATTTTTCTTATTAAATATTGAAACATATTTTCTATTTTAAGTATTTTATTAACTGTAAAGAGAATGTAAGAGAGTAAATGAATAAACAAACTAATGAACATGGGAGCACCAGGGCCTCTTGTCACAGCAAATGAATTTCAGAGGTATGTACCACTTTGTGTGCTGCCTTTAGGTAGACTCTGGAAATTGAACCTGGGCCAGTAGGCTTTGCAAATAAGTTCCTTTAGCTTCCAAAACTGTCTCCCCAAAATAAAACACGTTTTGAACCTGAAATATGTTACTGACAGAAGTGGAGTTAATGGGTAATGAAACTCAGAAGTGGTTCATCTGTGGAGAGCTAGATAGATGATTTTCATTTTTCTTTTGCTTTTTTGAATTTATTATTATTATTATTGACCTGGTTATTGAAAAACTCTATACAAATACATCATAGACGCACTTAAACATTTTCATTTAAATCTCTATTCATAGATACTGTCTTATTCAAGTCTTCCCCCTGATTTTGTCCTCTTCATTCAGTCACATGAGAGAGACAGTGAGAACTTTGTGTGTAGTTCTGCTATGCCAATGAAGAATAATAAGTTTTGGAAGGTGAAAGGTATTTGTAAGTCATTTTTCTTTCACGTGCAGTCTGTACAGCCATATAATGGAGGTATTTCTTGTGTGGTTTTCAGCTGTAGCAGCTATGAGGTTACAGTAGTTCTCTGCATTTTACAGTTTTTTTTTTTTAATATTATTTTCCAAGTTTCTGCATTTATTCAGATTAGCTAAGATCTGGGATCACAATTTGGGAAGTCTTGAGATTTGTGATTTCACCCACTGCTTTTAGACTTTGTTATTAATTATACCTTATATTTGAAATGTCTTCATTTGCTTTTTCATACCAATCCCTGATTTATGGAAATGATTTAAAGCTCCAGAAAGACACACTCATTTATAAGCAAAGCTGTTTCTAGGATATGAGTGAAATTAGAAGCTATATGTATTAAGTAAACCCTATAATAATAGTATTTTTGATGTTTTCTCTAATTTTTGGAAGGTCTATTCTTCCATAAAATTTAGAAAAGTCTATTTGAAATATCTGCCTTAGCTGAGCTTAATTGAAAACAAAAGAACCAAAACAAAAATATATCATCTTGAGGGGCTGGAGAGATGGCTTAATGGTTAAGTGCTTGCCTGTGAAGCCTAAGGACCCTGGTTGGAGGCTGTATTCCCCAGTATACATGTAAGGCAGATGCACAAGGTGGAGCATGGATCTGGAGTATGTTTGCAGTGGCTGGAGGCCCTGGCATGCCCATTCCCTCTCTCAGTGTGCCTCTTTCTCTCTGCCTGTCTGTTGCTCTCAAATAAATAAATAAAAATTAAACAAAAATATTTTTAAAAAAATATCATCTTGAAATGTTCATTACATTTGCCATTTAGTTAAGCCTAATATTTAAAGATTTATATTTACCACAGCATTTCCTAAAGTAAAATTTAGAGAAAAATATACTATCAGCATCCTAAAATATGGGAAATGTAAAGAAAAAGAGAACATTCTCTGGCATAAACATCATTCTACTGTGAATTCTGTAAGTGATTTAAAAATTGATTACTTCCTTTATTACAATTTTCTGCAAAAATATTCCTGATTTCAGGGCATATGTTGAAGTTTATTCCATGGGTCTCAGAACTTCCTCTCTACTCTAACTCTTAGGATGCTTCACTGAATTCTCTAGTATTAAATTCCTTTGAAAACATAAATTTTCATCAGTAGCTCAGAAACATAAAGCATAAACATTAAAAAGAACATAAAATGTAAACATAAATAAATAGCACGTTGCAATTATTAGAAAATCCTGAGCTCTTATTTTAGATGCTCACAATTTATTCTTTCATAATGTTTTTCATTATTTCTAATTATCTGATTTTCTGTTCCTCTGAATGGTTATTATGTAAGTAATCATAGGCAATAATAATGATTCTTTCCTACAGTTATCCTCTCTCCTTTTCTGTTACTTTTTATTCGGTTTTACAAAAAAAAAAATCCTCAAATTCTCTGTCATTTATACCATGAAATTAGTACATCAAGTTCTGTAAATTTATTATATGTATAGTATTGCAAGTCAGAAATACACTGGGCTCTGTTACTTTACTTGTTATAAATATACCTCAGCTGGTATCTTACCAGCATAGCCTGAGATAGAGTCTATTTCCATTTTATTAAGGAATGTTTACTTCACTATGGGTATGGGAATCAGCTTTCTCCTTCTTTCCTTGTTGTCTGGAGTAGTCATACACAGCTGCAAATGAGCAGCCATCACATTATCTCATGTTCCATTCAAACCCTAGCGAAATTTCGCCTTAAGCTTAAAATCTCTCTGATGCTCTTTTTAATTCCTCTTTATATATCCAACTTTCCCTCCTCACCTCTTGGGTGAACTAATTGAGGAGTATATGTAGGGGATTGTAACCTAGAGGTAAGGGGTTATCAATACGTAAGAACTAAAATGAAATAAGTAACAATGGACTAACGTTCAGGTTTTAAGCTTTTACATATTTGACAGTATGTCTAATAAAGTGACTGTTTAAAGATTTTATATTTATTTATTTATTTGAGACAAAGAGAGGGAAAGAGAGAGAGGGTGAGGAAGAATGGGCAAGCTGGGGTGTCTAGCCACTGCAAGTGAACTACAGACATGTGTACCCCCTTGTGCATCTGGCTTATGTGGGACCTGGAGAATTGAACCGGGGTCCTTAGGCTTTTGCAGGCATGTGCCTTAACTACTAATCCATCTCTCTGTCCCTAAAATGACTATTTAAAAACACATATTCATTATTTAAGGAAATACAAAAATGCTACAGCTCAATAAATTTAATTTGATAATATCTCTAAAAAAATCAATATTTTGGCTTTTGAGCCTACAATACACTATAGGAATGATCCAAATAATACACTAGCAAACACAGAAAATACCATATAGTTTTTTTTTTTTTTTTTTTTTTTTTTTTAGTTTGCCAAACTTCAAGTTTGTTTCCATACATAATGTCATATTATTTCCTAGGATGAACAAATTTGAAATACAACAAACTCTAAAATAACATGCAGAGAGAAGCTGAAACCTGACCCATAATCAACATAAATAAACCCAAAATAGCTGAGCACAGATAGCCTGCATGTTGAGCTACAAAATAAGAATTTTTTATAAATTATATTAAAATGTTTGAAAATTTAGAAATGCATGAACACATGGAAATATTTTGCAGAGAGAAACAAAAGGCAGCTCTTTATAAATAGGTGTTGAAACCAGAGGCTTAGGAGTGTCACTCAGCTGGTAGAAGTGCTTGGCTAACCTACACTAAGCACAGAATTTATTCCCCAACACCACACAGTCCTGATGTGGCAGGGATATCTTAGAAGATAGAGTTAATCAGTGAGGCCCATGAGACTCCCTCAAACAATGTAGGCTATTGTCAAAGTGTTTGGTTACCAACCAGAACTAGATGGTAAGATCTCATTCCTGAATAGATAGTAAGACCAGGCTGAGGTCACACAACACTGAGAAATCAAGTTGGAAATGGAATGGAAGCCATGTTTCTGCTGAACTAATACCAGTGTTGGAAAGGGCTTGTGAATCCCAGAAAAAAGTTATCTACAGTCTGAACAAGCGGTTCATCCTGAAAGCTACAAAATCAAACAGTCATATGAGATGTATCCAACAGTATAATGGTGTCACATAAGTTATAGGGGTACTCAACTGTCCTCTGATTGGTTAAAAGGCCAAGCTTAGTTAGAGGCAGTTCATCCCTGGTACTGCAAATCTGCAGATAAAATCTAGACATGGCCTTGGGCTGGGTGAGTAAGTTCATCTGGTGATGAAAATGAGGCAAATGAGAAAGATACTGATACCACAACACACATTCAAAGATGTCAATCTGATTCTGATGTACACAAACTTCCTTTTTGACACTGAGAAATGGATACTTGGACTATGGAAAAAGGGAAGAGTAGTGAAATATTTGACATAGTTCAATTATGAAAATCAAATGCTTTAATTTTATCAACTTATCACTGATAATGCAAACATTACTTAAAATTACAAATAAGTATAGCTATGTTGTTTTAGTTGCAATAAAATTTGATGTGCATATTAGCATAAATATGTCAGAAACAAGAAGATATAGTCTCATCAATTATCCAATTTATTTTTTCTTTATCTTCAGAACCCAATGAAGCATAAATTATCTTTAATCTTACTAAGTAGCAAAATGAGACTAAAATAGAAATTATTAAGAAATTTAGTTATACTTATAAAATATAGGTAATAAATAGGGGTTAGATTCTAATAAGATCGAGCCAATATTCAATGCTTCTCTCTCCTATGACCTTCATATCTGGTGGACTAGCATCATAATGTTCAAGGGTACACATGGTACCTTGAGAGTATATGTAAGGGATACTTATATTAATGGATATATATATATATATATATATAATGTTAAACTATATAACATTTTATACTGACATATATTATGAATATAATATATAACATATTACCTTTGGTCTGTATATTACTATAGGAGCTATGAAATCTGAGCCATAAACAAGAGCCAGCAAGAAATTAATAATGAAATGAACAAACAAAAGTATTTCATGATAATTCAGGGTGTAGAGAATGTAGTCTACAGAATTAGAAAACTATCCAAGGTAATTGTCACTTTTTGCAGGGCTTTCTGTATTCTTGTGTAGTCCCAATTGCTGTATGAAATTAATATGAAACAGTTACTGGGAATTAAGCTTTCAGAGAACAGCAACAGTGCAGAAAACAACTTAAGATCCCAGTCCTTGAAATTAAGCTTTATAATCACCCTTACATGAGTATAAATTCTGATGTAATCCATGTTAACACTATGACTTTGAAAATGGTGCATAAAATTTAATCTACAATTTTACATTGATCAAGTAGTTGTATTAACTCTCCAGTTCACAGACATATGTTATTTCCCTGTGCTTTATTTAAAGGTACTTTTACAATGTTGATCCCCAACCTTGTGGATTTATCCTGGTGTTTTACCTCCATCTTTTCTAGGATTAGTAATTGACATGAATACTGACAGGATGGACACCTTTATCTTGTTTAAACATTGTGTACTTGATTCAGTCCTATATTCAACAACTCTACACTGCTAGCCTGCTGAGCAAGAATCTACTAGCAGTAGTTATTACTGTTTCTTTTTTGTACAAAGATGATATTCTCTGTGCACCTGAGAAACAGTTAGCTGTTGGCAAACTGCAAATGAAACACCTGCTTGCAAAATACACATAGGGACATCTGCAGTGGCTCATGTACTGGCAGCACATTTTGTCTGGCAGTTTCCTTTAGGTGTAATGAATTGGGAAAATGTGTCTTTTACAGAACCTTAATGACTTTCCATAATACAAGTAGGTAGAAAAAATGTGAAGAGACTGATGATTTTAGCACCTGTGTTTGTTTAATTCCAGCCAAAGCAACAACTGATGTTTGCTTGTTAGGAGAAGTAGAAATATTGGCTGAGAAAAAAAAAAATCTGCTTAACTCAAAATCCCAAAACTTCAACAGCAAATTCTGAGTGATTTTAAAAATTCTTCAAGACCAATAAATAAATGTCAGACCATGACCCCTTTCTAAGCATAATCCTGAGGAAGGCACTCTAGAAAATTCTTAGGCTGTCAGCATATGTGCTTCCAGAATACGGTAACTAATAAGACTCATATTTGTGTAGAGTTAGAGATGTGATTCATATAAGAAAAAAACTGGCAAGAATATATTTAATTTTGAATTAAACTTCATGTACTTGGAATAGACATGATACCGTTATTCTTACAATGATTCTTATCAAGGATACACTGGGAATGAAAATTTGTGCTGTAGAATCTGACAGCTGACCAAGCTGCTTTGTCAGGTGTTAGGTAGAAAGTCATCTTTCCCAAACCATCAATCACATCAATATTATATAGGAGACTATTTTCACTTTATTATCTCTCTCTTTCTCTCTCTCCTCTCTCTGTCTCTCTTCTCTGTCCTTCTCATCCTTACTACCTCTCAGACTCCCCCCACTCCTTTCTCTCACTTAAAAAAGAATATTTTAATTGAAGCAACTTATCAGTCATCTGTTTATCCATCATCTATCATCTAGTTACCTACCATCTATCTGTCTGTCATCTAAAATGACAGCAATTGTTTTAATGGGGTTCACTGGCCTGATAGTCTAGCATATTTGGGGAATTCTAGAAATGACAGAAGAGGTGTCATCCCCAATAACATATGAATACACACTCACACATACAAACTCAATTATATACATATATTTCACATTTTCTTTACTCAATCAACAGCTAATAGCTGGCTATGCTGATTGTACCACTTTGCTATTGTGCCTACCTCCACATGAAACATAGACATACAGGTACCTGTAGTACGCTGACTCAGATTCCTTTGTGTATATTCCCAGCAGTAGGGCAGCTGTATCAGATAGTGGTTACATCTCTAGTATTAGAAGGATCTCCATACTGATTTCTATTATGGCACTAAGTTCACATTCCCATTGTTCCATTTCCTTGTACCTGCACCAGCAGAAAGTATTGTTTTCCTAATGGACATTTGAACTTCAGTGCATATAATTTCGATATAGGTTTAACTTATATTTCCCTGACATATCATTATATTGAACATGTTTTCATGTGTCTATTGGTTCTTTGTACATCATCTTTTGAGAACTTGTTCATTTCATTTGTTCATTTATTGACTGGATTTTTTGGCTTTCTTGTGTTTTGAGTTCTCAATATATTATAGATATAAACTCCCTGTCAACTGTATAATTAACAGGTATTTTCTACACTTAGTTAATGGTTCCCTTTGCTGTACAGAAGAAGCATTTAATACTACTTATTAATTTTTGTATTATTTTCTACCTATTAGAGACCTTTTCAGAAAATCCCTACTTGTGTCTACTTTATCAAATGTCCCTCATATATTTTCCTCTAGCAATTCCTTCCAGAGATTCAAATTGCATAAAGGTCTCACATTTTGAATCATTCTTTCTACAGGGAGAAAAAGAGACATTTTTCATCTTCTACATTTGGATTTCTTTTTCTTTATTTGGATATCAAAAGCTAAGATGAAAGGAATTTTTAAAACTAATATGATTTCAAAAGCAAAACCATTCCAGAGAGAGTTTGCAAACTGGAGATGGTTATGGAAGAAGACAAGTATTTTATGAATGAGAAGCCAGCTCATGAACAACTAAAACATCCATGAGCAAAGATGGGATAAGATGAGCATCAATACCAGGGAAAGTGAATTTATAATGAGTTATTAAAAGGGTCTTGCTATCAAAGCCTGACAACCTGTGTTTAACTCCCCAATACCCACCTAAATCCAGCTGTACAAATTGGCTCATGTGTTTGGAGCATGTTTACACTGGCAAGAGGCCATGGCTTGTCTCCTCCACTCTATTCATAAATAAATAAACAAATAAATGATATATTTTTTAAAAAGGTCCTGAGAATATGGTTCAGCATTAAAAATAATTTGTTTGGAAAGCCAGCCTACCTGTTCAATTTCCCAGATACCTACATAAAGCCAGACAGGCAAGAGACTTTGTTATACATATATACACACATATATACAAACACAAATACACACTAATAAAAAATAAATAAAGAAATATATAAATAAGTGAATAAATAAATAACATTAACAAAAGATCTAAGAAGTAGTCATGGATTTATAATGTCAATTTTGAATTTCTATTTAATGCCTATAAAAAGTAGGTCACTGGGGGCTGGAGAGATGGCTTAACGGTTAAGGCACTTGCCTGGGAAGCCTAAGGACCCAAGTTCAATTCTCCAGGTCCCACGTAAGCCAGATGCACACGGTGGTGCATGCATCTGAAGTTCGTTTGCAGTGGCTGGAGGTCCTGACACACCCATTTTCTCTCTCTCTCTCTCAATTTCTCTCACTGTTTTTGTCTGTAATAAATAAATAAATAAATAAAAATAAAAATAAAAAAAATAAAATAAAACTGGAGAATTTATGTCTATAAAATCTTGCAGAAAATATTTAGAGGAATTTGGTCTTAATACAAATTACATAAAGATACTTACAAGTATTTGGCAAGAAATATTGACAAATCCTTAAGAATGGACTGATAGTGTTAACAGTAGAGCTGTGATTTATTTCTTCCTGCTTGAGGGTCCAGCGTTAATAACTGAATTAACCCTCGTCACTTTGTAAACAAATTCAGAGCATTTGCCGATGTAAATATACTTGGAAATTCTTATAAATAAATGGGTTTTGGCAAGAAATGACTTGCCTGTCTGCTTCCTTTATGGTTAATATGTGAAGAATTTAGGGAGTTACAGACCATGTCCAGCTAAAGAATGAAAGTTAGTCAAACACATGGAATAAAAAAAAAAATACTGAAATTATTCATCTAACAAAAACTTGCACAAATGGCAAGGTGTCCATTTCTCTTTTATAGCGATATGGGAAGTAGAAACTTTCTTCAGGGGCATATAGCCTCTACCAAGAAAATAAAATAATTTAAATTAAATTAAAAAGGTTGTTTAGGGCTTTGTGATGTATAAACCTTGGAATAATTTCTAAAGTGTTCTATTGGAGATTATCTATGGATTATGTTTTACTAATTTAGTCACCATATGGGGTTGCAACAATGCTGGTTAGTTGTTGAATTTCAAACTCAAAGCTTGATGCTTACATTGCAAGCACTTTACTCACTAAGCCATCTATCAAGTCCCACTTTACATAAATTTTAAATAATCATACTATAAGAAACAAAAATTCTTTCACATATATGCATTATGATCAGTTAGAGGGTGAAGATTTTTTATTTTTAACTTATGCTTAAACATATCTAAAATGAATGCTAAAATAGCAAAAATGTAATAAGGTTCATCCATAAAAGAAAATAGCATATCAAATATCAAAAAACAGACCAACAAAAACACAATTAAGGGGGTGTATCAAAGGGATACACAAGTCAACTACTCAGAGTAGCTTCCATCCAAGCCACTTTAGAATTGTGTATAAAGGGAGAGGGGCAGCTCAGTAATAGAGATACAAAATTGGATAGTGTGATTCCTGACAGGACGTGATGCACAGAGCCCTGTACTTCTGTTCTTTTCCCCAGGGCTCATAAACTGAACATAATAATAATAAGAATATAAGAAACATATCAATAGATGAGCAGTCAATATAGCTAATATTCTTCAAAACTGTCAGATTCATAAAACATAAAACAAGTCATAGTAGTCACAATACAATATTACCTGAACACATGAAAATTCAGTGTTATACAGAATTCTGAATGGGTTTACAATATGACTTCTACTATCTAGATATTTTATCAAGGTCAGTTTACATAAATTCTCCACATTTTAAATCCTCTCTAAATACTGGTAACAGTGGGTAATATTGTGAAAGAATCATATGCAAAACTTTTAGAATAGATAATAGGTTATAAATCACATTATATAACTATAAATACCATTACATCAGGCTAAATAAGAAGTGGCTGGAAAGATGGCTTAGCAGTTAAAGGCTTGCCTGTGAAGCCTAAGGACCCCAGTTCGACTCTCTAGGACCCATGTAAGCCAGATGCACAAGGGGGCATATACATCTGGAGTTAATTTACAGTGGCTGGAGGACCTGGCATGTGCTGCCTATTTCTGTATCTCTCTCTCTCAAATAAATAAAGTGTAGAAAAAAAAAGAGAGAGAAAAAGAAATTTCAAGGAGCTCCTGCCATGTGGGGAACTGTAGGAGATAAAGATAAGGAACCCATATGGAGAGTAAGGGATAAGGGAGCCTACCCCACTGGGCCTGGGCTAGGGCCTAGGCTGAGCACCTCCTGGCTGGGCCTGCGCCTGAGCTGAGCCAGAGCAGGCCCATCCAAGGGAAAAACTCACCCACAGCTGAAAGTTCCCAAGTGATCAGAGAGCTAAAGAGCCTGACCTCCCCTTGCAAAGATATTTATAACCTTAGGGCCGTGGGTTGTCTTTTGGTGAGGGCTAGGGGCTGTCTCAGGAAGAGATTAGCTCTGGGGGCTGAACATGATGAACCACAGTGTTTAAATCCTATGAATCCCTCCCACAAGGGGTCATGACTGATTGTGGAAAAATAGTTATTTGGAACTAGACAAAAGATAAGAAAAACTTTCCTGCCCTTTTTACCTTCAGGGGTCCATTCACTCTAACTCTACCCCCCTTCAGTTCCCTAGTGCACAAGTAAATTATCAGTGTATTAGAGCATGCCTGTAAACTGGGGAGGCAGAGACACCAGCATGCCTGGGACTTACTGGCTAACTAGTTTGGGCCTAAGCAGTGAAATTCAGGCCAATTATGGACAATGACTCAAAAATAAGTGGATGATATACCTCAGACCTCCACACTCATGTGCGAACCCATGTATGTACATCTACACCCACATGTGTACCCACGTGCATATGAAGATGCACAAACATCTACATGCAAACCACACACACACACACACACACACACACACACACACACACACACATAAATGCAAAAGGAGTAATTTTTCTATTTATCTTATTTATTCTATGTGTTTGTATGTGTGTGGTAAAATGCACATATGCATGCATTTTGATATGCATGTTGGCATGTAGGTGTGTAGAGGCCAAAGGTGATGTTCTGTCTTCCTCAATTTATCTTTCTACCTCCCAACCACTGGGACTACAGGAGGTCCATTGCACTTATATGAGATTGCTACAGGATCTGGGTAAGCAAATTCAGGTATTAGCACTTGGGAAGTAAACACTTTGTCCTCTGTTCTATCTCCCAAACTTTACTTGTATTTGCTAATTGGTTAAATGCTGTTTATGTGCTGGAATAATTGTTCAGTGTTTAAAGTACTCATCTATATAGCCTAAGGTCCATGTTTGATTCCACAGTGTCCATGCAAAGTTAGATGAAAATGGTAGTGCAGGTGTCTGCAGTTGCTTTTTAGTGGTAGAAGGGCCTGGTGCATGCTTTCTCACACTCTCTTCTTCCTCTTTTTCAAAAATAAATAAATAAACATTTATTTATTTATTTTTGCATGTGCGATTATGGTTTTATATATATATATATATATGTGTGTGTGTGTGTGTGTGTGTGTGTGTGTGTGTTTGGTTTGCATGTGTGTATGAACATGTATGTATTGGTGTGAGTGCACAGTTGTGTGCTGTGTGAGTGCATATGGAAGCCAAAGGTTGACTCGGCGTGCCTTTGATTGCTTCAATTTATGGAGGCAAAGTCTCTCACTTAACCCAGAGCTAACCAATGTAACTATTTTAGCTTCCAGCTTGCCCTGTCTCCACCTCCCAAGCATTGTATGTATAGGGGAGGCTGCCACACCTTCTCATTATTTTCATTATTTCTAGGGAACTGAATTTACACTTGCTTAGCAAATGCTTTACCAACCATCTCCCCATCCCCCTTACATGGTTCAGTTTTAAAAACCAGTAGTAACATGTATTGTTTCTAAACAAAATAATTCATATTTAAGGACAATTTAAAAATAGAACAATTTATTGTAAATATAAAAGTTTAATTAAGTATGGCTTTTACTATAAGTTGTGAATTAATCTTATTTAAATTCCAATTGATTTATTTTCCTTATTGTTCTCTAGTTTCATTAGAAATACGTGGATAATAAAAACAGTATTGTAAAGAATGAAAATACTCTGTATTTAGTATTAACCTCATTTTTCTTTATAGTACATGTAATTTTGAAAATATTAGTTAAATATTAGTTAAAACTAGGTCAATGAATTAATATCTGCTTTACTTGTAGCAAAATTGTATAAACATTTTAATATGTCCTATATGAACTTTGCTACAATTTAATGTCGAAAGAAAAATGAACATAGAATTAAAAAAATTGCTTCACACAATTCTCCATGACTTATATACATTGTATAACATAAATACTAACCCTATTGTACACATTTTGTTTTCTAGATTAAAAAATTGAAGAACTATGTTAAAATGCATTCCAAATTATATCAATACCAATGACAACATCAAAACAAATAAAGATAAAATATTCAATGTGTATTTTAGATATTTTACTCTAAGTTTAATTTTTATATTTAATTTCATATAGGATGGTTACTGTAAAATTTGGGAGTGACCAAGACCATGCAAACCACTCCAAGGCAAAGATGAAATCTTTTATTTGGAAAAATCACAAGCTGCCAGGGCTGACTCTCAAGAGAGGAGTACAGCCAACCTGAGTTTGTAGGTAGTAGGCTTTTTAGGGCTTTTAGTTGGGGGAAGTTGAGGAAGGGAAAAGAACTCCTTTGGTCTTTGCATTGGCCATTTCAAATAGGTAGGGTGTGAGACCAGAACAGTTACCAGGCGATTTACAAGATGAGATAAGAGGGCAGAAAGGATGACCTGGGGCATATTAGGCAAGGAACGGATAATGGCTGGGCCTTTCCTTGAGGAATGTGAAAAATCCACTTCTGCATCTCTGTCACCATCCTGCTGTCCTTGGTGACTCTATTTTGGGAGCCTGTCCCAACCTAACAGTTACCATAGCAATCACCATTATGCCACACATTTTCTTTAACATAGCATGAGTGAAAAAATAATAGTTAAGCTTTATGTAGCTGAAATGTGTGATTTTTTTTCCTTCTCATTAATCCATTATTTTTAAATATCATGGAGGTACTTACATTTTAACATTTGTGAGCACTTAAACCAGGTAGAGTGCATGCTAAGAAAAAATAGCTCCCAAAATGTCATTTTAGGAATAATTGGAGAACTGGCCAAAATCATGAATGAAATTTGGCTTTATTGTCACCGTTCAGAAACTCAGAACAAAGAAAAAATAAACACTATGCCAAAGAGGGCTGAATTATACAATAAATAAGGAAATAAGGTTCTTCACAAAATATGAAATTTTTCATGAATATACCTCATGGTGATTTAAAATATGATTTGCCCCACAGCACACTTTAATAAATTTGAGACATACTAGATAGGTAAATTCAATATAGATAGATAGATACAGATGATATAGATATAGATAGATATAGATATAGATATAGATATAGATATAGATATAGATATCTCCGTATAGTTATAAGTTTCTTTTGAAAGTGGTTTGCATAATTTCCTAGTGAGTGCTTAGACAGATATAAGAATTTCTTCATCATAAATTCCTCATAGGTCACCATTTTAATAGGTAGTTTTAATTTGATTTTTGGGGTTTTTGTTTGTTTGTTTTTGTGTTTGTTTATTTTGTTTTTGTGAGGTAGGGTCTTGCTCTAGCCAAGGCAGACCTAGAATTTACTATGTAATTTCAGGTGGCCTCAAACTCATGGTGATCCTTCTAACAGCCTCCTGAGTGCTGGGTTTGAAGGCATATAGCACACACCCAGTGCTGATTTTTTTTTTTTTTTTGTTTTGGAAACAGAATTTTAATATTTAGACAAGGCTGGACTGAGAGCCATGATCCTCCATCCTCCACCTACTGAAAGTGGGAATCCCAGGGCCCATATCCATGCCAGGCTCATCTATGTTCTCTATTTCTATCTAATGTTTCACAGAGAAGTAAATACAGCTATTGACTTACAAGAAATTATGTTTAAAAATTAATTTGAGTTAGTGCTTAAGGAAAAACACAGTATTTTGCTTATACTTTAAAACACACACACACACACACACACATATATATCATAGTCTATCATATATACACAAAATGTACACATATTTTGGTTTATATGTCATATTTCTTTCTCTATTTGGAAACTCAAAGTCACAAGGTAGAGGTCATTAAGAGATAAAGTGAAGCACTGAGAATAAAATAAATTTTTATTATTTTTAGACATACATTTTTTAATTTTGCATATATTTATTTTGTAGTTATTTTTCTCATGATCTATGAAATATTGGCACATCAATGATTATTTCTCCCATCCTTGAAAAACCAGGCCCAGCAATCACTAGCTTCCAAGATCAGGTGAGATAGGGTTACACTCAGGGTGGTGTGGCCATAAACTCAATGGTTATTTTCAAGTAGTTGGAATTCAGGAATTAAAGACTATGGTTTATAAAAGGTAAGATAAAAATAATGTAATTATTATTGTAGAGAAACAAGAGACTAAAACAATTTAACCAAGAGGAAATTTGTAATAGTTACAAGAATCCAGAAGACAATTACTCACTTCAAGATGAAATGATGAATAAAAATGCTGTGGATGAAGTAATAACTAGGTAATATCTCCATAATTATTAAAATACATCATGTAAATTAATGGGTTTAGTTAAATACATGTTTAAATATCAGTTCAGGGCACTAAAATAGGCATTGCAGACAAGAAGTACAGCTACTATTTAAAATTGGATGGCAAGCAAAAACTAAAAAATGGTGACATAAAACTATCAAATTTCTGTTACTACACACACACACACACACACACACACATATATATCCCATTAAAATATGTAAACAATAATTAAAATTAAAACTGAAATAAATAATTATAAAAATGTAGAAAAACATTGTAATTTGTCCAGAAATATTTACAATTATATTAAAAATCATATAAAGAAATCAGAACTCACAAACAGATAATTTTTGGATCACATACTTAAATATTTTATGAAGATAATATTTGTCTGGATAGTGAAAAGCTATAAAAAATATTATTACTACCCAATTGTGATAAAAACACTATTAAACAATAAATGGGCTATGGAAGAAATCAAAAAGGAAATTGTAAAATTCCTTGACCTGAACGATAACAAAAGCACAGCATACCAAACCTTATGGGACACAATGAAGGCAGAACTAAGGGGAAATTTTATAGCACTGATTGCATCCATAACAAAGACAAAGAAGATTAAATTTAACCTAACCAAAGAAAGTAAAATTAATAACAACAATCCACCTAAAAGCTTTGGAAAACAAGAAGAATCCAGCCTAAGAGTTCTAGATGGAAATAAATAATTATGATCAGGGCAGAAATTAATAAATTGCATACTAAGAAAACAATTAAGATAAATGACTAAATGAAGTCCTGATTCTTTGAAAAAATAAACAAGATTGATAAACCACTGGCTGATTTGATCAAACAAAATTAAAAATAAAAAGGGAGACAATAGACATCAATAAAATTGGAAGATGCCCCGCATGGTGGCGTATGCCTTTAATCCCAGCACTCGGGAGGCAGAGGTAGGAGGTTTACCGTGAATTCAAGGCCATGCTGAGACTACATAGTAAATTCCAGGTCATCCTGGGCTAGAGTAGGACCCTACCTTGAAAAACAAAAACAAAAACAAAAACAAAAACAACAAAAAAAAAAAAAAAAATGGAAGAATCATCAGGACATTTTCCCAAACCTCTACTCCTCAAAAAAAGGATAAACTGGAAGAAATGGACATTTTCTTAGGCACATACCACCTAATTAAACTAAGTCAAGAGCAGATAAATCTCCTAAACAAACCTATTACATCAATCAATAGTGAAAATGTAATCAAATACCTCCTTAAAAGGAAAAGGACAGGACCTGATGGATTCTCAGCTGAACTCTATCAAACCTTCATCAAAAAAATGAATCCACTATTTCTCAAGCTATTTCACATAACGAGAGAATAGGAAATGCTCCCCAATTTCTTTTATGCAGGTAGCATCACCCTAATACCAAAACCAGGCAGTGACAAAAGAAAAGAAAACTATAGACCTATATCCTTAATGAACTTGGATGCCAAAATCCTGAACAAAATCCTTGCAAACTGAATTCAACAACACATAAAAAGCATTATCCACCTTAATTAAGCAGGTTTCACCCCAGGGATGCGGAGATGTTTAACCTAAGGAAATTGACTAACATAGTATGTAACATAAATGAACAAACACAAGAACCACATGATCATTTCATTAGATACAAAGAAAACCTTCAACAAAATATAATATCACTTCATGATCAAAATGCTGGAGAGACTAGGCATGGAGGGTTTATATGTCAACGTAATGAAGGCTGTATACAGAACACCTAAAGCCCAAATCACATAAGACTTAAGAAGATCCTATTAAGAACAGAAATAAGGCAGGGGTGTCCACTGTTACCACTGATCTTCAACATAGTAGTATAAATCCTAGCTTGAGTAATAAGGTAGGAGAAAGATATTAAAAGGGATAAAAACTGGCAAAAAGAAGTCATATTAGCCCTTTTGGAAGATGACATGATCCTGGAAATAAGTGACCCAAAAGATGCTACAGTGAAACTTCAGCAAAGTGGCAAGATACAAAAATCCACACCCAAAAATCAGTAGCCTTCCTATATGCAAAAGATCAAAAACAAACAGCAGATAATGAAATCAGGGAGGCTACAAAAAACAATCTAATACCTTAGACTAACACTAATCAAGGTTGTGAAAGACGTGTAAGTACTGAAAACCTAAAAACACTGAGGATACTCAAAACCAATCAAAACAAAAATACCGAAGCTGCTGAGAACTCAACTCTAAAGTAGACTTAAAGCGCACCCACCAAGGCTCAGGGAATTTTGAGGAAGAGGGGATGGAAACAACATAAGAGCCACAGGGTGGAAGGGAATATCCAGATATATTGTCCCACCCTCCACAGACTGGTGCTCTCACAACTCATAATCCACAGCTCAATGATGAATACCAGCAATCCTACAAAGGAGGGACCTTAGTGGAATGTTAGCATAAGGGAGGGAAATGATGGTACCAATATATGATGTGTCCATATAAATTTCTATTAAATAGTAAAAAATAAAATAAAATAAAAGATATTAACTTATTTGTCTTAGACTTAATGTGCCCTTAGACACAATATGACTTAACTGCAGACAGGGATTAAAGAGAATAGCCTAAAATTTCATTAGTCCTGTGTCTTTTCCAATAATATATAAATCACTAGTTTTGAATATTCTTATTGATCTTTTACTTGGGCAAAAACTACCTTACAAAGAAAGATTAATAGGCCAAAAATGCTTAAAGTTTATGGCCCATTCATGCTCTGTGCTTGTATGAGATGATAACACAGAATCTCATTAATATATGCAATTAATATTTGATGATAAAAAGAAAAATATTAATAAGAACTTACTTCTAAAATGAGTAAATTTCCCAGCTATTATCTGAAATTAAAGTGCATATTTAAATAGAA
This sequence comes from Orientallactaga sibirica, assembly GCA_036365145.1. Classification (NCBI taxonomy): domain Eukaryota; kingdom Metazoa; phylum Chordata; class Mammalia; order Rodentia; family Dipodidae; genus Orientallactaga; species Orientallactaga sibirica. The sequence continues at coordinate 9,702,954 of JAEOAD010000017.1, read as the reverse complement.
AATGAATAAGACATACAGAATTTTAAAAAGTTTCAAATGATAAAAGAATAAAGATACAAGTTAACTCAAAATGGTAGGCTCTTTTTCACTTTAGTGAATGTGGTTAATATCTACATAAGAATTTCTCACCATTTAAGGAGAAGCCACTTGTGCCTACATACTTCCTGGATTTTTGCTTAATTAAATGTTTTTGTTGATTATTTTTTTAAACTTTTTATTTTATCTTTTTTTTTTTTGAAAGAGACAGAGAGAGAGAGAGAGAGAGAGAGAGAGAGGTTGGGAGGAAGAGAGAGATGGGCTCTCGAGCAGTGTCTCAGCTGCTGCGAACGAAATCCAGATGTGCTCGCCCCCTTGTGGCTGAGTGTGGCATTGCGCCCTTGCATCCCTTTGCATCTGGCTAAACGTGGGAACTGGAGATTGGAACTGCTGGAGATTGGAACCAGTGTTCGTAGGGTTAGGAGGCAGGCACCTTAACCCCTAAGCCATCTCTCCAGCCCTGTTGATTAACTTTTAGATCACTATATTTAAAATATTAATCACAGCTGATGCCTTTTTGAATGAAAGTATACAAGACAGAATAAATTTAATTAAACATTTAAATATTTATTTTAATACACAATTATTTTATTCATGTTATTAATATAGCATGCATATAATTTAGAGTCATTCCTCAAAATCCATTAAGGATAATGCAAATTAGTTGCATTTTCTTCCTCATAGGCTATGGGTTTACTTTGATCATTTCAGCCTGCCTCTTCAAATCAAAATCATTTCTTACTACATAAAACATTGTATTGCTTCTTCAAAAGTATGGGGGAATTACTTTCTTCATATAAGTATTTTGTTTGGTAACATAAGAATCTAATCTACAGTAACATTGTATTATATTTGCATTTATAAAGATATAGGTGATATAGATATATACACACATATATCAGCATACATACTCTGTTGGTTTGATTCAGATGTCCCCCATAAACTTAAGTGTTCTGAATACTAGGTTCCCAGCTGATGGAGATTTGCGAATTATTGTCTCCTGGTTATAGTGTATTATTGGGGGTAGGCTTATGGGTGTTATAGCCAGTGTCCCCTTTGCCAGTGTTTGGCACATTCTCCTATTACTGTTGTCCGCCTGATATTGGTGAGGGTGTGATATCCATGCTCTGATCATGCTATCATTTTTCCTGCCATCATGGAGCTTCCCCTCAACTCTGTAATCCAAAATATACCTTTTTTCCAACAAGTTGCTCTTGGTTGGGTGATTTCTACCAGCAATGAGAACCTGACTGCAACAGTAATATTGGTACTGAGAAAGATGATGCTGCTAGACATCTGACTGCGTGGCTTTGGCCTTTTGGAGCTGATTTTCAAGAGGAAGGGGGAAGGATTTGAAACCTTGGCCCATGAGACAATTTGCAGTGCTGTAAGTACAGCTTGATGGACTATTCTGGTCAGAGTTGAAAGACCTGAATGCAGTAAGAACTAAGGACTGTGAGGTTTGGCTTGTGAGGGTGAGAAGGAACTTTGCCTGGTCTGGGCTAGGAACAGTTTGTGTGAGAGGATTGCTGTTATGCCCATGTCCTGAGAATTTGTGCTCAGTTGCTCTGTGTAGAAATGGACTGGTAAAAGCAGAGGGATATGAAACAGAAATGAATCTTTAGGCTGAAACTCTGCCTGTTTACATTCAATTATATGAGAGATTACAACCTTTGTGATTAGCCCAGCTGACCTGTGCTGGGGCAACAGGAATCATTCAAAAGGACTCTTTTGAAGGGGCTTGAGTGCTCAAGGAGTGTCCTGTTCTTTAAAGTCTGCTTTATTCCCTCTTGGATTAACAAATTGGCACCCCACCTGGTAACACATGTATACAAATGTGTATGTATGTATGTATGTATGTATGTATGTATGTATATATATATATGTATGTATATATATGTATATATACTATACCATACACACATACAAACACACACACACATATAAAAGGGTGTTGGATTATATTACCAGCAAGAAATTTATTTATTTTTATTTATTTATTTTTTATTTATTTATTTTTTAAATATTTTCATTTATTAATTTGCAAGGAGAAATAGAGGATGGGCATACCAGGGACTCTACCAACTGCAAACACACTCCAGATGCATGCATCACTTTGTGCATTGTGCTTTATGTGGGTACTGAGGAATTTAACCCAGGTTATTAGGCTTTGCAGGCAAGTGCATTAACTGTTGAACAATCTCCCCAGCCAACCAAGAATTTTCTTGATCTCTAAGTAGACCACTCTGACATAAATGGCATGACTGTGAATTCATGCATATCTAGTTGGCCTCTCTCTTTTTTTAAATTTTTTATTATTATTTTATTTATTTTTGGAGAGAGACACAGAGAGAGACAGAGAGAGAAGGAGAAAGAGACAGATAGAGAATGGGTGTGCCAGCAGTCTCTCAGCTGCTGTGAATGAAATCCAGATGTGTGCGCCCCCTTGTGGGCAAGTGTGACATTGCACCCTTGCGTCACTTTGCATCTGGCTAAACATGGGACCTGGAGATTGGAACCAGGTTCTTAGGCTTAGCAGGCAGGCGCCTTAATCACTAAGCCATCTCTCCAGCCCTAGTTGGCCTTTCTTTCATCACTGTTACAGCATATACAACTGTATTTATGACTTCAAACTTGGTCGGCTTCTAATGAAATAAAAGTCTTACAGGAAAGCAATATAAAAACAGTACTTTAAAAAATAATAGTTCCGAGCCGGGCGTGGTGGCGCACGCCTTTAATCCCAGCACTTTGGAGTCAGAGGTAGGAGGATCGCTGTGAGTTTGAGGCCACCCTGAGACTACAAAGTTAATTCCAGGTAAGCCTGGGCCAGAGTGGTGAGACCCTACCTCAAAAAATGAAAAAAAAAAAATAATAATAAAATAAATAAATAAATAAATAAATAATAATAATAATAGTTCCTCATAGGCAGTCCTGTGATAAGGACAAAATGGTCAGTAGGTGACATGTGTTCAGCCTCGAGAAAGGTGGTGAGTACTGGAAGTAGCAAAAGAATCTCTTTAATCCTGTATCTGTGGATGCAAGACAGTGTAGTTTACATAAGAATCATCAGGATTAGCTAACTAAAAGAAGTAATTCTCTAAAAAGAGTGGAAGTGAGAGGAGATAGATATGGTTATCATGAGTTAGATAGTAATACATATTTGTATGCACTATATATTATATACATATTGTTTATAAACACTGCATAGTACTGCATAAATAGGTATCATTTTTGAGTTAGCAAAAGAATAGTGTTGGTATTTCATGAGGTGTAATAAATTAAACAGTTGATATTTCCAAAATAAATATTTTATCATAATTAAAATATATACTTTATTAATACATTGAAGAAAATTATTGTTTGGTAAAAGAATTTGTATTAACAGTTCAAATTTTTCAAGGTTATAGAATGACTATTAAACATCAATATACTTTTACTAATTAAACCTCTTGATAAATTTATAGCCTTTTACTTCCTTATTTAGAATATTTAAATATCTACAAATATGAAAAACTGAATCACGAAATATTTCATGGTGGTAAATTATAAGGTATACTTTTAATAAATATCCCATTTTTAAAATATGTAACTAAATAAATTAATTGTTTGTGGTAGTGTATTAATTTTCAAATAAAAAATATTGAAACATCTGGACTTCCTTCCATGTAACATATTGTATTAATCAATTAAATGAAAAAATTCTAGTATAAATCCATTTTTGGTTCTATTCAGTTTCCATTATGAGTTCTTGAAGTTCATCCTTGTATCTGGCATATTCCATGAATTTATTTGTTCAAGGCTTCTTTCACAGGAAATACTTGAAGTGTCCATTGAAGAATGCTATATAAGTCTAAGATGCCCTCACATCCCTAATCTGAACCTTGTTAAATATTTCAAATAATCTTGATGCTTCCTTCTAAAAAATTGCTAAGCTTCTGTTTACTCCAAGAGCACGGAATAGAATTCAGCAATCATTCATCAGCTCTCTTTCTCCTTCCTGAAAATACAATAACCTGACTTTTTCAGACAGCCTTGCAGTTAAGTATTGTATTGAACTCAGCCCTCACTGATAATAAACCACCATGACACATAAAAATGAAAAGACTGTATCATTAAAAACCAACAGAAATCCTCCAGGCAGACCACTGGGCATTTTTAATTTCTACAGCTTGATATCACAGTCCAGGGTAAACATGAGTGGATGCTCCTGTCTTACTGTGCAGACTTTTATACTATGCAGCCTTCTTGCAACTTTACATCATGTTGGTCTGTTTACAGGAAGAAGAAATGAATACTATGTTGAATCACTTCATATTTTATTTTTATTACAGCTATTGGTATAGCCTAAGGAATGTAACCCATATGTCAAGGTTATTTTAATGATTAAATAAAAGAAAAAAAAAAGACTTGTGTTAAAGCAACACACTAGACTTCAGTAAATGGGAAGAGTCTCTGAGCTTGCAGACAGAACTATTGGCTAATTTATATACTTTTTGATAAGAAAATTAACTGAACAAATGTGAAAAGGAACATTTTCTCTATACATGATGAGTTGAGGCACTAGTGTTAGCAAGAGAGTGTTTTCCTTTTTAGTAACCCCCTTGAGGTGCTTCTGAAGTACATTGTACAACTTTTGCAATTGTCAAATAGCACTACGCATTTCAGGGAGGATTAGGCATGAGACCATGCAAAATCCCAATTTCTGAAATAAAATGAGGGTCGGTATGAAGAAAAGTAGAGGGATAAGAGAAGTGATTTAAGAAATAAATCAAGCAGGTCACTGTAGTAAGGATAACATATAACCCACATATGATAATGCACTAACCCTCAAGTTAATGACAGATTACTGTTCAGTGTAGCTTAAAAGCCAGCATGTTGGATTTAAAGTACAAACAGGATAAGACAGAATCCTCAAAAAGCTTGTTCCAAATAGAGTATGTAAGATTTTTAACAGTTATTATAGAAACATATTGTTCAACTAATCAATGAGTCCATTTAAGAAACACAGTAGCCGTCTCTGATGCTGGTGATTCTAGAGCCACAGTAGAGCTGCTAAAGCTGTTTCCATAATCGGATTCTTTTATTCACTAAGAAGACAAACTTCACCATGGTAACTTTGAAAATGATGCTATTATAGATTATAGGAAATACTATAAGAAATACTAATTCAAGACATACTTTGGAGGAAAACAGAAGCACCTGCCTCCTAAGCCTAATAACCTGGTTCCAATCTCCAGGTCCCACGTTTAGCCAGATGCAAAGTGAAGCAAGGGCGCAATGCCGCACTTGCCCACAAGGGGGTGCACACATCTGGATTTCGTTCACAGCAGCTGAGAGACTGCTGGCGCGCCCATCTCTATCTGTCTCCCTCTCCCTCTCTGCCTGTCTCTCTCTGTGTCTCTCTCCAAAAATAAATAAAATAATTTTTTAAAATTTTAAATAATAAAATAAAAATAAAAAAAATAACTCCTGAATCTATTGAGGGATATCCATTCAGACTACCACAGTCAGTAAACAGCTTGTCTCACAAACATGAGGACATAACTTCAGATTCCTATTTTCTGAGTCCACAGGTAATAGTTGAGCACAGAATTATGTGCCTGTAATCCAGTACTGGGGAGGGGAGAGAGATTGAGAGCCTTATGGAACTTGGTTCACTAGTCTATTTGAAACCGGTGGGTCCTAGTTCAGTGAGAGACCCTGTCTTAAAAATAAGGTAGCAAGCAATTGAGGAAGACACTAAGTATTCATCTCTGACCTCCACAAATACCTGTTTACACATATGCACCCACACACATATGAACATGCACATACATGTATGGACACCAAACACATATAAACCAACTCTCCTCCTTCAGAAAGAAAAAAAATATACTATTTTTATAAATTAGATGTCTCATTAGTAATATTTGGCTCTAGATTTTAAGTTATACTTTATGTTTGTTCCTATATAATATAATTTTGCATACAATATATATGTTTTGCATATATATATATACTATATATACACATATATAAACATACTTGCTGCTAACTGGTATCACATATTTAGTTATGGAGTAGGAGAAATATCAAAAATATGTGATATATACTAAAGTTCCCAGAAAATAGCTATATCTGCTTCACCTATTTCCAGCAAGGCAGAATGACTGATAAAGCTCTGTGATCACAGAGACATGGAATGATGAAAGTCAGAGTCGATTTACCTTGGGCTACCTTTAGCCCCTTAATAGCCATTTATTGCCACCTTTGTGTCTAAATTAACAACCTTGTTACCATCATTTGATTAGTAATCCATGGTGGAATGCAATAACAGACTCCAGCTTCCACCAACCCAATGACTAAGAATGTCATCAGATAGCATCTGAGGCCTATGGTGGAGATTTCCCTGCATTGCTATAGCCCACCTACCTGATGGAAAAGTGCCTTAATGTATGACTTTCCTTTGTGCTGTAACTATAAAACTTTCATGAAATTGTTAACATGTTGGAACATGGAATTTGAAGTAACCTAGATCTGTGTTCCCAGGCCATGATCACTCATATTTGGCTATACAATAAACTATTTCTTATCCCCTTTGAGGTGAGAGCTATGTCTTTTGCGTTGACAGTGAGAATAAGATAAGTACTCACATCTTATTGATGCACTGGCTAAGGTACTGTAGTTTTCAGATCAGCATTCAGAGGAAGTAAAGAATAGCTCTTCTAATGTTAGAAGATGGGTGCCTGAGTGCCAAGGGCTTAAGGCTCAATTGACATTCACAGAGACCTATCGTTCTTAGGTACTGACCTAGCTATAGCCTTATGACTTTAGGCTCTAGGGACCAGAGACTTGTGTTTCCACATGCTCCCCTCTTTGATCACTTGTGGCCTGGCCAGCCTGCAGCTAGTGAATCCTCCCACTTAGAAAAGCTGGTAGCAGTTGCCCATGCCAGCTCATGATGTAGCTCACAAACTTCTAGATCTGAGCCTTCAGCCCTTAGAACTTAGCACATCCCTTGTCAGCAGCATTTCACTGACTTCTCTATGCTGTCACGGTTCTTCGTCGTCTCTTCCACATCTTCTTTCTAGAAGCTAGGCTCTCAGTCTCGTTCTGTAATTCTCCAGCTCTCTTCACTCCACTGCCACTGCTCCTGCTCCCAGTGGTCCTGCTGAATCTCCATTACTTCCATTTTAGAGACATTTTAGGTTCATAGAAAAAACTGAGCAGAAAGAAACATGTTTCTATGTGCTGTCTCCACAATTCTCTCCTCCAGTTTTTCCTAGAAGTCATATTTTCTCACTATTTTATATTTATTAAAATTATATTACACATTTATTATAATGTATGACCAATATTATAGACAGCTAATACATTCAGTAGTTTACATTATATTTTATATTTTCATAATATATTGTATACTCTATGGTTTTGGACAAATGTGTCAAAATAACAAGAAAACACAAAATAAATTCACTTTCCTAAACTCCTTCATTTTTACCTATTCATTCTTTTGTCCCAGGATTTTAACAGTTATCATGTTGGTATGCCCGTTCATCTGCTTTTTTGTCATGTGTTTGGAATTATATAGTGTAATATTTTTCAAATAGATTTCTGTCACTAACAATCAGTAATTTAAGATGCATTCCTTTTTCTTTCATGGTAGCTTGTGTAGTTTTAGTAATGAATAAGATCATGTGGGCTCATACCAGCTTTTAGCAATTATGAATATAATTATGAATGAACTTGATACAAAAGTTAGTATGATAGGTTTTTTTTTTTTTAATTTGGAAAAATGTGTTCAACTCTTTTGGATACATATACACCAAGAAGTACAATAATATGGACCTAAGAGGAGAAGAAATATATTTTTTGTGAGACACTGCCCACTTCCTTCCAAAGTGGTTTTATTGGTTTTCAATGCTTCCAGAAAGTAATGGCAAGTCCTATTTCCCCATTTTGTAGCGAACATATGGGTAGATGGATATTTTGGATTTTAGTCATTCTAATATCTAATCAGTACCCAGATTTTTTTTTTTTTTTTTTTTTACTTTTAAGTCATAACTAGTTGTTTCATCATCACATATTGGGGAAAAATAAACTCCTATGCTTTCTTTACTGAAGTGCCTTGAAGCTATAAAATATTAGTTTGAATACAGTTATCTGCCTATATTTCAAAGAATCCTGTTCTTTTCCAAAAATGTACTTATTTTTAACAACACATAACTACCTTGACTACTATAGATTCATAATAATACATAAAATTGAGAGTTATCCAGCCACTGATTTTGTTTTGTCTTGAAGTATTATGTTGGTATTTTGAATGGTATCCATTTGTATAAACTTTAGGATTATTTTATCATAACGCTATAATTTTTACTGAAATGGATTCAATATATAGAGTAAACTAGGCAGAGCTGACATCTTGGATATTTTTGATTCATCCCATTTATGTGCATAAAGCATGAATTTACATAGACCTTTGAATACTTTTCATTAAGTCTTTTATATATATATCTTTCCAGTTTGAAAGATTTACATCTAGTTATTTAATTCTGTGGGATGCTAATGTACATGTAAATAGCATTTTGATTTTGTTTTGAAGTCTTAACAATCTGGATTCATATTTCAATCCAGCCTACTTGACATTCCCCATTTAAAAAAATCACAGCTAGATTAGATACTTTTTATGTAGTTTCTGCTTGAGGTTTTATACAATTATATTCTCTTTATATCAGGTATTTTTCTTTTTTCCTAGCTAATAATTGATCTGGTTTCCATCAAACCTTGGTTTTGGCTGTTTAGTCCTTCCATCATCTTCCTTCCTCCCTCCCTCCCTCCCTCCCTTCCTTCCTTCCTTCCTTCCTTCCTTCCTTCCTTCCTTCCTTCCTTCCTTCCTTCTTTCCTTCCTTCCTGCTGAAGGATTAACCTGAGCTTTTAATGAAACTCAATGGTTTTCAGAGTATTTCAATATATTTTAAGTGGTATCTTACCTTGATAAAAAACACTGTCCATAAACTTTCTAGTTCACTTGTGAGGCAAGATTCCAAGGCACTGTGTAATTATGTAAATACAGAGGGCAAATCACTTACTATCAGAAAGCAGTCATTCTGGAGAACAATAAAATAAACAAGTGAGACTCCTAGGTTAATAAAACTGTCACATGCTATCAAGATAATGGCAGTTTAGATAAAAAGTACATCTTATTGATTTCTATTTTAGTCTTAAAACTCATTATTGTTTATTAAAGTGTCAAATAAACATGTTTCTTATTTGCTTTTCATGAAACTTTTGAGTTACTTATCATTTAAATATGCCTCAAAGCATTCCCTCCCTCAAAAAATAACTGGCTGCTGAACCCACAATGCATAAAGCACAACCCCATAGGGAATACCTGCAATCCCACTAAGGAGGGACCCCAACAGAATGGGGGCAAAGATGCAAGAAAAGAGAGTACCATCACATGTTGTATCAATGGGAAAGATGTTGTTAATAATAATAACAATAATAAAATAAATAAAATTTAAAAAGGGTAAAAAATAGCCTAGATTTTTTTTTCAATACAGGCTGCTTATAATGTTTTTAAAAAACCTTAAAAGATGGAATCTATTGTTGAAATGTGTTTTTTATAATATTTATTTATCTTATTTATCATATTAAGAAGGAAAATATTTAGTAATGGTTAAAGTAATTAAAATGGTTAAATTAGTAGGTCTATTAATTGCAAATCGATTATTGAAAATGTTGTATTGCCCTATCTCTTCTTCATGCTATGAATCATTACATAATGAACTGACAAATATTTCATATTTATTTGGAGCCCTTATTATGCTGCAAGGAGATAGGTAGGAAAGAAACAAACATTTTAAATTAGTAATACAGGTTATTTCTGACTGTGTATATCCAGATCCTTGCATATCTGTTCAAAGGATTGGAAAAAAAAGATCACAGGAACAGGAATACAGCAAGAAACCTTATTAAGAGCAGAGCTAAAAACCAATTTTGGATACATGGCAAAAAGGGGCAGTAAGCCAACTGAGTGAATGAGTACTCAAGAGCCACAGGACTCTGCCTGGAAATTCACTTTCTGGGGACTTGGAGATGGAGGTGGTCATTATTAGTAGGTATAATTTGGGTGCTATTATATTTTGATAGAAGGTTTGAGTTATGGAACCTTTTCCTACTGTGTCTGTCCTTATCATGATCTACGTGATAATGCATGCCCAATCATGCACATAAGCTGATACATAGCAATTTCACCCAAAAAGTTCACTCAGAAGACACTTTTCTTTTGGAGCATGCACCCCAAATCAGTCCATGTTGGGTCAGCTCCTTGTCTCTCTATCCCACATATATCCTGGAATATTCTACTTTTCATAAAATATATGGAAAGACAATATTCAGAGAAGTTTAGGAATATCTCAAGAAAATGTTTAAGAAAGAAGAAGAAAGAAAGAGTTAAAAAAAAAAAAAAAAAAAAAAAAGCTTTGACATTGAGAGGCCAGACAATTCTTTAGCAGTTTCACTGAAATCAACTTCTCTGCTAATTGGTAAGATTCTATGTAGAAAAGGAAAAATTACGGTGGCAGAGCAAAGAAGAACCTGAGCAGAATGTTTGAAATGGCACAAGGAGAAGGAACGTGCAAAGCAATGGTATGTCAAGGCAATATTCAGAATAAAGGAAGGTCAAAACGAGGTAATAAGGCAGCAATGACTTGAATGTCTCCTCTGAAATCAGATAGAAATGTAGTTTGATTCATACTAACATTAACAGGTCTATATCACCATTAGGAGGTATTTAGGCAATGAAAATTTCCCCTCATGAATGAACTAATGTTTTTTTTTTTTTTTTTTTTAATTGTGGATTATTTTCCTTCCCTTTAAAAACTAGTAATTCACTTCTTTAGCTTCTCTCTCTCTCTCTCTCTCTCTCTCTCTCTCTTTCAAAGTGGCTCTCTTGTCCTTCTTCTTTCTGTCATGAAAAGATATAGTAAAATTGTCCTTGCCCCATGCAAGCTGCTTTGTTTTAGATGTAACATTTAAGCATCAGAACCTGATGCTTACATTATTAAAATTTTACAAAACCTTGGTTTTCACCTACAGTATCTCAAATTAAGGAAAAGAGCAATTTATTAAGGGAAGTGTTATAATATCTTCAGTATTTGTCAAACATTAGGGAAAAAGTAACCCTCAGAGAAAAATGAGAAGGAAGTGATGTCAAAGGATGTAAAAGATTTAAAATATGAGTCAGTTAGGAGAGTGGGTAAGGGAAGGGATTTTTGAGAAAAAAAAAAAAAAAAAAAGTGAATGGTCCTGTTAACGTTCAAGGTTAATTAGGAAACACTCTAAGTTTAAAAATATAGATTCAGCCCAGTGAGTTTCACAGGCAGAGATGAGAAGTCAGAAGTGTGGATTATCCAAAGTTGTTAGAGTGTGGAAGAATGACAGTGAAGTGGAACTGGGGGAGGAAGCAGAGTGTTTAAAATAGAAACTCATTGGTTGCTCATTCTCGGTGCATTTGATTAGGTTTACTTACGTGTCTCACCTGTTATCAAGTAGTTTATCTCTAAAAGCAAATATGGATTGTTTCCTGGAAAGAAAACAGCTGCCGGTTCAACTAGCAAATAGAGTGAACCAATTAATTGCATGAAGCCAGAGATCACCATCAGCACATGATGTCAGGAAACATGAATGAGTGCACAAAGGTAAGGTATCCTGAACTCCCCAAACTGGAGCAGAAAAGATCATTCCAAGTTTATTCATTGCTCAAGGAAGAAGGAAAAAATGGTGTTTGGATCATGCTCAGTTCTGTAAATTATTTAAACATCTTATTTTGCTTCTCCATTGATATTTTACACTTTTAGGCCAAAATAGGAAAAAGAGAAAATGAGATTCAGGTCAGCCAATTCTGTTATTGCTAATAGCCCCATCAGTAACTTTCTGACTTAGTTTTCCGAATAGTAATCATTACCCTAGGTAATTTTTAGTGACCTGAAAGTAGAAATGTAGCTGCTAAAGTGGCCTAACTTACAAGTTCTTATATAAAATATATCTTATGAATTGCACTTGTGGTTACCTAACCTGGGCTTGCAGAGTATAAAATAAGGGCATCTGTAGCACAGGTCCTCAAATTGTTACACAACACAAATGTTATTATAGACCCCAAGTAATTATAGGTTTCTTAAAGAGAGCCGCATAGAGATAAACAAAAAGGACTCAGTGGTTAGAGGTTCTTGCTTACAAAGCCTGATGGCCCAGGTTTGATTGGCCAGTACCCACAGAAAGCCAGAAACATAAGGTGGTGCATGTTTCTAGAGATTGTTTGCAGTCGCTGGGGTCCCTGGTGTGCCCATACTCACTCTCTGTCTCTCAAAACCTCTTTCCCTCTTTCTATATCTCTCTCAAATAAGTATATAAAAATAATAAAATAGATCATCAAAGAAAGAAGCAGTATTGTATGAAAGCCTGTGAGGTTTTTCTTTTTTCTCTCTCTTTCTCTCTCTCTCTTTCTTCTTTCTTTCTTTCTTTTTTTTTTTTTTTTTTTTTTTTTTTTTTTGAGGTAGGGTTTCAGTATAGTCCAAGCAGACCTGGAACTCACTATGTAGTCTCAGGGTGGGCTCAAACTCATGGTGATCCTCCTACCTCTGTTTCCCAAGTGCTGGGATTAAAGGCCTGTGCCACCACGCCCAGCTCTTCTTTTGTTTTTTGAAATCTTGTACACACAAATGACTTGGAGAGTAAAAGCATTAGTTGTGTCATATTTAATATTTTGTTCATCATTGTAACTTAATCTCATTACTAAAATTATTTAACAGAGTGCAACTGAAATGCTTCTAATATGTTGCAACTTTGTATTTTGAAGTGGATTAGCAGTCACAAGAAGGAAGAATAGCATTTTCCTATGTACACTCACTAATTTCCTTCAACGATCTTTAATTTCATGCATGGACACATGCATGTTATATATGTGGTATGGTATATGTGCCCTGTTAGAATGTTGTGCATGGGTTGGAGGAGAATGTTGAGTCTTCTCAACTATCAGGCAGCATGTTTCCTAGAGACAAAGTAAGTCATGAACCTGGCACTGCCATTTTTGGCCATACTGGTTAAATAGCCAGCCACAGTGATTACAGGATTTTCTCTCCAGCAGGACTGGGGTTACAGCAAGAGATGCCATACCCAACAGTTTATGTGGGTACTTGAGAATTGAATACAAGGGATCTCAAGCCTTCTCGACTCACTTGTTTGTGTAGCAAGTACTCTTACCCACCAACCCATTTTCCAGACTCTCTAGTGATATTATTTTACATATCCACATTACATTATCTGAACAAAGGGTGGTTATACATTTAATATTATTGACTCAATCTCAGATTTTATAGTTTCCTAGCTATTCCATGCATTGTTATGTTTTGTTTAGCTTAGTTTTGGCAATAACTTATATGAAAGGTTTGAAATGTGCAGATTGAAGACACAAATCGAATTCCAGACACTTGCACAAACTATTGGGCATGTGTGCCCTTGCGCTTGCCTCACCTTTGTGGATCTGGCTTACCTGGGATCTGGAGAATTGAATCTGGGTTCTTAGTTTTGCAGGCAAGCACCTTAAGGCTAAGCCTTCTCTCCAGCCCTTCCCCTCCTCCTTCTTCTTCCTCTCAATCTCTCTCTCTCTCTCTCTGTTTCTCTCACTCTTCCAGGGGGTGCTGGTACTGAACACAGGATGTTTCTTATGCTAGGTAAGTGGTCAAACACTGAGCTAGGTTGTCAGGCCTGTTTGTACTTTTTTTTTTTTTTTTTTTTTTTTTGTGGTTTTGCAAGGTAGGGTCTCACTCTGGTCGAGGCTGACCTGGAATTAACTATGTAGTCTCAGGGTGGCCTCGAACTCTCGGCGATCCTCCTACCTCTGCCTCCCAAGTGCTGGGATTAAAGGAGTGTGCTACCATACCCGGCTTTTTTAAAAATAGATTTTATTTATTTGAGAGAGAGAGAGAGAGAGAGAGAGAGAATGGGCGTGCTAGGGCCTCCAGCCACTGCAAACAAACTCCAGATGCAAGCGCCCTCTTGTGTATGTGGCTTACGTGGGTCCTAGAGAATGGAACCGAGATCCTTTGGCTTTGCAGGCAAAGGCCTTAACCTCTAAGCCATTTCTCCAGCCCCCAGTTTGTACTTTTTTGAAACAGGTTCCTACAAAGTTGCCTTTATGTCACTCTGCCACACAGGAAGGCTTTGAACATGCTGTGCTCCTGCCTGAACCTTCAGAGTAGCTTGAATTACAGACCTATGCCAGCAACTCAGTCCTCCTCCTCCTTTTCCTCCTCCTCCTCTTCACTTTCCTCCTCCTCCTCCTTTTTTCTACCATGAGATAAGCTGCTTGGCCTAACCGCATGATGTCAGCAATGATATTCCCCATGGTCAGAGACTCAATAGTAGTAAGAGAGGCCAGAAATATAGACTAAAGCCTCTGAAACCATGGACCCAGATACATTTAACCTACGTTAGTTGTTTAAATCTGGAATTTTGTCCCAGACCCAGAAGTTTGATTAAAACAGTTATGAAAACCAAATACATTAAATGTTAACACAAAAGGAATTTAAAAAGTCCTTTTATCCTTACTCAATTATATGAAATTGAAAATGTATATACACTTACATCATACTTGAGAAATAAGAAAGATTAAAAACAGAAACAAAAAATGGACTGCATTAAAAATACTTGGACATCAATAAAGATACAGTTAGTATCATATCCAGTGATGTCAGTACCTGCTTCTGTTCATGACAGATTTCTTATAGAGCAAAGTTTAAAAATAATTTACCTTAAAAGTAACTATTAAGTATAGTTTTCATAAATAACTATGATAAAATTATATTTTTAAATTAGACTAAGATGTCAATTTTCTATGGCTGGGATTAAATAGTATATTGTTTAAAGAAGATTAATATAAAATGTAATTTTGAGCATTAAATTAATTAATTTATGAATTTATCTATTGTATCACTTAACAAGATGCTGATTCTCAAGAATTACTATCACTTCTTTTGTTTTTCTTCCATTTTTAGCTATATTTGGCCAGAAAACATTCAAATAAATTCTATAGCTTTGTTCTACCAGGCATAAATTCATTGATGTTTTCATAACCTTACTTCAAATACCTTATCAATCTATTTACCAATATATATGTAGATATATGAATTTGGACATATTTCTTTTTTCCATTTTATACTGTGAAAGCCTTGTTACACAGGTGCATGAATATGATCAATTAAATGGAATGCATATTTTCCAAAGACTTTCAAATATAGCTCATACATATGTTTACTTGTTATATATATTATTATAAGTAAGTATAAAACAAACCATATGTGACATTTCAATGTAGTATAAAGTAAAAAATGCTCATTTAAATTTAAAATTTTATTCTGAGTTACTAATTTTATTACTTTATGTTAGCAGTTATGATATGAAGGACATTGACTATGCCAGATCCACAATAAGGACTTTGCTATAGCAAACGGAGTTTGGCTATCATTTAAATATAATTAAATTCATAATGTAACCCCAGTTTGATTGACTTTAATGCCAAATTTACCAGAATTTTATAGCAATTTTATTTAGTATTCTCTCAAAATTTAAACTTTCAAAATTTAACAAGACAATTTATAAAAATGATATGCAATTTTAACAAATGGGAAGATTAACTCTTTATATCTTTAAACTAGTGGAGTTCCTCCTTATTTAAAAGAAAAGTTTTGACTGTCAGTATGCATTTTTTTTCTTAGTAAAACTAGTTCTGCTTACTATAAACAAATTCCTGTGTAGAAAAATATTCTAGGGCTGGAGAGATGGCTTAGCAGTTAAGCACTTGCCTGCAAAGCCTAAGGACCCTGGTTCGAGGCTTGATTACCCAGTACCCACATAAGCCAGATGCACAAGGTGGTGTATACATTTGGAGCTCGTTTGCAGTGGCTGGAGGCCCTGGTGTGCTCTCTCTCTCTCTCTCTCTCTCTCTCTGTCCCTTTCTCTCCCTCTTTCTCTGTCTGTTGCTAATAAATAAATAAAAATAGACAAAAGATTTTTACAAAGAAAAATATTGTTATTTACATAGATAAAGAATAAAGCAAACATTATTTTATTTTATATTATTTGTTTTTTTCTAGGTAGGGTCTTACTCTAGCCTGGGCTGATCTGGAATTAGCTATGTAGCTTCAGGGTGGCCTCAAACTCAGAGCAATACTCCTACCTCTGCCTCCCAAGTGCTGGGATTAAAGGTGTGTCCCACTATAACCTGCTGTGAACATTACTTTTACAGCACATTGACAAATTAAATAGGAAAACGTGGCTGCAGAATGTTGAGATTTTTAAATCAAAGTACGACAGTTCAATGAATCAAAAACTTCTCAAGCACCTTATTACTTGTAAATGTAATGCCTGCCAATGATAGGAAGTTAGTGTTGTTCTTAACACTTGTGAGAAGATAGGCTTAATGGTGATTTTGTTTTAGATTTATGTCCAGCATTTTAAAGTGTGAACAATTTAGGGGAAAAAGTGAATTTCGTAAAATTTTACTAAGTCTAATGTCCATGATTGACTGGAGATTTGCATAAAAAGATCAAAACAATGAGGTGATTATGCACAGATTCCAAATTTCAATCATGCCATCTGTAGGTGGTCTCAATAATGAGATCCTCATTGCCTGAAGGGAATGAAAAATCAGCAGGCTGGTTTCTTGCAGAAATTAGAGGAAATAGTACATGTAAGGATAGTTTCTCCAATCATGAAATTGACTTGCATTATCACCTCACTCAAATAATTAGCTCTTTTACACATTAAAATAATGATTTTATGTAAACCGAGAGGTTATTTTCAATGTCAGTTACACATTATGTATTTATAAATTTGTATCTGGAATTGTGCAAATCATGCATAACTGTCACCTTGTAAACCTATCTTTGATTGATAAATAATTTAGTAATAAATACCTGTTAAAACAGGTATAAGAAGCAGGGAGATGGCTCAGCAGTTAAGGTGCTTACATGCAAAGCCTCACTATCCAGGTTTGATGCTCCAGTTTCCATGTAAAGCCAGATGTATAAAGGCACACACATCTGCAGTTAGTTTATAGAGGCTGGAGTCCCTGGAATTCTCTGTATTTCTCTGTTTGTGAATAAATAAAATATTTTAATAATAATAATAATAAGTTGGGCATGGTGGCACATGCCTTTAATCCCAGCACTAGGGAGACAGAGATAGGAGGATCAACATGAGTTTGAGGCTACCCTGAGACTACATAGTGAATTCCAGGTCAGCCTGAGCAAGAATGAGACCCTACCTCAAAAAAAAAATAAATAATAATAAAAATAATAACAAAAAATGAAGAAAAAAGAACATATATAGAGAAAATAGTAGCCAAAGTTCCTGCCAGCTTCTTACTGTGTTTCCCAGACAACATTATGATTGGTCATGACACACAGGAAAAAAAAAAATAGTTTGAACTCCTTTATTTACAACGTAAGTTCTGGGTTAGGGAGAAGATAACCATGGGACAGGTAAACATGAGATTAACTGGCACTCTGGTTTTAGCAGTGTTTTCCTTTTTTCACAATCTATTTTCAGAGATTCCTTAGTGATGTTATAGACCTGTGACAAAGTCTAATACTTCTGCTTTTTATTATTATTTTTTAATCTTCAAACACTGAATAATATAAGTGGCTCTTATTGTTTTATCAAAGAATATATTCACTTAAAAATTGAAGTTGATTTGTGATCACTGCTCTAGAAGACCTAGATTATTAGATCTATTTAATCATATGCTTTGGACAAAAATTATAACCTAGGAGCATGGAGGAGGTATGATTTAATGTCTAAGGGCTTTTAATTGCAAGCTTGCTAGCCTGGGTTTGATCCCAGCATCCACTTAAAGCTGGACATGAATTGGTCAGTATCTGTGATCCCAACATGACTATAGCAATGGGAGGCAGAGCTAGGAACCATTAAATGATTGAAAGCTAGATTGGCTATCACAGAGCAGCAAACATAGCAAGGGAGCCCATGTCTCAAAAAGAATGTGAAAGGACAGGCTGGAGAGATGGCTTAGCAGTTAAGGCGCCTGCCTGCTAAGCCTAAGAACCGGGTTCCAATCTCCAGGTCCCACATTTAGCCAGATGCAGTGATGTAAGGGCGCAATGCCACACTTGCCCACAAGGGGACACATGCATCTGGATGTCATTCACAGCAGCTGAGAGGCTGCTGGCGCTCCCATCTGTATCTGTCTCCCTCTCCTTCTCTCTCTGTCTCTCTCTGTGTCTCTCTCCAAAATAAATAAATAAATAAATAAATAAATAAATAAACAAACAAACAAACAAACAAAAATAAATAAATAAATAAATAAATAAAAGAATGTGAAAGGAGAGGGAAAACACCCAGAGATTGTCCTCTGATCTCAACATGCACTATACTGTGTACAGTTATACACACATGTACAACAGACATATACAACATATTACACACACATGCACAGAGAGAGAGAGGGGTGGGGAGGGAGATAGTGATTTCAATTGCAGGAAATCCAAGCCAATTCTAAAGAGTAACATATTTCTTGCTCTTGTTCTTGCACCAGAACAACAACAACAACAAACCATATGATCTATGATATTCTATGATATTTCCTATTTCTCAGTTTAAGAAGAAATCAACAAGACACACAGAAAGCAGCAACAAACAAGATTTGTTAAAACAAGTTTAGGGCTGGAAAGATTGCTCAGGGGGTAAAGGCTGTTTCATACAATGCCTGCCCACCCAGGTTGAGTTTGCAGTACTTACATAAAGTCGGTAGCACATGTGTCTGGATTTCATGTGCATCCATAGATGCAGCAGCCAGCAGCCTTAGAGTATCAGCAGTGAGCCAGCAGCACTAAGGCAGAGGGACCTTCCCAGGATGAGCATGGTCATTGAAAGCAATGGAAGATGACATGGACACACTTCTTTCTGTCAGCTGCTGCAAAGTGAAGAAACATCACTATCCCAAGGTTTGCTCAGTGGGTAGAAAATAGGTTCCAGCACAGTGATAATGAAATAAGAATCATTTTATGTTATGATGTTTTATTATTTATTAAATCTAAATACACTAGTGGTAGTAGTAACAATGTTAATAATTACTATACTTTTGTAATGCATAAGATTTTCATCAATTTGTAAAACAAGCCAGGCCCAAATGTTTCTGGTTCTTCTCACAAGCACTTTCCACTTTCTATTTCTATATTACCTTAAGTGTATTGCTTTGATCTTTCAATTATTCACCTTCATCTGTGAATGAACACTAGTCACAGTGTGTGACATTCACAAGCCTAATGATTATTGCCCATTACAGGTAACATATTAGTAAAGATAAGATTTTTATACATATAAAACTGGTATGTGTCCAACCTTGCATTGAAATACAAAGCACAAAAACATATACATTAAATAAATATTAAATATATAATTAGTTATATAATTATATAATAAAATATAATATTATATAATATAATGTGAGATTAATGGAAAGTGTATTATTCTAGGTACCTAATTATTTTTATCTGAATATGAATCCTCGTCTTCTGTTCCACTTTTCTGTCCTGAACAAGAAAGCCTGAACACATTGGTTGGTGTTTGATCTCGTGAAATGCTTGGCTTTCCTTGCAAACTTTAACCCAAGGTGGGCCTTGTGAATTCCCACATAACTGTACAGATATTTAGGTCATTATGTAAGACACGGAAAGAAACTAGACTTGGACCAAGGAAAAATATGGAAACTATCATATAAATCCCCCTTTCAGTACTTTTGCTGTCCCATAACATATATGACTTAATATGTGTCTCAAGTCAAGTTAAAAAGGAAAGAATGATTTTAGTTGGCTCATAGACTCAAAGGACTCAGACCATGCTCACAAAGCGTTACTGCCTTTAAACCTGTAGAAAGCCAGCAGATCATGCTGAGGAGCCCATGGCACATCAACAGTGCTCATTTTAAGGCATAAAAGAGAAAAAGGGCTAGTGTTGCTTTCAAAGGCACACTTGCAATGACCTAGCTTCCTTTCGCTATGCCTCACTGGCACAAGGTTTCACCACTTCCTTATTCCTCTAGGGTGAGTCCCTCTGTACACACACACACACACACACACACACACACACACACACACATGCCTAGGGAGAACAACACTACTTATCTGTTGAGAACATGCTGGCTTTAAAAAAAAATAATTATTTATTTATTTATTTATTTATTTAAGACAGAGACAGTGAAAGAAAGAGAAAGAGAGAGGAATATTGAGAATGGGTGTGCCAGGGCCTCTAGCCACTGAAAATGAACTCCAGATGCATGTGCCCCCTTTTGCACCTGGCTTATGTGGGACCTAGAGAATTGAACCGGGGTCCTTAGGCATCGCAGGCAAGTGCCTTAACTTCACAGCCGTATCTCCAGCCCCCTTTAGTACTTTTTCCATATCAGGCTTCTGGGAGAACACTTACCTTCCACCATTTTTAGAGCAACTCCAGATGAAGATTTATTCTGGAAGAAATGTCAGTGAACTGCAGATGAAATGCTTCAGAATGTTCAAAAATTTAACTTTGTTAAAAAGGACTTCCCAGTGCTTTGATGTTCAAAAAACTCAGTAAAGAACTACAATCCCAGAGAAAATAATCTAGAGACAAAATACTATCTGGTCACTGATCCAGAAATACGTTCCTCTAGGGGCATATCAAAAATCAATTTCTGTCTAATCTCTTATTTAACAACATAAAATTCCAGAATCTACAAATATACTTTCAAGTTCTATGATTTTCTCAGATGGGATATATTTCCTTTAGATTAATGTGGTAGTAATTTAGGAGAAGGGATTGATTAAAATAAACAGGAAAATATTCCTAGTAGACTTTGTCATCTGAAATCACCATAGCTTTCTGCCAGAAGCTTTTAAACAAGCTTTACCTTCCCTAAGGATATTAACACAATAAAATTTTAAGTATGCAGTCAGCATGAAAGATAGTGCATCTATGCTATAACCAATTGGGGTTATATTATTTACAAATGTTCCCTTGCTATGTGTTATACTTATCTAATTGTTTTAATTAAAAGAAAATGTTAAAACTGGAACTAAATTTCAACTAAACTTACAATAACGAATATGTAGTATATTTAAAGTCATTCCATTTTTATCAAACTATGAAAATAATTTAATTATCTCTTATCTAATCTTTATAATCACAAAACTAAATAGAAACAAGTACATTTGTTTAAAACAAATCTAACTTCCAACCAAATATAGAAATTCATTTTCTGCATCATAATTGTTGGTCTTAAGGTTTTCTACACGATTCAATCTATAATCTCTAATAAAATAATGATCCAAATATTTATAAAAAAGTCATATTCCACAAGGCCCAAGCTTATTAAAATGCATAAGAAAAGACTCTCTTCTTGAAGAGATCCTATTCTAGTTGTTAAGGAAGACACTTGAAGGAATAATTACAACCCATTGTGCTGGGATGTGGTTAATTCAAAAAGGAAACAGTTCTTTGGGAAGACAGAGATGAAATTGCTTCACTAATTATGGGTGGGTAATATTCTTTGTATAATTAGAGCTCACCTCTGCAGTCTAGAAGGCATCTGTAAATGGAGAGCAGGAAGCAATTGACATGCAACACGAATCTCCAGTTATTTGAAGTATTTGAGAGAGAATGGGGAAACCTTTGTGGCGAGATCCATATACTAGGCAGTGGTAACCGACTGGCAGTGCTTCTGTTTATTGGGTACACGAAGATAAAGCAGGCCTGAATGTTTTGCAAATGTCATATCCCAATGATGCTAGGAGATGGCCTGCAATAGTCCACACTGTGGCCGTTGCTTGAGGCTATGCAAAGCTGATTTGAAAATTTCTTATGTAGTGAGGGAGGTAGAGATGCTTATTTTAGAAAGGAGGACATATGAGTACTCTCAAGTAAAGGTGGGCTAGAAGTGGCTAGTCGTGTCTAGTGTTTATGACTTGTAGACTCCGACCAGTCCAGCAGCGAATTAGAATCTCTAAAAGCCTCCTGGGCCAATAGTCACAGGAGTACAACTACATTTCCCCTTGCATTTAAGAAAGACATAGGATAAGCTTACACATACCTGATGTGTGTGCACGAGAACGTAAAGTAAGAGGAACTTGAACCTTCAACAAGAGCAACAACAAAAACACATGACTAGTTAACTGTGCAAATATTCACCTAAAAAGTGCTATTTTTATCAACATATTCTCCTTTAACTTCAAATATTGTACTATGCCATCTTTAGTATTACTAGACCTTTCATACTATTTGTATGCACAATACTTTGACAAGTTTCTTGTACATAGTAAATACTGCATAGAACGTTAGCATTACATTAAGAAAACTTTTAGATTTCCCTATCTAGTGGTGTCTTACTACCATTTCTCTTTAAAATTGCAATAATAATATGGAATATGTGAAGGGTCAGGTCTGTTGTCAACTTGGTCAGATTAGGAATCAAGCTAGAGACCTGCCTCTTGGATGGGTCTATGAGGATGTTTCCAGGAAGGACGGGTGGTGTCAAGAAGAGCTTCATCCAGAGTGGACTGCCCTTCCAGTGGACGACAGCATATAAAGAAGCTCCAAGAGAACTCAGAGCTTTTGGCCTGGCTGCATGTACTGCCACTTCTGTTGGGTGCTTTTGACCTTGCTGACTGACTTTGTTACTCTCTCCTGCTTGCATCTACCCTATCTCAGCTATCCTTCATGGACACTGGAACCAAGGTTCATTAGCCTTCCACTATAGACTGAAGGATAGTGTTTCTCTAAAACTCCTCCAGGTCTTCAGGGGCAGATTGGTACTGGTAAGACACCCAGAGGTTATCAGGTTTTCCACCTCCCCGCCTGCATCAACTTTCATGGACTGAGCACATACTGTGTCCTCAATGACTAAGCCTGAAAATCTTGCAAACACACATCTTTAACCACTGAGTCATCTCACCAGCTCACAACATAGATTTTGACAGGATACACAATAAGGTGACACAGTGGGAGAGTGATCACATAAAACAATTAATTTTCTTCAATTGCAAATGGAAAATTCCAGGGTTTTTTTAAAACTGTGATATATATATTACCCACACATGGAGGAATTAAAATTCTTTTTGTAGGATTAGAAGAAGATTTGTGAATCATTTTCTTTGAAGTATGTGTCACTTAAACTGCTTGGAACTAATTTTCTTCCTTTGAAATGTAATTTCCTAGCTAAATCACTCATGTTGTAAAGATGAGCTTTAGCAAAGACAGTTGAAATAGTAAAATTTCATTTTAAATCTAAAATTTAAATTTAACTAACTATGAAAAAAGAATGGTGACATAGGGTTTAATATTATTTACCAAGCTAACATGAGACAGAATTGGCTTGTAATGAGAGGCTTCCCCATCCTATCTATTCCTCAGTTCATCTTGCTCCCTTTTATTATGCCCCTGTTTCAAATCAATATTCTACATATATATGCTGAATCTATTAATTTCTCTGTGTATTAATGGATAATTCTTTTACAGATAATAAAATGCATACTGTCTATCTGCTGTATTCTAGTGGTGAAAGAGTTGAAATGTCCCCTTCATGAGTCAGGATAAGAGGTACAGGGTGCGTGTGTAGATATTATGTTGGATAAAAGAATCAATCCATTATCATTTCATTTCTTATGATGAAAGAGCCCCAAATTGTAGGTGACCATTTCATTCTTTAATTAATATTTTTGCAAATTTGTGTGTGTGTTATGTCTGTACATGTTCTTATATGTTTTTGAGACATATGTCAGTGTCTATATCTATGAGTACTTATGTGCAAGTGTGTATGGAGGCCAGAATAAAACCCTGGCTATCATCCTCTGAACACTGTCCATGTCTTTTTAATACAGGTTTATTGTTTCATTCGCCTAGAGCTCACCATTAAGTCAGACTGGCATGAAACATTTTCCCTGTGGGAGACATGGACCCATGTCTGTTCACCCAAAATATGGCAGAGGACACATGAAAAAAAATGATTGCACTGCAAACAGTTTTGTTGAGCTAATGTGTTTATTGGGGTTACTTACAGATCAGGGTGAGGGGCTGTTTACAGAAGAATAGATGACTCAAAAGCAACTGCATCTCCAAAAATTTTACCACAGCATACATGGGCACTCACAGCAGATGCATGTCTTGAGTTTACTACATGACCTTCCGGCGGTGTGGCTGGCAAGTAAGTCTCAAAGTACCCTGCAGGACTTGTGCAAAGCTGTGCTGGTCTTAGAGCATCTCCCCAAACAGTTCTTGATATTGTATATAAAGTTAGGGAGGTGTCTTACAACATTTTCCCCAGACTTGAGCTTTCCTTCTCTCCTCAGAATAGAATGTTTCAATTTAGAAAAAAAAAAAAATGTTGGACAACACTATTCAAAGTCTGCCCCTCAACAGTTCTTTACTCTTCATGTAACCTTGTGGAGCTATTCTATGATCTTTTAAGTTTTCTCTCTTAGGCTAACCTCCTGAGTTTCCTGTTCCTCTTTCCCCTCTTTGGGGGGATATTTAAATTTGGAGGCATTTGATATATATCATGCTTGCAGGACATGCAAGAAACTAGCTACCCCAGCCCACAATCCCTTGTCATTGATAACAAAGTAAATACCTTGAGTGTTAGGTTAGCCTTGGTGTCTCTTATCTCTTTTGCCTATAGGGACCAGTGAATGCTAGCAAATAGAGTTGGTTAGTAAAGAGAAGCAGAAAGAAGACATATGAACGGTTGTTTAAAATATTCCATAATACAAACAGAACACTATCTATAATTTTATGATAAAAATAAAGATTTTGAATTCATAATAATTTATTGATAATACTATATAAGAAAAATGTTTGCATATTATATATTCACTAAAAGTAAGATTCTAGAAAATGTATTACTTTAAATTTAAAAACTGAACATATATATATATATATGACTTTTATTGGACAGCTTATCTTCCAATTCAAATTTATGGAACTATGATGATGTTAAAATAAATAAAAAGTAGGAAGATTCTTTGTTGTTAAAAAAAACTGAACATAAAATTCTTCTACTGAGAATATGAGCAAAAGGCATTAACAGACCTTTGACAAAAGAATATACAGATGACAAATAGTCATATGAAAAATATTCAATATCAAAAGCTACTAGAAAAACAGAAATTGAAACTAAAATGTGGTATTAATACATACCTATCAAAATAGCCAAAGGGAAAAAAAAAATGGTGCATGGCTTTAATCCCAGTACTTGGGAGGCAGAGGTAAGAAAATCACTGTGAGTCTGAGGCCACCCTGAGACTACACAGGGAATTCCAGGTCAGTCTGAACTAGAGCGAGACCCTACCTTGAAAAACTAAAACAAAGAGAAAATCCTAAAAGCAGCAAGAGAGAAACAACACATTACATGTGAAGGTAACCCCGGCAGAATTACCTCAGGCTTATCAATGGAAACCTTGAAAGCCAGAAGGGCCTGGAATGGAATACTGGAACATCTAAGAATATATTACTTCCAACCCAAACTACTCTAGCGAGCAAAAGTATCCCTCATAATAGATGGCAAAAGAAAACATTCCAAAATAAAAGTCAGCTCTACAACTGTATGAACACAATGCCAAACGTACAGGGAATTATCCACACAGAAGAGTCAAACAACAAACCTGAAGAGCCTACAAGAACCAGGCTACAATAACCAAACCCAGAGAAAGCTCAAAAAACTACAAAGTCCAAGTAAACACCAAACCACATAAAGTATCATGATATGTCAGAGATTAAACTCACAGTTATTATCCTAAACAAGAGACTCAAGTTAACAGGGTGGATCAGAAAAATAGACCCCTAAATCTGCTGTGTACAAGAAACCTGCCTCACCACTAAAGACACACCTCCAGAGGGTGAAAGGGTAGAAAATTATATTCCAAGTGAACAGAAATAAGAAACAAGCAGACATTGCTATACTAATATTGGATAAAATAGACTTCAAATCAAAAGTAATCAAAGAAGACAAAGAAGGCCACTTCTCACTCATCAAGGGAATGATCCAACAAGAGGGTTATCACAATCATCATTCTTTATGCACCAAACATAGGTGCACCACAATTTATACAACAAAACCTACTTGAAAACAAAACAGAAATAAAAATCAATGTCATCATAGTCGAGGACTTTAATACTACACTATCAGCAATAGATAGATCATCAAAACAGAAAATCAACAGGGAAGAGAGCTAAATAACACCACAGATCAACTAGACCTAAAAGATATCTATAGAACATTCTATTCCAAACCTAAAGAATATACATTCTTCTTAGCAGCCCATGCAACCTTGTCCAAAATAGATCATATTTTAGGCCATAAAGACTGCCTCCATATATTTAGGAAAATTGTCATAATTTCCTGCATATCGGACCACAATGTTGTAAAGCTAGAAATTAACAAGAGATATGCCTGGAACTCTATCAGCTCCTAGACACAGAACAACACACTTTTAAACAATAAATACCTAGTGGATGGAATAAAAAATGGAATTGAAAAATTTCTAGAATTGAATGGTAATGAGATCACATAGTACCAAAACTTATGGGACACAATAAAGTCAGTCCTTAGGGGAAAATTCATATTACAAAATTATTTCATAACAAAGACAGAGAGATCCTAAATTAATAACCTAACCATCCACCAAAAGCATTGAAAAAACAAGAACAATCCAAAAAGCTCCAGAGGGGAAATAAATAATCAAGATCAGGGCAGAAATTAATGAATTGGAAACTAGGAAAACAGTTAAGAAAATTGATGAAAGAAAGAGCTGATTCCTTGAAAAAAAATTTTTTTTAATTGATAAATCCCTGGATAATTTGATCAAGCTAAAAGAGAGGAGGGGGGCTTCAAATTAACAAAATTAGAAATGAAAAAGGATAAATCACAACAGAACTAAGTGAAATTGGAAGAATCATAGGGACTTATTTCCAAAACCTGTACTCCACAAAACTGGATAATCCTGAAGAAATCCATAAACCATTGAACATATACCGCCTACCAAAACTAAACTCAGAGCAGATTAATCTCCTAAACAAACCTATCACAACCATTGAGATTGAAAGGTAACCAAAACCCTCCCCAAAAAGAAGAGTCCAGGATCAGATGGCTTCTCTGCCAAATTCTATCACACCTTCATGAAAAAACTGAAACCAATTTTTCTCAAACTGTGCCACATAGTCAGAAAAGAGGGAAAGATCCACAACTCCTTTTATGTAGCTAGTAACACCCTAATACCAAAATCAGAGATACAATAAGAAAACTATAGGCCTATATCCCTGATGAACTTAGATACAAAGATCCTGAACAAAATCCTTGCTAACTGAATTCAAAAACACATCAAAAGCATTATCCATCTTGATCAAGTAGGCTTTATCCCAGAAACTCAGAGTTCATCCATATGGAAATCTGTCAATGTAATATACCAAACAACATGATCATTTCAATAGATGAAGAAAAGGACTTCTACAAAATACAACATCCCTTCATGATAAAAACATTGGAGAGAATAGGCATGGATGGTTTATATCTCAACATAATAAAGGATATATATAAAGTACCTAAGCCCAAATAATACTTAATGGGAAAAGACTCAAGACTTAAAAACATAAAAACACTTAAGAAAGAAATTGAGGAGGACTTGAGAAGATGAAAAGCCCTCTCATGATCCTTGATAGGCAGAATTAACACAGTGAAAATGGCAATCCTATCAAAAGAAACATACAGATTTAATGCAATACAAATACAAATCCCAGCATTATTCTTCAGAAATAAATAAAAAAAAATCTCAAAATTCATATAGAATTGCAGTAGGCCTCAGGTATCCAAGCATATCCTCAGCAAAAGAAATACCCCTGAAGACATCACCATACCTGATCTAAAGCTATATTACAAAGCCATAGTAAAAAAATAGCATGGAACTGACCTAAAAACAGGATTACAGAATGGAACAGAATTGAAAACCTGGACTTTACATCAAGTTACTACAGTTACTTGATCTTTGACAAAGGCCCTAATAATTTAGACTGGAAAAAAGCTAGCCTCTTCAACAAGTGGTGCTGTACAAATTGGATAATCATGTGCAGAAAAATGAAACTAGACCCACACATCTTTCCATGCACAAAAATCAAGTCCAAAAGGATTAAAGAGCTTAATATAAGATGGGAAATGCTGCTACTACAGAGGAAAAAAAAAAGGAAAATAGGAACTTTCCATGACATATGAGTTGGAAAAGACTTACTTAAAACCCAACATGCTCAGGAACTTAAACAAACCCTCATCCACTGGAAACTCTTGAAGCTGAAAAGTTTTTTTTTTTTTT
Organism: Orientallactaga sibirica; assembly: GCA_036365145.1. Taxonomy (NCBI): domain Eukaryota; kingdom Metazoa; phylum Chordata; class Mammalia; order Rodentia; family Dipodidae; genus Orientallactaga; species Orientallactaga sibirica. The sequence continues at coordinate 9,674,533 of JAEOAD010000017.1, read as the reverse complement.
TTTTTTTTTTTTTTTTTTTTTCACTGACAAACACACAATAAGCAGAGCCAATAGACTACCCACAGAATGGGAGAAAATTTTTGCCTAATAAAACATTAGAGAAACCACTCACAAAGTGGGGCAGAAAACTGAACAAGAAGTTCTCAGAGGAAGAAATACAAATGGCAAATACACACATAAGAAAATGTTTAATATCCCTAATCAACAGGGAAATGCAATTTAAAACAACTATGAGATTCCACCTTACCCCAATAAAGATAGCAAACATTAAAAAAAAAAAAATCATGGAAACAAACGTTGGCAAGGTTGTGGAGAAATGGGAACCTTCATTCACTGTTGGTGGGAATGTAAGATGGTACAACCACTATGGAACACACTAAAAAGGACACTCCTAGAAAGGTTGACTATAGAGTGACTAATAGTCTGAGTGACTCGCTTACTGGGCATTTACCCTAATAGCTCCACATATCAGTTCAGAGATATTTGCTCAATACCTAACAGCTAAGAACTGGAATCAACCAAGATGTCCATCATTGGACAAATGGATAACCAAGATGTGGTATATATGCACAATGGAATTCTACTCAGCAGTTAGAAAAAGTGACAAAATGAAATTTGTAGAAAAATGGTAGAACTTGGAACAGGTCATACTCAGTGAACGCACCCAATCACAGAAAGACAAACATCACATGGTCTCACTCATTTGGGACTCCTAACCTGGAACAGCCTGAGATGCTGACATAACTAATGGGTATCTTGAGGAATGAACCATAGGGAGGGTAGGGCTGGAGGGGACAATACGGGGGTGGGAGATGTAAAACTCTACCCAAATGGATCTTGTACTGTAAAATAATATATCCTGGAAGACAGGCTAAAAGGCTAAACCCTCATCTGGATCTTAGAGGGAGCACCTGAATTAAAGGGCCCTGGAGTGGGTGAGATGAAGCCTAACCTTAATTTTCTCCTGTTTCTCTCTCTCTCTCTTTTTTTTTTCCTTTCTTTTTTATAATTTCTTCTTTCTTTGCCCTTGGCACTGGCCTGTAACTCACAGTACCAGGATGTGGTTAACACCCACAATGAGCAGTTGATCAGAGAGACCTACAAGGTTTCCCTAAAGAAGCCAGACTTCTGTCAAAAGCACTTAATTACCCAACAGAGGTTAATGGTAAGACCCTACTGCCAAAGACACCATATGCTGTCAGTACGGAACATGGAGAGACCTGGCTGGAATTTGGAAGAGAGGCAGTCCCGAAACAGTCTGTCTAGTGCCAGAAGGTTCTACATGAGCTAATGGGGGAAAGTGGCCAACATCTGTCCAAGCCACCTGAGGTCTTAGCTACTCAGTAAGCAAACAAGCTGATGTAATGCTCACACAAGTGCATTAGTGGCACACAGCCATGGTGGGTTACCAACTGCTTTTGGATTGGCTAATAGATCCTCTCAGTGGAAAGGAACTCATAGATGGAACTGGGAAATATATAAGAATCATATCCAGATAACAAATTCGCTCTCCAGTGTCAAGGTCCCTCCAATCTTGGGCTACAAGAGGACCTACATTCATTAAATTCTTTCTAAACTACCAATGGTTATCCCATTTAACCTGTGCTGACTTCAGTCTCTGTTGGAGAATCTGCTTCTCTTTTTTCAGATGAAAGCAGGACCTGAGGAGAGAAACAGCCCATTGCTCTTCACAAAAGCCACAGCAGAAACCATACAGGAATTCAGGAAATGATAATATTCTTCTTCAGAGCTTTTCAATATCTACATGTATCTACAATATATACTCAAAGTTATTTCAGGTCTTTCATTACATTTACTCACAATTTGAAACAGATGATAGATTATATTTTAAGAATCTTGGTTTTGTACCTTAAATAAAACAGCATGAATAATGGAGAAAGGCTTGTATCTACTTAGACCGCATTGCTGTATATAAGAATTATGGGATCTAATACAGAAATGACAGTGTTCCCAGGTGTGGTAGTTTGAATTGATGGCCCCCAATATGTTCAAGATTTTATTACAATTTATAATTTACATCTGCATCCACCTTGCTGGAGGAGTTGTCACTGTGTGTGGATCCTAGGGTCCATCCCTAAAGTGTGCGGGTGGTTCTGTAATTCCTGTGTAAAGATATGCAGAGTGCTTGAGCTCAGCCTAGAGTTCCTGAAGTGTGCTTGCTTGTGCTGGTGATAGTGCTGGTTCCTCTCTCTGCTCAGGCCTGTGAAAGTGAGCCAGCTTCTTCTGCCATTATGGAACTTCCTCCATAACTGTGTCTGGTCTGGAGGTTCATTCCTGAAACTTGAGGCTGACTGCTATACCAGGCCACCAGCAAAACCATACCTACCCACTCAGAAAAAAAATGGCATTTATCCACATTTTACTCAGAAATGTATTTTCTTTACAGAGGTATTTCTTCCAATGCTGTGTTCTCTTGGTCTGACACAGGGTAAGGTGAAATTGTTTTATGCTTTAACAGTCCATAGAAACTGGGAAAAAAAAAAAAAAGTCCATAGAAAGATGATTTATAAACCAAGCTATTTCCATTTTTTTTAAGTCCCACTGAGTCCAGGTGTATTTAGTGCTATGTATCGTCCCTTTATATGCAGAATTCAGAAACTTCACATTCATATTATGTATAATTTTTGTTTGTTTGTTTGTTTTGTTTTTCAAGGTAGGATTTCACTCTAGTTCAGGCTGACCTGGAATTAACTATGTAGTCTCAGGGTGGCCTCGAACTCATGGTGATCCTCTTACCTCTGCCTGCCGAGTGCTGGGATTAAAGGTGTGTGCCACCACACCCGGATTTCATATTATGTATAATTTCATCTTTAGTCACTAAGTGCTTCCTATTAATAAAGTTTTTCTAAACTCAGAAACAATGGATACTTTAGGGGTAGTGGAATTACTTCTGGTATAATTTGATAAGTATTAGCCTATTATTTTCTATCAAATAAGTGGTTTAATAGTGTATTTAGATTCTCATGTGTAGAATTTGGTCCTATATTTTTCCTAATACCTAAGAAGACTAGAAGAATGTTTTAGCATGCCTATAATCCAGACATTAAGGAGGCTGCAGACTTGTCTCAGCTACATGGCTAGTTTGAGGTAAGCTTGAGTTTCATTATACCCAATTAAAAACAAACAAAACAAAATTTAAAAGAGAAAAAGAAAGAGTGAGAAAGAGTGAGAAAAAGAAAGAGGAGAAGATCAGAAATTCTCCAGCTCAAGAACCAGAAAGCGATAAAAGTGAAGGTCTGACTGTGGCATAGATGGCTGTGGTAGTTGGAATGTATATCCCCTGTAGCCTCAGGTATTTTCTTTATTAGTTTAAGATGCCTGTTTCCAGACACCTGTTGGGGGGAGGGGCTTGTCACTGGGGGCAGATCTAATTCCAGCACAGAAGTGTGGAGAGTTTGAGCTCTGGTGGTGCTTGCTTTTGGCATTTGCTGCGGGCTTTTTTTTTTTTTTTCTCTCTACTTGGATTTATGAAAGGGAGCCAGCTTCTTCCACCATTAATGGAACTTACCCTGAATCTGTAAGCTTGAGATAAATGCCGTTCTCTTATAAGCTGTGTCTGGTTTGGAAGTTCACCCCAGCAAATGGAGCCAACTACAGCAATGGCTGATGTAGTCCTGATAATTATGGCCATTATAGTGAAACACTTGACTAGAAGAATGAAAGAAAATTGATATTTTTAAATGTAATATCTGAATGTTGTAAACCCTCAGGTAGATATTATTCTGGTTAATAATCCAATAACTATAGAGAAAACCAAAGGACACTTTAGTTGATGTATATGAATTCTCTAAGCAATTTAATGTTTTTCTTGAATAGCAGAATAAGATGTACATCACTCTTGACTTTGAAGAAGCAAAGTCTTCTCTTAAAGTGTGTAAAAGAAAAAAAAATAAATCTTGCTTATTTGAATATAATTGGCATCCCTATTCTAGCATTTAACAATTACTAATTGTAAAAACTTCCTAACTTTATTCTTTACAGAGAACTTTCTTGAAGTAGCTCTGAAAAAAAAAAACTCTTGATTTCTCTTATTGTTCTATTTCCTATAGGATAGGAAATATAAATATACTTAAAATGCATTCTCTCTATGACTATTTACAAAAATAAAAATATGCACATAAATTATTTATTTATTATTTCCATTTATTCCTTGATATTTCAAACTTCAATCCTGGTCTATGATTTCCCACAACCACAGAGTTCAATTGAAATAAATTTATTTAAAATTTGTGTTTATGCATGAGCTCTTCTCTCCTTGGGATTGTTTAGTGACAGTTTAAAGAAATAATGCATGAATATCTGGTCCCTGTGATGATGTCTCTGTAATTCTAAGGAGCTGCCAAGGACTTTGAATTGCACTGTTGTCATGCATGAATAAAACAATACAGTAAATTTATTGTAAATAGTAGAAATGTATAAAAAATAAGATGGAAATTCATGTTATACTGGCAAATAAACTCTGAGCTCAGATGGTTAAATGTGAATGATATCAGCAGAGCAGTGTTAAATATAGATTAATATAATCAAAACTAACCAGTTAAATCAGGATTAATTGGAGCAGAATCAAGGACATGGACTATAGAATGATGGTATCAGCTAATCTTTGTGTTCTGTTTAAAGTTTTCACCCATTCAAAATTTAGAAAGGAGAATCTTACATACATTATTTGCTGTTCTCTTGACTGATTGGAAAGTTTATCATAAGTTCACATGCAACAGAGTGAATTTGTCTTGATAATTTTAGTCCTTTCTTTATTATGTCATGTATAAGAATGGAAAATAATGACCTTCCTTCCTTCTTTCCCTCTTTTTCTGACTCTTTCTTTCTTTCTTTCTTTCTTTCTTTCTTTCTTTCTTTCTTTCTTTCTTTCTCTCTATTTTCTTTCTTTCTCTCTTAATTTCTTTGTATTTTGACAGGGCAAGTATTTGAATTTAGGGCATTGCACAAGCTATGCAAGCCCTTCACCACTCAGATGCATCCCCAATTGCAGAAACTGCTGCTTTAAAAAGTGTAAATTAGTAGAAATGGCCCATTCCTAAACTATAACCTGCCAACAATCATGAAATGAATGCAAGCTTTTTATTAGTATAATATTTCTAGCCTACTTCTCCAAATTAACACATCAGAACTTATTAACCCTATGTAACTACAATGTCCTTCTTTTTTTTTTTTTTTTTTTTTTTCGGTTTTTGCGAGGTAGGGTCTCACTCTGGTCCAGGCTGACCTGGAATTAACTATGTAGTCTCAGGGTGGCCTCGAACTCTCAGCGATCCTCCTACCTCTGCCTCCTGAGTGCTGGGATTAAAGGCGTGCGCCACCACGCCCAGCTACAATGTCCTTCTTAACTGCTTTAGTTCACATAACTCTTCAACATCAATTCTTATACTTACTTTACAATTGTTCTTCTATACAGCTTTAATTCTATGTGGTATGTTGTCTTTCATACTCCCACAGCTACATATTCTGCTTCTAGCTGTGATATAGTAGCTGGTATTAGACAATCATGAGAGTGTTATCCTAAGGGCTACTTCTGTCAGATCGGCTACCATCATGAAAACAAATGATCATAAATGCTGGTGAGGATGAGGCAAAAGAGGAACCCTTCTACACTGTTGGTGGAAATGCAATCTGGTCCAGCCATTGTGGAAATCAGTGTGAAGGTTCCCAAGACAGCTAAAAATAGATCTACCATATAACCCAGCTAAACCACTCCTAGGCATATATTCTAAGGACTCATCTCAGTACCTTAGAGATACTTGCTCTACCATTTTATTGCCATTCTACTCACAATAGCTAGGAAATGGAACCAGCCTAGATGTCCTCAACTGATGAGTGGATAATGAAAATGTGGCACATTTACACAATGGAGTTCTCCTCAGGGGTAAAGAAAAATGAAGTTATGAAATATGCTGGAAAATGGATGGATCAGGAAAGGATTATACTTAGTGAGGTAACCCAGGCCGAGAAAGCTAAATGTCACATGTTCTCTATGAGTATGAATAAAACTCAGTAGCAGAACCCAGTAAGCTAGAAAGGGAATATAAAGGGAATAGAAAGGTAGGGGGGTACTTAATAAGATGGTATTGTATATATGTAAGTAAAAGAACAGTATAATGGGGTGAATAGGCCTAAGTGAGGTTAGGGGCAGGAATTGAGTAAAGGAAAGGTGGAGGGAGGGCTAATAAATAAGTCATATTTAAACCAACTTTTCTGGACAATGGAAGACTCAGAAACCATTGATTGTTACTAGAAAATTTTCACTGCCAGGGCAGGGATACCTTTCAGTGAGTTGTTGGCCAGGGAGGTCCCTGATACCTCCAAAACATTATAGGCCATTGTCAAGGCCCTTGGTTTCCCACCAGGAATAGATGGTAAGAACCTATTGCTGAAGACTCCACAAACTTGGGCTACAAGGTCACTGAGAAATCCTGATGGAGCTGAGCTGAAAGCCTCCTCCATGTGGACCAGCTGACAGAAAGCTGGAAAAAGGTATGGCTACATGCATTTCAATAGGAGAGAGAAAATCACCAGTGAAGATATTCAATAGTGGGCATTGCAAGCCTTAAATTTGGCCAGCCAGGCCAAATGAGCCAATGTGTACAATAGTGGCATGTCTGTTATAGGGGAAACCAACCACTCTCTAATTTGACTGGAGGCCTGTTCCATGGGAGGGAATACATCCCTGATACTGAAAACCTACTACAGGGCTGGTCATGAGTCCTAGGGGTGTAACGTCTGCTGGTGTCATGCTAAATGTATATATTATACTCATCAAACTGCCCAGTGAGCACTTCTCCTAGTGTTCATACCCACATATTAATGCTACTCTTACTTTGGTTAGAAAACCTTCTCTTTTCAGATGGCAATAACCTTGAGATAACTCAGAAGGCACCAGGGTGCTGAGAAGTGACAGAGGACTGCTCAGCACTGAAATATTTCTACACACCTTCCAAGGCTCAGGATCCATTGTGGAAGAAATGGCAGAAAGAATGTAAGAGCCAAAGGAAAGGTGGAACTCCTTAAAACATACTTCTTCAGACACAAAATGATCTGGATATCCATGACCTCACAGTGCCTTACACTACCTACACAGGTCCATCATAATAGAAGGAAAAGATCATGACATCAAAATGAAAAGAGACTGACTGAGGGGGGGAGGGGATATGATGGAGAGTGGAGTTTCAAAGGGGAATGTGGGGGCAGGGAGGGAAGTATCATGGGATATTGTCTACAATTAAGGAAGTTGTCAATAAAAATAAGTAAAAATAAAAAAAATCAAAGCAAAAATAAAATCAAATAAATTTTAAAAAGAGGAAAGCCTATGTTAGGTTTCCTTAACAAAATGTACTTATTCCCACATATTTTGCACAACAAAGAGGAAATAAGTGCTCTTTGAAGGAAATGATGTTATGTTTATACATTTACTTATATTCAGCAATACATCATTATGTATGCCATTACTAAATTACCAAATATAGGGAAAATGATTCATTAGAGACAAATTTCCATATCAGTAAATAACATCAGAGAACAAATGGTCAGCAAAACTTGTGCTAGAACAGAGAAGACTCTGTAGACTCACTCCAATATGTAGGAGAAAAGTCAGAGACAAAATTCAATAGTATTGTAAGGAATGATAATCATATCAATGGGGCTAGAGTGATGGCTCAGCAGTACAAGGGCACTTGCCTACAAAGCCTTCCCATCTGGGTTCATTTCCTTAGTCATTCCAGACAATTATGTAAAGCTGAATAGATATTTGTTTTCAGTGACAAGAGACAAATTTGTACACACACAAACACACACACACACACAAACACACACACGTATAAATACATAAAAACAAATAAATTATAAGAAAATAGATGTCCTGTGTGGTAGCACACAGCTTTAATCCCAGGACTCAGGAGGCAGAAGTAGGAATACTGCAGTGAGTTCTAGGCCACCCTGAGACTACATAGTGAATTCCAAGTTAGCCTGGGCTAGAGCAAGACCCTACCTCAAAACACCAAAAAAATAAATTAATTAATTAATTAATTAATTAATTAATTAATACTGAATTTAAAGCCATAATTAGGAAACTTATTCAGCTGCATATGGAATTAAAATGCAGTAATACCAATGACAGACAGCAAACATTAAAGGAGTATAAGTGTATTATGTATATCTATCATGTTCAACATACTTTGTAGTAAGATAAAGTGGATTTTTGTTATACTTTCAGTAAACACTAAGTAAATAACAAACATAAAGATAATATTGAATTGATTAGTCAAAAATAAGTCCAGAATAGTTACAAGGGGAAATGGAATTATTTTCATTAATAGGAACCAAACATTTATATTTCAGAATTAATTCAAGTATGTCAGTACTTACATTAAAATAAATATATAGGGCTGGAGAGATGGCTTAGCGTTTAAGGTGCCTGCCTCCTAAGCCTAAGAACGCCGGTTCCAATCTCCAGATCCCACAATTAGCCAGATGCAAAGTGATGCAAGGGTGCAATGCTGCACTTACCCACAAGGGGGCACACGCATCTGGAGTTTGTTCACAGCAGTTGAGAGGCTGCTGGAGTGCCCAGTCTCTATCTGTCTCCCTCTCCCTCTCTCTCTGTCTCTCTTGGTGTCTGTTTCCAAAACAAAATAAAATAAAATAAATATATAAATATCATATATGATTGATTAAAATGATTGAAATATAAATATTTACTGAACAAAAAAGTGGTCATAGTGAAATTTTGAAACAGGTAAGAAAAACCACATTCAATACAAGCATAAGTAAAAAAAAATACAGATTCAAAGAAATAATCACATCTCAAAGAATGCATATCATTTTATTTCTTTATATCTTTTATCCTAATTCCCTAATATAAGGATGAAGTCTACCTAGAAATGCCTGCATATTTATTTTCCCCTATGCAGAAAGGATTTAGGAAAGCTCCTAATGTGCTGAATTCATATTTAAGAACATTTCTTAGTTGTTCATACCACTGTGGCCACTATTTAGCTTGATATGCTATTTGATGATACTGATGACTTTGAGTCATCACTCCTGTCTTTATTACCTCCCTTCCATTAGCAATGCATTGCATGTGACCCATATCTTCTTTCATTGCACCTTTTATCTACACTCTAAATCTGGCTACATTCAGTTTGTGTTTCCCTTACATCTGGGCAAATTCATAACAAGGTTTGCTCATCTTGGGATGTACCATAGCTTATTCAATATATTTTAATTTGTTCTCTGTATTTATATAATTTCTACACTGCAAACACATACTAATATTTCTTCATTATTATTGACGTGAATAGATAAAACGTTAAATCAAAATAGTATCACCTAATTATCACTACATACATTCCAAATCATATTTGTGTTTATATAAATAGAATTTAAAGCATATGGAAATTTGCCCATAGAATCTATCCATAACAGTTTAAAAATGTTTAGAAATGTGCAGTTCAAAAAGAAACAGAGCAAACCCCAAATAGAACTTTCTTAATAAAGACTAAAGCAAGACTTCAACACATCGTAGTAAAGTATGTGATATTAGGAATGTATTGGTCCAGGACAAGCATTTACTGCAAGTAATGGAACAGAAATAAAGCATGATCTTAAAAGAGTATTGTGAACAACCATAGCTCCATATTGGAAAATCTAGGGGTGATGGGATAAACTCCTGGACAGTGACAGCCACAAAAATTGAATCCTGAAAAAACAGATAACTTCTACAGAACAATAATGAGCAGAGATTAAATGAACAATAGTAGCCCATAAAAAAAGTGCAGAACCTGTAGGGACTTCACTGTTAAATTGCATGAAACACATAAAGAAAGAATGTTGTTGATTCTTCTTAAAGTGTTTAAAAAACTTGGAAAAATAATGAATTCTTCTAAACTCTTTGAGGCTATGTCTACCATGATAACAAACCAAACAAGATGCATCTGTAAAAGAAAATTTCAGGCCAATGTTCCTGTTAAAGATCTGGAGCAAGATGAAGACAGCCACTTTCACCCCTGTGCCCAACACAGTACTAGAATTCCTAGCCAAAGGAATCATGTTGGAATTGTGCTTTAAATAAATCATTCTGGCAGCTTCCTGGACAGGAGAGTTTTCCTGGGCAAAACTTGAGGCAAAATAATTGGGAAAAACTCGCACTGAAGAGCTTTGGTGACATATGATAGATGCTATTTTATGGTACGAGAAGGCTGGCAAGGAATGGTGGCCAGCAAGCTCAATTTAGATGAAGGAAATTTAGTGGCTACAGGAGGGTTGAAGATAGGGTAAGAAGATGGAAGTCCATGATGTTACCTAGGATTTGAGGCTATCAAAACCATTATTGTACTTGTCCCGGATCATGAGGTGAGAACAGTTTTTAGTGGGTCTGAGAACTAGCACTTCAGAAGAAGGGTCATTAGAAAAGAGATCTAGTCTCACCACAAACCATTGTGTGAATAGGGAGAAAAAAATATTACTTTTTGGGCTGGAGAGATGGCTTAGTGGTTAAGGCACCTGCCTCCTAAGCCTAAGAACGCCCATTCGATTCTCCAGGTCCCACATAGCCAGATGCAAGGACACAATGCCACACTTGCCCACGAGGAGGTGCACGCGTCTAGAGTTCATTCAGAGAGGCTGAGAAGTGGCTGGTGCACCCATTCTCTATCTGTCTTCCCTCTCTCTCTTTCTCTCTGTCTGACTTTCTCCAAATTTTTTTTTTTTTTTTCACCAGCTTTATGCATATAGTCAACAAGACACATTATCACTAGGGACTTATGGAAAGCTAGGTCTCGGGGAAAGACCTGTGGTAATCCAGTTACAGAGGACTGGAGGAACAGAGACCTGTTCAAAAACCATTTCCCAATGGGGTGGGCATAACCTATGCCATGTGTCACCTGTATCATTGTGTATGGTGGGACAGGCCAGAGAAGTATCATTCAAGACTTACAAACTGATAAATTAAATCAATTTCAAGTTGTGTATTTCTATTTCTTCAATAGCATTAAACCAATATTTGTGGGTCAGAATTGCTAAAATGTATTAATGAATGACCTGAAGCAAATGTTGTTTAACATCTTAGTCCAAGTGTGGCTTAGTATCACCCACACAGTGTAACTCCTTCCACAAGATTAGAGAGCTACTGTTTTGAAGACATCATAGTATGTATTTTCCATTCTTCACCTGATTATTTTTCATTGTACTTTAATTATGGATTATAACATCAAGTTTCATGAGAGAGGATCAAGGCCAAGGAACAATATTTTTGAGTCATTTAGTACGTAAGCGCATGAATCAGGATGAATACATATGATGGTCTCATGGACATGTTGATGTGCAATGACTGAGCAGCACCATTCTTATGTCTCTACTATGCAATGTAATTGGAAAGTCATAAATCCCACTCAAAAATAACTTTTGTATCTGACTGTGCTGGCATATGCCTTTAATATCAGCACTCAAGAGGCAGAGGTAGGAGGATTCTGTGAGTTTGAGACCAGCCTGAGAATACAAAGTGAGTTCCAGGTCAGCCTGGACAAGAGCAAGACCATACAAAAAAAAAAAAAAAAAAAACTAATTAAATAAATAAATACATTTTGTCAAATGGAATTTAAATAAAAAAAACAAGAAATAAAATGTGGAGATATTAGTAGTAACAGATAGTCGAGACACTAACTGCTAAAAAACATCAATAAAAATAGCAGGGATGAAAACAATATCTAAGATTCTTCATTGTATCAGTAGCACTGTGGAATACTGCCTTAAACATTCACCTTATTAAAGCTGTTGTCAAGTGATGCATAATCCCATTTCTGTGAATCTGTTTCAATGTAATATATGGTTGCTTATTTTCTTATTAAGTTTATGTACTTGCTGCTCATAAATAAAATATAATACTTGTAACATTTGATGTTTTCTACTTAGGGACACAGTAAAGAAATCTACCTTGTATTTCTACTTGTGCATGTATTTCTAATGGTGATTAATTTTGTCCAACCTAAGAGAAGTTATGAAATCACAGGCAAAAATAATCAGCATCTGTAAATATATTGATCATAATATGCAACCAAAGGATTGACTTTGACATATTTGAACAAAAATGTTCTTCAGAGTTTAAGTTTATTTTCTTGTGTATTTGCCTTCACAACTACCTGACAGCAGATTTGTTAGTTTGTGTCACAGTTGGATGGTGTGCACTCATCTAAGAAATGACAAACATAGGAAACTCTTGGAACAGATGGAAGGTACCCATGGTTGATTTCATCTACTTGGAGGGTTGGCAAATGAGCAGAGGAGTTTCTGTTCTGCTATTGGGATAGTTGTTGGTGGGAATCACTGCAGAAGTCCTTGATGACAGCTGCTGTCCTTACCAATTTTAGACTCTTAAGTGATGCCCGAGGTCCCTAGACTCTCCATTTTACATGCTCAGAGCAACTCACTGCACTAATTTTGATTTGGGGAATTGTCTTATTGTTTTTCTGATATTCTTATTTTTAAAACTTTTCTTAATGAGTTTTCATACAATTAATAAGAAAAATACTGAGATATAGGTAGGTTTAGAACACAGTGCAGTTGAATAAAACAAGGGGTTATATGAAAAATTACAGCATTTCCCAGTGTCACATGTTCACAGACTGTCCACACAAGTTTTCCTCACACATAAGCTTCATTAATTTAAAAAAAATAGTAAAACAGCACTGTAAAGGTATTTGTCTCCCAGACATCCCTAAATGCAAGAACTATGGGACATGTAATTTGAGAAGTTATTGCTTCTTAGTATTAGTCTCCCTCTTTCTTCAGAAAGCTAAGAATTCTTTCTGGAATGGAAATTGGTCTTATAAGCCAGCATACATCTTTGATTAATCAACATTTTACAATTCTATAATCTAATTCTCTTGATTTTCCTTTTTGATTACTATGCCTTATTTTAAAAATTCATTTTTTAGTTCTGATTGTTTTACATAGGAAAGCAATTAAAAAAATAAATAAATAGGTGATTTTGAAACATTTATAATAGACAAGAATTATAACTTTCCTCAAACTATATTTATAATGACTCATATTTATTTATTTTCAATATAAAAGTATATAAAACATTTCTATTGTGCCTTGATAAACTCTTGATAAACTAGAGGGATAAGTTTAAGCATTGTAGTGATCTGCAGGATTTGCTCCTCTTTGCCCTCCCAATTAATCATTTGTAAAGTTTGATTTCACAATAATTAAATTCATGGATAATATCAAATTGAGGAAATTCATTACTTGTATAGAAAGTAACATCAAAGTGAAGTAACAATATAGAAATGGACAAATGAAGCAAAATTAAAATGTTCAACTTGAGAAAAGTGATTTCTTAGGTTAGGAATGTCACTGGTTTTTTAGCTATCTTTGCCTTTAAAAAATGTACTCGTGGGTCTGGAGAGATGGCTTTGTGGTTAAGCACTTGCCTGTGAGGCTAAGGACCCCAGTTTGAGGCTCGATTATCCAGTACCCACGTAAGCCAGATACACAAGGTGGCGCATGCATCTGGAGTACATTGGCTGGAGGCCCTGGTGCAACCATTCTCTCTCTCTCTCTCTCTCTCTCTCTCTCTCTATCTCTCTTTCTTTCTCACACACTCTCAAACAAATAAATAAAATAAACAAAAATTTTAAAAATGTACTCAAACATTTGTGCTTAAATAATTTTTGATTAAGACACCAAAGAGTAATAACTAGGTAGTGATTATTTCCCTAAGCTTTGGGAAATAAGAATTCCTTTGTTATCAGCAAAGAAGACCCTATGTACATAAGAGCATATAGAATTAATTGCAGATATCCTTCACTGCACTGGTTGTTTGCTTTGTTTTAGATTGAATTTCAGTAATAACTTATTTGAAGACTCTTTAGTTTACATGATACTGAAACAGACTTGATTGGTATTAATGCTAAAAACATTTATTTTTGCCTTGTTTTCCCAATGTCCAGTTGTTTAAAGACTACTAGGGGAATTCACTTTAATATCAGTTTCCTAATTATAATTATCTCAGTAAAACCAGTAACAGATACACAAATGAACCACATAATTTCTTAGGTAAATAAGAAAAAATGAGCAATGCTAGTAGAAACAAATACCAATATATTAAATAATTATAATGAGTGAAAAGGGAAAGAACACACAAAGAATGTATATATAAACTGATGCCATTGAGAAATATTCTGCATTTAAATATAAAAAGAAAAGCTCTGATATTGTAGCTTGTATTTACAATCTTTGGGATTGTAGAAGGTAAAGCAATTCTTGAGATACATATTGAGAACAAGCAAATAAATAAATAAGAATACACTGTAAGTTCATTTGATGGTGAGAACTTTTATAACTTTATTATATAGTTTTAAAATCTGATTTGTTTGAGAGCTAAAAGAACTCTAAAATAACAAATTTATAGAATAAAATAATATAACATGAATATCCCAAGTTACTGACTAAGCAGACCATGTGAAGAAAGTAACTCTGTATGGTATGTAGAACTAAGGCCAGCACTTCTGTGTACTTAGATGCATCTAGCCTTACCTCTGCACACGACAGCAATCAGTGCTACATTTCATAGGACAATACCTTACTTAAATATGCAGTAATATCTCGTGAATTATAACTCATTATCGTATCAGCAATGAAAAGAGCAATATTTTCTCTTCAACTCCCTGCCAATGCCATTGACTATGTTCAGAAGAACATGTTTCTCAGCTTTATAGATAAAAGAAAGAAAACTCCAAATAGCCAACACTAATAAACAGATTAGGTCATAATATTCCTTTTGAATATTAGGGATAACATAGTCTATTGTATTTCAAAAGAGAAAATGTCCACTGAAATTGAATCATTACTTAAGGCTTATTCAATGTATTAACTGGAATGAAAAAAAAAAAAAACTTATGATTTAATAGAAGGAAAGAGAAAGGCATTTCTCTAGTCAGCTCCAGGTTTCCAATTTGCTGGTATTAACTTCCAAGCAGACACAGCTTAAGGGACAAGTGGGTTTATTTCAGACTTACAGATCCAGGGGAAGGTCCACCGATAGTGGAAGAAGCTGCTTACTTCCATGCATCCAAACAGAGAAACAACTAAAGCAAGCAAAACATAAACACCAACGGACATCATGAACTTTCCATAGCCCAGACTGCATGTTGCAGATCTATGCTATGAAATGCAGATCCTTCCCCAGTGACAAGTCCACTCCAGAATACTTCCTTTCTGTCATCTCCTTTCAAAAGAGTTTGCTTTACCATTTATTCAGTCTTTTCTGGGTGAACCTCACTTCAGGTGTCTTGTCTTTTCCATTGTTTCAATATAAAGCAGTTGAGCCACACTTAATAATGGTAATTTGTTTAACAATACCAGCTTTAACAAACTTTTAACAGTTTTAAAAACGAGTCTCTCTGCCTAAATTTTTCCAATTGAATGTTGCACATATTTCAGTTCTATATCTTCCACCAAGCACTCCAGTCCATATTTTTATATGCAACAATTCAACCATGATCAAATTCTCTGTGGGCACGGGCAGCAGAATGCACCCAACCTTTATGCCAGTAGCCCAATTCCAACAATGTTCTCTGCTGTCTTCCCAGGACCCTTTGAAAATCCATAAGCCAACACAATTGTCTCTGCATTTAGCATTTTGAAACTCTCACCAGAACATCCTGTAAAATTTGGTTTACTACACTGTAAGGCTTCTTCAGTCACAAGTATCAAGTCAATCTCCATTCCTCCAGCATACCAGTTCCAAAAAGACCAAAATCTGCATGACCAAATTCATCCCAACAAGAACTCACACTTCTGGTACCCAACCAATTCTGTTGTCATCTGTTCCAAGTTTCTGGACAAACTTCCAAACAGACACAGTTTAGGAGAGGAATGGGCTTTATTTTAGGCTTACAGATCAAGGGGAATTTCCATCAATGGTGAAAGAAGCTGCTTGCTTCCATGTATCCAGAGAGAAACGACTGCAGCAAGCACAACACTAGCACCATCAGATAGCATGAACCCTGCTAGAGTTCCGACTCACTTCTCCACAACTCTGGGCTGGAATTCAGATCCATCCCCAGGGAAATGTCCCCTCCAGTTGGCTACTGGAGACTTAAGCAGGAAGCTTAAATACCTGAGGCCATGAGAGACAAGTTTTCATATTCAAACTACCACAGGCATTGTACTTGGAGAGGTTCTAATCTCAGACAAGTCTGGCTAGGCAAAAGATGAACTTTTCAAGCACTGGGAAATTCTTTAACATGGATACTCATCTAGAATTCACTAGGAAGCTAGCTCATAAATATATTTAATTTCAGAATAACTGACTCCTTTAAGCATATGCATAAAGTTACGATTTTGAAGGCAATGTGCTCAATTCTGAAAAGAAGCACGTAATTTCTTTGTTGACAATAGTTGTGAGTAAATTTTCAACCCTGATCAAATGTACTATATGGGTTTTCGTATTCCAAGTGAATCCATGGTGATGGCTTTGAAATTTGACCCATATAGTAAACATTTCTCAAGTGATATTGATTATGCCATAGAAATGACTTGTATAATTCCATCAATCTGGAAATAATCTTGACTCCTGTATTTAATCTCACTAATTGCTACCTATTATTGATTGTAAACTTGAGAGGATCTAGAGTCACCTCAAAGACAAACTTCTAGATATGTATGTGAGAGTTTCAGGTTTGAACCAATTGACATGGGAAGACACACTATAACTGTGGGTCTCGACATTCCTTGGACTGGTATCCTTTACTAAATAAGAAAGAAAAAGTTATCTGAGCACCAACATCCATCTCTCTCCTCTCTGTCTCTCTCGCGCGCTCCCAATGTTTTCTGACTGTGGTTGTAATGCTACTTCCCTCCTTTGGCTACCATGTCTCCCAGCCATCCTGGTCTGTATCTCAAACTGTGAACCAAAATAAAACCTCTCTTAAGTTGCTTTTGACAGGTCCATTGTTACAGCAATGAGAAAGAAGCTAATAAAATCCTCTTTACGAGCAACAAAGTACCATAAAAAGGGACATGTAAAAGAATGAGTCCGGCTTCTATAAACCATAGCAGTTAAGCAGTTCAAGGAAAGTCTGGATCAGTATATATGAGAGCATACACAAAATACTGTCATTGTTAACTCCCATCTGTTTCTTTAGCATCATACTTGATTTGATGACTACTTGATCATATTTCAAAACCTGCTCCTATAAACCAATATTAAATGATTATTTATCATATTTGTCACTTGTTTTCTTCACCTAGCTTTATCTCAAGCATAAGTAAGTGTAAAGCCATTTCTTGTTATTCATCCAGTAAATATGAATTAATAAAGTGGAGAGATTTCATATATATATATATATATATATATATATATATATGACCCCATCCCAATTCTGATGTTTAATTGGCAAATTGAATTTAATTAAATGGTGACATTTACTGCTGGTATTTAAATTTTATAAATTGTGTACAACAAGAAAATTGTTGTTTTAAAATATTAAATATATAATATGACTGCAATGAATTGAAGCAGGTTAGACAATACAAGAAGGAGTCTATGATAATGTTTCAAGTCTGTGATGACTTTGAGTTCAGCTAGGGTAATAATAATTCTAAGAAAAAATATGTTAATTCAATAATAATTTGTTGAAAAGAAATTCATATGGCATAGTGACTAGTTTAAAAAGTAGAAAGACATAATTCTGCATATATTATTATAGAAATTGGTAATTAAGAGACCCAAGTATTAAAATATATTGAAAAGAAAATGAGTAAATGAAAGTGAATCAAGTTAAAAATATGGGTCTTATTTTATATAAACTAAACGAGGTTAAAAAATCTAAGTGGACCTAGTCTGCATAAAATTTTTAAAAATCAATTTTAAATACAATTTAGGGTATAGAGATTTACAGTTGATGAGCTCCCAAAATAAAACAGAAAATTTTGGAAGGGGGCTGAAGTCCAGAATTATATTGACCTTAGAAACAGAAAGGCCAAAAAAGAATAGCCAACAATGTACACTGGAAAAAAAATCAGCATCTTCAACAAATGGAGTGGAAAAATTGGATAACCACATAAAAAAAAAAAAAAAAAAAAAAAAGAAGAAGAAAAGAAAAAGAAACTAGATCCACTCCTCTCGCCAGACACAAAAATCAACAGGAAATATTGCAAGAATGTGGGGAAAGATGAACTCTCATTCACTGTGGAAATCAATATGGAGACTCCTGAAAAAAAATGATAATAGAGCTACCAACTGTCCTGGCCATTTCTCTACTTGACATCTACCCTAAAGCCTCCATTCTTCACTTCAGAGATATTTGCCTAACCATGTTTATAGCTACTGAATTCACAATATCTAAGGACTGGAATCAACCCAGTTGCCCATTGTTTGATGAATAGATAATGTAGAGGTGGTGCATTTACACAATGGAATTGTACACAGCAATGAGGGAAAATGATATAATGAAATTTGTAGAAAAATGGACAGACTTGGAACAGATCATACTTAGGAAACTCTTCTAGGCTTAGAAAGACAAACATTGTATGTTCTCCCTCATCTGTGACTCCTAACTTGAAACAGCCTGAGTTACAGGAATATCTGAAAAGCAACTCAAGGAACAGATAAGAGTGAGAAAATGGCTTGGCAGGAAGGTAATGGGAGGACAGGGAAAGATATACACAAAAATAAATCCAAAATGAATTGGTTCCACAGAAACCTTTCTCTTGAAGAGTAGACTAAAAGATATAATCCTCAAAAGGAGCAAGGAGATATAATCTGGTAAACAGGACCCAGGCAAGGGTAGGATGAAGGCTAACCCTAAAACATTTGACTGTGGTTTGTAACTCTCAATACCAGAAATTGGTTACAACCTACATTGAGCTGATAATCAGAGAGAGGTATGAGGTTCCCAAAACAAGACAGGCACTATCAAAGCACTTTATGATCCACCTCAGGTAAAAGGTAAGACCTATTTCAGAAGCAACCACATGCTTCCAAGGCAGAACATAGAGAGATTCAGCTGAATCTGGAAGGAAAGCAGTTCTGAGATGCTTATCCCATATAGTGCTGAAAAGCATTAAATGAACTGCTGGTGGGAAATTGCCAATGAGCAAGCAGGAGACCCTTCTGTATGCCACCAACCATTCTGACATTATGTACACACCGGTACAATAATGGCACACAGCCTAGTTGGGAAACCAGTGGCTGTCTGATTGGCTCAGTGATCCACTTGGTGGAAAGGTGCCAGTAGCTGAAACTGGGAACCAAACCAGAATCATGTGGAGATCAAGATTATGGACTCCAATGAGAAGTTTCCACTAGTCTTTGGCTAAAAATGAGGCTACACCCATCAAAATCTCTCTTAATTAACAATTCTTATCCCTCTTTAAACTATGCTGATCTCTTTGTTGGAGAATCTGTTTTCTTCTTAAAGGACAACTAAATTCTACCAACAAGACAAGAAGAGATAGCTGGCTCCCTGGCTAGAAATGAACCATCAGCTAGGATCCAGTTGAAACCACTGAGGAATTGGTGAGTTGAGTAATAGTGCTGTTTCCACAGTAGGCCTGACAACCTGTGAATATATGATGAAATAGACACTGAGCACTCCCAAAAACACCAAAGCAGAAGTTCAGAAGCTGCTGATAGCTCAACACTAAAGAAAACTTAAAGCACACCTACCAAGGTTCAGGGAAAATTTGCAAAAGAGGGAGTAGAGCAAATGTAAAAGCCACAGGGTGGGAGGACTGACTGCTGCTCGCACAACTCACAACCCACAACTCCATGGTGAATACTTGCAATCTCACTAAGGAGTACCTTCAGTGGAGTGGGGGCAGGGAGACGGGAATGATGGTACCAACACATGATGTGTCCATAAAAATTTTATACTTAATAAAAAGAAAGAAAAAATACTAGTGGAAGAGAAAAAAATATAAAAATCCACAATTTCAAATAATAATACTGTGTTAAATCTTTTGAATGCTTTTAATACAGTAGTTATTCATATTTAACCAAGTTGAGCTTCCTTTCTCAAAATTACTTGGGGTCCACCCACAACTGACTACATCTATGAGAATTTTTAAATCCATAGAAGCAAAAATAATAAAATGTTAAGATTTTCACATTTGTTTACTTTTTATTTTATTTTATTCTTATTTTTATTGGATTTACTTAATAGTCATGAGTACAAGAAGTGCAAAGGGGCAAAGAGGAATATATTGTGATAATCATATTCTGTACATTTTTCTGTATAGTGACAATTCAACTGTCTACATTTGTCAGAACCTGTTCTACTCTCTTCTCAAAAAAAAAAAAAAAAAAAAAGAAAAGAAAAAAAAAAAGTTAGTATGGAGATTGAGAATAGTTAGTGGTTAAAGGTGCCTGTTGGATGTTGGACCAAGCTCAATTCACCAGCACCTACATAAAGCAGATTCAAAAAGTTGCTCAAGTATCTGGCACTCATTTGCAGTGGCAAAGGCCTTTACCTCTCACATATAATAAATAAAAATATTTTTAAAATATAATAAAAAATCAGGGAGTTTTAATGAATGTAAAATGTACTTCAAAAAAATGACTAAATTTTTACCTGATGAGTTAGGGGATGGCTTAGTTAAAAATGTGCTTGCCTTGCAATCTTGAAAACCTGAGTATAAATCCTCAGAACCAATGTAAAAGTCAGGTGTGGTGAAATGTTCCTAGTATCCTGGCTAGCTTATTTACCACAGTTGGTCATCCCCAGAATAATTGAGAGACCCTGTCTGAACTGTAAGGTGGAGAGTGAGCAAGTTAAACACCCAGCATTATCCTCTGGCCTCCACATTCATGCATAAGCATGCACACACACACACACACACACACACACACACACACACACACATTCATGTGCACACATACCTATACCCACATGTTCACCCACATATATGCAAACACATGTACATAGACTTACACACTACACATATGTACACTCACTTCTATCAGAAGTGTTACTTAGCCATGATGTTATCAGTGTTTGTCTTTATCAGTAACCTTGTGCTTACTAAGTTTATGATGATTTTATAGCACAAAAACAGATAAGTAAATATTATGTTAAATATTTTTATTTATTTGAGACAAAAAGAAAAAGAGAGAAAGATAAAGGAGAGAGAAAGTAAAAAGAATGAATATGGATATGCAAAGCCCTTCTGCTAATGCAAACAAACTCCAGAAATATGCACCACTTTGTTCTTCTGGCTTTATGTGGGTATAGGAGAACTGAACTGGGATATCTGGCTTTTCAAGCAAACACTATTAACAGATGAGCTATCTCTTCAGCCCACATATTATTTTATATGTATTAGTATGAATCACTTTTTAAAATTAGAGGATATGTAATAATATACAATCTTTGTTTAGTGACTCATATCAGTAAAGGGAGCTAATCCTTATATTGTTACTCCTGTATTATAAGTGGTTAGCTAAATGTCACGGGTTAACATAAAATTATGAATCTCAATCTTAATAGAGTCTGTATTTCCTTTAAAATTATTATTATTTTTTTTTTCTTTTTTTTTTTGTTTTTCGAGTGACTCATATCTGGCCCAGGCTGACCTGGAATTAACTATGTAGTCTGTTACTCCTGTATTATAAGTGGTTATCCTCCTATGTCTGCCTTAACATAAAATTGCTGGGATTGAATCGTAATAGAGTCTGTATTTCCTTTAAAATTATTTTTTATCATATAAGAATATATTAATTTTTCCATAATATCCTGTAAGTAAAAAATGCTAATAATTACTTTCTTTGAAAGATGAGTAATTTGATATTGAAAAGAAAATTTATCATTTGTCCAGAGATTATAAAATGGTTAAAAGTCATTAATATTATTATAATAGTTCTATAAAGCAAGTCAAGACTGGGTTTCTTCATATTGACATAATTATATTAAACACACGTCATTTAGTGCCATTTCCACTGTGGGGGTTCCTTATTATCAAGGCAGTGTGGGAAAGGATCACTTCTAATTTATTCCACATTTTATTTTCAATATGAAGTGCTAAACCTATTGAACCATGGACCTTTGGTGAATTGATCTCTTCACTTGTGGTATTTACTGCTCCGGTAAATTAGGTGTACATAATAACCAGCTGTCGACCTCCAGATGCAGGAGAGTCAAGCTGCATAAATTTCCAGCCTTGCAGACACACATATTGCCATGATTTTATCTATGGACTTGCTCTATTGCTGCTATAAATAACTTCATACTGTGGAAACTAATTTCATGCCATCTTTGTTTTTATTTATTTTAAAACAGGGAAAATTTGCAATAAAAGTTCAACAATTGTACCAATACTATCAAAGTTTTTAGAACCAGATACTTTGGATGATAGCAGTTTCACATATAAAATTATTTCTACTGTGATCATATGCTCCACATTAAAGGAATGTATTTTTAATAAAATCATTTGTAACTATAATAGAATAATAATTGATTGATAACATTTACTATATCTTAATTTCAATTTTCCACTGAATAAATAACAGAAGAAATATTATTCAAAAAATTAGAAAAGCCGGTTCCTAAATAGTGTTTTTTAAATAATGTGTAGTATGAATGAGTATGGCTAATAAATGGAACATCCAGGAAAAGATTATTTTCTAAAAGAAAAGTTATTTATATTTTGAGGTATAAATGCAAGACAAAATAATGCAAAACAATGACACACACAGAGATAGTTGCAATCATAAAGTCATCAGTAGTAACATGTCAGTGCTAGTGAATTGACTCTAAAACAGTCAGAAGATATGTCCATTTACAAAGATGTGCATCATTTGCTTTAACCCTGTTGTAGTTCACTAGAGGAAGAAGTGACTTGTGCAAATCACTCATAGCAAGAAAAACACAGGTCATCAGAAAAGGCTTAAGTAATTATTAAAATCTCAAAATTGCCATTTTGAACTGTCTCATCCTTTGAAAAATTGATGATGTTACAGCTATGAATAGATTAATCAATAAATAGCAAAAGCTAGCAGAAGCAGACAAAGGCTAATTGGTGTTTTCTCAATCAGAATGATAAATAGAACATAAAAGTGTATTGACAATTGTTCGAGAAAACTTTACAATTGACAAAGAAAAAATGATGTGAAACTGTATCATGTTTTTTTTTTTTTATGTAGGTAAACTTGACACCCATAGAAACATTCTTACACAGTTATTAATGTGCTAAGTAGAAATAAAATATTAGCATGAAAGTGTTTATCATTTCAAATAGAGCTTCTCAAATAAGACTACACATTCTAAAGGAAAAAAAATCTGCATGAAGATGTGATGAAATCATGACGTCTTGTGGAAGACTAGTGGATGGGGAGAAGCAGGCCACGGGCACGTCATTACTAAAAGACAGATCTTTGTTTCCACATGTGTGGCACAGCACAACCTCTGTAAAATGAAGTATGAAGAAGAAATGCATTTCTATAAACTAGTATCTAATTAAAGTTGGTGCTACCCTGGCTCTAGACAAGCAGCAACAACAAAAGTAAATCTGTGGACAGTCCCTGTTTGAATTTCATAAGGCAAACATTTCAGTTTCAGAGGTTCCTACATAAGAAAGAGATGATTCAAATGTCATAGTGAAAAACACAGATTGACTGTTGAAATAACAAGCCTTAACTCTATATGTGGGTTCAACCAATGAGAAGCCAATAGTCAAGGTTTATGCCAAATAAATTAAGTCCTGATTATGGATCAACACAGATATTCACTATGGTCATGTTGCTAATGTCACACTGATCTGCTCACAAAATATCCACTATAGAAAGGGAGAAATAGACAGTCTCTTCTCTCATTATACAACACTTTATTCTAAAATGTCTTTTAGATGGCCTACTAACAAGAAAAAAAAAAATGACATTGACAACATATTCAGCTATATAAGAAATACCCTTTTCAGCTTGCATTGCTTTAGTAAATGGATTCTAAAAGTCTTGGCTGAAGAGCTCGGGAATTCTAGAAGGAATGGGAATGTTTACTCCACCTGCTGGGGGGAAACTTTTTCCAAAGGAGAACTGTAAAATTAAGATTACTATTTTAAAAGAGTTCAAAATTTTAAAAAATGTATCAATCCAATTTTTTCATTTGAATTATTCATAAAAATAGATCATACAGAAGAAAAGTACTATCACTTCCTTTCTTTTTTCTTTTGTTTTAATTTTTAAAATATTTTTTGGCAATTAAAAAAATTGGCAACTCAAGCTAGCCTCAAACTGAGGATGTCCTGTGTCAGCATCCCAAATACTATGAACATAAATATGGGCCACCATGACCACAAGATGCATTTTTTAAATTATGATACAACTCACTTATAAATATGTAACAAATGCCACAAAGCCATGAACTAGTATGATTAATATTATCACAACATATCGGAGAAGGGTTTCAAATTCTGCATGATTCACAAACCCAAGCTTTTTGGATCAATCATGAATATAGAGCTTAACCCATTTGTGATTTTATAACTAATGTTCCATAACCTAGATGGGGCTTAAAGGCAGAAAATAATTATTTCTCGCAGTACTAGAGGTTGCAAAGTCCAAGGTCAGGCTCTTGAGAGTATATTTCCTGTGCCATAGACTGATGTCTTCTTGTTGTGTCCTCACATATCACAAGTGTCACATAACAAAAGGGAAAGGATTCTGACACTTTCCTTCTCATGCTTTTTTATCCCCTTACTTTGTACCTTAAGCAGTTCTTGACCTCACTATGTAGTTCATACCAGCCTGGAACTAATGATTCATCAGGTTTGGACTCCCAAGTGCTGGAATTATAGGTGTACTCCACCACACATGGTGAAAGCTTTTTATAATAAGGTCATTAATCCCATATAAAGGGGATCTTTAATATGCCCCCATTTTACAATATTGGAGTCTATTTTCTAATATGTATATTGGGGAGACTATTCTGTCTATAATGATGATCTAAGATGCCTGGAATAATATCTTTCAGGCATTTGGGGCTGAGCCATGAAGAAAGTAGCTACTAGTTTAGACTTGTTTTCTGACTTTGGAATCTAACTTCAAAACATTTTAGGGATGGCTTACCAGTTAAGGCCTTTGGCTGCAAAGCCAAGGGACCCAGACTTGATTCCCAGGACCAACATAAGCCAGATGTACAAGGTGATACACATGTCTGGAGTTCTTTTGCTGTGGCTGGATACCTTGGGGTGCCCATTATCTCTTTCTCACTGTCTCTCTCTCTGACTCTTTCTCTCTCCCTCAAACAAATAAGTAGACAATAAAATGCTTTTAAATAAACAATTTTAGTATTGCAAGCACACAGAGATTCGAGAACAAATTTATTACATTTTCCAAGTATTTTTTTATTGCTTTTTCCCTTTTCCTCACCTCTGTGGGAGTAGGTATATTTGAAGGGCTGGTAACATTACACTTGAGCAGAGGGCTAAAATAAATGAAGCAGGATAGTAAGGAACTTTGTTATCTGGGAGGAAACAGTTCATGTAAAATAAGATAGTAAGCAGGGTCCTTGAGGTGGGAATGAGTTAGAGATGAAGCAAACAAGACAGGTTTGTGTGAGTACCATAAGCCAGGATATGAGGCTGATAAGACAATGTGTTGTTGAGGATCACAGCAGTTTTTGGATCATCATAAGTATCTCAGTTTTTATTTCCCCTGAGATGTGTAGTAAATGAAGGATTTTGAATGGAGGAATTATATAATATACAATATATTTTTATAGAAGAAATTGGGTAATTTTACTATAAAGGCTCAAGAAAAAAAGATGATCAATTAGAGAACTGTTGGCATGTTTCTGGTGCTAAAAGAGGTATACTGGACAAAAGTGCCATCAGAGCTATGTATATATGTTTCATTTAGACACAACAAGATTCAGCTGTGTGCAAAGACAGAAATAATTCAAGCATAATGGTTAAAATCTTGGTCTGAGAAAAATTAAGAATGAAATCCTAACTATCCCTTGCTTCCCTTTCCTGATTGAATGGCCCCTGGGTTCCCAATTCTCGGATCCCTGCACAAGAAGGTGGTAGCATAGAGTGAGTATGCCAGAGCTTCCAGTTTCTCCTCCACCTCCCAGTTCCCCGATCCCAGGATGCCTGCTCCTGGGTTGAAGAGGCCTGGATCTAGTGTGCTTGCTGCTAAAGCAGGCCTTTTGCTCCCAGATCACCTGCTCAGGAGGGTGTGCACAAAGAGTGATTAGGCCAGAGCTCCAGGTGCATTTCCCACCTCCCTGTTCCTTGGTCCTGGTACCCCTACTCCTCGCTTGGGGCTTCCCTGACCCTGTATGCCTACTGTGGAAGCAGATTCCTTGCTCCACTCTCTGATTCCATGGTGCCTGTGTCTCCACCTCCCAGATTTCCTGCCCTGGATGGTTGCATGTTCACAGTGAGTAGGCTAGAGCTCCCAGTTTGTTCCCCACATCTCAGTTCCCTGGTTCTGGTACCCCTGCTGCTGGATTGGGACAGCCTATGTGCTGCAAAAGCAGGCCTTTTGCTTCAGCTTCCTAGTGACTGGCCCCTGGGTCCCCAAATCCCTGTTCTCCTGAGCCAGAGAGTAAAAGACCCTCTGTGGGAGCTTTCCTCTTGCCCCTGGCTCCCCATATTTCTGGCTCCTGGATACCTATCCCATGGCTCTCATGTACTACAGAGTGCATGCAAATGGGATGAGTAGGCCTGACCTCCCAGTTCCCTTCTTCTCAGTTTCCCAGGCATCTTTGATGTATGTGCAAACTCCACAATCTGTGTACCTGTTATAACTCCATCATACTTCAATCTGGTTCATGTTTAAAACAGAACATTCACTAAAGATCCTATGAGGACAAGTGCTTGCTTCCTCCTCAATAAAATAAGACTTCTACCCTAAGATGGGTAGACAACAATGCACAAAAAAATTCAGAAAACTGAGAGAGCTCCATCACTGTTGCCTAGCCCCACAATGAAAGCCTGCAATGAAATCATAGGGAAAACAAAAGAAATTGAATTCCAAATTAAAGACACAAAAAGTATATGACCCTGATCAAGAGAATTGCTGAACTGGAAGCAAAGGATCAAAAAATAACTTCATAAATGAAATTGAGCAGAATTGTGTCTTAGAGTACTCATCTTTTACACTAGGCTTAACTTAATTGAAGAAAACTAGATAAGACTCAAAAGAGAGATAAAGGCATTGAAGGTGAGTCAACAAGTAGAGGATCTCAATAACAAGTTGATTAAGCTTAATGAAGAGATGGCAAATGCAAGAATGAATTCCAGAAAACATAAAGAAACTCAGTCCTTGACTTGAAATTGTGATTCCAAAAAGAGATGGACCCAATGAAAATAACAAAACAGAAAACAAAATTAAATGGAACTTTTAGAAATCTCTCCAGAACTGCTCACTAACAGAGTTACTTATGTGGAAGAAAGAAGCTCTGAACTGGAAGACAAGACAGAAGAAATTGATTGGGAGCACAAAAACATTACTAAGTTCAAAAATAATGCAAGCAGAACAGGAAGGAACTGTGGGATACCTTAAAACTACCAAACATATGGATCATGCGTATACCAGAAGGAGAAGAAATACAGGCCAGAGGCATAGAGATCATATTCAAAACAATTATTCAACAAAACTTCCCCAATCACACAAAAGAGAGGTCCATCCAGATACAAGAAACTCCCAAAACACCAGACAGAACTTAAGAAACTCTACAAGGAACATCATAGGTAAATCTCAATGAAAGAATGAAAACAAAGAGAAAATACTAAAAGCAGCAAGAGAGAAACAACTCACTCACTACCTACAAAGGCAATTCCATCACAATTACCTCAGATTTCTCAGTGAAATCTTGAAAGCCAGAAGGGTTTGCAATGGGACACTTTAAAGTCTAAAAACTATGGCTTTCAACCCATTCTACTTTACCCAGAGAAAGTATCCCTCATAAAAATGGTGAAAGGAAAAATGTCAATGAAAAAAAGCAGTTCTATGATTATATGAAAACATATAGAGAATACTTCAGGGAATATTCCACACATAAGAGTCAAATAACCAATCTCAAGAGTCTATAAGAAGAAGATCACAATAACCAAAAATAGACCAGGCTCAGCATAGTACAAAATACAAGAAAGTACCAACCTCATAAAGCACCCCATCATGGTAGGAAGTAAATAGAAACTCACAGTTATAACCTTAAGTATTAATGGTTTTAACTCACCCATTAAAAGACCCAATTTAAGAGGGTAGATCAGAAAAATGGACTCTTCTATCTGCTGTCTTCAAGAAACCCATCTCACCATTAAAGATAGACCCCTCCTCAGGGTAAAAGGATGGAAAATGATTTTACAAGAAAATGAAAATAAGAAATAATCAGGTGTTGCTATAATATCTCATAAAATAGACTTCAAACAAAATGGAAATTAAAAATGACAAAGAATGCCAATTCTTACTCATCAAGGGAATGATCCAACATGAGAATATCATAATTTTAAATCTGTATGCATCAAGCACAGGTGTACCACAGTTTATAAATTAAAACCTACTTGACAACAAAACAGAAATAAATACCAGTACATTAATAGTTGTGGACTACAATATTACACTAAGATCCATGCAGATAATCAACAGGGAAATAATAGAGCTCAATAGCACCATAGATCAAGTAGACCTAACAGACATCCACAGAACATTCCACCCCAATTCCACAGAATACACA
The DNA here is from genome assembly GCA_036365145.1 of Orientallactaga sibirica. NCBI lineage: Eukaryota > Metazoa > Chordata > Mammalia > Rodentia > Dipodidae > Orientallactaga > Orientallactaga sibirica. The sequence continues at coordinate 9,645,818 of JAEOAD010000017.1, read as the reverse complement.
TTCTTCTCAGCAGCCCATCGAACCTTCTCTAAAGTATATCATATATTAGGTCATAAAGAATGCCTCTATAAGTTCAGGAAAATTGATGCAAATTCCTGCATCATATCAGACTACGATGCTTTAAATCTAGAAATTAACAAGAGACACATCAGGAACTCTACCAGCTCCTAGAGACTAAACAACACACATTTAAACAATTAATTGGTTGTGGAAGAAATCAAAAAAAGAAAATGTAAAACTTCTAGAATTGAATGATAATGAAAACACAACTTACAAAACTTATGGGACACAATGAAAGCAGTCCTAAGGGGAAAATTCGTAGTACTAAATGCCTTCATAACAAAGATGGAGAGATTCTAATTTAGTAACCTAGCCATCCACCTAAAGCCATTGGGGAAAATGAGAAGAATCCAACACTAAGCACTCCAGACTCCTATTACCAAAATTATACAGAGATACAATAAGAAAAGAAAACTGTAAGTCTATATCCCTGATGAACATAGATGCAAAGATCCTGATCAAAATCTTCACAAACCAAACTCAACAACACATCAGAAAAATGATCTACTTTTATCCAGTAGGCTTCATCCCAGGGTGCAGGGATGGTTCAACATATGGAAGTCAGTCAACATAATCCAATACCTTTGACAAAATACAACACCACTTCATGATCGATACACTGGAGATAATAGGCATGGACAGTTTATATGTCAACAGAATAAAAGCTATTCTAAAAGCCCAAATAATACTAAATAGGAAAAGACTCGAGGAGTTCTCACTGAGATAAGGAACAAGACAGGAATGCCTACTCTCACCATTGCACTTCCAGTTTAACCTATGCTGACTTTGCTCTCCTTTGTTTACATCCTCCTATCCTGTTGTTTACATCCTCCTATCCTGTTGTTAACAGTTAAGCAAGAGCCACCTGCGGCAAACGGAACTTGTGTTTAGGCCAGGAAATGGGAGTGGAACAGGATGTTCTTAGGCAAACAATCCTTGGTCATGTCAGTCAAGCAGGGCAACAGACCCCCCGGGAGGGAGGGTGGACCCCACACACCATTGCACTTCCAGTTTAACCTATGCTGACTTTGCTCTCCTTTGGCGAATCCATTTTTCTTTGACAGAAGATAGAGAGACCAGAGGCTATAAACCACCCCTTCCATGTCAGTCAAGGACCAGGCAAAAACACAGAGGAATTGGGGAGATGAGCAAGAGTGCTGCTTCCAGGGTGAACCTGACAATCTGCACCAGGGTAAAGGAGATAGATTCTGAGGATAGTCAACACCTACCAAAACAGAAATTCAGAGGCTCCTAAGATCTCATCACTAATGTAGCCTAAAAACACACTCACTAAGGCTCAGTGAGTTTTGTGGAAGAGGGGACCAAAAGATTGCAAGAGCCACAGGTTGGCATGTCATGCCCAGAGGCATTGCCTCACCCTAATAACTGCTGCTCCCACAATGCATCACCCACAACCCTATGGGAAGAGGCCCTTGTGGATTGGATGAAGGGAGGAGGTAAAAGATGGTACCCACACATGATGTACCATAAAAAGTACATTCTTAATAAAAATAATAATAATTAAAAAAAAAAACTAGAAATAAGAACCAAATAAAAAGTTAGAGAAAACTGTAGGAAAAATAGAATTTGGGAAAAAGCAAGAGTATAGATTTAAGTATTTTATATGGTAAATGTAATTAGAGATTCGAAGGGAACTGTTCAGTATCCACTGCAAATATATAGTAAGAGAGGAATATATACCCAGTATTCAGGAGACTAAGATAGGAAGATTGCCATGCATCTGAGGCAAGCCCTGCCTGGCTACAGAGTGAGTTTCAGGTCAGCTGAGACTAGAATGTGACACCGACTCAGATAATAATAATAATAAAATAGAAATGAAAGGGAGAACTAGCAAACTTTTTAATTAAAATATTTATTTATTTATTCATTGATTGATTTACAAGGATAGAGAAAAAAGATGAATGGGAGCAAATGGGCATGCTAGGGACTCTTGCTGTTGAAAATGAACTCCAGATGCAAGCACAACTTTGTGCATCTGGCTTTATGTGGGTACTAGGAAATTGAACCTGGGCAGTCAGTCTGTGCTAGCTAGTGCCTCCATCTCACCAGCCTTCAAGCTCCATTTTGATACAATTCTATCTGTCACAGAGTCCCTGCCTCCACCACCTCACAAGACAAACCAACCTTATTAACTCAGCATAGAATAAATTTCTGTGATATAAATCTTTCATGGAGTAGTGGAATTGTACTTGTAGAAATACTCATTATGGTTTTGAGGTAGCTCCCTTTCCCCTTTGTAACCATGATATGGATCTGTGCATTGAACTATCATAGCTTGGAAATATTTTTAAAACACTTCTGGTTGAAATGTAGAGGCTTCTTTTTTATCCAATGATAAAGGTTTCTATTGTATCAGCTCAATTTGGATTTAATTTTCGTTTGTTTCCTTCCCTCCCCTACCCCTCCCCTCCACTGAAACCCTTCCATCCCTAGTGTCTGGGCCTTGAGTTGCCTATCAGGTCTGACAGCAACTTGAGCAGGTCCAGGTTAGGACCCACAGATAAGTGACACCATGCGGTGTTTGTCTTTCTGTGATTGTGTGAGTTCCTTCAGCAAGTTTCAGAATAAGGGCAAATATTTTTGGCATCTCACTGGTTGAGAAGGACAGAAGACATATGACCACAGGTGAAAGGCAGCTGAAAATTAATATTAAAATATCATGTTTTTTGTGCATGTAAGTATAGAAGTTGTCAATAAAAAATAATAAATAAATAAATAAATAAATAAATAAATAAATAAAATAAAAAGCATGTAGCCATTTGTAAGATCAAGTGATTCTTGGAACCAGGCGAGAGGTAAAAGCAAAGTAGGAGATGAGCAAAAGAAAAAGAGGAATTAGATTATATAGGAATTGTTGCTATGATTGCCTTTGCATGAGACCCATGCAGTCAAACAAGGCCTCACTATTATTATTTTCTTAACATCTGTGAGCATCTTAGAACAAGGGTTCATGAGTTTTTACTTTCTTTATCCACCTGGTAAAATATATAGTAACACTTAATCCCTGAGTATGATGGTGTTACTTTATACCCATAGCTGTTACACTGCCCAGTGTTCTGAAACAGGTGAGCTCTAAATAGATGTTGCTTCAAATTCTGAACTTTGATATTTTTTCCAGGATAGTATTAAATAGTTTATCACTCTCTCATGGTACTGGCTAGTGGCAGTGAGCTTCAGGAATCCCAGGTTAGTAGGTAATCTATAGTCTACTGGCTGCTAAACTGTGATGCTTGCTAAAAGGCATTAAATGCGAGTTCTCCTTATGACATTGTTACTTTGAATGATATTGAAGCAAAATCTCATCACAAGTTGAAGAGCATCTGTACTGACAACCTGACGCCTGTAGTATTGTCATGGGCAGGAATAGCAGTTAGTTATCAGAGAATGAAGCCGCTGGAGGGCTAAAACGGCCAGGAGTGAGTAACCTGGATGAAGAGAGAGACCATGAGGAATCAGAATACTGTTTGAAAGAAGGACCGGACATTATTGTCATAACCAGAATGGCCATTTAGATAAAATGTAAGAGATTCTTTCTAAGATGCATGAACAAGGGAGATGAAGTACTCTATACTAGCAGGACTCTATGACAAACTGTTTCCTGTGCCATGAACTCAGTGGCATCAAGTTGATGGACAGGCTAGACGGGAAAGTCAGGTTATTTTGGTGTGTGTTTACTTTTCTTGTGCTTTGTTGATTGTAACAGTTTTCCAGAATTGTCATAACAAAGTTTTATATACGCTGTGACTAAAATAATGTTGGCATTAAAATAATGGCAGGCTTCAAGTCTGAAATCTAGTTGTCAACATGCTCCCTTTCAAACCTGAAAATCTGTCATGCTCCTGCTTGTGTTGGCAGAACTCGTTGATATTCTCTTACATTATATGTCTTACAGAACATTCTCTGACTTCTACCACATGGGCATTGGTCATGTGGGACTACAGAAGACTTTCTTAATTCAGCATGACCTCATTTTAGACAAAATATGCTCTGGGTTAGTATAAAGTATCTCTTAAAAAATATTTCTGACGTTCACGAGTACTGACACTGATGTAGTCTGTGCTGGCCCTCCTGCTTCAACCTCATGGGAGCTGAAAGTATAGGCAAACAACACCACGGAGAGGGGATTTGATGGAAAGTGGATTTGAGAGGGGTAGAATGGAGGTTGAAATTATCATGATTTATTGTCTATACTTGTAAAAGTTGTCAATAAAAATTTAAAAAGTATTTTTTAAAAGTGACTAACAGAGAGAAAAAAATGAAATGAAAATCTTCTAGTGAGACAGTGCTTAATTCATTACAAGAGGGATAGGCTGAAGATGGGGCTTAGTCCCGACTGCTATCACAATGCTATTCTTAAGGGAGAAAAACTTCTTACCTTACAGATGACTTTTTCCAGAATGAATATTCCAAAAGACAAAAATTAAGAAAAAATCTTTTGATGACTTTGCTTAGAAACTAGTATTTTTCTTCACTCCCTATTATAATTATCAAAGCTGTCATTGGTTCTAACCACTTTAAGAGAAAGGCAACTTTTACTTTGCTTTTCAATGGTAAAAATGACAAGGAATTGAAAATCATTTTTAATCTACCACAGGCTTCAGTTAAACTCACCAAAAGCTTAGTTATAGGATTTAAGATTATAAGGAACTACTCTCTAAATGGCTACTGTTGCTTTCTATTGATCATTCTTATTGGGAAAGGAAATACTAAGAAAATTTGATCTAGACTACATCATTATTCAGATATGTCATCTTTCTAAACCTAAAATCCAGCAAAACAAGTTTCCTTTGAAAGGATAAAAAAATATAACTAAACTGCTTTAATTAGCTTCTGTACACTTGCTTGCTTCAAAGGGAAATGTAACTAATATGCTTCAGCAATTCTATGCAACTGCTTGCATACGCAGGACAGACATTTCTTTGTACAAACAACCTGTGACTAGATGGAAAGTTACAAGGTTTGCAATTATCAACCCATACACAAAATAGGAATTGAAAATGGGGAAGCCGTTATCTTGAGGGATTGCATCTGGGGGGCCTTGACCACCAGAAACATCTTGCGTCCTTGAAAAAAAAACAGAGCCCCTGTTCCAGGAATAAATAACCTAAAGTACTATTATCTGGAGATGTCTGGAAAGCCCCTGCATATTTGTAGTATTTCACACATATGGTTTTGACTATAAAAACTCACCCCCACAGCTACACAGGGCTCTTCACTTCTCCTGAGTGAGAATTCTGTGGCCCAGCAAATGGCCCTAATAAATCCTCTTGCTGCTTGCATTGAGTGTTCTCCGTGTGAGTGTTCTCGGGTCTGGTCGACTATCCCCTGAAAAAGGGGGTCCCTGAACTCCGGGATTTCGCAAGACCCAGACCTCATATCGGACTCCTCAGAGGTAAGAGGCGCCTCCTGTTATGTCTGTAATTGTCCGCCTATTGTCTCTGTCTGATTCTGTCTGGTTTTGAGAATTCTCAATCTGGGCGCCTTAGTTAAGGGCAGGTCAGAGGACCACCACCCAAGCAATCTGGAGGACGCTCTTGATTGCCCGAGGAGACAGACTCATTTTCTGTCTCCTATCTGAGGAACTCTGACCGAGTTCTCTTCTGCCGCCTCGGCGCCATCTGGGTCCCGCCCACCGCCATCTGAATCGCTTTTGTTTTTGCTCAGGCGGCGAGCAGTCTTTTTGTTCTCTGTGTTTTCCTGTTTATTTTGTTCTTCTATTTTTCTATTCACCTCCCAATATGGGACAGACTGTTTCTACCCCTTTGGACTTGACTTTGGCACACTGGACTGAAAGACAAGAGCTCATAATTTATCAGTAGAAATTAAGAAAAGAAAGTGGCAGACTTTATGCCAGGGAGAATGGAATTTATTTAATGTAGGATGGCCTCAGGAAGGAACTTTTGATATGGGTGTTATTCAAGCTGTTAAGAAAATTGTTTTGCAGGAACCCGGAGGCCACCCTGATCAACTGCCTTACATCTACACATGGCAGGATTTAGTCAGGACCCTCCCCTGGCTAAAGCCATGGACCCTCCCTAAACTTGCTAACAAGGATTCCTTGGGATCCGCCACAGTTCTCGTTGCAGGATCAAAAGAAAAAAAGAAGATCTATCCGGACCTCCAGACAGACTTACTCCTGTCAGATACCCCACCGCCCTACCCGCCATCCATAGCCCCCACGGCTCCACCTAATCCCTCACCTCAGGGAGCACAAGGGGGCTGGTTGAAAGGCGGGCTCAGACTCCAGATACTACTGTTTCCCTGCCCCTCAGGGCTCCAATGGACCGGGAGATCCCCAACCACAGACCCTTGTACTTCAATATTGGCCTTTCTCTTCCGCAGATTTATACAACTGGAAGGCTAATCACCCCCTTTTTCAGAGGATCCCTCTAAGTTAACTGCTCTCATGGAATCTCTAGTTTTCTCTCACCAGCCCACTTGGGATGATTGTCAGCAGTTACTTCAGACCCTCTTCACTACAGAGGAAAGGGAACGTATCCTGTTGGAAGCCAGAAAAAACGTTCTGGGGACGCATCCCCCACACAGCTCCAAATGTGATAGATGACGGGTTTCCCTTGACCCGACCCAACTGGGATTTCAACACCCCCGAGGGTAGGGAGCATCTCCGTGTCAGCCAGGCTCTGGTGGCTGGTCTCCGGGAGCTACAAGGCGTCCCACTAATTTGGCCAAGGTAAGAGAGATCATCCAGGGACCTGATGAACTGCCCTCTGTTTTCCTAGAGCGCCTCATGGAGGCCTGTTATACACCATTTGATCCAACTGCGGAGGAACAGAGAGTGTCAGTTCTGATGAGTTTTGTTGATCAGTCAGCACCAGATATCAGAAAGAAATTACAGAGGTTAGACGGCTTAAGTAGGTATACGCTGTCAGATTTAGTTAAGGAGGCTGAAAAGGTTTATAATAAAAGAAAACAGAGGAAGAAAGGGAACAGAGAAGAGCGAAGGAACAGGAGGAAAGGGACCACAGACGAGATAAGAGACATGAAAAAAACATGACTAAAATTCTGGCTGCTGTAATTCAGGACAGGAAGAACCTAGATAAAGAAAAACGTAGAGACCCTAGACAGAGACAAAACCAGGGCAACAGACGGCAATTAGAATATGTGCATATTGCAAGAAAAAAGGGACACTGGATAAAAGACTGCCCTAAGAAGAAACCAAAAGAAATCTTAACCATGAAAGAAGATGATGAATAATAAAGCCTAGGGTAACCCTTAAGGTGGAGGGGAAACCCATTAGATTTCTAGTAACACAGGGGCTCAACATTCAGTCTTGCTAAAATCAAAGGACTCTAAAAAAGTCATGGGTCCTCGGGGCTAATCAACAATATTCATGGACTACCCGAAGAACCATTTGTATCCCATTCGATTCCTCGTGATCCCAGGTTGCCCAGCCCCTCTACTAGGGACGGGACCTATTAACCAAAATGGGGGCCCAAATTAACTAAAGAAGGCCCCCAAACTGATCAACAAGGAAAACTTATCCAGGTATTGACCATGAAATTAGAAGATGAATATAGACTATTTGAGACACCTCAGGCTAATACAGAATTGGATAAATGGCTTACTAGAATTCCTGGGGCCTGGGCTGAAACTGCTGGGATGGGACTAGCCTCCCATCAGCCACCGGTAATTGTAAACCTGAAAGCTTCCGCTGTACCTGTCTCAGTGCGCCAGTACCCCATGAGCCAGGAAGCCAGGGAAGGAATAAGACCTCACATACAGAGACTTTTAAAACTGGGAGTCCTAAAGCAATGTCAATCGCCTTGGAATACTCCCTGTTGCCGGTACGGAAACCTAATACTAATGATTACCGCAGTCTTTAAGAAATAGAAGGGTTGAAGATTTACATCCAACTGTACCTAACCCTTATAACCTCCTGAGCTCATCCCTCCAGATCGAGATTGGTATACAGTTCTGGACTTAAATATGCCTTTTTCTGCCTGCCATTAAATGAGAAAAGCCAACCTATCTTTGCCTTTAAATGGAAGGACCTTGACTCGGAATCTCTGGACAACTGACGTGGACCAGGCTACCACAAGGCTTCAAAAATTCACCCACCATCTTTGATGAAGCACTCCACCGGGACCTAGCCCCTTCCGAGCCTCAAACCCCAGGTAACGCTCCTCCAATATGTTGATGATCTCCTTCTTGCAGCTGCAGCCAGACTGAATGTGAGGAAGGAACTAATGCATTGCTGGAGGAACTGGCCCGTCTAAATATCGAGCATCAGTCAAATCTGCAAAAGGCAAGTCACTTACTTGGGGTATTCTTTAAAGGGAGGATGGAGGTGGCTAACTGAGGCTATTTTGGAACAAATCCAGTACCAACAAATGCCAGACAAGTATTTCTGGGATCTGCCGGGTTCTGTAGACTTATGGGTTTGCCTCCTGGCTGCTCCCCTTTATCCTTTGACTAAGACGAATGCAGTTTTTCAATGGGGAGAAGAACAACAACAAGCTTTTGATAATATCAAGCTGGCCCTCTTGAAGGCACCTGCTCTCTCGCTTCCTGACACCACCAAGCCCTTTTATTTATATGTGCATGAGCAAAGAGGCATTGCAAAAGGGTGCTCACCCAAAATTAGGACCCTGGAGGAAACCAGTGGCTTATTTATCCAAGAAGTTGGATCCTGTGGCTGCTGGTTGGCCCCCATACCTTAAAATCATCTCAGCAGTGGCATTGCTCCTAAAAGATGCAGACAAATTAACTCTCTGGGACAGACTGTTACTATTATTGCTTCACATGCACTGAATCCGAACCTCCAGACCGCTGGCTCTCAAATGCCAGGATCACCCACTATCAGAGTCTTCTCCTCAACTCACCGAATTAAATTTGCTCCCCACTCAATTAAATCCCGCCACCCTTTGGCCGGATACAGACCCCACCGTGTTACACAACTGTGGGGAAGTGTTGGCTGAGGTCACCAGGACCAGGCCTGACCTCAAGGACCAGCCCCTACCAGACGCTCAGATGACCTGGTTTACGGACGGCAGCAGTTACCTCTTCGAAGGTAAGAGAGTGGCGGGGCAGCCATTGTAGACGGAAACCGGGTGATATGGGCTAACAGACTGCCGGAAGGAACATCTGCTCAAAAGCTGAGTTAATTGCCTTAACCCAAGCCTTAACCATGGCAGAGGGAAAGAAGGCTACAGTGTACACGGACAGCCGGTATGCTTTTGCCACGGCACATATTCATGGTGCCATTTACAGAGAGGGACTGTTAACCTCCGAGGAAAGGAAATCAAAAACAAAAGAAATTTTGGACCTGCTCGATGCACTGCATCGGCCGGCAAAACTAGCTATAGTTCATTGTCAGGACATCAGAAAGGAGATTCCCTCATAGCCAAATAGGATGGCAGATGAAGAAGCCAAAAAGGCAGCTCAAGGGGCTTGCCTATTTCCCTTAATTGAAAAAGAAACTACTCCTGCTGAGCCGCTGCTATTCAGAACAGGACCTAAAAGATATGGCAGGGCTACAAAAACATTTTAATACCAAATCACAAAAATGGGAAACTGAGACCTGCCCAGACAACAGGCAAAGGACCTTCTATCACATCTACATAGATTAACTCACTTTGGGCCCAAGAAAATGATAGAAACCTTCAAAAAGACTAATTATTATATAATTGGACTTAAAGACATGGCTGAAAAACTCAGTGTGTACCCTGTCAAAAGGTAAATGCACAAACTGTCCCAACAGGCTCAGGAACCCGATTCAGGGAGATCAGGTTGGCTTGTTTTGGGAAACAGACTTTACTGAACTGAAACCAGCACGATATGGAAATAAATATCTTTTTAGTCTTTATAGATACTTTTTCAGGATGGGTGGAAGCTTATCCCACTAAAAAGAAAACTGCAACCATGGTGACAAAGAAGCTCTTGGAAGAAATAATTCCCAGGTATGGAATCCCACAGGTAATAGGTTCTGACAACGGTCCTGCCTTTGTTGCCCAGGTAAGTCAGGAGGTGGCCAGAATACTGGGGATCAATTGGAAATTACATTGTGCATATAGGCCCCAGAGCTCAGGACAAATAGAAAGGATAAATAGAACATTAAAAGAGACCATAACCAAATTGTCCATGGAGACTGGCTGTGCTGACTGGACGATGCTCCTTCCTGGGCCCTCTTCAGGGTCCGCAGTTGTTCAACCTGACCCCCTTTGAAATACTCTTTGGAGTTCCAACCCCACTCAGTACATTGTTGACTCAAAAGAGTCCAGATGTGATCTCTAACTCTGATTTAAATAGCAGGTTGCAGGCGCTGCACCTCCTCCAGACTGATTTATGGCCTAAATTAAAAGAAGCTTATCAGCCTGCTAAGGACTCGACTCCACACCCGTACCAGCCTGGGGACTCAGTCTACGTGAGACGACACATCCACAAACCTCGAACCTCGCTGGAAGGGACCTTTACAGTGCTCCTGACAACACCAACGGCTGTGAAAGTAGACGGAATCGCGGCCTGGATCCACGCCTCCACGTCAAACCAGCCCCCTCACCTGACCCCTGCTGGCAACTGGAAAAGACTGATAACCCTCTCAAACTGCGCCTCATCGTGGTTACTGTTTTGAATCATAATGGCTCACTGTAAGGTTTGGTTAATGTTAACATATATGTTGCTACCCTACTCACTTTTAGCAGCCTCCCCCTACCAGCTCTATAATTATACATGGCAGATCATTAATCAGGCGGGTGATATTGCTAGTTCCACTTCTCAGTTATCTCTAACTACCCCTTGGCCTATCTTGAAGTGGACCTCTGTAAAAAGACTTATACTGGGGCACTTCTGACCATTTCCTACCCCAGTCCCACCCTGTCAACACCAGAGTCACCTCTAAACCTCGCTGTTCTAGTAACAACAGCCGGGCCCTCTTAAACATGGTTCCCATCTATGTATGCCCTGGGACCCATAGAGATCGCTCCTGGGGCTCACGCTGTGTCTACTCTACAGATTATTTCTGTGCTTCCTGGAAATGTGAAACCACTGGTGACACTGATTGGAAGCCTTCCTCAAAATGGGACTATATCACAGTTAAACGGAAGAGCCCTTTAAAACCCAGTTTTAACACAGGGCCCAAATTTCATGACCTCAAAAACTGTAACAACTGGTGCAATCCTTTATCTATCTCTTTTACTGAATTTGCAAAAACTCAAGACTGGGAATTCCGTGGATTTGAATGGGGCCTTCGTTTATATGTAACAGGTAGAGATCCTGGCCTTACTTTCAGAATTAAGCTCAGTAAGACTTTTCCAGATTCCCAGAAGATTAGTATAGGACCCAACTCCTTATTTCATAACCAGCCTCTGTCACTACCCAAACCTGCCGCATCCATCTCAACCTCCCCAACCTTTTTCAACCCACCCTGCCTCCTAACCTTCCCTCCTCAAATTCTAGCTATAGTAAACACTTCTGTTCAGATGTTTCATACGATTAATCATACTTTAGAGGAATGCTGGATATGCTAAAAGTCCCCCTTTCTATGAAGGACTAGCCACCTCAGGGGACTTAATTTTTACTAATGATACTTCTTGCTTGCGCTAAAACCCCCTCCCGGATCTCAGGGACTAACCATGAGTTATGTCACTGGTGCTGGGCTCTGTCTATTAGGACCTAATATGCTTCCACCTCTCTCTCTCTCTGAAGTTTGTAACCAAACTGTCATTGTAAACTCAGTTTCTCATTCAAATATATTTCTGCACCTCCAGACACCTATCTAGCCTGCTCTCACGGGACTTACTACTCATGTGAAAAGGATACTTTTTAATAAAAAGAGACTATTGCATACTAATAAGCCTGCTGCCCAGACTAACTATCAGAATTCAGATGATTTTCAGAGAATATGGAAATGGTCCAACTTCTCCTCGACTTAAGAGGGAACCGATCACCACTTTAACCTTAGCATTGGTAATAGGTTTAGGGGCAACTAGTAGCTTCTCTGGTCTCTTCTAACCAGCACTACGCTACCCTAACTGCAGCAATAGACCGAGACTTACAGGAGTTACAATCAGGGGTGAAAAACTTAAAAGACTCAGTTTCCTCTTTATCTGAGGTAGTTCTACAAAATAGAAAAGGATTAGACTTGCTGTTTTTACAACAGGGGGATTATCAAGCCTTAAAGGAAGAATGCTGCTTTTATGCAGACAAGACAGGTTTGGTTGAAGACAGTCTAAAACGGTGCGAGAGAGCCTAGAACATCGTAGAAAAGAGAGACAACAACAGCAGTCTTGGTACTCTTGGTTCTCTAGCTCCTTGGATGACTACTCTAAATTTCTACTCTCCTGGGGCCTCTCTTAATACTGTTCTTACTTCTCACCGTTGGCCCATGCATTTTAAATAGGCTACTCACCTTTGTTAGAGAGAAAATTAGTTAGGTGATGGTACTAAGACAACGATATCAGCAATTGGCTGAGATAGAAGATGAATCTGAAATTCCATGATTGAAATTATGACAAAGAAAAGGGGGAAATGAAAGGATAAAAAAATATAACTAAACTGCTCTAATTAGCTTCTGTACACTTGCTTGCTTCAAAGGGAAATGTAACTAATATGCTTCAGCAATTCTATGCAACTGCTTGCATACATGGGACAGACATTTCTTTGTACAAACAACCTGTGACTAGATGGAAAGTTACAAGGTTTGCAATTATCAACCCATACACAAAGCACAAAGCGGGAATTGAAAATGGGGAAGCCGTTATCTTGAGGGATTGCATCTGGGGGGCCTTGACCACCAGAAACATCTTGCGTCCTTGAAAAAAAAACAGAGCCCCTGTTCCAGGAATAAATAACCTAAAGTACTATTATCTGGAGATGTCTGGAAAGCCCCTGCATATTTGTAGTATTTCCTCACACATATGGTTTTTGACTATAAAAACTCACCCCCACAGCTACACAGGGCTCTTCACTTCTCCTGAGTGAGAATTCTGTGAAGCCCCGAAGCTGCTTCGGCCCTAATAAATCCTCTTGCTGCTTGCATTGAGTGTTCTCCGTGTGAGTGTTCTCGGGTCTGGTCGACTATCCCCTCGGGGGCCCAAAAGGGGGTCCCTACACCTTAATTATTTATTCATTTTTTTTTTACATATGGAATAGGTCAAAAATCCAGCCTTGTGGACTGTGTTCTTTAAGTAGTAGGAAAGTTGCATAAGTAACTGAAAATGACATTATTTCACGTAAACTTCCAACTTAATAGCTATGTTCTTTGAGCAAGGTTTTTTTGAATGGCAGTTCTTTGAAAACTGAATCCAAGTTTACTGGTATAATTAAAATAATTTAAGGTAGTATAAGGCATAGCTATGAAAGGGAATCATTTTGTCTTCCCATTCTTTACTCTCAGTGGAAGTAATGGAGAATACTGCATTCATATATTGTGCATCGTTATGCAGTGGCATCACATTTGGGGGAAAATCACTCTGACATCAAACACGGACAGATCTCATCTTTCAGGTTTTTCCATTATCTTATTGCCAGTTTTTATTGATGTTGAGAAACATGTGAACATCTGTAAATTCCTCATGAGTGTACATCTTTGTAATAAACAAATATTTTTGGCAAAGTGGATTATCATGTAGAATGTCAATACAAGCAAGGTAACTGAATGCAAGAAAAATAACATGCAAATGTTACTTGCCATATGACTCTATACTGCTGATGATTACTTCTGCTAACAGAAATTTAAAACAATCATTTCCTAGTCAAGGAATTATATGAAAGTAGAACTGGCTCCATTGAACTTGCTCCAGAATATATAACACATATGGATCTATGGATGGAATTGTCATATGAGATTAATTTTACAATAGTCCAAACCATTCCTCATAATTTGCCTGACTTTCTCATAGGAGGAATAAGAATTAAGGTATCATCTATTTATGAGAATGCTTGAATTTTTTCTTGATTTTTGACACTAACATCTACAGGTCCTTCAGAGTAGATTTTCCTCATGGAAGCTGAACTGCCTATTTTTTTTTTTAAATATAAGGTATAAAGGTGAGTGGAAATGAATAAATATATACTTAGCATAGACCCAGGATATACTGACTCTACTTGGAAATTCATTTAGAACAGCACAACAAATGATGAGACTTTATTTCCGGTGACAGCTTTGAGTAATTGGCATCAGTTTTGAATAGTTACATTACTATTTCATTACAATTCATAGAATCTCCTTGTATAACTGTGGCCACTTGGTAAATGGCTGGAAGTTAGACTATGGAATACTTGAAAAATAGCTAAGGTATATTGACACTAAAATAATTCAAAATAACTTCATACCATCCTCAAGGACTCTCATGTGACCTACCTGTGACTTATAAATATATAAAGTGGACACATCTACACAGCCAGCACATCATCTATATTAATGGTCCTTCCTTGCACATATGTGTCATGTAGCACCTCATTATATTTCCAATTAATTATTTACTACAGGCTGTGACAAATCAACCATTCCTCAAGATTTCTGGGTTGTCAGGGCTAATATCCTCCCCAGCTGTGTGTTCTATGGCAGTGCCCATATCTTTCTTCAGACTTTCTCATGAGCTCCCACTGCCCCAAACAAATCTGTATAAACAAGATGACAAGTCTGTGTAAACTGCAATACACAGATCCCTCAATAATTCAATGACAATGAATATATAAATACCATAAAATCACTCATTCCACATGTGTCTCCTCTTTAGGGCCACATTTTTATTTTAGTTAAAGTTCTTTCAGTTATCCTGCTGTGTGTTCTTCCCTAAGATGCTTCAGTCATGGTGCCAGTTGTAAAAATGCCTTTCTTTGCATGCTGTGTCATGAGAAGGCTTTCAGGTCTGTTTTGCATAAATAAGTAGCACAACAAAAGAAGTATGTCTCAACTATATTTTATATTTACCTTCAGAAGGTAGTTTTGAATTTCATAAAAGACCATACAATTGGCTCATCTGCAATAGCTATTAATTTGCATATGAAGAAAATAATTGTGTGAGATTTGTATTTGTGTGTCATTATGTAAATGTGTTTATGCATTAAAAAAAAACAGATGCTAGAAAGTAGACACTTCTGATTTTGTTGGTTTTAGGATTTAAATCTAAGCAAAATAGGCGTCTTCCTCAGGGACCAAAACATGAACAGTTTGTACCTCAGTGTTGTAGGTAGCATGACTTCTGCTACATTTTCATTTTCAACTAGTAAAATAAAACAAAAGTAAATAGAAGAGATAAATGGATGTGCCAGCTATTGTTGGTTTTGTTACTGTTCTTCACCCAAAATGTTTCTAGTTATCAAAAATCAATAAAGCCTAAGCATTTCCATGAATTTCTCCAGTGTCCGTAGCATTCTGACTAAATCACCATCCAAACTAGTTTAATACTTTAGGAAAAGTAATTTTATAAACAAACATAATTATAATTGTTCAATAAAGTTCCATAGTTTAACTTAGAAATTTCTCTTGAACTTTTGAATAAGTCTCCAAGAACATAGGTGATAAAAAAGCCTTCAGTTTGATTATTATGCCTTGAAATTTGGTACTTTTTGTTAAATATTTTATCAAATTAAAAAAATAAAGGATATGTCTTTCACACACACACACACAAATACTGGTTGGGTTGGAACTGTTTCTAAAACAGCTATAGTTATCTTTGTCCTCAAATATATGAATGAATGTTGCTCTCAGTTTCAATAACCTTTGCAGTAGGAATGCAGATACAACAGCGAGAAAACATAGCTCACTTTTGTATGTGGAAGATGATTTGTTTATCTTATTAGTAAAATCAACTAAGTGAAACCAAACTGGATGTGCCTGAAAGATTCTGCTGGAGCATTTTCAGAAGCAGTACGTATATGGCCGATTCAGTAGCCTGAGACAGCTAAATCTTTTGTTTATATCAGATTTCATATATTCATAGAAACTAGCACATAAACCTACCCTAAATCATTCATTTAGGGCTTAGAGAATCCTTACCAAACTGTGAAAAAATACTATAAAAATTATGGGAATGTACTAGAAAAGATGTGCGGGGTAGGGAGTACCATATTCTTATTAAAATCTACCAGAAAAGTAAAATCTTGAATAGTTGTTCATTTTGGTTTTTGGTAATTTAATTGGCTTTCCAAAGACTAACAGAAGGTAGAATTACTATATTCACTTCAGTTACTAATAGGATATGATATGCATATATAAGATGTTAATACCAAGTACTTTAGTCAATATAAATGCATTTATCTATGTGTGTTTATATAGTATATTCACAAATAATAATATTATTTAACTTTCTTTCATTTTTGTCTAAACGGGAATACTTTGTAT
Source organism: Orientallactaga sibirica (assembly GCA_036365145.1). Classification (NCBI taxonomy): domain Eukaryota; kingdom Metazoa; phylum Chordata; class Mammalia; order Rodentia; family Dipodidae; genus Orientallactaga; species Orientallactaga sibirica. Next base: position 9,629,431 of record JAEOAD010000017.1, on the reverse strand, counting down.
TACAAAGATTCTACTAAAAATTGCATAACAAAATGATAATCTAGTCTATTTTCTCTTTTGTAAGACCATGCTCCAGAGACTGTCATGAGAACAATCTACTCTAGTGGACATAGCTACTAGGTGGTGAAGCAAAAGATGGTGTTGCTAAAGAAAAAGATCAGTGTGTAATCCATATCTGTTATAATTATCATCATATTACACTACCAAGTGCCTATACATTAAAATAAAGATATAAAAATTAAATTCTAGGAAAGAATCACTTCTTGTTTATGTTAGATGAGGTGAGAATTGACAATTTGTGAAATTACTAGGAGAAATAAGAAAAAAATGATGATATCTTAGAAACTGATAACAAAGTAAAATATTTAATGGAATTTAGATGAACTGTCCATGATTAATGGAGACAATATAAGGACAATGTGAGACATGTAAGGACTAAGATATGTTAAAATGCTTATGTTGAAAAGTCTAGGAAAAGGTCAAAGTTTGAACTTCATTGTCAGCCTGGAGTGTGTGTGTCTGTGTGCCTGTGTTTGATTTTATCAAATACGGTGAAGAAAATAAAATCAATGGAGAAAATTCACGATGCGTTCAATACTGTGGAATGTCAAATAAAGGAAAGATGCAGAAATGGACAAAGTATTTAGGGGGTTTCTCAGGACTCTGAAAAAGCATTTTACCCCAGGGAAATGGTGATACTTATGGCTGCCAATTATTACAAGCTATAGTTATCTTTGTAAACTTGCTAAAACAATAGATGTGTAATTGAGATAAAAAGAACATAATACATCAGTAGAATTATACATTAAAGCCTTTTTAAACATAACTATGATCTGGTAATATTTAATATAAATAACAGGAAAGGTGGAGAAAATGAATATAAAAGAAGTATATTAATCATTGTGTACTGTGGTAGTTTGAATGTATGTCCCCCACAGCCTCAGGTATTTATTTATTTATTTATTTTTGGTTTTTCAATGTTTTTATTAAGGTAAAACTTCCTGTTTAGTCTCCAACAGTCTGCTGGACGGGTCAGATAGGATTCCAACCCAAAGTTGTAGAGAGTAGTATAAGCTCTGGTGGTATGTTTCTGCTGCTTTTGGGTTTTGCTTGCTTCAGTTTTTTGCTCTACTTCACTGTATGCAATGAAATAAGTTCTTCCATCATTGATGGAACTTCTCCTGAGTCTGTAAATTTAAAATTAATCCCCCATCCCATAAACTGTGTCCATTTGAGTGTTCATCCTGCAACGTGGAGCTTGATAAAACAGACATTGCATTTCTCACTTAATGCTATAACAAATAACTGACTAGAGATACCAGGAGTAGCTTAAAGAAGGAAAGTGTTCATTTCAATTTACAGTTCAAGGGGACACTTTCCATCATGGTAGTGAAGGCATGGCAGTAATAGGTGGAGGCAGACTGGTCATATTGCCACTAATGTCAGGAAGCAAAGCCAAAATGGTGCCAGTTTATAAAACCATCCCTATGACCTAATTTCTTAAGCTGAGTTCTACTATCTTAAGTTTCTACAACCTACACAGATAGCACCACCAGTTAGGGACCAAATATTCAAAACATGAGCATTTGATCAAGTCTTCATTAAGCTTAATCAGCCAGTTGTTGAGATTTTCCATTTCTTGACTCACCTTCAATTTATTCATATCTCTTTGGAGGGTACATACATTTTCTTCAATCAAGTTAAGCCTGCTGTCAAAAGCTGAACGCTCTAGTTGAATATTCTGTTCATTTTCATTGATAGATTGTTGGTTCTTTGGTGGGTTGTTCCAGGTCAATGATTTTTTTTTTTTTTTAATTGGGGCCCCATTGGTTGTTGTGTTTTCATTTGGGGAATGAATTTCTGTTGACTTCTCTATGATTTCATTGGAGGCTTCCTTTATAGGACTAGGCATCTTTGGTGGAGATTGCTCAGTTTTCTCACTTTCATTGCCTTTTTTGTGTTGTTGTCTACACATTTTAGGAAGAGTCTTTATTTTATTGAGGAGGAAGCAACTTTTTGTCCTTTGGCCCATGCAGCCTCTGACTCAGGTGAACAGGGATGTTAGTACCCAGAGGCCAGTCAGGATACCAGAGCAAAAGGCCTGATTCTACAGCTCATCAGTCCTCCCCAAGCAAGGCATAATGGGACCTACCAGGATCAGGGAACAGGGATCGGGACAACTTACTCAACACCACTGTGCCCACCAACACACAGACCGGTGCAGGCAACCAAGACCAGGGAGCTTGGGGGAGCTCACACACAGGTCTGGCCTACTCACTCCATTCCACCACACCTGCCTGCACACCATCTACATAGGCAACCCAGACCAGGGCAGAAGGCATAATTTTAATAATACCTACCTTTATATCAATTAAATGTCTAAATACTTATAATAAAAATGATATATTTAAACTAATATTTTGCCATAATTTAAAATAGTATTCATCTATCTTCTATTTAGAAATAACAAAACCCCAAAATATGGAATACAAATGTTAGGAAACTCCAATTGAATTATTATGATTATGTTTAAACATAAACACCTTAAGTAAGTGTGTTCTTCTACTTATAGTTCAGTATTAAGCTATATCTCAGTGAGCATGCTGGCTAGAAATGGATTAAACAAGCATTTTTTCAGATTAGTAAATATAAGCTAACACAGTAATTTATAGCCATGAAAATTAATGAACTGTATATGTTAGACACTTTCAATAAAAGAGTTGAAAATTTAGTATTTCACCTGCTATATTTCTAATCTATCTCATTTTCCACTTATATTTTATTTTTGATAATTATATTAAAATGAATTTGAATATGGCTTCATAGTATATTTTCCTTCTTTTTCACATCTATTTTAACTTGATATTGTAAACAAAAATGTAATGTATACATATTCTCAGCAATTTATTGGAGATAGAGATGCTGAATTCTAAAATCAGCTGAATTGTACTTCATCAAGATTATAGCTAAAACACCGATATACTAATTCTCATTTCCTAAATTCTTGAAAATCTGATATATTTATGGTTATTATATTTTGCTTCTCATGGATTAAATGCTATAACATTTTAGGTTCATGCTTATTTAATTGTTTATAAGAAATAACTTATTATTCATTTATTTTAAATGTGTTCTATATAAGGGAAAATAATCTCATAAATTGTTTTATTTTCTATAAGCATATTCATAGTAATTCTTATCTTCTGGGATATATTACTTGAGTCAAAATTATATGTTTTAGCTTTTTGTTTCTATTACTTAGAAAATGGTGCTAATTCATGAAATATACTTGCAATTCTTCACTTTTTGAAGTTGTTATAACTATCATATGTCTCTGCTAACATGTTTTATTTAATGACTACATTTATGAAGCACCTTCTATATTAGGTAGAGCATTATTTTTTTAATTTTATTTTTTATTTATTTTTGGAGAGAGAGACAGAGAGAGATAGACAGAGAGGGAGAGGGAGACAGAAATGGGCACGCCAGCAGTCTCTCAGCTGCTGGGAATGAAATCCAGATGTGTGCGCCCCCTTGTGGGCAAGTGCGACATTGTGCCCTTGCCCATTTTGCATCTGGCTAAATGTGGGACCTGGAGATTGGAACCGCTGGACATTGGAACCAGCATTCTTAGGCTTAGCAGTCAGGCGCCTTAGCCGCTAAGCCATCTCTCCAGCCCAAGGTAGAGCATTCTTGATTTTACTAGTTTTGCTCAAATAATTCCAAAAGTTCTTTTAATGAACAGAGATTTTAATATTCTTATAGCAGCCCAAAAGCAATAAAAGGCATAGAGAGAACATTGTTTCTAAAATATTAAGAGGAAATTTAAGAAAATATAAAGTATCAAAGTGTCTAGAAAGACTCATTGGCACTAATCATATATTTGGTTTGAATATACTAGTAAGAATGATGACGAAACTCAAACATATTGTTTGTCCAATCTTGTAGAGATATTACCAATGATATTATTATGTGACTCTTTTAAAACAAGTTAAAATGCCTAATAAATTATTTCAGAGATCTAAAGCTTTATCCTAAGAAATACAATATTTATATGTCATTATTTTGAAATGCTTGTAAAAATTAAAAAAAAAATTCCTATGCCAATTCTCATATTCCTGCTTAATATGGTTTTGTGTTATAATTCTGTTAGATGAAGGTAACTATTACAGGAAAACTAGTTCAGAATTAAAATATACTGTTATTCTCTTACATTTAAGGTCAAGTAGAAGATGTGTTATTACTTGGAAAATATCACCATATGCTTTTTTCCAACTACTTCATTTCAACTTTCTAAGAGAACTTAATCAGGAAAAGAACAAAATACAAACATATAAGAAGTTAAATGACCAGAATCTTTTCACCATTTTGCTTCTTAAGTTAATTTTATTTGAAAGAAAATCATTTTGTAAAAATTAATAATTCTATTGTTTTATTAAGTGTGTTTGCATAATGAAACTATTTTATAGATAATGCCCATATAATATTCTGTTCAAGCATTAACATATTTTTAACATATTAATGGTTCATAGTCACATGAGCATGTTGCAACATTGATTCACATCATTGCCTGTCAGGAATTTTCTGATAAAAATGATATTTTAAAAAGAAAAACACAAGCCCGGCCTAGCGGCACATGCTTTTAATCCCAGCACTCAGGAGGCAGAGGTGGGAGAATTGCCATGAGTTGGAGGCTGCCCTGGACCAGAGTGAGACCCTATCTCAGAAAAAAAAAAAAAAAAAAAAAAAAAAAAAAAAAAAAAAAAAAAAACATGTGCATTGAATTAATGATTTAGTGTTTTTTAGTGCCACTTTGAGAAATGTTTTTAGTATATATTTTAATTATCAAGATACCTGAAAGAAAACAGAACCAAGTATTAGTATAATTAAATAAATTATGTTAGAGAGGATACATATAGAATAAAATTTTCCAGTACTTCAGCTTACATTTTCTCGTACTGATGCATCTTGGTAATTCAAGTCAGTAATATTGTGGCTGCCTTGTTTTCAATAAGGCTATAGAGGTCTGCTGAAAATAGACTGAGTGAACATAACTTTCAACCATTATGTATAGTCACATTAAAAGAAGAGGCTAGATGGAAAATTTTGATAATTGTGCCCCATCAGTTACAATTTTAAATTGATTTGACTTCCAAGTAATGGCTAAAAGCATATTCCATATAATAGAAAGCACAAATCTATACCACATCACACTATTATTGCTACTAGTCCATCATTTCCCCACAGATTTCACTGCAGAGAGTTTTAAAATGCTTACCAGCAATCTTTTAATATCGAGAATATATCCTTTCTTAATGGAAGGTGAGAACTTCAGTGATTTCTAACTGTTCCCTGGTATGTAAAGATAACTGTATTTAATTATGTCACTATCTTAAAACACAATCTTCTCCAGAGTTAAGTCTTATATCTCATAATCAACAAATGCTAATGAATTAAACAGAAACAAACATTGTAATATTTTATCATTCTAACTTTTCCATTTCAAACCAAGATGATTTGAGTATTATGCAATTTACAAGTTTTTGAGGGCTGGAGACTTGGCTTAGTGGTTAACGTGCTTGCCTGAAAAGCTAAAGGACCCAGGTTTGAGTCCCAGGACCCATGTAAGCCAGATGCACAAAGTGGCACTTGTTCCATTTTCAGTAGCTAGAGGCCCTGGCATGCCCATTCATTCTCTCTCTCTCTGATTCCCTCACTTTTTGTCTTTTAAATAAATAAATAAATAAATAAATAAATAAATAAATAAAATTTTTTGGTTACCGTACTTTTATTGGGAAGGATGAAACAAGAAAAAGAAGAAAGATTATAGACATTTATATAAATATTTTTTTATTTAAATAAGCATTTTAATTATTAAAATAAGCATTTTAAGTAAGCATTTGATAAAACATACACCAAAATCTTAAAACAGTAAATTATATAATAATAGTTTCAGATTCCAAAGGCTGACTTTTACTAACACATTTATATAAATCTTATTTCTAATTTTCTACTAGATTAAATAATTCACATGTTAATAACTAGGCTTTGTGGCAAATATCTGTAATCCTAGCACTTGGGAGGCTGCAGGATGAGGATTTCAAGGTCATCTTCAGCAACATAGTGAAATATATACCAGCCTAGTTTCTATGAAATGCCTCACACAAACAAACAAACTACATAAACTCCCACAGAGAAAATAGTGTACTTTAGAAATCACCATATATATATATATATATATATATATATATATATATATATATATATATATATATGGTTTATGACTATTAACCCCAAGATTTTATGTTTCAAAAATTGTTACAATAAAACATAAGCTAACACACATCTTCTTTAAGGTCTTTTATCTTTTGCCCTAAAATGCTAAATTCCATGATAAATGTGGAAATCAAATTTAATAACTTAATTATCATAAACAGTATTTCCAGAAAGTTTGAACTCACTAAATTTACCCATTAATGTTTTCTTGAGGTAGGAGTAAAATGGAATAAAATAATTTTTACATCCACTGTGTAACTGTGCCCCTTTAAAGTTATTTTTAGGCTAGGAGTAGTGGCTTATGGCTTTATTTCCCTGAATCAAGAATTTCATATGTGAAGATTTTTACTTCCTCCTTCTTCATCTTGGATGTCCATACTTCATACTGCTTGTGATGATATCCTGCATAGAGAACAAGGAGAAATAAAAATCATATTATTTCAAATATTAATAATCAATATAGATATCACCTCAAGACATATGAGGACATTTATGATTTGTGAAACTCTATCCTTTCAAGACATGAACTTTATTTCAGTACTCATATTGGTCATGTAGTAATAAGTATATCTAATGATGGAATGATGGAGGTTGAATAAAATCATTTTTGTTAGGGCAGAAAAGAACTATGATTTGCTAATAATTTTTTTAACATTTCATATTTGTATTCTTTATTTAAGTTACTATTCAACATTTTTCATTTATAAATTGGGTTTTGTGGTGAAACAAAAGGAAAAGGGGAAATATAAGAGTATTATATCTTGTCATGATCACAATCTAATAATATATAGCCCACTTGTCAATTCAAATTTATGTGAAATTTCTAGTGTGAACTGTGTCCAGATTATCTGTACCTTATGCAATTGAAACCTTGTATTTTTCCTTCCATTTTCTCTTTGTGTTGTAAGATTGCAAAGTATTTTTAAACATTCTAAACATTAATAAACACTTTGGAAATATATATTCTCTAATCATTTTAAATCAATTGTGAAAATATAAACACACATTTTTATTTTCTGTATTTTTTTTCTTTCACTTGGTTGAGATCAAAAATTTAATCTTCTTCAAATCTACTTTCTTGGCATCTAGCCTGGAGTGGTGTTCATGTTTGTAAATGAATGAGCATTTATGAAATCTAGTTAATACTTTAAGTAGAACTTCTGCCTTCCAGAATAATAGAGTGACTTCAAATATAATTTTGGATAGATGTATTTAGATTACATGGGAATTATATAAAATTATAATAGTTTTGAAGAAAATATTATTAATCTGTTGCATATTGTTGCTGGGGATTGGCTCAATGGATAGAGGGCCTGCCTGTCTCCCTGCATTCTTAGCATGTGCAAAGTTCTGAGTATGATCTATGGCACTGCCATAGACTGTGGTGGTGGCAAAAGTATTCAAAAAATGGAGACACAGGCGATGCAGAAGGTCAAGGTTGTCCTCAGCTGCATACTGAGTTTGAGGCCAGTCTTGGCTGCTTGAAACCCTGTCTGACTGCCTGTCTGTCTATCTATCTGTCTATCTATCTATCTATCTATCTATCTATCTATCTATCTATCTATCTATCTATCTATCTATCTATCTACAAACAAGCAAACAAACCAAAATAGCATTTGTAGTTGCAAACCACATTGTTTGCTAAAAAATACCTAAGTACTTTAAAACTTACTAAAATACAAGAGTCTCTAGATTAGCAAATACATTGGATACACTTAAGACACTATTAGAATTTCTTTTTGTTGTTGCTGTTTGTTTGTTTTTTTTTTTTTTTTTTGTTTTTTTTTTTTTTTTTTTTTTTTTTTTTTTTTTTTTCGAGGTAGGGTTTAGCTCTAGCTCAGGCTGACCTAGAATTCACTATGTAGTCTCTGGATGGTCTCAAACTCACAGTGATCCTCCTCCCTCTGCCTCCCAAGTGCTGGGATTAAAGGCGTGTGCCACCACGCCCAGCTTAGAATTTCTTTTTGAGGGAGTCACATTAAAAAATGTATCTTAGAATTGGGCATGGTGGCACACGCCTTTAATCTCAGCACTTGGGAAGGCAGAGGGAGGAGGATTGCCATGAGTTTGAAGGCAACCCTGAGACAGCATAGTGAATTCCAGGTTAGCCTGGGCTACAGCAAAACTCTACCTCAAAAAATCAAAACAAAACAACAACAAAAAATCTTGAAGAAAGAACTTCCTTACTTTATTTAAATCAATGGAGACCCTTAAAAAATCTCTATGATAGGTGACTTTTCTTTAATACTAGAGTATTTATCTCATTTTTATATATGAATAAAATTAATTTCCCATTACTAACAAGCCAGTAAATGCTAGATAATGTCATGTAGGTCTTTACTTCCTCAATATATGTATTTCCTTATCCAAAGATTACCAACAAACAGGTGCTTACAGCTCACTTATTAAGAGGCATATGACTCTGAAAATCAGTCTGGATAGTTATAAAGTTCATCATTTGTTCAGCTTCTAGTCAGGCATGTAGATACTGAAGAGGAGTAATGTGAGGAGTCTGGACTAACATGACAGATCCCTTTGATGTAATTGACAAAAAAATACAGAACATTTTAATAAAAAATACTTGAAAATGTAATTCAGTCATACTCTCCTGCTATTACCTGCTTTCCCCTCCTTGACATTTCTCCCTTCTACTAAACTCCTTCAATACTACTATTTTGTCTACTCTAATACTACTAGTTTGTCTACTCTGTATTGCTTTGCCCCTGCTCCTGTTTCCCCAGGTCTCTCCCCAGACAGCAGGGTTATGGTATTCACTGTGGGGTCCTGAAGGCCTCAGTCAGTCTCTATGGGATAGAGGGGGAACCGTGCTTTGGGACCTCCTACCCACTGTGTGGATCTTACAGTCTTTCTGTCCCCTGATTGTTGGTAGTTTTTTTTTTTTTTTTTTTTCTTTCTTTCTTTCTTTCTTTCTTTCTTTCTTTCTTTCTTTCTTTCTTTCTTTCTTTCTTTCTTTCTTCCCCTCCCCTCCCCCTCCTCCTCCTCCTTCTTCTTCTTCCACCTGTATTTTCCATGTCCAAGTGTTGATGAGTTTAGTACTATGAAGATCTTGTGGAGGAAATGAGTGCTGCTGTGGAGGTCATAAGGTCACATGAAGGAGGACATGAAGGCTGAGTCAATAATAATTCTAAAGGAAAATGGGCAAAAGTCAATGTCTCCTAGACTGTCGTTTCTATGATTTTAAAAAGTATCATTCATATTAATTGGATAGGCTAGATGTTATCTTTACAAAGTTGATTAGAGAATCCTATTTACCTTTCCACCTTTTTTTTTTATTCTTTCAATCAACTAACTCAGTTGGTAATCACATAAATACTAATTCTATGTTGCTGAACACATTAATTGCAAACCTCACATCCTGCTACCTAAAACAGACATCAACAGAAGAAAGACACAAAAAAGTTATAGGTCCCTACTATAAATATAGGAGAAAGCTATATAAAAGAATGCATGATTATAATCCTTCTTTCCTTTTTGTGTTATCAATTTGAAATATATATATATATATATATATATATATATATATATATATAATAGAAATATATTAATATGTTATTTAATCAATTCAATCCCATTTCTCTAGAAATATTAAAATAATCAGGTGACATTCATCTTAAAGTACAAGAAATCCATGAGTACCTTTTGTTGAATTATAGTTTGCCTTAATAAATATTCCACCCAGTCTAGAAGGTAGATCCACTGTAGAGGTATCCCCAGAAAATATGAGTCAAATTTACCTTTAAAAATCAGAAAACAGGGCTGGAGAGATGGCTTAGTGGTGAAAGGGGCCTGCCTGTGAAGCCTAGGAACCCCTGTCTGATTCTCCAGGTCCCACATTTAGCCAGATGCAAAAAGTGACACTAGGGCACAATGCCACATTTGCCCATAAGGGGGTGCACACATCTGGAGTTCATTCACAGCAGCTGAGAGGCCACTGGCATGCCCATTCTCTGTGTGTCTCTCTTTCTCTCTCTCTCAAAAAAAAATCAGAAAAAATATATTTTGCATTTCTCAATGACATTATTTTAGAATTCTTTAATTACATAAAGAAAGGGATAAATAAACTTCAGTTATGGTAATTTCAAAATAAAATTTTGGTGTCAAAGATGAAAAGAAATGTGACCTAAGTTGTTGATATCCTATTCACAGACAAATTGCAGAGTGTACCATTATCAAAACTAATCATTGTCCTTGTTTAATATTTCCTAGGTTGCCCTCATGGCAATAGCTTGTGTTTTATTGTTTATATTCTCCGAGATTCCATGTTATGTTCTATTGTTTAGATCAGTTAGTGAGTCTTAATTTTAATCAGAGTCTTTATCAAAGTAAGTTAAAAGATTGAAGACAACTGAAAGAACAAAGCATGAACAAAGAAAGCCCAAGTCATACAGTCTCCTACTGACAAGCATTTAGACATAGCAACTTGGGCAGCAATTTCATTAAAAGACAACAGATTAAAGTAGAGCACATTTATCATCATTACTTAAGTCAAATTTTAGTATTTGAGTCAAAATTGAAATATAATATAGCATGTTATTTTTAATAGTTATAGTTTGAGTCAGATAAAATGTTATGCATATCATACTAATTATTTAGTGACTCCTCAGATTCTATAAAACTCTCACTAATTTTTTTTTTTCAAGGAAGAATGTGATACATTTACTAAAAAAAAAAAAAAAAGTCAGAATTATAACCTAAGTGACCTCCGGGGCCTTTGTTTTTCTTGAACCTCCTATTATTCTAAACAGTAACCCAGTCTTCCTAATTTTGTAGTTACAAGTTAACTGTGATTAATGAATTTGGAAAACAATGCTATGTTTCCTTACCAATTAGAAGATTTAAATCCAGCTTGTGGCTAGCCATGTATTGTTTTTATGAGACTAGTGAAATTCCCCATAAAGTCATACTGTTGGCTAGAATCTCAACATGAAGACAGTGTGGAGCAGAATCAGCTCTAACCAAGAGTACAGGCTAAAAACACTCATGGTAAGGGGCCTCTGGGATTTTATACTGTTTTTTTTTACTGAAATATAAACTTGGTCATCCCATAAAATATAGTATAAAATAATTATTTTGTTTGTTTTCCATCACACATTATGTGAATATCCAGTACCAAATTACATGTCAAATTTTATTAGATTTTTACTATATCAGAATATGTAGCTGTTTGATTATTTATACCATTTGATAAAAGATAATATATTATCCAATTTTAACAAGAGTAACCATGATGTAAAATATATAATTTCAAATTCTTATTTTGTTTAGGCTTGCTTATGAGAGATTTCATGTTTTTTTTTTTTTTTTTTCCTGATGTGTTCACCTTTGTAGCTTTACATTTTCTCTCTTTTATTTTTTAAAAAATAGTTTTGTTTTAATTTTACCTCTTGATTATAATATGTTATGGAGAGATTCTTTTTTGATCAGGCTTTTTTTAATTCCAAATATTTCAGGTGAGAAAAGTTTATTTCTGTCTCAAGATTTGAGTAATGTTATGCTATAATTTCACTGAGGCAAGCAAGGGATTGAGAAGCCCACCTTGAAACTCAGATCTGGGTATCTTTATGGACTCCTTGTATGCCAACACACTGATAATTTGGGCTGTTCCTGGATCATTGTCCAATGAATTTGAAGAATGAAATCCACAGATAAGAGGATAAAGTTCAGAAAGATTTGAGTAGAGCTTAAAACCATAAGCAGAAGAAGGCAAGGGTAGGAAGCAAGAATAAGCTCTTATCCAGGGAGGCAAAATGGATTTGAGAAGCCCTTGAGAGAAGGAGGCAGAGCTTGTGCCCAGGGATGCAAGAGAGGGGCTGAGAAGCCAACCGGGAGAGGCAGATCTAGGTATTTGTATGGGGAGTGGCTACATGAGGAAGACAAGATATGCACATAGACCAGATTTTACAACTTTTTCAATAATCTTAGGAAAGGATCAGAGTTCCTGTCCTCTAGGAAGGGCACAAACTTAATCTAGAAATCTTTCCTGGAGGACGTAATGTATAGGTTTCTGCAAGCTAAGTGACACTGCCTGTTTCTAGTTAAGGAAACAAAGATTTCACTTTTTTTTTTTTTTTTTTTTCCCTGCCAAGCCAATTTGTTTCTCCTATCAATAATTAATGCCTTGGACTTTGTATCAGATCCTTAATATAATCTGTGTATTCTTAGTTTTAGACTTTTGAAGATATCCCAAATTGCTTGGAAGTTTTGGTTATGCATAGGTAGGTAGATAGATAGATAGATAGATAGATAGATAGATAGATAGATAGATGATTGATGATAGATAGATAAATAGATGTATTATTACTTCAACCCTGTGCTCCAGCTCTGCACTGAATTCTCTAGTTAGTTCTATTCTGTTTATAATGGTTTCTACATTCCTTTATGTTTTAAACAGATTTATTGACTCATGTTCAGCATCTCTTCTTGGTTCTCTTTCAGAATCACAACATTATTGGTAATTTTCTTCACTGTTTCTGAATTTTATCTCCATATTACTGACTTTTTAATCTACTTTGCTAACATTCTTATCAGGGACCTGGAATGACTTTCTTACTTCATTATTCTGCATATTTTCTACCTCTGTGTGATCATTGATGCTTTATAAAACTAAGACTCTAAAATATTTTTTTCATATATTTCAACTATCTCATTATCTGGTTTATGACACTGGGGACTTTTGTTTTTCAGTAGGTGCCACAATTCCTCATTTTCATATGTTTTATGTGTTTCTTTGTTTTGTTTTTATATATGTTAGAATGAGTTATTCCTCTGATTTTCCATTTCGTTTTCCTACTCTTTTTTATTTGCTTTGTTTTATGTAAGTTTTTCTGCCAAGTTGTCTCTGCTTGACTTAATGTTAACCACTATGATTTGGAGGCATAGGAAAGAAAAAAAAAACTGTAATAACAGAAACTATTATTTGATGCCAATTCCAATGTCAACATAAAGTAAAAAGCACTTGTGCACTTCACTTATGTCCATGATTAGGTTCAGAGAGAAACACTAGGATCTGATTGAAATAAATATAATTTATACAGCATAAAACACAAAGATATAAGGGGATCAAAAGACAATCCATAAGAAGGTCAACTTAGAAAGAAAGGGTCAAAAAGACAGACAACTTAAAAATCCATAACATAGTTCACATTACCATAAAGTTTTAAAAAAGAACATATGAAACAAAGACCTGTTTTTTCTGAAGCCAAATCAGTTCCATCATCAGGAATAAATCAACAGTTTGTAATTCTTTCTCAGCAAATAATTATTTCTTTCTTCTCTATTTTTATGCCTGAGAGAATGTGTAGTAGTGCTTTTTATTTCATAGCTTCTCAGAACTGATATTTTGAGGGCTTTGTTAAGTCATAGAAATTTGGTTACCTTTAGAAATAAATTGTAAATAATTTATGGCAATATTTTGTTTTGAAATACATAAAAGTAAATTAAGAAGTGATGTTTCTTTGATTGTATATAGCACGTTATTAAAATTGTAGGCAAAGGATATTGGCATCATATTTTATTCCAAATATAGAATTCTCAACCTAAAATATAAATTAACTTTCACAAAGCCTACAGAGTAATTCAAATGGAGACTTGGGTTATTTTTTGTATTAAACAATTATTTCTTTTCTCTGTCTCTTATTGTTAACTGAAACATTCCCTTCTAGGCATGTGGGACTAGTTCAAAACAAGTGACTTACAAACACTGCCATTGTTGCCTGTCTTGATACCCTTCTTCATGATTAGCCATTAGTTTCTAGATTTTGATGGTCTTTGTTGTTTTCCAATGCCATATGCATATATGTTAATATTAATTTAATATCTTAAGAATTATATTAGTATTCTATTTTGTATATCACAGGGTGACTTCATGCTAGAACTATTGTATGTGCTAGTTATTTCCCTTTGTTTTCATCATATTTATACAGAGTTTGTATTTTTGGAAACTATCAATTTCACAAATTGCAATAATATATGGGATATAATTCCTACTTAATTACTTGCTTATTTATTAAACAAGTAAATATTGGGCTGGAGAGAGAGCTTACTTGCTAATGTGTTTGCCTGCAAAGCCAAAGGGTCCCAGTTTGACTCTCCAGGATCCACATAAGCCAGATGCACAAGGGGACACATGTATCTGGAATTCCTTTGCAATGGCTAGAGGCCCTGACATGCCTATTCTCTCTCTCTCTCTCTCTCTCTCTCTCTCTCTCTCTGCCTCTTTCTCTCAAAAAAATTATAAATAAAATATGTATTTTAAAAGTAAATATTTAGTTTTCTCTTTAAAAAGGCATCATCCTGGGCAAGGCGTGGTGGCACACACCTTTAATCCCAGCACTCAGGAGGCAGAGGTAGGAGGATCACTGTGAGTTCAAGGCCACCTTGAGACTACATAGTGAATTCCAGGTCAGCCTGAGCTAGAGTGAAACCTTACCTCCAAAACAAACAAACAAACAAAAAAACCAAAAAACAACAAAGAAACAACAACAACAAAAAGGCATCATCCTGTCTCAGAGAAGACCAATCAGCCGAAATTCTTGGAGCATAAACCTGAACACTTGAGTTAGATCCCAGCGCCTATGTAAAAATGTCAGATATGTTGGTACGTGCCAGCAATCCCAGTGCAGAGGAGATGCAGGAAAGTGGATCTTCAAGGCTGCCAGGATACCTTTCCTAACCAAATAGGTCAACTCCAGGTTCAGTGAGAGATTCTTTGTCAAAATAAGGTGGGAAGTAATAGATGAAGATACCCAATACCTTCCTGTCTCTTCCACAAACATATGAACACAGTTGCACATGCATGTGCAACCTACACCCATGAGAACTCACATGCATATTTACACACACACGCAACACACACACACACACACACACACACACACACACACCACACAAAGGAAACAGTCTTATGCCATTATCAAATACACCATGGTTGTGACTTATGTTCATGTCTTCACATATTTCTGGATTATGAATGAATTATCAATTTAGTTTCCTGCTTATTAAACTTAGAATTGGAATGCTCATCCATTGACAAGCTTTAACATAAAATGAAATGGCTAAACAGTAGCTGATCAAATTTATATTGTAGTATGATCATATACATTTGACATTTATACAATAGCATATTATACTCTCATCTACTTCTCCAAAGAACTGTCTACAAAATAGAGGAAAGAAACCTTTGATGGAATTGTGTGCTGCTCCACAGAAGATTTAATATGGACATTTAATATGGACATAAGTACTCAGAGCATTCTGAAGAGACTCTCATTCTTTTTTTGAGGGACTGTATCTGATATAATTTTATTTGTAGTATATTATCTCTACATATTGCACTTCCCTCTATGGGGTGGCAAATTCAAGAATAAGAAAATAAATTGCTTTGCTATGCTATCTTTTGATGTACTGCTTGGCGGTAGGTCGCCTTTCTCAGATCACGCCTGACTGCCCTTAGGAGCAGTTCCTGCCAGCTCAGAAGCCAGGCTCCCAGGAATTCTATAATTGGAGCAGAGTACAAAAACTCTTCTAAATGAACTACCCTAAGGAAAACTTTAGAAGACTGGGAGAGTCAGGAGCTATTTATTATTTGGAATGAAACAAAAGTGTGAGACATAACCCAAAATAATCATTTTCTAATACATTTCCCCTCAGGTACACCATATCATTGCACATACAAAGGCATTTCTTGTGGCCATGCAGTTGTGATCTTCACTTCATAGCTCAGTACTTATATATAAAAAGCTGCAGACAAGGTTACCCATTATATCTGCATAACTATTAGATTTTGTAAATATTATTGTTCCTCTTTATCATCACCTCAGCTCTTTTGCTCCAACACCACTTAACCATTCTTTGCCATTTACAGATTTGGCAGAATAAATTGGAATGGGACAAAATTCTATAAAGAAAAATAGCTTTCACTCTGTGGTCATAAATTATTGGCTCTAAGGTTCTGTTTTAGGGCTAGGCTTCCTGCTTATAACTTTAAACGTATTTTTTAAATTTTATTTATCCATTTTGAGGGAGAAAGTGAGAAAAAGAGAGAGAGAGACACATAGAGATAATGGGCATGTAGAGCTTCTAGCCACAGCAAACAAACTCCAGATGTTCGTGCCCCCTTGTGCATCTGGGTTTTGTGGGTAGTGCAGAGTACAACCTGGGTCCTTAGGCTTCTCAGGCAAGTGTGTTAACTGTTAAACCATCTCTCCAGCCCTTTAAAATGTATATTTTTATTCATTGTAAATATACATTGTTTTTTCATTCTTTGCAAATTGAAACTAAGATCTCTTGGTAAGTTAGTGAGGATTTAAGCCATATGTCTGATTATTTGATTCAAATTCTTATCATATAAATTAAAATAACTACAGGGTATAATTTTGATTGTTTTCAACAAACATATATATTCACAGCCATATAAAATATATATTTGTCAAATGCTATGCTCAAAAATATATCTGTATATTAAATGTGATTATATTCCTGAAAGATTACTGAATTATTGATTATGTTGTAGTGCATTCAGTAAACATAACAGTAAAGGCCACATCGCATGATTGCTTATTCCTTGATTGGTCTGAGAAGAGACTCTGTTATGGTCTGCTTAGAGAAATTGAATTTGTTCTTATGATTGTTATGGTCTTATTTGGTTCAGGGTGTCAAATCCACCTTTAAGTAGTGTTCATATCTCTGTATCTCTTGGCATATGTCCCTTGAAAATGTGACATTAGAGCATTTTACTTAATCAAATATCATAATAATGTCTAGTAGATTATCTTTGGAATGTAAGGATAATTCATAGTCTTGAAATTAGAAGCATAATCTATAAAAGAAAAAATAAACTGATAGATTGCACTTTACAACTCTACTAGGGAAGAGGAGTTGAAAGGAAAATCATATTAGCAGAAAATATTTGTAACATGTTCTTCATTCTGATATTATTAAGCAAATAGAGTTTTGAAAATTCAAGCAGATACAAGGATGATATGCATATGGCAGTGATTGTACAAATGATAAGCCAGTGTATAGAAATGTGTTCAGCTTCATTCACCATCAGGGAAATGTGCTTGAAAAACATGATGACATATCACAAACATGTATCAGAATATGTTAAACAAATAATGCCAGTAATAAATCTAGATATTTTCATAGAAAGTTGGCTCCTCTGTTATTGACACTAGAATATGAAATATACAGGGCCTGTGGATAACTGTTTAGTACTTAAAACAGTTAAGCATGCAACTGAAATGCCCTCTTTGATATTTATTCTGGACAAGTAAAATTATAAATCCATAAATATTTGATACATATGCTTATAACTGCTTTATTCACTATATTCAACAACTAGAATTGAACTATAAGCCCTTCAATAAGTCAATATCCACCAGACAACATACAACCTTCAGGATAAACCAGCAGGGAATTATGCAGGGAAAGGCCAATCCCCAAAGTTACATATCATATCATTCCACTAAATAATAAATTTATAATTAAACAATTTCAGAAGTTAAGAACATATTAGCATTTAGTAACCTTCAAAGAGTAAGTTGAGACAAAGTTAGAAGATTTGGGATTAATAAAGGAAAAAAGAGATGCAATAACAGAAGTACTCTTCAAGTATCTAGAAAATGTCATTACCTTAGTGACAGAACTAAGACTACTGTCTATACTGAGTTATAAACATAAAATAATGTCCCAGATAGTCCATTATGTTTGCAGGAGAATGTTTTTTTTTTCAAAATCAAATACAAATGAGGAAAATCATGATTAAGTAATGTATGATTTATAAGAATATTCTTGGGCTGGAGAAAGGTCTTAGTGTGTAAGGCACTTGCCTGCAAAGCTAAAGGACCCCGGTTCAGTTCTCCAGGACCCAGGTAAGCCAGATGCACAAGGGGGCGTATGCATCTTGAGTTTGTTTGCAGTGGATGGAGGCCCTGAAACACCCATTCTCTCTCTTGCTTGCTCTCTCTCTCTCTTTTTCACTCTCTAAAATAAATAAAGAAATAAATTATATATATGTACATGTATATATGTATGTATGTATGCATGCACGCACGCACGCACGCACGCACACACACACAATATATATATATTATTCTTCAACATCAAGGATGTGCAAATTTAAACTTTCCCTTATTTATAAGTCTTGCCTGTTTTACCAGTCTGCCTGTACTGTTAATTGTATATGTATTTTAAATAATTAATTTTGATTGAAACAAATCTTCAATAAATTTTGCAAGAAATTACAAAGAAATATCTGCAGAAATTATAAAAATGGTAAATAATTTTAACATTAAATTATTTGTTATAATTGAGCTATTTCCTTCATATTTAAATATGATTCTCAATTAAATGAATATTATTTACCTCATATAAATTAATTTTAAAATGTGTATTAAAATCTTAATATTAAAAATCACAAACAAGCCAGGCGTGGTGGTACACACCTTTAATCCCAGCACACGGGAGGCAGAGGTAGGAGGATTGCCATGAGTTTGAGGTCACCTTGGTCTACATAGTGAATTCCAGGTCAGCCTGGACTACAGTGAGACCCTACCTTGAAAAACAAAAAAACAAACAAACAAACAAACAAAAATCACAAACAAAAAAATTCAACTTTGGAGAAGAAATTTTCTTATCAGCTAGGAAATTATGATGAAAATTATGGTAACCAGGAAGTTTTATATCTGTGATAAAATAGAAAATTAAATAATAAAATATAGAGCACAAAACTCATCCTATACTGATAAACTTGAATTATCCTACAGAAACAGTAGAAAGAACTTTAAATAAGATGGACAAGTATGTCAGTAGATTTACTGGCAAAAATACTTGAATTTAGAGAATAATGAAGCCTTGATCACACAAATCCATATTGTCTTTTGAAATAAATTGGCTGAATATTAATTTTAAGTAAAAGAGTTTCTTTCCTGACTAAGCATAGAAGCCATAAAGGTAATATTTTACTGGATAAAAATAAAGTGATAACAGAGATGTGTCATATAAAACACAAACTTGGAGAATGAATGATTAAATATGGCAATTGTAATCATATATAAAATATCCCCTTGAGTTTAGAAAAATTTAAATAATATTATGAAAACAAGCAGAAATAAAAAGGAATTTTAACTGGAAAAGAAGCATTTATTACTGGAAACAAGTACTATAGAATGCAAATAAACAAAACCATGATAATATATTAATTCTTTTCTCACTCAAATATCCCCACTAAGGGCTGAGTAGATGGCTCAGTGGTTAAAGGCACTTACAAAGCCTGCTACCCTAGGTTCAATTTCATAGTACCCTCAAAAAAACAGATTTACAAAGTGGCACATGCATCTGGAGTTTTCAGTGGCAATAGGCCTGTTGCACCTATTCTCTCTCTCTTTCATTCTCTCAGCTTAAAAACTAAAACAAAATAAAATTATTAAAAATATATCAACTATGCAATTGGGTAAAACAAACATTTATTACTGGTGATAGTAATATGAGTGTATAATATAATATTTGATATTTTAATAATCATTTACACATAGGTATATATATTAATTGTCTCCCACACTGCAACTTATCAAGTCATTGACCATTTACCTCTTTTTGATCCAGCATTACCCATGACATAAACCCATGGAATTATTTTTATCGTTTTTTTATAATGGCAAAAGTTGGATAAACATAAGAAATTCCTAAAGTTTTATATATATATATATATATATATATATATATATATATATATATATATATATATATATATATATGCCATAGGACAACCTTAGGTATTGTTCCTTCAGTATACCACATACTTCTGTCTCAAACAATATCTCCAAAATGTCCAGGAGCTCACCATAGGGATCCTCTTGTCTCCATGCCCCTCCTTCCCAGTGCTCAGAATACCAAAAATATGATATGCCATTTTTTTTTCATGTGGATTCTGGGGATCAAAGTCAAGTCTTTATGCTCACAAGGCAAGCACTTTACCAAAGAAGTCATCTCTGGAGTCCCCTCAACTTGTAACTTTCTACATACAGCCATGATCTAGTGTCAAGATTATATCCATGTATAATTTCTTTTATTGATCTACTCTATCAAAGAGAAGATAAATTATTTGTATGATAAGAGCACATTGTATCGCTATCAGTTCCTCAAGAAGACAGAAAATTCCAGTTGTTCACTTAGGTTGAGTTATGAAGCTGATAAACAGCTGTGGGAGCACCAAGGCATGACCAGAGAGGTAACTGCTCTCTGCACTGGGCTGATGTAGGAAAGGAATAGGAATCAAATGAATCAGCAAGATATGTAAGTAGAAGAACTGATTACAGGGAGGGGAAAGGCCTAAGCGAGGCCATGGGAAGAGAATGCATAAAAGAAGGGTAGGGGGAGGGTCAATCTAAACTCAAGATATTGTGAATAAGACATATGTAAAATTACTTTTTTGAATAAGGTCACGTCTAGAAGCTGTAGACTGTTACTAGAAATTTTTCAGTACCTGGGATGGGATACCTTCCAGTGAGTTGTTGGCCAAGGAGGTCCCGGTAGCCTCCAAAACATTAAAGGCTTTTGCCAAAGCCCTTGGTTTCCCTTGAGAAACAGATAGTAAGACCCTATTGCTAAAGACATCTCTTGCCTGAGAGGCAAGGTCACTGAGAAAGCAAACTGGTGTGGAGCAGAAAACCTTCTCCCTGTAGACCAGCCAACTGAAAGCTGGAAAAGGCTGCACTGCATGCAGCGTATGGGAGACAGAAGCCATCAACAGTGAAAACAGTGGATGCTGAATATTCAAGCTTGGCCAGACAGGCCCAATGATTGAACGGGTACAATAGTGGCATGTCTACTCTTGTGGTAACCAACTGCTCCATAATTGGACTGAAGGCCCTCTCTACGGGAGGGAATACATTCCTGGTACTGAAAAACCCAAGTAAAAGTCTATGGTAGGTGAGGTCATGAGCCTTAGGGGTATAAGCCTGCTCTTGTCTGACTAAATGTATATATTATCCCCACCAAGCTGCCCTGAAAGCACTACACTTAATGTTTATATTCACATATTAACACTACTCTCACTTCTGGTTAGAGAAGCTTCTCTTTTCAGAGGGCAATGGCCACTGGGATGACCCAAAAGGCAACATAGTGCTGAGAAGAAGGGATGGAGGAGTGCCCAGCACTGAAACACCTCTGTCACACCCTCCAAGGCTCAGGGACCATTGCGGAAGAGGGGGTGGATAGAATGGAAGAGCCAAAGGAAGGGTATGACCTCCTACAATGCAACTGCCCAGTCAGAAATTGGCCTCAATATCCATGACCTTGCAGTGCCTAGCAATACCTCCGCAAGACCCTCAAAATAGAAGAAAAAGATGATGACATCAAATTAAAAGAGAGACTAATGGAGAGAGGGAGCGGATATGATGGAGACTGGAGTTCTAAAGTGGAATGGGGGAGGGGAGGGAAATATCAGGTGGGATTTTTTTTGTATGTAAGCATAAAAGTCAATAAAAAACAATAAAAAAAAAAAAGAATACTACTAGCTACAAGGGTGAGGGCACAGTTCCACCAGGCAATAGGTAACAATGTGAAGGTAACAACTGCAGGTGATGGCAAGAGGAGAGAAAATATACCTGGTAAAGAAGTACACCAGATGGCAGTGTGTAGATATGTTTCCAGACATACCATGTAATAAGTGTTCAGTGGTTCTTCTCCATCTTTTAAGGGTAGACTCTTTTTCGTACTTGTTGGGAAGAAGCTAAAACAATGGAAAGACCTTTGAATAAAGCTGGAATAGCCTTGAAAATGGTGAAAGAATGTAAATATTTATGATACAATGTTTGAAAAAATATGACCTGGCAAAAATTTATTGAGGCTATTGAGGATTGTGGTAGTTTGAATATATATCCCCCAATATATTCAGTATTTTATTAGTTGTAGTTTGCATCTACAATCACCTTGCTAGAGGCAATGTCACTGGGGGCCGGTCTTAAGGTGTGGTGGTGAGTTTGAGATTCCATTGTAAAGATATACAAAGTGTGCCTAACAGGAGTTCCTAAAGTGTGCTGGGCTTTTGGTTGTAGTTTTGCTCTGTGTGCTGTGTGGCTGGTTGATAAAAAGAAGCTCTGGGAAAAAAGGCTCTCTCTCTCCCACCTGGCTGCCGGTGCTGCTCGCTGCTTGCCACTGGGTGCTTGCTGCTTTGTGCTTTCTGCTTGGTACTTGCTGCTTGGTGTTGCTGCTCTCCAGTGTGGACTGAAGACCAGGGTGGACTGAAGAACAGCGTCTCTCCAGGAAGCCTCCAGGCCTTCAGTGCTGGATTGGGACTGCTGAGGCCTCCAGCCTCGTGGACTGAGCAGCTACCGGGTTGCTTGACTCTCGGACCTGCAACCTGCTATTGCTGGACTGTGTAAGCTAATCCAATAAATTCCCTTAAACAATTCATACTATCCATTCTGTTTCTCTAGAAAACCCTGACTAATACAAGGATAAATATTTGGGGGGGGATGGGGAGATTACTCAGTGGTTAAGGGTGCTTGCTTGCAAAGCCTGAGGACCAGAGATCAAATCCCCAGTACCCACTTAAAGCTATATACAGAAAATAGTTGGTTTGCAGCAACAAGAGACACTGGCATTATACACACTCATTCTCTTTCTCTCTCTCTGTCTCTCTCTCTCTCTCTTTTCACACACACACAGAGAAAGGGAGACAGAGAGAAAGAGGAGAGAGAGAGAGAGAGAGAGAGAGAGAGAGAGAGAGAGAAACATTGAAAGTTCCTGTAAGACTTGTATTGAAAGGAAACACACAAAAATAATATGGCAGGGCAGGAGAGATGGCTTAGCAGTTAAGGTGCCTGCCTACTAAGCCTAAGAACCTGGTTTTAATCTTCAGGTCCCACATTTAGCCAGATGTAAAGTGACACAAGGGTGCAATGCTGCACTTGTCCACAAGGGGGCGAACACATCTGGATTTCATTCACAGCAGCTGAGAAACTGCTGCACACCCATTCGCTATTTGTCTCCCTCTCCCTCTCTCTGTCTGTCTCTCTCTGTGTCTCTCCCCCCCCAAAAAATTGAAAAAAATAATATGGTACTACTTTTATGCTGGTCAATCTACTGAGTTAAACAATAAATATGTGATCTCAGCAGTAGAAACTTGGCCCAAAGATTTACAAAGTTACACACAGACTATTACAAACAGAACTTTCATATACTGAGGAATTATTTTCAAATTATGTGTTATAAACTAGAGAGTATGCATATTGACTGTGATAAATACAAGCTTTCTTAATTAAATTTTGATACTACTTAGCAAACATTAAAGCAGTGTGGCTTTCTAGTAAAAAGGACGGATATCATTTGACTTTAGCTTAGAGTGTGGACGATAAAGTAAACATCAAGATCAGGGAAAGGTGGAAGCAGAGAAACAAGGTAACATGCTATTGTGGTATTTCTGACAATAAGGACAGTATTACCTTTACAATCAAATATTTTGCAACTAACATGGTACAAAATTATTATAATATTATGAAAATTAGATACTTGAATCTGGAATAACAATATAAAGGGCAGCTATAAACTGAGACTAACGCTTGATCAACCTATTATAAGTTATAGAGTCATCCATGAGGTAGCATATTTTTCTAAAATTATAAATAATTTTTATCAATATTCGAATAACATTCAACCTTCTTCCAATGTGAATTCAGTGCATATTAAAGCAGTGCAGATACAGGTTTTCTAGATCAAATGCAATTAAATTTGGTTTCAAGTAATTCTCTACAGCTATCTTCTAAATGGAATGCAAGAATGTAAACAGATAGATGGGTCAGGAGTATTGTGATTTGAATGTGATAGTCCCCATAAGCTCACTTGTTTGAATACTTGTTCCCCAGCTGGCTGCACTGTTTCGGAAGACTGTGGAACCTCTGTGAGGCAGAGCCTTGCTTGTGAAAGTGGGGCACTTTTGGTAGAATCTTTTATTTATATCCTGGCTTCACTTCCTATTTGGTGCTTCCTTCTGACTGAATGCAAAGAGAC
This sequence comes from Orientallactaga sibirica, assembly GCA_036365145.1. Taxonomy (NCBI): domain Eukaryota; kingdom Metazoa; phylum Chordata; class Mammalia; order Rodentia; family Dipodidae; genus Orientallactaga; species Orientallactaga sibirica. Next base: position 9,605,125 of record JAEOAD010000017.1, on the reverse strand, counting down.
TGGCTAGCCTCCTGTTCATGTTGTCATATCTTCCCCAACATGATGGGCTCTAACCATGGAAATGTATTCCAAAATAATCCTTTTCTTCTTTAAGCTGCTTTGGGTCAGGTGCTTGTTTATAACAAAGAGTGAAACTAAAGGTAGATGATATCCAGAAATTGAGATAGTGATGCAGGGTTTTAGGTCTACCAAGGGAAGGAATTCCATAAAGAGGCAGGAGATCGCGTGAACTTCAATATTTGGTTTCTTATCTAAAGGAGCAAAGAAATGGAAATTAATTAATTAATTACTCAGACTCTGAGGGTAAATTGTGAATGCTGAAGTTTGTTTTAGGGAGAATTGGAATCAAAGGGGAAGGCTAGCTGAAGGGCACAGGCCATAAGGGAAGGAAGATAGTAGGCATCTCTTCCACAGAGAAATCTCTCACGATTAAGCCTTTGGAGAAAGCCAGAGCATGAACATGCACACACGGAAGGTAAAAGTTCCTTTATACTTCACATTCACATAGTGGGTCAAGAAAGGCTGAATTTGGAGAGTGAAGGATTTGCAGATTGTAGTAAAAGAAAATATCCGGAAATAGAATACATGTTGAAAGCAGGGAAATATATTTAAAATTTATAAAATAATTTTGTTTGCCTCTCATTGATTAACTTATACTGGACACTGCTTGATATCTACGGATTTGGGACTAGACTGTATGCAATAATGAATCCTGAGATTCACTGAACCCAGTTATTTCTGTTGACTGCATATTTTTCTGGGACCTTAGATGACATGGTTAATGGCAAGATTACTATTACTTCTAGAAACACCTGGAATTTCCACCTCTGAAATTCAGTTAGATTGCATTTTAAGAAATTATATTCTCCAAAACAATCATTGCTTGAAAATTATCTCCATTACATTCACCAATGTTAATTTGACATGATTTACCCTTCTTTTAACATGGAAATTAAATAAAATGCATGGTAGTTATAGGAATTAGATGGAAATAGTTGAAAAAGAGATAATTACTGTCTACAGATAACAGTAGGGCAAGTTGAGAAAAAAAAAAAAAAAAAAAAAACTGTTTCTGGTTACTTAGGCCATGAGAGCCCTGGCCAAATAAGTTCTGGGCTTTTAATTGAGATTTCAGATTTTAATATGTGGCTTATTATTTCACTCTTAGTCAAACACAATCTTAATAAATATGAACAAATGAAACCCCATAAAGTTACTATGAAAGACTCTCTTCTATATACAATGCCACACTTAAATGATGTTTAACATTAAATTAGTACCTGTACATAAGATAGAAAAAGTATTTAAATTACCTAAATTTATAACTATATTAGCAATACATATTCAAAATTCAAAGTAGGAGTTACATATTGTGAGCCGATAAGAACCTACTTAGTACATTGCAGAGAAATGTCAAAATCTTGTCAGAGTATTAAACAATATATCATATGTTTATTCATCATTTGAACTTCTTTCTTGAATACTGCCTGTTTAGTTTATTTGCCTATTTACTGACTGGAGTTTTTTAAATTTTATTTTCTTTCTTTTTTTAGTACTCAATTTTTTCAAGTTCTTTGCAGATTCTAAGTATTAATATCTTGTCAAATGAATAGCTAGTCAAGATTTTTTTTCCATTGTACAGGCTGTCTCTTTATTCTTATTTCATTTACTTTCATGTAATCATTTATAAATTCTTCCCAGTATTTCTTGAGCTTTTAGGGTCCTTTTTTCAGTAATCACAGGAGCTAGGTAGTTTCCCCTGCAAGGTAGACAGATAAGGAGCCTTAGTTATTTAAAGAGCTTTATTCTTTCACTGGTACATCCCAAGAGGACAACCTAAATGGCAGAGAGGGCACTCACTTCCAGCTGTTTTTTCCCTCTTTGGTGGATTTTCCTGCTAGTGGGCTAGCATGGCAAGCTTGCCTGAGACCTGCATAATACAAAGTGCACCATGGACTAATCAATGCCCTTCTCTCTGTTTGAGATGACCAAACAGGACACTGCAGAGAGAAAGCTTCTCTCAACCAATAAGGTTCTGCTCTCCTGAGGGCAATAGTTTCTAGTTTCTGGTTCTTCCTCCTCCCACAAGTAGTCTGTTTCTCTGCCTCTTCTCGTCACTTTAAATAAACCTTGCTTTTTCCTGTCCTGTAATTCTTTAATTAGCAGAGAAAATGAGCCCAGTCCCTAGAAGGTAACCCTTTTCAGAAACTCCTTACCTATTCTTTTTTTTATTTGCAAGGAGAGAAAGAGGGAGAAAGAATGGACATGCCAGGGCCTCTGGCTGCTGCAGATGAAAACAAACTTTGGTCTTTAAGCTTTGCAGGCAAGCACCTTACCCTCTGAGACATGTCTCCAGACACCTTTTCTATTGGTATATCCTGAAATGTTTGTCCTGTTCTGTTCGCAGAGTCTCAGCTCTTATATAAGGTCTTTGATCAATTTGGACTTGATTTTTGCATAGAGCAAAAGATAAGAGTTCTATTTTCCCTTTTGTGCATGTGGATAGCTGTTGGAGACCGCTGAGCCAAACTGCAACCATTTGGAGGAAGAAGCCTCCACTCTTTGTATTAAGATTTCAGCTTCCTGAGTTCCTGTGAAATTTACCAAGCCTTCCCAAAAAGCCTGCTTTGATAAGAACAAGAATGTAACCTAAAGATGTGTATCTTAAACAAACAGGACTGATGTAAATCTGCCCTGCCTGTAATCTCAACAGACATTCTTGAGGCCTATCACTCAAGAGACCCCCGACCCTCTGGTAGCCATAAAATCCATTAGGCAGTCATAAATCCCATTTGCCTTCTTCCCGCCTCCCCTATAGCCATAAAATCCCATTTGCCCTCTTCCTGCCTCCCCTATATATACCTCTGTATGAATAATAATAATAAAGCCTTGACTGGTGTGGAAGCAAGGCTTTCTTCTTTGTGTCTGCTTGTCTCTCTCATCCAGGAGCAGCCTCCCCTTGAGCCCCTGTTGAACCCGCCCGGCCGGGGCAAGTGGCGCCCAGACGTGGGGCTTGAGGTACGAGGACTGACTTGGGCGTCGCAAGGAAGGACGGCCGTCTCTTCAGCATTGGATCGCCACCTCGTTGGTGAGTGAAGATCCACAGTGGGTCACTGCAGGAAAGCCCGCCTGTAATACAGACCTGGGTAAGGTAAGAATAGCGACGAATGTCTCGGGACAAGCCATATATGTTCATAGTTTATGAACCTCAAGGCACAAAGAAAATCGGGTGATCCTTTTGGGACATCCTCCCTTAGGATTTACAGGCCCAGGGTGGGCTGCCTCCCCAATGAAGAAATTGTCTCTTTATTGACGGACTTAGGCGAAGTTTCATATGGTTGTCTCGCCATTAAAAAACTAGGCAGAGTTTGTTTCCCAGTTAGCGAAAGACAAACTCCCTTTCTCCATCAGAGAAAGACTAATAACTACAAGCCCAGGAGGGGCTGCCCCCAGTGAGAAGGTAATATTTGCCACTGACGGGTCAGGCGAGAGATAATGTAAAGGAAAAATAAACTGTCCGTTTCTCCATCAGAGAAACGTGCTTTAACTAAGCCAGCGAGGCTAGCCTCCCACTGAGGAATTAGGAGAGGTGTAATGTAAAGAAAAAACAGACTTTTTCCATCTCAAAGAAAAGACAGATCTCCCCTCTCAGATGCTGTCTTCTTATTTCATTCTTTGTTTTTTTCGGTTTAAAGCCTTCGTGGAATTGAATCAAGGCGACAGGGCAACTGAAGTCTCTCGGCCAGGGCTACTCTCTGGCATTGACTGAAGGCCCCGAGCTCATTGTTCAAATCCCGACTGCCCGATCGGGTGTTGGCAATAAACCTTCTATCTATTCCTCTTTACATTTTACAAACCGGTCACGCATCGGCCAATAAAAGCCTTTAGGGCAGCTACCGGATTCTTAAACTTGTGGTCAGGCTTGCGTTTGGGACCACCGGGAAATCCCCCGGGCTATTTATGGCCCAGGAATATTGCCCTTTGGTCTTAACGTTTCTAAACTTTCTCTATCGTGAGGAACACTAGCCTTCATCAAAATGTGGCTGTTAGCTCGAGCTGTGACAAGCTGGCAGATCTGGCAGAGCCGCTCAAAAAACCACAGGCAGCAACAAAGACAAAAGCTCACACCTGGGGGCAGGGCTCAGGCTCCTGCAGATTTCTCTTTTCAACATGGGCCAGACGTTAAGTAAACATGAGTTGTTTATCCAAGGGCTTAAAGAATCTCTCAAGTTGTGAGGGGCTGAAGTTAAAAAGAAAGATTTGGTTAAGTTTTTTCTTCTCTTGGAAAATATCTGCCCATGGTTCCCCCAAAAAGGCACTATTGACGAGGAACGATGGGGTCGCGTGGGTAATTGTTTGAAAGATTTTTATCGCATGTTTGGCCCTGAGAAAGTCCCGGTCTAAGCCTTCTCCTATTTGAATTTAATTAATGACGTCCTTCAGTCTCATTATTATCAACCTGATGTTTCTTAGACCTAGAGATTCGCTCTCCCTCCACCCCTCCCCCTTGCAAAAATAAAATTAAAACAAAAACTCTTCATGCCTTTCCCGTGACGCATTCTCAGGTCAGAACAGGAAAGGGTCAATTAACCAGCTCTTTGCCAATTTTAGAGTCACATACAGGAGGCATAAAAAGAGAGAATGTAGAGAGGGTCCAGAGAACAGTCACCTAAACAGTCCTCTGAGTCTGGTAGTGAGGAGGAACAAAGCAGAAATGAAACCTTAGTAATTCAGCCCCAGCAATACCGACACCTTAAATTTAGACACATAAAAGAGCTAAAAAATGCAGTTTCCCTATATGGACCTGTTGCCCCTTTCACTGTGTCCCTTTTAGAATCTTTAAGCTTATTTTGTCTCTCTATACTTTTCTGGGACTACTAACAAAATTTCAAAATATGGATAAATGCCAAACTATTATAAGTAGATATAGACTTCTTATAAGTATTACAACTGTTTTAAGCTCACTTTTGCCTCTCTATGCTTTTCTGGGACTACTAACAAAATTTCAAAATATGGATAAATGCCAAACTATTATAAGTAGATATAGACTTCTTATAAGTATTACAACTGTTTTAAGCTCACTTTTGCCTCTCTATGCTTTTCTGGTACTACTAACAAAATTTCAAAGTATGGATAAATGCCAAACTATTATAAGTAGATATGGACTTCTTATAAGTATTTACAACTGTTTTAAGCTTATTTTGTCTCTCTATGCTTTTTCTGGGACTACTAACAAAAAAAAAAAAAAAAAAAAAAAAAAAACAGTTTCAAAAATTATATTTAAATTTAAATATGTGCTTAATACTAAATTAAATCAAAAAAATTTTTATAATGTTCAAATCTACTTTCATAATTTAAATGTATATCAAAAGTCAAGTCTGATCTACTCTTTAAAGATATAAGGCCTTTTTTTTTTTATAGCCTAATTGTTAAAAGTTTTCATTGGTAATAATAAAATAAACTGATTAAAAATAAACTGGAAAAAAAAAAAAAACTTTAAATGTTGGTAACTAATGAAAAGATTATTACAAAGTGGTTACATAATTTGTAAAATAAAAATATGTAACTGTAGATATTAAGTAACTTAAACAAAAAGTTAAAGATAAAACACTTAACTAGATTACAGATCTTTTTAGATACAATAAAGTGATTATTAACCTAGGGCTTACATCAAACTAATAAAAACATGGCTCTAGCTGATAGCAAGTTACTATGGTATTCAATCTGTAAACTTAAAACTTTAGCTTGTTGATATTAATCTGGTCATGATGATGGTTAAAAAAGACTAAATTTAGAGTACCCAATAAAGTTAATTAAGTTCCTATTTGTCAACATTTTAACTATATCTTAAGGTTAAAATTGACTCATTAATATTTAATTCTCTCACATGGTTAATATAACTAATATACAAAAATGCCTAACATCTCCCTCCATTGCCTGTAATAATTGTTTCCTATCCAACTATGTGCTCCTGATAACATAACTGCCTTTGTTATGATTCTGGTAAATGTCACACAACCCTGGGGTCCCCAAACACTCGTGTGGGGACTTGACACTTCCTTTGATTCCCTGACTGAGAAACCCAAACAAACCCAAGACTGAGACTCGAAAAATTCTTCTCAGACCGGTCTGGTAAGTATCTGAGCTCTCTCTCTCTCTCTCTTTCTCCTTTTTTAAAGCTTTTCTTGGGCCCTATGTTTCTGTCATATTCATTGTGTCTGTGTTATTGGGCCCCCTATGTTTCTGTCATATTCGTGTGTCTGTGTTATTGGGCCCTATATGTTTCTGTCATATTTGTGTGTCTGTATGTTGTTTCCCTATGGACGGACGCTTCTCCCTTGACTTAATAACATGGGACAGTTCCCTTCCCCTCTTTAGGACAAAAATCAAGGACATCGCTCAGAAAAATGGAGTATCTATTTCTGTTCCTCAATGGCTATCAGAGGACACCCTTTCATTCAAATATTAAAAAGAATGTTTTCTGTCCTAGGAACAGACATCCAGACCAGATCCCATACATCGTGACCTGAAAAATTTAATTAACCCCCACCCTTTTTCACTCCTTTCTTCACAGGTGTTGGCAGCCCACCGCTGAAGCCTCGGTCCCAATTCTTGTGTGGGGGAGGGAATGGGAACTGGGAATTACATCTCAGGTCAATTAATGAGTTACATCTCAGGTCAATAAATGGTTTACAAAATTTGTCTGTTATAAAAACCAGAGGCCCCCATGGCTGAGTATCTCTAAAAGGTCCTACAGGTATAAAACTCCCCAAAGCTATGTTATTGGACTGATTAAAATTTTTCTCAAACTTTTTCTTCACAGATAGATATTGATTAAAAGCTGTCAGTCAGGATAGATGCTCTAAAAAATGCTGTTATGTATTAAAAAGGCAGGTTGTCAATCTGGTGGTTCAAAAGCAATTGTTCTGTCATGAGCATTACTCCTTTATCCTACAATGGGACTGCTACTATATGGTAAAAGGTTAAAAATCATATTTGGGGTATTTAAAATCTTAATAATCTTAACATAAATTTACAAGGTTTACAAAAAGAAAATATCTGTTATTTCATATAGTCATTTGTCTTTTGGTGATCCTGTTAAGGCTGCAAAAAGATTTTTTTGATGCCTTAAGTATCTCCCAAGCAGTTTCTTTCTCAGATTCTCATTCAGCTTAAGCAGGGGGAATTTACTGCTGGGCAAACATAGATTACAGAGCTAGAGGTCAACACATTCCTTAGCTAGTTAGGCCTGGGTTGAATAAATGTCTGATTCTATAATGACAGTACTGTCATCTGGCTAATAAATGATGTCTTCTAAGTAAAAAGAAAAAACTTAACTTGGTTTACAACAGTAATTTAGAGAAATAATAAACTCAAAAATTTCCAGGAGGCTTATTTCAACAATACAATTGCAACTTGTTTCAACATACAGAGGTGGCTATGCCTGAGTCAGGCAAGCAAATGGTGTTGCAGAGATTAAATGTAACAGGTTAATTGATTTCTTTTTTGGTTCTTCAGTATATACCAAAATAAATATAATTTATGATTACAGTTGGGTCCCCAAGAAAATAAATAATCAGAGATACAGCCCATCTTGGGTCCCAAAGGTGGCCTCAAACAAAATTATAAAAAGTACTCTAAAAAAAAATTATTTTAAGTTTTGCACGTGTCTGCCCCTCCCTTATCCTTTTGTACTTGGGCCCAGGTGGGTCAATCACCTAATGAAATTTACTCTTAGTTGTACCTGGTATATTATCACCAATTGTATTAATTCTAAAAAGGACACAGCTACAGATTACTCCTCCAATGTAGCCTTTATTGTCATGTGTTTTCCTGACTTAATTATGCCAATCAGAAGGACTGAGTCCTGGTACTCCAGCTTCCAGAGCTCAAGTGTTCCAGCAGCTCTGCAGGTCCACTATCACAGACTGGAGCTGGCAAGCCGAGGAATCGCGACTGAGGACTTGCCTCCAGCTGAGACCTTCCCCTAACAATGAATGTAAACCCTATAGCTGTTATAGCCACTGTAAGCCCTGTAAGCCTTTGTTTACCTTTTAAAACCTATAGTTTCTGTAATACCTAATGTCTGTAAAACTTATAGTTCTGTAAACCCTATAGCCACTGTAAGCCCTGTAAGCCTTTGTTTACCTTTTAAAACCTATAGTTTCTGTAATACCTAATGTCTGTAAAACTTATAGTTTCTGTAAACCCTATAGCCACTGTAAGCCCTGTAAGCCTTTGTTTACCTTTTAAAACCTATAGTTTCTGTAATACCTAATGTCTGTAAAACTTATAGTTTCTGTAAACCCTATAGCCACTGTAAGCCCTGTAAGCCTTTGTTTACCTTTTAAAATCATTCTAGGCATGTTGGCCAAGGTTTAATACTCCAAGCCTCCGGGAACCGCATAAGCATTCAGACTTATGCACCCCCTAGGGGGATGGGTACCAATGTGGGTGTGAAAAAAAAAAAAAAAAACAAGGGGAAGGTCTTACTGACCACATCTGAATTCCTGAGAGAAAAAACCTGACTTGCATGGAGGTTGGTACCATACATAATAATTATATAGGCCCTGCCTCCCCCCCCAAAAGGTACCAAGGGCCAAATCTGTGGGCGATAAAAAAATGACCCACGGGAGGAGCCAGGTCACTTCTCCCCCACTTGGTTAAAGCCCACCGCTTGACTGGGGCCTCCCCTGTCTTGTATAAAAGAAGGGAGAGATGTTGGAGACCGCTGAGCCAAACTGCAACCATTTGGAGGAAGAAGCCTCCACTCTTTGTATTAAGATTTCAGCTTCCTGAGTTCCTGTGAAATTTACAAGCCTTCCCAAAAAGCCTGCTTTGATAAGAACAAGAATGTAACCTAAAGATGTGTATCTTAAACAAACAGGACTGATGTAAATCTGCCCTGCCTGTAATCTCAACAGACATTCTTGAGGCCTATCACTCAAGAGACCCCCGACCCTCTGGTAGCCATAAAATCCATTAGGCAGTCATAAATCCCATTTGCCTTCTTCCCGCCTCCCCTATAGCCATAAAATCCCATTTGCCCTCTTCCTGCCTCCCCCCCTATATATACCTCTGTATGAATAATAATAATAAAGCCTTTGACTGGTGTGGAAGCAAGGCTTTCTTCTTTGTGTCTGCTTGTCTCTCTCATCCAGGAGCAGCCTCCAATGTAGATTAAATGCTACATTGGAACTCTATCTCACTCCAGTCACAATACTATAATTAAGAGAATTAAATACTAAATTCTGGCAAGGAAAAGGAAAAAAGGAGAGGGGGATTGCACACTGTTGTTGGGAATATAATAATGCAATCACTATAGAAATCAGTATGGCCAATCCTCATATAAATCACTACTATGCATAACCCAAAGTAACCACATAAAGCCCACTACAGGTATACCTAATATCTGAGTAATAGAATCACCCCAGTTGTGTATCAGTTCATGAATGAATAAAGAAAATATGATTGTGTGTGTAATGAAATTATGCTATTCTAATGGAGATGAAACAGAGGTAAAGTAAAATAGACTAGGTCCATAATGTATAATTTGTATAATGAATCTATCTACCTATATTTCTATCTATCTATCTATACATATATATGTATGTGTGTATATGCATGAGACTTTTTTTCATATTTTATTTATTTATTTACTAAAGACAAAGAGATGGAAAGAGAGAAATGGAAAGTGAGAATGGGCATGCCAGGGCCTCTAGCCACTGCAAACGAACTCCAGACATGTGTATCTGGCTTATGTGGGACCTGGAGAATCGAACCATGGTCCTTAGGCTTTGCAGGCATGTACCTTAACCGCTAAGCCATCTCTCTAGCCCAAGACTTTCTTTTCCTTTGGGAAGAGGAAATAAAACATTTTGAAGGGGAAAGGGAAGAAGCAGGCAATAAAGAAGGAGGATATATAAGATAAAAATACAGGATATAAGCTAATAAGAAAGTTATAATTAAACTCAGTATTCTATGAAATGATTATATGTTAAAAAAAAAAAAAAAACACACAGAAAGAAAGGAGGGAACAACGAAAAGGAGTCTCCTGTTCAACACCACCTGGGCAATCAGGACTGCATACATCCTGAAGAAAGGACTTGATAAATAAAGATTGCAAAACAATTGTAACTGGAGGTTTTGGATTCCTTGACAATAACCAATGTGACACTGCACCAGCAAATTTAGGGTACCCCAGATCCTTGTCTTATGAATTGAAAGGATTAAATGCATAGACCAGAATGTAAGACAGAATTTATTAGAGTTAGAAAAGGATAGAGGAGAAAACACGGAGATCTCCTACCATGTGGAATGCAGCAGGGGATAGAGAGATCAGGTCCCCCAATCAAAGCCCAGATGGACTGAGACCAGGAGGACCTGCCAGAGCAGAGACATGGAATTTCAGGAGAGGCAAAAAGCCAACCTTGATTGCACTTGGTAAGGTTCTATTCACAGTCTTATTGTGGTGGGCTTTACCATCACGTTCTGGTGAGACTGAGAGAGTTGATTGATCTGGACTCAGAGGTTGGCTCAGGAGTGAGGGAGGCATGACAGAGGTAATCGGATGGCTTGGATCAGATGCTGAACTTTGGTTCTATTGAAGCAAGCTGTCCAGTGTTTCCTTTTTGGGCCCTCTCTCTTGAATGGCTACTTAAACCTCCCTCATAATGATCACTGTTTATATAGTAAAGTTCTCGATTTAAAAACATTTTAAAACATGTGCATTCAAGTAATTCAGGTCTTTTAATATGAGTTCAAGTGTATTTCAAATCATCATCAGTGGTTTCAGTGTCATTAACATAATGGAGATCCAGATATTTCTAAGCAACTTCATAAAAATTACATGACAGATTGGAATGTGGTATTTCCACAAATATCAGATTAAAAGCACTTGTTGCTTGACAGATCTCCAAATAGATGAGTCACTTGGTGGTGGATGCCAAAATATGGACTCAAAAAGTAGTTTCAAAGACTTTTGTTTCAGGCTGAAGAGATGGCTTAGTGGTTAAGGCACTTGCCTGCACAGCCAAAAGATGCACAAGGTGGCCTATGTGTTTGAAGTATTTTTTCAGTGACTAGAGGCCTTGGGCATGCCCATTTCCCCCCCTCCCTTCCTCCCTCTTTCTCTATCTCTCAAATAAATAACTAAAATAAAAATTAAAATAAAACTTTTGAAAAAAGGCTTTTGTTTCTTTATTTGTGATCATTTGTTTCTAAAGAAACAAATTAGGAAAAAGAGAAATAAAAATCCAATTATATGTGAAAAATTTATTCTCACAGAGACTATCTAACCTGCAGCATATGATAATTATTCAGTCTCTGGTGAAACTCTTAGGCAATTAAAATATACCAGAAGTATATATAGGTTATAAAGGCTCCAAGGCCTCAAGACAACATACTCCTCCTGGTTGACCTTGAAAAAAAAAAAAAAACATGGAGGGAATTGAGCAATAAACTATTCCCTGGAGGTAGAGTCATGGCCCAAGGAGGGTGCTAATGAGGCATTTCTTCACAGACAGCCAAAGTAGACAGTGCCAAAGAGTTGAAATAAGGAATTATTCTGATGCAAAGTAAGGGGTCCCTCAGTTGAACTTGGTAAATGCTAAGGATCATGCCTGTTCTACATTTCTCATCTTCCAAATGGGCATTTCCACCCCATATAGCTGTATTCAGATGCTTTCATACTTTTTTTTTTTTATCTTAAAGGAATAATAGACTCTTCTTTCACCCTGTAGATCACAAGACAATGAAGAATTGTGCCTTAGATGTATGTTAAATATAACTCATAAATTATGAGCTTTGAGTCAAAGCATTCCAAATGGTACTTTGGGAACTGCTGAAATGCTAAGTGTAGGTACTTCTGGGAAAATGCATGATGTGGCAGAGAATGATGAATGTTCCACAATATGTGGGTTCAGCCTCTACTGCAGCTACTCCCTATAAAAATACCTTCATTAATTTATTTTTCACTGAAATGTAATTATTTTATTTTAATCAAAACTTGTGCAGAAATGGTAACATTCTATTACTATACTTCAATTACATGACAAAATAACACAGAAAGTATTGTGGTTTGTATGAAAGTTAGATCATCTCAAGTTTCCAAAACTTTAAAAAAAAATGACAAAATGGCACAGTCTACAAAGTTCAGCACATTTCATAGTCAGTAATGAAAACAGTCCTTCATCAAAGCTGTTTCATTTTTTTAAAACATCATGCCTGCAACTTAAAAGAATCATAAATATACATAATAGGGAAGATAGAATTGTCATGTGTAGCAGACAGCTTCAGGTTCACTGAGATGAACTTCCAGACCAGACACAGTCATGAAGGAAGGGATATTATTTATTGAAGCTTATAGATCTAGGGGAAGTTCCATAATGGCAGAAGAAACTGGACTGCTCTTACAGGACCAGACTGAGAGCAAAGCCACAGCCACACAGCACAGCACAGCACACCTCAGGAACTCCAGCTAGGCACACTTTGCATATCTTTAGATTGAAATCCTAAACCCATTACCACACCTTAAGATCCGCCCAGTGACACTGTCTCCAGCCAGGTGGCTGCAGCTTCAAACTATAAACTAATAAAACACTGAATATATTGGGGACCATCAATTCAAACTACCACATCATGAATCCTTAATAATGTTAACTCTATATTTTACTTTGCTTCCAATTTAGAAATAAGCTGATTTATGCCAAATTCTACTTTCTGTATGCAACTAAATCACTTTAAGATGAGATATACTGTATTCATTAAATTTTAAAACAAAAAGAGCTGAGAATAATGGAGGGTAAATTGAAAACAGTTTATCGGAAAAACAAATGTAACTAAATAAATAATAACAAATTAATGTTCATCAGCTTCACTTATAACTGCATTCGTCCACAGTGCTGGACTGTCATGATGCATACACACAGCTGTCCATCCAACAAGCTAGCTGCAGGAAAGTGATCTCAGGCCTGTGAACAGCATATAAGCTTATTTCTCATGGCTCCATTAGACCCCCAGGAATATTAGTGGGAGATAACTATGTAAGAACTTTTAATTTATAAACTTCATCTTCCATTTGCTTAGAACACTTGTTCAGAATATATAAATGATGTTTGACATCAAACATATGGCTATTGTTGATCACCACTCTTGAAAGACAAGTATTTTCATTATGCTATGCTAAACACATAAACTGACAAGCATTGTGTTGCATGATTTATGCCTGCATTCATTATTGTCACAAAAAATCCACAGAATCCTAGCTATGAAGTTTGAGAAATTATAAATATAGTCTAGAATTGTATAATAAAGCCCTTCTTTTCATTAAAGTGCTAATCATTTTATACTGACAGGATAGAACAGTTCTTAGAAATTTTCTCTGGTGTATGACTCGACTATATTTCAGCATTGCCTACCTCTTCCTTTTTCCTACTCCCAATTCTCACCATAGCTTCTGAGTTTTAATGAATCTCGACTATTAATAGTCCAAAACTAACTATCAATAGTAACACTCATACATTAAAAAAAAAAAACACTAAATATAGCATGTTATAGGATTTCATGAAAACTCTGATGGGCCCCAACCTTTAATTTAGATAGGCTGATTCTAGGAAGATGGAGCAGAGCAGTTTAAAAAGCAGTATTTGGAGCAGCTACACTATAAAATTTGCTCTCCTTTGTCCAGAAAATTCTTAGTGCTGATTTTAAAACTTTTTGTAGTTCTCTAAAAAAATTTTAGCAAGTGATTTTACAACTGAAAGGTTTCTGTAATGAAAATGGTTAAAAGTGGAATAAAGAAAATACATAGCAGTCTGTTCCTGTTTCCAAATATGCTAACAGATTCCTAAACCTGCTTTGTAAAATAAATCTTTCCCATGGATGATTTGACAGTCAAAACATATATGTTTTGTGTTTATGCGAGCCCCTTTGGGATCTTGACACTCAGAGTTCATGCATATGGAATGAAAAATTATGAAGCCCTAAATTTTAATGCATTGTTGCTTAATATTAAAAACAAAGCTAAAATCATTTAATTGTCAATAGCAATTTATTTGAGGGAATGGGTATCTTAATGTTTCAAACAGTAAGGTGTACAGAGACAAAAGCTAGGGCTGGAGAGATGGCTCAGCTATTAAACGGTTGCTTGAGAAGCCTAAGGACCCTGGTTAGGGGCTTAATTCACAGTACCCAGGTAAGCCAGATGCACAAGGTGGTGCATGCATCTGGAGTTCATTTGCAGTGGCTGGAGGCCCTGGTCTCCCATTCTCTCTCTCTTTCTCTCTCTCTCTCTTTCTCTCTCTCTCTCTCTCTGCACTTCTTTCTCTCTCTGTCTGTTGCTCTCAAATAAATAAATAAAAACATAAAAAATTTAAAAAAAGAAAGACAAAAGCAAGTAAATAACTTAAAATCAATTCAAAATATAAAAATTCATGAAAGGGGGCAGAAAATACTTCCTTCTTAGATTTGTTATATTCATTTTGTGTCTTTTGACACAATATTTCCTACTGGATATTATTTTTGGATTTTACTTGGTAAATTTTAAAACATTTTTATTGAGAACTATAATATATGAACATATTGCTAATTGACAATATTCCCATCAGGTTTCCCCCTTTCTCCTTTCTTCATTCCACGGAGGGCCACCCTTCTTGTTGGAGATATCTGTGATTGCACTGGAGTCATGAATGGACCAGTTGGTTTCTGAGTGGAGGATAATGTCTCATAGTATGCCTTCAAATCCTGTGACTCGTACATTGTTTCCATCACTCTCATCTTGCAGAATGTTTCCTGAGCTTTGGAGGTTATGGTAGAAATCTTCTCTTGTGTTGAGGTCTTGGCAGCTTCTTATTTTCTGTAGTGATGTGTTTTGAATCTCTTCATAGGCTAGTGCTTTCTCCCTAGATAAGGTTCTCAGGCTAGCCATGAGAGCAACATTCATATTTAATCAGCCTCGCTCCTGGTAATGTCTCCTAGGCCCTGACAGATGTGATAGAGATAACCCCTTCAATGCTAGGCATTGATTCTCTTTTTATCATTTTGTGGGTCTTGGGTCTCCATTGTATTCCTTGTCATCTGCAAAAAGCAGGTTCTCTAACCAACAGTGAGAGTAGCATTAATCAAAGTGGATAAACATAAACATTTGGAAGGTTTTTTTGATTGGCACAACCTCTCCATTTATCCAAAGAACAATGGAAGCTTCCTTCTAGTGTCTATGACCTTCCAAGCATATGATTATGACTGGGTTCACAGTACCAGGCATGAATTCCCTCCTACTAAGGTGGTCTCATATTCAATCAGAGAATATTTGATTACCCCCATAACTTATGTACCACTATTGCATTGGAGGGTTCATCTTTCCTGGCCTGTTGATTTTGTAGTGTGCAGGATCCACTGCTTGCTTGTTCACCTTGTTGGTGAATTTATCTACTACAGTTGCCAGCCTAGCATTTTCCACCACTATGACAGTTAGCAAGCAGGGAGGTGACTTCCATCTCAGTTCCTGATTGATTTCTCAATGCCCTATCAGTGCAGCAAGTGGTGCTTCAGCCATAGGGTCTTGACATTTTGTTCTGGTGGGTAACCAAGTGTTCTGGCAATGACATGCATTGTTTGGGGGGGCCTCATGGGCCTCCCTGACCAATAATTAATTACGGTAAGAAGTGACCTAATTATGGCATAGGATTCATCATGACAGCCTGCAGTTTTAAGGTAAAGATTTAGAAACCTACTTTTTTGTCAGCTAATTGAAAAGTAGAATGGCGGTGTGTGCTGCAGATGAGTGTGTTTGGGCAGATGTAATCTGCCATTCTTCGCAATTTTGTTAATAAATGTTCTCAAACTTTGTACACTCCTTTTGTTGTTATGCATTGGCTATTCTTGAGCTCATGTTGTTTACATAAATATTATTGTGGAAATTTATGTTTTTCTTTATTTTAATTAGGAAATTTATTTTGAATTTATTCATTTAAAATAACCCTTGATTATTCTGGCATTTTCTAACAAGTATTACAACTGGGATTGTTGTGCTAAGTATTTAGCAGAAATAAAATTCTTTATTTTTCATTTGCTTGTTAAATTGTGGGTGTGGAGCCAGGCATGGTGGTGTATGCCTTTAATCCCACTACTCGGGAGGGAGGCAGAGGTAGGAAGATCACCGTGAGTTCAAGGCCACCCTGAGACTACATAGTGAATTCCAGGTAGCCTGAGCTAAAGTAAGACCCAATTTTGAAAAACAAAAAAACAAAAACAAAAAAAAAATGTAGGTGTGGGACAGTATTTATTCAAACTCACAGGTACTTTGGAAGAATATAAAATATTTCTTGCAAAGCCAGAACACTGAGTGACTAAAATATTTTTTTTTTTTTTTGCATTCATGAAACCTGCATTTATACCAGGTCTCAGCTCATTTTGAGGTCTACTGAAGTTGAATATTGATTATATTGAAATGCCAACAAATCTTGTTTCATTCTCTGTGGACCATTGCCACGCAAAGACAGATTACTCTGTGTTCTCTCATGCTTATAGTCCATTTTATATGTACCCTTGAATCTATATTTCCTTTTATTTTGTCTTTCCTCTTCTGTTTTACCTGTTATTTTTCCTTTGATAATGAGTACAACTATCCTAGAGTACCTAGTGAAAATCTCACTCTGTCCAGAGGGTCATGACTAGAGCCACAAGGCAAGGAGTAGTGAAGGTGGGTAGCTCAAATACAGTGGTTCATATCTTCCTTATCTCTTCTAGTTTGTGAATTTTACACATATTCTTTAAACTTCTTTTACTAAAAGACTAAATTATCACATTCACATAAAATTATCACCTTGTCACTTTCATGTTTATTTTCCAACCCTAGTATTTCCTATTTAATCTCTTTGTTATATTCATTAACTTAAGGTTATCCAACAGATAAAATTTCATACTTGTAATAACCAATCTCTATTTTCAGCCTGCCAGCACTTAGAATCACCATGAAAACTAAACTCTGGAAATGTCTGTGAAGGATGTTCTTGATTAGGTTAACTGTGGTGGCAGGACACACCCTAATAGTGGGAGGCACCTTGCCATGGGCTGATCTCCCAGTCTGTATGAAAAGGAGAGAGTTGACAAGCAGCATTAATATCTCCATATTTCCTCTGTGTGGACTGAATGTGACCAGCTGCTTTAAATTACTCTCACCATGCCTTCTTTACTGTGATGGTCTATAACTTTGAACTTTAAGCCTAAATAAACACTTCCTTCCTTAAATTTCTTATTGTAAGGAATTTGTTCCCAGCAACAAGAAGGTAACTAATAGAATGCTAGTTTTCCTTGTTTCATCTCTATGTATTGGCTTATTGTTGTTGTTTTGCTACCTAAACACTGACAGGGAACAAAGTCACAGTAACAAAGACTGTACTTCCATTATGAATCGGAAGTTCTTTCATGCATGGTTCTCTCAGCACATACCTCATGTTTCCAGCTTCCATTGCTGTGACAAAATGCCTGCTAAAATCAACTTAAAATATATAAGGAGTTATGGTGGCTCATAGGTTTCAGTCAAGAGTAACTTGCCTTGGATTTCCAGATTTGCAGGCTGGTGAGAAAGAATATTTTGCAGAAAATCATGGTTAAAAAATATATATATTTGACTGGCTGGAGAGATTGCTTAGTGATTAAGGAGCCTGCCTGCTAAGCCTAAGAACCCAGTTCCAATCTCCAGGTCCCACATTTAGCCAGATGCAAAGTGACGCAAGGGTGCAATGCCGCACTTGACCACAAGGGGGCACACACATCTGGATTTCATTCACAGCAGCTGAGAGACTGCTGGCATGCCCATTCTCTATCTGTCTCCCTCTCTATCTCTCTCTGTCTCTCTCTGTCTCTCTCCAAAAATAAAAAAATAAATAAATTAATTAAAAAAAACTATATATATATATATATAGACTCAAGCTCATTTTGCTTCAGGGAAACCAGGAGAAAGAAAAATAAAAACAGAAGCATTGTAGTGGTTTGAATCAGGTGTCTCCCATAAACTCACCAGCGGGGTCCTTAGCTGGTGGCAACTTGGGAGTTGGACCCTTATTGGAAGTGGTGCATTGTTGGAGGCAGGCTTATAGGAGGCCGGCTTACCCTTGATACAACTTGGCACAATCTCCTGGCTGCTGTTCTCCTGATGTTGGTCAGAAGGTGATATCCACCTTGTACTCATGCCACAGTTCCCCTTGTCACCACGGAGCATCCCCTCAAATCTGTCAGGCAAAATAAACCCTTTCCTTCCACAAGGTGCTTTTGGTCAGGTGCTTTGTTCCAGCAATGAGAAGGTAACTACAACAGACATGTAGAGATAAGATAAAGCTATACATTCAGCTATTAGTTAATTAATGGATTAATCCACTTATTAGGTAAGCCAGCACCTCTAAATTTATTACAACCTTAGGAACCAAGCCTTGAATGCATGAGTCTTTGAGAAAATTTGTATCTAAACCAGCATGCAGTTATTTTGTTTGTTTTTAAATTTATCTTATAAGGCAAGGACATAGCTTTTTAAAAATCAAATCAGAACAACAACCAAACCAAAATAAACACAAGTATGATTATAAGGATTAATAATTTATATTTAACAAATATCATCTCTCCTCAAAATTGGAAAGTACTATTAATTAATAAAATGACTTTTTAAACTGGGTGTGGAAGTGCAAGTCTTTAATTCCAGCACTTGGGAGGCAGAGGTAGGAGGATTGTTGTGAGTTCAGGGCCACCCTGAGACTACATACTGAATTCCAGGTCAACCTGAGCTGCAGTGAAACCCTATTTAGAAAAACCGGAAAAAAATAATAATAAAAATAAAAATAAATAAAAGTAAAATATGTCTTTAAAATATTTTACTCCCAGCACTTTAAGGCCACCCTGAGACTACATAGTTAATTCCAGGTCAGCCTGGACCAGAGTGAGACCCTACCTTGCAAAACCAAAAAAAAAAAAAAAAATATTTTACTCATTTATTGGCAGAGAGAATAAAATAATTTTTCTTAATATTTGAATATTTATAATCCTTACAAACAAAACATCATAAACTCAAACTTCAAAAACACAATATTTTAAATGTTTAAATATCTCTCACAAGGTCTGTGTATTTTAAAGTGTTTTTTTCTAACTTTAACTTAAGGAATTACTTATACTACTGTAGTAATTAGACATTTGCGAGCATAGCAGAAACAATCTAGGGCGTGTTGGCACTTCATTTGTCACTCCTTTTCTAGAAGCTTTAACAGAGTTGAGTCAAGACAAGAGACGAGATTAAAATGATTCTATCTACAGAGATCAAAGATTGCCAGTATTACCTGGTTTCAAAACGATTTCCTGTAACCACTGTCATGTTTACATGCAGATAATTATGAGGCCAGAGTCTCTCTCACAAAGGACAGTGGCTGTGATCCCTCCCAGTCACCTGTGGGATACTGAGACTGGGGGAGTGCATTTGTATTGTATTCATTTATTACTAAGAACATTTTCTCCTAGTAAAACTGTTTTAAGTCTGCAATGTCTGCTGCTATCAGTGTAAAGACTGTCTCACCTTTATACATCAAAGAAAACAATGAACTTGACTGAGACTGATCCATTAGCATAGCCTCCCAGAACACAGACTGCTGTACTGAAAAATGAGGTCACTCAGGTCCTGAATTCCATTCATTAAGTTACTGGTTTTGAGAACATTTGGAGGAGTAAAGCAGGATAGGGAACAAAAGTCGTAAAATCGCTCGTTAGTGACCACCTCAAGGGAAGGCCCAACCTCTGAAAATACCAAAGAAGCAGCTGGGACTGTCTCAATCAATTAGTGTAAGAGCCTTGCATAAAGAGTGTCACCAAGAATGTGTAGGTTTCTTCAGTGAAAGTTATGCCTCTAATACATACAACAGGACCATTTACCATGATTCCATATACAAATTTACACATTAGCATGCTAATTCATTGAGGTTTAGTGGTCAAAAAAATGGAAGTAAAGTTTCAGCAGTATCAACTCAATATAAAGAATATATAATCTTCCATTGAAATGTTATGAAGTCTCTTGGCTGGAGAGATGGCTTAGCGGTTAAGGTGCCTGCCTCCTAAGCCTAAGAACGCCGGTTCCAATCTCCAGCAGTTCCAATCTCCAGGTCCCACATTTAGCCAGATGCAAAGTGATGCAAGGGTGCAATGCCACACTTGACCACAAGGGGGCGAACACATCTGGATTTCGTTAGCAGCGGCTGAGAGGCTCCTGGCGCGCCCATCTCTATCTGTCTTCCTCTCCCTCTCTCTCTGTCTCTGTGTCTCTCTCCAAAAAAAAAAAAAAAAAAAAAAAAAAATGTTATGAAGTCTCCTGCTCTTTTAACCCAGTCTGTTCAGCCATTGAATCATCTTCCCAGCCCGTTATTGTTAGTTTCTTTTTATTGAGTTTTAGGATTTGTTTAAGAAATCATGTATATATACCTGTCTTGAACTGCATGTTTTCTGATATGTAAACTTTATCAAACTTCAAATATTTTTCAAAAACTATAACCCACTTTCATTTAAAATATTTCCCCAATAATTAAATATATTTTTGCTTCCAGAATACCTTGCTCAAATTTGCAATAATGAGAATTGTTGAGCTGGAAATATAGAACCTTACTTTTTCACAAGTGATGCTTCATGGGGACTATTAACATCAAGGTCTACAAATGCATACCTAAACACTAACAAACCGATTTCTTTTTCCACTCAATGCCCTGAATTTGACTAGTGTATACATACACAATTCTATAAGTAGATTCATATTGCACTTGATTTAATTGTACCTGGTGTATTGTATTTAGTCCAATGTCCTCAAGATTTTCTTCCATTTCTAGCACATTATAGAATACATCTTTTTAAGCTCAACATCACAACAGCTTCAATGGGTGTAATTTAAATCAACCAGGCATTATATATTGAACTTGGTAGCTGTGAATGCCTATTGGGGTGGATGCTAAGTGGTATAGTTGCTATAAGATACATAATGGGCATTCCTCACGAAAATAAAAGTAGAATTATCACTTGATCCAGCAATCCCAGCATCAGATATTTATCTGAAATTACTGAAATAGGGATATCAAAGGTTTATTATCACTCTTATATTCATTGCAGCATATTCAAAATAGCCAGCATGTGTCTAATAAAGCATAAATGTATGAGGAAAGTGTAGTATGAACATACATGGATTTCACACTGTCTAAAGAACAAATAGGCTATGCTAATTTTGCCTGATGATTTGTTCATAGTAATTTATAATATGGGAATGATTTACATGTAATGAGAATTACTTTCTTTTTCACTCTTTTTAATTTTTCAAAAACATAAAAACAATCATCTATTCTCATTTACAAGTGCCTGTAAAATAAACTTGCCAATTTGTTTTTATTATTTATGTGTGTTGAGTCTATGTGTGTATTGTATTATGTGTGATATATATATGTGTGTACATATGTGCATACCATACATCTGCATACAGAGGCCAGAGGCCTTGTGGTGCCCTTTTGTTTTGTTTATTCACATACTTTCTTAACAAGAGGTCTCTCCCTCAAACAAGACCTACTGTTTTGTTCAGGGAGTCTCAGCAATTCTCTGTTCTCCACCCACCCTCAGTCTGGGAAAAAGATGTGTATAGTGTATGTTTTCCTTTTTACATGGTTTCTGAGAAGTTTAATGCTGAAGGCTTCACGCCACCACAAGACCTCACACTTAAGCAGCATGTGCTTTTAACCACTAAGCCACCTTCCCAGTTCCAAACACACTTTTAACAGCAATAAAATTTATGTAGCTGTGTCTTAAGATATATTTTGTCCATAGAGTAAGTGGAACTGTTTACAGATTAGCAAACCTGGAACAACACAGACAGCTAGATGAAAAATGCATGTAAAGTTTCAATAATGTGGAGGACCATCGATTCTCAGATCTTGAAAAGTTTACAAAATGATACATTTGAAAAAAACAGGCTTATTATTAAAGGCATGATACATTTAACAAAATCACTTTAAATGTTTTCAATAACTGTTTTGTTATCAATGTATCCTTTTATACATGCTGGGCTACTCATTTTGTGATGTTTGAATTTAATTTTAAACTTTGATTTCCATAAATGCTAGCCTTTCTGACCTTTTTCAAGCTGTCGAACCAAAAGGTTGTCTGCCTCATTTCCATTAATAAAAAGAATGTGCTTTAGAAGTTTAACTAGATTACCTTAAGGGCAGAAAAGGGATACAGTGTGCTCTGAGTTTTCTCAGCTAGCTAGATTCCCCAGACACAGAAGGGTTCATTATTCAACAAATATGTGTGTGTGATAATTTTTTCCTTTAGCTAAGTTATGTTGATTATTGTTGAAATTAAGGAAAATATATAGTAATTTATAAACCTCACTCCATAAATACAATCATTATTCTTCAGTAACAGAATTAACTGGGAGAAGAATTATTCTGAAAATTTCACATAGAGGGTATTTTCATAAATTGTATGTTTGAGTTTCTTTCCACACTAATAGATTTAGTTCTAAGGCAGTAGCTTATTTATAAGCATGCATTGTAAATGACTATTTAGATATAATGACTAACATGTATTTTCTTGTGTGTATGTATGTGTGTGATGCATGTATATGTGTTCCTATGTGTGTGTGTGTGTGTGTGTATCTGTGTACATGTACCTGGGTGGAGGCTAGAAATATTTGAATTGCTCTCTACCATATTCTCTGAAACACAGTGCTCAAGTTAGAGGCTCACTGATTTGGCTGGGCTAGCTAGCCATCAAGCTCCAGAGATCTCCTCTCTCTTGCCTCCCCAGCTCTGAAATTTCAGGATGCCTCTGCATTTAGAATTTTCATAGGTTCTAGGGACCTGAACTCAGTTACTCGTGCTTGTCTGTCAAATACTTTACACTGAGTTATCTCTGTCAATCCACTGACACATCTTTCATAGCAGTTTCCCTAGTATTCACAATAAATTTCTTTATCTTATATATTTTATATCCTCCCGTGATACGAAAAAAAGGAGCTTTATGTCCATTGTGTCAGATTGTTAGATGGATGCTGAGTCACTGTGAATGGAACTTGAGCTGTGTTAGTATTTCTTTTTCTTTTCTTTTCTTTTCTTTTCTTTTACTTTTTTTTTAATTTTTGAGAGAGACAGAGAGAGAGAGAGGGGAGACAGATAGACATGGACACGCTAGCAGTCTCTCAGCTGCTGCTAATGAAATCCAGATGAGTGTGCCCCCTTGTGGTTAAGTGTGGCATTGCGCCCTTGTGTCACTTTGCAGCTAGCTAAACATGGGACCTGGAGATTGGAACCGCTGGAGATTGGAACCAGCGTTCTTAGGTTTATGAGGCAGGCACCTTAGCCACTAAGCCATCTCTCCAGCCCTTATTTTATTTTATTATGATTTTTTTTATATTTGAGACAGCCTCATGCAGATTAGGCTGGCAGTTAACTCCGAGGATGATCATGAATTTATCTCCCCAACCTCCCTAGAGTAATGATAACAAGTGCAGACCACCAGATCCATTTTAAAAAAGTATTGGAAATTAAATTTAGAACTTCTTGCATTCCAGGCAATCATTCTGCCAACTGGGCTACATCTCTAGCCCTTTATTTGCTTGTTGGTATCATCATCTTCACTGTAGCACATGAAACAATGCTGTCTATTGGTTATCTCACGACATGTAGGCTTCTCAGTGTTTTCTCTCAAGTCTGCTTCTGTCTCCTCAATTTTCACTGATTGTTCACCTGCACCACACAAGTGATGCTGGTCACACTGAATTTCACTTCCTCTACTGGTGTAGGTAAGTGTAGTGCAATACAGATAAAGCTGGTGGGAAACTAGATAGAAGATAATAACTTTATATACATTTCACTTTCCTTGACCTTGAGACTGACATCATAGTTACCTTTCTCTTCTTACATTCTAAGGGCCATCTCCATCTTGACTTCTATTTTGTTTGTATTTTGTATTGTTTTTGGTATCATTTTTCTACCTGCATAACAAGGATAACAATCTGTTTGGTTTAGGTATAGGATGTGATATTCAGGATGTATGAGGTCTTTATTTTCCAAAGTAGACATTTTAGTTTCTTTCTCTTCTTTTTTTCCAAAGGAAGTTTGAATTGGTCCTGAGTACTAGAGAAATTTTCTAATTTTGCCATGAAGTAAACCAGTTTGTTCTTGCCATCTAGTGTCACTTGATCATTTCTCTTATCTTACCTACATTCTAAAGTACAGGAAATTTGTTCTTTTTTTTTTTTCTGTAATTTTTCTTTTTAGGAGAGATGGCTTTGTGTCTCCCCCAACATTGGCCAATCACCTGCTGAACATTTGTGCCCAGAGGGAGACTGTCATAGACACTGATGAACAGGCCACTGTCTCTTTCCAGTGCACCCAAGAGAAACCCACTGGGGAGAGACTGGGAGTGTTTGAGAGTCTACTGTATATTTGAGAACGTCATACTGTCACATGTGTCAACTTTTTTACCTTAATTTTAGGATAGATTTAAAATTTTATTGTTTTCTAAATTTGTCTTATACCTCACTCTGGTAAAATTAAAATGATTAATTTATCCTGCCAGTTTTTTAAATTTTATATCATTGAATCCATATCTGATAATATTGTAGACTTGGTATCATACAGAAGGACTAGGCTACTTATGGACATGCCCATGTTGTTACAAGGTTAATAAGATAATATGTTGCTATAATACTCCTAATCACAAGAAGAAAAAAAAAAAAAAAATGGATCTACTTCTATCCAGGCTCCTCTCCCTCTGACTCTGAAAGGAGCCTATGTAGTCACAGTAAGCGGTCGAGGAAGGACACCCCTATAAAATGCATTGGGTTTTTTGTTTTGTTTTGTTTTGTTTTTGTCCAAACACTTTTTTTTTTTTTTTTTTTTTTTTTTGAGGTAGGGTCTCACTCTAGTACAGGCTGACCTGGAATTCACTCTGTAGTCTCAGGGTGGCCTTGAATTCACAGCAATCCTCCTACCTCTGCCTCCCAAGTGCTTGTATTAAAGACATATACTACACACCCAGCTAAATAAATACATTTTTAATGTATGATACAACAAAAGCTGAAATTATCATCTATGCAGATATTTCAATGCACTGTGTTTTATTCCCAGGCTCAATTACCAGGAAAAAAAAATAATTGATTTCAATGAACACACATTTCACATATTTTCTAAATTTAATTATTAAATATCTTAAACTCATGCATAAATATTATCAATAATATATTTTATTGTTTCCTTAGTTTCATTAAGTTTTAATTTCATTTTTACTTAAATTTTAGAATAAATAATCTATTTCCAAGGAGACTCTTGCATATAAACAGTACAGTTATTTTCTTTTAATTTTGCATCATAGTCTATAGCTATGCTATCAAGACTTTTTCTGTTTGAAATTATTATTAGAAGAAAAGATTAGTTTTTAAAATTCTATAATTATTAAGAAAAATGCTCTTTATTTTCTGAAAGTTTAGCTAAAATGTACATTTAGTATGTTCTATAAAAGGATTCAGTGTTTAGATTCTCCTTTCAGAAAGATACAACCAACCAAGACAAAGAACAGCATTTAGCATACATGTGCATATTTTCCAAAAAATGTTCTCCTTTCCTGAATGATATTCTAGTTGTTTCAACATACATTGTTTTAATATTGTTCTTTTTTTTTTAAATTCTAGGTAGAATTATAGTGTATGAAATTAATGATTCTGGTGTGATTTAAATCTCACTAGAGGCTTGTCTGATTTTATGAAACATATAAAGAAGAAAGTAGGATACAATTTAAGTTCACAAATTTTCTATTGATTTTTCAGCTGTACTTCAAAGTTAGTTTTATTTTGCCATATACTAGGAAGTTAGTGAGTAGTAATAGTTGCTGTTTCCAATATAGTTGAAACATTTCCACCTATTGGATGATATTAGGCAAAATCAACATTCCTGAAATCCTATTTTTCCATATATGGAATGGGAGGATTGAAGAGGTGAACTATGTGCTGAGTATACAAGTGTTTGGACTCTTGAGCCAGGCGTGGTGGCACATGCCTTTAATCCCAGCACTCAGGAGGCAGAGGTAGGAGTATTGCTGTGAATTCAAGGCCACCCTGAGACTACAGAGTGAATTCCAGGTCAGCCTGTAGTTGAGTGAGACCCTACCTCAAAAAAAAAAAAAAAAAAAAAAAAAGTTTGGACTCTTATTGCTCATTATTTTCTTTTTACTAAAGCAGTACCAGCCATTGAGGAATTATTATTTTGTTGACAATGTTTTCTTCTTCCCGTGGCTAAGCAAAGCCTACAAAATCTCTTCATTGATATCATATTGTTATTGTTCCATAAAATCTCACATTTAAAACTACTATGGCATTTGTGATGCAATGTGATCATCTTGATATTCATAAATAAAATTGCTATATAATGTTGCTTTCTTGATCAGTTGTAGTAATTGAATTTGGGTTTCATGTAAGAAGATCATAAGATAGAACAATTAAAATTTTTATTTTTTAAAAATATTTTATTTTCATTTATTTACTTATGAGAGAGAATGGTCTTGCCAAGATCTCTAGCTGCTGCAAAGGAACTCCAGATGCACGTGACACCATGTGTATCTGGCTTATGTGAATTCTGGGGAATCAATCCTTAGTCCTTAGGCTCCACAGACAAGTGCCTTGACCCCTAAGCCACCTCTCCAGCCCTTAAATGTGATTTTTTTTAAAAAATATTTTGTTTATTAACTTTTGTTGATAAAAAGACAGATAAAGATAGAGAGAATGAGCATGCCAGGACCTCCAACCACTACCAAAAAACTCCAGACGCATGTGCCATCTTGTACATTTGGCTTATGTGGGTCCTGGGGAATAGAACCTGGGTCCTCAGGCTTTGGAAGAAAGCTCCTTTACTGCTAAGACATCTCTCCAGTCTCTTAAATGTGATTTTAAATTGTTTTTAATTCCAAATTTCATGCCATTTCCATTGGATCAGTGTTTCTTAACCATTCCTCAATGACAACTTTTTGAAAAAATCAAATAGAGAAATATAATTCATGTAAAACAAAAATAGATAATACTGTATTTTCAAACACTTTAAAATATGTGCTTATTTCTGAATTATTAAAAGTGATTTTGGTTGACACAATGGTGCAGTAGTCAGGTTAACTAGAGTTATATAGTACAGGTGATTGGACTGCATCTTGTCAACTTTCAGTTCAACACTTGTTTCAGTTTCACTATGTGGTTCAATGAATGTAAAAAGAAAATTTGATCTTAAGCTTTGTCTAAAAACACTCATTAAAATAAAATGTGTGCATTGGAGACATGGCTTAGCAGTTAAGGCACTTGCCTGCAAAGCCAAAGGACCCAGATTTGATTCCCCAGGACCCATGTAAGCCATATGCACAAGGTAGCACATGCATCTGGAGTTCATTTGCAGTGGCTAGAGGCCCTGGCATGCCCATTATCTTTTCTCTCTCTCTCTCTCTCTCTCTTTCTCTCTCTCTCTCTTTCTTTCTCTCCCTCTCTATCTTGTTCTTTCTCTCAAATAAATAATAAAATAGTTTTTTTTTTTTAATTAAAATAAGATGTGCAATTCTGGATAACTTCATTATTACAATGGCTATTTGATATTAGTGCCATGTTTTAGTAGAGAGCATTTCTTGAAGTAGGCAATATTAATTTAGAAATCAGTGGTATTGAGTTATCCTTTATTCTCCAATTATATTTATCCTAAGTGGCATATTCTGTCATTATAAATGGCAGAAATTTATATAATGCTCATACATCTTAAGTTATACATATTGCTATAAATAGAAACAAATAGAGGATGCAAATTGACTTTGTACACAGAGCCACAGATAAAGCTTATAAGTCAAAAATGAAGCTGCACTTTGGATTGGACTTGAACATTATTATAACAGAGAGGTTTTATTGCTCCAAGACAAAAGCAGAATTTTGATTGTTTCTTAACCATCAATGTGGAAATTGTTTCATGATAGTGTGGCAGACAAAAATGAGTACACCTGTCTATATCCATGAGAAAGCTACCATCACATAAAAATAATTTTGTAGATGTTTGAGTTATACTCATTTAAAAATTGTAATTTCATTTAGATTTATATGCATTTACAATATAATATTAAAGTTTATATTTTAACTTAACTGCTTAAAATAAACAATTAAGCTGTTCCTCTTTTCCAGTTTTTCTAAATTTAATTATTAAATATCTTAAACTCAGGCATAAATATTATCAATAATATATTTTATTGTTTCCTTAGTTTCATTAAGTTTTAATTTCATTTTTACTTAAATTTTAGAATAAATAATCTATTTCCATATATATTGCATATAAACAGTACATTTATTTTCTTTTAATTTTGCATCATAGTCTATAGCTATGCTATCAAGACTTTTTCTGTTTGAAATTATTATTAGAAGAAAAGATTAGTTTTTAAAATTCTATAATTATTAAGAAAAATGCTCTTTATTTTCTGAAAGTTTAGCTAAAATGTACATTTAGTATGTTCTATAAAAGGATTCAGTGTTTAGATTCTCCTTTCAGAAAGATACAACCAACCAAGACAAAGAACAGCATTTAGCATACATGTGCATATTTTCCAAAAAATGTTCTCCTTTCCTGAATGATATTCTAGTTGTTTCAACATACATTGTTTTAATATTGTTCTTTTTTTTTAAAATTCTAGGTAGAATTATAGTGTATGAAATTAATGATTCTGGTGTGATTTAAATCTCACTAGAGGCTTGTCTGATTTTATGAAACATATAAAGAAGAAAGTAGGATACAATTTAAGTTCACAAATTTTCTATTGATTTTTCAGCTGTACTTCAAAGTTAGTTTTATTTTGCCATATACTAGGAAGTTAGTGAGTAGTAATAGTTGCTGTTTCCAATATAGTTGAAACATTTCCACCTATTGGATGATATTAGGCAAAATCAACATTCCTGAAATCCTATTTTTCCATATATGGAATGGGAGGATTGAAGAGGTGAACTATGTGCTAAGTATACAAGTGTTTGGACTCTTGAGCCAGGCGTGGTGGCACATGCCTTTAATCCCAGCACTCAGGAGGCAGAGGTAGGAGTATTGCTGTGAATTCAAGGCCACCCTGAGACTACAGAGTGAATTCCAGGTCAGCCTGTAGTTGAGTGAGACCCTACCTCAAAAAAAAAAAAAAAAAAAGTGTTTGGACTCTTATTGCTCATTATTTTCTTTTTACTAAAGCAGTACCAGCCATTGAGGAATTATTATTTTGTTGACAATGTTTTCTTCTTCCCGTGGCTAAGCAAAGCCTACAAAATCTCTTCATTGATATCATATTGTTATTGTTCCATAAAATCTCACATTTAAAACTACTATGGCATTTGTGATGCAATGTGATCATCTTGATATTCATAAATAAAATTGCTATATAATGTTGCTTTCTTGATCAGTTGTAGTAATTGAATTTGGGTTTCATGTAAGAAGATCATAAGATAGAACAATTAAAATTTTTATTTTTTAAAAATATTTTATTTTCATTTATTTACTTATGAGAGAGAATGGTCTTGCCAAGATCTCTAGCTGCTGCAAAGGAACTCCAGATGCACGTGACACCATGTGTATCTGGCTTATGTGAATTCTGGGGAATCAATCCTTAGTCCTTAGGCTCCACAGACAAGTCCCTTGACCCCTAAGCCACCTCTCCAGCCCTTAAATGTGATTTTTTTTAAAAAATATTTTGTTTATTAACTTTTGTTGATAAAAGGACAGATAAAGATAGAGAGAATGAGCATGCCAGGACCTCCAACCACTACCAAAAAACTCCAGACGCATATGCCATCTTGTACATTTGGCTTATGTGGGTCCTGGGGAATAGAACCTGGGTCCTCAGGCTTTGGAAGAAAGCTCCTTTACTGCTAAGACATCTCTCCAGTCTCTTAAATGTGATTTTAAATTGTTTTCAATTCCAAATTTCATGCCATTTCCATTGGATCAGTGTTTTTTAACCATTCCTCAATGACAACTTTTTGAAAAATCAAATAGAGAAATATAATTCATGTAAAACAAAAATAGATAATACTGTATTTTCAAACACTTTAAAATATGTGCTTATTTCTGAATTATTAAAAGTGATTTTGGTTGACACAATGGTGCAGTAGTCAGGTTAACTAGAGTTATATAGTACAGGTGATTGGACTGCATCTTGTCAACTTTCAGTTCAACACTTGTTTCAGTTTCACTATGTGGTTCAATGAATGTAAAAAGAAAATTTGATCTTAAGCTTTGTCTAAAAACACTCATTAAAATAAAATGTGTGCATTGGAGACATGGCTTAGCAGTTAAGGCACTTGCCTGCAAAGCCAAAGGACCCAGATTTGATTCCCAGGACCCATGTAAGCCATATGCACAAGGTAGCACATGCATCTGGAGTTCATTTGCAGTGGCTAGAGGCCCTGGCATGCCCATTATCTTTCTCTCTCTCTCTCTCTCTCTCTCTCTCTCTCTTTCTTTCTTTCTCTCCTCTCTATCTTGTTCTTTCTCTCAAATAAATAATAAAATAGTTTTTTTAAATTAAAATAAGATGTGCAATTCTGGATAACTTCATTATTACAATGGCTATTTGATATTAGTGCCATGTTTTAGTAGAGAGCATTTCTTGAAGTAGGCAATATTAATTTAGAAATCAGTGGTATTGAGTTATCCTTTATTCTCCAATTATATTTATCCTAAGTGGCATATTCTGTCATTATAAATGGCAGAAATTTATATAATGCTCATACATCTTAAGTTATACATATTGCTATAAATAGAAACAAATAGAGGATGCAAATTGACTTTGTACACAGAGCCACAGATGAAGCTTATAAGTCAAAAATGAAGCTGCACTTTGGATTGGACTTGAACATTATTATAATAGAGAGGTTTTATTGCTCCAAGACAAAAGCAGAATTTTGATTGTTTCTTAACCCACAATGTGGAAATTGTTTCATGATAGTGTGGCAGACAAAAATGAGTACACCTGTCTATATCCATGAGAAAGCTACCATCACATAAAAATAATTTTGTAGATGTTTGAGTTATACTCATTTAAAAATTGTAATTTCATTTAGATTTATATGCATTTACAATATAATATTAAAGTTTATATTTTTAACTTAACTGCTTAAAATAAACAATTAAGCTGTTCCTCTTTTCCAGTCTGATGTTAAAAGAAATATTTTCTATGAATCAAGTTGTAAGGTGAAATTAATTCCCACTTAACAAGAACTATTCTTTATTTTTTATTTTGTTTGTGTTTTTGGAGGTAGGTCTCACTTTAGCCCAGGCTGACCTGGAATTTACTCTGTAGTCTCAGGGTGGCCTTGAACTTATGGCAATCCTCCTACCACTGCCTCCTGAGCGCTGGGATTAAAGGCATGTACCACCATGCCCGACTCTAACAAGGACTTTTTAATTAAGGACATAAGTTTGGTTTGAAATGGTAAGCAGATATTGTTTCCTTGGATGAATAATTTGCAATGAAGTATGAATGTAAGAAATTTTGATATGATTTATTTTCTGAAATCCAGAAAGGACAAATTGGAATTAATTAGGTCAATATATAGAATATTTCTTGCCAGTTTTAACTGTTTTGATATTTGTTGTACATTACAAACTATTCATAACTAAGAAAGGGGAGTTTTTCATAGAAACACTAGCAGGATATTTTGTACTGCCTCTATAAATGCATTCATTCTTTTCTTCATAGGACAGATATTTGTTGTTTGGCACACACTTTTATAATTGGTAGATTCAAGTTACCGAGGAAAAGATACATGAGTTTCTGGAATTTATAAAATTACTATAGAAGCAATAAAGTACCCAACATAACTAATGAAGCCTAAAGTATAAAGAAAATAAGAAATAATGGCTTAGTAATTTCTAGAATGGGAAATTAATGCTCTGTATTGAGTGGTATAACCAAGTCTTTCATAAAAATGGCTGCAAATCATGGGTGTTAAAGCAGGAAGGAAAAGCACGGTGAACAATTATTTACAAATGAAGTCACAGTCCACATATGACACCACCTTAGTGACTCACATGTAGATGTAGATGATATGCCTATCATTCCAAGTTACCCCTAAAAGTATATGGAAGTGATGTGGAAGATGTTAATTGACCCAAGTCTAAGGGGGCATTCCTGCTGGGTAATCAAGAAGGAAAAATAAGGCAAACTGAAAACAGGCTAGGGCCATACTTCACATGCAACACATGTGTGATGTGATTCTCTAACAATTAAATGTCTAAAAACCTCTTTATGTCAGAGCTGCAAAATACTGACATGGATACATAAAATAGGGAGACTATGTTGTCAAACTTCACAGACTAAGACTACACTGGATTACTGTTTCATATTCCTCAAATGACAAACTCTTAAAGCTGAGTAAAGAAAAGAAGGGCAGAGGGAGGATCAATCAAAATTCAAGATAGTCTGAATAAGACTTATGTAAACCTACTTTTTTGAAAAATGTCACATCCAGAAGCTGTAGACTGTTACTAGAAAATTTTCAGTGCCTGGGAAGGAATACTTTCCAGTGAGTTATTGGCCAGGGAGGTCCCTGAAGCCTCCAAAACATTAAAGACTATTGTCAAGGCCCTTGGTTTCCCTTGAAAAACAGATGGTAAGACCCTATTGCTGAATACATCTCCTGCCTGAGAGGCAAGATCACTGAGAAAGTAAGCTGGTGCTGAGCAGAAAATCTTTTCCCTATAGACCAGCAAACTGAAAGCTGGAAAAAGCTGCACTGCATGTAGCTGTATGGGAGATAGAAGTCATCAGCAGTGAAAACAGTGGACACTGGAAAACTCAAGTTTGGCCATTCAGGACCAATGACAGAGTGAGTGCAATAGCCATGTCTGCTCTTGGGGAAACCAACTGCTCCCTAATTGGTCTGAAGGCTCACTCTATGAGAGTGAATACATGCCTGGTACTGAAAAAACTAATCAAAAGTCTATGGCAGGGGATGTCATGAGAACTTAGGGGTATAAAGCCTGCTCTTGTCAGGCAAAATACATATATTATTCCCACCAAACTGCCCTGAAAGCACTACACTTAATGTTCATATTCACATATTAAAACTACTCTTACTTCTGGTTAGAGAAGCCTCTCTTTTCAGATGGCAACATAGTGATGAGAAGAAGGGATGGAGGAGTGTCCAGCACTGAAACATCTCTGTCACACCCTCTAAGGCTTAACGTTCATTGCAGATGAGGGGGCAGAAAGAATGTAAGAGCCAAAAGAAGGGTACAACTCCTTACAATGCAAGTGTCTAGACAGAAATTGGCCTCGATATCCATGACCTTGCAGTGCCTAGCAATACCTTCACAAGACCCTCATAATAGGAGAAAAAATGATGACATCAAATTAAAAGAGAGACTAATGGAGATAGGGAGGGGATATGATGGAGAATGGAGTTCTGAAGGGGAATGGGGGGAGAGGAGGGAAATATCTTGGGTTTTTTTTTTTTTTTTTGTCTATAAGTATAGAAGTTGTCAATAAAAAAATAAAAAATAATAAAATAAAATAATTAGACATCATGTTGACACCTATTTAAATATAATCTTATACTAAAAAATGTAGACTCTCTCTTGTAAGTACAAACATCTCAATCTATTTGTTGATACTACTGGTGCTTTTTTGATCAGTGGATATGAGTTTCATAGGCACATGAAAAATGGGATACTGTGGTCAAGACTTCTGTTCTATACTATATATAATATACTGGCATATATCTATAGGCAAAAAAAAAAAAATGACCATAGATGTCAGTAGTATTGGGTTCAGTTTATAAGCAGAAATGTGAGGTTTTACAGAATTTCATAATATTTATACAATGTTACAAAATATTAATACAAATGTTATAATCATCTAGGCACTTTTGTTCTCAATCTGTATCTTTCACAATTCTCTATACTTCTCCCACTAAACAAGATGTAGATATTGCTTGCTCATTTGTTGGTGTAGTACACAGCTTCATGTTGCTGGTATAAACATCCAAACCAGACACAGTTTATAGGAGGAAGGAGTTTATTTCAGCTTGTAGACAGATCCAGGGGAAGTTCCATTTATGGCAAGAGAAGCTGCCTCCCATTCATAAATTCAAGCAGGGAAAAAGACCACGACCAGCCCACAAACACCAAAAGCAGAAAAAACCTGCAGAAAACAGAAACTTCCAGAACTCGCACTTTTGTTTGAGTGCATACCTTTGGGCTGGAAATCAGATCTGCCCCAAACACACATCTGGGCAGTATCCTAGGATTCTTCTCGTGACACTTCCTCCAGCCAGGTGGCTGGAGACCCAAGTTACAAGCTTTAATAAAATACCTGAGTCCATTGGGGGGAGGGCATATGTTCAACCTAGTACAGTTGCCTCCATTAATATAATTATTGTCTACTTTTTAATTTTCCTGAACGTCTCATAATTCCATCTTTGAAGCTGAGTAAAACTCCACTGTATATATGTACCACATTTTTATTTTACAGTCATCATTTGATGGACATTTGGGTTGATTCTGTCTTCTTGTTATTATGGTTAGAGCCACAATGAACATGGATGTTTAAGTATCTTTTGATTGGATATAGAGTCCTTTGGCCATAAGCCAAGATTGGTATAGATGGATGTTGCAGTCAGGTTTGCATTGCTGGCAGAAATCACCCAACCAAGAGCAGCTTTTGTGGACAAAAGGGTTTATTTTGGCTTATAGACTCAAAGGGAAGCTCCATGATGGTAGGAGAAAACTATGCATGAGCAGAGGATGGATATCACCCCAGGCTAACATAAGGTGGACAATAGCAACAGGAGAGTGTGTCAATCACTGGCAAGGAGAAACAGGCTATAATACTTATGAGCCTTCCCCCAATACTGCACTGCATCTAGGAGGTGTTTAATTCCCAAATCTAAATCAGCTGGGAACCTAGCATTCAGACCACCAGAATCAAGCCACCACATTCCACTCCTGGCCCCCATAAACTGATAACTCTCTATGATATAAAATGCAATCCTTTAAGTCCAACTTTAAAAGTCCTCACACTTTTTATCAATCCTAATGATGTTAAAACATTCCCATAGTCCAAGCTCTTTTTATTGAGACATAATACCAAAAAATCCTCAAAAAAAAAAAAAAAAAAACATAATGGCACAGAAGAAACATTCACAAGGCAAAAGATGGCATTGGGCATAGCAAAGAAATATTCAACCAATATAAGATTTAAACAGGGCAAACATCAAAGTCTGTAGCTCCAAGCCTATCATTATCTTCAAGTCAGATAATTCTAACCAGCAAGTCTCTGGAGTTCCAATTCCACCCCTCCAGCTAGGCTACTTACCATCCTGGAAAATGTTATCAGGTCTGGCAGCTCTCCTGGTCCTGGTATCTACACTGGGTCACCACTGCAACCCATGGCCCATCCTCGTGGATCCATCAGGTCTCCATGCAGTCATCCAGCAAATCTGTTTTACAGTGCCCACAGCCACTTCCTAAACACAAGACAGTGTTGCAAATTCTCTCTTTCCTGCATTTCTTTTCCCCATAATACCAGGTAGGGTGTCAATTTGTTAATCCAGGGAGCAATAAAGCAGACTTTGAAGAAGAGAACATTCCTTTAGTATTCAGCCCCCTTCAAAAGAGTCTACATTCCTCCTGTTGCCCCAATGCAGGTCAGCTGACCCTATCTCAAAGTTGTAATCTCATATAATGGCAGCTGAACAGGCAGAAGTCTCAGCCCAAACATTTCATTTCTGTGCCATATTCCCTCAGCTCACAGTAGTCCATTTGTACACAAAGCAACCTTTGCAGAAGTTCTCAGGATGCAGGCATAAGAGCAAGCCTCTCATAAAAACTGCCTGTAACCTAGTCCAGGCAAAGCTCATTCTCACCCTTAAAGCCAAATCTCACAGTCCTTAGTTCTTACTGCATTCATTCTTGATGGAATAGTCCATCAAGCTGTACTTACAGCACTGCAAGGCATATCTTAGGCCAAGATTGCAAATCCTTTCACATTCCTCTAGAATATCAGCTCCAAAATGCCAAAGCCACACAGGTGTCTAGCAACAATCCCATTCCTTGGTACCAACTTTACTGTTTCAGTCAGGTTTGCATTGCTGGCAGAAATCACCTGACCAAGAGCACCTTTTGGAGGGAAAAAAAAAAAAAAAAAAAAAAAAAAGCTTTTCTTTGGTTTACAGACTCAAGGGGAAGCTCCATGATGGTAGGGGAAACTATGGCATGAGCAAGGGTGGATATCACCCCCTGGCTAACATAAGGTGGACAACAGCAACAGGAGAGTGTGCCAAACACTGGCAAATAGAAACTGGCTATAATTTCCATAAGTGTGCCCCCAACAGTACACTGCCTTCAGGAAGTGATAATTCCCAAATCTCCATCAACTGGGAACCTAGCACTCAGACCATCCTAAATTGAATCAAACCACCACACTGGGTGTTAGGGAAGTTCAATTTTTACCCTCTTGGGAAATAGCCACACTGATTTCCACAGTGACTATTCCAGTTTACAGTTGCACTAACATTGCATAAGAGTTCCACTCTGCCCAACCTCTCCAATATCTGTTCCCTTTAGTTCTATGATGAAAGCCATTCTTACTGAGATAAAATGAAATATCAAAGTGGTTTTAATTTGCATTTACCTGATGACTAAGTATGGTATACATTTGTTAATCATCTGTTGGCCACTTATGTTTTTTGTTGAGAAATGTCTGTTCTTTTCATTAGCCCATTTACTGGTTGACATATGTTTTGTGTCTAGTTTTACCATTTTGTATATTCTAAATATCAGTTCCCTGTTTGGAAACTTGTACTATGAGAACTATAAAAGAGGCTAAATTTGGGGGGGGGAGGTAGGGCATAATAGGAGGGGAGAAGAGGGAAAAGAAAGAAATGAAACAAAAAAATATTTGAAAATACCATAATAAAACCAAACTCTTAGTATGATAATAACGATACATTTAGTTCTACGTCAGTGATGAAGTTTTGGGAGCCTCTGTGTCTCTGGATATCTGGCTTAGTAGGAGTTGGATCTTCTCTGTGTTTATCTCCTTCAGCCTTTTCCTGGTGTTGTGATCACCAAGAACGCTGTATCTTGCCCTTCCCCTGCATTACTCTTTGGTTTCAGCTGGGGACCTGGTGAGGTGGGATTGACTGATCCTCCCTTCTGGTTCCTTGTCCATCTGAAAAAGATAAGCAAATTCTCCAACGGAGACAGAAGTTAGTACTAGATAGATGGGATGGCCATAGATATTTTGGAGGGAATTTTATATGCGTAGGCCCTCTTCTAGCCCACATTTGGTGGTATCTTGATCTTGGAGACTGGGCTCATTTTTTGTACATGGTTTTGACTTATTTCCCATTTCCAGCACTGAGTGGATCTATTAGCCAAATCAAGAACAGTTGGTTACCCACCATGGCTGTGTTCCACTACTGCACTAGTTTGACCATTGCATCAGGTTGTTTCCTGCTGGGTAGCTTAGACTGCAAGTTGTTTGGACAGATGTTGGCCATTTTCCTCCAGTTGCTTGTGTAGCACCCTCTGGCACTAGATGAGCCAACTGTCTGGGGAGTGACCCTCTTCCAGATTCTGACCAGGTCTCTCCATGTTTTGTCTCACACACGTATTCTGTCTTCAACAGTAGCATCTTACTTTAACCTTTGGTGGGTCATCAAGAACTCTGACAAAAATCTGCCTTTTTTGGGAAACCTTGTAGGTGTCTTGGATCAACAGCTCATTGTGAAAGTAAACCCCGTGCTGGTGCTGGTACTGGGAATTATAAGTCAGCGCATAGGAAGGTGAGGTGTATGGCAAAATGTAGGTCAGGCCCTAGCCAGACTGCATGCCAGAAGAAACCAGGAAGTGCCTTCTGTGAACATGGCATTCTGTGCAGGCCTGGCGTGACAACAGCTACAGTCCCATGCTCACAAGAAACCTGGTATGAGATGATCTGTCTGGAGACAGACTGTCATTGGTCACAAAAAGGGGACCACCACATACAATGATTGGCCAGCCAAACCACTTAAAACCCCCTACACTTCCTTTAATAAGTTTGCAGCAGTGCGCCCTCTGCCTGCTTCCACCCAACTCTCAGAGTCTGTGTCATGACTCCTCATCTCTCACCCCCTACTGGGCAGAGACCCTTCTGTCCCTCCTGAGCTGGCCCTAGCGGGGACCCTAACAATTAGGGAAGAAAAAGATAGATAATATAAAAAGACAGTGAGTATAGAGAGGAGAGGGACAGAGAGAGAGAGAGAGAGAGAGAGAAAAGAGAGAGAAGTCGGAAAAGATTAAGGTTGGTCTTCATGATGTTCTCTACAGTTTCCTGTGGTTCAGGTGTTCCCTCTGCCGGCCTGCTGAAGGATCAATTTTAGCCTGTTGTTCAGTCAGGGAAATTCGTGGGGGGGGGGGGCAGAAAGAATGTTAGAGCCACAAGTTGGGGCATTATGCACAGATACTTGGCCTATCCCCCATAACTCTTGACTACCCCCAAAATGCATGACCCACATTCCCCATTGATGAGGGTCCCTTTGGAAGAGGGAGGACAGGGATGAGAATAATTGAGTCACCATTATAAATGTAAAATTAGAATAATAAATATGAATAAAAATAAATTTTAAAAAATAACAAATATTATTATCTTGAAATTCTGAATAAAATCTCATTCACTATAAAAAAAAGAAAGAAATGTTAACTGAGCTAGCTGAAGCCAGTGAGAACATGCCCAAGAGTATCTACAATTGAACTCTAAATGCATAGATGTTGATTTTTATAGTAATGTTTGAAAATTTAAAACAAGCAACTATCCTTCAAATATTAAATTCTATTTTAAATTTGATACAAATTTTATCTTTTGAAGCAATCTTACATGATAATATCTTTAGAAAATCATTGTCACCCGTATGTATGTAGAAACATTAATTTTATTATTAAATCTTCTTTATCAGTAAAAA
Source organism: Orientallactaga sibirica (assembly GCA_036365145.1). NCBI lineage: Eukaryota > Metazoa > Chordata > Mammalia > Rodentia > Dipodidae > Orientallactaga > Orientallactaga sibirica. Next base: position 9,566,127 of record JAEOAD010000017.1, on the reverse strand, counting down.
AATAAAGATATACAAAGTGTGTCTTAAAAAATAATGATACATTAAAAAAAAAAAAAAGATACCCTATATGTCTGAAAGGAGGCTGAAGAAGAATGCAGATACCTCAAGATTGTCCTCTTGTCCTTCCCACATATGCTTTGTCATGAAACCAATCCATACACATATAGACACCACATACACACACACACACACACACACACACACACATATATATTCATATGAGATGAGTGCAACAAATTCATTCAAATTATTGCATATTGTAATAAATATGTAATATGTCTAAAAACATATACAATATATACAAATTAGTCAATATTTCTTAAATACACACCTATGTACCTGCATACATATATATGGAATACAAATCTCTGCACTGTAGCTTTGAAAGTGTGTAGTCTTTCAGAAGGAAGAGTGAGGTTTGATTATAGAAAGATCCTTGAGAGTTAAGTAGCCACTTTCCATCTAAGGTCATGATTTTATCACTGCCCAATCCTATTATCAGTGTTAAATCACTTATGCCTTGGTTTTTTTCAAGTTTGACACTATTTCTAACAGTTTCAAGTATTTCTAAATTTCTGATCCCATGTATTATAAATGGTTACTAAAAGGTTTCATTCACCTTAAATATAAAATTTAGTAATTGAAATATTATTATTTTAAACATCATATCTAATTAATATTAACATAACTACATGATATTGTGGGTCTTTACCATTCTTGGAGTCATAGGCCACAGACATCCCAGGCGAGGGAGGGAGGAGTTGGGAGGGAAACAGCAGGGTCCTTCCTGGAGCAGCGGGTGAGTGCGACAAGATGATGGGGAATGAACATCCGGGAGACTGTCTGATGGACGGCACTCATTTATTCAAAAGGGGAGTGGGTTTATAAACACTTGGGGAAGGTTGAGATGGCACATACAGACTATATGGCAATCGGATTCATAGTTTACGGGCTGTTATCTAGGTGATGGAAGCTATGGGGGAAGGATAAGGGAAGAGGAAGGGCGGAAGAGGAGGTAACAAAAGGTTGTGACTTCTGTTACTGTGGTGGGGGAGAGAGATAGTGAGAAGGCTACATGACTTCAGCCACATGAGGGTCTCTTGGGCAGCTAGCCACAAGGTCAGGAACTATGGGGGGCAAAGCCTGACTTTTGGAAAGGTCAGAGCCTTTGCAATCCGGGGTGAGGGCCTCACCAGTTCTGCCCAATCTGGGCATTGATAGCACACTATAACCTACAACGTAGGGAAGGCCAGTCACCGTTGCCAGGGACTCCCTAATGATAGGGCCAGCTGCAACCCCATAGCCCAGGGTCCCTGGCCATGTCCAATAGTTCAGGCCAGCCTCCTTACAGTTCCAGCCCATTTCTAGCAATGCCCAACATAATATTTTTTGCTATTGGTACAGTAAATATTTACAGAGTAACACATTTCATTAAATATTTTAAAATATACTCTTTTAAAATTTTATTCTGAGACTAGCATTGAAATGTGATGAGTACCATAATTTCATTTCACACTTTGCATATTATAATAAATAGGTAATATGTCCAATAAGCCTATAGAGTCTCCATAATGTTACTACTTAAAGTGGTCAACATTTCTTTAAAAGCAATGGTTAGATAAGCAGGAGCTTAGATATTTTTCAGCTTCTTATATGAAATATGAAATTTATATCCTGTTAAGTCTAAATAATATGATAAATGATCATTATTTTACTAACATAAATGAAAAAATTATAGCAGGAAGCTTTGACCTAAGACTGTTTGCAATCATGTGGCAGTTCCATGTTTATGCCTGTAGTCAGGACCCTCTCCTCAGAACTGTCCTTCCACTTTGAATTCTGAACTTCTGGAATCTCTCAGCTGCTAGAGAATGAAAAGAAAAATGCGGTTGAGAAAGCAGGCACTTTATTCAAGTGCTTTGTCAGCAGGTTGCTGAAATTTCAAACACAAAGCTACAACTATCTGCACAAAAGGATGGAAAATGAAAGGTAGAACTTGCCCAGGATGAACAGAATACAAATCTAAGGTCTGGAGCTCATCTTTTACACAGAAAGTATTTAGCTGAAAGCTCAGTGACTGGAATAGCAAGTTAATTCCAACAGATTTTACTCATATGATTGTTCCGTATTTGTTCTTTTAAAAGTAGTATCCAAATATCTCACAGATGATGCGTGATTTTATTATTGAAATAAATAATTCTATTATCTCCTCCCATCCGCCCCTCTTCTCCTCATTCTTTTTTCTCTCCTCTTCCTTTGCCTTTTTATTAACAACTGAATTTTATTCTCCACAAAACACAACATTGAGATAGGAGACTCTCTTTCCTTAATTCTATTTGGTTTACTGATTTTTGTTTGTACATTTGTTCTCACATGAAAATTCTCTTTTATGCTTAGTCATAAGAACAGAAAGATTTGTGACTGAAAATAAAGGAAATACTTCTCATATATATTTTAAATTGAATCATTTTTCATATTGTTGCTATTTTAAGTAGACATGTAGGACTTGCCACCATCAGATTCACTGGAGAATTCAGTTCATCTGTGTTATCTCAACTTCATGGTTTGGTCTATGGCTTTGCTGTTGGAACTGGTATGGCTGAATTGGATACTCCTTATAATAATATTTTATTTTGCCTTTTTATTCCATTCTTGTCAAACACTGCTGGGAAAAACACACACACATACACATATGCATGCAAATGCATATACACACACACAATGACAGGTTGCTATGCAATAAACTATAAAGCTGGTAATAAAGAAACATTTACTTGATGGACAAAAAATAAAGGCATAGGCTTGTGAGCATGAAGGGTCACCTTGGGAATCTCAGCTCTTAGGAGGTTGAGGCCAATTGTCAGCTGTTTGAGGCCAGCCTGGTCTTTAAGTGCTAAACTAAATATGTAAAAGTTCTTAAAAACGCTAGGAAGTTTGTATAAATACATTTTTAGTTCAATGCTATATTCCATGCTTAATTTGCTACAAATATCTACTATTATGATTAATTATACCTATACTTATCACAACTGGACTTAAAAATATTGCCCCATATTTTGAGTATAACTATAAATTATTAAATTCCAGGACAACTCTACTATGGTCATGATAGATACTGATAATTTTTATACAATATAAATAGATATATAATTTGGAAAGTGTTCCTGATTTCTAAACATAGTTAGATAATATTCTGGTGCTTTTAGGGCTCTGCTTTTTTCTGACACAGAAGAAAATCTTATATGATATAGCCTAATTCATTTTGAAAACAGTAGTTGCATTTTTCTTAAAATTCATAAATATAAGTACAAAATAGGTGCTATGGAAAGACATGTGTTGCAGAGATAATGCTGTAACATGCGTCACTCATGTAGTATTAATCCATGCCTTCTCCAAACCATAAAATAAATATTTACAGAAAGATATATGTATGGACAAAGAAAAATCTTTGAAAGGGAGAAAGTAGACTTTGGTGTCTTAAGACACTTATTTCATAGGTTGCTTCACAGTCCCCAAGCTGTCCATGTCCATTTAAGAGAAATAGACAAGTGGGTATTTGGAATATCATTTATTCTGAAGGGTAACAGAGCAACCCTCTAAGAAGCAAAGCAAGAAACAAGTTCTGCATCAACTTCACCAGCGTCCCAGAACTATGGAATAGCTGGGATGGAGCTCACTGACATAGATTAACAGTGTCATTTTAAGTTTGATATATTGAGCAGAGACTAGAGAACGACTTCTATTTTAGCTTAGAATCATTTAAAAATTGGTACAACAAGTGTATGAGAGGAACTTGTTCTACACCTCATTAATCTATTGCCAAGTAGTAGTGCATTATGACCACAAAAGATGCATGAACTCACTCATACCTTCAAGAGTGTTGTATACAGATATATAGTGTTGTATACATATATATATATATATATATATATATATATATATATATATACATACATACATACATACATACATGTTTCACCATTCTCCATACTATTTCCTTTACCTTTGTGTTTTCTCCTATTCAGGTAATTATCTATATAGCTTATGAATAATTAAATGTTATAGTAAATTAGTAGTACTTCTTCAAAACAACATGTTATCCCATAAATAATTTTCTGAGTTAATTTTAGAAATCTAATGTCAATAACAATAAAGAATATTCTAATATTAGTTTTGCATAGTTGGATTTACTTAAGCATATAATAATATTTTTGTTTTGTTCTTATTCATAATTACATACTGTCTTTAAAATCTTATTTGAGAGAGAATGGGTACAATTTCCTCTTGCTGCCACAAAGGAACTGCAGATCAAGATACATGTGACACTTTGGGTCTCTGGCTTCATGTGGGTACTAGTGAATCAAACTTGGATTTGAGGCTTTGCAAGCAAGTGCCTTTAACTGCTGAGCAATATCCTTAACCCATAACTAGTGTATCTGGACTTATTCTTTTGCCTGTATTTTTTGTATGGTTCTGTAGTGTAAAACCAGAGCCTTAGGCTTGTTAGATATACCAGTAAGTATACCAATAACTTATACCCAAATTCAAATTTTCTAGTATTTTTGTTATCTTTTATTTCTCTGAAAGCTATTCTTTTGATTTCGTTAGATCTTGAGACATTTCTTGTTTAGCTATAGGTGTATTTTATGTTTCATCATGTTATTTTAATTAAGGAGGATAAAAGAAACATTTTTATGGCAGGTTTAGTTAGAGATTGAGGCTCAGAGAGAATCAGAGATGGCACCCCACATGACATGCTACCCTGACACAGGAATGGAACTCTTGGTTGAAATGTAAGACTGATCTACAACAAGCCCCTGCTCCCCACAGTATAGTGCACCACCTGAATGGACTGGCTCAGGTGGGCTGGCCCTGGAATCTACCTCCAAATCTACAAACCAATCGGGCCTTCTCCTTGAATATAAAGGCTGTTGTTTTCTTCCTGACCTTAGCTCCACTCCACTCTGCTCCAATCTGCTCTGTTTTTATGGCTCTTCTGCTTGACTCTGACTCTCTCCTGGACATAGGGACACACAAGAGTCTAGTTTTCCCCTCACCCAACCTGGCTGAAAGGGGGTGGAGCAGAAAACTATTTCTTGGTCTGGTGGAATTCTTCTACTTGGTTCTGCTTTATAGTTTGAGGTAATTTCTCACTTTGATTACTTGCATGATTTAATTCTGGTCTCTACTCTACCATGTATGTATTGTCCTTATACCCCAGATCTGCCACGTGTGTGCTTTCACTAATTCTAGCTTGGCTACCTGTGTAATTTCTTTAATCTCGGGTTAACCATGAGTTTAACTTCATTAATCATTTCTTCTCTAAATCTACTGGTCTCTGCTTTGATATCTGGCCTCTTGAGGCTCACCATTTACCCTTTTGACTGCCTTACTTGGAAAAGTACATGACATATACCATGCTGGTTCTTCCTAAGTCTTCCTACAGGAGCTCCTAGATTCTACTTTGCACATGTTTATGGCTTTACTCTGATCTCTCCTTAAAAGCCTCAGTTTCTCTTAAGTCCATGTGCTTTCAGCTTTACCCTAATTTGTTTTTAACAGCCTCAGTTTCTCTTCAATCTCAATCTCTCTTACATAAACCCCATACTTGGTGATTTTCCCCTAAATAAAGTTAAAAATTCATATTTTATCCTTCTTAAGTCCATCTTAATTAATTCTTTACTAAAAGTAGGACAGAACCCAAAATGTGTGGTTTATAAATCCTTGGGCGGGGGGCGGGGGGGCTCTCCTGGACACACAAATCTTGTATCAGTATCTGAAATGTTCAAATCTGTTTTTCATTATATAGAGAAATGTTGTAAATGTTTCTTCCATAGATGTCAATTTTAATATTTCCAATATATAACTTGGATTTTTATCATCTAATATTAAAATGTATCTCATATATATATGTGTGTGTGTGTGTGTGTGTGTGTGTGTACAATATTTAAGTACTAAATACTCATATAACAAAGTAGAAAATACTGGTAACAGTGAGCATTCTATGATAAGGGATTTGTTTAGGTTGTAGGGCTATATTGTTTCCTCTGGAATTCTTCAAATTGCTTTCTTTTTGTTCTTACTATCTTAGTCCATGTCTTGTCAACGCTCCCTTTTGATCACTGCTTCTTCAAATTCCTATCTGTTGCTGGAGGTTATTAGCTATGAGCAATTACATTTTTCTGTTTGGTTTGATTTTCCTTCCTATTGTGAACTTCAAGGACAGCCCAACTTTATAGTTTATTTGAACTCCCTGACAACTCTTTGATATTTGTAGCATTCAGTGACAAGTAAGATCAAGCCATTCATACAAACTGTTCCTGGAGGAACACTGCCATGATCTCCCTCCTTCATTCTTAGTACTGCTGAAGCTGCAGTACAGTTTAGTTTGAAATCCATCTACAGAAACTAACCATGTATATATGAAGACCTCCTGCTTTGAGAAAATTTTCCCTAATGCCTCAGTAAATTATACAGAGAGAATACAGAGACATTTAATGCTTAAATTAAGGTACATAATTTGATTCAAAATAATTATTGTGATGTAGTTAACTATTTCTTAATTTTTTCTCTGTTTTTGGAATAAATTTTAAGTGTATGACATGCTGAGAAAAGAGATCACATTGAAATTTAATTAAATTAATTATTAAATTAGGAATATAAATAATATAAATTAAAATAATAATTAAATGAATATGTTTCTTGGAGGCCTTAAACCTTATTAAATAAGTTACTAATTTAATTTAAATATTACTATACTAATGACAAACTAATTAAACACTAACTGAGTAGTAACCTGTATACCTTTGTCAGAATATCAAGAGTGTCATAAAACACCCTTTCTTTCACAGGAGGGAAACTTTACTTTTAGATGTAAACAACTACCAAATTCAACAGACACAATTTTAATAACCAGTGGGCAGTTTGAGGGTATTATCTTCTAAAATGAAAAACACACACATTCCTAGAGAACAAATATCAGTGAATAGTTTACCATGTGCTAATCCAGTAGACAAATGTCAACAGAAGCACACACACTAAATATTCTTATCTCAAAACACTCTAGCAATTTTCTCAGTGCAGGATATAAATGAATTTGAATAAGAAAACATTTCATCATGTAGAACATCCTGCACATTTGATATTGGGCCAAATGGTGGAAACTGGTATTTGCATTAGCTATGCTTTCATTCTGCCTTGGCACCTCTCCTTATCTCTTCTGTGATCTTCCAGTTTTCTTCTCCTAAGAAAATTTTGTGAAATTTCTGAATCACCACCAGAACTCATCTTCTTATTCTCTGATATATGATGTAAGCTATTATATATTCATCTGGGTATTTGGAGGTAAATGTGGGCTGATTTTACTAGATTAAGTCAAAATTTCTTTAAGAGATGACTTAAATTTATAGAGAACATAAACTATGTAAATATAGTGGAAATTTTATGCATAGGCAGTTTATTGTACCCTGCAACTAACATATGTACAACTGTTTGTATTAATTACCTGTAATTTACAGAATTTTAATTTAATTCCCAATGTCATACTCTATAAATACAATTTATACAATTAAAACACATAGAAACATATGCATCCCAAAATCTGTCAAACCCAACTAAACATCATTGGAATGAAAAAATTAAAGGATGCAATTCATAAATAATAAAGCATTAAATGATTTTATGTTATAAATATTATTAATTGACAATAATTTGACCAAGGGTAAAACTGTACCAGAGCTCAAATATGCAGAAGGAATGAAACAATTGGTAAATATTAGTCTTACATTTCATGGTAGCTCAGTAGTAGCACCCTTGCCTTCCATTCACAAAACACTGGGTTTGATGCCTGGCACCAGACACACACATGTACATATGCACACATACATACATACACACACCAATATTCACCTTAAAATTATGATACCCCTTACTTAAAATAAAACTATAATTGTGTTACCAGTAACATTCACTTTTTTCTTTTAAATTGTATATTTTGTAAATTGTAGCAAGTTTGAGCGATTACAAATATCTCATTCGTTCTTTACACTTCAACTCTTTTGGTGTAAATTTTTACACATGATATAATCTTTACAACTGGAAAATTTTGTCTGATAGTTAATAAGACTCTCCAGCTTCATTGGATTGAGAAAAGTCTAGCAGATTACCGAAGTTTCCCTGGGTTTGTCTGCGATGATGTTTCCAGTGAAAATTGGATCACCAAGACTCTGACTTACTAGTTTATTCCCTTAATGGACTCATAATTGGGTGAAACTATTGGAAAGCCATACAAGGCCCGGTTTGGAGAGAGTAGTCATTAGGATATAGAATTTAGGCCATATATCTTAGCCTGGCCTCTTCTGTCTTCCCTCTCTCCTTCCTGGACACCATGAGGTAGTTCCCCTGAAGCATGCTGCCTCTGCCATATGCATTGCTCAAATGCATAAGGAATAAATTACTAAGTGACTTCCCTGAACCCATGAACCCAAACCAACCCCTCTCTCCTTTGAGTTTTTCTTTTGCATATTTTAGTCATTGCACAAACAGCTCACTAGTATATTTGAGTTTTCCAAGCTGTTTAGAATTATTAATGCTTCATCCTCCCCACTATTTGGTCTCCTTGCTGCTCCTGAAAATTACCCATTCATAGATTTTTCTTGAACTTCTGCCAGAAAGATGACCTATTCTTGGTCACTCCTCCTTATATCTTCCACTGTCACTAGACATTTTGTCTCCTCAAATTCATGTCCTCTGCATATGACTTCTAGATATCAGATGCTCAAAGACATCTAACATCTCCTCCCATTGCTAACAAAGGGTCCAGTTGTTTTACTGATTGAATTAGGAAAAGTTAGAGATGAGTATCATATAAATTTAATCATTTCAACACTATCAATTTTCACAGGATTATCTGTATGGCACAATGCAGGTCTGGCCCTAGCCAGACCGCATGGCAGAGAAACCAGGAAGTAGCTTCTGTGAACATGGCGTTCTGCACAGGCCTGGTGTGACAACAGCTACAGTCCCATTCTCGTGTGAAACCTGGTATGAGATGATCTTTCTGGAGACAGGCTGTCATTGGTCACAAAAAGGGGTCCACCCCATACAATGATTGGTCAGTCAAGCCCCTTAAAACTCTGTGTACTTCCTCAATAAATGAGTTTGCGGCAGCTCACCCTCTGCTGCTTCCACCCAACTCCCCAAGTCTGTGTCGTGACTCCAAGCTGCTCACTCCAACTCAGCAGAGACCCTGCTGTCCCTCAAAGGCTGGCCCTATGGGGAGGACCACAACAATTATCAAAATGTTTTTTATTTATTAACAGCCTAATTATTTGCAAATATAAAAATCTATAGTAGTAAGTTTAAACAAAAAGGCTTTAGCAAAGACCACTAAGTCTGATGTTCACAATGAAGTTTTGCCCCGAAGGAACTTCAGGCTTGAGGGGAGGCTGTTAACCTGGATGAGGGACAAGCAGACACAAAGAAGAAAGCCTTGTTTTCATTTATTATTATTCATACAGAGGTATATATAGGGGATCCAGGAAGAAGATATGAAACTAGGGGAGCATCCCTGCCTAATGGATTTTAGGCAAGAGGGTCGCCCTCTTGTGACCCATGTCTGTAAACAGGCAACATCAGTCCTGTTTGTTTAAGATACAATCTTTAGGTTACATTCTTGTTCTTATCAAAGCAGGCAATCATAAATTTCACAGGAACTATGAAATCTTAACACAAAGAGTAGAGGCTTCTTCCTCACAAATTATTTGTCAGATGCTTGTTTATCATGTCATCCAGGAAGAATGAAACCAGAGCATCCCTAACTTGGAGGCAATACTAAGTTCAGAAACTGGCAATGACATTCTTTCTCCCTCACTTATGTCAGATGCTTGCAAGTATTGTCTACAAAAAACATTATATTAAAGTATTGTCCAAAAATTATATAAGCATAGTTATTGAAATATACAAGACATAGAGAAGTAAATAAATTATAATTTTTGCTTATGCATTTATTCCAAATGCTTATTCTATACTTTCCACATCATAATATTTGCAATTTAAGGTAAGATTAGAATGGGAATATATTTGTCATCAAACTTTTATTTTTCATTTTAAATATTCACATTGCCAAGTCTAGCATTTCACACATTATTATACTTTTAAATATAATTTGAAGATTTTATACTCATTAATATTTTCAAAGAAATATTATTATATTCATTTGAGGTACATCTATGTATGCTGTGTATTTTAAGAAAAGAACATACTCATCTATACTAATTTTTCTTTAATTTAACAGTAGCCTTATGATAATCAAATTTTTTTTTTTCTGAGAAATACTTGAAATTCTAAGAGTAGTGATGTCAGTTTCTATACTAAATGTAACAAGTATGTCTGTTAAAAATTCTCAGAAACAGCTTGAGCTCAATGACCTCTATTCTCACCTGGAATTCTTAGTCACAGAACGCATTTACATGCCTGAGACAATTATCTTGAAATTATGCACATGTAAGGCAGAAGCATCTTAGGAAAGGAAGTTTGTAACCTTAGTGATATGAGAAAAAATATCATCAGGTTCAAAGTGTTATGATTCATCAGCTCATGTGTCATGGTTACAGAGAGAAATCAACCTGACCACTCTGTTACCCATGTGTTTACATTAAATTGGTTTTCAGAATGTATCCAAAGAACCAGTCTTTAAGAACAGGACTGTGGGGCTGGGGAGATGGCTCAGTGGACAAAGTGGCTGCTGTGAGGACTGGAGTTTAATCCCTAGCACCCACATCAATGCCAGATGGCTGCTGCTGTCTGCCTGCACTCAGATAGTGGAGACGGGGGATTCTAGGAGATAGGTGGCTACCTAGATCAGTTGAATCAGTGAGCCCTGGGCTCAAGCATGAAAGTGTTTTGGTTAATAAGTTGGAGAGTGACTGAGAAAGACACTCAATATCAACAACTGATCACACACATGAACACACACATTCATGTGCATCCACACACATGCAAATATGCATATCCACATGCATTCATGGCACACATACATATACCAAAAAAAAAAAAAAAAAGAAGAAGAAGAAGAAGGAGGAGGAGGAGGAGGAGGAGGAGGAGGAGGAGGAGGAGGAGGAGGAGAAAGAAGAAGAAGAAGAAGAAGAAGAAGAAGAAGAAGAAGAAGAAGAAGAAGAAGAAGAAGAAGAAGAAGAAGGAGAAGAAGAAGAAGAAAAGCTGGAAGTGGGGGCACACGCCTTTAAACCCAGCACTTGGGAGACAGAGGTAGGAGGATCACCATGAGTTCAAGGTCACCCTGAGACTACATAGTAAATTCCAGGTCAGCCTTGGCTAGAGTGAATAAAAAACAAACAAACAAAAAAAAATGAAGAAGAAGTGGAAGAAAACTACTGTGATTAATTGAAAAGAGCTACCTTGCTCCTATTTTTTGGCTGTTTTCTCTTGGTAGGAGAAAGCTGAAATCCATCGGGGACAGCATCATCATGTCTATATTAATTAATTTCAGAGTGAAATTGTGCAACATCATATAGGCTTATTCATCCAAAAGATAATCTGGTAGCTTGAATGGATCAAAGAGTCCCTGTGGTAAAATATTTATCCTCTGCCTAGCACTCTTGAGAAATGGCTGAGTCTTTACTGGTGAGTGAACCTTTCAGAGGTAGGGCCTGAAGGGATGTCCTCAAGTCATAGATAGTTCAAAGGAGGTCATGGCTCCCTGAATTCTCCCTTGTTCTTTCTTTTCACAGCTAGGCCATCAGTGAGTAATTGTTATACTGATGCCCTCAGGCCTTGGTCATCATAGAAGACCTGAAAGCAAGGGTCTGTGGATCCTTGATCAGCGCTTCCACAGCTTTTAGTGGTAATACTCATTTTTCCTGTATAAGTTGATTACTTCAGGTTTTTGTTACAATGATGCAAAGCCAACTAATAGATGCAAATTCAGTCTTTTTTCTGCTAGTTCTGGTGTTTTTACAGTTCTCCATTTCCCTCTGTTAGTGTTTTCGCAAGGACAGCATTTTCAAAGAGTTACTCAGAGTTATATATAATTCACTAGTACATTATCTGACTTCTAGTAAAAGATAGTCAACCGATAATAATGCAGGAATAATAGAAAATGGAAAAAAAGCTGAATAGACGTTTTTGCAAACAAGAAATGCTCATAACCACATAAAACAGGGCTAATTATTGGGAATTCATTAGGGAAAGTAGAACACAAGTTTGTTGGGAAATTGAAAATAGGACTTCAATATATCCCAAAACTATTCAAATCAGTATAAAAAAGAGATAACTATACTCACATTTATAACAAGATTAATTCACAGTAGAGTATCAAAGCAAGTGTCAAGCTGATGAAAGCAAAAAGAAAATATAGAAAATTATATACTCCAACTCCACACCACATAATTTATGTTTTATTCAATCTGTAATCAATTATGTGGCTTTCAATTATAGTAAACTCTGCTATTTATGAAAATAATAATGAACCTATAAGACATTATACTAGGTGAAATAATCCAGATACAAAATGAAAAAAAATATTTATGATATTACACGTATAGAAACTCTAAAAGAAATTGAATACATACATAGAGTAGAATGATGGTTATTGCTGATGGAGTGGGTGTGGGAGAGAATAAGAAAGCTTTACTTAAAAAGTACAATGTTCCTGTTGTATTAGATGAATAAATCTAGAGATTTAAAGCATAGTGTGTGCACTATGGCTCATAATAGTAATTTTTGCACTGTATAACTGAAACTGGTTGGGAATCATATTCAGAATGTCAACATCTTGAACATGTAAAGCTAACCATGAAGTGGCAGATGAGTTCACTTTTTCTATTAGATTTTTCACTGAAAATATACATCAGAATATCATGTATAGATTTATTGACATTTCAATAAAAGTATATAATGTTTTTTGAGGACACTCTCCCATCAGTCACTCTTGCTTCCCCTCGTCCATGCCCTTTCTATTGAACCCCTCCTACTTCAAACAAGTCCATCTTCTATTTTGATGCCTGTTTTACTTTTTTCTTTTACTTTCCTTCATCATCCATGATGCCATGTTGGACAGAACTGATATTGCCTGTGCAGGGAATGAGCATTGCTATGAGGTCATAAATGCAATAGTCACCTCATGTTTATAATAAACCTGACAAAGCACTTGGATGTTCCATACAATGTTGAACATTTAAATGTCATTTTGATGAGTTTTGATTCTTCCTGGTAGTTACCACCATTTGGGAAAAGAAGCTTCTCTGATGGAAAACTAGAGTAGCTCTACTCTATGAGCATAAACATAATTTAGAGGGCAATTTGATGGGCACAACGTATCCATGTAGCCAAACAACAGTAGTCACTACCCTCCTCGGGCCAATCAACTTCCAAGCCATAGGGTTTTGATTAGGTTTTCAGCACCAAGAGTTAATTCCCCCTGTACAGTAGGTTCAAATCTCATCAGAGAGGACATGAATACCCCCTTAAAAACCATGGCACTACTTCACTGATAAGCATGCCTGGCTTCCAGTTTTATAGTTCACCAAGTTCACTGTTTATCAAGACAGTTGATAACTTTTGTGTCCTATTATCCTGCATAACATTTTTCAATACTATAGCAGCTGGTCAGCAGGGAGGAGGCTTCCAATTTAGTATCAGCTTGATTTCTCAATATCTTGCAATAGAGGTATGTGTTTTCTTCAGCAATAGGGTCTTGTATTCTAGTTCTGGTGGAGAATCAAGTGCATTTACAATAGCCTGTATTATTTGTAGGGCCTCATTCACTTCTCTGAGCAATAACTCTCCAGGGAGTATCTAATCTTGCCACTGGGATTGTCATGTAACTTCTGGTTTCTGGGCATAGCATTCTCCATTACCACATGGTACTTCTGTTCAACTTTTCTTTCTCTCTCTTAATTATTGCTTTAATTGTCTAACAAATGAGTAGATTTCTATATAGCTTATATATGTTGTGTTAGTTTGGGTTAATCCTTCTATGACCCCTTCCTCACATACATAGTTTAAATACATTGAGTGAAATTTTCAATAAAGTGAATGCTACACTGCTAAATGAAATAATAAATACTAGGCATGATACTGCACATCTATAATCCAAGTACTTTGCCAGCTGAAGTAGGAGGATTACAAATTCTCAATGAACATTAAGTATAGACCAACAGGTAAGTAAGTAAATAGATGAATAAATTACTAGTAACACAAAAAGATGGAAAGATAGCTGATTGGTAAGAAAAGTTCTGACTTTTGCATGCATTTAATAAGTTATTATTATCTAAATTTTCACTGTGTGAGACAAAATTGTCTAGATTACAAAAAAATATTTACTTGGACATTTAAAATATTATTTTGGGGCTGTAGAGATGGCTTAGTGGTTAAGGCACATGCCTGTGAAGCCTAAGGACCCTGGTTCTATTCTCCAGGTCCCACATAAGCCAGGTGCACAAAGGGTGCACACATCTGGAGTTCATTTACAGTGGCTAGAGGCCTGGTGCACCCATTCTCACTCTACCTCTCTCTCTCTCTCTTTCCCTCTCCCTGTCTTAAATAAATAAATAAATAAATAAATAAATAAATAAATAAATAAATAAATAAAATATTTTAAAAAAATAAAATACTACTGTGATCAAGCTGGTGTTATATTACAACTTAAGTTGTTACTATGTTGCCTGCGTTTTGTACTTGGAATTGATTTAAATTTAATTCCACATGACACTGCATTTTGTAACAAACATTTTGATCAAATAAAAAGTAGTGACTTTCCTATGAAAAGAAAGGTATCTTAATGGTTTCTACATCCCAGGAAGTTACTTTTATTTCTATATGTACATTATATTTATAATCACAATTACTTTTGTATCTACATTTAATAGGATTTTATCTTTATTCATTCAGACAATTTTTCATGACCTTTTAAGATAAGAACTTATCTTGACTTAAGTGGGATGAATGTTTTACATAGCATAGGTTATTGGAAGTACCCTTGGGATGGATACCTGCTGAATCACAAGCAGTGTAAATGATACATTCCTAAGTCAGGAGAAAAGTTGTATATCATTTCATATCTATAAGGGTCATGAGCTCCCTCAACAATGAACTGAAGAGGAAGATAAATTTATCATATGATCTGATTTTCTTCCAGTTTAAAGTAACAACTGTATGCCACATTTGGACTTGTAGTTAACCGTTTATCTCACCTTACTTATTTTTAAAATGAGTATAAGAGCATTGTGCAATAGTGGCAGAAATGTCCTAAATGGTCTAGTAGTCTTTGTAACAGTATTCACAGTGCTAGTGACACTAGCACTACTGGGGATAGTCACAATAATGATGCAGGATTTGGGGGATCAGAAGGGTTCCAATATTTATGAAGCCCAAATTTGGTTACTGTCCTATATTTAACAAACAATTGATAAAGATGGACTCAAGAAGGATAAAATATGAAATATTAAGTTTATTTAGGGAGAAATAAAAAATTGTGGGGTTTATTTACGGGAGAAAGCACAAATTGTGGGGTTTTTTTTAGGGAGCGTTGGAGCGAGAACATGTGGGCAACAGGAAATACACTCCCATGTGGAAACAGTGCATAGTTAATAAGGCACATTAAAGAGAAACTGATTTTCTTTTGTGGGGACTGGAGTAGAGCTTCAAGCATGTTTATGGGAGTTAAATTGAAGCTTTCAAGGAAAGGCCAAGATAAAGGCACAAGCATGGGGAAAACAGAACTTAGACGTATACGTAGGGGATATAAAGAACACACATAGGGCAAACAGTGAGGCTCAGGAAAATATCAAAGCAGAGATCAAGCTATTCCGAGAAGAAATGAGTAATAAAGACAGTTACCCTTATGGTTACACCATATTGAAGGAAATTAGGCAGGAGCAGGCCTGGAGTCACTGAGAACATCTGCATGGTAGATCTAGAGAGTAAGGGAAATACATATGTGGTACACTCAGAAATCAGAGAAAAATCATGCATGTAATGAAAGTGGGAAGTTACCCCAAAGTATAAAGCAGAGGCAAGCAGAAAAGTCTCCCATGCCATGAGACTGTATTATGTTCTCACTCCAACTCAGACAGGCTGGGTGAGGCGAAAGCCAGACTTAAGTTTTTCCATGTGTTCCCAACAAAGAAAAATCAGGCAGAGCTGGAACAGAGCCAGCAAAGCATAGGCGAACTGAGAGGAGCTGGACAGAGCTAGTGACAAGGAAAAAAAATCAACAGTTTTTATAGACAAGGGGAAGTCCCAATGGATTTGTAGATTTGGAGGTGTGGGCCAGCACCTGTCAGTCATGTGCTAGACTGTGAACAGCAGGGGACACTATAGATCAGTCTTAATCAGACATAAATTCCATTTCTCAAGATTTTTGTATATTTTTATTTATTTGAGAGCAACAGACAGAGAAAGATAGAGGCAGAGAGAGAGAGAGAGAGAGAGAGAGAGAGAACGGGCACAGCAGGGCCTCCAGCCACTGAAAACAAACTCTCCAGATGCATGTGCCACATTGTTCATCTAGCTTATGTGGGTCCTGGGGAATCAAGCCTCAAACTGGGGTCCTAAATCTTCACAAGCAAGTGCTTAAATGCTAAGCCATCCCTCCAGCCCACAAATTCCATTTCTTCAAAAAATTCTGCTTTTTTTTTTTGGAGAGAGACACAGAGAAAGACAGAGAGAGAGAGGGAGAGGAAGACAGAGACGGGAGTGCCAGCAGACTCTGAGCTGCTGCAAATGAAATCCAGATGCATCCGCCCCCTTGCGTCACTTTGCATACGGCTAAAGGTGGGACCTGGTGATTGGAACCGCTGGAGATTAGAACCAGCATTCTTTTAGGTTTAGGAGGCAGGCACTTTAATCACTAAGCCATCTCTCCAGCCCCAAAATTCTGCTCTTATGCCAAGGTGAGATAGCATGTAGGATGGAATCTCCTGGTTCTTGTTGAGCCTCAATTTCTAATTGAAAAGTGCCTAAGAGAAATTAGTTTTCTCCTGCCCTCCTTAGTAGCAGCATGACATTTACAATGAGTAAATAAATAAATAAATAACAACGAAAAAACACTTTTTAATTTCTCAAGGAAATGTGATTTAAAAGTTCAAATAACTTTGTGGTGTTATGCAGCATGGTACATGTAGTATGTATCTGAAAGAAAGAAGACCTGTGCCTGTCTGTCATTATGTCCTATCCCATTAGTGTTAGGTACTTTGTCAGACATTAACAGGCTTAAAGGTGTTTGAGGATGGTCCCTCCCTCATAATCTGCAGTTTGTTAAACCATGAAGGGAAACTTCAGGATTCATGGACTTGGCTTAATGGTAAAGGAATAGAATTTGAGTATATATTTTCCCTGTGTAGAGTCTTATCAATCTAAATTATCCAAAGGGTTAGAATATTATCTAGCTTTATTATAAAAAACAAAGACATGATATTTTCCCCCCTCAGATAAGAATTCATCCAAATGGCCTGGAAACTTCTTGGTGGGGGGAACTTTCCTTGAAAAAGCTGTCTACTCAAGAAACTTTAAGACCTTATATGCAGCCTGCCTAAAGGTATGAGTTGGCACAATCTCTCTGAGCATCCTACTTTCTCATCCCTCAGGAGTGTCTTCTACACAATGTCCCCTTTCCCGTTCCCCACTCACCCTTGAGAGTGCCTCACGTGATTATGCAATAAACTCTGCCTGTCTTTTACACTATGCTGTGTGGGCCTCACATGAATTCATGTGTCAGAGGTCAAAGGAGATAGGGAGCCATGGAGGTCAGAGTTAACATTAACCCTATTGACCCTTTGAAAGACAGGTCATTTCACACAGGTAAAACAGGTCCTCATTTCAAAAATCCTCAGTGGGCAAGAAATGCAAGTGGATTCAGTGGGTTTTCTTAAACTCATGAACATGTTTGAAGTTCATTAGGCTTTCTTAAAGGACTTTGTTAAGACCAAGAGAATATGATGATTTCCAGTGCAGAACACTGGTGGGAAGAGACCCAGGGAATGTGATGACTGACTGCAGAATGCTGGTGGGAATAGACTACTGAGTTGTATGTTTAAGTGAACCAAGCTGCTAAGTCAGGAAAGCACTCTCCTACTGAGAACATAATGCTTCTGCTTTGTTTGAGCTTATAACGTTCTCTTATGTTATGGTAATTCTAAGGTGGAAATACTGAAATAATATTTCAGACCTGTTAAATGAGTTTAACCTTAAATTTTGATGTCTCCTGAAGGATATATTGAGTCAAAAATATAAAGTAAGGAATCAACTATAAATTAACACACACTTTCAGTGTAGAAATATGGCATTTCAAAAATATCTGTGAAAGAGCTAAGTGATGATGGTACTTTAAAATGTGCAATGCTTTAGGAGGCACTTAAGAGATATGCTTGCTAAAGGCACTGCTCCCTCCCTTAGGCCCAGAAGGTAACTACAAGATGAGTAAAAGCTAGGCACCTCTGCCTTTACTTGGTGACTGTCTCCTTTGCCTTGGGTCAAATTTCTGTTTGTCTCTGCATAGGTTACATAGGCTGAAGGCACAGAGTCACTGTCCTAAAACTGTAATCAGCTGGGATTCCAGCAACCACAAGTCCTCCGACAAACTACATCTAATATGAGAATATACATATATGATGGCGAGATTATACCCTGAAGCACGTCATCTTGCAAGGATAAGATTGGTTCCTTCTGGAAATAGGAGATGGCACAGATTTATGATAACCAATTACTAGCAGATACATAGGAGCAGAGCAAATACAGTAATTGCAGGACCATTCCTTGACCAGCAATGTTTAATTCCACGTCTCTTGCATTTTGACCCAATTCCTTCTCTGTTTTGGGACTAAGGCTCAAGTCAGTACTCGGAAGATGAGATTCTGCTAATTAACCCTCTTTCCAGTATGTATTGAGAAAAATTACTTTCTCTTATTTTCATAATTTTTTTTTAAGGTAGGGTCTCACTCTAGCCCAGGCTGACCTAGAATTCACTATGTAGTCTCAGGGTGGCCTTGAACTCACGGCAATCCTCCCACCTCTGCCTTTCCAGTGCTGGGATTAAAGTTGTGCAACACCACGCCTGGCTATAATTCTCATTTCGAATTAGTTTATTGGGATGGGTTGCCAAGCCTAACCTATTGGGACTGCAGAGGCCCAGGAAAAACTCCTTTTGCCTTGAAGCTGGACTGTTACTTCCATTAAAAAAAAAAAAAATTAGGGCTGGAGAGATGGCTTAGCGGTTAAGGCACCTGCCTCCTAAGCCTAAGAACGCTGGTTCCAATATCCAGTGGTTCCAATCTCTAGGTCCCACCTTTAGCCACATGCAAAGTGACGCAAGGATGCAATGCCGCACTTGACCACAAGGGGGAGGACACATCTGGATTTCGTTCGCAGCAGCTGAGAGACTGCTGGCATGTCCATCTGTCTTTCTCTCCCTCTCCGCCCTCTCTCTCTCTCTCTCTGTCTCTCTCCAAAAAATAAAAATAAAAATAAATTAGAAAAGAATGGCATACGTTTTCAAAGGGTGATTTTTTTTTCAATTTACAGGGTTACAATTGAAGAATTTGAGTTTAAATCCTTTAGTATATCTTTTGAAAAAAAAATACTACTTTAAATGACAGTAGTACTACTACGTCAAGTCCTGAAAATATGTTGAGATTACGTAGTGCAACTAACTGAGTTTCCCACTTCTCTTCTATTTCAGCTCCAGGGACATGTCACATGACTACTATTTTATAGCTTTTATAATGCAATGTTGTTTACATCTTTCACATTTTACAATTACTGTTTGTAGAAATCATAGAGCAACATAAGAATATATAATGTTTTTAAAATCAACCCACATCCTCTGTTTCTCCAACTTCCATTATCTTGTTCATTATGAAAAAGATATTTTTCCATTACTATTAGCAGTAAAATGAAGGTTTCTTGCATTTACAATATTTATAATATCATTTTAACACCTAACAGAAAATCCTGCATTCAGAAGCTCTGAATGTGTGAAATATACCTTCTTATATGCCTGGCAGGAGTAATTATATTTTATAATTTGAAGGGAGTAGCATATGGGAAATAAATGTATTACTTCCACAAACAAATGGCATTAAGAACCTATAAATATAAAGCACTGTACTAGAAAAAAGGGTAAAAATTAATAAAAGATGTGTTTTTCACCCTAGGAGTAAACTGAAGAGAATTAAGAAATGCACTTGTTTTCTTAAATATATTTTATTTATTTACTTATTTTACAGAGAGTAAGAGACAGAGAGAGAGAGAGAGAGAGAGAGAGAGACAGGATGGACAGACCAGGGCCTCCAGCCACTTCAAATAAATTCCAGATGCATATGCCCCCTTGTGCATCTGACTTACGTGGGTCCTGGAGAGTCCAACCAGGATCCTTGGCTTTGCAGGCAAATGCCTTAACCACTAATCCATCTCTCCAGGACCCATGAAAATTGTTTATAAACCATTATTCAATGGCAATTGAGATTCAAAACTTATAATTTCATCATTTTCTTGCTCTACACAGAGATTACCGATTCATACTTGCATTCAATCAGGAGAAACTATGAAGGAAGTAAATAAAATTCCTCCCTAGTTTCAAGGGTGAAAATTGTGAAGATCTGAGTAAAAATAGTGCTAATTGCTAATTGAATTTTTGAACATTAGCATGTGATATTTTACTGCCAGGACAACAGAGTAGATTGAAATCTAAAAAGTGTAATATGTCCAGAATTATTATAAACTATTTTAAAATTAAATAATATATCTGTAGCCATAGAATTAAAAGGAGAAATAGTATTTAATAATTCTTTTTTTTCACTTTGAGAGAGAGACAGGTGAAATGACCAATAATGCTAACAATACCAGAGGGCTGTTTAAAAGTCCTCCATTAAAAATCTTGATTTATGCCCTGAAACCATGTACCCAATGGAGAGAAGCCTCTTTGTTCATTTTATAATCTTTCTTTCTTTTTCTTTTTAGTTTTGCAAGGTAGGGTCTTACTTTAGCTCAGGCTGACCTGGAATTCACTACGTAGTCTCAGGGTAGCCTGAGAACTCATGGTGGTCCTCCTACTTCTCTGCCTCCCACATGCTGGGATTAAACGTGTTCATTGTTGACTCATGATTTCAGCTTCTAAAAGTGGTCACAATTTTATTTTTACATAACAAGAATTTATAAGCTTTTGGAAGCACTACATCTTCAGGCCACAAGCACTTATGTCAGAGAAAAGGTCTGGATGCTTAAGTATTCCTGTACTAATTTGATCCTATACTAATGCTTGTTTTAAGATTATGCACTCCTTGTCTGTGGCAGTAACACTGAGAGTATATGCCTGGGTAGGAGGCCTCCACAGTGTATTGCTATGTGTACTAGTTTTCTTTTTCTTTCTTTCTGTGTAAGGTATCAGAAGAACCTCTCAACAAATATTCAGAAGATTTTTGTAATAGGTAAGAGTTCATAGTCAAGGCTGATTCTTCCACAAGTAAGTATCCAAATTTTTTCCAGCATCATTTATTGAAATGACAATCCTTTATTTACCACATGTTTTATTTTTATTTATTTATTTATTTACTTACTTATTTCTTTATTTATTTATTAGAGACAGTGAGAGAGGGAGAAAGAGAGAAAGATTGGGAATGGGTGTGCCAGGGCCTGTAGCCACTGCAAATGAACTCCAGATGCATGCGCCACCATGTGCATCTAGCTAACGTGGGACCTGGAGAATCGAACCAGGATCCTTAGGCTTCACAGGTATGTGCCTTAACAGCTAAGCCATCTCTCCAGCCCTACCACATGTTTTAATATTTTTGTCAAAAACCATTTAGCTGTGCATGAATGGGATATAGAAAGTTTTACCTATAGAATATGGACTCTGTCTTTTATAATGATTTTATCATGCTGGTTAAATGAATACAGTTTTGTGGGATATCTTGCTCAAATTGCTGTTGGATTTAGTATGTTACATGGAAATTTGACATTTTATTTTTCTCCCAGTATCATGAATGCTCCTTATATATGGATTGAGACTGAATTGAACATGTATGTATCTTTGAATAGTGTAGACATGTAAACTGCTTTAATGAGTTCAAGATATATAACTCTTCTTACCTTTCTCTTCTTTGGATGCCAGATGAAATCCTAACTCTGCATGTGCTATGACACTTTAGGAAATCCCCACATTTTTTCAACAAGTATTATTGGTCTTACACAAAATTAATAAATTAATAGATAGCAGTGGGTTGTCACCTCCCTCCACTAAGAGTATCAGTGACATAACAATTATAAGTGCTGTGGGGTATGGTGGCACATGCCTTCAACCCCAGCATTAGGGAGGCCAAAGTAGGAGGATTGCTGTGAGTTCAAGTCTAGCCTGTAACTATTGAAGGAATTCTAGACCACCCTGGGCTAGAGCAAGACCCTACCTCAAAAAGCAAACGAAGAAAGAAAAAGATTGCAAGTGCTTATGAGATTGGAGATGAAAACTAAAACATGTACACTGTTGAAAATATAA
The DNA here is from genome assembly GCA_036365145.1 of Orientallactaga sibirica. Classification (NCBI taxonomy): domain Eukaryota; kingdom Metazoa; phylum Chordata; class Mammalia; order Rodentia; family Dipodidae; genus Orientallactaga; species Orientallactaga sibirica. The sequence goes on along the minus strand of JAEOAD010000017.1, from coordinate 9,543,623 downwards.
ATCAATTACAACAGCTATTATGGAAAATAGTATGAAGTTTCCTTAAAAACTTAAAACCACAAAAATATATGTGACTAACATGAAATTCACCTTTTATTAAATTAGAAAACAGTAATACAAATGTTTTGGATAAGAATTTGAAACCATATTCTATACTGTGAAGACCGTGTTGCAATAACAATAAATTATCTCATTTTTCACAAGGAAAAACTCATAGTGTTTGTAATACAATGGTGCCTTAAGGGAAATAAATAAAGGTCACAGTATTTAATTTCTAATAAGTAATTAACTTAAACTCAGATGACCATGATAAGTGTTAAAAATCACATGTTAAAAATCACATAGCCTATTAATTTAAAAGTATAAATCCAGGGCTGGAGAGATGGCTTAGCAGTTGAGGCGCCTGCCTGCTAAGCCTAAGAACCCGGTTCCAATCTCCAGGTCCCACGTTTAGCCAGATGTAAAGGGATGCAAGGGCACAATGCCGCACTTGCCCACAAGGGGGCACACACATCTGGATTTCGTTCACAGCAGCTGAGAGACTGCTGGTGCGCCCATCTCCATCTGTCTCCCTCTCCCTCTCTGTCTGTCTCTTTCTGTGTCTCTCCAAAAAAAAAAAAAAAAAATAACTCCAGTAATTGATGTTTTTCTGTAAAGCACCAACATTTCTTGAGAATGTTATTGTACTTCCTTCTTTATTTTAAAAGTGTATTGCCTTTATGTGCAAATGAGTTCACATAAAACAGAAGTACATTTTAATTCTTCATGAAGTTGAACTTGTTATGTAGTGAAGAGTATAAAATATCTACCCTTAGACATCATATAAGAAGAGTTAAACCATTTACATAATGCTTTCAATCATTAGTCATTTCTGTGCCATGGACTGAGTTATATTCATGCATTCCACACTGAGTTTCTATAATCATTTAAGATTAGCCTATATTTAACTGCATACAGATATGTGGGTTTTTTTGTTTGTTTGTATGTTTAGGTGGCAAAATCACAAAGGGAAAAGTTTTACCTTAACTTCTTACAGTATACCAATTGCTATTCCTATATTAATTTGAACTGGTAGAAATATCAGAGCAAGAAAAAGAGTCTCTCACTAGAACTATTAATTAGTCTTTAGTATTCTATCCAGAGGCAATAATTTTTGCCATATTCCAAGCTAATAAAAAGGGAGGTAAGGAAATAATGGTATTCATATATCAAACATACCAATATTAATTTGTGATAGGTTCTATTGTATATATATATATATATATATATATATATATATATATATATATGTATTTATGTGTATACAATTTTTATTATAATTTTAAAAATTGTAGGATAAATATTAAAATAATCTGTCTCTCTGAATTCCTCAAGTATTGTGTCAGTATTTACACAATGTGACAAATACCAGAGGGAAACCATTTAAAATGAAGAAAAATGTAGTTTCACTCCCAGTTGCAGTTTATGTCCATGATGAGCTTGCTCAGTTATGTGTATTTTTAGGGATGGAGAGAATGTTGAGAGATAGATACTGAGTGAGATTTCCCAACAGACTAAAAGGTTTATTCATACTAAGCATGAACGGGGTCTGAAGTAAATAGTTTAGCCTTTACCAGAAGAGACAATATGTTTGTTTAAGGTTTTCTAATAAAGAGGAGGGCTTGGGCCATGAGGAAGCTGGCTTAGTTAATATGTGATGACTATGTGCCAGTGGTTGCTTTTCATCTGCGTAGGAAAATTGGGCCTAGTTGATATGTTAGCCATGGAATATAACAACAGGCACTTTTCACATCTGTAGCATTGTTCGTTTAGGGATGGATTTTCTGGCAGGCCTGTTTCTCAGGAACAAGCATTCTGCCTATGCAGTGTTGCTAAAAGTGTCTCTGGATGTTCCCAGGTCCTTAGCATCTTATCAAAATAATTGGAAATCATACACACACACACACACACACACACACACACACACACTAAAAAGAAGTAAAAGTTGTATTAAGAGCAAAGTGGAATTACAAGTTTGAATAGACTGCCAAGAGGAACACAGGGCCAACTGAGTGAAAAATTTTTCAAGGGCCCCATCGATTGTTCAGGTCATTATTTTGGGGTGTACAGGATGTTTCCTTCTATTACCAACTGAGGCTGAGAGCAACAGTGAGCCTTGCACATAAGCACAAATGTTTGGAAGGATATATGACAACAAAACAATAGCAGTTATACCCTCCTGCCCCGCAACTGGGGCCTATGACCAACCAACCTGTGGGCTTTTGCCCTGGCTCACAGTACCAGATATGAGTTTCCTCCTATGGATAAGGCCTTAATGAAATGCAAAAGCTATAACTATGATAGTTGTTTCACTATTGCAACAGTGGGTACATAGTATGCAGGTCCATAGCCAAAACAAACAAACAAACAAAACTGTTGCTAACAATTCTCTACCAGTATAGCATACATAGTATCTTCTGGTACTGTGGAAGCCAGCCAACAGGGAGGGGACTTCCAGTTCAGTTCCAGCCTGATTTCCCTATGCCCTACAACCAAAGCATGTGGCATAGAGTCTTAGTTCTGGCATGTGACCAACAAAAGCAGTAGTAATCTTCATCATTTTGTGCAGCTTCAAAAATCTTACTGGCCAACAACTCTTAGGGAGATAGCCCATTCCTAGAAAAAGAATTTTCATTCAACAACTTTAGGGCTTTTGAATGGACCTTTTACCACCAGTGAAGGATACCTTCTTTTAATATCAATTTCTGGACACTTTTTTTTTCAAATTTTCAATACAACAAAGGATCACTGTTTTATAATGAAACATTCTTATTGAAGGGAAAATCTCTGAAGATCCATCATGAACCAGTCCAATCATACCCCCGGTGGAGAGCATCTCTCAGTACTGCTACTCTCAGTGGAGCTGTATTGTGCACTTCAGTCAAGCTGGGGCCCAAGGGTTACACACTAGCCTGCCTGACCTCTTGCTAGAGCCAGCATTTCTGTTTACACAAGTCCTAGGCCAATACTATGGCCTGTGTCTTTCTGTCAGCCACAGCACCTAGCTACTTTAAGGGCCCTGGGTTGAGTGGACAATCTCCATCCCCAATATACATTACATCATACATTCTGGGTGGATAAATGCCCACTTCTAAGTCAAGCTTACTCTTATTCATTGGTACCATTCTATTTCTATATTCATCGGCTGATGCTCATTGGTCCTCACACTCTGCGGGCTATCAGGAACCAAATAACATCTGGTTCTAGCCTCAACCAAATCCTTATAGTTTGGACATTTGCAGGAGACCAATACATCTGCAATTAAATATGGGTCCTTCAATTGTCCTGCCTGGTCTTCACCTGCAGGCAATCTCGGCATCCATTTAGTAAGCGGCTATTGCGGATCCCACCCCATAAGAGCTCCTTCCTCCCTAGCAGCTGTACAATGGGGTTCCCATTATGTTTCCCTATCATCCTCCGCTGTGTTTAACTGTCATCTGTGTCTTCAAGCTTTCCAAAGGCTCAAAGCACTGCATCTGGTTTTCTGCCAATTGTTTTCTTTAGGAACTACGATTCCAGGTAATGTTTACCACATTTGCATCAAGTAACCCAGATATACCTCTTTGATTCATAACAGATCTAATTTACATTCCATTATCAGTCAGTCAGATCACACAAGCCTCTCCTATTTCTTAAAGATCGTGTCCCACCATGTGACCCAGCAAAGCTACTAAGGCCTCCTACAAGATCTAAATAAAATGCTTTCTTGTTATGGGAATACAATCTTATAATGACTAGCAAAGCGAGCATCAGACACCAGTTCTTCATAACTTATTCCTCCATAATTATTGTTCCCTCCTCTCTTATCTTCCAGTTCTTGATATTCACGGGGACTGCAGCCAGTGATAATCAAGGATCCCGAATGGTTCATGTAAGTCACCAGAGAAACATTTCCTTCGTGCTGCTTTGGTGATGCAGCATCTCGCTCAAGGGTAGTTACTCTGATAGATCCACAAGTTACTCTGATAGACCAGATCCACAAGCCCACAAACACGATTATCAGAACATGGTGGTGTGTTGGCGCACACCTTTAGTCTCAGCACTGGGGAAGCAGATAGCTGTGACTTGGATGCTAGGGTGGGACTACAGAGTAAGTACCAGGTCAGTCTGGGCTAGAGTGAGACTGTACTTCAACCCTCCAACCTCTAAAAAAAGAGAAAGATAGAGAAAGATTTTCAGAAAAGCAATCTCTCTTCTCAGAACTAGTTCTTTATCCATTGCTGTGATGAAATAACCTGAGAACAAATTTAATGAAGGAAAGGGTTTGTTCTGTTTCCTAGTTCAAAAAGAAGTCCGATTATAAGATGTTATGGGATTTCTTAGTGTATTGGATAGGATCAGCACAAAAAGAGTTCAGATGATTTTTTGTTGTTGTTTTTAACCTAAGCAAGATCAGAGAAGGAGAAAAGAAACTGTATGAAGAAAGCCCTTGGCTCCAGCAGTCTTGCATGAGAAACTGTATGGTTGTAAGAGATCTTGTGTCAGAGCAAGGAAGACAAAAGGAATGATTCAGCACAATGATTAATGTTACTAGAGAATTTTGGTCTGACAGATCATCAATTTCAACATAAAGAGAGATGAAGTTTCAGAGATCCTAGAGTGGTGGGTGATGATGAATTTAAAACACATTGTGCATCTAGGCACCCAGAGATAACAGAGTGAGATGAGAGGAACTGTGTATTCTGATTTGAAAAGATCAATCCTGGGACCTTTTAGAGGTTGTTAGAAATAGTTCTAAGTAGTTATTTTCTCTAGGGATGAGTTTTAGACCATTGCTATTTGTGGTCGGTAAGGTTTCAATGTAAAATGACCATGTAGTATCTTTTTTTTTAATTTTTTAAAAATTTATTTTATTTATTTTTGGAGAGAGACACAGAGAGAGACAGAGAGAGGGAGAGGGAGACAGATAGAGATGGGCCCACCAGCAGTGTCTCAGCTGCTGTGAACGAAATCCAGATGTGTGCGCCCCCTTGTGGTCAAGTGCAGCATTGCGCCCTTGCATCACTTTGCATCTGACTAAACGTGGGACCTGGAGATTGGAACCGCTGGAGACTGAAACCGGGTTCTTAGGCTTAGGAGGCAGGCACCTTAACCACTAAGCCATCTTTCCAGCCCACCATGTAGTATCTTAAGAAAAACCTAGTTTCTATGGAGTACCTGTTAGTCTTATTGTGTGCTAGTGTTGAGGCTTGTGTGCCAGGTGTACTGGAGACATTATTTAAAGTTTAGCATGCATTTGCTACAACTGTTGAATATTCTTCTTTACTTTTAATTTTGAAAATATAAACAGACCATATTATTCAGTTTTATAGTCACATTAGTGACACTCACATGAAAATTAATGATACTATCCTGGCCATGAACAAAGACTGGAAAATCAAGTATCAGTTATTAAACTACTGCCAGGTGCTAGAAAAGGTCATGGCAGAGTGTTTTAAATATATATTTTCTATAATTGAAACTTAGAAGTTATGATTTGTTTTATAATACAGAATCCAGAAGCTTTTATCTATACCTGCCATACAAGGCATTCTGATCACAACTGTCAGAGGAACAGATTTTGAGCAGAGAAAGGAGGTGCCATCTTGCTTGAAAAATTAACTTTTAGCCCAAAGAGTTAGAGACCAACATACAAAATAAAGGTATGCCCTTTTAAATTTATAAGTACAATGGGAATTATGTTTCGATACCATTTACTCTGTTCTTTAACAAATAAAATGTAACCCTTTGAAACAAGCTTTCAGAACTTACTTATCAACACAATTTCTTCATTTTTTTGTCTAGTGATTTAATTAAAGAAGAAATGAAGGATAAATATAAATCCCAAGATAGGGCTGGGATGGCTTAACAGTTAAGGCAAAAACAAAGAACATAGGTTCAGTTCCCCAGTACCCACATAAGCCAGATATAAAATCTGGTGCTTGTATCTAGAGTTCATTTGCATAGCTAGTGACCCTGGCAAGCCTATTCTCTCTCTCTCTCTCTCTCTCAGACACACACACACACATATAAATAAATAAAATATTTAAAAACTTTAAAAAAAATTAAAGAAATCCCAGGCTGTAGAGGATGGCTTAGCAGTTAAGGCACTTGCCTGCAAAGCCTAAGGACCCATGTTCAATTCCTCAGTACCCATATAAGCCAGATGCACAAAGTGGCACATGTGTCTAGAGTTCACTTGCAGTGGCTAGAGGGCCTAGTGTGCCCGTTCTATTTCTCTGTTTCTCTTTTTCTTTCTTTCTCTCTTTCTCTCTCTCTATTAAATAAATTAAATAAATAAATAAAATTTTAAAAAGAAACAAATCCTAATGGAAATACAGAAATAGTAGATTGTGTGAAATAAATCCTATGATGAAGGCGTCCTTGGAACTGTATTTATCGTACTGTAAAGATATGCTGGTGAAAAACATTTGTCTACCTCTAATACTGGATGAAACAACATAGACATCATAAGCACATTTACATAAAGTACTTACAGGAAAACTGTAGGTCATATCAAAGTCAGTAGATGCCATTGAAAGCACATTATGCATGCACCCCTCAAGGCATTCAGCCACCATGAGTATCCCTTTGCTCTCAAGTTCTTCTACATGTTTATTTGAGTAGTGTTGGCAAAAAAAAAAAAAAAAAAAAAAAAAAAAAAAAAAAAAGGACTCACACTGATTTGATTTCATTGTCCTTGCAAATGTCCCAGCTTATTATTTCAAAAATACTACAAGTTATTTTCTCAATTCCATAAAAAAACAGACTACAATATTTAAAATTATAAGAAAATGACATCCTATAACCCTTTAACAAAAATAATGACTTACACAATAAAGGAAAAAATATTTTTATAGTTGTCAAATCTTATGGGATAAATTAATAAGTATCATGTTAAGTCCTCAAAGAAACAAAAATAATTAATTTTATCTAAATTCCATTTTATTATCATGTTTCAAATCCTATAACATATGGTTGCATATTTACTAATTTAGATCCTCTAACATCAAATAATGGAAACTGGTAAGTAGATAAATAATATTTTTAAAATAATAGTATGTTCATATTAACTGTATGGTATAATGGGGTCAAGTCATTAAAGGGATATTCAGGAAAATCTTATATTCAGAGACTCATTTGAAGCAAGATTGACACAGGTTTGTATAAAAAGAGTCAGCTGCTATTCATAGCCATACATGTTAAAAACAACAATATACACTCTCAGGAAGACAGGTTCAAATTGTCTAGAACATATTGTAAAAAATGAAGTAATGAGAATTAAAAGGACAGTAAGAACACCCTAGATCTTGCATAGACATGTAACCTGAGCTAAAAATCACCAATTTCTCATAAGTCCTATACAGGATCTTTCCAATCCCCTTTTTAGGACAGTAGTTTTACCTACTATTCACTCACATTTTCTCTGCTTTTTCCTATTTACTTCTATTTTTCTTTCCTTGGTTTTCATAAGAACTTCCATGAGGAAAAATGCACATACTTCTCAATTATATTTTTGCATATGTATGCTTGTTCATATAGATATGGATACACATGTGTAGGTGCACATGTGTAGACATATGTGGAGAGGCCAGAGCTGTGAAATGTTACAATTGAGTCATTTCCACTTTATTTACTGATATGGGGTCTTTCAATTTAGCCTAGAACTTGCCAATTTGGGCAGTCATAATAAACATCTTGCCCTTGTAATCCACTACCCCCACCTTCCAAAAACTGAGATTCCAGGTAGACCAAGCATTCTCATGGGTGCTGGGAATCAGAACTCCAGTCTTCATGCTTACCCAGCAAGTGTTTTCAGGTCCCTCCATTGTCATAGATTTTATCAAAAACTCAAGAGAACCAGACTAAAGTCATTTCACATATTTAGCAACATTCTCCTAATTTGTTTTTTATTTTCTATCAGCCATTTCAAATTTGCATCATTAAGTTATACAAATTAGCTACCCTTAAAACTTCACGCTTGAAAAAAATCTGGAAACTTTAGCTATGAGAGATATTATTTAACATTACAAAATTCAATGTCAAAACCCACAAAATTAATTTAAAGTCAAAGAAAGCATTCCAAATGGCAATTTATTCTGCAGAAAATATATTCTTCTTAAAATAAACAAAATTTCATTTTTAATATTAATTTTATTATTTGTTAATTAACAAAAGCACATTTTATACAGTTAAACATAGTGTCTTTTAGCTTTAGTACACTGTTTATAGACACTTAATTTGAGAACATATGTATATTATATTATATAATACCTACAGTGTAAAACTTAAGGAGCTTTGGAGATAGCATGATCCATACAATTGAATCAACAACTGGTAAGTAGATAAATAATATTTTTTTAAATAATAGTATGTTCATATTAACTGTATGGTATAATCAACAACTTGCATAATGAGTTTCCACCTTGGTGAGCATGAATTCAAAATGAGCACAGCCAATGAATGAGAGAAATATTTATTAGAAGAATATTTATTAATGAGAGAGATACATAGTACCTGAAGAAGGTAAGGAAAGAACAGGAGTTATATCTAAAGAATTGTGTTTCTCAAGCATGGGGAATTTACTAAGGGAGACTACACATAATCACATAGGAAAGCACCTTAGGGATAGGAGCATTCTTGAGCAATTTAATGCTATAGTTCAAAAAGGAGGGAGAAAAAACACATTTTTGAGCAAACTTCATTCAAGGTTTTAAAGCACATGTTTGAAATATTACAATGACAGACAGAAACATGTAGATATGTAGACATGCTGAGTTTTCATTGCAATGTTTTAGCTGATTGAAAAAATATATACTTTGAAGTTATATTAAAGTATCTGCCACATGGGACTCAGTGGCAGGCATGGTGACCTACCTTTATAATCCTAGCACTGGGGATCTGGAGACAGGATGATCCCTGTGACTTTCTGGCTAGCTAATCTATCCAAATTGGTGAGTGCAAGATCAGTAAGAGACTTTGTGTCAAAATTGAGTAATTAATAAAAATAATATAATGAGTTAGGTAAGGGGACAAAATGGCATTACCATTACTGTATATATTTGGAAAACAACATTAAAATGCAGTGAAAAGAGTGAGGTAAAATAGAATGGGCACAATAACTACTTGTCACAGTATATTACAGTATGTCAATGATGTCATAATTATAAGGGGGATTGCAGCATACATAATTGACTGCTAAAATATACCATATAATCGTGTTTTATTACTTCAAAACACATGAATTGCCTTTTCTTCCTCACCTTGTTTTGCTGCTGATGTGTGACTTATTTTGACAGATATAATATAAATCTCAAAGCACCTTTTTATTTATTTATAAATATATTTTATGTTTATCCACATATTACTTCATTTTTGGATAATAATTTGTTGTAAAAGAAACTGCAATAGGCCTCTATGTTGAATGAATGTACTAAGCTTTACAGTGTATTTCGTGTAATGAATAAAAAGGAGAGAGACTAGTGAAGGGGCGGTAAAGACAGGAAACCAGTAGAACTAGCAGCAAGGAATGAATGAAAATAAAAACAAATAAATTAGTGTAAAAGCTGTGTGTGAGAAGGGAGTGTCATAAGGGCAATATACAGGAGAAAAGCCAGAGCTGGACTGAAGACAATACTTGAATGGTCTAGTTACATTATTGCTAGTGAGAACATTTTTACTGCAACAATATATTTGCATGTTTATAGTCTATTGTTTATGAGAAGGCTAAATATACAAGATAAATGATGATTGAAGTCAGATAACTAAATGTAGGGACTTGCTGATTTAATATACAAAATAAGAGCCCACATTTTAATTTTAATTTACATTTAAATTATAATGTTTCCTGAAATCTGTTATAATCAAAATATTTAAAAGCACTAACTATTTTAAGGAAGAATTTATATTTCAAAAAGTATATATTAAGGATGTTATATAATTCTTGATAGAGACTTAACATAGAGTGCTTTTAAGGATCCATTTCTTCTTAGGCTTTATAAGATATTGCATCCCACCAGAATTCTAATATGCTAGAAAACCCCTGTGGAGTACAATAAAAAGATTTCTTTGCAGTTCTTATGTCTTTTTCTGACTAATGGAAAACAAATGAAATGATGAAAAAGTCGTATTAGTCAGTCACACATCATAAATTGCCTTTCTTTGTGTGTCATTGTACAAAATGACTTGATGTGCCCCAGGGGAGAATTCCATTAGAACACATGCCCTTTTCACTCAGAACCTCAGCTTCATAAAGCAGGGAAGACAGAATGGGTAGGAACCCCATCTGAACACTTGAAGTAATAACAGATGTAGGCAACTATGAGTGAAATCAAAAGAGAAAAGTTGTAAAGGACAGAAAACTCCCTGTACTCATCGTTCCCATGGAACAAGAGGCTGGCACTCCTAAAGACCTAGTTTCTTTCATTTAAATACTTAAAAATACCCACCAGCTACAATGGCATGCATACAAACCCTGTTGCCCATTAAATGCCACACTGATCATCAAAAGCTACTCATATTGTCATACACATATACTCACATATTCATAGTGTGAATGATGTTGAGCAATGGGCTCAATTTTATTGTATCTCAAACTATTAGGCCATGAAGAACCATGTAAATGTCAATAAAGCTAATGTTAAATATCCTATTTGGCTAATTCTAAGTGATTCTCCTTCCCATACACACGGATATATCTTTCAATTTAAAAATCCACTCATATGAAAACAATCGTATGGAAAAGAATCTAAAACATTTTCAAATGTATGCCAGTGACTACAGTAATACTCAGAACCCATTTAATATAACTATTGACCAAGATTTTCACAATGATATGTAGTCATTTTTTTTTTATTTTAATTTTTATTTATTTGAGAGAGGGAGAAAGAGAGAGAGAGAGAGAATGGGCCTGCCAGAGCCTCCTGCTGCTGCATACAAACTCCAAAAGCATGTGTCACTTTGTGCATCTGGCTTATGTGGGTACTGGGGAATCTAACCTAGGTCCTTTGGCTTTGCAGGCAAGCACCTTAACTGCTAAGCCATCTATACAGCCCAGATATGTAGTAGTTTTAATGCCATCTCAAGTTGGTAGGTCCTATTTACAGAGAACATAACTTGTATGGCTGTACGCCAAAGGCTTGTTACTTTTCACATTCATTTCTTTTTCATCTGAAGCCTAAGTATTTTCATATTGCTAGTGATGGGCACTTACAAGTAAGAGGCATCTTAACAGTGGTCTCCACACTTGTGGGAGTAAGGCAGTGATTTAAGATGCTACTTATTCGCTGCTGTTGCAGTTGGTTGATAATTTTATAATCTAAAATAAGGGGAGTTTCTTTGAATGCTACATTTTAAAGGAATATTTTATAAACTGATGTGCTTTAGGGGAAAAGTAATGGGTCTGAAAATTCTGAAAGTCAAAACTAAGATTACTAGTAACAGGAGCACACTCAAGTTATAGTCATAATTTCTATTTCTACAGCATTTTGAGACCTCAAATCTGTTAGGAAATTCATCTCATTTTTCCCATTATTTGTCTCACATTTTAGCTGTTGCCTGGTGAAAATAGTTATTAGGTGACTATATTTTTTACTGCTTTTCTTTAAATCTACCACTGATACTGTGATACTGTGATTTTAATTGCATAAACATAATTTTAATACAGTTATTTTTCTAGCATGTTCCAAATGCCATAGTAAAAAAAAAAAAAAACATTTTTTTCAACTTCCAATATTCATGTTCAGACTCTGATCAATGATTATTCAGTAGGAATACAATGGAAATATAATCCAGTCATGTAAATACTTGCACCCAAAATGAAGAAACAAATGGAGTTACATTTAGTTGTGTATTTTATTTAAGAAAATGCCTCCACAAGATTTTAGATATTACTAAAATTTCTTCTGTAGAAAACGGTCTTTGATACAATCTGTTCTATTCATAGCCAAGATGATGACAAGAAAATGTATAGTATATAGGTGTCCTCAAACTTAGCAAACATGGAGGAAGTGAAAGAATTTAAAAAAAAAACTATTTTGAGCCACTGTGATTTTTTTTTTAATGGAAAACAACTCAGATATAGAAAAGTGAAGATGATAGTTTTTTTTTTTTTTTTTTCTCTGCAAGATTGACATTAGGCCATTATGCCAGGCATGGTGGCACACACCTGTAATCCCAGCACTCTGGAGGCAGAAGAAGAAGGATAAACATGAGTTTGAGGCCAGCCTGGGACTAGGCTAGAGTAAGACCCTGTCATGAAAATACAAAAAATAATATAAAGTCAATGAAAATTGGCAATTTATACCAAATTTACTACTAAGAGTGATTTTTATTATACTATAATTTTAATGTTTTATTTATTTGTTTGTTTGTTTGTTTGTTTGTTTGTTTGTTTGTTTGTTTGCAAGGAGAGGAGAGGAAGAGAGAATGGGACTGTTCCAGAGTCTCCTGTCACTGCAAATGAGCTCCAGAGTCATATGTCACATTGTGCATCTAGTTTTATGTGGTTACTGGGGAACCCAAGCCATCAGTGTTTGCAAACAAGTGCCTTTAAACACTGAGAAATCTTTCCAGCCCATATAATTTTTTTGATGCTCCAGTGAAGAGTTAATTTATTTGAAATACTTTCAATAAAGTGACTTCAATAAAGTCTGCACTCTTAATAAGATAAGTTGCAATATGCAAATTATAGAAAATAATAGCATTGTTCCTTCATAAAGTCACAGTTTCCTGTGTTAGACTTCATAATTTTCACACATATTGTCAGTATTTGTGATATTTTTGGAAAGTTGCAAGTATGCATATTATAACTTTATTCTGTTCTTAAAATAATTGATCACAGTATTCTTTTTACTTCTTTGCTTTGAAAAAGAAAAAAATGTGTTATAATCATAATTCATATATATTGTTTAGAAGTTTTATTTAGTAGCATCATATTATAGTTTATATTTTAAATTGTTGTATTGTTTTTTTCTGTCAAAATTCCTTTAATTGATCAAAAGCTATTTTCTGATTTTTCTTTTTCTTTTTAAAGAACACTATTAAGAATAAGTTTTTGGAGGCTGGAGGGATGGCTTGGTGGTGGTGGTTGAGGCACTTGGCTACAAAGCCAAAGGACCCAGGTTTGATTCCCCAGGACCCACGTAAGGCAGATGCACAAGGGGGTGCATATATCTGGAGTTCATTTACAGCAGCTGGAGGCCCTAGAGTTCTCTCTCTCTCTCTCTCTCTCTCTCTCTTTCTCTTTCTCCCTGTATATTTCTATCTCTATGCCTCTCAAATAAATAAATAAAAATAAAAATATTTTTTAAAAAATAATAACTTCCGGGCTGGAGAGATGGCTTAGCGGCTAAGGCGCCTGCCTGCTAAGCCTAAGAACGCTGGTTCCAATGTCCAGCGGTTCCAATCTCCAGGTCCCACGTTTAGCCAGATGCAAAGTGGGGCAAGGGCACAATGCCGCACTTGCCCACAAGGGGGCACACACATCTGGATTTCGTTCGCAGCAGCTGAGAGACTGCTGGCGCACCCAGCTCTGTCTCCCTCTCCCTCTCTGTCTATCTCTCTCTGTCTCTCTCTCCAAAAATAAATAAAAAATAATAAAAAATTAAAAAAATAATAACTTCCCAAAGGTCTGTATCCTTAGTTGCTAAAGAAACTCACAAGAAGACTGTCGGTTTATAATACAATAATAATCCCAGCTTAAGGGAGTTTGAGACAAGAGAATTGCTGTAAATTCAAGGTCAGCCTGTACTATAGACTATCTCAAATGAACAAACTCAATTAAATCTCCTGGAAATTTCAAGTTTCATGAATGAGTGTTTTGTGTGTGTGTGTGTGCACGTGTGTGTGTGTGTGTGCCCGTGCATGCATGTGCACACCATAGGACAGATATAACTGTGACAGAACATAAAGAAGACAAGGTGAAGAAAAATATTTAAGTTGTGTTAGTCCTTACTTATTTTGTGTGAGTCACTCATTGCCTAAACTGCACCAGTTGCACAAGCTGTTAGTGTCTGAGGTAGAGGGTGAGGATCTTATAAAGCCATGCTGAGGTGAGCAGTTGGTGAAAGCAGATGTGGGTGGACTTAACTCATCATTCAGCATCGCAAAGCTTGTTTTCATCCCAAGCTCCAGGAATGAGTCTTTCATCGATGGAGCTTCTGGTGAAGAACTCATTACAGCTTTTGTTCCTCAGAACTGTTCAAGAACAGCTAAGTGGAAACAATGCAGTAGATCCTCTCCAAAGCAAACAACAATAAGCAGACACACAGAAGTAGTCAGAAGCACTATTAAAAGACTGGACAAAGAGAAGACAAATTTAGAGGGAGCTGGGCAAAGGGCTCAGCAGGTACAAGCACTTACTGTGCAAGCATGTGAACCTGAGTCCCTTTGGGATTGATGCCCAGCCCCCATCTCAAACGCTGAACATGGCCATGTCTACTTGTCACTGAGTCCTGTGGGGGGTGGACACTGTAGAATCACTGGGTCTTACTGGTCAGCCATTCTGATGGCAAACGTAAAACAGCAGCTCCAGGTTCAGCGAGAGACTCTGTCTCAGGAAAATAAAGCAAAGAACAATAGATGAGATGGCCTAGCCCAGTAAATCTCTTCTTGCGCATGGGGCATACACTGTACACCCACGCCATAACTCACACGCTACACACATATACACACCCCAAACAAAAGAAAAAAAAAAGTTTAGAAAGTGAGTTTTGAGAATATCTGCCGTGCACATTGGGTTCTGCCACAGTCTCAGAAGGGTGATGTGGCTGGGGCTGGGCCAGCCTATGTCTGCCATTTTCAATTTTCAGAGTCTGTTGACCATAATCGTGCTGCTTATATGTACATGTGCTTATATCTGATCATTGTCACCCAGCATCCTAGACAGAAATAAAACTGGATTGTTGGGGATATTTTGGAAGTGTGCCAGAACTAGAGAATGAAAAAGTCCTTATGTCACAGTGTGCTGGGTAGTGATGGCCTTCAGCATACTCTTGATGCAGCAGCTTGGAAAAAGTGACACTTGAATTTCCATCAGATTTCACTATAAACCAGGACTTGCCTGCAGAAATAACGGGAAGAATGGTTAACCATTTATCTCTGAACACTGGATAACTTTCCAGATGCTTTTCTGTATTTTTATGTTATTGGACCAATAATCTGTATAAATAATTAAGATGCAACATTTAATAGCCTGTAACAATCAACTTCAGTACTGTTTCTCAATATTAAATTCTGCAAATGTTCTTCTGTTTTGAAGTAAGGTTGTTTAAAGACACATAGTAGAACAAAATTGGTAAGTTTCTCTGTTCCTTCCATTGGGGCTTGGAAATGCTACACGTCTATAGAATGGCTAGACTCTCCATTGAGAAAAAATATTTTTCTTGTTGGGGATTGCATTTGTGTTATTAATTTTTGCTTTTCACCTGACCACACTTTTTATCCTCAACTAGAATGCTTCTACTCTTAGGAAATTCTATAATTTCTTTCAGGTATTTAAAATGTTTAAAACAAACCAGGAAAGGTGGCATATGCCTTTAATTCCAGTGCTTGGGGGGGTGAGGTGGTAGGATCAGTATGAATTCTGGGCCAGCATAGATCAACAGAATGAGCTCCAGGTCATCCTGGGCTGGAGTGAGACCCTATCTCAGTAAATCAGAGTTTAAAACAAGCCTGTGCAGTTCTTAAGCACCAAGATAAATGAGATGACTTACAAGTAGAAATGGGAAAATGTTAAAACTTAACATATGAGTGAGACCTCTGGTCAAGTGTGGACACAGGCTTTAAGTATGACCGGCCAGATGCCATTTTCTGAAAAAGGCAATATTCTTGGAATATAAAAAGCAAAATTGAACAATTGTAGAATGATGATCCTAAATTTGTTTTTTTCTTTCTTATGCCATGTCTTCTAAATAGAACATTTAAAGAGAGAGAAAGAGAGAGAGAGAGGGAGAGAGAGAGAATATCTGCTGAATTTCAGAACAAAATTTGGTATTGCTTTTCCAGGTCCATATGCTCCTGTATACCAAGCTCCACTGTTCAGATTTCCCAATTCACCAAGCATGCAAACTGTGAAGATCAGCACCTGTGGTGCTTGTTTGTGCACAACTCACTTAAGTTGGAACAAAAGTGTGGAAAAAAATTATACTCAGATGTTCAAAGAGATTGCATGATAGATCTCATTAGTAGACCAGTCAAGCCAGAAGATCTGAGAATTCCTAAATATTCAATAAATCTCTCAACATCTAGAATATTAAGTCAGACCTTTGAAGAGTTCACATTTGGTTTCCAGGGGTTCATCTGCTGAAAATTTTCATCCCTGCAACTTTTTTTCCATGTTCCTGTTGCAGTCAGGTTCACATTGCTGTCAGAAATCACCCAACCAAGATCACCTTATAAACTTATAAACTTATAAACTGTTCAAGGCCATCTCAGGCCATTTATAATTATAATTATTATAAAAGAGGTTTATTTTGGCTTACAGACTCAAGACATCATGATGGAGGAAAATGATGGCATGAGCAGAAGACGGACATCACCCCCTAGCCAACATAAGGTGGACAACAGCAACAGGAGTGTGTCAAACCCTGGCAAGGGGCAGGGGCTATAATATCCATGAGCCCACCCCCAACAATGCACTGCCTCCAGGAGGCATTTATTCCCAAATCTCCATCAGCTGGGAACCTAGCATTCAGAACACATAAGTTTATCGGGGACACCTGAATCAAACCAGCACATTCCTGAAAGTAAATCTCACCTATAACTTTTTGACACGGCATCTAATTAATTACTAATTAATTTTTATTCCTGTCTTAATTTTCTAAGCAACAATTTTTATTGTGCTTTCTGAATTTAGTCACACTAAAGAGAACCTACTCCATTGTCATCATATGCACTATTTTTTTTTTCAAAGAGGATGTCTCCCTTCCTTGCTCAACTAAAATATGAATTTGTACTGAGATCACTTTTTCTTTCTCATCTTCAACAGGTGACTAATGTTCCTACATCCCTTATGCCTAAGGTAAACTGGTATGATAATACAGAATACAAAACTGGAGAGATGAAGAAGTGGTTAAGGTGCTTGCCTGCAAATTTAAAGAACCCAGGTTCAATTTGACAGGACCCACATACGCCAGATATAAAAGGTGGCACATGTGTCTGGAGTTCATTTGCAGTGGCCAAAGGCCTTGGTGCACCCATTCTCTATCTGCTTCCTTCTCTCTTTCTCTCTTTCATAAATAAACAAAAATAAAATGAAATACAAAAAAAAATTAAAAATAACAGTGCATATCCCAATTTTCACGTTTACTTTGCAAGCATAAATCCTAAATCTTATAGGAATTAGTCAAAAAATGCAAAGAATTTATACTGTCATACAATATTTTTCCGCAATTATCCTAGATTATTTTTTGTTTAGGCAGACATCCATATCAATAACCAGGATTCATAATATCTATTCCACTTTAATTTGGTGACCTTCTTTGATGATATTTTGATCATATTGTAATCTGTAATTTGTGAGATAATTTTGAATTTATTCCATCTTCATGCTGCTTGGAATAAACTTAGTGAAAATTTAATGACAGACAATTTTAAATAAATGCCCAAATTAAAGTATATCTAGTAATAGAAAAATTCCCAAATTTACTATTTTATACAGAAATTATTGAAGACCTAAATAGAAAGACATATATATAATAATTCATGGGCAACATTATATATATATATATATATATATATCATATATATATGATATATATATATATATATATATATATATATATATATATATAAAATATATATATATAAAATCATATATATATATATATATATATATATATGATTTTTTTAAAGCAATATCATGAATTATAGAATAGTCATGAAATACTTCCACTGAACAGAAGATGATATGCTGGTGTGAATACACCACGTTAGAATATTAAACATAAGTACACAGAACAAAGTGTGCATTAAAATTGTCTAAAAGAAGCCGGGCGTGGTGGCACACACCTTTAATCCCAGCACTCAGGAGGTAGAGGTAGGAGGATCACCATGAGTTCAAGGCCACCCTGAGACTACATAGTGAATTCCAGGTCAGCCTGGACTAGAGTGAGACCCTGCCTTGAGAAACCAAAGAAAAAAATTGTCTAAAAGAAATCAAATTTAAAAAGCAGCACAAATAAGTATGTATAAACACATGGAGTAGTTTTAGTATCTGAATTAACTACCTTTTGGGATGGAAATTATGGATTTAGGGACAAAATTCAAGAAATATATATTTTAGCTATCACTCTCTATTGAAATTAGATATTATAAACTAAAATAGGACATGTAAAATTTTAATAGACTGCCACACTCAACTGCTAAATGAGTGAAATAGTTTAACAATTTTGGACAAATTTTCTATAAGATTTTAACTTTAAAACTATGTATTTATATAACTATTTAAATCTAGGTGAGGGTATGGGTCATAGAGACTAGTATTCATATCAAATTAAAATTTCCAAAGTTAGTGTGATTTTTTTTTATTTTCAAAGAAAAATAACTATATAGATTGCTTGTTACCATAAGAAAAAAGTCTTGTTCCTAATTAAACTTTGTGAAGTTTTGTGTTAACACCTCATTCTTTGGTGAGATAAAGGTGTCAAAAAGCAAATAAATGAGAAAAATAAATGGTAGAAAGAAAAACTTATTCTGCACATGGCTAGCAACTCAGATCACTTAATGTCACCATCATGTATAATCATCTGCAGGGATAATCATAAACATGAACTTTTTAACATTAGTCTTTTAAACTCAGCATTTTTAAACCGTGTCAATTTCACAAGTCACATACATTTTAGTATCAGTTTTGACATTAAACAGTATAATCAATTAAAGTATCTTTAAGGTATCTTCTATTTGTTTCTATGGATCAAACACAGAAAAATATACAGGATACTGCTTTTAAATAAAATCTAGATATATTTATTTAAAACTGTATCTTTAGGAATATTTTTTGAAACACTTTTAAATACTCCAAAGAAATTACTGTGTGAAAATTTTAGCCAAATGCCAAGTGAAGAGTGCTTGCAAATGCATGAGAAAGATTTCCATGCCGATTCTCACTGTGGCTGTCATGAAGTAACTTACTCAGTTGGACTTTAACTTTTAACAGGTGAAATAAAAAAAAAAGAAATGATAAAAGATGAGGAATAGGTACAATTTATAGAGATTAATATGACTATGCAAATAATAATGATGATATATAAAGATATTTCACTAAGGGACATCTGTGTAGAAGGACCAATTTTCCCTATCTTTTGCCTCAATTTCTTGCTCATATCCTTTGTATTCTCTTTTCTAAATGACACCTTTAGTAGAGTCTCTCCATTCATACATTATTTGACCCTTCAAGAAAGGTTATAGGACACCTATAAATGCGCCTCTTTTCATCATCCATCCAATGAGCTAATTGTGTGGTGTCCCCCTGCTGCATGATAGACTGCCTGCTGTCAGCATGATTTCACTTTTAGTAAAATTGCCATTGCAATTTCACTTGTCTCTTTCCATAATGATGCCTTATTTTAAAAGGGTCAATATCAGCTTCTTTCTCTGTGCTGCCACAGAATAAGCGGCAAAGGCATCTTAAGGATGGGAGTTTCTGTTGGCTCACTGTTTCAGGCTGCAGTCCATCATACTAGGGAAGTCATGATGAAAGGAGCTTGAGGCCACTGGTCACATTACATTTGAAGACAGGAAGCAGAGATGAATGGTGCTGCTCTGCTATCTTTCTCTCTTTAATTCAGTCCAGGCCAACAGTCCACTGGATGGAGCTATTCACAGTTAGGTTGGGTGTTTCTATTGTAAAAACTCGTTCACAGACATTCCATGTGATCGATTTCTCCCCTGAAATTTCTGATCCTTTCAAATTGGCAATCAAGATTAACAGGGACCAAGCCAGAAATTTCTTTGATAATAAATTCAAGGATTTATGGTCTCTTCAAATATGGAATCCCTGACATGAATATTTATGAGCCATATGTGTAGCTGAGATCATAAAGGGATTGCATAGCATATATGAAGTCCTGTGTTGGATCCCAATACTTAATGAAACCTGACATGATGATAGGCACCTATAATCTTTGCACGCAAATGTGGAAGAGGAAAGATAAACTGTTCAAGGCCATCTCAGGCCATTTAATCAATTTTAAATCATCCTCGGATATATGGTACACTTTTTAAAATGTCTCTAAGCCTTAGTTTCTTTAAAATATAAGCAAACTTTATATATTCTATGTAAATATTCTATCTACAGAGCAGTATTTCTGCAAATGCCTTTCCAAGAGCAGAAATATCATCATTACCACGGAGCCAGTGAGAGACATACACTATTAGGCCCTACTTCAGACAGAAGGGAATATAAACCATGGGGGTTGGGACACAGCAGTTGACATATAATAAGCACTCAAGTGATTTTAATTCATGTGCAAGTGTTGAGAAATTTCTCAGAATGAGCCAAAAGTGATGGAGCATATCTCAGTGCAGGGAGTACCTCATTATAAGTACTTGAAGCAGCTTATGATTGTGTGATACCTCGGCCTTTGTACTGTATTCACTAATAGCTAATCTTAGGAGTTTATGAAAGGTACTTAATAATCTCTAATTGTAACCTTTGTCCACAACTGATAATGGCAATCTCTAATAGTTGTTTGCTATGGGCTTCATGCATGCTACTTAATCTGATATGTTTTCATATTTTTTATTTTATATGTTCTCTTAGGTAAGAAGTTTAATCTTTTGGACACTAATCTCTTATACAAAACATCTGAATTTTATTGTAAAAGTATTATGCAAAACAACTAAGAAAACATTTATAAGATTTAGCACTCTTCCCTGAAGAATGGTGTGTGTGTGTTTTTTTTTAACTTAGTATTATCGGTTAGCAAATTTTGAAACACTACTCACTTGTTCTCTTGCATTAAACCACTTAGTATTTGACATACTTAATTAGGTTACATAGTGGGTCTCTGAAAATGAGTATGTCCAAAACCAAGAACTGATATGCATTCTGTCTCACTTAAAGCAGTGGAAAACACTGTTCTCATTTTTTGTACTATCTTGGTGATTTTCAGTACTTGTTCAAGTAGGACTTGTGGGTCATGCTTGGGTCTTCTCTTTCTCTATATACCATATTACATATGTGATCTTTCAAAATATTCTTGTTTTGCCTTTCTTCAAAAACCTGACTCAGTCTACTCTCTGTGCCACCTGCACTTATCTTTCTTTCAACAGCCACCTAATGTGTTCATTTTTAGAACTTGACTTCCTTTGATAACTCTCCACCCCAAATATTAATCCTGACACTTTACACATAGTTAATTTTTGGACAGCTATGAGGTATTCTGTCCTGCAATGCTAACCCTGTTTAATCACTCAATGCCACTCCTTCTGGCAAGACAGGCATATTTCTACACAAGCCCTTTGCCTTTTGCTAATGTCTCTATTTATAAAGTTGTTTTTTTCTGGAAATTTATGTATGTAGACCTCTATGTTACTTACTCAACTGTCAAATTCTCATTAAAAGCTCTTTTAACTTCTGTCTTAAGATCATACCTTCCTATTTATTCTTCTTTTGTTTTGCTTCCTCCTTCTAACTTATCATCAGGTACTTCATAATACTATTTAATACTGTGCAACCAGAATGTAAACTCCATATATAGAAGGAATGCTCATAGAAGCCAATATAGAATGTCATGTGATACATGACAAGAACTCAATAAACATTTATTGAGTTAAGCATGAAGTATTAGGAGACTGATCATTGGAATAGTATGCAGGAAATTAAAGATCAGTGATATTGTTAGGTACTATAAAAATTCTTACTAGGAACTATTCTTTAACAAGTGTGGAAGACAGCCTTCTGTTGCTGGGATATATTTCCAGACCTGACAATTGATGGGAGGAAGAAGGGATTTATTTGAAGCTTACAGATCCAGGGGAAGTTCCATGATGGCAGAAGAAGCTTGCCCACTTTCACAGGTCCAAGCAGGAGAGAAAAGAAAGAAAATGCAACCAACACCAGCAGAGGAACTCTGGGTAAAGTTCAAGCACTTTGCATATCTTTACACTGGAATTCCAAATCCACCAGCACACCTTAGGGATACACCCTAGGATCTACCCACAGTGTCACCTCCTCCAGCCAGGTTGCTGCAGATCTACATTAAAAACTTTAGTAAAACCCTGAATAGATTGGGGACATCTATTCAAACTATCACAAGTATAATAAAAAAAATATGTAATAAAGTCCAAGCCAGTTGCTAATACTATGTACATTCCCATGTATAAAATACATGCTATGGGCTATACCACTTCTAATTTTTTTGCACTATTTTTAAAATAATTTTTAATTTTATTTATATTATTCTAATTTTACATTCACATTTGTGACACCATTATCCTCCTCCCTGTCCTCCCCCCCAAAGGGATCCTCATCAATGGGGAATGTTGGTCTTGTACTGTGGGGGTAGTCAAAAATTATGAGGGATAGGCCAAGTCTCTGTGCATAATAACCCAAATTGTGGCTCTAACACTCTTTCTACCCCCTCTCCCATGAATTTCTCTGAGCCACATTGGGATCATTTTAGTTCTAATTCCTTTGTGTCTCTGGATATCTAGCTTAGTAGGAGGAGTTGGATGTTCGCTGTGTTTATCTCGTTCAGTCTTTTTCTGGTATCATGTTCACCAAAAAAAGCTATACTCAAGCCAGGTGTGGTGGTGCACGCCTTTAATCCCAGCACTCAGGAGGCAGAGGTAGGAGGTTCGCCGAGAGTTTGAGGCCACCCTGAGACTACATAGTTAATTCCAGGTCATCCTGGACCAGAGTGAGACCCTACCTTGCAAAAAAAAAAAAAAAAAAAAAAAAAGCTATACTCTTGCCCTTTCCCCACATTACTCTATGGTTTCAGCTGGTGAAGTGTGATAGGCTTATCCTTCCTTCAGGTTCGTCATCCATCTGAAAAAGATAAGCAAATTTTCCAATGGAGAGAGAAGTTAGTACTAGATAGATGGAATGGCCATAGTTATTTTTGAGAGAATTTTATATGTGTAGGCACTCTTCTAGCCCACATTTGGTGGGAGCTTGATCTTGGAGACTGGGATCATTTTTTGTACATGGTTTTGACTTATTTCCTAATTCCAGCAATGAGTTCCATTCCACTGAGTGGATCTATTAGTCAAATTAAGAGCAGTTGGTTACCCACCCAGGCTTTGTGCCACTACTGCACTTATTTGAGGATTGTGTCATGTTGTTTCCAGCTGGGTAGCTTAAACTGCAAGTTGTTTGGACAGATGTTGGTCATTTTCCCCCAGTTGCTCATGTAGCACCCTCTGGCACTAGACTAGCTAACTGTTTGGGGACTGACCCTCTTCCAGATTCCAACCAGGTCTCTCCATGTTTTGTCTCTCCCACCTATGCTATCTTCGACAGTAGGGTCTTACCCTTAACCTTTTGTGGGGCATCAAGAACTCTGACAGAAATTTGTCTTTTATGGGAAACCTTGTAGGTCTCTCAGATCAACATCTCATCGTGAAAGTTAACCACATGCTGGTACTGGGAGTTATAAGTCAGTGTGAAGGAAGGTGAAGGAAGGAAAAGATAGGTAATGTAAAAGAGAAACTGAGTATAGAGAGGAGAGGGAGAGAGAGAGAGAGAGTATGAGAGAGAGAAACAGGAAAAGATTAAGGTTGGTCTTCATGATGTTCTCTCCAGCTCCCTGTGGTTCAGGTGTTCCCTCTGTGGGCCTGCTGAAGGACCAATGTTTTAGCCTGTTGCTCAGCCTATAGAATTTTATAGTACCATTTCCTTTTGGGTACCTATTTGTGTCTCCCCCCTTACCCTCCCTCCCACCATCTCACTCCCTCCCACCCATACCCTTCCCCCAATCACACCCTCCCTATTATGTGGTCCTCAGGGTACTTATTTAAGTTTGGCAGCATCTCAGGTGAATTCAGGTTAGGAAGTACAAATGAATGAGACCCTGAGACAATTATCTTTTTATGATTGGGTGAGTGCTGGTCCTTTTCCTTCCACCACCGGCAGGTAGAGCGGAAGAGAGAGAGAGTCGGGCCAGCTGCTTCTCTCGAGGCTGAGCGGGATGGCGGGTGTCAGTGACTCAAAAAACCTCCCCAAGCCACCAGGGAAAAGAAAACCACATTGAGCCGGGAGACCGTCTGGGGCAGAAATCTCTCCATTTATTGTCATGGGAAGGTGTTTATATACTTTGAGAGAGGGTGGGAAAAAGGATGAGATAAAGGTGTAAGGGCCAATAGTATTTCACCACATCAGCAGTAGCTGGGCAGAGGCAATTTCAGCTTAGGTGCTGAGTCACTCCAAGGACAGGTCGCAAAACTCTACTCAGGCTCCGGAAGTTCGACTAGGCCTCACCAGGAGTAGGCCAAGTATAAACTGGCTGGGCTAACCACTAGGCTTCACACCGGGCAGGGCCCTTTTGTTTTTGTAAGAATGGTGGACGGTCATGGCCTCTGTCCTAGGTTGTCCCCCTCTGGGAATCTTACCCGTCACTGAGGACCATGCCTCTAGCCCATTGACCACTCCACGCCCTGTCTTACGTTGTCTCAGCCTGTCTGAGATCTTACCCATCGATGGTTCAATGGAGGGCGGGGGAGGGATGTTAGGTGGATAGCCAGTAAGCGGAAAAGCCATTTCCTTTGAGTCGCAAACCTGTGGTGCCTTGACCTGATGAAGTTTAATTGTGACCTGATGAAGTTTAATTGCCTCAAGCTGTTGGTGAATGAATTGTGTAATCTTATTAATTACACAGGGCCTGAGAGTGAGGATAAGAAGAAGGAGGGGTTCAGAGGGAGGGAGAAGGTAGGGTAAAGAGCAAGAAGAAGAAGGGGTCCAAGGGGAGGGAGAAGGTAGGGTAAGAAGCCATGTAAGTTCATCCACAACAGGCTGTCTTGGAAGTCCTGTCTCCTCTTCTGTAAATCTTTCTGGAGCTTTTCTGGCTTCATTCAGGTCTAGTAGCATCCACACCTTCAGTTGTTTCTGGGGAAGAAACAGAGGCATAGTTCTCAGGGGTGGGATACTCCTTGGATAATTGATTATTATTGTCCCCTTGTTGGGGTAAATATTTTAAGTCTCTTGCTGGTACCCAAATAGTTTTTTTTTTTTCCTCTTGAGGAAAGACACATCCAAATCCTCTCCCTGCTGTGAGGAGGGGGTCTGGTCCCTTCCAGGCCCCAGTTAATGGGTCCCTCCATTTGACCCAGATGGAGCTGTAGGTGACAGCTGAGGTCCAATGTTTTTGAAAAGGGGACAAGTGTCTATCTTCTTTAGAAAAATTTAAAATATTTAGGGTTAATAATGCCTTTTTTAGTTGGTCATGTGGGGGTAGGGATTCCCCCTTTTGTTTTTGTAATTGAGACTTGAGAGTTTGATGATATCTTTCCAAGATGGCCTGGCCCCACAGTTTATATGGGATGCCTGTGGAAAGTAAGATTTTCCAGGTTTGGAGGAAATCTATAAAAGTCATGCTTATGAAGCAGGGACCACTATCAGTTTTGATTTGATTTGGCAATCCAAGGGTGGCAAAGCATTGAAGCATATGGTTAATAGCATGTTTAGTTTTTTTCCCCGGCATGTGCCGATGCCCAGCAAGCATGGGAGAAAGTATCAACTGAGAGAAAAATATATTTAAGTTTTCCAAATGCAGAATAGAGTGTAAAGCCAATCTGCCAAAGGTGATTAGGGCGTAGCCCTTGAGGATTGACTCCTGTAGTTTGAAGAGGAGGTACCTGGGGCAAAGGCTGACAGGATTTGTAAGTTAATTTTTTAATATGGAGTTGGGGTTTGACAGGAGAGACAGTATTAAGGAATAACATGGAGCCCAAAATCTTGAAGGGAGAGGCAGTTTGAATCTTTTCTGGAGACACCTGTAAAATGGCAAGGCATTTAGCAGTGAGGCCTTGGAGATCAGATGGGTTGGAATGACCTAAAATAATAACAAAACATTAGGATGATTAATTAAGGAAGAAAAGATATGAGATATGTATTTTTAGGGTCAATCCAGGGCTGACAGTTAGCAGTTTTCCATGATGTTGAAGCTTATAGATCTAGGGGAAGTTCCATACTGGCAGAAAAAGTTGGCCTGTCTTTATAGGGCCAAGTAAAAGAGAAGAAAGAAATTAATTAGTCATATAGTACATAGAGTAAAATTATTGTAGTCAAGCCACAGTAAGTTTTAGGAATTTTTGTTAGGCACACTTTGTATATCTTTACAATGGAATTTTAAATTATTATCACACCTTAAAATTGGCCCCCATTGATATTGTCTCTAGTAAGGTGATTGTAGATGTAAATTATAAACTAATAAAATATTGAATATATTGGGGGACATGTATTTAAATTACCACATTTTGTCCCTTGCTTTTAATAGATTTATAATAACAGTAACAATAATAATAAAATCAAACAAGTTAATTTGCATAAGGCATAGTAAGGAGAGACTAGAACAATTTAAATTTAACCACCATTAGCCGTCATTAAACTTTTGTAGTAACCAGAGACTGACAGTTTTTAGGTTTTTTAATTTTGTCCCTCCAGCTGGGCAGAGTTGTAAGGGAAAACTTTAATCCCAGGCCAACATTGTATTACCGATTGAGTTAGTTGGGCTTAGACTTATGTTTTATGAATTGAGCTAGGCGAGCAGAGAGAGAGAATGGGCGTGCCAGGCCTTTAGCCACTGTAAGTGAACTCTAGATGCATGTGTTTACTTGTGCATCTGGTTTACATGGTGTGGTAGTTTGAATATATGTCCCCCAATATATTCAGTGTTTTACTTTATAGTTTGCATCTGCAATCACCTTGCTAGAGGCAAGGTCACTGGGGGCTGGTCTTAAGGTGTGGTGATGGGTTTGAGATTCCATTGTAAAGATATGCAAATGTGTCTAGCAGGAGTTCCTGAAGTCTGCTGTGTGACCTTTTGGCTGTAGTTTGTTTTGCTCTGTGTGCTGTGGTGGCTGGTTGGCTTTTGCTCTCTCTGTTTGGCCCTGTGGAGAGCAGGCCGTTTCTCCTGCCTTTATGGAACTTCCCCTGGATCTGTAAGCTTCAATAAATAATATCCCTTCCTCCATAACTGTGCCTGGTCTGGAAGTTCATCTCAGCGAACCTGAAGCTGTCTGCAACAGTAAAGTGGTACCGAGGAGTGTGGGGTGAGATGAACCAGATCGTGTGGATATTCATCTTTTACAACCTTTGTTTTGGAGGAATGGGCATGGACTTGGTGCTTGCAACTGAAGATGCCTTCTGGAGTGGTAAGCCAAGTTTTATGGACTATTCTGATGAGAGTTTGAGAATGCTAAATGCAGACTGTACTGAACTTCGAGGCTTGGCTTATGAGCTTTCTAAGGGGAAGGAAAGACTGCAGAGGACTTTGTTGGAATTGGGCTACTGGCATAAGGGATGGCTACGTTCTGCTATCCAGGTCCGGAAAGTTTGATCAAGGTTAAATTTGTAATGGACTGATGTGCTTGGCTAAAGATATCGGACTGAAATTTTAAGATTTTTGAGTTGGAAAACCTGAAGCAAGCTAAAAGTAGAGGCACTGAGACTGGTTTTGGTTAAGCTGCTATTGTCTACACATTAGCAATCTTAAGGAAGGTGGAAGGAAGGTGGCCTGACTTGATTTACATTAAAACAATGGAGAGGATGCCTGAGGAAAGACTGTTAGAAATGCAAACTTTTGGAAAGAGTGTTTACTGGAGAAGGAACCTGCTTTTCAAGGCTCTGATTTATTTTGTCCCTGGATTAAGAATATGGCTGTGTCCTGCACACCTGGTATTAGTTTTGGAAATATGAAAAATGCATAGAATGGTCATGAGTTGCACACCTGGTTCCAGGAGCCGCTGCTGAGATGCGGCATGAAGCAGGGCATGAAGACCCTCAGGAATAGGCTGGAAGAGCCTTTGGAAGATGGACTGTGGGTTGCATGGAGACCTGAAGATGTTTTGGATATACCAGGACTGTGCAAAAGGACTACCATGGAGTGCAGTGTTGAACTGGGATGGAAGTTTTCCCTGGCGACTCTGCCCAGCTGGAGGGGCGGAATTGGTAAACATGGAGACTGTTAGTCTCTGGTTATACTGAACTTGAACTGCAGAAGTTTGATGATGGCTGATGGTGATTGAGTTTGCATTGTTTTAGTCTCTCCTTGCTATTCCTTATACAGTTAAAAAAATGTTTACTCTGTGCCTTTACATGTTGAAAGTATTTAACTTGTTTGATTTTACAGGACTCACTATCTTAAGTTGATCAAGACTGTGAGAACCTTTGAAATTGGACTGAGTACAATTTACAATGTGTGATAGTTATAAATCTATTGGGGGCCAGGAGCTAAATATATTGGGGGCCAGGGGCGGAATGTGGTAGTTTGAATATATGTCCCCCAATATATTCAGTGTTTTACTTTATAGTTTGCATCTGCAATCACCTTGCTAGAGGCAAGGTCACTGGGGGCTGGTCTTAAGGTGTGGTGATGGGTTTGAGATTCCATTGTAAAGATATGCAAATGTGTCTAGCAGGAGTTCCTGAAGTCTGCTGTGTGACCTTTTGGCTGTAGTTTGTTTTGCTCTGTGTGCTGTGGTGGCTGGTTGGCTTTTGCTCTCTCTGTTTGGCCCTGTGGAGAGCAGGCCGTTTCTCCTGCCTTTATGGAACTTCCCCTGGATCTGTAAGCTTCAATAAATAATATCCCTTCCTCCATAACTGTGCCTGGTCTGGAAGTTCATCTCAGCGAACCTGAAGCTGTCTGCTACACATGGGTACTGGAGAATTGAGCCTCGATTCGGGGTCCTTAGGCTTTGCAGGCAAGCGCTTAACCACTAAGCCATCTTTTTAGCCCCACATTAATGGGACGGCAGCGAAAGGTGGGACAATGGTGTGTAGGATATAGCCATATGGACTTGAAAAACAGTTTTTTTTTTTTTTTTTTTTTTTTATTATTTTTTATTTTCTCTAGCAGGGCAATTTGAATGTCCCCGGCCTTTTTTTTTTTTTTTTTTTTTTTTTTAAGTTGGGACATTTAGTTAAGAGTATCGAGGGAGTGTCCAGAGGCAAAGGGGCGGGGTCGGCAGCGACTAGCCTCATGGCAGACCGCCCGCCTGTTCTTAAGATATTTTTAAAGTAAGTTAGGAGCCCGCCCACCTGCCTTCTCCCCGCTGGCCTTCCTTAAGTTTGCTAATGTGGTTGACAAAAGTAGCTCAGTAACCTGGAATTAGCCTTAGTATCTTTATAATGTTAATTTGTTTGAGGTTTTTTAACTTAAAATCTTAGTCCGATATCTTTAGTTAAGCACATTAGTTCACTATGAGCACAATTGTCTTAGGCGGTAGTTACAGTTGAAAAGACAGCGGGCGGTGGCGGCTTGGGTGGAGGCCTTGGGAGGAACGAGATTTTAAAATTCAGTTTTAGTTTTTTCTTATAGTTTTTGTTAAGGGCAAAAATGAACTTCTCCACGGAAAAGCCTTTAAGGCTGTCAATTAAGGCAAGGAGGATTAAATTAATCCATGGGGCTAAAACAAAACTTTCGTCCCAAGAGTCATGGAGGTTTTTTTGTTGTACTTTTAAGCCACACTGTAGGAGGAGTTTTTGTAATAGTAGGGCAATAGTAATATATATGAGTACAACATAAGCATAAAGGCCCAAAAAATAGTTAAGCATGTTGTAGAATTAAGTTTAGATTTAGATTTGTGATGGCCAGTGAGCCTGTGCCCTTATGGGACGGCTCGATGAAAACAAACACAGTGCAGCTGGGAGCAGAACTCCCCATCAGGTTTGTTTTGTTTTTTGGGACAGAGTTTTTATTTAAATGAGGAGGCAAAACGCTTAAAGTCTTCTCTAGGTTTGTCCACGTGGTGAGTCTCCTCTAGATCTATCCACATGGTGAGTTTTTTTTTTTTTTTTTTTTTTTTTTTTTTTTAGGTTTGTCCACATGGTGAGACTTTACCCACATGGTGAGTTTCTTTTTTTAGGTCTGTCCATATGGTGAGTCTCCTCTAGATCTATCCACATGGTGCGTCCGCCATGAAATGACGCTTAGAAATGGCGGCACTGCAGAAGCGGTTTGTCGGCAACCTGGAAATGAAAGGAAAGAAAGGAACGAGAAGATGTTGAAGTAAGCACAGATTACAGAAACAAAGGTTAGAATATTAAATATGAAGATTACCTCATAACTTATGAGGATACACCCGTCAGCAGTCCGGATTAGCCCGTCAGCTTAATTTTGTATTTTTCCTTCATCACGAGGACATCAGTTCATAGTCCGTAGGTTCCTTTACCCCTAGTTTCCCAGGTAGTTTTGTTTCCTCACAAGGGGCACCAGTTGTTGGGCCCCACACTGGGCGCCAATTGCCGGTCCTTTTCCTTCCACCACCAGCAGGTAGAGTGGAAGAGAGAGAGAGTCGGGCCAGCTGCTTCTCTCGAGGCTGAGCAGGAAGGTGGGTGTTGGTGACTCAAAAAACCTCCCCAAGCCACAGGGGAAAAGAAAACCACATTGAGCCAGAAGACCGTCTGGGGCAGAAATCTCTCCATTTATTGTCATGGGAAGGTATTTATATATTTTGAGAGAGGGTGGGAAAAAGGATGAGATAAAGGTGTAAGGGCCAATAGTATTTCACCACGTCAGCAGTTGCTGGGCAGAGGCAATTTCAGCTTAGGTGGGGAATCACTCCAAGGACAGGTCGTAAAACTCTACTCAGGCTCCAGAAGTTCAACTAGGCCTCACTGAGTAGGCCATGATGGCTGGGCTCCTTGTTTCACCATTTTGAGGATGATCTGTTCCTTGTTTGACCATTTTTTTTTGTATTTCATCTTTTCTTGCTGCTATGTAGAGTTCCATAGTATAGATATACCACATCATTGTTATCCATTCATCTAATGATGGACATCTGGGTTGATTCCAGCTCTAAGCTATTATGAATTGAGCAGCTATAAATATGGTTGAGCATATCTCTCTGATCTGAGGCTTGGAGCCTTTAGGATAAATGCCCAGTAAGGGAATAGCTGGATCTTCTGGTAGGTCTATGTTCATCCATTTCAGGAGTCTCCATATAGCTTTCCATAATGATTGTACCATTTTACATTCCTACCAACAATGAAAGCGTGTTCCTATTTCTCCACAGCCTCACCAGCTTTTGTTTTGTTTTGTTTTCTTTTCTTTTTTTTTTTTTTTTTTTTTTTTTCTTTCTTTCTTTCTTTCTTTCTTGGAATCTCATAGTTGTTTTAATTTGCATTTCCCTGATGCTTAGGGATGTTGAACCCATCACACCTCACCAGGACACCAGTTGAACCCATAGAATAATTGGGGAAATGAGCAAGAGTGCTGCTTTCTCATCGAACCTGGTATCAGCAGAGGGGTGAAGGAGATAGACACAGAGAACACTCAACCTCTACCAAACCAGAGATCCAGAGACACAGAGACTCCCATGACCTCGTCACTGAAATAGACCTAAAATAAACCCAACAGAGCTTAGGGAAATTAGCGGAAAGCAGGTGGAAAGATTATTAGAGCCATAAGTTGGGTTATTATTCACAGAGACATTGCCTCACCCCCATAACTGATGGCCATCACCACAATGCAAGACCCATAATCCCCGAGGGGGGAAGGCAGGGAGAAGGCTAACGATGATACCATCATGGCTCTATGCACATTATATAGGTAACTAATACAAAATATATGTATAAAAAAATAAAAAAAAAGTTCTAATTTTTTTGATTTAATATACTGAAAGTGCTTGCTAAAAATCAATGGAAATCCTTGAAGAAATATTAAATTAGGCTAGTCTTCATGAGTGATACAATTTTGAGTATTAAATTAAGTTAATTTATAATTCAAATTTTGTTTGCAAAGAAATTGATTTCTATTAATATCAATTGGGGAGTTATAACAGATATATAATATGGGGTTGATAATCCACCATGTGTCAGAAGAAAAAGTAAATAAAAACCAAATCAAACCCCCAATATAATACAAAACAACAACCACAAAAATCAATTTATGGAACATACTTTTACAAAATACAGGGCTCCAGTGATGGTGTAGTAGTTACAAAGGATGCAGGTTTGATTTCCCAGGACCCATGTAAGCCAGATGCACAAGGTGACACGTGTCTGGAGTTCATTTTCAACTGTTGGAGGCCCTGGTGCCCACATTCTCTCTTTCTAACTACCTCTTTCTCTCTCTCCCAAATAAATAAATATTAAAAAAAAAAAAAATCCAACTCTATTTAGGAAAAGGAATGTTGTAAAGATCTTTAAAAACATTTTAGTTAAAGTGCTACCAGTTCCCCAAAATTCAGTCCACAAATGCCAGTGGAACAATTTTCCATGCCATTGAAACAGTAAGGCATTTTAGAGATGAAATATTTGTTGAGGATTATTTAAGACAAAAGCATTTGAATTTCAAGAATGAAATACAGCTGGTAAAAAATTGATTGGACAATGAAGAGGTCTTTACTACAAACAAAAGACTCCATTACACTTTAGTAACACTTATAAAGAAATTAACATTCATTAAGTTCTATTATAAATAAATTCTATTACCTCTAATTTATATACTAATTCTAATTTTAAAATGAAATATAATTATATAATAATTTTGAACATAGATCTGGACAAGAATACATTTTTTTTTCCCTATATTTGTCAGATTTCCACTTTGAATGTCCATGAATTCATCCGAGAATATAAATCCCCTCATGCAGTGACCTGGGAAGAAAAATATATGGAAATTTATTAGCTACCACTACTTTACAACAGAGTTAAAACAATCTAGTAAAAAGAAAATACAGTTTTAGATATATTTAGAAGAGCTGATTAAATTAAATTAAAAACTTTTTTTTTTCAAATATGTTTAACTTTGAAACAAAATACTAATTATTACATAGAAACATTAAGTGAATATAAAGTTGCTTGGGTTCAAATCTAATATAGTACATTATCAGATTTAAGTGACTTACTGAGCATATCTCATCAGCATCTGATGATCATGAAAACTAGCAGGTATGTTTTTCTTAGTGAAAAATGATAATCTTAAATTATTTAATGGGATTTCAGAAAGAACATGCAGACAATACTGATTGGCATGAATTTAAGCCTACTGCAAGATTGTAGTCATGTTCAAATCTATGTTGATAAATGTACTACAATGAACTGTTTCCACATTGGTGTTTAGCTGTTATCACTGTAGTTCTGTGAATAGATTTTTTTGCCTTCTAAAAATGTTCACTTCACACTTATTAGATGTAAATGAGGCTTACTAGCATATTTGATACATTTACTTACAATTATAAAAGACATTTCTTTTCATTTATCAACATGTTTTCTTTTAATGGGAGGTGTTTATAATTTAAATTAAAAATATGCATATATATTGAACTAATTTATCTCATGCATTAATTCACTTTTTGTACATTGAAAAGAGAAACTGAAGAATTATCAATCACACAGGAACAGTAAGGGATGTGGTAAAGTGATTAGAAATAAAATAATCATATTCCCTTCATATTTTTTATTTAGTATTATGTGTAAATTGGAAATATATACATATATATATATATATATATATATATATATATATATATATATGATCAAGTAAACATATGAAGATGTATAACATCTAAACACACAGTATATTTTAAGATGTTATTACATTTAATGTCTCTTAAACTGAATATTCTGAAATGATGAAATGACACTGCTATTGTAATATTTAGTGCTATAAAGAAGAAATATCTATTATTTTAGCAAGGCAATAGTTTTTGAAGTTAATAGTTTAATTATTTTTAATTTTATTACAAATATAAAATACTTTGGAAATTACTTGTTCATCAAATTTAACAAACAATTTTTATAGAAACTTTTTGTCACCCATTTGCTGCAAAGTTTGTAGTAAAACTATAAAAGCCTCAATGGCTTTTAAAAATATATTTAAATAAAATTGTTGATTATTTTATCAATGATGAAGGTATGAATTCACCTTGAAAATTTCATTTCTGTGGCAATATAAAATTATAGAAATAACTTTGTATGATGATGTCTACTGTGTAGATCAAGGAATAAAAACTTTTCTAAATAAATGATATGGTAAACTGGTAACATATGCAGTTACTACTCATAGTATATCCTTTAAAAGAAAAAGAAACTAAGAAATTAAGATATTTTTTTAACCTAACTACCATCTTCATTATTAGAACAGCATTTATTCTTTTTGCAAAATTATTCCCAATCACTAAGCATTAATGGAACAAAATAACTTTGTGTGAGTTCTAATTTTGTATTCAAGAAATAGTCTACTCAGAGTCAAGGGGTGACTCTCAATTCTTAATGAGTGACACATTCCTTTCAACATTATACTAAAATTATTTTTTGAGAACAACATGATTTAGTTTCTGTAGGAACTGCAGCAGTCAAGAATATTAAAATAATCAGGGAGTAGTGTACTACTGAGGGCCATCCATTTTATCAAGCTGGCTAATGGAGAAATTTGTATCCAGGGTGCCTTCATGATATACTCTTTTGATATCTTAGAATTCCTAGAAAAATGTTGGGAAAGCTCTTTATAGCATTCCTACAAAATGATAAATTTATGGGGAGAAATGTTTTGCATAAAAATGAATAAGACACTGTAAGTTCTTTTAAATGACTTTGACAAGTAAGAGTAATAAAAAAAAAAAAAAAAAAAAAAACCTACACAGTGTCTTAGGATATATGGCAAGATTCTTTTTTTTTTTTTTTTTAGAGCAAGAGAGAGAATTGGAGCATCAGGGCCTCAGCCACTGCCATCCAATTCCAAATGCCTGCACCACCTAGTGGGCATGTGAGACCTTGCACTTGTATCACCTTTGTGCATCTGGCTTGCCTGGATTTGGTGGAAGATGGAACATGGGTCCTTAGACTTTGCATGCTGGTGCCTTAACCACTGAGCAATCTCTCCATATGTTTTAATAATATATAAAATATAAAAGTCTTTGAAATGTAATTTGGGAAATTATTATAATAATTGCTTAATATGTCTACATGTTTTATATGTCTCATGTTACATGACTATTTCTCATTTAATTATAAAAATGTTAGTTTACAGAAAACCAACATTGAAAACAGACCTGTCAGCTGAGCTCAAAGGCAAGCTGTTCTGAGGGAAAAGGGAGATTAGAATCAAAGGTAACATGCAGATGTTGGGTGACAGGCTAGGCAGGAGGCTTCAAATGTCCAGAATATGGTTAATACTCAAAAGAGGAGAAAGTTTCACTTATACAAGAGGAATAATTTGTTTGTATTTTTATTAAGAAGCTTTGTAAAACACAATGGACACAGTAAAATATAATGTGGTATCTATATTTCAAAATACCTAGGGGGGACATTTGAACATTCTTAGTATAAAATGTGATATTTTAGGTGATTACAATTTGTCATGTTTAACTATTCCATGTTATACTAAAACATCATGAATTATATGAGTTTTTGTCATAAACATATGTGACAAGATCTTGGCAACTTACAATGAAATCTTCTTTTAAAATCACAATTACTTATAAAACCTGAGAGGCCACTGAGACACATTAAAAAGTGCTTTTCCTCCTTTCATCTTGGAGACACATTGTATGCTGATCTCAATGACAATTCAATTGGGAACTATAAAACAGTAGTTTATGAAGTTTTTCTTTTTTTCTTTTTGTTTTTCTAAAATGCAAGGAAGAGTAAGAATTTTTTTTTTTTTTTCTGAAAGGAAGAAAAGTTTGTGAATTTAAGGACTGGCAGAATATTGACTGGAATTTCTGAAAATTGACTAGATGTCACAAAGTATATAGTGAATTGACATTACACAAATAAGATCAGACAGAGGTGAAGACAAACAGAAATAAAAAAAATAAATAAAAAAAAAAAACAAAGAAGCCTGGAGTAAGTTAATGTTCATAAAATCACTTGGATAACAGACTATTTAAGAAAAAAAAAATAATTCCACCAACATTCAGATTGCATGGTTGTTGGACAACTTCATGAACGATGACATCCCTCTTGACACTGGGGTGCCCCATCATCTGACAATCAGTCTAACTCTGGCTTGACTTTGACCACAAAATCAGTTTCCTCCAAAAGAATGGTACTAAATCTTCTGAGATCACTATAGTGAGGGATTTGATTCCACCTCAGACTTTCAATATACTTTTATGCATGTCATCTTGTCACTTGGGCACTGAATCCAATGTGGATGTTCTGGGTCTTCTTGAAAGAATTTAAAAGCTGATTCAGAAGAGAACTGGAGGACAATTTTATAGAATTAAAGAGAATGCAAATGGGACAGCAAACTAGAGACTGCAAATGGGACAGCAAACTAGAGACCTGGGCCGCTGCAGGTGGAAGGAGATGGTAAGGGACAGAGAGAAGTAAAAGGGCATAACATGGAATACAAGTGGACATACAAGAAAAAATAATAAGAGAACTGTAATTTTTCCAAAAAAGAGACAATTCTTCCCACCTTTCAGGGTAATATGAACCTCGGGGATAAAAGCTGTGTCTTACCCTTTCAGACCAAACAAGACTAAAATATTTAACCATTAAATTATTTGATAGCCTTATAGTCAACTCAGAAATGGTCAGAAGACCCAGAACTCAGTATATGTCTGAGATAGTAATTATAATGCCTTGATGGAACTGGGTGATAAAAGGAAAAGTGTATGCTGGAATGGGAAGGAGACAAGAGGTGAATATGATCAAAGAATTGTATCCACATAAATGAAATGGTCAAAAATATTAAATAATTTAAAAATAATAAATGTTTAAAAAGACACATTTATGTTTTATATGTTTTATTTGATTGTTTTTTATATCCTGACTACATAAAGTTCTCATGAATTTGTTCAGTATTCCACTTAGAAATAATAATATATTTTTTTTGAAAACTTTTTATTTTTATTATTTTTGGAGAGAGACAGAGAGAGAGAGAGAGAGAAAGGAAGACAGAGATGGGCGCTCCAGCAGTGTCTCAGCTGCTGCGAACGAAATCCAGATGTGTGTGCCCCTTGTGGTCAAGTGTGGCATTGCACCCTTGCGTCACTTTGCATCTGGCTAAACGTGGGACCTGGAGATTGGAACCGCTGGAGATTGGAACCAGTGTTCTTAGCCTTAGGAGGCAGACACCTTAACCCCTAAGCCATCTCTCCAGCCCAATAATATAATTTTTGTGCGAGAATAGCTACTTTCAATTTTACCCATTTTGTGATTCTCTTATGAATCTCCATCTTTATTTTGTTAGACTTTTCTTAGAATAACCTTTGAACTTGTACATTATTTTTACTATCATGAAATTGGTTACTCTTAAGATTTCATGAAGATTTATTGCTGAAAAGCTGATTAATTTATATTCTCCCTTATTTTCCTACAAGTGAAGGGCTTTAAAATATAGCCACTGTGTTTTCACCCCAAATTACCTTGTCCCTCACACAGTAGTTCCAAAATCTTTTATGTATTAATCTTTTTCTTTGGATTTTCTGTTAGTGTTGCTATCTCCATCATAATGAAAACCAAATTAGTTCCCTAGAAATATAATTATGGGAATTTCTGAGGTTTAATTATAAGAAATTATGTTTTTACACTGTACTTATATATGAAACCTGATTACATAATTATTTTTCCTCAATGCTTTAAAGACAGAATCCTATTTCCTTTTATTGTGTTCCTGGAACACATTTTCTTTTATGTTCATACTTATACAGGAAGCAAACTGTAGTGTGGATGAGCCTAATACTGTGCAAGTCTTCTGTAGATAGGCAGTTGGCTATAGTCATGAATGAGATGGACACTTCCATATCTGAAAGACAGCATTGCAGAGCACTTTTCTCCATCCTCCACCTCTTACATTCTTTCTGCCACACTTTCTGCATTGTTTTCTGGCCTTAGAGGGCACGGTAAAGACATCTGGTTGAGCATTGAGCATGCGGCAGTCATTTGCTCTGAGCACTCTGATAAATTTTGAATCACCACAGTAGTCACCAGCAACTGCAATAAGAAGCTTCTCTAGGGATGGAGACATGCTCAGTTAAAGGTACTTGCTTGCAAAGCCTGAAATCCTGCATTCAATTCCCTAGTACCCACATAAAGCCAGGTGTACAAAGTGGCACATACATGTGCAGTTTGTTTGCACTGTTAGGAAGCTGTGGGACATACATATTTAATCTCTGTATCTCTTTTGCTCTGTTTCTGCCTCATAAATAAAATTATTTTCAAAAAAGCTTCACTTACTAAAGCTGAGAGCAGCACTAATCTATGGGCATTAATATAAATATTTAAAGGGAAATTTTATAAACAGAAAATTACCATTTGAACCAAACAAGCTACATCCTAAGTCCTATGAGCCAACCACCTCCACAGCCACAAGGCTTTACCTAGGTTTTCAATATCAGTCATGAATTCCTGTCCATTGAGCCAATCTCAAATACAATTAGAGAGCAGTTACTGATCCCCAGAAAACACATCCTAGTATTGCACCAGTGGTTACACCTGGCCTGGCTGCTCAGTTTTGTAGATCATGAGGTCCATGCCTGGGTAAGATGGTTGAGAACTTTTTTCCACCATTGAGCTACAAAGCGTGTGATATAGTATCATGGCAGCTAGCCAGCAGAGGGAAAGCTTGAGCTTGTTTCCAACTTGATTTCTCAGTGTCACTACCTTGCAACAGAAGGAAGCAGTGTTCAGAGAAATAGGGTCTGATCACAATACCCTGTATTATTTAGAGGAGTTTTAAGAGTCTCCTTGACCAACAATTCTCTGGAAAGTATCCCACCCCTAGAGCTGGGATTTTCCTGTAACAACTTGTGGCTCTGGGTAAAGCATTAACCATCCATATAGGGTAATTCTGCACAACTCTCTTTTTTGAGTTCTTTTAAATTTTATTTTTACTTATTTATTGAGAGAGAGAAAGAGAGAGGAGAGGAGAGAAAGAGAAAGAGAGAGAGAGAGACAGAGAGAATGGGCATGCCAGGGCCTCCAGACACTGAAAATGAATTCCAGACACATGCGTCACCATGTTCATGTGGCTTAAGTAGGTTCTGGGGAGTTAAACCTGCTCCCTTAGGTTTTGCAAGCAAGTCCCTTTACAACTAAACCATCTTTCCAGGCCCCCAAATTATCTTTTTTAAACTATATATATAAGGTTTTTTTTTTTTTTTTTTTTTTTTTTTTTTGGTTTTCCAAGGTAGGGTCTCACTCTAGCTCAGGCTTACCTGAATTCACTATGTAGTCTCAGGGTGGCCTTGAACTCATGGCAATCCTCCTCCCTCTGCCTCCTGAGTGTTGGAATTAAAGGTGTGTGCCACCATGGCTTAAACTATATTTTTATTTGCCTAGGAAAGGGATAGGTCCTATACAGCTTTTTCATGTCTTTAACTTTGGTTAACCATTCTCTTCCCTCCTCCTCTATCCCTCCACCATGGCTCCACTTAAACCTTTCTATTCCACTCCTCTACTTACATATTTTTTCTTCTTTCCTTAAACCTACCACCTAAATGGTCTGTTTCTAGCTTCCCGGACTATATTGAATCTTACTCCCACTTATATACAAATTTAAAAAAAAATGAAGCTAGGTTCTGCATATGAAAGCATATATGGTGTTTGCCTTTTCTGAGCCAGTAATACCTTAAAATGATATTTTCCATATCTACTTACTTTCCTGCAAATTTCATAAGCATTGTTCTTCATAGCTCTATAAAACCATATTTTGTATATGTACTATATCTTCGTTATCCATTCATCACTTGATGAGCATCTAGGTTGATTCCATTACATAGTTGCTGTGAATAGAGAAGCACTAAATATGCATGAGCAAGTATATTCACAGTAAAGTGTAGAGTCCTTAGGGCAGATGCTCAGGAGTGATGTATCTTATTCCTATGGTAGCTCTCTTTTTAACATTTTGAGATATCTCCACATTAATTTCCATAGTGGCTATACCAGTTTACATTCCCATCCACAGTGAATAAATGTTGCTCTTTCCTCCACACATTTGCCTGTAACTTTGTTAGTTTATTTCTTGACAATAGGCATTCTGAGTGGACTGAGATGGAATCTACAAGTAGTTTTAATTTGCATTTTTCCCATAGCTAAGGTTATTGAACAATTTTAAAAATATTTATTGGCCTTTTGGGGTTCTTATTTTTGAGAACTCTTTGTGCAACTCCATAGCCAATTCTATTGATTGGGTTGTTAATAGCCTATTTTTTAAGTCCCTTT
Organism: Orientallactaga sibirica; assembly: GCA_036365145.1. Classification (NCBI taxonomy): domain Eukaryota; kingdom Metazoa; phylum Chordata; class Mammalia; order Rodentia; family Dipodidae; genus Orientallactaga; species Orientallactaga sibirica. The sequence goes on along the minus strand of JAEOAD010000017.1, from coordinate 9,503,326 downwards.
TCTATAAGAAACCTTTTAAGCTTGATGAGATCCCACTGGTTGTTTATAGGTCTGAGTGACTGGAATTCTACTTAGAAAGTCCTACCTAAGCCTATGTCTTGAAGTGCTTCTCTATTTTTTCCTCTAGAAATTTCAGTGATTAAGGTATGATGTTAAGGTTGTAGTTATGGAGAGAAAAGAAGTGTTGATAAGGAGGACAGAATGTGGAGAAGAGGATGAAAAGATAGGGAGCGTGTAAGAGGTGTATGTGTGGGAACAATAGTACAGAGACCATAATATCATACTGGGTGTGGGAAAATACAGAGCAAACCTAAAATCCAGCTCAGTAAGCACAAAACCATTATGAAATAAGAGTTGTGATTAAGAAAAAGAGACATTACAAGGCATATATATATATATATATATATATATATATATATATATATATATATAGAGAGAGAGAGAGAGAGAGAGAGAGAGAGAGAGATTTAACAAGACCATGCAGACAAGTAAGAATGGTAAATAATAATACTAAATGTCAAATCTAGAAAGGCAGCATTTCTTCCTGGGTAAGATGGATTTTTTTTTTTTTTTATTATTTCCTTCCCTGTGATGTTTCCTTCAGCAACCTGCCTGGATATGGGAGATGTAATAAACATTCCTATTTAAACCTGTATAGTCAGGTTTAGGGTAGGAATTGCCCCAGTGGAGAGCAGCCCAGTCACATTAGGACTGAGTTCGATTTCACCTGTGCTGAATTATGAGAATGCCCTCTCCTTGGGGCACTTTCCACGTGGCTTGTCTTGGCTGACTTGGTCTCAGCATCAGCGGCTGTTCAGTGCTTGAGGGGCCCATGGGAAGACTTGTCTCTCTGCATTCTCCACTGATCCCAGGACTGCCATGTTGGAAAGGGGAGCTGGAGATTGGTATGGGACATGTTTCCGTGGAGCAAAGCTGCTGGTGAACTACAATGACTCAGGTTCTTCAGCCTTTACAAGTTTGGTGTGAGCAGGGGAAAAGCACTCCATGGCAGACAGCTAGAACAGAAGCACCACCAACAGCTTCCTCCTGCTTTTCTATGGGAATCTCATCTGACTTAAGTAGTTCATTGACAGAACTTGTCTCTTCCCATGAAGAGAAAAGGCATATTATGTGTTATTGTGTCTCTACTCCTGCCCCACCCTGCAGGATCTTCAGCAAGGTTCCTGCTCTGCCATCTTACCCCAAAGTCTTTAAGTATACTATCTGAATTTTATAACATGTGAAAAGATGTTTTTACTTTTTCTTACTTTTTTCATAAGTATTTCTCCCCTTTTATCATGTTGAATTTTAACAGTTTTCTCATTTTTTAACTTTATTTTTTTTTCTTTGTGCCAAATATCCCATTTAACAAATCCAGATCCATGTTCATATAAATACACACACACTGAGAGAGAGAGAGGGAATACACAGCTAAGGAGACAGCATGGGGGAGAGGTCACTTTCAGTCTGTAAATATAAAATGCTGGAAGAACAAACAAAAACAAATAATATTTATAATGTGAAAATCAATCTTAAATTCTTTCTCTTCTTTGCCAATGCTAATCTGCACATATCTTAATTTCCTGTGAGTTTATTTTCCTAGCCTTATCTGCCAAAGGGGAGAAATGTAAAATTAGCTTGTAATTACCATTTCTGTCTGTGTAAGGAAAAGAGAAAAAAGACAGACAGATACAGAGGACAAAAAGAACAGACAGATATTTTCTTGAAAATTTATGAATGTTAATTTTCTCATGACTTTTAAACAATAGAATACTTTAAACAAATCAGCTAATAAAATTTGAGTATTTTATAAGGGGAAAAAAATTCATCCGCTGTAGTTTCTCTTCCTTCTTTCTTTTTTTTTTTTTTTGTTGTTGTTGTTTGTTTGTTTACTTATTTATTTATTTGAGAGGGTGAGACACATAGACAGACTATGGGCATGCCAAGGCCTATTGCCACAAATGAACTCAAAACACATGTGCCACTCTATGCATGTGGCTTTACATGAGTACTGGGGAATAGAACCCAGGCCAACACCTATTGTAAGCCAGAAACTTTAACCACTTAGCTAACTCCGCAACCCAATTTATGAGTTTTTTCACCAAAGTTTTAACTAAGTCAATGTTGTGCATTTGTAGCAAAAAACAAAACAACAACAACAACAAAAAAAAAAAAAACCTGAAAGTCCACTTACTTGTCAATATTTTGGGAATATGGGATCAGAGCCATTGTGTTGTTTCTGAATATGTATTTATATTTATTATCCTATTTTATTCACTGTTACATTGTCATGTATTTTTCAGGTTTTTCTTCCAACTTGTTTATTTTCTTTGAACTTTGAAGTATAATTAAGATCAGTCTACTTCAAAATTTCTTTAATACAATGAACATAATGAAAGTCTTATATAGGAAAATTATAAATTGTATTTTAATATTTATCTTAATCCTCTCCATGAAGAAATAAGCTATAATAGAAAAAATTTTTAGTAGTTTTTATACTATGTACAAATAATGTGCACAGGAAAGTTTATAATATGTGCATATCCATTTCATGGAAAACACCAAATTTCACTCTTCTCCACACTTGCAAAAGCTGTTGTTGCTATCTATATCTGTGCTGTAAGAATGCATGTGTTATTGATCCCATTTATGACTTTCTATAGAGGCTTTGAATGGAATGCACACTCCTGCAATTTCATAATTGTCTTTATGGTAAAGCACTATCCACCATCTACTTTACAGGAATCAACTTATGGTGCAATTTCTAGGAAACCATTAGTTATAGATTTAAACTGTGCATAGATTGAAATTTGCCTAGATCTGCAATTCTATTTTATTCTTTTTCTTCTTTAAAATATATAGGAAGAAAACAGGTTAAAAGACAACCTTATAACATAAATACTTTGAAATTGACTTTTATTTAAGGTCATTTAAAATGTGTTTAGACTATTTGAGTAGCCATGAAATATTTCCTATAGGTTGTTGTATAATAATCCTATTTCACTGCAGTATAGCAGATAAATAAATTTACATGTAAATTAAGCTATAATCATAGATCCATGTGTAGCTAAACTTATGCCAATGAGTCAGAATGTCAAATATACTTACAATCTCAATCAGACTCACTTATTTTATGTATACTCTGGTCTTGGATTCAAGAAAAGCTATAATTATCTCCAACTCAGCTCATATTAAAAGTTGACCTGGATTATGCATTCACTTAAAAAAAAACACAGAAACATATAGCTACAACCCTTTGTGCTTTGGTGGTTTTGCATGCTGGGGTTCATTTATCTTGCAGCTACAAAAGGAACAAAACGTGGTAACAACAAGCTGGGCGTGGTGGTGCACACCTTTAATCCCAGCACTAGGGAGGCAGAGGTAGGAGGATTGCCGTGAGTTCAAGGCCACCCTCAGACTACATAGTTAATTCCAGGTCAGCCTGGACCAGAGTGAGACCCTACCTCACAAAACCAAAAAAAAAAAATAAATAAATAAATAAAAATCTTGGTAACAACATATATATGTCCTTTCCTTGAGGATATATTCAGCCATACTTGAGAAAAAAAATTTAAGAAAAAAGTTAAACTCAAGTCTATGTAGTCCTTTAATGGAAGAAAAGCTGGTTGTGTTGACAAGAAGTCCAGAGCTGCTGACACAGTGAAGAATTCCCCTATAACTAGGAAAAGGATGATGTAATGATATGCAAATTTCTGTCCAAGGAACATTATGATACTAGAACATGGTTATGGACTTCTTTTTTGAGATTTTTGTTCATTTGTATAAAATCACTTGACTAGAATCCTGAGCTGACTGTTGTGAGATGGTAATGCACGGATATATCAGCAGAAAGAGCTGAGTTTAAAGTTTTTGTTAAAAGGACTTAAAGCTAGCACAATCATGAATAAGGCAAGGACACCAATTCCTATGTAGTAAGGCAGTCATTTATATTGTGGAAAAAGGGAGGGTGAAATCTTTGGAAAAGACTTTGCCCCATCCAAGCAAAGGTAGCCATGTGCCGTGAAAACCTCCCCATGCTCTCATAGTCGTTCATAGTTCACTCACATGTTTAGGGTTTTCTAACCCTGAACATATTATTTTTCAACTTAACTAACTGAAATATTAACCATAAGCCAAAAAAATGAACTTTAGTTCTCCGTTTTCTTTTTTCTTTCTTTTTTTATTTATTTATTTATTTTTATTTATTTATTTATTTATTTATTTTGAGGTAGGGTCTCACTCTAGCCCTGGCTGACCTGGAACTCACTATGTAGTCTCAGGGTGGCCTCGAACTTATGGCAATCCTCCTACTTCTGCCTCCCAAGTGCTGGGATTAAAGGCAGACATCACCATGCCTGGCTCTTCTTATCCAATTAGCCCAAGATTGGATAATTTAGAATTTATTGCATTTTTGAAAGGATGTTTCAATCTGCAGCTAATGACAATACCATGGACACCACAGAAACCCATTCCCTATGTGTGCTTGAGTTGGGACAGGTTTTACATGACTTAGCTAAGAAACACCAAGTGACACAGCTGTGTTAGCATCCTGGTAACATTGCTCAGGTCTGAAGTGTGAGTGTTGAATCAGTCATTGAGTTAAAATCGGTAAGCTAACAAAAACTGCCCAGTTTTAATAATAAAATGGTTGACAGCAGGCAGAGTTGTGCCTGTAAGACCAGCATGTGGCAGACTGGGGCAGTTGAGGACTTGATACCAGCTTTGTATACATACTCACTTCCAGACCCAACAAAGAAAAACTCTGTCACACTATAAGTCAAAAAAAAAAAAAAAAAAAAAAAAGGAAAGAAAAAATAATAAATGAAAATAACATATTCAATATTAATAAAATGCACTAAATTTATAAGAAACCCCTAACTTTATCTTAACAATTCAATTCAATAGAACATGGTGTGGAAAATATTGATGGACTTCCCTACCAAGGAACTGATCAGGATAAAGCATCTTCGTCTTTTGAGTGGGCAATGTTTATACAAATATGTTTGCATGTTTATGTGTGTGTGTATGTGTGTACATGTAAGCATGTACATGTGGAGTCCAGAGGACAACCTCAGGTGTCATTCCTCAGGATTGCCCTCTATTTTCTTTCAAGGCAGGCTCTCATTATCTTCAAGTTCACCAATTAGGCTAGAGTGGCTGGCCAGGAAACCATATGGCTCCTCCTTTTACTTCCTCCCCAGCACAGGGATTACAATCATGTGCCATCATACCCTGCTATTTTTTATATACTGCCCTCACTCTTAGTTCCTTATGCATGCACAGCAAACAATTTACAGAATGAGCTCTCCTCTGAGACCCAAAAGCCTTTGCTCTCATTGTGTTGTTTTCTTATTATATATATTCTTTATATACATAAAATATTCATATATGTATACATTTTCAATACAAGCATGATAATTGTATATATCTTGAGCACATAGTGAATTATTTAAATACATGTATACATTGTGTGTGTATATATATATATATATATATATATATATATATATATATATACATCACATTAAGGAAATTAGCATATCTACCACATCAATAGTTCTCTGTGATTAAGTCATTCTGAATCCTTTAGTTCTAACCACTTACACATTACAATACATTTTCATCAACTATAATTTCTCTACAACTTAAAGAAATGCTATAATTGATTCTTTCTAACTATATGTAACTTAGTTATTGAGGAGCATATTTGGCCTATGGATACAATTAGGAGATAATTTCTCAATCTAACTTTTTTTTTTTTTGTTTGTTTGTTTGTTTTTGGAGAGAGACAGAGAGAGAGAGAAAGAGAGAGGGAGAGGAAGACAGATAGAGATGGGCGTGCCAGCAGCCTCTCAGCTGCTGAGGATGAAATCCAGATGTGTGTGCCCTCTTGTTGGCAAGTTCGGCATTGCACCCTTGCGTCACTTTGCATCTGGCTAAACGTGGGACCTGGAGATTGGAATTGGTGTTCTTAGGCCTAGGAGGCAGGTGCTTTGACCACTAAGCCATCTCTCCAGCCCTCATTCTAACTTTTGTAGACTTCAGTATATTTGAGGTTTTCCTTTATTGCTGCATATTTTGATAACAATACACATGTACTTTATTTTCTTTGAATACATTCAAATCCATTGAGTCTATTCCTATTACTGCCTTGCCTTCATCTGGAGTTCTTTTTCTCCATCTTTTCTCTCATATTTTGTCAGCAACAGGGACAAGATATTTGGGTGGGTCATAAAGTTATGAGTTGGTACTGTGACCTTATGGTTACTCTTTTTGAGTAACCTTCTTCATTGTTCAATGAATAATCACTAAATTCTTGGCCAAGTAAATGAAGTAGACATTATAATTAAAATTTATTATATAGATCTAAATTTATAGAGAAGAAACATTAGGCTCCCACTGTCCACAATATTAGCTTTGACCATCAGCCAAAGCTTATAAGTGGTAAAGAAGATTGAATTTTGAAGACTATATGAGAAAAAATATATATGGCACTAGTTTAAGCAAATATTTTTCAAAGATAATATGAACACAAATTATAGTAAAATTGATAAACATCAATTAAACAATTCAAAATATTTTACATATTAGAAACTATTAACATAACAAAAAAGTTGGAGAAAAATTTTGCAACATGTATCTGACAAAGGGGTGTATAATTTAATATATACAGAAGTCTTACAACTTAACACTAAGGAGCTATGCATGCTCATAGAGATACCTCACTAGACTTGGTGCCCAGACAATGCTTTGTAGTCTCTGAAGGGTTTGTAGTTAAGAATTACTCAGGTCTCTGTGGCTAATCAGTCTGCATATTCTCATTCTCGCCCATGACACCTTCTATTTCTAGGTGTTTTGTCTGAAAACTTGGAAAGACATCTATTACAGATACCTCAGATCAGGCTTCCTATATTAAGGTGAAGAGGGAAAAACCCTGAGGATACTTTATTACACTCAGATTCAAGGTCTTCCATCTTCATCCACCTTTCCTTGCTCTTTCTCTGACATGAAGCTTAGCTGATAATGAGAGTCAGATGTGGCTGACTGATCCTCAACAAAACAGCCAGTGCATGATTAATTCCCGTCTTTTCAACAAGTGGTCCTCAAAAAACAGGACATGTGCATGCAAAAGAAGAAATCTCAAACTGTTCTATTATCCCTTATAAAATTAGATGTAAGTGTATCATACAGTGAAATGTAAAAGTGCCCAATTATCAAATCTTTAGATGACAACGTAGGAGACAATAGAGATGATCTTTTGTATGACATGGCAGATAGAACACTAAAAGCATGGTTTATAATGTAAAAACACCAGCTTGACCTCATTAAAGTTAAAATCTCTGTCTCAAGAAAATGAGACAATCAACCAAAAGTTGGGAGAAACTATTTCCAAAAAGGCAAATTTAATAAAGGACTGTTTTGTTAAATTATCTGCAAAGAATCTCAACCTCATCAAAAAGAAACAAACAAGCAATTCACAAATAATTGAAGGAGCTGAGGAGGTTCCTCACCAAGGAAGTGTACAAATGCCTGAGAGACATGTAAAAGATATTAAAATTTGAACATCATGAATGAATTCCAAATTAAAATGAGATATAACTGCACAATTTTAATACTATTAAAAATCCAGAAAACTGATATTGACAAATGCTGACAGTGATACAGAGCATCAGAAAGTAACAATCATTGGTGGTAGAAAACAAAAATGACATAGATACTTTGAAGAATACTTTGGTGGTTTCTCACAAAATTAAACAAAGCTTTATTTTATTATCTAATAATCAACTTCCTTAGCATGGAAAGTCCTATTTTAAAATGGATTTGACTTGTGACTTTTAAACCTTATTATAGCACTTGACCACAAGGTGGTGCACACATCTAGATTTTGTTTGCAGTAGCTGAGAGGCTGCTGGCATGCCCATCTCTATCTGTCTTCCTCTCCCTCTTGCTCTGTCTCTCTCTCCAAAAATAAATAAATAAATAAATAAATAAATAAATAAATAAATAAATATTAAAAGATGGAAATATGTATAATATCAAAAGGAGAAAGGATATTAACATACAAAGAGTAATTTGTGATGAAGTTGATGAGTAATGAAAACAGAAAAAAAATGAAGGGATATATCTTCATTTTTGTGATAAGTTATCCCTGAGGAATTCTAAAAAATTCTATTAAAACAATTGAAACACACTAAATATATTTTATATATAACTTTCAAATTATTATTTTTCCAGAGATAAACATATGAAAATAAATCTCAATGTAATATAATTTTGCTTCTTGAATTATTCATAAGGAAATAATTTTGTACATTAATATATGTAATCACAGAGAATGTTCATAATACCACTTAAAAGAACTAAGTCTCAATAATTGACAGCTAGCCAGGCATGGTAGTGCATACCCTTTATCCCAGCACTCAGGAGACACAGGTAGAAGGATTGCTGTTAGCTTGAGGCCACCTGAGACTAGGTAGAGAATTCCAGGTTGGCCTGGTCTAGAGTGAAACCCTACTTCCAAACAACCAAAACAATAATAATAATTATTATCATTATTATTCTTGAAGTATGTATAATCTATGTATTCTTCATATTTACTAGACATTTAATTTGATACCATAAGATTATTGTTACATTAAATAAACAATTAACATAATAAGGGGGTAAAATTAAAATTCAGATGAATGAACAAAAATTCTGGAAAGTAAAGAAATAGAAAATATTTATTTTTTATATTCTTAACTGATACACACTGTCTTAAAACAATAAAGGAAAATATGCCAATATAAAACATCATATAGGCTTATTTTTTAATGAAAATAATGTGTCAATGATTTTTTGTAGACCTTTTAATTAGAAGCATAAATAATACTTGCTAAAATCATGTCAGAGATGAACAGTATACACTGAGAAACATAAGCATCTTATTAAACCATTTAATTTATTAGAAACTTTAATACCTCAAGTGTCCCTTTCCTGGAAGTTTCCATGTATTCTTAATTCAGAAAAAATCTTTTGAACAAATACATTGTCCTTTAATTTTATGGTTTGATAAAGCAAAACTTTATTTTTTTTATTTTTACAGATTATAAAATAAACTGTTTCAGTTATACAAACACCATGCTTATACCAAGTATGTAAGGATATTTAGTCAACAATAATACTCAGAATAAGGTCATCACATTTAAAACACTGTTAACATTTTTTTGAGTTGAATATGCAGATTCACAAAATCACCTGACTGGATATTTATCTTCACATTGTTCTTTTAAAGATAGAACAATTAAATTAAAAATGTAAGTGATATATGCAGCAGAAAGGTTTTACTTAAGGAAATCATGTCTTTTCAATTAAGTTAGAGGCAAAGAATTGCATACCCATTATACCTAAAAAAGAGCATTATTGGTATAGTAACTAGTGTCTGGCATGTTTTACTTGCAGTTATGTATACATTAGATTTGACAACTGAAATTCTTTCTCTAAATATAATTTATGGTTCAAATTCATATGATGCTTCTTCGAGTTGTGCTGAATTAATGGGGCTCCATCATGTTTACAGCAATTTCTGTCTTTTTTTATCTACAGAGGGTAATCCTACTTGTAGAGTTTCTTTTTTAATTCATTAATTACTTTTTATTTATATTTATATTTTATTCTTATTTTGTTAGAGATAGAGAAAGAGGCAGATATAGAAAGAGAATGTGCACACCAGGGCCTCTAGCAACTGCAAACTAACTCCAGATGCATGAGCCACCTTGTGCATTTGGAATTCAAGGCTATTGGGGAATGGAACCTGGGTACTTAGGCTTCGTAGGTAAGCACTTTAACAGTGAAGCCATTTGTATTAGAATACAAAAATATGCCCTCTCCCCTGCCTCCATTCTATTGAGGGTCCTCCTCAGTAGAGTTATTGGTATTCATTGTGGGGTCCTGAAGGCCTTAGTCAGTTTTTGTGGAGAGGGGAACGATGCCTCATGTAAATCTATCCACCCTGTGACTGACAAATCTTTCAGCTCCTTCTTCTGCAATGTTCCTTCTGCCTTGGCTGGCTTGTTAGCAATCCGATTTAGTGTCCCTTTCTCGACAACCTCTGGATCTCTGTTTGTTGAGATTTGAGTGACTACAGCGTCTGTAGCCATCTCCCAGGATTTGGTTTCAGGATAGCCATAAGGACAGTACACACGTCCCTCCTTCCTCAGCAATGACGCCTATGCCCTGGTGAAACGTAGTGAGGGGATCCCTCTCCTTGAAGGAAGTCAGCCACCTTTTCTTGTTGTATCTATGTATCATGGATCTCCCCAGCATTATCTTCTATGTGTAAGAACAAACAAATTCTCCAACCAAAAATGAGAACAGTTTGGATTGAGTAAAGGGTGTTTATCCTTGTGGCACAATGAGCTCACTGTCAGTGGAAAAGGAAACAAAACTCCAAAACAGGTATGGTGACATTATATATTAAACTATATATGGAGAAGGTAACCTCCAGGCACTGTACTTCTATTCTTTTTGTATTTTATTATTAGACAAAGTCCAGAATTCTGGCTGCACTAAAACTGAACTTAATAATATTGCATGAAAGTTTATATTATTTCATTTTTTATTTTTAATGTGTTTTATTTGTTTATTTACTTATTCATTTATCTGAGACAGAGAAAGAGAGAAATTGGAGACACCAGGGCCTCCATCCACTGCAAATGAACTCCAGACTCATGTGCCCCCTTCTTCATCTGGCTTTATGTGGGTGCTAGGGAATTGAACTCGAATCCTTAGGCTTTGTAGGCAAGCACCTAAACCTCAATCCATCTCCCCAGCTTTGAAAGACTTTTTAAAATATTTTTATTTTTACTTATTTATTTGACAGAGAGATATGGGCAGGGAGAGAGAGAGAATGGGAGCACCATTCTCCAGTCGCTGCACACGAACTCCAGATGCGTGCACCCCTTGTGCATCTGGCTTATGTAGGTTCTGGGGAATAGAACCAGGGTCCTTTGGCTTTGCAGGCAAATGCCTTAACCACTAAGCCATTTCTCCAGCCCGAAAGTTTGTTTTTTAACCAATTATTTTTCTGTAGTGCGACACTAGTCTTCTGAATGTAAATACTTGTGTCACATTTGTCCACAAAGTCTCATAACAAATTCAAGAAATCATTTCCAGTATTTATTGCTTTATTTAGATAAATGTAATAACTTAGTCCCCTTAGAGGCACCTCCCATAACCAAAAGCTTTGTAGACCTCTGAGGTGTTACAGTGGGAGAGTTATTATATTCAGAAAGATGTACTCTTCCCTTTTCAACTATCTCACTTTGCATAACATTGTTGCCTTTGGGTCAGGAATGAGAATTTACAATTGAAAGAAAAAATAACTTGGGAAATGGTCCTGTCAGTCACATCATTTTGAATAATAATAATGGTGATAATGACAAATACATTTTGGAGCACTTTTCTTTGTAAAAGTTCAAAGCATGTATGAAGGTCAAGAAGAGAGAATTACACTCATTCTTTTTTTTTTTTTTTTTCCAGTACAAGCACCAAGTGGCATAATGTGAAAATATATTTATGTAAAGGGCACATTCTCAATGATTGACAATGACTTTATGAGAGCTATGTGCCATTACCAGAATGACTACTTATCTGGAGAGAACAAATGCTAAAGGCCATCTGGAATCCATTTGCATACATACATGATGTATATGCTATATAAACTAGTAAAATAGGGGTTCTAAATAAATCGCACCAGTATGATACAATTTATTCAACCAGAGCAACTTTAAGTCTTTTAAAGAGCTACTCTCCATCCAGTGATATATGTCTCAGTATGTTGTATTCCAGGTCAAAACAAAGGCTGTCTGAAATATAAAAATGCTAAGTTTTAGATAAATAATAAACAAAACATATTTATTTTTAGATAAGTAAGCTATTGATGACTTTGTAGCCTATCATAAAGTTAAGTTAAATCTATTCTTTTTCTATATGGTTTTTGTCATGAAGTGAAGTTCTTTGGCCCAGAGAGATGACTCAGCAATTAAAAGCACCTGCTTGCAAAACCTGAACCCATGTAAGATTCAATAGTATCAACATAAAGTAGATGAATAAAGTGTTGCATGTGTCTGGAGTTTGTTTGCAGTGGCAAGAGGCACTGGTATGTTCATTTTCATCCTCTTTTCTCTCTCTCTCTCTCTCTCTCTCTCTCCTTGTAACTGAATTATAAATAAAGAAATACAGTCAGGTTCTTCAATAATAATTTCAGAAAAAAGTGCTTTCCTTTAATACTGAAAATAACCATGATAGTGATGCAGGATTTGGGGGTTAAAAAGGGTCCCCCATAATTTATAAACCTCAAGTTTTGGGTTCTGAATTACCTTTAATAGAGAATTAGCAAAGATGGACACAAGAATGATAAATTGTGGATTATTAAGTTTATTTAGGGAAATTATAAGTTGTGGGATTTATTCAAGGGAGATTTGGATTTAAGAGAAACTGAGTGTCATTATTGGACTTAACTGAGGCTTTTAAAGAGAAATTAGAAGAGAAATTAGAGAAATTAGAAATTAGAAATTAGAAGTTGGGTGACAGGGGAAGCCACTTACATGTATCCAAGCAGAAATGAGGGAGAATCCAGAAAGAATTACACAGATAGAGGCAGAGGAGGTTAAACGTAGCCTTTATAGCATCAGGTTCAGGTATGCAGGGGGAAAACCCAATTGGTTTGTAGGTTTAGAAGGCAGACCCCATGGCCAGCCTACCTGGGCCATTTATTTATACTAGACTGTGAGCAGCAGAGGCTGCTACAGATCAGTTTTTATCAGACAAGAGTTCCATTCCAAGATTTCTATTCTTTTACCAGAGTGGGGAGTGGCATCTCCTAGTTATCTCTGGGCCTCAATTCCTAAATGAAACTGCTTAAAAGAAATTAGCTTTCTCCCATCCTCTTTCAATATTTTCAAGGACTTAGAGCTTCTAATTTCCTATGAGAATATAAATGTGTGCCAGGCAGTGTGATGCATACCTTTAATCTCACTACTTGGGAGGTTGAGTTAGGAGGATCACTGTGAGTTTGAGGCTAGCCTGGGGCTACAGAGAGTTCCAGGAAAGCCTAGGCTAGAGTAAGAGCCTACCTTGAAAAAAATAGAAATGTTAGCTGTAAGGAATTGCATTTCAACTCTTATAAATAAATTATTGTTATGGAAACAAAACATTTTGTCACTAAACTTGACTTTATCAAGCACCTTTATGATAATTAACCTGTTATTGTTGACCTCACTAATCTATGCCTCTTCTCTTATCCAAAGTTTTATTTCAAGGGTAGATCTTTAAAGGAGGTAGATAGCTAAATTCTTTTACAATTTATAAAAAGATAATCTATACAATGTACTTAAGACATAACTATATAACCTGACTCAGGACTTTCAAAAATAATTTTTATATATAGTAAAACAAGTTATGTCTGTCATCATCACCATGGGGCTGGTCATCATTTGAGCAGTAAGAGCAGTATTCATGAGGTTGCTTTCCCTAAAATTTCTCCTGGGCCCTGGCATATGTGGTAACTGGAAAATCTCACAATGGACAGTTGGCTATCTTCTTGTCCTACTGATGGATCTAGACTCTCTTCCATTTTCTCTGTCATCTGAAAAAATAAAATATATTTTCCAACCATGCGGGAGAGCAATTTGGATTAAAGGGGGTATGCAAAAAAGTTGTTTAGGAGATTTTTGGTGTGCCAGCCCACTCTTTCCTGACCATTGAATTCTGACTTGGTTTCCAGTTTTCTTCTACTGAGTGAATCAATCATAGAACAGCTGGTTACCTGTAGAGGCTGCATGTCACTATTTCACAATTATGAACTTCTTATCTGGCTGGTTGATTTCATAGTCGGCAGCGTCCCCTGCTTATTCATGCTGTTGGTGACTGTTGTCCTCTGGCAATTCAAATAGGGCTCTCTAGAACCATGACTCAGGATTTTTACCAAATGTTTTTACAAGTTGGGAAGTTTTATATTCAAGTCTATATTTATGTGCTATGCTAAATTTTCTACAAATTAGATCCTGCAAGGTTTTAAATGGCAATATCTAAATGGGTGCCAGCTGAGGGCAAAAGCTCTGTTGTGTGGAAGAGCAAAGTGAGAAGTAATAATTGTTTTCTAAACTATCACTTCATGGCATGCAATGGTCATGAGATGCTCTGGGGTATCTCTATTGAAACTCCCATCTGGGCTTATTTTATTATAGAAGAGCATAAGAGGAGGCTCATGTTAACCCATTACTGATACTTGTCCCATATTTGTTAATATGTATAAGGTAAGTATTTAATGTCTTTAAACTTCTGAAGAGTAGATACTATTATATTTGGTAATAGCTGGATCTTCTTAGTCACCTACCTTGAAAAAAAAAAAAAAACAGTGGTTTATGAGACATAATTAATTGGTCAAGCTCAAGTTTTTAGGTAGTGTCCATAGGAAACAATTGGAAAACTTTGAAAGAATATATTAATTTGATCCTTATGGTAATGAGGTTGAGAAGCTAGCCTAAGAAATAGGTAAGATTTTAGATTCTTACCTATTGGGTGTTAAAATAATCTGAAACAGCCCTTTCTTCCTGATAGTTGAAGAAGATTATTTCCCATTATTATAAACAGATATAGTACGTTTTATTATAACATGTTTACCTTCTATAATTGGATATTTATTTTGTAAAATAGGTCTTACCATTTGTGAAAGTATCAACTAAATAAAGCAGCAGGTATTTGGAACCCTAATTTGTTTAAAAATGAAATACAATGGATCTCCTTCTTCACTATCTATTGTCACCTACCTTGTGCCATGTGCCATTTCATTTGCAGTCATTACCTCAACATTACCACTAAAGTGTCCTCTAGAGAAAACATTTTTCTCTCTTGAAACTAAGATACTTTCTCTGGCAAAAAACGAAGCAAGAGGAAGCAAGAAGTATACACGACTCTGTGGTATGTTGGTCTGAGATGACACCCTTATTATGTCCCTGAGTGCCATTATCTAGTTAAGTGAACTATTGAAACATGTTACTGTTACTGCATTTTGATGACTTGTGGCTCAGTACATGCTGATGTTCTTCAAAGGCTGCTTTAAACTCTCTAAGAGCGCCCATAAAGCTTTCAGATGCCT
Organism: Orientallactaga sibirica; assembly: GCA_036365145.1. Taxonomy (NCBI): domain Eukaryota; kingdom Metazoa; phylum Chordata; class Mammalia; order Rodentia; family Dipodidae; genus Orientallactaga; species Orientallactaga sibirica. The sequence goes on along the minus strand of JAEOAD010000017.1, from coordinate 9,488,187 downwards.
CAACACTCCTACCTGTCTGATTATTTCTCAGTGGTGGCACATATGATACTTTTAGTTAACTCTGTGATTCTAAACCTATTCCTCCAACTCTTCTTTTTTTTAAATTATCTTTTAAATTATATTATTCTAATTTTACATTCATGTTAGTGACTCCGATAGCCTCCTCCCTGCCCCCCCCACCACCACGAAGGGACCATCCTCATGGGAGAATGTGGGTAATGCATTATGGGGATAGCCAACAGTTATGGGGGACAGTCAAAGTCTCTGTGTGTAATGACCCAACTTGTGGCTCTAACACTCTTTTGCTCCCCTCTTCTGTGAATTTCCCTGAGCTACATTGGGATCATTTTAGTTCTACTTCAGTGATGAGGTCTTGGGAGCCTCTGTGTCTCTGAATATCTGGCTTAGTAGGAGTTGGATGTTCTTTAAAATAACTATGGCCATTCCATCTATCTAGTACTAACTTTTCTCTCCATTAGAGAATTTTCTTCTCTTTTTCAGATGGATGATGAACCTGAAGTGAGGATAAGCCAATCACACCTCACCAGGACCCCAGCTGAAACCATAGAGTAATGGGGGAAAAAGGTAAGAGTTCAGCTTCCTTGGTGAACCTGACACCAGAATAAGGCAGAAGGAGATAGACACAGAGAACATTCAACTCCTACTAAGCCTCCAACTCTTCTTTATAAGTCTGATTCTCCATTGATTCTGATAGTATTTTCATGGATCAAGCATCTGGTGGGCCCTCAGACACTGATACTCTGATGACAATGTCACAAGGGGTGAAAAAACATTGTTCTGTATTAAATATATAGTAATTCATGTGATGATGAATAGTTACATCCTTAAAGATATATGTATCATAATATAATTAATGAACCATTACTAGACAGGCAGCACTCCATATACAGTATCAAAGATGTAGCATCACTGATTGGAAGCAGCACTCTTGATAATCTCCCCAATTATCTATGGTTTCACCTGGACCTTGACTGAGATGTGAGGGGTGGTTTATCTTCTTAGGTGTCCCTAGTTGTGAAAAACAAAACAGATTCTCTAGTAGAGAAAGAAGTCATCATAGGTTAAATGGGATAAGCATTGTTAATTTAAGATTTTGATAGCTACAGCCTTTATTTTAACCAAAGACTAGAAGGAGCTTGGAATCAGAGACCATAATCTTTGTATCATAGGATTCTGACCTGGTTCCCAGTTCTAGCTATGGGTTCCTTTCCACTAAGCAGATCTTTTAGCCAATCAGAAAGCTATTGGTTACTTACCAAGGCTCTGTGCCACCATTGCACTGGTGTGTACATCTTGCAGACAGGTTGCTTCTGAGGAGCTTAGATCTCTGATTGCTCACACCTTGTGCCACTTTCCCCCAGTAGCTCATGTAGCACTTTCCAACACTAAACAGGCTAATGATCAGGGGACTGACTCTTTCCAGATTCCAAGTCTTTCCATGTCTTCAGCAATAGGGTCTTACTTTCTGCCTCAAGCAGGTAAATCCAGTGCTTTGATGGAAGACTGTCTTGTTTTGGGGACCTAGTAGATCTCTGCAATCAACAGCTCAATGTGGGTAGCAACCATTTTCTGGCACTGAGAGTTACAAGTCAAAGCCAAGTATTTTAATGTTAGGCTTCATCCCACTGTCTCCAGGGCCCTTCTTTACAGATGTTCCCCCAGTACTCCTGATGAGGTTAAATCTTTTAATTTACCTTCAAAGAGAAAGGTTTTCTATGGTATCAATTAATTTTGGGTTTAATTTTGTGCTTATTCCCCTCAGCCCCTAATGTCACCTTCTCCTCCCCACAAATCCTTCCATCCATATTGTCTGGGCCTCAAGTTGCCTGTCAGGTATGCCAGCAATTCACTCTGTTCCAGATGAACCACAGATGAGAAAAGCAAAAGTACTGCTTCCATGGTGAGCCTGACAATCAGCGCCAGGGTGAAGGAGACAGATGCTGAGGATATTCAACCCATACCAAAGCAGAAATCCACAGGCTCTTGAGAGGTTATTACTGAAATAGACTTAAAACACATCTACCATGGATCAGAGAACATTGTGGAAGAGGGGGTGGAAAAGATTGTAAGAGACACGTGTTGGGATGTCCTACCCAGAGGCATTCCCCACACAACCCCGTGGGGAATACCAGCAACCCTACTGAGGAGGGCCCTCAGTGGAATGGGAGCAGAGAAGAGGGAAAAGATGGTACTAACACATGATTTATCCATACAAAACATGTTCTTAATTAAAAAAAAAAAAACTGCATCCATTGTCATAAGTAAGCTTGACAAAAGCATTTTGGAGCTAATTTTTGTGCAATGCTACTTTTTGTGTTAGACTGTCTTTTAGAGTGATTCCTAAATTATCATTTCCTTATCCTAGCAGCATTCCCTTGAATTAGAAATTACACATTACTTTTTTTTTGTGTAAAGAACTGAAACTATGCCCTTGGGAAAGTGGATATTCTGGTACTTGGAGGGATTTTCAAGTTACATGGACATTTTTCTGTGTTTGAATTTCTTTTATGATTGATTTATTTTATTTATCTGACAGTTTTTTATATTTCTTGGAAATGTATTCAGATGTTAAATAGAATAATGATAAGGTTGGGCACAAATATTGTGTCTTCTATATTAAGTTCATCTTTTTTTCTGATTATTTGCCCATATGAAAAATTTTGTGTGTTTAAAAGCCATGATTTACATATAATAAAATTTACTTGTTTAAAAAAAAAAAAACAACAGATGTAGCATCTTCTTTTTCTACTGGCAGGATGAGCATTCATTAATGTAAACAGGAAATGGGTCAGTGAGAAAAAGTCAAACTAGGTACAGCACTATGTAGTTCCCACCCTTGTTACCATGTTCAGGAGCTTACTGTAAAATAGCAAAAGAAATATAAGAGAGAAGCACCAATTCGCCATAGCATGCTTATTTTTTTTTCCATCTTCTATGTGATGCTAGCTATTTCTTTACCCGTAGATGAAATATCAAGTTTCACACACATTGTATACTCCAAATTGTCTCAGACATATTTTACACAATCTTTTGTGTTTCATTTTCCAGAACCACAGAATTGTTGGCCATGTTTACCTTACAGTCATTAGTGAATGCATATTTCATAATAATTCTTTACAGTTAAAGAAAAAAGGACAATCAGAATTATTGGTTGTAACTCTAGGGTTTCCTTCACTTCTTTGTAACTATCTTGATTGGGGATAAGCCATCTCTCCAGCCCACAAGTAAGCTATTTTCTAAAGTATCACCACTTCATGGCAAGAAAAATAAATACTACCCCATTTGCCAAGAATGAGGCCTCTGTTGCCTACCAACAAGTTTATACTCAAAATTTAAAAGAGAATCCTAATGGAGTTTATGTAGTTGTGCTGCATAGAACCCCTCTGAAAGCTATCTAATTTGAAATGCTAACCTTTATACTCACTCTGTAGCGTAGTTAGGATTTGAATTTGCTATCTACCTGCCTTAGCCTCCTGAGTATCTGGGATTACAGACCTGGCTTAAACATAATTCTAAGGACCTGGTTATAAATAAAATGTATGAATGTCTTAAAACCAGTAACCTTCACAGTCTTGTTCTGATTGAAAAAATATAAAAGATAGCTGAGAGAATGTAAAATTAGCTAAGATAATGGAATTTAGCAATGCTGAAATGAGTGATAATTTTCCACATGTTCTCTTCATTTTCATGTGATTATCTTATTTAACATTTTAATAAAAGCTTTCTAGTCTTCAGTAGAACAGAATCAGCTGTTGGTTAGTTATAGTATCAGTAATATTACATTTTGCTTGGTATGTAGAAATAAAATTCCCTAGATATCTTTTTATAAGTACTGATTCTGCAAAATGTAGTAATTTAGGTTTCATTTATTTTACAGGCCAGATAATATGCTGAAATTGCATTATATAGACATACGGTTGATTTAAATATAAAATTTCCTATGAAAGCAAAATAATCTAATTATTCACTAAAGTTCTTCACTATAACAATAATGTTATAATTATTCCTAAATAAATTTAAAATAATAACTATGACCATCAAATACTTTGTAGTAATAAACATAATTTTATTTATAATGGAATTTTCCAGCAATTTATGAACAGAAGAGATAACTGCTTTTTAAAATGAAATGATATGGAAATAAGATTGGGTGCTATGTACATAATCATGCATTTGTAGATGAAAATGTCAATCTTATGTACAAAATTAACTAATCGTTCACTTTTTCTCAAATTATAACTACATCATGTCATTGCTATGCACAATAACATTATTTTTCTTATTTATCTTCTGGAAAAAAAAAATAAAACTGTATCCTCTTGGCAGGCATGCAAACAAGCGCCAATAAAATCCTTTTAGAACATCTCCATTCAAAATTCCCCATGTATTTAAGCTCTGGCCTTCTGAAGCCTATTGCTATCTGCTAAATACAGGCCACTCTATGTATAGAGGTATTTAACTCGAAATGACAGTTGCAAAGCCAGGACTGAGAAGGAGCACAATTCCTGGTCTAGCAGAGATGAGTTATGAAATAACTCATGACAAAGTATGTGAAAGCCCAAAGTGAGTGACTTTATTTTCATTTTTTCTTCACATGCCATATTGCTTTCAAATCAAGTAACTCTGTAACTGCAAAGGGATAGAATGTTAAAATTTGATAGCACATGATGAAGAAAAAAAGGCCCCAATATCCTTGAGTTTAAAGGAAAAAACAAAACACAGAGATAGAAAGAATGGAAAGAGTGCATATTTACCTGCTTCTATCCAGGGTGTTGACTGTACTTTCCTGCATGTTTGTCTTGTGGTCATGCATAATCTCCAGGCTACATCAGGCCCCCTGGATGATGAGCACTCTTGGCTGCTTTCAGTGCACCCACTTTCTAAACTGTGTGTTTCTCAGGGTGTTTCCATAAGAACCAGAGGGATGTAACTTCACTATAAGTTCCATGAAATACACGGAGATGCTTATAAATAGGCTAATCATTTTCATTTGACAAAAATAAGTTTAGGAATGGGCAGGCAAGGAAGATCAATGAGAAATTAGGGGAAGTAGCTAATGGCTGTATCAAAAAGATTTCCTAACGCTCCAGAGACATGGAAACTCATGGTTGCTTTATGAGCTCCTTAAAGGGTTCCATTGTGGATGTGACATTGGAGTTTGCTGAGTCTCCTTTCACCAGACCCTGAATTAAGTCAATGTAATGGACAGGATAGAGCCACACCAACTACCATGTCCACCTTTGGATGTCTTTTATATCTCTGGATACCCATTAACCTAGTCTGGGCTGCATTTTCTCTTCATCATATCTGAAAGTGGCCTAATTTGTTTGGTATACTTACTAAGATATTTTTCTTTCTTATCAACTCTGATACAATATAATTTGTTCAATTTAAATTTAAAAAAAAATTGAGTCAGGTGTGGTGGCACATGCCTTTAATTCCAGCACTTGGGAGGCAGAGGTAGGAGGTTTGCCTTTAGTTGAGGACATCTTAAGACTACATAGTGAATTCCAGGTCAGCCTGGGCAACAGTGAAACCTTACCTTGAAAAATATATAAATAAATTAATTTTAAAAAATTTTTAAAAAACAATAGAACTTGAGTTTTCTTAAGGATAAGACTCACTGTATTGATAATTGGCAGATGTAAATATGAACAAATATATTAAGATAGAAATGCTATGTATTTAATCCAGAAGTATTTGTACCCTATGTCTTCATCTCTTATAAGTCATTTGTGTCACCCACAATTGCCCTGAAAAGAGCTTTCTGTTTCTTCCTCAAAGACTCAATCCATATCCCATTTTCAAAAAGGACTTTATCTACACAATCTTCTTGCTGGGTGTTGATAGTGGGTAAAATTGAGAAGGTAGATAATATACAGTTTCAAAAGATTATAGGAAATATTTGATATATTTATGGATTTGGCTATTAAAGAATTAAATATGTATAAAATATTTTTGTAAAAATCCAAAACCAAGTAAGATCATTTAACCTTATTTTAAGAAAAGCCAGGTTAATTTCCCTTCTTAATATATGTTTTTTTTTTTTTTTTTTTTTTTTTTTGGAGAGAGACACAGAGAGGGAGAAGAAGACAGATAGAGATGGGAGCACCAGCAGCTTTTCAGCTGCTGCAAACAAAATCCAGATGCGTGCGCCCCCTTGTGGTCAAGTGTGGCATTGCGCTCTTGCGTCACTTTGCATCTGGCTAAACGTGGGACCTGGAGATTGGAACCAGCGTTCTTAGGCAGGCGCCTTAACTGCTAAGCCGTCTCTCCAGCCCCCTTCTTAATATTTTAATTAGCACCAATAAATGAGATTAGATCTCTGTCATTTACTGAAAGTAGGAAATCAAACTGTATCTTTCCCTGAACTTTTATTTAAAGAGTTTTTAAAATTAATTTATTTATTTAAGAGCAAAAGGCAGAGAAAGAGAAAGAGGGAATGGGCGTACCAAGGACTCCAGCCACTGCAAACAAACTCCAGATAATTGTGCCAACTTGTGCATCTGGCTTACATGGGTAATGGGAAATCGAGACTCAAACCAGGTTCCTTAGGCTTCACAGGTAAGGGTTTAACTGCTAAGCCATCTCTCCAGCCCTTTCCCTGAAGTTTTAATTCCACCACATTCTTGCTCTTAAAAAAATAAACACATTATAATATTAAAGGGAACATTAACACCTCTCACACAACAGAAAGCTGTGTTTTTCTTTCCATATGTACATGCTAGTATGCTGAAATGTGCACTTATCCATTTCCTTTTAAACAATTTAATTATATAAATAGTATAGTTACAACAGTTCTGGTTCATTGGTCTTGAGTGCTACTTAAATGGCTTGTGTTTCCAGATCAGTGCTTAGAACTGCAAACTCTCCTCTCCACAAGTGAAGATGTCCATCAAAATCGCAACATCGTTTTCCTTAAAAATTCTCTCCTATCACTCCAAACACTCTTGTATCCAGAGATTTTTTAAAAGAACGAAGGCAGTGCCTGTGATCCTAACCTAGCAGGCCATTGCTGTAGAGGTAAAAGAGATTTGTTGTACTCTATAACACTAGGAAGTTAAATTTAAGTGGCTTCTGATATTAACAGACTGAAATCTTTATTACTATAATGCAAATATATTAAATTTATTTGAGAACAAAATTAAGATAATGTTGATAATGAAAAATTAACATTAAGTTGAACTTCTCCCCATTTTATAATTGAAAGATTCATTTCATAACATTAAATTTTTATAACTGAGCCGTGCAGTTCAATCAGCTTGATATCATTACAATGTAGGAATGCAAGGAAGAGATCAGTAGAAAATGTATAAATGAATGTGCTAACTTGCACTTGGTTTCCAAAGGGCTTAGTTAAATGAACATAGGTTATATTGTATTTATTTAATGTGAGAAGAAGATAAGCTTTTTCAGTGAGATTAATTCTTTGTGACATTTCAGATAAATGTATCTTGGACTAACATTTCACTTTTTCATAAAAAAAGAAAATGTGATGAAAGCCATTGGTACAAAGTAACTCTTCACTCCTTCAAACACATAAATCGTAAAATTATTTAAGAAATTTCTATTTGGCTTTCTCTTCCCTTGCTTTCAACTCAGACACTTTATACACACTTTTGGTGATAGTCCTGTTTTTGTAGGTTTAAGTCACATTAACCTGTCTATATATACATCCTAGATATTACACAAAGAGCTGCATATCAGAGAGAAGGGAAAAATAAATTGTGGGAGATAGGAGGATAGGAAGATAATAGAAATGAATAAAAACAAATCAAATAAATAATTTTTACTTGAAAATGGCAGAATGAATATCTAACTCTCTGTGTCCCAGTTTAAAAAAATAAAAAGAAAGTACTACATCAAAATTTTAATTAAATATGATTAAAGGAAAGAACAGATTCTCCATATGCTTTTGAAGAAATCAAGTTTATTCACATTTATAGTGATTTAAATCATAAAATATAAAAGTGATGCAGTCTGGCTCTTTATTCCAAGTGGGAAAATGAATGATATCTTTGAGATTTTAATGAGAATTTTAATAAATATCCTTTAATGAAAAATATATCATTATATTTCACATTACTAGAACATCTGTGTATTAATTAAATATCTTATTTATATGACCAAATACTTGCCAAGAAATAGCTTGAGAAAGGAAGGGCTTATTGTGGCTTACAGTTTCAGGGGACACAGTTCATCACGGAGGTGACAGGAGCAGGAGGTAGCTGGTCTTATTATATCCACAGTCATTAAGGAGAGAAAGCAAATAGGAAAAGTGAATAAGGATACCCCCAATGATTTTTTTTTTTTGTTGTTTTTTTTTTTTTTGCAAGACTGTACCTCCTAAAGATTCCAAAAGCAGCTCCATCAGCTGCAGCCAAGTTCTTGACCACATGAGGCTATAGGGGACATTCAACATTCAAACCACAGCAACCTGACTTACAGAAACATAAGATGGTATCTTATTTTCATTCTCTAATTGAAACTGAAGCTGAGTTTTTGTCATCTGATTTTAAACCAAGTGTATCTGAATTAATAACTTGTTATTTAACAGGGAGAGTAATCAATAGCTATCTTTTTTTGTTTTCTAAGAAACAATATGATTATATTTTATAGAACTTGTGTAGCCGAATGTGACCATGAAGACAGTGTTCAGTAGTGAGAGCAGAGAGTTGTGTACTTTTTGCTCAAGTATGGCTGCACAATGGGGTGTTACCCTAATCCCGTAATGACAAAGGTCACACCTGGCCCCTGGCTTAGTTTATGTCCAAGAGTTCTAACAGATGAATTAAATACACCATGAGCCAGAAGTGACATTAGAAGTTGTCCAGTTTAAAGATCACTTGTTACTTCTACATTCAATATCTTTCCCCAAAAAAACAGTATAGAGAAGCGAGGTCCTTTGAGAAATGAATGGATAATGACAGTTGGAATTCATAAATATATTAATCCATTGATAGATTTATACATGTGGTGGTAGAACTTTAGCAGGTGAGGCCTAGTTGGAAGAAATAGGCTACCTCAGGAATGCTCATCAGTTATATTTTTCTTTGGCTCTCTGGCCTCTAACATATTGTCATTCATTCTCTTCACTCCTCTCTTCTCTCTTCTCCTCTACCCTCTTCTCCTCCTTCTCCTCCTCCTCCTCCTCCTTCTCTCTCTCTCTGAAATGACAACCTTTGTTCCATAGCATATCTTCTACTAGGCTTTTCTTCCTCATCAATAAAGCCTATAAAATAAAACCTCAGAAACCATGAACCAAAATAAAATTTTCCTATTAAGTTGACTTTCCAAGATATTTTTCTTTTATTAATGTAAACATTCTTAACATATTTACCTGTCTTTCACTTAAATTACTCATTGAAATCATTAATATTTGTTTAGCTTTCAAAATTATTCCAATATATTTTCCAGTTTTCCATATTAATACCATCATTTATTGTAAACACTTTCATTTCAAATGAAGCAAAATTTTCCATTAACTACAAAAGCATTTTTTTATCCATAGTATTTTTATTATAGTAGAATTGTTCCAATAATCTTTGATTTTAGTATGTAAGCACCTTATCTCAAAATCATTTAAGTCATTCATCACCTGTTTGACAAAGCTATATTGGCTCACTTTAATTATAGCATATCTGTTCCTTTGGACAATTTAACAAACACCTAAATTATTTATAGTAAAAAAAATCACATTGATTAATAATGATAGTTTTATGGCTCAAATCATATAAAATATAAGACTTTTGAAGGTCTGACCTTGATGTAGACAACTTTATGTCTCTTTTACCATTTAATGTGGTGTGCTTTCACTATGTCTTATAGGATATATGCATTAGCTACTAGATCTCATATAAAATACTTTAAAATATGGTTTGGATTAAGTTTATTCATCTTAATAAGATGTAACATTATGTGTTCAAATCAAATTAAATTGTATGTAAAATTGAAATGTGTTTAATTAATTTGTATAATTAACTGGATTCAAATTGTATAATTAACTGAATAAAAATATTATTTGGTAGATACTCTTATTGGGTCAATTGGATTAAAAGTATATATTGACATGTATAATTTTAATAAGATTTCTGAAACTGGTAAGATGAAATTTAGATATCATCGATAAAAATGAAGAAAATTAAAGAAATTGTAACTTTGATTCCTTTGTATCCAGAAATCATATCTCCAAAATTCAAAGAGATAATGACAAAAATTTCAAGATATGACCAGAAAATGGCATCAAATTAGCAACAAAAGTGAAGGATGTGCTCAATTGCTTATTTCTACTCAAAATACTCACATTTCACCCTTATGAAATTGGTTGGCTTAATTACAGTATTAGATATATAGTTATCTTAAAATTAAACAGCACTGAATTAATTATTCTAACTCTCATCTGTACAGAGAGAATACAAAATAACTCTAAATTCTGAATGATGCATAGGTGAATGAAATATGACTATAAGGACCAATTCTACAGAAGTTTTAGAAATATTTAACACCTGATAAAATTATGTTTGATTATACTTTTTTCTTCAAATAAGTAAAAAGTCTATTATGATAAAGTAAATGCATTATAGTTTTATATAGATGACATCAAAAATTTAAAAGGATTAATTAAGAAAAATACTTCATTTGAGTGGCTGAATTCATGTTTGTGTGTGTGTGTTTGTGTGTATACCTACCACGTCCACCAGATGCTTTTGCTACTTTTTATATCTGATTTTACATCAGTGTTGGGCATTCAAACCAGGCCATAATGTTTGCAAACAAGCACCTTTAAACACTGAATGATCTCCCTAGCCCAAGGCATCAAATTATTAAAGATAAAAGTTATATTGATATTTGATACATGTTTACTTATCAGTTCTCCCCATTGTCCCAAAGAAACGAAAAGGTAAGACTAACTATGTACTTACAATTAATTTTGATTCCAAACTTTTATTTTAACTGTGACCAGTAGTGTATTTGATCCAATGTTAAATATTTCATCAAGAACTAAACCACTGAGGGGTAAAATGAGCATAAAAATAGCTAGTGTTCAGCTGCATACCTACAAGTGTAAACTTAAACCTGTACCTTTAAAAGTGCAGCTTTCTTGGGGAACCCAACACCAGAACAAGGCAGAAGGAGATAAACACAGAGAACATTCAACTCCTACTAAGCCAGATATCCAGAGACACAGAGGGTACCAAAACCTCATTACTGAAGTAGAACTAAAATGACCCCAGTGTGGCTCAGGGAAATTCACGGAAGAGGGGGCGGAAAGAGTGTTAGAGCCACATGTTGGGTCATTATGCACAGAGACTTTGCTTCTCCCCCATAACTGGTGGCTACCCCCATAATGTACGACCCACATTCCCCAATGAGGATGGTCCCTTCGGATGGGGGAGTCAGGGAGGAGGCTACCGGAGGCACCAACATGAATGTAAAATTGAAATAAAATTTTTAAAAATAATGATTTCCAAGGAAGAGACTTACTGTGATTAATGTAATTCAAATTTCTTAATGCAATTCAAAATTCTGAACGCAGAGAAATCACCCAAATTGACATATCACTTCAAATGTGTCACTATGACCGGTCAATCAAATGCAGCATAAATTCTGAGTAGAGAAGTGTGTCTAAATTATTATTTGGCATGAATGATTGTTTGATCAATGCTATTGAAGTTATTGACTGCCTTGATCTATGCAGAGTTAAACATTAGTTTGGCACACCAAACTATTAAAGCATTTTCTAGTAAACCATCTTGATTTCCTGAATTTTGTCCTTGAGAGCAGCTGAAATTATTGGACTGTAAAAGCAAAAAATACCTGGAGCAGAAGGTATTTTTAAACACATGTTTTCCCAGAGAAGGCAGCTGCTCACTGCATGGTTTCTTTGAGCACTGCTGTGCTCAGCAGTTAACTTTCTTTAGTTGAAGTTACCAGGGCAAGAAAGATAACCTCAACACAATCTTTTTTTCTATTATTTTTAATATGTTCTCTGTACTTATCAAAGGACTGATATTTGGCAACATAGATATTATTTAAAAGGAACTTACAGAAAAGGGAAAATATTTATGTGAAAATATTAAATCTTCATAGCTACTTTGTGGAGCAAACAAGTATGTTATGCAGATAGAAACAACAACAAAAGAACCTTTCTAAAATAGTTATTTTCCTAGTTGTTTTATCAGTTTTAAAAATGAACTCATACTTTTATTTTAGCCAATCATGAATTCGTATTGCAATAATGGGATTTATGTCAAAAGAATCAAACATTTGTGTGTGTTGTGTATGTGTGTGTGTGTCACTACCTTTTGACTTATGGGTTTGAAAGTACATTGATTAGCTACCGGTACAAACAAAGCGTTAACAACACATGCTGACTTTGCTTGCATATGCAAACCTCTCACCACATATGATTACTATAGTCAACAAAGTTGTTTTATGATCAAACAAGATCTATCAATGTTATGTTTCACTATTTACAGCATTTGACACCTTGATTGATAGATGTTTGAAATTAGAATAATATCTTTTTTGTGAGAATATATGTATTTGTGGTGTATGTTTGTTTGTGTTCGTATCTATGTGACTGCATATCTGTGTGGAGGCCAGGGGTAGATGTCAGATATCTTCTTCATTCTTCATAGTCATTCTTTGAGACAAAGTCTCTCATTGAACCTAAAACTTCCCCATTTGGCTAGACCAGCAAGCCACTGAGCCCCAGGGTTTCCTACTCTCTGTCTTCCTGATGCTGGTATTGCAGGCATGCATCATGACACCAGACATTTGATGTGGGTTGTGTGGATTCTAACCCAGGTCCTTATGCTTGCATGACAAGTAGTTAACAGACAACCATCTCTTTAGATCCTAGAATAATATATTTTTGACATTCTTATTGAGAATATTCTGCATTCAACTGAATAAGAAAACAGATTTCTTTGATAAACAAAGAGCATTAAAACTTACAAATTAGGGTGTCAGAAAACAAACTAATATTGCTTCCCATTCCCTGGAAAAATAAGAAAACAAATGCATATTTGCCTGCTCATTTCTTTTTTTATTTTATTTTATTTTTATTTATTCATTTGAGAGAGAGAAAGAAAGATGCAGAAAAAAAGATAAGAGACAGATAGATAAAGAATGGTTGTTCCAGGGCCTCTAGCCACTGCAAACAAACTCCAGACACATGCACCACCTATTGCATCTGGCTTATTGTGGGTCATGGGGAATCTGACCTAGGTCCTTTGGCTTTGCAGGCAAGTGCCATAACCACTAAGCCATCTCTCCAGACCTGCCTCCTCATTTCTAATTATATACTTTCCTGCCAGGAAGCAAGAGGAATGTATAACATCACATAAATATATATAAAAACTTAAAGCTCTCCCTCTCTCAAACAAACAAATAAATAAATACATAAATAAATAAATAAATAATTTATACATTTAAAATCTTAAATCTGTTTCATGATTCTTAAGAGAACTGCAAATTATTGAATGAATTCACCTATATCTTTCTTTGTGGAAGGAGGTCAAACTCGTGTTATTTTGCAGTTCAGTCTTTTTGAAATGTAGTTAGCTTATACACTGTAGAACTCTTTCAAATATCTGTGATTTTCACATTATTTAGAAATAAATCATGACCAAATAATAATCACTACTGAAAGGTAAATAGATATTGTCTGTTCAGTGGCTAACTGACACACCAAATTAGTTAAGATTTATTAAGCTGACAACAAATGATCACCTGATATACTATACAGAAAAATATTCTCTCAAAGATGTTCATGTTGTAATGCTAGAACCTTTGACATAGATGAGAAGAGGAGATTGGAGATGGGATTGAGATAAGACTATCCTAGATTATGGGGCCAACCTGATTGCAATTCCTTATCTGAAAGAGGGAAAGGAGGGTCAGAGAAATGTCTGTGAAGATGGCATCAGATATTAAATAGCGTGCATGGGGATTAAGCCAGTCAAAACAGGATGTACCTCCAAGCTGAAAATGCCAAGGGAGTCTTTCGCTCCTAGAGATACAATAACGCCTATGGACTTTTAAGTCCAGTCGTCCCAGGAAGGCCTATTTTGGACATCAGAATTTAGTACAATAAATGTGTGTCATTTTAAGCTAGTACATTTGTGGTAATCCATTAAAGTAGCAATAGAAAATTAAAGGGCTTATTAGAATTTTTTACTTAGAAGCTGGACTTCATAATAAAATTCACTGAAAGAAATTTCTGATAATAGTGCATTGGGACCAAAGCTCAGAAATGAGTGAAATGGCTAAGTCAAATACCTCTTCATTCAAATTCATTTTTCCCAGTATTTTGTACTTATGTAAGAAACAGTTTTACTCCTGTTAAGACTTTGAAATTCACCATGATTTTTTCGCAGTCATTCCACCAAATTTGTCCTGTACAGTTTTTGATGTTGGGAACCCATGGTCTGTTGTTAACATATCTTATCTATTGAGTTAATATAAAGTATAATGCTTTGCTCTTATGTTTAAATGTATACATGGTATGGAAAGCTAAACATATTACGTAACAAATTAAAATTTAGAGATATTTTCATAATATTCTTATAGTTATCTTTAGATCAGTTTAATATATAGACTTAGCATATACATTATACATTTATGGATGTTACATATATTATTTGTCATTTAAGACTAAATATTTTTAACTTGTATACTTTTCCCAAATGTGTAAATTGAGTGAAAATTTTTCTCACACAATGTGTTATTTTAAAAATCAGTCATTTAAACAATCTCTTCAAAACAACCATACAAGAATTGAAACAAAATTCCCAGGCTCTTGTGTAAAACCTGTAAGGCATAATTTATGTACTTTTTAAGTCTTAGTTCTTTGCTTACAAAATAATGAGGATTAAAAATAAAAACTTTAACCAGTGTACTTTCATTTCTTCATATTGTAATTAATGCCCCACTTTACTTTCATAATTAACTCATTTTATTTTGTTACCAATTGTTCTTTCTACTTTCATTTCAAACTCAATGACTTTGCCAGTATACAGTAGCCACTGAACAACAGTATATTAATTCTTATTCTAACCCTTCATATATTTTAATCATATAAATAATGCCAATTACAGTATTATTAAATACTGTAATTATTAGATAAATTTATCCATGATTAAGCAGTTATTCCCAATAAATGTAAATAGCTAGTGACTGTAAATCAATCAGAAAATGTAATCATTGAATTAGCACAATAAACATGAAGGAGAAAAGTACACAAGTTCACTTACAGTTCTGCATGTTTTTCTATTGTCCCCTTTGCAAAAATTAAGGTTTCCTTGCTGAGGTTATAGAACAGCCTCTTTTTTTTCTTTTTACTGTTTCTAGAAGATGCCTACATTCCTAAATTATGACGCCCATGTCCATTTTCAAAACCAACAAAAGAACATCTCTCCCATGCCATGCTAATAATTCACCACACTCTAGTCAGGAAACACACTTCAACTTTAAGGAACAAGTACGTATACATGTATGTAGCAAGATTGCACACTATTGAATAATCCAGGAAAATCCCCACATCTCAAAACCTGCATCACAGTCAAGTCTACAAATCTCCTTTGCATGGAAGGTTCCTCACAATTTCTAAAGGTAAGGTTGTGGGTAACATGGGGAGTCACTATTCTTTGCATACAATATCTTTTGCAGTTTGTTTTAAGTCTGTAACTTGAGTAATAGGAGAGAAGAATTTGAGAATTTGAATTTATTAACCAAAAATTCATTAACAATTCTACTTTATAATAAATTAAAATGTAATGAATTTTTCAAAGGACATTTCTGCCATTTTAACATTGTTTATCTCAGTAACTTTCCATGTGTCATAGCTACCAGTTGATATTCTATAATAAAAATAATTCATTCATTCCACACACACACACACACACACACACATATATATATATATATATATATATATATATATATATATATATATATATTCATTCATTCCAGGGTAATCTAGTAATCTATGTACATTATCTGAACTTCAAATTCATCTGTATTTTCTATATTTTTATAATTTAGGTAACTCAAATGATACAAACCAAAAACACACAGGAAACTAAGTTTTATAATTATTATTATTTCAAAACTTACATTTTACTTCAATGAAAAATGAAAATTTGGCAATCAAATAACATTAACTGTTCACATTTCATCAGCCTTTGCTCTCTTTTTCTTATTATAGTTGATGTTTATTTTTCACAGTGTTTTTAAATTTTATAACTAAGGATAGATTTTGATCCATTTCTACTTATCATTAAAATATTAAAATGAATTTGAATAACTAATAGATAAAATATTATTCCTCCCAAGAAATTGTATAAAAGCTAAATTATCGGAAAAGGAAAATTAAAGCAAAGAACACAAATGGAATTATTTAGATCTTTACATGCCTGATGATGATTTTCCTGGAGTTTTCAAATCTATATGCCAGCCTTATTCTTTTTTATGTAGTTGCACATGTCTGAGATTACATCCATGTTGGAAAATTAACTGTTACTTTGGGTCACAACTAAAGTCATTTTCTCCATGGTTATATTCAAGGAAGGCTAGATCATGGCTTAATAAACAATTACAGATTAGTATTTAAGGATATAGATCATGATCTTGTGTTAAATAAACCAATAGAACAAAAACACATACATAAAATGCAATTTTTATTGCTTTTTTATTTGATTTTATTTTTATTTTTTTTTGAAAAATATGTGTCTGTATATAATGTGTTTTGTTCACAATCTTCTCCCATTATCTTATTTTACTACTCTCTTTATTCTCCCACTGAACCTCCTCTTCCCAAGTAGTCCTATTTCCACCTCTTTTTATTCTCTACCATGTGGACATGACACATTGAGTTGAATTAGTGTTGCCTATGTGATACAAGATTTTAGACACTTTTTATTCATCATTTCTACTATTATATGAAAATAAATCTACAGAGTGTTAAATTACATTGGAGGTGTTTCATTGATGTGAAGGGAATGGTGAATTCCTTCAAATACAGTGAAGGGAATTTCATTTTGGAAATAGTAGGCAAATAATTTGTTACAGATATAGTAATACTAGGCACAGACTTTGCCCAAGGAGAATTGTTTAGAAGTATTAATGTTGTAAAGGACAAAGCAATGAAAGCTTGCTTTTAACTATCTTGACATTATAGTTAATGAGAAAGGTTATAAATAGCTCACTGGATCAGCTTTAATGCCAGGCTAAACTCCTGCTTTCTTGCCATTTGAATTAAAATATGGCTTTTTGTCATGGCTTAACAGGGCTGCCTTGTGCGCTTATGCTTATCTGGTTCAGATGCCCTCAGTTTCCAGTTTCTTTATACATCTCTTTGATTACTCATTGAAGAGTGCAATTTTAATTTTCAGCTGCTTGGTTCTTGTTTGCTTTTATGTTATTGCTCTTTTATGGCTCCGGATAAATTCTCTTTTAGACTGATCTTAAGAGTCAGCCCAATAAGTATAGAAGTGTAACTCACACCTGCAATCCCAGCACTGCAGAAGCTGAGGCAGGAGCTACAGACCAGCCTGGGCTACAGTGTAAGACACTGCCTTAAAAATGAAAATGGAAATAATATTAATAATTTCTGCTTTGTAGTTCTAACAGCATATGGTTAGATGCATAGTAACTTAACATGGTACCTCACATTAAGTAATTTATCAAGTAACCTTTAAATTACTTAAATATAAGTAACTTTTACCATTAGCAATAACATAAGTAGTAAAAATAAAATAGATTATTCCCAGGGTGGTATTATTATATTGTCCATGCTTCTTGAGAGCTGGTCAGAGATGGGCTTCTAAAAACATCATAAAGCTCCAAACATATATTACTACAGATAGATTTCTTCCTGATGAAGAATTATAATGTGAAAAATAGAAAGCCAGGGGTAGTGGCACAAACCACTAATTCTAACACTCGGGAGACAGAGGCAGGAGTATGAGGCCCAGCCTAGATCTTAAGAGTGAGATCCAAGTCAGCCTGGGCTAGAGTGAGACCCTGTTCTAAAAAAGAAAACAAGAAAATTTATGCATACATAAAATGAAAACCTAATAGTTAAAAGATAATGATTATCAGTCAAATGAGTTTTTAAAATTTTTAAGCAATAGGTTTAAATAATTGGGCTAATATAAAAAAGAAGTATTTGACATAAAATGTTAATGAAAGATAAATTTTATAATCCAAAATTAAAGATGGTAAATTTTACTGTTAATGCCCAAGTTTAAAATTGGTGATATTACATACTAAACAATACAAAATCTTTTATGTTTAAGACTTTTCAATTTAAATGTTAACATAATATAAATAATAAAAACAACAAAGAAAACATATTAATTTTAGTGTAAGGTGAATTTAATAACTAAGAATAAATGTGACACTGACAGTCAACCAAGATACCAAAACCATTTTAGCAATTATGGGAACATTGGAATGCACATCTGCAATAATATGATCTATTATTTATTTCTAAAACTGTTACATTTGGGATCAACTTGGGTAAATTTGTGATAATATTTATTTATTTATTTATTTATTTGGAGAGACACACAGAGAGAGACAGAGAGAGAGGGAGAGGAAGACAGAGATTGGCACGCCAGCAGCCTCTCAGCCACTGAGAATGAAATCCAGATGCATGTGCCCCCTTGTGGTCAAGTGAAGCATTGCGCCCTTGCATCACTTTGCATCTGGCTAAACATGGGACCTGGAGATTGGAACTGCTGGAGATTGGAACCAGCGTTCTTAGGCTTAGGAGGCAGGCATCTTAAATGCTAAGCCATCTCTCCAGACCATGTGATAATAATTCTTAACAATCTGGGTACCAATAGTATCAAAATATTGTTCTATACATATAATACTTATTATTTCATTTAATATTCTACAGTAATATAATAAAGTGTTTAAATATTTTAATTATTAAAGTGAAAACAAATTTAGACTTCAATGCATTTTATTTTTATTATATATTTGTGTGTCTATGTGTTCAGTATATGGTATTCTTGCACATGTGTGTACAGACATGCACACCCATCATGCGAGGCTAGGCAGAGCAGAGGAGCACATCAGGTGTTCTCACTGAATAATCAGCTGCCTTTCCAGTGACACTGGCTGGAAAGCTAGCCTCAGTATTTCCTAGCTCCTCCCCAGTCATCACTGGGATTACAGGCATGCATGGCCATATCTGATTTTTTTATACTGGGTACCAGAGATCAAACTAGATATTCATGCTTACACAGTAAGAGCTCATCCACTAGGCCATCTGCCCAGCTGTAAATAAACTTCATACTAAACAACTAGGAAATGACAAGTAAACTCACATGCACTTTCTGATTCTTCAGGCCTTTTTCTGAAAGGTAATGGCTGAGGTTCTGGATTCCATTAGCTGATTTTATTAAACACTGGGTATGTGAAGGACACACATTAATACACTATATATAGTAGTTCCTGCATATTTCTGTGCAGCATTGTACCAAGACAGCCACAGAAGCACCTTCCTGGACATTTCATTGTTTAAATTGATACTCTCAGCTACTTTTTATCATCAATATTCTTTTGAAAATTATTGTTGTCAATGTGTACTGGCAGTGATTTTTCAGAATTGTGACTTAACTCTTTCTTTCCAGTTCAATGACTGATGAAAGAAATTCTTTAAAACTAATAACAATGGATTTTGTCATTCACACATGTACAGTAAATAAAATTGTGGTTCAGCAAATGCGTATAAAATAAAAGACAAACAAAGTGAGCAAGTCAGCAGGGAAAGAAAAGATACTCAGATCAAGAAGATTAAAGTATCACAGATGTACTCATTCTGCCTTGCTAATTTCCCCAGAGGAAGACCTCAGGCCTGTCACCAACCTCAGTTCTGAGGACTTCTCAGAGGTATAAATGCCCTTCATATTGGGTGAATTCCATTTTTAATGTATTTACTTTATTTGGAGCTTAGATAACAAAGAAAAGAAAATAATTTATTTCAGTATGCAATATACATTATAGATCAAATTTGCTGGAAAACTACATATCAAATTATAAGATAGTATGTCTGTAATGTTCACATTTAATGCAATTTACATTGGTGATAAATTCCATAATCAGAAATTTAAAACTCTCTAAATCATTTCAAAAATATCACATGTACAAAATAATCTCATTTATTATATATATATATATATATATATATATATATATATATATTCAATTTGCCTTAGAAACACTCTCAAAGGAAAAGTGGATGTGAATATTTAGAGCAACAATATCTCAAACAAATGAGAGTTGCAACAGTGTGTAAAAACTTAAAACCATAAAAATACATATCTCAAGATCTCATAATCAGGGTAATGATGTAAGATTATTAGGGAAAATACCAGATGCAACTAAATGGACATTAATCTAGTCTTCTCTGGAAGAATAGTTTCAGGGTGACAATACTTGTTCAGATCATTTTCCAAAGTCATATGACCAATAATATGTTATTTAACAATGGTCATATGTTAATTAAAGGAAATGATCAAGTTAAATTTAAAAGGAATGACAATTTTGCCAAATAATGTTTCTAAAGGATGTTCTTTCCTAACTACTATTGGGGAAAAAAAAATCAGAAGCCCCTTAATTACTATAGTCTATAAAACTCAATAACCTTTGTTATTTATAAACTTTAATTACACCAAGATAAGTATCTAAGAAGAACTAGTTTAGTTTTTGGTGGAAAAAATTGTTGGAAATGAGATACAATTTAAATTTCAGGGGCTGGAGACATGGGATTAGCAATTAAGACACTTGCCTGTGAAGCCAAATGACCAGCTTTGATTCTCCAGTACCCAGATAAGCCAGATGGACACGGTGACACATGCATCTGGAGTTCATTTGCAGTGGGGAGGTCTTTTAGCACCCATTCTTATTCTCTCCCTTTAAATAAATAAATAAATAAATAAATAAATAAATAAATAAATAAATAAATAAAATTTCTGGAAACTAAGATGATGGATGATAAACTGAGGACTTACCTGAATTGAACAAAATTTGTACCACGCACATCTTAAAAACTGAAGAATATGAAATCATTCTATCCTTCCAAATAAATTATCCTGACAGTTTCACAGGAAACAGCCCCAGAGTCCAATAAAGGGCTCTGTCTCTCACCGCATACCAGGTAGCATAACCTGCAGGTCCACTTCAGTTCCTTCAGCTTCCTCTACCCAAAACCACAGAGGAGATTTCAAAATGGCTCATAGGTTAAGAACACAGTCCTTATATAATCTCCTGCATGATATCAGATCACAATGCTATATCGCTAGAAATTAACAACAAAAGATGCATCAGGAATCCCACCAGATCCTGGAAACTGAACAATACTTTCTTTCTTAAACAATAAATGGATAGTGGAGGAAATAAAAAAAAAAATTGCAAAATTTCTAGAAATGAATGACAATTAGGACACATCATAACAAAACTTATGAGACAAAATGAAGGTGGTCCTCAGGGGAAAATTCATATCACTAAATGCCTTCTTAACAAAGACATAGAGATCCCAAATGAATAACCAAACCATCCACCTAAAGGCATTGGAAAAACAAGAAGAATCCAACCAAAAATGCTCCAGGCAGAAAGAAATAATTAAGATCAGAACAGAAATTAATGAATTGGAAACTAAGAAAACAACTAAGAAAATTGATGAAACAAAGAGCTGATTCTTTGAAAAAATAAACAAGATAGATAAAGCCCTGGTCAATTTGATCAAGCAAAAAAAAAAAAAAAAAAAAAAAAAAAAAAAAAAAAGCTGCTTCAAATTAACAAAATTAGAAATGAAAAAGGAGAGATCACATTAGACATAAGTGAAACTGGGAGAATAATCAGGACTTATTTCAAAAACCTACACTCCACAAAACTGGATAATATGGAGGAAATGGATGAATTCCTGGACACATACCACCTACCAAACCTAAACTGAGAGCATATTAAACAAACCTATCACACCCACCAAGATTGAAAAGGCAATCAAAACCTCACCCAAAAGAAGGGTCCAGGACCAGATAGCATTTCAGCTGAATTCTATCAAACTTCATGGAAGAACTGAAACCAATCTTTCTTAAACTGTGTCACAAAATTGGAGAACAGAGAAAGCTCCCCAACTCCTTCTATGAAGCTAGTATCACCCTAATACCAAAACTAGGCAGAGATACCACAAGAAAAGAAAGCTATAGGCCTATTTCCCTGATGAACATAGATGCAAAGATCCTGAATAAAATCCTCGCAAACCAAATTCAACAACACATCAAAAACATTGTCCACCTGGATCCAGTAGGCTTCATCCTAGGAACGCAGGTGTGGTTCCATATATGAAAATCTGTCAATTTAATATACCACATAAATAAGCTTAAATACAAAAAACACATGATCCTTTTGATTGATGCAAAAAAAGGCCTTTACCAAAATACAAAATCACTTCATGATCAAAACATTGGAGAGAACAGGCATGGATTGTTTAAATCTCAACATAATAAAGGCTATATAAAAAGCTCTTAAAGCCCAAGTAATACTTAATGTGGAGGGACTGAAGGAATTTCCATTGAGGTCAGGAACAAGACAGGGGTGTCCACTCTCACATCTGCTCTTCAACTTACTACTAGAAGTTCTAGCTCAAGCAATAAGACAGGAGAAAGAAGTAAAAGGGATACAAATTAGAAAGAAAGAAGTTAGCCCTATTCTCTTGTGACATGATTCTATACATAAGTGACCTGCCATCTCAAAGGTCTTAAAGGTGATTAACTCCTTCAGCAAAGTATTGGGATATAAAATCAATGCACAAAAATCAGTAGCCTTTCTATATGCAAAATACAAAGATACAGAAAAAGAAATAAGCAACATTGTCCCATTTTCAATAGCAACAAAAAATGCCTTGGAATAACATTAAGCAAGGAGGTGAAAGACCTTTACAATGAAAACATAAAAACATTCAAGAAAGAAATTGAGGAGGACGTGAGAAAATAGAAAGACTTTCTATGCTCCTGGATAGGCAGAATTAACATTGTGAAAATTATGATCTTACCAAAAGCAATATTTATACAGATTTATAGCAATACCAATGAAAATCTCAACTTCTTTCTTTACAGAGATAGAAAAACATGATTTCAAAATTCATATGGAATGGCAGAATGCCTCGAACATCCAAGCATATCCTCAGCAAAAGAAACACTTCTGGAGGCATCACCATACCTGAACTAAAGCTATATTGCAAAGCCATAGTAATAAAAACAACATGGTACTGTCATAAAAACAGGATTATAGACCAATGGAACAGAATCAAGAACCCAGACATTAGGTCAAGTAATTACAGCTACTTGATATTTGACAAAGACCCTAACAATGTAGACTGGAAAATAGACAATATCTTCAACAAATGGTGCTGGACAAACTGGATAGCCATATGCAGGAAAATGAAGCTCGACCCACATATCTCACCATGCACAAAAAATCAAATTCAAATGGATCAAAGATTTCAAAATAAGACCAGAGGGACTAATACTGGAAGAGAAAATAGGAGGAACTTTCCATCACATAAGAGTGGGAAAAGACTTCCTGAACAAACCCCAATAGCTCAGGAAATTAAACAATCACTCAACCATTGGGATTTCATGAAGCTAACATGTTTGTTTCACAGACAAACATACAATAAGCAGAGTCAACAGACTACCCACAGAATGGGAAAAAATATTTGCCAGCTATACAACTGACAGGGGCCAAATTTCTAGAATATACAAATAACTCAAAAACCTCAGCAATAAAAAGTCAAACAACCCACTCACAAAAATGGGCAGAGAACTGTACAGGGAGTTCTCAGAGGAAGAAATACAAATGGCAAATACACACTTAAGAAAATGTTGAACATCCCTTAAAGAAAAGAAAAGAAAAGAAAAGAAGAGAAGAGAAGAGAAGAGAAGAGAAGAGAAGAGAAGAGAAGAGAAGAGAAGAGAAAAGAAAAGAAAAGAAAAGAAAAGAAAAGAAAAGAAAAGAAAAGAAAAAAGAAGAAAAGAACAGAACACAGTTCTTCATGGAGGACAGGGCATAAGGCAACTGGTTATAGTAGGATTGTATCTAAGCTGAGCAAGCCAAAGTTTAGGAACCTCCAGTCAGAGATTGAAGGTTTGGACCAATTCTACCCAAATATGCAATTAATAATTAAAATACTATTTTTTTTCTGAAAATAATTCTTTGTTCTACAGGGTTATGTGATATTTCAATTCCTAGGATGTTTTAATATTCTTTTAATATATTTGAAAAGACAGTTTAATCAGAATCTTATTAAGATATGCAAAATTCAAGAACTCTGAAAAATTATTTCCTAATGATATGGCTACATTAAACTAGTTGGGGGAGAATGAAGTTTTAATAAGCCATTACTCACAGAATAACTAACATAGTGAATTCATTATATGCTGAGTGTCCTTGTGGGTCAGAGAGCATAAACTCAAATATGAGGGTGATTCAGGAATTTCAAGCTAATTTTGATTCTACATTAGGTTCACTTTACTCTCTGAATTTGAACTTTATTTCTCCATCCTCATCCCTTCATTTTTCAGAGCTGCTTCAAGAGCTCTGATTTGTTACTTCTGCTATGCTCAATGAAAGAAAAAAGCTTCCAATACTTTAATAAGCTTGCTTTAGTTAACATATCCAAAATCTGTTTTTTTATTTAAATGTTTTATTTTTATTTATTTATTTGAGAGACAGAGATACAGAAATAGGCAGGTAGAGAGAGATTGAGAATGGGAGTGCCAGGGCCTCCAGCCACTGCAAACAAACTCCAGATGCATGTGCCCCTTGTGCATCTGGCTTACATGGGGCCTGGGGAGTAGAACCTGGGTCCTCCTTTGGCTTTGCAGGCAAATGGTTTAACTGCTAAGCCAACTCTCCAGCCCACAAAATCTGTTTTTTAAACACTGTACCATTGTGCTTCACAAAAATATTTACCAATAAATACCTCATCAGTTGTCCATACAATTCTGTGACAAAATACCAAGCAATTTCATCGTCAGGTAGGAATCACTATTTACCACGACTACTGTCAGCCTGCTAGGGTTTCAAGTTTCATGAATGTTTTTCCATATCTGTAAAATAACAATCTTTTTAGTTGGTTATATGACAGAGCATTATTTGTGGATTACATTAAATAACATGTAATATGTGATTTTTTATTATGCTCATGAGCAACTTATTTATTATAGATTCATCTGTTTTTATTATTTTGTTGTGTTAGTAAATTAGAAGTCAGGATTAGGAAACAGCTTCGCAGATATAACATAGTATTGCCCTACTAACTTTTTACAGCATTATAAATCAGTTCTTTAAAATTTAAATAATTCAGAAATATTTTAGTTATTAACCTACTGATATGTATTCTAGTTCAAGAACATAAATTGAGTTCATCAAAATATATAATGTGTTAGTCTTTAGGATGTGTATGTCAATCTAATTCATTGATTTCAAATTATGATTTCAGTTACTTTACATCTATCTGAGTGTTAGAGTTGTGCTTGCTCTAATCTAACCTTATCACTGTTTCCCAAACATATATCTTCTGCTCTAAATTCTTAGATCTCATATATTATACTAAAATATTTTGTATGTTTGGCTGATGTTTGTGTAATTTTTAAATCATCCCTATTTTTTGATTTACTAAAATTGTATTGTTTTATGTAAACAATTTTATTGTTTGCATGTCTATGGGGTATATAGTGGGAGTGTGATACATATGCACAGTAATCGAATCATTTTGGCAATAGGCATTTCCATCTCTTCAAACATTAATCATTTTCAGAATGGGAAATGGATCTTAGTCTTTTTTAGTCATTTTGAAATATATCATTAATTGTTTAGCCAATAGCTAATTCTTTGTGATGTACAAAAGACAGGCTAATTTTTTTTTCTAACTAAGTGTGTTTGGGTTCCCCTTAGTGAACATTTCTTTTCTCCTCTCACCCTCCCTAGTTTCTAGTTACCTATGCTATTTTATGAGACGGACTTACTAGGTTCTACATATGTGTAAAGACATGTTTTTGGATTTTAATGTCTGGCTTATTTCACTTAGCATAATTACCAGTCCCATATCACTGCAAAAGACAAGATTTGATTTTCTATAACTGAAAAATAATTCATACATATACATATATGTATGTATGTGTGTGCGCACACACGTGTGCACATTTCATTGTCTTTATCCATTCATCTACTTATGATTATTTTTTTGTATTTGCATGTTTGTATTGAGACAAAGTCTTACTCTAGGGCTCAAATTGGCCCTAAATTTACAGTGATACTCTGCCCCAATCTTGCAAGTGCTCATAATATACACTTATTATAAGTGGATTTCATCTTATACATATTGAATTCTGCTGCAATAAAATGGGAGTAAAGTTGTATCTGTTTTGGAAACATAACTAGTATTAGTATTGCTGGGTCTTAGAACAGTCTACTTTTTAAAAAATTATTTATTAGAGACAGAGAGAGGAGGAGAGAGAGAGAGAGAGAGAGAATGGGCACGCCAGGGTCTGTAGCCACTGAAAAAAAAAAAAAAAAAAAAAAAAACTACAGATGAATGGGACCTGGAGGATGGAACCTGGGTCCTTTGCAGGAAAGTGCCTTAACCACTAAGTCATCTGTCCAGTCCCCAGGACAGTCTACTTTAATGTTAGTGAGGAATTTAAATATGTTTGCTAGGATGACTGGTCTAATATACAATCCCCAAATGTATGAGAATTCCTTTAATCCTCATTGTTGCCAGTATGTTTTTGTTTGTTTGTTTGTTTGTTTGTTTGTTTGTTTGTTTGTTTGTTTGTTTTTTGGAGAGAGACAGAGAGAGAGGGAGAGGAAGACAAATAGAGATGGGCGCGCTAGCAGCCTCTTAGCTGCTGTGAATGAAATCCATATGTGTGTGCTCCCTTGTGGTCAAGTGCGGCATTGCACCCTTGTGTCACTTTGCATCTGGCTAAACATGGGACTTGGAGATTGAAACCGCTGGAGATTGGAACCAGTGTTCTTAGCCTTAGGAGGCAGGCGACTTAACTGCTAAGCCATCTCTCCAGCCTGCTGTTGCCAGTATGTTTTTAATGACAGCTGTCCCAACTGAGACGAGATGATATAACATTATGATTTTTATATTATATTTCCCTGATTAATAGTTATGCTGGGCCTTTTTTTTTTCCAATATACTTTGTGGGGCTTTGTATCTCTTCTTTGAAATGTGTGTATATTTCTTTTGTATATTTTTAGACATATAATTTGATTTTTGGTGTGCAATTTTTTTAGTTCCTTGCATATTTTAATTATTAGTCACATGGATGAAAACCTTGAAAGCATTTTTCGGTTCTCTCACTCACTTAAAAATTCTGCTGAAAAAGAAAAAAGTTCTGCTGATTATTTTACTTCCTCTGCAGAAAATAATTATTTTGATACAATTCTATTTGTCTATTCTTTCTTTTGTTGTTTGTACTCTAGTGGTCCTATTAAAAAATCATTTCCTTCATTAGTGGGTTAGTATGTTTCTCTGAAGTTTTCTTCTAGAAATATTGTTTCAAGGTTTTTCAGTCAGATCTTTATTTTGAGTCTGCTTCAATGCTGGATCCTTGTTCATGATCGCACATAAAACTGGCTATTTGTGTGGATCTCCTCACCCACTAGCCTCAGTTTAATGGGCTGCTGAGTAGTTTACCTGCTCAGCCCTACACAACTATCCAGCCAGACAATATGTGCCCACTGGTGCAATAGTGGCAGGACAGATATAGAGGTAACAAACTAGCCCCTAATTGGATTTGAAAACTGCTTTATGAGGGAGAATCTATTCCTGAATTAACAGCCTATGGTTCAAAGGTAAAAGGTCATAGTGAAGAAACTACTACTGCTCTTTAGCTACTTGGATATATTTTGGCAGTAAAGTGGCCCTCTAAATGGTTATGTGTATGTCTGTTGACCAGAACTGCTCTCACTATTTGTTTAGAAAATCTTCTTTTTGTAGAGTGAATACTGGGAGTTGCAATCAGCTTCACATTGCTGGCAGGAAAAAAAAAAAAAAAAAAAAACTACCAAGAGCAGCTCATGGGGTGAAAGGGTTTATTTTGGTTTGCAGACTTGAGGGAAAGCTCGATGATGGCAGGGGAAATGATGGCATGAGCACAGGGTGAACACCACCTCCTGGCCCCATATCAAGTGAACAATAGTGACAGGACAGTGTGCCAATACTGGTAAGGAGAAGGTGGCTCTAACGTCCATAAGTCTACCCCCAACAATACACCATCTCCAGGAGGTTCCAGTCCCCAAATTTTTACTTGCTGGGGACCTAGCATTCAGATCACATAAGTTTATGGGGGACACCTGCATCAAACTACCACACTGGGGAAGCACAAGGCTTATCAAGATAACTAGAAGAAGAGACAGTCTAGAGGCAGTAGCCAGGAAATATCTACCACAAATTCACAAGCACAGAGATCATTGTAGAGGAGGTGTTTGAAAGAATATCAGTGCTTGAAAATAAAGTGATGGTTCAGCAGTTAAAGATGCTTGCTTGCAAATCCAGCTGCCCCAGGTTTAATTTCCCAGGTACCTACATAAATCCAGACAGGCATTCAATCACAATGGCAAGAGATCCTGCAAAGCCCCACCACCCACACCTCACCACCCCCCCACACACATGCAAATTAAAAAATATATAGAAAGAATCAGTGGTGTTC
The DNA here is from genome assembly GCA_036365145.1 of Orientallactaga sibirica. Lineage (NCBI taxonomy): Eukaryota > Metazoa > Chordata > Mammalia > Rodentia > Dipodidae > Orientallactaga > Orientallactaga sibirica. The sequence continues at coordinate 9,459,418 of JAEOAD010000017.1, read as the reverse complement.
TCACTGCTAGCCAAATAAGTTTCTCTATGGAGATAGTTACTGATACTCAAAAGACTCAAAACTCATCAAAGTGCTGAAAATAAGAGGGAGTTGAGAGCTCAGTGCTAAATGGGTCATCTCTATTACACCCTCAGAAGCTCAGGGGACAATGAGGAAAAGGGGGCAAAAAGAATATAAGAACCACCAGGTGGGAAGAAGTACTTTTGGGCACTGACCTCTGTATTTGAATTGACTAATAAATTCATGAATTCACAGTGGACGTTGCTACCCCACAAGACCTGCACAATATATAGCCCATTATCATTTTAACATACAGGAAAAAAAAAGAAGACAAAAATATAATAAAATTTAAAACAGAAAAAGGACCACATGGAAAGATGAGAAAGCTCAGTGAAATGGGGTTGCTGGGCAGAAAAATAAGTTAATGAGAGTGGAATAAGCTTAAATTACAGAATATTCATGTATTAAAATTCACAATTTGTTGTAGTTATTGACCAATAATCATATTCTCTGACTTGTAATATGAACTGAAAAGTTCCACTATGTGGGCTAAATTGAATTCTGTGTGAGCAGATCTGTACCTGTGTGAGCAGCATGGATGAACTGTACTTATGTGCTACCAGCTGTAAAATTTGAGCATAATCTTCTGGGCAACAGAAGGCAATTGAAGTGTATTAACTAGAGAATAATAATATTTTTTTAATCTTTATTCATACAGGACTGACATTTTGATTACTATGTGTAAAATGGATATAGTGAGGTTAGCGTTAAGTCCAAGAAATAAAAAGAACTGAGAAAGTTTCTTAGAGTAATAGCATCTATCCTTTATCAAGCTACTTCTTGGAATTTAGTTCATTTGCAAAATGTGATTTCTACTTTATGATTGCTGTGTCCTTCTGAAAATATACCAGCCATATAACATTACCTTGTTTCACCAAAGTGTTAATTTCCTGAGAGGAGAATAGACTTTTTCATTTATATGTTTCACCTGAGGATATGCTAACTAGTCAATAAGTTCTTTTTAAAGAATGTTTAAGAAGAATGAAATATTTCTCAGTTATATTGTAACAACATTTGAATTAACTCAATTACCATGGATTTCTAAAATTTATAGAATCGTTTTTATTTTTTTAATATGTAGAATTTTATAGGAATTTATCATATCTTGATATGCTTGTTCTTAAAATTATCAAACAATATGAAGATATTAATTATAATTTAAGGAACTGTGCTTCAATCCTTGTTTTAGTCAGTTCCACATAGGTCAGACAAACATCCAACCAAACATAGTTTATGGGAGGAAGGGCTTTATTTCTAGTTTACAGATCCAAGGGGAAGTTTTATCAATGGTGGAAGAAGCTTCTTGCTTCCTAACAATCAAGGAGAGGGATAGAGAGAGAAATAGAGAGAGAGAGGAAAAACATGGCTAGCAACAAACAGACCACCAGATAAAAAAAAGGGGCTCTCTCTACACACCTATGGTCTGCAATCAGACACACATTCTCCATAAGTCTGCTGGAGATTTAATCAGGAAGCTTAAATATGTGTGTCTATTGGAGATATACACTCACATTCAAATTACCACATTACCCCCAAGAGCCATAGTATTACCAACCTTAAAATTCCAAGTCTCATCTGTCAAGACTGTCTGTTAACAGTGAGTCCTGTAAAATCAAAACAAATTATGTACTTCCAAATATAATAGCACAGAGTAAACATTTCTATTGCAATAAGTCATAACAAGGGGATACTAGATGAATGTAAAATAAATAACTATTAGGTGAACATCAAGCAGCTGCAGTTCTAGCCTGCCATCCATAACCAGTGATGTCCATCTCTGGATTTCTAACTCTGCCTTTCCAGCTGGGCTGAGTAGCTAGCAAAAACTTTCATCCCAAGCCAACACCCCTCCATGGTAGCCTTTTCACAGTCCTGGTATTTCCAAAACATCTTTGGTTCTCTACTACAAAAACTGGGTTCATCTTAACAATTGTCTCATGAGCCTCTAATACAGAGGAGTCACCTTGCTTCACATATCACGTCTCCGTAGCAGCTCATGGAACTGTATGCACTTCATTACCCACTACCATACATTTTTCATGCACTTCATTACCCACTACCATACGTTTTTCATGCTTGCAGTACCAGGTGTGCTACAACACAACCATTTTGTCAATGCAGGGGAAAATAAATTGTCACCTTGAGCAGTTTTCTTCTTTTCAGTCATCTCATTTCAAAAAGTTTGCCTTTCTACTATCCATGCATTCCTTGGTGGAATTTACCTCAGACATCCTTTCCATGTTTCAATGTAAAGCTGTTGGTCTGCCCTTAATGGAAGTATTCTGTTTAAAAATAGCAGTTTTGCAGCCAAAAAATCAATCTCTGTGACAGTAACTTTAAATTTGCTTGAGTTTTTCCAAATTTAAATGTTATATGCTTCATTTCTATACCTTCTGTCTAGCAAACTAGTCTATTACTTTTAAATTCAACCTTGAACAAACTCTTAGGCTTAGGCAGCAGAATGCAGCCAATCTTTATGCCAATAGCTCAGTTTCAGCAAAGATCTCTTCGGTATTTCTTTCTCCTTTGAAAGTCCATAAGCCAACAACAATTCTCTCCACATTTAGCTTCTTCAAACTCTCAGCAGAATAGCCCATAAAACTTGGCTTAGTGCACTGTGAAATGGCTGGAGTTCCAATTACGAAGTTTATCCATATTTCTCTAGCACATATCTTCCAAAAGACTATAATCCAAACAGTCAGATTAATCCCCAGAAATGTCCCAACTCTCTGGTACCAAATTCTTTTGCAGTCAGCTCCACATTGCTAGGAAAAACATTCATTTATGTAACAAAGTGAATTCTTTCAAGCTTACAGATCCAGAGGAACTTCCATCAAAGGCAGAAGAAGCTACTTACGTTCCTATGTCAAAGCAAAATAAAATAAAACAAAATAACAAACAAACCAACAAACAAACAGCCAGTAAACACCAAAAAGCAGCAAGAACACTGCCATGGCACAAGCCTCCTCTCTCTTCACACCCTTGTGCTGGAATCATACCTGCCCCTAGTGACACACTCCCCTCCAGAAGGCTTGAAATAAGTTATGGATATGCCTGTGAGAGAAATTACATGAATCACATTGACAATTTAATCCAAATCTCATTTTCTCAGTTGGGGAATATGAGAAGCATAACTATAAAAATAGAAGTTACTTCAATATTCATGACTGTTTCTTAAAACATTAAATTTTATGTTGCATAAGAAACTAATTATAATATTTTGAGATCAATATTAAATCTACACTTTTCCCCAATTAAAGCAGTGAATAAAATAGATTTGTATGCCCAATGTATGAAAGGATACTTCATTTAACACAAGTAAATTATTCTTCCATATTCTAAAATATACATATGTCTTTAATACAAGGACATAGCATATTCATTCTATAACTATTATATTGATATTTGTCATGTAACAAAATGTAGCCAACAATGTGGGCAAAAACACATTCAGATGGCCTGTTTCTACAACCTGATATCCGAGGGATGCAAGGTAACCAAAAGTCTCCTGTACATCAATTTGCTCAACTGTTAGAAGGGAATATATTGAGTTATTGTATAGACTTACTATAAAATTCAAATAAGCTTACATCAAATAACTTTAGAATAGCACAACATGTTAATATAAAACATTTAGTCCTCTGTGATTATTATGAGTGGTCTATAATAAAAGATGTATGATATTACTGTTTCACAAATCCAGTCATAAGCGATAAGTAGAAGAAAATGATCACTTATTTGAATTCAGTCTTGAGTCCTGAATATTAAGCAAGCATCCATAGCACATAAATGTACATGTTAATTATTGTCAATATCACTCATTAAAGCATCAATATTTCATCTAAGTCACTGTGAAAGGAAAAAGTTCATAAGTTTTATATCATAATGCTTATCAACTCCCACAGTGTCAGAGGATGATTTTTAGCTCCAGCTGGGGTGTAGCTATTGAATTGCTTGGCATATAGTAATTTATGGTGAAGATTTTAATGAGAAAACAGCAGATAATTGTGTGGATTCTTTTATCCTATCCAACTAAGCTCCTCTCTTCCATTCCTTGCTAATGTACAATCAACTCTCTTTCTTATCAAGATGAAATGGATGATTATTCAGACTGAATATGTTAGTGGTATAGTATAGCACTCTGCATTGGTTGTTTTAATATAATAGTACCAGTCCTGATATTATTCTGAATATAGTGTTTTTGTTAGAAATTTTATCAGGTTTTTACTAAACAGGTGGTAGTTTCATAGACAACGAAAGAGATCAAGGGAACTGATTTCTCCTTTTTCAATGTTGTCATCCTCACCACCCCTGAATATTTTTACAAAGTGTCTTACTAAGTTAGCCTTGTATTGTTGGAGATGCTCTTTACCTCAGTTTTGTGAACCACCATAACTACCTTATAAGTTAGTTTGTATTGTATGTTTTTGAGATTGATAGTTTGGTGTTTTATTTGAGGACATATGATTTAAGAGGCCAGATCATAGAATCTAAAATAGCATAAAATATAAAATAGAATAAACTGTAAAATATTGGTGTCAAACAGCCTTACATATTTAATATAGTTTCAGATTTTTAGTGACTATGCTTTCTGTTATGGCATAACATTGTAATGTTATCAGAAAGCAAACTCTACTCCATTATTTTCCATACTGGTACACACTGAGACAAGATAAGTGGTTTTTATTTTTGAAAATTAGGTTGTATTTGCTCTTATTAGCAACTTATTAAACTGATGAAAAGATAAGTTTATTCTATTCTTTAATTCAATGGACCATTTAAATCATTATGTGACTGAGAAGTATAAAATGCAAATATCAAGTATTTGAATTAATTTTATATTGTTTTCATCAACACACAGCTCTGTATATATCATCAAGCTCTAAGAAAGTATATTTTCTTGTTTTAAATTAAAATAAAATGTGTAAAGGGATAAGACAGGGAATATGTCAAATGAAATATCTCAAAATGTTTCTCTTCTCTAAACTAATGCTTAGATTCTTACGTTACAATCTCTGAAAGCTACACTGCTACTTATTTTTCTCATAATGACTAATCTTATTTTATACAAATTCTAAACAGACTTTAAAATAGTTACTATCAAGATAATACGTAGCTGGGCATGGTGGCGCACGCCTTTAATCCCAGCACTCGGGAGGCAGATGTAGGAGGATCGCCGAGAGTTCGAGGCCACCCTAAGACTACATAGTTAATTCCAGGTCAGCCTGGACCAGAGTGAGACCCTACCTTGCAAAAGCAAAACCAAAAAAAAAAAAAAAATGATAATACGTGTACTGGAAATGTGATTGTGATTGAGAATGTGTAGTAAGGATGTAAGGTTTTCCAAAGAGAAGTCAGGCCTTTGTCTCAGGTCCTGTTAGCTTGTAAACCTGAGTTGTATGCATTGCCTTCATAGGAAAAGGCACTTAATTGCTTCCAGGTGTTTTAAGGAAAAAGTTCATATCTTCTGAATGTGTAAAAATGGATAAAGGTTGTAAGGTGGGTGGCTTTGGTACTTGAATTATTTCCTCTACCCATCACTCTGAAAAATTACCTTATAGATACCTCTTGTTTTTCCAATGCCTTTAGGTGGATGGTTAGGTTATTGATTTAGGATCTCTCTGTCTTTGTTATGAAAACATTTAGTGATATGAATTTTCCTGAGGACTGCCTTCATTGTGTAACATAAGCTTTGGTAAAATGTGTTCTCATTGTCATTCATTTCCAGAAATTTTTCAATTTCATTTTTATTTCTTTTACTATGCATTTATTGTTTAAGAGTGTGTTGTTCAGTTTCCAGGATCTGGTTGGGTTCCTGGCGCAATGTTTGTTGTTAATTATCCATCATTAGATGAATGGATAACTAAGATGTGGTATATTTACACAATGGAATTCTACACAGCAATAAGGAAAAGTGACAAAAAACAATTTGAAGAAATGTTCAAACTTGGAACAGATCATTCTTAACTAACTCACCCAATCACAGAAAGATAAGAGTCACATGGTCTCATTCATCTGTGGCTCCTACTTTGTATTTTCCTGAGATGCTGACACACCTACTAAACATATCGAGGACTGGACAATAGGGATGGTGGGGTGTGAGGGTAGGGAAAGGGGGGGCAAAGAACTGGACCCAAATGGAAATGGTACCATAAAATCCTATATTTTGATTGACACTCCCATCTACATATTTACCCTTTTTCCCATAGACTAGTGCTACTTTCAGCTTTGGCCCAAAGATCATCTTTTGCAGATGGAAGTGATTTCTATTGAGACACAAAGCTTGTCAAAGTGGTAATAATTAGTGCTTTCTGAGTGCTTGTACTAAATGAGTAAACTATATCACCCCCCTCCATCACTCAAGAAATACTATGGAAGTGGGAGCCAACAGTAATATTGAAGCCCGAGGATTGGGAGCTGTGTAAAATAAGCTCATGTGACAGAGTTTACCTGCATATGACCTGTACAATATTGAGCTCTGCAACATACTTCATGTATGGTTGAAGAGAGAAACCCTTCTTGAGGAATTATTGGCAGTTGAATTACTGTGGAAAGAGAACTTTTAATTCAGTGACATAGCCACTGGTAAATTGTACATGCTCTGTTAAATAACCCCCCAATATCTTCATGCAAGTACCCCTGAAAAATCTGTTGTCTCTATCTCTTTCTCTCTCTCCATGTGCACACATACACACACACACGTGCACATACAACATCAAAGCAGAAAAATGACTAGTGGGGAAGAAGGATTATGGTAATTATGAACAATATATATATATATATATATATATATATATATATATATATAATATTTATAAATGTTAATAAAAAGAGAAAATAAAAAATTGATTTAGTTATACTTTTGCCTTTCAGAAAGTTTTTCTTGCTTTTTCTGTGACAGGGTCTCACTCACTCAGTAGCCCTGTATTATTTAAAATTAACTGTGCATTCCAGGCTTGCCTCAAACTCACAAAATTCTCATTCGTTATGTGAATTAAATTTCCCAGAAACGTATTGTATCTGCTGAAACTACTTCCAGCAAGGCTAAGTGGGCTGGTAAAGCTCCTGTGATCACAAAGAGATGGAATGTTGCAAGACCAAAGCCTAATTACCTTGGGCCATCCATCGTTAGCCTCTCAAAAGCCATTATCATCCACCTTTGTCCCTGACCTAACATCCACGTGACTATCAGTGGATCAGATGCAACATTTTTTGGAATGAATTGACAGACCACTAACTTCCACCAGCCCAAGGGCTAAGGATGTCATCAGATAGCATCTAAGGCCTATGGTGTATATTTCTTCATTTGTTATAACTCATTTAAATATTCAACCAAAGTATTTGAAAAGTGCCTTGATTTATGACTTTCTTTTGTTCAGTTACTATAAAACCTTCATGAAGTTGTTAACACATTGGAACATGGAATTTGATGTCACCTAAATCTGTGTTCCTGGGCCATGGTCACTTATATTTGGGGCCAGAATAAACTGCCTCTTATCCCCTTTGAGGTAAGAGCCCTGTCTCTTGTGTCAACAGTTAGTCTCTATAATACTAAGATTACAGACATGAGCTGCTACACCCTGATTTCACCGTTCACGTATGTGTTATCTACTTTCAGTATTGCGCATTTTTTAAATGTCTTTGTGGTGCTGGAGATCAAGTACAATCAGTTTTAAATAAAGTTATCAGAGCCTTAAATTTGTATAGAATCATAAAAATTACACAACTGATTTTTGAAAAATGTTCATTGTGTATATTCATTGCATATATATATTTATCTCCCCACATGTCCTCTATCTCAAACTTCCTTTATGGTAGCTTGAACGGATGTTCCTTAATAGATTCAGGAGTTTTGTTCAAGCTTATAACTTGGTGTCACTGTGGGTGGATCCTAAGGTCCAGCCCTAAAGTGCGGGGGTGGATCTGGATTACAGACTAAAGATATACAGAGTGCTTGAGCTCTGTCTGGGGTTCCTGAAGTGTGACTACTTATGGTACTGGTGGTGGCATTTCTTTCTATGTGGACCTTCTACTGTCATTATGGAACTAGATGTATAAGCTTCAATAAATCCCTTCCTCCCATAACTTGTGCCTGGTTTGGAAGTTTATCCCATGCAATGTGAAGCTGACTGCTGCAGAATTAATACTAGAGAGTGAGTTGTTGTTTCACAATGAATCTGACCACATGTATTTTGGTCTTTTGGAACTTTTGTTTAGAGGAATGGGCATGATCTTGGTACTAGCAACTGAACATGCCTTCCAGAGTGGAAAGGCACTACTATGGTGAGAATTTGAAAATGCTAAGTGAAGAGAGAATTGTATGTGGAGGCTTTGCTTATGAACTTCCTAGGAGGAAGGAAAGACTGCCAAAAACTTTGTTGGAACTTGGTTACTAGCATAAGGGCTGGCTGCATTTTGCTGTCCATGTCCAGAGAGCTTGATTGTGGTGAAATTTGAAATCGTCTGATGTGCTTGGCTAAAGGTAGGTAACTGAGAAATTTAAGATTTAAAGTTGGAAAAACTCAAGTAAGTTTAAAATTACTAGTACTGACACCGATTACTGAAGCTACTATTCTCAAATACATTAGCAGTTGGAAGGAATATGGCCTGAATACTTTATATTGAAACAATGGAAAGATGCCTGAGGACAGGATGAATGGGAGAAATGCAAAGTCCTTTATTTTTTGTTTTTTTTGTTTTTTTGTTTTTTTTTGGCGAGAGACACAGAGAAAGACAGAGAGACACAGAGAGAGACACAGAGAGAGAGGGAGAAGAAGACGGATAGATATGGGCACGCCAGCAGCTGAATTAAATCCAGATGCATGCACCCCCCCCCCTTGTGGTCAAGTGCAGCATTGCGCCCTTGCGTCACTTTGCATCTGGCTAAACGTGGGACCTGGAGATTGGAACCGCTATAGATTGGAACCAGCGTTCTTAGGCTTAGGAGGCAGGCGCCTTAACCACTAAGCCATCTCTCCAGCCCGAAATGCAAACTCTTGAAAGGAGTTGATTAAAAGGTAGGAACTTGCTTTTCAAGGTCGTGATTTATTTTGTTCATGCATTAAGAATATGGCTGTGTACTGTGCATGCCATATAAATATGCATGGTCTTATGTATCTGTATAAAATCTTGGAATCAAGTATAAGGTAAAGCAGACATTTGTCTTTCTGATACTGGCTTAATTTACTTATTCTAATTATCCACATTTAAAAACATTTTCATACATATGATGTGATGATGTTCTTCTTATGACTGAAAAATTACAAACACACACACACAAACATGCACATGCACACACGCACGCACACACACACACACACACACACACACACACACTTTGTTTCTTGTTCTCCCACTGTTGGACACCAAGATTGGGTCTATAATTTAGCTATTATGAATAGTACATAAGTAACTACTTATACATGAGTATTGCTGTCATAAATTGGAGCTTTGGATAAATATCCCAGTGATATATAGCTGGACCATCTGGTAGATATGTTTTGAGTTTTTGAGGAACTTCCATAGTGATTTCTACAGAGGCTTATCTAGTTTGTATTACCACTAGCAGTATAAAAGTGTTTCATTTTTCCCAACACCCTTGACAGCATTTGTCTTTCATTCTAAATGGATTGAGTTATAATGTGTATTTCTTATATGCCGAGTGAGGCTGAATATTTCCCATGTGGTAATTGGACATTTGTGTTTCGTTTTTGAGACCTATCTGTTCATTTTATCAGCTCATATGTTGATTAGGCTATTTTATTTCTTCCTGCTTTTTTTCCTAGTGACTTGTGATATGTAATTAGTTACATGTTCATATTACATTATAAAACATCTGGATTTAATAATTCATCACTACAATATTCTCTGTACTCTCAACAATCCTGCAATATACTTCCATTACATATTAGAGATTAAAATATTTTTAATTTTATAAGTTTAATACACATTACAGTACAATTTTACATTTAAATTTACATATTTGAATATTATTTTGAACAAATAGCATTAATTCCTTTATAAAATTCTTGTTTATTTCAATTCTCTAATTGTCTTTTAAATCTTTGTCCTCTGCTTGTTTTAGTGAATTTTTATATCCTTTATTTGTTCTTGGAATTGTGTGAATATTCTTACATTTGTTTTGTTCCATCAACTTTGTCTTTAAATTGAAATGCTTAATTTTATTATACATTTCCAATATTTTGAAATACAAAACTATCTCTGCCCACCCTACTTCATCAAACATTGTATATTTATGATCATACACAAATTACCCAGTGCAAACATTAGACCAAGCAACAGACATGCACACAAATAAAACTTTTTATGCCTGTTAACACTGAGGGAAGGAGAACTTCTCATGGCAACTTTTTAACCATTGCATATTTGGAAGCATAAATATTTCAGGAGTCTGACTATATAAAAGAAAAACTTTATATAGCTTTTAATCTACTGAAATATGCTAAAATATTTGCATTAAACATAAATCCTCTTACAAGACTTCAAGAAATTTTACTATGGAGTTATAAATGCCAAAGGAGTGAAAGATTACAAAATTTTACCTGATGTTAATCTCCTAAAATTTATACTTGAAATTTACATTTGGGGGTACAAATCTATTTTTGTAGACACATGATAAAGCTTTTGGAAAGTTTGAGGTGGAAACATCTATCTTCTAATTTTGCCTGCCAGAGTAATGTAGGACATTATCTAGCACTGTCCTTCTAATCAAGACATTCAGGTATCTGTACTTGTATCCATTGCTTGGAAAAGATCTGGGGTACTTTTACGACCAGTTCTATACATATTAAGTGGCCATTAGATGTGGGAAAACAGATATCTAAATGTATACATTAAAGCTTCTTATGATGGTGAAGTAAATCCTAGAGGTATTTTTATACCAAAGTAGAATTATAACTTCTTAAAGTACCCCACACACACACACACATTAGAAATGGAACTTACAAAAAAAGCATGTCTGGTATGGGCTCTTCTAATAGATTCTTGTGCAACTTATAGGTGTAATTGTCATTCTTTTTAGTTGCATTTATACCCCTTCAATGTTCCCACAGTTTTCCCCTTTAAAGTGAACGACCATCATTTGAAACATTAATAACAAAAAAGGTCTCACATGTTGCTCCTCGTTGACTTGCAAATGCAATCATTCATGTTCTCTTGACACAGAAGCACTGAGCAGTGCATTACAGACCAATTCTCATCAGGCAGCTGTGAAGAGCCACCTCTGAGTCTCATTCATATGTGGGATGTGACCAAAAAGTATTATATCTTGTATGCAAGGCTAATCCTATCCTTTAACCAGAAAAGAAGAATCTATCACTTCACTGAAGTATAAGTATTATAATCAATCAAAAAAAAAAAATCAGTAATAGTACAAAAAAGATATTAAAAAAAGAATAAAATTTTGCTGGCCAGGAAATACCTGAAATAGTTATTTCTATATTTCCATTGTTTTTATTTTATAGTTAAAAATCCAATGCTACTCATCTATTAGCTAAGGCCTAATAGCAATGAAATACATTTGATGAAGGGAACATTACCACATATTTATTTTAAATGCGTCTCCAGCTATGGAGTTTCAATTTAAAAGAACAAAAAGACTAAATGTGTATGAAGACATAAAAACTCAAAATCTCTATCAATATCAATTGACAATGATTTTTTTTTTTATTCCTAAGCACCATGGTGACAGAAATCAATTCAAATGCATGATAACTTTGCAACATTAAAAGGTAAAGATCAGCGGTCTGAGCAGAAGACTCATCAGGAAAAGTAGCTTGCTTGCAATACCTGTAATAGGTGCTCCATAGGCCCCAGTTCCCATATAAAGACATATGCAAATTAAGGCATTTGTCTATGACTCTAATGAACCGACACAATGGATGCTGAGGCAGAAGAATACAAATCTCTAGACCAAGCTAGTCTGAACTTTGTGTGCAGAACCAAGAGACCTGTCTCAAAGAATGTGGAAGAAGAGCATAGATACTATGTATATGTAAACACACACACACACACACACACACACACACACACACACCACACTTAAAAAAGTAAAGATCATGACAGTTCTTGTTAGGTTTGGTTTTGTAAAATTTATCATTTCTCCTCCTTCCTTCTGATTTTGTATTAATTTATAAGAAGTAGAATTAAAAATCTGGTTGCAATTATTAGTTCACAGATATTTAGCATTCTGATTTCCACTAATCTTTAGGCAACTCATTTGATAAAGACTGGAAACCAGTAGTCTTGTAATGATCTCAGGTACAGAATACCTCCATGGCTAGAATTTTAGTGTGGGAAAGGCCCTTCTTACAAGGTGTGGTGGTGTTTATCTTTCCCTAGTTGTTTCTTCTTCCTGGTTCTGAATCATGGCCTCTTGAACATATGGTTGATGTAAGCATGCTATTTTCAGAAACAATAACATCACTTTTATTTTTTATTTAATTAATTAATTTATTTATTTATTTATTTTTTTAGAGAGAAAGAGGGAGGGAGGAAGGCAGAAAGCATTGGCCTGCCAGGGTCTCAGCCACTGAAATTGAACTCCAGATGCTTGTGCCACCTAGTGGGCATGTACCACCTTGCTAATGCCTCACCTTTGTGCATCTGGGTTACATGGAATCTGGAGATTCCAAAATAGGTCCTGTAGGCTTTGCAGGCAAGTGCCTTAACCCCTAATCCATCTACCCAGGCCACTTTAAGTTTTCTTAAAAATATTTCTTTTTTAGCCAGGCGTGGTGGTGCACGCCTTTAATCCCAGAACTTGGGAGACAGAGGTAGAAGGATCATCGTGAGTTCAAGGCCACCCTGAGACTACATAGTTAATTCCAGGTCAGCCTGGACCAGAGTGAAACCCTACCTCGAAAAACCAAAAAAAAAAAAAAATATATATATATATATTTTTAACAATTCCTACCAGGTTGCAATTGCTGAAGCCAGCATTGGTGTTCCTAAGACTAATTGTGCTTTCTGGAAGGTTTAGACTTTTACGAGCACCAGTGGTTGTTCACAACATTATGAACGTCTTCTAAAATGTGGGTTAGTACTCAGGACAGAGAAGAAGCATGCCTCCAAGTCTAAATATTTACACTCCAGATAAAATTTATATTGTCTTGAGAGCTGAGCTAGTAAGATTCTTCTTTTGAAATTTCTCAGTTAAAAGTACATGAAATGTTAGCAAATAAAGAATAGAAAAGGTTGGCTTATGCAAATGGTGCAGATCAGTGAAGTAGAGAGAATGTCTGTTAAAAGAAAAAAAAAAAGAATAAGGCTCCCAGACCAGACACAGCCTCACATGGTTGCAGACTGAAATAATGTTATGTGTTTCATGTGTGTGAAAGAATATTGCCTCAGTGGAAATGAATCACATTAATCGAATTTACAAGACACAGACATACTGACCAAATAATAATATGTAAAGAGAAATTTCTCTGTATGAGGAAGGCATCAGACTTTTTAAAGATACAGGACAAGAAATGCTCATAGTCAGCTTTAAATGAGATGCTGAAATAAATGTTGAATCCCAAATGCCGCCCCCCCCACACACACACACAAAAGAAAGAGAAAGAGGAAGTTAACTTTGAGGCAGGTGTAACTTTCATTATCCTTATTCAAAACAAAATACTCTCTGGAGAAAAGTATCATGAAAGGCACAAAGAAACTGCAGTTAAGTGATAGCAATAATTAGCACTTGAACCAAAAGGGCTCATTTACATAGCCAATTGCCCTAATGACCAAGGATGAAACATAGTGAAGTATCCTTATTTTAAAGCTTCCCTCTTCTAAAAATATTCTGTATATCATTGCCTTTCTGATCATGGAGTTTTCTATATTGTAATAGATCACAGTGAATTGAATTAAATTGCATTATTTCAAATTTACATGAAATATCAGTGTATAGAATAGGATACCTGATTATAGTAGGGCAGACAGGCTTGAATGAAGGTCTAGGCTTCCCTATCTCATAAGCACTGTCTTCCCACATCGAGAATTCTGTAGCTTTGTCAAACAAGCTTGACAAATGCAGGATTGAAGAGAAGCAGTAACCTCTCATGGTTAGTCATGGAATCTTGTTTTTTAGCATTTAAAGCTAACATTTCCTCATTCATAAATCAAGATAATAATACCATATCCCTAAGCCAGTTGCATAAGTAATTTACATCTTATTATTAATACCTCTCAAATATCAGCAATATAATTTAATATAGTTGTTTATTATTCACTATATGCCCTTCATAATTCACTTGCCCTATTTCTAGGTTCAAACACTCTAGACAAGGATGAAAGCTGGGAGAGGGAAGAAGACATAGGGAGGCATAAGGAGCTCCAAATACTTCCACCCTGAAGAAGCACAACAGCCTTTTCTCTTTCTCCTGTAATTCAATTGTTCCAGGTCATAAGGCTAGATATGACACTTAGGGTGCACACTCATTTGTGAGATGCTGATACTCAGAACAGAAATAGATTCTGACATAGTCACACTTGCATTTACCATGGACTGAGGAATGGTCATGGAATGTGTATGAATATTTTCAATGTTGATTAGGGAAAATATTGTAGCATAGATTGCATTTATTCTTCAGTGTGGTGAAGCCAGATGGAGGAATCCATTGTGGTCATTCCTGATGTCTTAGGGCCCCTGAGTTTATCTCTTATGGTTATTCTGCAGAGATTCCAGTGAGTTGCCCAAGGTGGAAAATGCTATGGTTTAGATTATCCTAAGAGCATTATGATTAGGTAATTAATTTATTTTAGATACACCTTGGAACCTTGGAGTCTGAATAATTAATCAAGCTACTAGTTATTTCAGTAACTCACATTGACACAAACTTAGATTTGAAATAAAAATATAAGATAAATATCTATTACCATGAGATATTAATTTGTTATCTCATTACAATTTTTGCTACATTTTCTGTGTACCAAACACCTAAGAAATTTCACATAATTAATATGAAATATATGGTCTCACAATTCAGTGATAGCAATTGATATTTTCTAACTTTCATTTATAAATTATATCTTAGTGTATCATTGTCTCACAATCTATTGGGCTGACAGAGAGACAGTGATATTCATTTAACATTAAATAAATATTGAATGATTATATAACATAGTGTTCTGATGTTTGATGATTTAGTCTCAAAAAAAAATAGGGTTGGAGAGATGGCTTAGTTGTTAAGGCACTTGCCTGCAAAGCCTAAGGACCCAGGTTCAATTCCCCATGACCCACGTAAGCCAGATGCACAAGGTGGTACATGAATCTGGAGTTCATTTGTAGTGGCTGGAGGCCCTGATGTGCCCATTCTCTCTCTCAAATAAATAAATAAAATATTAAAAAATAATTTTTAAATCTCAATTATTGGACAAAAATATGCTTTCAATTGGTAAAGTTTGGACAATTATAACTTCTTAGGCCACTATTTTCATAAAAAATTTAATGTTGAGTAAAATTATACTTTTAATATTCTACAGATTTATAAATCTTTAATATTATTTGAGGTTAAAAATATAAGCTAAGGGCTGGAGAGATGGCTTAGCGGTTAAGGCGCCTGCCTGCTAAGCCTAAGAACCCAGTTTCAATCTCTAGGACCCACATTTAGCCAGATGGAGTGACGCAAGGGCGCAATGCTGCACTTGACCACAAGAGGGCGCACACATCTGGATTTCGTTCACAGCAGCTGAGAGACAGCTGGCACGACCATCTCTATCTCTCTTCCTCTCTCTCTGTTTGTCTCTCTCTGTGTCTCTCTCCAAAAATAAATAAAATAATTTTAAAAAAATTAAAGAATATAAGCTAAGCCAGTTATGTGGCTAATGACTATAACCCAGAATTCAGGAAGCTAAGATAGAAGATTGCAACTAGGTCGAGGCCAGCCTGGACTACAGTCTGTGCTACAGTAAGATCTTGCCTTACTAATTCTACTTCCATCAGAAAAGAAGAAAACCTTAGTAGAGCTATCATTGTGTGTCAGAATAATTGTCCCATGACATTTTATAATTTTTGTTCCACATGATTAAGATACTATGTGCCTCCCTGTTAACTAAAACTAAACTAAAGCAGAGGATATTATAACAATGTTATACACACAAAATTGTAGGAATAATGCACATGCTATATAGTGCCATATCATATTTTTCCCTGAAGTATAAAGCAAAATTATGTCTGTTTCACCAAAAGTGAATTCATCTTACTTTATTTTTCTTATGCTTTTTAAAATAATATTTCAGGACTGGAGAGATGGAACAGCAGTTAAGGCACTTGCCTAGAAAGCCTAATAACCTGCTTTCAATTTCCCAGTACTCATGTAAAGCCATCTGGACAAAGTGGTGCATGTATCTGCAGTTCCCTTGCAGTGGTTAGAGGCCCTGGAGCACTTATCCCCTCATATTCTCCCCTCTCTTTCTCTCTGTCTCACTTCTCTGTGTCTATTCTTGAAAAAAATATATTTCAAGGATTTGAAACTTGAAATTTTATCTTGTTAGAAAGTTTCATTAACTCAATGATTATGCTAATTGGATATGTTACCTTAAAATTTGAGCAACTGCTCATTTAAACTGTTGATATTAAAAAGAATAAAAACAAATTTCAACTGATTTACTTAATTGAAACACAGGTAACTGACATCAGAGTATATAACAAACATGATTTTAACAAGTACTATTTATAATAAAAATAAGTCTGTTTACTTAGTTAATAAAATCAACCAGTTTACTTGTCTAATAGAAAGAGTGGAGTTAGTATTTGCAATTAGCAAAAGTGTGAATACTTCTGTCTCACTTGAAAATTTTATTTGTGTTTAACTAGTTTGTGAAGAAATAATTTTCATCCCTAACTTGTGGTTGAAAAAAGTAGCAGCTTAGGGTATTTAAAGTTCCCAAAATATGCAGTTCTACAAAGCATCACATCTTGGACGTCTTCCAGCCCCCCTGATTATCTATCCAGCCTTATCCCCAATGTATGCACCATCTCCCTGATGGATTCCAACCACTCACTCTCATCACTTTCCTTCTGCAAATGTTCCCAACAGATCAATAGAGTACATTCTGTAAACCCATAAATCTGCAACTCTCTCAGTATCTTTGCCTGTCAGCTTTTTAAAAACATTCTCAGCTGTAAGCTATCTGGATATACCCTTGAGAATATAAGAAGTTGAGATTCAAATGGGGACTATTGAAATGAAAGGTCACTCCATGCTCAATCTTATCTTTCTTCTGTCATGCACATACATGCATACATGTGATAATATATAATTTTATACTAAACTCTTTTTTATATTTCATAAATTGTGTTAATCAATGTACTACATTGTAATTCTGATTGATTTATTTTATAATATTATTACTATTACTATCTAGTATTTTAAGAGATACAACATGGTAACCACTAAGCTAAATTTTCACCATTTTCTATTCTCATCTGTGTGTGTCCTAATCCCTGCTAATAATGACAGTCACTAGGTTGGATTAGAGACCAAGCTAAAACTTCTCTTATAGTTTTGAAGGTTTATCTTCAAATGCAGTCACATCTTGACATACTCGAGTTCAGGGAGTTGTGGTAGTTTGAATAAAATGCTTCTCCATTAGCTGTGTTCTGAATTATCGGCACCCAGCTGGTAATAATTTTGGAAGGTTGTGTGGCCTTTGGGAGATGGAAACTTGCTGGAGAAAGTGTGTCAGCAGGGATGGGCTTTAGGGCAACATAGTTTAGCTCCAAATCCAGGAGATAGACTAATTCCTTCCTACTAATGTGAAGATGTGACTCAGGCTTCTTGCTCAGGCTTTTCTTGCTTTCCCTGACATGATGAAACTTTCCCTCAAATATATAAGCTGAAATAAACCCTTTTCTTCCAAAAGGTGCTTCTGGTCAGTGCTTTGTCCCAGCAATGAGAAGGTAATTTCTACAGGAGTCAACATGATATTTGAGCAAGAAACTGCTCAGCCCATAATAAAGAATGATAGATAAATTAAGGTTAGGGCTAGACAGATAGTTCAATAGTTAAAGGTGCTTGCTTACAAAGCCTGATGGCCTGGTTTAGATTCCCCAGTAACCACATAAAGCTAGATGTACAAAATGTCACATGCAGTGCTGGGGGCCTTTGTGTGCCCATACTCATTCATTGTCATTCATATTTTCTCTTTTTTCTCTCTCATTCATATTTTTCTTCTCTCTCTCTCTCTCTCTCTCTCTCTCTCATTCCATCTATTTGTCTCTTTCATCAATAAATAAAATTTTAGAAAAGGAAAAATGTAGGTGTCATAGGTGGACTTGGACTAGGTACATCCTATTTACCAAGCTTACAATGTTAGCCATCTGGTCTTTGACCATCTTGTATACAAACAAAACTAAGGAATAAAATTCAAATTAGGTGTCACAAATCATATATGTGCAGAAAATAGCAGAAGACATTTATTCTCAATTAATACCTAGTACTTCATGTTCTTAAACTGTGCTATAATGCCTTCCTAGAATAAACTAGGCTGATTTAACTGGTATACATCTCAAAAATATGATTAACTAGTACATCTGATTTATACTTCAACCTATAGGGAAATTATATAGAAAATTGACCTTAAAATACTTTCTTAGATAATGTAAACTAAATGACTGGAAAAAAAAAATCCCCTTATCCCCTCTTAAGAAAATAAAATAAATACAGCATACTTTAAACTATCTGATGCAGTTGAAGAAATTAATAGATGTTTTGTGAATATGAAAAAGGTATGGCATGAATAAAATGCAGGACAGGATAAGAGACTTCATTATTAGCATCATTTTTGAAACAGATGATATCTTTGGAATATTGTATAGAATACTAAGAAGTAGACATGGAGATTTAAAACCAGCCTACAACCAGAGACTCTGTTCACACTGCAACCAGAGAAAATATTCACATTGGATTGCTGTGACCATATATGAAGAATGTAAAGAACAGAGCTAATGATGAGAGTGAGACAGATGGAGTGCATCTTGCTAATGCTGATCTAGAACATTCAGAATTAGTAAACAAATACTACAAAGACAGCTGCAATGCCAAATTCCAGGCAGCCTTAAGGGACCTAACTTGCCCTTGACACTGACTTTCTGACAACTAGTGAGACAATTAGCATCATTGTATCTTATATTTGCAGAGGGCTTATGTGAAGAAAAAGAATATTGAAATAGGAGGTAATTAATAATTTTTAGCCTGTCAGTTTACCCCTCTTACTAAATTGTTGAGGCATGTATAGGAACTGTTGGGACCTTGCACAGTCCATATACTCTCAAAGAGTTTCACGATCTAGTGAATTCTGAATAGAGAGTTAAAAACCCGTGTCTTTGGTTGGATGTATTGTAAATGCGGGATAAAATGGTAAATGTTTTTCACAGACCAAGTATTTTTTTTTTTCTCCACCAGACATCCTTCTTGAGTATACATCAATACTTAAGGAAACAAATCTTAAGTAGTTCTTATAAAACACTAAGAGTTGGAGTTTTTCTCTTTTTTTGTGTATGGTGTAGTGGTGGTGGTGATAGTGTGTGTGTGTGTGTGTTTGTGTGTGTGTGTGTGTGTGTTTGTGTGTAGTGTACTGGTGGTGATGGTGTGGTATAGTGGTTGGTGGTGGTGGTGTGTGTGGTATAGTGGTAGTGGTGATGATGATGATGATGATGATGGTGTATGTGTGTGGGTGGTGTAGTGGTGGTGATGGTATGTGTTGTATAGTGGTGGAGGTGATGTGTGTGGTATAGTGGTGGTGGTCATGATGTGTGTGTGTGTTGTGCAGTGATAGTGGTGGTGATAGTGTTTGGGTGTGTATGTGTGTGTGGTTTACTGGTGGTGGTGATAATGATGTGTGTGTGTGTGTGTGTGTGTGTGTGTAGTGGTATTGATGGTGTGTACGTGTGTGTGGTATAGTGGTGGTGATGGTATGTGCTGGTGTAGTGGTGGTCATGATGATGTGTGTGTTTCTGTGGTGTAGTGGTGGTGATAGTGTGTGTTTGGGGTGTAGTTGTAGTGGTGGTGATGATGTGTGTGTGTATACATGTGGTATAGTGGTGATAGTGATGTGTGTGTGCATGTATTTGTGTTTTTGCAAGTGTGTGGTGTACTGGTGGTGATTGTGTGTGTGTATATATATGTTTTCATACATGTGTGTGTGGTATAGTGGTGGTGGTGATGATGTGTGTGTGTAGTATGGTTTTAGTGATGGTGTATGTGTGTATGCATGTGTGGTATCGTGGTGGTGGTGATGGTCTATGTGTGTGTGTGTGTGTGTGTGTGTGTGTTGCTGTGGTGTAATGGTGGTGGTTATGGAGTTTATGTGTGATGGGTGGTGTTGGTATGTATTGGAGGAATAGTGGTGGTGGTGGTGTTGATGATGGTGTGTGTGTGTGTTTGTGTTTGTGTGGTGTAGTGGTGCTGGTGATGGTGTATATGTGTGTGCTGCATGTGGTGTATGCATATGAGATGTGCTCATGTAGAATCCCTCACCCTTGTCTCTCACAGGCTGTGCTCATGTGTGGTGAATGGAGGGGAATGTCAGATATCATACTCCATTGTTCTGCTACCTATTCTTATTTCATCTGGACTTCCTACTGATCTTGATGCAAACTTTTACTTGCTAGTTCTTGTGGGGTTTGGGTTTCTACTCCCCTGCAGGGCTGGAGTTAAAGACACTGGTGGACACATTGCACTATTTTTTTTTTTTTGTGGGTTCCTGGGATGGAACTCAGATGCTCTCAGTTCTCCTCAGACCCTCTCCAAGTGATCTGAACTGCTGAGCCATCTCTCTAACCTCCAGAAAAAAGTTTTATTTTAAAAACACTAAACACTAAGAAGAAAATCAATTTGACAAGAGTTATCATAAGATTTTACATACCATCTAACCTATAGTCTCAAGAAAACATGATTCCTATAAAATAAGAGTTCAAGTGTGTTTTGTAAAGTGTTATGATGAAATACCTATTATTAGGGCAATAATCAAAGCACTGCAAATAGCAGGGTTAGCCAGTGCATGGAGACATATCTAATGGGAAAATCAAATGGTTTTCCTCTTGTAGAAAGCAGTTCAGAAATTCCTCACAAAGTTAACTATAGAATTCCCATATAATACAGGCAGCAATTCACTCCTAGCTATTCAATTCAAACAGCTGAAAGTATGTACTCAAATAAATATTTATATATGAATGTTCATAACATCACTATTCACAACAGACCAAAGTAGAAAATGATAACATATTTTCTATGAACGAACAGACAAAATAAACTAATGGTGGAATAACATTCAGTGGCTTCTTCTTTTTGGTTTTCTTTGTTTGCTTTGTCTGGGATTCAACTCAGAGTTTTATGCAACATTATGAATGGACTAAATGCTGCTAAAGAGTCGACTAGAGTGGTTTTTGATACTATGGGAATTTCAGATCAATAAAAGTGATAAAATCAGAAAATACTGTGATGGAAATAAATTAAGCTGAGTAAAGACAAGAATAATGAATGATTTAGAACAATAAAGAAGGTAGCTTGTCCAGATAAATGAACAATTGAGCAGATTATAGAGAATCTTGACCAACAAGGCCAAACTTGTGCATATTAATAATTCTTGTAGAAAATTAAATCAGAAAAATATTTCAACATTACAATACATGCATAGTTTTTTTTTTTTTTTTTTTTTTTTTTTTTGGGAAGATTTAGATGTGTATGTAAAAATGCCCTTATCATTTAAACTGTTATGACACACATACCTCCCACCTTAGTACACTCGAGGTGGTTAAAGAAGTTCAAAAGTTAAAGCCACCCCCAGACTACATGGGAGAACTTGTGTCAAAAAAAAAAAAATAAAAAAAAAACAATGAAAATGGAAACTTACCAAGTATCAAATGAACAACAAATTGGAAGTTCTTCAAACAGAAAAATCTTCAAAATAATTTTCAAATATTTTAAGCATTCTGCTCAAATAAAAATGTATAGAAAGGTATTCTATAGGATATCATCTCTACTTATCATCTCCAATCTGACATTTTCTCATTAAGCATAATGTTAAAACAATCACAGAAAAGTTTAATCTTGAGTTATGATACCAAAACAAACAAACCAAATATTCTGTACAATTTAATGAACATATAAACATTTAGACATTCCCCTAGGTTTATCAACTTGAAACAAAATGCTAAAACATTTAACATCTGTACAGAAATATTTAAAAGTGCATATACATTAAAGCATACAAATTTAGTTGAGTATGGTGGTAGTAGCATTCTTGGGAGGCTGAGATAGGTGGATTGCTGTGGGTTCAAGGCCAAGTTTGAGACTACAGAGTGAATTTCAGGTCAATCTGGGCTAGTGGGAGAATCTACCTCAATAAAAAAGCATTTAAATTCATTGGTACTAAAATATAATTAGACATTAATTTAAACATTCTCTGATTAGATGGTATAAATATCAAAACTTTTCCAGTAGCCCAAGAACATATCTTCAGAGTCTTAATTGCTATGAGTACAATTTACCACAACCTTTTTTATAGAAGACTAGGTAATATTTCTATAAATTAAAGTTGACAAGACCAAAACATCTCATTTGTAAAGATTTCTCCTACAGAATCTTTTCTATAATTTCATAAAAATATGTGTACAAATATGTGTATTTTAGCATTGCTTATAATGCTCACTGGATATGAAAATAATAGGATTCAGTATCTAAGATATCTGGTTAGATTTTGACATATTTAGTAGCAATATTATGCAACATTTAATAGTGTAAATAGTTTATATATTGTGAATATGTGCATTTCAATTTTCATATGTATGGAAAATTTATGTTTAGAGAAATTTCCCTGTATGACTTATTCTGTAAGAATATATTATGCACCTTTATATATGCACACTCATATATCATTATAATACAGAGGTAGAAAAATGTGCACTGAATTCTACAATTTGTATTTTGTGAATTAACCATAGCAAAAAATTTGGAAAACAGCCCCTACATTTTCATTAAAAGTCTTCTTGAGAATTCAGAATTTCAGATGGAGATATTTCTGTTATTTTATTATATGAGCCATAATATCATTTTTTTAAAAATGTTGACATTGTGAAGTTCATTTAAAAGGAGTAATAAGTTATAACTGATTGATTAAATATGAATTAATATTTATGATTTTGTAAACTAACTCAAAATTTTAAAATGATGCAATGCTCAAACAAGTGCAGTAGTGGCACATAGCCATGGTGGGTAACCAACTGCTCTTGATTTGGCTAATAGATCCACTCAGTGGAATGGAACTCATTGCTGGAACTGGGAAACAAATCAAAACCATGTACAAAAAATGAGCCAAGTCTCCAAGATCAAGCTCCCACCAAATGTGGGCTAGAAGAGGGCCTACGCATATAAAATTCTCTCTAAAATAACTATGGCCATTCCATTTATCTAGTACTAACTTCTCTCTCTGTTGGAGAATTTGCTTATCTTTTTTCAGATGGATGACGAACCTGAAGGGAGGATCAGCCAATCACACCTCACCAGGGCGCCAGTTGCAACCATAGAGTGATACCGGGAAAGGGCAAGAGTACAGCTTTCTTGGTGAACAGGACACCAGAAAAAGGCTGAAAGAGATAGACACAGAGAACATCCAAATCCTACTAAGCCAGATATCCAGAGACACAGAGGCTCCCAAAACCTCACCATTGAAATAGAACTAAAATGATCCCAACGTGGCTCAGGAAAATTCACAGAAGAGGGGGCAGAAAGAGTGTTAGAGCCACAAGTTGGGTCATTATGCACAGAGACTTGGCCTATCCCCCATAACTCTTGACTACCCCCACAATGCATGACCCACATTCCCCATTGATGAGGGTCCCTGTCATGGGGGGAGGACAGAGAGGAGGATAATGGAGTCACCAATATGAATGTAAAATTAGAATAATATAAACAAAAAATTAATTATAAAAAAATTAATAAAATGAGGTCTTAAGATAAAAATATGTTTTAAATTCAATTAAATGTAGATAAAATGTAGAAACATGAGATTACATATCATGTGTCCAATATCTTAATGTATTGGGGAAAATGAGCATTTAAAAATGATGATTCATTAAAATTTTCTAAGTAGAAGTTTTTGATATTGAAAAATAAATGTATATTTGGATTCCACTAAACACTGCCTACTATCAGATTCTGATAATAGTAAAACTGATCATTAGTAATTTGGTATCAATCACGGAATAAGCATGCCTTTGAGTGTTTTTGTACAGAACTGGGATGAACCTTGGTATCCTACACGTTAGGTGACCACTCTGTCACTAAATTATATACATAAATATAATTTCCCTTTAGAAAGACCACGTCAACACATTAGATCATGTGAAAAAAAAAAAAAACACAGACAATGTTAACTCTTTTTTTTTTTTTTAATCTTTTTTTGGTTGTTTGTTTTTTGTTTTCTCGAGGTAGGGTTTCATTCCAGCCCAGGCTGACTTGGAATTCACTATGAAATATCAGGGTGGCCTCAAACTCTCAGCAATCTGCCTACCTCTGTCTACCAAGTGCTGGGATTAAAGGCATGCACCACCCTACCCAGTGACAATAAGTCTTATTTACCAGTATTACAAAAACATAAAATCATTCCAAACATTATGAGAAAAATTAACAAATTTATTTCCACATTTTCTTAACATATGTATGAGTCTTTATGTTAAACTGAAGTTTGACTGTGTTAAATCTAGATGTTTTATTTCAAAACTTCAAGTAAAATTTATAAATATTAAGAAAGAATACATATCTATATGCCTGTTACATAATCTTCTAGAAATATTATTTGAAAATTAGGTTTACCATTTAATGGTAACTTTAAGTAAAGGTATTACACAATTACAAAAATGTTATTTTAACTCAAGAAGAATATTAAAATGTTGTGGCACCTATAAATGGAAAAATGGTAAATATACAAGCAGTTATGCTGAATGTAATAAAATTAAGTTATTTACTTTATAAATATTTTTATATATGAATACTTAATGTCTGTTCTAAGTGTGAATTTATAGTAAATATGCAAAACCCATTTGAAACATGAGAGACTATTTACAGCAAAGGAGAACAGTAATCATTGACATGAGACAGAAATAGACAAGATTTTGAAATTTAAGAAGACAAATATGAAGGGTTTTTCAAAAATCTAAAAATACCTATAAAAATAGGAGATGTATTTATTGCAATTGGATAAGTGGCACTTTTCTATATATTAAGATCAACCTTTGATATAGCATGAATCCAGAACAGTGGTAATAAATCTATTTATTACTAACATTCAACAATCACAACAAAAGAAACAAAGAGCTAATTATGTTTTTAGACACCAAATGGTACATTTCTGATTAAATAGCATGCTAAAATGAACTCATAAAGAAAAGAAATGAGATATTATTTTGGAGTGTTGAATGCCAAAATTTACAGAACACAAAATGCATTAGGAAAAATCAGAGAGTATGGGTTGGAAATATTTTCTTATATAAACATTTTTTGAGGCAAGCCTAACATACTGGCCTTTATTTTTATTTTTATGTAAGAGAGCAACAGAGAGAGAGAAAGAGAGAGAGAGAGAATTGGCACACCAGGGTCTCCAACCAATGCAATTGAACTCCAGATGTGTATGCCATCTTGTGAGCATGTGTGATCTTGTACATTTGCACCATTTTGTGTATCTGGCTTACTTGGGACCTGGAGAGTCTAATATGGGTCCTTAGGCTTTGCAGGCAGGTGTCTAAACCACTAAGCTATCTCCCTAGCCCAACATTCTTTTTTAAAAACAAATATTTTTGTTTATTTGAGAGAGAAGGAAATGGCATGTCAAAGCTTCTTGCTACTGCAAATGAACTCTAAATATATTCACCACTCTGTGTGTCTGGCTTTATATAGACACTTGGGAAATTTCAAATAGGCCAACAGACATTTCAGGCAAAAACTTTTATGGTTGATCCATCTCTGTAATACCCCAAAGTGACCTTTCACTCTGCTTTTGCCTTTACCATGAAAAGCATTTTAATATGATAGAAACCCAGTTGTCTATCTTTCATTTTGCTGACTGAGGTTTTGTTTTAAAATCTAGGAAATCTTTGCCAATATAGTTGCTGACTCTCCTACAATCTGGTCGTAATGAAACAAACCAAATTAAATTATAGAAGCCAAACAACCAATTTAAACATGAGCAAAGGACTAGAAGTGACATTCTCTGAAGACACTAATAGCTGACTAGTGCATGAAAGACATATAGCATCACTAATCCTCAGAGAAAAGAACAGTAAGGCATCATTTCACACATGTGAGGATGATTTGAGGATGAGCTGTCCCCTCAGACTTTCTAGCGCACAACATGTTGCCTAGGGTTAACAGAGCAGTCCTAGGGACTTTGTTCAATGAATAGGAGTGTATGTGACTGAAGATATTTCCATTCTTTGAGCTTGCACATAGCCAATCATAGCTTAACTTTTTATATAAAGAAAATAAATATAATGTAAATTTTTATCTACAGCTGGATTTTAGACAATCACAAAATGCCAAGTCTCAGCCATGCACTAGTCATCATCTGAAAGATCTTGTTAAGATCTGACAAATGTCTGATAACACCATGTCTGAGCAATGCAAACACCTTGCTGTGGCCAGTGGGGACATGTCTCTCCATTGCTTTCATGTTCAGTATGAAGAAGCCCCCCCCCCTACACACACACTTCTGGAAGAGTGGGCTCTCTGTGATGGTTTGAATGTGAAATGCTTCCTATAGCCACATGGGTCTGTGATTATGCCTCATACTCAAGCCCCAGATGGTGGCAATTTGGGAGGTAGAGCCTTGCTAGAGGAGGTGTATCACTTGGGGCTGACTTTGGTGAGCTATAACTCAAGCCTCACCTGATAGTTAGCTCAATCTTGCTGCTACTTTTAAGCTGTCGTGACAAGACATGATGCCCAGTCTCTGCTCTGCCAAAGCCCTGATGCAGCTTTTCATTGAGAACAAAGCCAAAACTAACTAAGAGTTGCTTTTGTTTGGGTAACTGTTGCACTCCCTGAGCCTCTCCTGATTCAGAGAACTCTTTCAGAAGGCATATGTTGCTAACATAAACTCTGCAACATTATTTGAGTGTGAAGGTTTTCTTTTAACATAAAAAAAATGTTAAGAAAAAATATTTTTTAAACGTTTTCTCCATACATACAAAAAAATGTGTAATATACACACAGAAAAAAAAATACGGCAGTTTTTCTAAGTCTTAATTAGGTATTTAGTCTTGATTGTGGTGACAGGACTATGAGCCAAAAATATCAAAATATGTTTGTTATCATGGATTGTTTTGTGTATGAATGATACCTTAGTGCTTATTTCAATAAAATTATAAACACATGTTTTCTCAAAAAATGTATTAAAAAATTCTGTGAAATTAATAGGCAATCTCATATCCTTATCTCCACTTTCAACCTTATGAAAACTGAGGCTTGTAATACATGAATAAATTATGGATGTTCATATAGCTGACAAGTGGCAGAGCTAAGATTTTTCAGTATATATGCTGTGTCAGCTACCTTCACGTTGAGGAGACACAGAATATAATTAAATAATCTTAGGGAAGGTTTATTTGGCTTTTAATTCAAGAGGTTAGAGTCTACTGTATTTTTGAAAGTATGACAGGAGTAATGTTGCAGTCAGGTTCACAATGCTGGTAGAAATCACCCAACCAAAAGCAGCTGTGAGAAAAAGGGTTTATTTTGGCTTAAAAACTTGAGGGGAAGCTCCATGATACCAGGAGAAAATGATGGCTTGAGCAGAGGATGGATATCATCTCCTCACCAACACTGGGTGGACAACAGCAACAGGAGAGTTTGCCCAACACTGGCAAGGGGAAACTGCCTAGAATACCCATATGCCCACCCACAATAATACACTGCCTCCAGGAGGCATTAATTCCTAAATCTCCATCAGCTGGGAACCTAGCATGCAGAACACCTGAGTTTATGGGGGACACCTGAATCAAACCACCAAAAGTAGGAAACTGATGTTACATCATCACATTAACAAAGAAGTAAGTGACAGAAAGAGAAAGAAAAAGAGAGAAGAAAGAACCAGAAGTGGACTATACTATAAAATGTCAGGGCCCAGTCCCAGTGAAATACTTCTTCCATCAAGTCTCCATTTCCTGAACTTTCTACAACCATCCTGAACAGTGCCACCAGCTAGGGAATAAGTGTGCAAACACATCATCATCATTAAATATTAAGATTTCTTATATAGTTTTTTTAAATATTTATGTACTTTGTTGATTTTAGGCATAACAATTATACACACTTATACATATAGTGAGTACCTATATCTAGTGCATGTGTTTGGTTGCATGGCATTATATATTTTCATGGAATATTATTAAAATCCAAGGAAATTAAAATTATATGTGTATAAGTGTGTACAATTTTATAAAACTAAAAA
Organism: Orientallactaga sibirica; assembly: GCA_036365145.1. Lineage (NCBI taxonomy): Eukaryota > Metazoa > Chordata > Mammalia > Rodentia > Dipodidae > Orientallactaga > Orientallactaga sibirica. The sequence goes on along the minus strand of JAEOAD010000017.1, from coordinate 9,430,903 downwards.
CTTGATTATTTGTGTTTATTTTTCTTTTCCTTTGTATTAATAAGGATATGATTATCTACCCTGGAGAATAACTCAAGTAAAAACCCATAAAATGATCTAATCACACAAATTCATGCACATTTAAAGAGATCTTATATGAAATCAACTAAAAAAATTATTTATATTTCCAGCCATTATGAGGAATAGATTCCTTCCTTATATCTTTGTTTAAAAAGGGATAAAATTTAATATTTAAAAATTGAAATAATGTAGAAGAAAGTCATAGTAACACAATATTAAACTTCATAGTCAGAACATTATTATATACTGAAAAGAAGCAACAATTAAAAATATATAAAACTGGTACTAGAAAGATGGTTTCGTTGATAAAGGAACTTCCAGAACCTGTGCAAATCCTGATAAGATATGAGGATCTATAATCCAAACAAAACTATAAGAAGAATGGAGGTAAAGACAGGAAAATCACTTGGAACATGGTGTGCATCTTGCATAATGGATGCAGTGGTCAATGAGGACTCTGTCTCAAATCAGTTGGGAAGGCAAGGACCAATACACAAAGTTACCATTGATGTCCACACATGTGCCAATCCACATGCACATCACATTTACACATATAACAAACATACCAAAAAAGTCCTTAAAGTAAAATTTAAATAATGTTTATGTATTTTAGTTTCTTCATTTTGTTTTCACAAGTCCTGTTTCCACAATTTTCTATGCTTCAAAGTTGAACCACACAAGTCATTATTGAAGTGCAAGTAAGTATAAACAAAAATCTTCACTATTGAGCCAGGCATGGTAGTGCATGCCTTTAATCCCAACACTTGGGAAGCAGAGGTCGGAGGATTGCTGTGAGTTTGGGGTCACACTGAGGCTACATAGTGAATTCCAGGTCAGCCTGGGCTACAACAAGACCCTACTTCAAAAACCAAAAAAATAAATCTTTATTTTTAATTAGAATGTTACATAAAGCAGAAGTATCACATCATCATACATTTCTATATTTTTAATATTATCTATCTATATTCAAATAAACAGACCCAGCTATCCCCTTACTGAGCATTTGCCCTAAAAGCTCCAAGCCTCAGTTGAAAGATATTTGGTCAACCATGTTTATAGTTGCTCAATTCATAATAGCTAAGGGCTGGAATCAACCCAGATGTCCATCATTAGATGAATGGATAGCTAAGATGTGGTATACCTACACAATGGAATTCTACACAGCAGTAAGGAAAAATGACACAAAGCAATTTGAAGAAAAAATGGTGAAACTTGGAACAGGTCATTCTTAGTGAACACACCCAATCACAGAAAGATAAACTCTGCATGGTCTCACGCATCTGTGGCTCCTAATTTGTATTTTCCCAAGATGCTGACACACCTAATAAACACCTCAAGGACTGGACAATAAGAATGGTGGGGTGGGAGGGTAGGGAAAGGAGGGGGACAAAAAAACTGGACCAAAATGGAAATGATACCATAAAAATCTATATCCAGAAAGACATACTAAAAGGGCAAACTTGCATCAGGTGCTTGGAGAGAACACTTGAATCACAGGGGCCTGGAGAGGGTATGATGAAGACTAACTTCAATCTTCTCCTGTTTCTCTCTCTATCACTCCCTCTTCTCTCTCTTCTCTCTTTCTCTTTAATATTACTTATACTTTTCTTCCTTCTTTTCCCTTGACACTGACCTGTAACTCCCAGTACCAGCATGTGATTAACATCCACAATGAGCTGTTGATCAGTGAGACCTACAAGGTTTCCGCAAAGAAGACAGATATCTGTCAGGGGACTTGATGACCAACGAAAGGTTATTGGTAAGACCCTATTGCCAAAGACACCATATGCTGTTTGGACCGAACATGGGGAGACCTGGCTGGAATCTGGAAGAGAGTCAGTCAACAGACAGTTAGCTTGCCTAGTGCCAGAAGGTGCTAGATAAGTGATGGGAAAAATGACCAACATCTGTTTAAGAGACTTGTGGTCTAAGCTACTCAGCAGCAAACAACCTGATGTGATGCTCACACAAGTGAAATAGTGGCACACAGCCATGGTGAGTTACCAACTGCTCTAGATTTAGCTAATGTATCTGCTCAAGGGAATGGAACCTATACCTGGAAACTGGAAACAAGTCAGAACCATATCCAAAAACGAGCCCATTCTCCAATATCAAGCTCCCACCAATAGTGGGATACAAGAGGGCCTAAACCTATTAAATTCTCTCTAAAATAATAATGGTTTTCCATGTATCTTGCACTGACCTCACTTTCCATTGGAGAATCTGCTTCTCTCTTTCAGATGGATGAAGAACCTAAGGACAGTATTGAGCCCATCACACCTCAACAGGGCACCAGCTGAAGCCATAGAGTTATAGGGGAAATGATCAAGAGTTCTGATTTCTCAGTGGACCTGGTACCAGCACAAGGGTGAAGGAGATAGACACAAAGGACACTCAACCCCTACCAAATCAGATATCCAGAGACACAGAGACTCACAAAACCTCTTCACTGAAATAGACCTAAAATGAACACAACATGGCTCAGGGAAATTTGCGGAAGAGGGGGCGGAAAGATTGTTACTGTCATGAGTTGGATCATTATATGCAGAATCATTGCCTCTGGCACATAACTGATGGCTACCGCCATAAGGCAAGACCCACATTACCCATGGGGGAAGAAGGCTAACAGAGGTACCATCTTGGCTGTATAATACACTATATACATAAATAATAAAAAATATTTTTTAAAAGAAAATAAAATTTATATTTCTGAAATAAAATTAAATTTCCATTTATAACTTAGGATAGCACAAATGCCTAATCAATAACTTAAATAGTTTTTAAGATACTATTTCAAACTCAAAGAGCATGATGAAATATCATGAGTAGTGCACAAAGGCACTATAAAACATCAAAGCTCTAGCAATAATTGTCTTGAGGAAAATAATACTTCATTTGTTTTTATTTGACATATTCATTCTTCTACCTTAAACTTTGATTTGTTGTTTGTGCACAGTGGTATAAAAATTTCCTTAACAAATATTCTAATGTTACTAAATTTAGACTTCTTCAAATATCACATCTAACACTTCCTATCATCAATAAAGAACAAGAAGTAATAAAAATGTTCAATTGCCATATCAACCAACATTCTAAAGCACTCATTCAAGAATGAGACACCTTTCTGCATGGAGAAAGGTGCTAAAATTAGCCTACTTGAGAGTACTTGTCAAACATCTTGTAAATACAAATGCAATTGCTCATTTTGTTTGACCTTTGTAATTATAGACTTTCAATGACATTTCAAACTTTTATTAAAGAGTATACAGTTCATATTGGATTAAATCATTTTAAAATTATACTGGAGTTTTAAAATCAAGACATATATTAATAAATAAAAACTCACATATTAGAAAGTAAAATCACTAAAACATCTCACCATCAAAATGTAAATAAAAATTTTAGTAAAAATGATTATAGATTGTTTTGTTAAACAGGAAGAAAGGCAGTATAGATAGGTTTATACATAGAATTAATTTGCATTTGAAGTTCACAATTATACCAAATTAGTTTTTGGAAAATTTAAATATCCCTTTTGATTGACATATTGTATTATAAAAATGATATTTTAATTGTTATAGCCATTCTATTTAATTATTTTTACGTTGAAAAAATTTTCATGGTTTATGGATTTAAAAAAAGTGAAACAGAAATATTATCCTATTTGAATTTCCTACTAAAATATCAGATACTTAAAAAATGCATAATTTGTGTTATAAATTTCTTTTATTCTTTTTATAATAACGTTATTGACAAAAAAGTCTAAGTTTTGAGCTCAGACCCACACACAAGTTCATATACTAAGAAAACCTCCAGAAATTCTCCCTTCCTACTTGGCAGGCAAGTAAATCTAGCATCTTCCCTGTGATCACACATGAGTGTGAGAATTCAGATTCCCTCTGTGACATTTCCTTTCCTCCATCATATGAGGCAGATATTTTCACCATTTAGCCAAAGACGAAAAATAACCTTTGATCACCCCATTTATTTTATCTATAAAACATCAACAAGAACCTCCAAGACTTCACTTCAAGGCTCACAAAATTGAGCAGACAGGAAAACATGATAAACATCAAGTACCATTCCAAATATTCAATACAGGTATGCCAGAGGCCCTGATCAGTGCTCTAACTCCCTTAAGAACTACCAATCTGATAACAGAAGACACATGAAAATTTGTTAGAAGAAATTGCTGAATGATAACTGAACATAATGATTATAAATATATGCAAAGAACCCAAAGAAGACATGGATAAACACATGAACGAAATCCAGAAAAAATTCAATCAGGACACAAATAAATAAATAAATAAATTCCAGGAGAATGCAGATAGATGAAATGAGGAGGTCAACCAAGTCTATGAAAATGGAATGTGATGCTCAACAAAGAGATAGAAATCCTAAAGTGAAACCAAACTGAAATAAAGTCAGATAAAAAAAATCAATAATTCTAATGAAAAGCTCCTTGGAAAGTTATGTTAACAAAATATATTTTTATTAGTTATGTATATAGTGTATATATAACCATGATGGTTCACTAGCTGTCTGAATACTGGAAAGAGCTAGGTATCATGAAGCCTTTTGGGAAGGGAAGTCATCAATGGTGTTAAACAGCACTGAACCCTGAAAGCTTTACAGCTGGCCAGCCAGGCCAAATATGCCAAGCGGTGTAATAGTGGCATGTCTGTTATGGGACAAAGCAATGGCTCTCTGACTGTCCTGGAGGCCTACTCTTGAAAACCTAGTGAAAATCATATGGCTGGGGAAGTCAGAAGTCCTAGAGACATAATGACTACTGTCATCTGGCCAAATGGATATATAATGCCCACCAAACTGCCCTCTAAGTACTTATGTTTATTCCCATAATTTATGTTATTCTCACTCTTTTGTTAGAGAAGATTCTTTTTTGAGATGATGGTGATAACTTAGGTGACACAAAACTCTCCACAGTGCTGAGAAGAAGTGGCAGTTGGAGTGCCCAGACCTAAGTGGAACATCTCTATCACACCATCTAATGGTCAGATTGTGTTGTGGAAGAGGTGGTTAAAGAGTGTAAGAGTCAAAGGAAGGGTAGGATTGCTTACAACACTGTCCTACAGACACAAAGTGGCCTTGATGTTCATTTTCTCAGAGTTCCTGACTCTATCTACTCAAGATTGACATAAAAGGTGAAAAAATTATTAAATCAAAGTAGAAGACAGATTACTTGAACAGAAGGTATTCAATGGAGGGTGGTTTGGGAGGGTAAATAGGGATGGTAAGAGGGAATTATCTTTTTTTTTTTTTTTTTTTTTTTAGGTAAGGACTCACTCTAGCCCAGACTGATCTTGAATTCACTGTAGTCTCAGGGTGGCCTCAAACTCACAGTGTTCCTTCTATCTCTGCCTCTGGGTTGTTGGGATTAAATGCATGCATAATCAAGCCTGGCTCGTGATTTTTTATCTATACTTATGGAAGTTGTCAGTAAAAAGTTTAAAAATAAAAAAAGAATATAAGACCTTGGAGACAAGAATGGGATTGGATCAATTAATATACCAATTAAAAGTTAAAAACAAACAAACATGTGAAAAGGACAGGAGAGATATTTGGGATACCACGAAGAGAATAAATGTGCAGTTGTTAGATATAGCATAGAATAAAGAATGACTGTACAATAGCATTAAAACCTTTTAATAAAAGTAGAGCAGAAAATTTCCAAATCCAGGGAAAATTATTCCCATCTAAGCATAAGAGGTATAAAGAACATCACAAGGACCAGGAAAAAAAAAAAAAAAAAACTCCTCACATCATATGTAGTCAAAACACTACATTCAAAACACTAAATTCATCCAAGAAAGGGTTTCAAAAGCTGCAATAGAGAAGCATCTAATCACATTTAACATAGGCACATAAAAATAGCAGCAGTTTTTCCAATGGAAACACAAAAGGCATAAAGTTATAGAATGATGAATTTAACTTTTGTCAGTCAACAGAGGCCAACCCAAACTACTATAACCAGTCAAATTGTCTTGTGTAATAGGAGAAAAAAAAATAGGCTAAAGGAACTTATAAACACTAAGCCCATTCTATTGAGGATACTAGCCAAAATGCTTAGAAATGAGAAAGGATAAATAAATACCTTCGAGGGGCTATAGGAAGGAAAATAAGAACCATGATTGGAGCAGTTGTGTACCAAATGAAGACTAAGAAAACACCTACAGAATGAAGACTATTGGTAAGTTTGTTTTCTACATAATAATCAAATAGGTTTCAAGCTCATTGTCTCCTATTACATTTAGAGTGATTATTAATAACATTCTAAATAAATAATTGATAAACATTATATAGAATAATTATAAACAGTACAGAGTCTTGGGTAAACTTTGAGTCTCTCCTGTGACCATCAAACCTCAATATTTGCTTTCTAAAATTTATTTATTTATGAGAGACAGAGAGAGGAAGAAGCAGAGAGAATGGGCAAACCAAGGGCATCAGCCATGGAAAATGAACTCTAGATATATGTGAGGTTTGTGCATCTGGCTTATGTGGGTACTGAGGAATTGAACCTGGGTCCCTTAGGTTTGAAGACAGGCACCTTAACCACTATGCCATCTCTCTAACCCATTATATGCTTTTTAATTTTAAAGTTTATTTTAAAAAGTATTTAGTTATTTGAGAGAGAGATACAGAATTAAGGAGGGAGAGAGAGAGAGAAAGAGAGAGGGCATGGACACACCAGGGCCTCCAGTCCCTGCAAAAGAACTCCAGATGTGTGCGCCCCCTTGTGCATCTTGCTTACTTGGGTCCTGGGAGTCAAACCTGCGCCCTTTGGCTTTTCAGGCAAATGCCTTAATTGCTAAGTCATCTTTCCAGCCCTGATTATCTGTTTTTTGAATCATGTTAAAATCCTTAAAGACAAGGTATAAAGACCAAGCTATTTTGTTGATGAAAAATTACTCTTCAACTTACAATTTTTAACAGTGCTGTCATCCAACAGCTAAATTCTTAATAAAATGTGTTTTGTTTTAGTGAATATCCAGTAGCAATAAGTATGTGCACAATGCAGACTTTGGCATCATAAGATCATTCTCCAATATAAAATGTTCTCAGATTAAGTGATCCTTTTTTGTCAAGGGAAAAGTAAAAAGAAAAGTAAAAGAGAAAAATATCCTTGCCCACAGGTATTTAGGTTCTGCTAAAAGAAGATGTAGTTACATAGACAAGATCCCATGAAACAGATGCATCACCATCTAGTGAGTACACATGGCATTGCAATTGTCTGTATAAAAGGTGTGGACTTGGGTCAAAGATGAAGTACAATACTGGGTGAATGACATTTGAGATTTCAATCACAAACACTTGAGTTTTACCCCAGGTTGTTCCACTGAACAACATTATTGTAAAATACTTATTAAAATGTCTTATTCCATTCACCCAGTATGTGGGTTTTCTCACTTTGCAAACAAATGATCAGTAGTGATTGATCTATTTTCTGCCTCTTAAGGTTTCAGATGAAAACCTCTGACTGTCAATCAGCTGTTCAATTGAAATCCCATTTCAAACACAAATTGATGCTGTTTAGTCATAATTTTATTTTAGCACATGAAAATATATATTATCTATAGTCCATTATTAATAAGAACAACACAAATACCCATACATTAGGTGGGGAAATCACTTCCTCATACACAAATCAGACTGCTAACCCAAACATTCAAATTATATAAATTTCTATTTTTTTAAAAAAAAATTGTAACACAGATGAGTCAATGATAACTTCTAGTCTGAAACACAGAGAAGACAGACACACATAAAAACACATGCACATGATAGATGGTAGATAAATAGAAAGGATCACAGATAGAAACACAGATCAATTTAGATAGATAGAATAAACCTAAGACCTTTCATATGATAGATAAGAAAGCTATAACTGCACTTTCTTCCAACTCCTTTTATTTTCTCTTCTAGACAGGTTCTCCAGATAGTCCAGACTGGTCTTGAACTTAGAATTCTCCTGCCTTAGCTTTTCTACTCCTGTGTTTACAGGTATGAACCCTTATACTGGTATCTTACAATTTCTTTTATTATCTACTTTGCTGTAGATTATTTATAAAGTTTCCGATCTTAGATGTCTGTATGCAAGTTAGAACAATCAGGACACTATTTTATTTTCTGATCCCTCTCATATTTTCTTACATTAATTGTAACATCCATTGATGTACTTACTCTACTTACTTTGTAATTTATTTTTTAAAGTATGTTCATAGTTTTAAGAGGAGAAAATCTAGCTTATTTTCCATTGTTCTTTAATCCCATGTCTAATATGCTACATGTCAGATAGGAACCATGATCTCTTCAAAATGTGAGACACAATGGAAAGTATGAATGATGCAAATAAGGAAATGCTGGCTGTCACTCTGGATCTGGTATGGATACTCATCACTTTTTATTCATTTTTTTGTGTCTTTAATTAGGTAGAAGACTCCCTGGTACTCAAGTTTAGAGTTTGAAAAAATATCTTGTATATCAAGCAGATTTTTTTTTTTTTTTTTTTTTTTTGGGTCAGGAAGGGGGTGATAAATTGTTTAGTAATTTCTATTTCACAAATGTTTTTAACTTAGAATGTTCTGTATATGTGTCCAAAATAGAAAAAAAATAAATCTGTATGTTCCATTAGATGATTATCACTTTATAGTTTTTTTAAATATTTTATTATTTATTTCAGAGAGTGAGATACAGAAATAGGCAAGTAGAGAGAGAGAGAGAGAGAGAGAGAGAATGAGTGCGCCAGGGCCTCCAGCCACTGCAAACGAACTCCAGATGCATGCACCCCCTTGTGCATCTGGCTTACGTGGGTCCTGGAGAATCGAGCCTCGAACCGGGGTCCTTAGGCTTCATAGTCAAGCGTTTAACCGCTAAGCCATCTCTCCAGCCCTCACTTTATAGTTTTTGAGGCACAAATATTTATGCAAATATTTCAAATGAAAATATTACAGAATTTTGGGGATAAAATATATTCAGGCTCTATACCTATACACCTACATTTTCAATTAGGTAAATATACATTTAACTTTAAATTGGTTTAAGTATGTGCTATAGGGATGTACTTTCCTAAATGATAAATAAAGAAATGGTCTTTTGATGTGTTCCCCTACCTCTATGTCTTTCCTAGTTTCAATCCTGTATCCAGCACTACTTCTGTCTTTTATTTTTCTTCTTTAGTTGATAAGCTCAGTAGTTCTTGAATACCATTGTATTCCTACAGGCACAACTGAATAAATTAATGGACTTGTTTTGGGAAATGGCAAAATTGCCTAAAGAATTACTCCTAAAATTTGGAGTGACTCATGCATTTACGGAGTTACAGGTGGGACAATTTGTTTCCTTTGAGGTGTCTGTATTCCTTTATTCATCAGCCTCATGACTTATATTCATCATTAATGACTCCTCCAAAAAGCCTTCAGTGAACTTACAAATGTTTGTCTCTATTTCCTAAAGCATTTTTAAGTAAATTCATGAACATCTTACTTTCTACCTACCACTGAGGTAGAAAGTGAAGACCAAATCCCCTGACAGTTATTACATGGTAGATACTTACAACTATGCCCTAGAAAGTGCTTGTTATATTATATATTTATGGATTTTACCTTCCAATAAAGAGTGAGCAACTCCAGAATCATGTTTTCCATCATTGGCATCCCATGCTCAGTATTCCCTTATGAACCTGCTGTCAGTGTTGTGGCAGGCATGAACATGCCCCTAGACAATTCATGTTCCAAAACAGATGCCTTTGTATTCAATAGCAATGAAATATTAATCATTTTAGCAAAAGCATACTGTCTAAAATAACCTACTTAAAAGTTATTTTAACTGCTGAATATGTGAAGCAGGATGCAATGAAAATGTGTCTTTGTAGAGAAGAAATTAAGATAATAACAAATATATGTAGAATTTAGTCTGGAAATTTAAAATGGAAGCAAACAAGAGCCCGAGTAGATATAGAGTGATAAAATTACTTTAATGGATTTAATTAACTTGCCATATAAGAAATGAAAATCATGGAATCATTCTTCTCTGAACTGAGCAATTAACATATTTTTAACTGCAGTCTTTATGGCCAGAAAGTCTTAGAGCAGATGGTAAATTTATAGTCATTTTGCCCCTATGGAGAAGATAGAGCTAGAAAAATATAGTGTCTACATGTTATTCATTTCATGAATAAAAGTAAGAATATAGTGGCTAGAACAATTTCTAAATGGTGTATAAAAGTTGCAATAATGCATTGTATAATTACACAAAATATATTTTTTATGCAAGGAGACACTTTCGTTATAAATAAGAGAACTCATTCCTTGAAATACAGGCAAATTTTAGTTTAGTAGATGAAATAAGTGTACATCTATATTTTATAATTTATTAAAATATTTAAATAATTTTAAAGAAACATGAATATATACATACATATATATTCCTTATGCATATAACATAATACATTCCTCATTTACTGTTCTACTTATTCAAAGAAAGGAACAGTAGGTTAACTGTATTGTGACAAGAAATTTTTTGAAGCTTATTAACATATGAGTATATTGTATGTGTTTATTGAAACCTTATATATCAAATTTATATAGTAATTTGTTATAAATTTATATGCATGGCTTTATAGAATCAAGTAAACATTAGGTGTATAAATATGTATGAAATATATTTGAATGTACACACATATGTATGTATATATACATGAATATATATAGATAAATATAGATATATTGAGAGAGAGAGAGAATGTATATACACACACACACACACACACACACACACACACACACACACACACACATATATATATATATATATATATATATATATATAGAGAGAGAGAGAGAGAGAGAGAGAGAGAGAGAGTTTTATTTCCAAACTATTCCGTTCCCTAATTAGCCACAGATGAATGAATTTATACTTAAACATTATGTTGAAACATATTTTTCAGAGCTATTATTGCAGCATATCTAAAATTAAAAGACCTCACATCAACCCACACACCTTTCAAGGAGTAAAATCAAGATTTTAATCTAGGCGAACCAGCTCTATCAGCACTTCTGCAAAACTCCACATTTCGAAGCACACCTGTGGGCACCAATACACAATCCACACACTCTAGTGTCATTTAGGAGGTTTTTCATTATATATTTTGCAGCTATGACATTAACGTTTACTATGAAATAAAAGACACAATTAATTGATGTAGAATACCCTTCTGTACATTTATTTTTGAGGCATTCAATATAATTTTATTTATATTTTAGAGAAAGCCAACAGATCAAGTACTTAGTATTTAATGTTTAAAATAGCTTACTTTTGAAATGCTTCCAATGGTAATCATTAATTGTTTTTCTAGCATAATTTCAGTATTATATTACAAAGACTCGTTGATTTAAGTGTCACCAACACACTTTGTTTCTGTAACCAAGCTTGTATTTTGTTGTAGCAGCTTGTACTGGATCATGTGGGTGGCCAGTAGAAGAAGGTTTGTGCTTGAGATGTTTCTTTTCTTTACATTTATTTTCAAGCAGAGACAGAAACAGAGAGAGTGGGCAAACTCGAGATGCATGTGTCACTTTGTACACCTGGCTTTACATGGGAACTGGGGAATCAAAATCAAGGTTGTTAGACCTTGTAGTGCAAAAGACACTAGAAAGATACAAAAAAAAAAAAAAAAAAAAAAAAAAGATAACCCAGGAAAGATAAGTAAAAAAATAACGAGAAAAATCCATAAATGGGAAGAATTTATGAGCTATGGACAAAATATAGACAGTGAGTTTACTGTAACTGTTCCCTCTTCCCAGGAAGACAGAAAGTGGGCTGCAAGAGCACAGACTCTGCACACTAAGCAAGACAATGTATTTTATTTAGGGGTTGCTTTTCCCAGCGAAATTAGTTAAAGTCATAAGCAGAGGGAGTATAATGGAATTCATGCACACTGTTTGATGAAAGCGTCCTCTAAAAGAATAGAAGCTTGGGCTGGAGAAATGGCTTAGTGGTTAAGGTGTTTGCCTGCAAAGCTAAAGGATCCCGGTTCCATTCTCCAGGACCCATGTAAGCCAGATGTACAAGGGGCACATGCATCTGGAGTTCGTTTGAAGTGGCTAGAGGCCCTGGTGTGCCCGTTCTCTCTCTGTCTGTGTCTCTTTCTCTCTCTCTCTCTCTGCTTGCAAATAAATAAATAAAATAAATAAATTTAAAAAAAAAGAATAGAAGCTTGAATGTGTTATGACAAGATTATATGCTATGTATATAAAATGAGGCCCAAGGAATTCAAGGAAGGCAATCATGAATTCCAGTTGTTTTTTACTTGTTTTTGGCATACTTGTATTACATGTTCAAAATTAAGCAAGTGTTATGGTTGAAGAAGTATAAGAAAATGAGATTATCAACATAATAAAAATATAAAAGTATTAATGTTATTTTTAAAAGGAAAAATTATTTTTAAAAATTGTGTCTCATTAATTGAAATTAATTAAAGAGTGAATATTAAAGTACTAATAAAAGAAAGCAGTTTACAGGCTAAGGAAATGGCTCAATGGTTAAAGCCTTCAGGCCCAGGTTTAATTCACCAATGCTCTCAAAAATGTCAGATGCACAAACTGGCACATGTGTCTGGAATTCTTTTGCAGCAGCAAAATTTTGTAATGTTAGTTCTGGCTTTGAATGTACTCCCATGTCAAGGAAATTAGTCAGTTGGATTCTGAGCTATTACTAACAATTTTAAAGGTTATTATACCATTAATAAATAAATACAGAGTTTAAATATTTTTATTTATGTGGACAGAAGTGGATGAGTGGGAATGGATAGAGAGAGAGAGAGAGGAGAGAGAGAGGGAAGAGACAGGGAGAGAGAGAGATGCCAGGACCTATTTCCACTGAAAATGAACTCCAGATGCCACATGCATACACTGCTTTGTGTGTCTGGCTTTATGTGGATACAGAAAAATTGAATCTTGGCTGTCAGGCTTTACAAGCATCTTTAACTGCTAGCCATTTCCCTACCCCAGCACAGAATGTGATGTGAGTGCTGCTGTTACCTGATGAAAAAGTGAAAATTCTCAAGAAATGCAGGCAGGATGTAAATGTTTAAAATTTTATTTTTCGCAATTAAGATATAATCATTCAGAATTTGGGAAATTGTTATTTGTGTATGGTGTAAAGGAATTACACAAGTTAATTTTGCTATATACATTTTTATATATATTTGCTCTATTTGCGAGTTTAACATGGCAGTCTGCTCAGCTTAATGTTCATCTGAAAAGTGAATGGTGGGGAAGGAATTAAGTTGATGAGATTCTCACTAAAGCATAGATGTTATGAGGATAGTGGAACCATTTCATCCCTGCTACCTGCTATTAAAGTGGCATGGCAAATTTGTTCTATTTATTCTGATCTGGAAAGATTCAAATGTAATTCTAATGACCATGATTGAAAATGACACATGTTTGTATGAAGACTGTACTAGGCTCCTTTAATTAAAACAATAGAATTTAGAAAAACAAAGAACACAGTAACAGCAGCTATGAAACCATGAAAGTTGAGATTGAGACATGCTTGACCATCTCTTAGTCTTATGACATTTATAGGAACATAAGTTAATGTAAACTACCCTTGCTATTGAATACCACCAAATGATTTTGAGGTTAGGCATCTGGATTATTTCTTTTATGATATTAGGGAGACATTAAAATAAGAAGCAAGCCTCATAGCAAAGAACCATGAGGAGGAAGTGATATACTCAGCATGTTCCTTCTGGAAGAAGTCCAGGAGCAGCTGCTTCTCCATACATCTTTGCCAGAAGTAGAAGTTTTGTAAATACTCCCTTCTCTGGCAGCCTTGTGGCCCAAACCTTTTGAATGTCTCCTAGTCCAGACTAGCCAAGGAAAAAATAGACTTCCTTGTGTACTGAAAGGAAATCCTTTTCTGAAAAGAAAGTATATTATTGCTCTGTGGAAACCAGCAAGAATATATATGACATATATGTCTCTATATAACTCAAACTCAATGGAAGTAGAGATTAACAGATATGAGAATTGTCTACTGAGAGGTGAGAGAAGTGTACACATTCTTTATCTAGGTCCACTGGCCTCACTGTCTGTTCAGGCAGTGGAGTCTATATAACCAATGATAAGGAATATGTCATGATCAGTCAGCTGTTGTGATAATGACTACTTATCTGTGCCTGAGTCAATAATTTATGATTAGATGCCTCAAGGTATAGAACAAGCAAATGGAAATATTTTTTTTTGTAAATTTACAGGAGGAATTCAAATGAAGTATAGTTCTTTGTGTCAAAAACCAAAAAAAAAAAAAAAAAAAAAGAAAGAAAGAAAGAAAGAAAGAAAGAAGGAAAGAAGAAAGAAATAACAAGAAAGAAAGAAAGAAAGAAAGAAAGAAAGAAAGAAAGAAAGAAAGAAAGAAAGAAAGAAAGAAAGAAAGAGAAAGGAAGAGAAAGAAGAGGAAAAGGCATAGGCTACCTAAGTTCAGAAGATGAGCTCGCATGCAGGACATTTTCAGGACACAGACGTTGCTGTGGAGCTGATGTAATGACTGATGTAAACAAAGGCTTACACCTAATCACAACAGAAAATGAATTCAGTGAGAGTGGTTTTGATACAATTTCCTGAGGCTGAGGCTGAGCTCTGGAACACACCTTATAAATGAATGTCATTGGACCTGATAGTGGTCACCTTAGGAGAATGTAAACAAGGCTTGAAACCCATTCTATTCTAGGCACTCTTTATGTGAGAGAAATTTACTGTTAAAAGTGTGGGAATAAGAATTCTTTATTAATTAATGTGACCTGGAAATATTTCTTCTAACAAAAATATGACTGCTAATTACACCAATGTACAGAATTTGTCAAGGAAAAGTAATATCAATCATGCCTTATCAGTCTCTGAGCAGTGGGCTCATTTAAAATTCAAATAGACAAGGTAAATCTTGTTACTCAAAACAAACCTTCATGACTAACCAAATACTTCCTAAAACTGAACAGACACTAAGGTGTCTTCACAGGGAAGTTTTCGAAGATTAGAAAATGAAAATGAGCTAGAGGATGAAAATGCAATTAGTTTACTATTTATCTTCTCCACGTTAACATTTCTCTTTCCTTTTTCTGATACAGAGCTCCTAGACCAGAGTTTCAAGTTACATTTATCTGCAGAAGGTGTTGAGGCAAACTGAGAGCTGAAACACTAAAACCCATGAATTCACATAGTATCTTTAAAGAAAATGTGCATGTCTATTGCAGAGGTGGTATAGGAGACATGATGTGGTTGCTTGTTTTAGAATATGTATTATTGCCCTAATAAAAGTCATCTTACATATCTGTACTACTACTTTACAAAAAAAGTAGGGAAATTACCCACCACAAAAATACTATCTGCATAAAACAGTTTTTCATTAAAATGTACTTCAAATGGCTGAATGTCTCAAAAGAAACATAACCTCTGTGAAGAATACTACAAAGCACACTAAGACATGTAGAGATCTATACTTGGATACTAGGCAGATGAATACATAGAAAATAGATTAGATGAGCAGATGAGAGATTGATACATAATGCATACATAGATGGCAAAAAGCAGACATCATTGGAGCAAATTGTTGTAATAAAGAAAATGCAGTGAATAGTGTTGCAAAATGCTCTCTAACTCTGCTGCTGTATTTTCAAATGTGTTCTCTGTGAAGATTGATATGTTTCTTTAATGGGACCAATTATGGTAGCTGTTTACAACTATTCTTTATACCCAAAACTTAATGTTTTCAAAAATGTTCTATCAATTTAAGCTATTAAGTGATTTCATAAAAGTAATTCCCAATACCCTTTCAAGTACTTGATACAATAAACTTCTTTAAGAAACTCAAAACTTGACTAAATATTTACACAACTACCAACATCCAGTGATTCAGTGCTCCTTAGTTTATGGTACGATAATTAATGTCATATACAGTAAGCAAAATAAATACTGCCTTGGATATTTATAGACATTTATAACACAAATTCACTTAAACTCCTTCAATATATAGGATAGAAAGAAAATGATATTTAAACTATTTACATTAAAAAGCCAGAAGAGTAGCCTTCACAAGAAAAAATGTGTTAGATTTTTGTTTTTGTAGTCAAATAAACTATTTAATGAAGATTAAATGACAATTAGGCATGGAATTTGTGCAGTCACATGCTTCAGTGTTCACCAAAAGGTTTAGGAGAGTAGAGCTGAAGGACAGTAAAGGACCAAATTATCTCAAATTGAGCTCCACCTCTTCTAAGATGAAATGCTGGCAGATCATAGGCTCAGTACATTTGTGGCTAAAGAAATGTGAATTCAATTTATTTACTGTTTATACAACATCTCATTTTAACTCTGGCTCTTGAGGGAATCTGCATGAAATAGTGGGCTTTCCTGTATTACAGATTATATCCTTCTACGTGCTCCGAAACAGTGCTAGAAGCAGCACTATCTTACAGTCCACACCTTTGTACTTTCACACTGAACATCTTAATGAGCTAAGTGCAAAGCACAGAAATGAGACACATGATTAAGAGAGGAAGAGACTTGTGACATAAACAATGGCTCTATCAGAGAAAGACAATGCCAAAGACATAGCAGACATACTAATAATTTAAAAGAAAAAAATGAATATAATTACAGATTTTCTTCTAAATAAATCTTGATACTTGAATCTTTCTTGCCAATAATAATACATATGTATTTTAAATATTTGTATATCAAATAAAATCATATAAAATATCACTTGTGGAAAATTAATGAAATATGTTTTAGAATATTTTGTGGGCTAGAGAGATGGCTTAGTGCTCAAGACACTTGCCTGCAAAGCCTGAGGACCCAAGGACAATTCCCTAGGACCCAAGTAACATAAGCCAGATGCACAAGGTGGCACATGTGTCTGGAGTTTGTCTGGAGTGGCTGGAGGCCCTGGCATGTCCATTCTCTCTCTCTCTCTGTCTTTCTCTCTCTGCCTCTGTCTCTCAAATTAATAAAATAAATGTTTTGTGTGAAATTTGCTACATATATCATGACTATATAATCTCAAAGAGAGAACTCAAAATAATTTGGATGTTAAAAAATAAATAAGGAAATATTAAAGCACTAGATAGTCCATATTTTTAATTTATTTTTTTAATTTAATATTATCCTAATTTTACATTCATAGTGGTGACTCCATTATCCTCCTCCCTGTCCTCCCTCTTCCATAGGGACCCTCGTCAATAAATATACTATGAATGGCATAATTTTATTATTATTTAACTGAGGTGGATTGAGTTTTATGTAGACATAGTTCAATTCTACACAAAGACATTATTAATTTTAAATTGCTATAAACACTTGAAAATTATTTAATTGCAGACATCCTATTAATTTTGTGAATAAAAAGATTGTTCTCAAGGTTCCATGGAAAGAAATGAATTATAGGACAAGACATCGGCAAAAAGACACATGGCCCAAGGAGTATTTTATCAGTGCTCCCCTTGGCTTCATTCCTTTGAACTTTTTTTTTTTTTTTTTTTTTTTTTTTGTGGAATTTAGAATTTTTAAAACTTTTAGGATGCATGTGGTGCATGATACAACAATAACACTGTGTTTTGGAGATTTAATAACAACTCATTTATTCTATACCATTGTTGTGGACTAAATGCTAGATTTACAAAGTGATAATAATATTGGATAAGGGGCATAGGTTTAAATATTTACTCAAGTATGTATAAAACATGAAATAGCTTCATTTCAATATAAATAAACTGCCTTAAATTTGAGATGATTGAATTTAAATAATTAATTTAATTTAATTTAATGGTTAAAAGCATAGTAAATAAATGAGACAATTTTAGGCAGGTGTTACAACGTGCATTTAAAATAATAATTTACATTACCACTTTTTTTTTGGAGAGAGACAGAGAGAGAGGAAGAGGAAGACAGATAGAGATGGCCGTTCCAGCAGCTTCTCAGCTGCTGTGAACAAAATCCAGATACGTGAGTCCCCTTGTGATCAAGTGTGGCATTGCGCCATTGCGTCACTACATCTGGCTAAACGAGGGACCTGGAGATTAGAACCTGTGGAGATTGGAACCAGCGTTCTGAGGCTTAGAAGGCAGTCACCTTAACCGCTAAGCCATCTCTCCATCCCCATTACCACTTTTTAATGAGGTATTAAGTAACTGAAAAGCACGGTTCTGTTGAACAAAATGATAATATTCAGATATAATTCCAAAGATTGAAACAGACTGGAAATGTTTCTAGGATAGAGTAAAAAGGATGAAGTACACAATGAGTGTGTGAACTAGGGCCTGGAATGTTTACAGGGCTGGAACAGGTGAGTAACCATAGGAGTTTAAATGGAACCTTGACTGGTGTAGCAGCTCTCATAAAAGGCACTGGATTCAGAGCTAGTTCCATGGTGGGGGGTTAAGTAAATGCCATGGATTCTGGTCACTTCATTAGTGGCTCAAGTCTGAAAGACCTTTACTCTAACAATGAAGAGGTAGCAGTAGACACGAAGTCTACTCAGCAATTACATCTGATGTCCTCATATGGCTAAAGGGATGAAGAATTATTCAGAATTCCAGAAAAAATAAAGATGAATAATCTTAGTATAAAAAGAAAAAAAAAATCACTCCAGAAAACATATGATCTCTGTTAGTGATCCTGAAAGTGTACAATATAGCATCTAATAAGAGAATCAAGCATAATAGACAAAAACAAAGTCTGTACAAATATAAATAATAGAATAACCAAATGTAGCAAAAAAAGCACTGTAGACTATTAGGTTGTAAGCACAGATTTTCAAATATGTGATAACATTTTGGGAACTAACATCTGTGCAAGAAATCTCATAAAGTTACTTGGCTTATTTAGTGGCAATAAGACAATTTACCATAAATTTGGGACCAAAACATGTTCACTTTTATGTCATATCACAGAACAAGATAAATTATTTGTAATTTGAATATATAAAGCTGCCCTGCTATATTATCAGCTATTTTATTTTATTTTTATTTATTATTTATTTATTTATATTTTTAGAAGCTATTATATTTCTTTTATTAATTTTATTTTAATTAATTTATTTATTTGACAGAGAAAGAGGGAGAGACAGAGAGAGAGAGTAGGCATGCCAGGGCTTCCAGCCACTGCAAACAAACTCCAGAGGCATGTGGCACCTTGTGCCTCTGGCTAACGTGGGTCCTGGGGAATCAAATCTAGGTCCTTTGGCCTTGCAGGCAAACTCCTCAACATCGAAGAAATCCCTCCAGCCCTGTTGTTTATTTTTATTTATGCTTTTGAAAGTGACAGACAGACAAAGAGGCAAAGTGAGAGAGTGAGAGAATGGGCATATTAGGGCCTCCAGCCACTGCAAATGAATGCCAGATGCATGCACCACCTTGTGCATCTGGCTTACGTGGGTACTGGGGAATTGAGCCTCAAACAGAGGTCCTAAGTCTTCACAGGCAAGCACTTAACCACTAAGCCATCTCTCCAGCCCTTATCATCTATTTTTAAAATTAATTAACTTATTTTAATTTTACATTCATGCCGGTGCCTTCGATAGCCTCCTTCCTGTCTTCCTTCCTCCAAATGGACCCTCCTCATTGGGGAATGTGGGTCATGCTTTGTGGGGTAGCCAACAGTTATGGTGAAGAGGCATATCTCTGTGCATAATGACCCAACTTGTGGCTCTAACACTCTTTCCGTCCCCTCTTCTGTGAATTTCCCTGAGCTATGTTGGGTTAATTTTAGGTCTACTTCAATGATAAAGTCTTGGGAGCCTCTGTGTCTCATCAGGAAGAGCGTGAGTCCCCAGACAGTTAGCTTGTCTAGTACCAGAGGGTGCTACACAAGCCAAGCGACTGGTGTAAAATGACAGACATCTGTCCAAACAACTCGCAGTCAAAGCTACTCAGCAGTAAACAACCTGATGAGATGCTCAAACAAGTGCAATAGTGGCACACAGCCATGGCGGATAACCAACTGCTTTTGATTTGGCTAACAGATCAGCTCAGTGGAATGGAACTCATTGCTGGAACTGGGAAATGAGTCAAAACCATGTCCAAAAAAATGAGCCCGTTCTCCAATATCAAGTTCCCACCAAACCTGGGGTATAAGAGGGCTTACACATATAAAATTCTTTCTAAAATAATAAGGGCCATCCCATCTATCTGGTGCTGACATCTCTGTGTGTTCGAGATTTTGCTCCTCTTATCATGAATTTTAATCAAAATGTATTTTCATTATACATGCTTCAGTGGGTCCGTGTATGCTTATATGTGGGTATGGGCACAGGTACAGTGGCACAATTGTGGAGGGCAGAAGACACCTTCCTACGCTTGCTGTCTCCTTCATCCCTCCTCTTGAAACAGGGCTTCTCATTTTCTCACTGACCCATTTAGTTGGTCCATGAACTTCTTGATTACCCTGGTTCAGCCTCCTATTTATGGGCACATTAGTATCACAGACACTTGCACAACTTTGTGTGTGTCTGGCTTTATGTGGGAACTGGGGAATTGAACTCTGGACAGCAGGCTTGCAAGCAAGGAGCTTTAACCACTGAGTCTTCCCCTTAACCAAACATTTTAATTTAATTAGACTGATATTCTATATTTTCACAATGGATGAGATGAATGTTCAAACATACTTGACTTATTTATTTATTTATATTTAAAAGATCATATACTTTCATTCTGTTGCCCCTGTTCTTGTTTTCCGGGGGCCTTCCTCTGTGGGATGATAGGATTTACTGTGAGGTCATGAAGACCTCAGTCAGTCCCAGTGGGATAGTGAGGGGACCATGCCTAGGGTATTTCCACCCACTCTGTGACTCTTTCAATCTTTCTACCCCCTCTTCAGCAATGTTCCCTGAGCCATGGAAGGTCTGTTGACAGACTGATTTAGTGTTGAGATTTTGTAGCCTCTGGATTTCTGTGTTGACAGGTTGTGCTTGATCACCATGTCTGCCACCATCACCCTAGAGCTGGTGATTGAGTCAGCAGTAAGAGCACTGTTCATGTCACTGCTTCCACTGAAAGTTTTCCTGGTGTGGAAGAAGTGGCAAGGCTCATTGTGGGCAGTCAATTATCTTCTTATGTTACCAATGGATCTCAACTCTCCTACATTTTCCCTGCTATTTGTAAAATAAAGCAGATTCTCCAAACAAGAGTGAAAGCAGCTTGGGTTAAAGGGGTGTGCAAAGTTATTTGAGAGATTTTTCATGTGTAAGCCCACTCTTCTTCTCCAGAGAGCAGTGGGGGCTTCTGTCTGAAGTATGAGTTTTCTGACTATGATTCTAAGCTTCTATGCAGGCACAGAAGACAAAGGCAGCATGTACTCTCTCATCTGCAGTTCCTAACTGGGATCAATTAGAGATGGGTGCAAACAGTAGTCAGCAGCAGAAATATGGGTGTAAAACTAGAATAAGACCAGTAGGGGAGGGCAGAATATCGGGGGGGGGGGTGTCTTAGAAGGACAGGTGGTACAGAAGGTTGGGAGGGAATTATAAACAGTCAAGACAATATGAATCAGTCTCATTCTGACTAGCATTCTACAGGATATAATCATTAATAACCAGCGGGAAGGGATGTCCAGACAGAAGGGGAAAAAGCTTAACCTTCTTAAAAACACAGACTCTGGCCAGCAATTCCCATGCTCAGAGTTGGGTTGCCCCCCACAGTGAGCTGTTGACCAGGGAGATCCATGAGGTCCCTACAAAAACATAGACCATTGCCAAAATACTTGAGTACTTGCCAGAGCTAAAAGGTAAGACCCTTTTACTGACTACACCACAGGCTGTATTCACAAGACATCAAATTACCATGCTGGAAAAAAAAGGAAACTAGCTCCCTCCTGGCCAGCCCCCATAATGAAGAAAGCGCTATGGGGGCTTCTGGAAGAAAATGATCCCCAAGAGCTTTAATAAGCAGGGGATTTTGCAGACCACAAATCACACTTGTGCAAAAGTGGCACATAGCCTCTGCGGGTAACAAACTGTCCTCTGACTAGACATGAGGTCTGTCAGTGCTACTGGAAAACAGACTTATTCTTTAAAGGAAGCATTTAATCTACAGAGTTCTCTTTGCTCCTCTTTCCCCCAAGATTGTCAGAATAATTATTGGTTACTCTAGTTATTTCCATTTATGTACACACCATTAGAAGAATAAGCCAGTCAGCTGGACAGTGAACAAATTTTTGCCATGGAACCCTTTGCCAGGCACTGTGACATCTATTCTGGATACCACAAGAAACAAAGCAAATAGATCCCCAAGAAATGACAGGATTTTTGTGTGCTTTGGTAGAATTTATGAAGTTTAGGACACAATCATGGTAAAGTACCCCAGGAATTATGTGATGGTAGAATGCATTTAAAATGCTGTCCTTTTTCCCACCCCAGCCAAATATTTCAAAGTAAGCGCAACTATTGTTTGGATAAGAGTGTAAAATAAGGTCTTTTTGTTTTGTTTTTCTTTTTCCTCTACCAAGATAGTGCTCACCTCTCTTATCTCTACTAATGGGGAGGAGCAGCAGTGTGGAACACTGAGAATGCCTGATAATCACAAAGTCATGAGAAGATGCAAACAATTTATGTGCTATATATTTTCGAAGCTTCACCTTCCCAGTAATATTTTGCTTCAGTGCACATTAAAATTAGTTTGCATTCCCTGTGTACACACTATCAAGATGACAAGGGAACAAACACATCCAGGAAGTATGCAGTGTGGCCTGCAGCAAACCTTTCAGAAGATAACACACCCAGCAGATGATCTCTACTCAGCTTGTAGCTGGCAACATATAAATCTACTGATATGATTGAAGGTCTAGCAAGAGCGTTATTGCTATTATCATGAATTATATTTCATCTTTCTTTAATTACATTTAGGATAACCTAAAGCAACTTACAACTGTAAGCATATTGCAATATATCCTATCCATTGTTCAAACAGAAACAAAGTATGTGAGATACGATCCCAGCCACTGGTCAAAATCTGCTAAATGGATTAGAGAAGTAGGTAATTGAATTTTCCTCAAGTTTTCTAGAAGCAAAGGAAGGAATAAAGCAATTTTAATTGAATTTTTATAATAAAATTATTCTACTTCTGGAACTAAAATAATATGTCAAATTAGAAAAATCTTTATTTTTAATAGTTTGGAGAAAATCATAATTATCAATAGCATCACTATTGAGAGAACATGTATACTAATTTATAAATTCTTAAATTCTTAAATAAATATCAATTTGAAAAATGGTATTTTCACTTTTTCTCATCCTATACATCCTTCATTGACTATATACTTTAAATGTGTTCACGGTAGTTACTAATACAGTGAAACATATTTAATTAACTTACTTAATATTAAGGTCTACTGCAAATAATTTAAAATATTTTTGGTGTGTGTCTGTGTGTGGTGAACATTGTATATAAGTATCCACATGTGGGAACACATGTGTATGGGTGAGTATACATATGGGTAAATATGCACATGGATCCTAGAAGTTGATGTTAGATATCTTCCCCTTGCATTCTTCACCTTGTTTTGTGCACTGCACCTAAGCTCACCTATTCAGCTAGACTTAATAGTCAGCAAGCTTTCTGGATCATCCTGTGTCTGCCCCCAGCACTGAGATTGCAGGCACAGACTATTATACCTGGTGTTGGAGGCAGCTCCACACTGCTGGCAGCAATCACCCAACCAAGAGCAGCTTTTGGAGAAAAGAAAAGGGCTTATTTTGGCTTACAGACTCGAGGGGAAGCTCTGTGATGGCTGGGGAAAACGGTGGCATTAGCATAGGGTGGACATCACCCCCTGGCCAACATAAGGTGAATAACAGCAACAGAAGAGTGTGCTGAACACTGACAAGGGGACACTGGCTATAATACACATAAGCCCACCTGCAATAATACTCTGCCTCCAGGAGGCATTAATGCCCAAATCTCCATCTGCTGGGAACCTAGCATTCAGAACACCTAAGTTTATGGGAGACACCTGAATCAAACCATCACATTCTGCCCCAGCCTCCATAAACTGACAACCATCCATGATGAAAATGCAATGCATTCAATTCAACTTTAAAAGTCCCCATAGTTTTAAGCCTGGTGTGGTGGCGCACGCCTTTAATCCCAGCACTCGGGAGGCAGAGGTAGGAGGATTGCCATGAGTTCGAGGCCACCTTGAGACTACATAGTGAATTCTCATAATCCAAGATTTTTTTTGTGTGTGCTTGATGCATTTATTTTATATAATTAGTAAACCTGATATCTAATGAAACATAAAATAGAGTTATTGTAGATTAGTTTATGGTTTAAATTGTGCCATTTCTTTAATGCTTTTTATAATGGAAAAAAGGTGTTCATGAGTTATTAGAATATCATTAATGCAATCCATCTTTCAAGCAGATTAAGAATTGGACAGATATCTACTGTCAGAGATAAGGGGCAGTTATAGTTGTAATCCAAGATTTAAAAAAATATTTTATACTTATTTATTTATTTGACAGTGAGAAATTGGCAGAGAGAGAGAGAGAGAGAGAGAATGGCTGTGCTAGGGCCTCCAGTCACTGCAAACGAACTCCAGATTCATGTGCCCCCTTGTGCATCTATCTAACTAGGCCCTCAGGAATGGAACCTGGGTCCTTTGGCCTTGCAGGCAAACATCTTAACTGCTAAGCCATCCCTCCAGCCCATTCCAAATTTTTTTAAGTGAGCCATAATACCAAAACAACAACAAAAAATGCCCCCAAACCCATAATGGCACAGAATAAACACTCACACTGCAAAAGATGGCATTGGACATAGCAAAGAAATATTCAACCAATACAAGATTTAAACAAGGAAAACACCAAACTCTGTAGCTCCAAGTCCAACAACTCTAGTCAGTGACAAATCTCCAAGTCAATAATTCTAACCAGCAACAAGTCTCTGGAGTTCTAATTCCACCCCTCTAGCTAAGCTATTCATTGTCCTGGAAAACCTCATTTGCAACTGGCAGCTCTCCTTAGTAGCCACCTCATGGTCTCAGCATCTCCACTGAGTCTCCACTGCAATCCACAGTTCATCCTCCTGGGTCCATCTGATCTCCTTACAGGCATCCAGCAAATCTGCTTCACACTGCCCATGCCATTACCTCAACACAAGACTGCATTGCAAACTCAACGATGCTCACTTTCCTGCATTTCTTATACTCCACAATGCCAGGTAGGGTGCCAATTAGTTAATCCAGGGGGGAATAAATCAGACTTTGAAGAAAAGGACAGTCCTTGAGAACTCAGCCTCTTCAAAAGAGTCCGCATTCTTCCTGTTGCTCCAGTCAATCTCAAAGGTTGTAATCACTCATATAATTGCAGCTGAATGAGTAGAAGTTTCAGCCAAATATTTAATTTCTGTGCCATATCCCTTTGCATACACCAGTCCATTTCTTTGCAATGCAACACTGCACAACTTCTAAGGACACGATCATAACAGCAAGTTTCTCACAAAGACTGCCACTTAACCCAGTACAGGCAAAGCTCTTTCTCACCCACACAAGCCAAACCTCACAATCCACAGTTCTTACTGCATTCAGGTCTTTCAACTCTGACCAGAATAGTCCATCAAGCTGTACTTACAGCACTGCACGGTGTCTCTCAGGCCAGGGTTTCAAATGCTTGCACATTCCTCTTGAAAATCAGCTCCAAAAGGCCAAAGCCACACAGTCAGGTGTCTAGCAGTAATGACACCACTTCTTGGTACCAACATTACTGTTATAGTTTGGTTCACATTGAAGACAGAAATCACCTGACCAAGAGCAGCTTTTTGGGGAAAAAGGGTTTATTTTGGTTTACAGACTTGAGGAGAAACTCTGTGATGGCAGGGAAAATGATGGCATGAGCAGAGGCTGGACATCACCCCCTGAACAACATAAGGTGGACAATAGCAACAGGAGAGTATGCTAAACACTGGCAAGGGGAAACTGGTTACAATACCATAAACCCACCCCCGATAATAGACTGCCTCCAGGACACATTAATTCCCAAATCTCCATCAGCTGAGAACACCTAAGTTTATGGGGGACACCTGAATCAAACCACCACACCTAGCTCTTACATATGTACTGGGGAATCTAAGCTCAAGCCCTCATGATTGAGGACCAAATAAGTACTTTATCCACCAAGCCAAGCCTGCAGCCCCATTACAAAGATTTTATTTTTTTTTTTTATTATTTATTTATTTGAGAGAAGGGGGGAGAGAGAAAGAAAGAGAGAGAGAGATAGGTCTGCCAGGGCTTCTAGTCTCTGCAAAGGAACTCCAGATGCACTCGTGTCCTCGTGCATCTGGCTTATGTGGGTCCTGGACAATCGAACCTGTATCCTTTGGCTTTGTAGGCAAATGCTTTATCTGCTAAACCATCTCTCCAGCCTAGATTTTTTTTTTTTTTTTAATGAGAAGAAAATAGTGCATGATGTTTGTACTTTTTTTTTGTTTGTTTGTTTTTCATTTTTTGGTTTTTCAAGGTAGGGTCTTACTCAAGCCCAGGCTGACCTGGAATTCACGATGTAATCTCAGGGTGGCCTTGAACTTATGGTGATCCTCCTACCTTTGAATGCTGGGATTAAAGGTGTGCACCACCACACCTGGCTGATATTTGTACTTTAAACATAAAATATCTGTGTATAAAATGGTATTTCTGTATTTTGTTGCTATTTATTGTTTGATTCACAGTCTCAGTGTTTTTAGGTAAATTATTGCCAGTTAATTTTGTTTTATCATTATCCCAAGATTATATTTTATTTGGTTATTTATATTTAATCACATTTATTTTTCTTGCATTAATTTGGACATATTCATAAATAACATTAATAGAGATGAAACACTGCTAATTTGTATGCAAATACTTTGTCTAATTATGTCTTCTTATGTTGATTATCAGTTTGAAAATTGCATCAGTCCCTAAGACATACAGTTTCATTATGCTAGTTTACTTGAAATTATTTTTTAAATTTAAAATATATTTGGATTTCATCACACATGTCTTCTATAATCCATACATAATTTTTAATTTATATTCAATTATTACAATCAATTTTTTGCATATATTTGTATGTGTAATATGTTAAATTGACTAAAATACCAGTAAATGTTACAGGAAGATACTCTGAAATAAGAATGCAATCATCAGACAGATAAATTCCTCACCATTAGCCATGTTCCTCCTAGTTTCTTGAAAAGAATGTCAGTAAACTTGTCAAACATTGCCACAACAGAGGGTAATGTGCTGTGGAAAAAAATGAAAGAATAAGAAACAGTATCCATAGTAGGATGTAGCCCCTTGTTTCAAACAGGATTGATTGGAGAACTTGATGTGTCTGAGAAGAAACACTTGTGGACAGCATGAAAAGTGGCAGCATCCAAGAAACTGCCTGGGGAGAGTTTTAGGAAGAGACAACACAAAAGGTAAAACCACTTACTTGGCTTGTTCTGAGAAGAGTAAAGGGTACAGTGGCTTGGAGCAGAGGATGCAAGGTGAATTTAAAATCTTGAATTTGGGGCAGGGGTATAAATCTGTTGGTAGAGTGATTATTTAGAATGCCATATATTCTGGGTTTGATCCCAAATACCACATAAGCTGGGTGGAGTGATGCATGCCTGTAATTCTTGCACTGGGGAGGTGGCTACAGGAGGGTCAGAAGCTCTAGGATATAGTGACATACATGATATCCTGTCTCAAAAGAAAAATGCAGAAGGAAAGGTTTTATCAAAATTCCCCCCAAAACCCATTAGGAAACTCTATGAACTCAAAACCATTGATGGAATTTTGATTTGGGGGAGGGGATTATTTGTATTATAATTTAAAATTACTTTGAATTTAAAATCCTTTTAATTATGTTTAATTTTTGTTGTTGTTGTTGTTTTTCTGAAGTAGGGTCTCTCTCAAGCTCAGGCTATTCACTCTGTATTCTCAGGGTGGCCTCGAACTCATGGTGATCCTCCTACCTCTGCCTCCCAAGTGCTGGGATTAAAGGTTTGCACCACCTCACCCCGCCCTAATTATGTTTAATTTTTTTTTTAATGTTAAAGATTGCATTGTTAGAGATGATAGTGAGGTTAAGTCAGACCCAGAGAAACCATCAAGAAGACAGTATGGTAATTCAAATATGTCAAAATGGAGTCCACTGAGGTGGTGGAGGTAGACACTGAGATAAGTTAGAATAAAATTGTGTTTGTAAGTAAAGCTGCATTTGTCTGGATATCATATATATGTCATAAAAGAAATAAAAGCAAGTGAAGAGGAGGGAGAGAAGATGGGAAAGAAGGATACAAGGAGTGAGGAAGGAAAGAAAGAAGGGAGGAATACTCAATGAAAAATTCAAGGTTTCTGGCATAAGCAGCTAGTTGAGACATAGTTCACATGTATTATATTAGGAAAAAGAATGAAGAATGAACACTTTGGATGTACAGGGGATCTGAAATTCTGCTCTAAACAGGTTAAATTGAGAAGCTTCCAATTTAAGTGTAACTGTAATGTAACTTGAATAACTGTAATGTAACTTGAATAACTGTAATGTAACTTGAATGTGAAGTTTGAAAAGGAAGTGTAAATTGGTGTTTAAAAATGAAGACATTACATGTATTTGAATTAGTTAGCACAAGATATAAATGTTTAAAATTTACTATGTGAACTAAAACAAGCAAAATAGACCAAGGAGAGACCAGTAGAAGCAGAAGCATGTTTCCTGGAAGACAGAGACAGGACAGTGTCTCAAGGGATAGAGAGGAGTCAAATGTGACTAAAGTTGGTAACAAGTAAAATTAGGATTGAGAAATAATATTGAAATTAGGAACACCAAAGTTATGTGTAACTTATTTGTTAACCTAGTGAAATTAAATTCTAATTAAAAGGATTTAAACAAGAATGGAAGGAAGAAATGAGGCTACAAGTACCAATTAAACCTTCATGAAATGGTGTAAGAAGGAAAGTAATGGGGCCAGTATCTAGACAAAGGATATGGAGATCAAGACGAGTGTTTTCACCTCAGAGTTAGCTAATGCTTGATGTTGTAGAAGGTCATTTTCATGGGTCATTTATACAATCCAACTGAAGAGAAAAGGAGAAATCATGGGAACATTGTTCATGAGCAAGGCAGGTTGAACTTATCAGGATAAGAAGCTAAAGATATTTAATAAATTGGCTAGATGCACAAATGCATAGGAACTGGAGGTGTGCAAACAGTTCACCATTATGGACAGGAGATATTACAAGTTCACCCACAGAAACTACAGGTGTTAAAGCATGTGAGGGCTCAGACACAAGTGGCAAGGGTTGGAGACACTAGAAGGAGCTTGAATAACTTCTTTTCTTATACCTATTTTGGACAGCCTTTTTTTTTTTCCCCCTGTGGAGTATATGGCTAGATAGACCCAAAGTTAGAGTTAAGAAATCAGAAAAAATATGTAAAATAAGCATCCATAAGGTTGAGAACTGGAATTTTGGCAGAGTTCACCACTGATACTCAAACATATTTGAAGTCATTGTTCTTGGAATTAATATATAAAATGTTGCTTCATTTAAGAGAGGCATCTTTAATTTAAATTGGCTTTTTATATGTGTGAGAGAAGTGGGAAAGCTGAGGATACACATCAACGAAAAATTATAACAATAGCTGCTATTAAATGGGTAATGGTGGGTGTAGCATACAGCTTCAGGTTCGCTGAGATGAACTTCCAGACCAGGCACAGTTATGGAGGAAGGGATATTATTTATTGAAGCTTACAGATCCAGGGGAAGTTCCATAAAGGCAGAGATACACAGGCAAGAGAGCAAAAGCCAACCAGCCACCACAGCACACAGAGCAAAACTCAAAAGGACACAGCACACTTCAAATTTGCATATCTTTACAATGGAATCTCAAACCCACACCTTAAGACCAGCCCCCAGGGACATTGCCTCTAGCAAGGTGATTGCAAATGCAAACAAACTATAACTAATAAAACACTGAATATATTGGGGGACATATATTCAAACTACCACAGTGGGGCAGAATACAAAGTGTGAATATGGTAAACAACAGGAGGACCATATCCTCAGCAGTTCAACACAAGATTAGACTACTCAGAGTTGTGTCATGATTAAAATGGTCCATATCCAGTTAATATTTTAGGATTGGTTGAACATAAGTAACTGAGATCACACAATGTATTCTATGAATGATGGACAATTACTGCACTCCAACCTTAAAATAATGTAATAAACACCATGATTGATAAAACAAGAATCAGCAAATCACAGAGCCAAATGCCATAGACAAATATTGACAGCAGTCTTTGTTGTGTGTAGCTTGAAGGAGGATGGTATTCAAGAAAACACCTGAAATCTACCAGCAAATCTTATATCCACCTCAAGCCAATGAGCTACATTCAGAAACTAAGACAGTTTCAACGACTTTCTGGGTTCATATTCTTACTTTCATATAAATATCATATAGATTTATGTAATTAATAATTGGCACTCAATAAGACATGGTGGTGCACATGTGTTCTCACACTCAAGAGGCTACAACAGGGAGATTATGAGTGTGAAACCAAAGTTTGTTATATA
Organism: Orientallactaga sibirica; assembly: GCA_036365145.1. Classification (NCBI taxonomy): domain Eukaryota; kingdom Metazoa; phylum Chordata; class Mammalia; order Rodentia; family Dipodidae; genus Orientallactaga; species Orientallactaga sibirica. The sequence goes on along the minus strand of JAEOAD010000017.1, from coordinate 9,400,232 downwards.
TATGGAGATACTGTTCCACATTTTGTAAGTAATAATCAATATTAGTTATCTCAGTCTGTTTAGTAAATTTGCCTGTTCACTGTCTTGAGAAGCATATAATTTTACATACAAAAGTTTAACCCAACTGTTATGACCACAAAGAGAATCATATTGTCTGTATTTTTTTTTTCTTTCTGGAATTAGGGATACATTTTTTTTATTTATTTTTTATTTATATTATTCTAATTTTACATTCATAATGGTGACTCCATTATCCTCCTCCCTGTCCTCCCTCTTCCAAAGGGTCCCTCATCAATGGGGAATGTGGGTCATGCATTGTGGGGGTAGTCAAGAGTTATGGAGGATAGGCCAAGTCTCTGTGCATAATGCCCCAACTTGTGGCTCTAACATTCTTTCTGCCCCCTCTTCCGTGAATTTCCCTGAGCCACATTGGGGTCAATTTAGTTCTACTTCAGTGATGAGGTTTTGGGAGCCTCTGTGTCTCTGGATATCTGGCTTAGTAGGAGTTGGATGTTCTCTGTGTTTATCTCCTTCAGCCTTTTTCTGGTGTTGTGATCCCCAAGAACACTGTACTCTTGCCCTTCCCCAGCATTACTCTATGGTTTCAGCTGGGGCCCTGGTGAGGTGTGATTGGCTGATCCTCCCTTCAGGTTTGTTGTCCATCTGAAAAAGATAAGCAAATTCTCCAATGGAGAAAGAAGTTAGTACTAGATAGATGGGATGGCCATAGATATAATTTTATCTGCAGAGGCCCTCTTCTAGCCCACATTTGGTGGTGTCTTGATTGGAAACTGTGCTCATTTTTTGTACATGGTTTTGACTTATTTCCCAGTTCCAGCAATGAGTTCCACTCCACTGAGTGGATCTATTAGCCAAATCAAGAGCAGTTGGTTGCCCACCATGGCTGTGTGCCACTACTGAACTTATTTGAGCATTACATCAGGTTGTTTCATGATGGGTATCTTAGACTGCAAGTTGTTTGGACAGATGTCGGCCATTTTCCCCCAGTTGCTCATGTAGCACCCTCTGGCACTAGACTAGCTAACTGTCTGGGGACTGACCCTCTTCCAGATTCTGGCCAGGTCTCTCCATGTTTGGTCTCACATGCATATGCTGTCTTGGACAGTAGGGTCTTACCATTAACCCTTGGTGGGTCATCCAGAACTCTGACAGAAATCTGTCATTTTGGGAAACCTTGTAGGTCTCTTGGATCAACAGCTCATTGTGAAAATTAACCCTGTGCTGGTACTGGGAGTTATAAGTCAGAGCCTAGGAAGGTGAGGGGAAGAAAAAGATAGATAATATCAAAGAGAAAGTGAGTAGAGAGAGGAGATGGAGAGAGAGAGAGAGAGAGAGAGAGAGAGGAGAGAGAGAGAGAGAGAGAAGCAGGAAAAGATTAAGGTTGGTCTTCATGATGTTCTCTCCCATTTCCTGTGGTTCAGGTGTTCCCTCTGCAGGCCTGCTGAAGGGTCAATGTTTTAGCCTGTTGTTCAGAATAAAGGGTTTTATAGTATCATTTCCTTTTGGATCCCTATTTGTATCCCCCAACCCTTGTCCTGCCTCCCACCCTCTCACTCCCTCCCACCATTACCCTCCCTCCATCCCACCCTTCCTAGTGTCTGGTCCTTAGAGTGCTTATTAGTCTTGGCAGCAACCCTATTTTCTCTATTATCTAAGACCACTGACCAATATTAGAGAGTTGGCAAAACAAAATCACAAACCTATTGTGCCAGCCTAATGGAGAGGGGATTATTGCTATCCATATACTGGTTTTTAAACCAGCAGGAGCAACCTGTACAGTGATAGTTAGAACAGTGCAACATACCTTGCAAGAGAGCAATCCAACCTCACTAGTTACTGCTTCTTCTGTGATATACAAGTAAAAATCAAACCCATGTTGTTAATCTTGGTTTGAAGAATTACTTTTACCATTGGGTCAATTTAATGATGGAACCAACACACACTTTACTCCTATTTTAAAAGATCTAAGATCTTATCATCAGTATACATTTGCCAAACCCTTCAAATGTGTACTTCTAAACACTGGATAGTATTTCAAACTTTTCACAGTTAATGTAACCATAATACTATTCATTGCTGATACTGCAACACTGGCAATAATAAATGCTTGGAATTACACCTTTTGGAAATACACACTAATCCTGACTACAGTCAGCTGCTCCTAAGGCATTTCTCATAGAAATGGTGTGGGTTAGATTCCATGGTACAGGAAGTTTTCTCTTCAGAGCAAGATTGAAACTAACTTCCTTTAACATGTGGCTACTTACTGGTGATACACACACACACACACACACACACACACACACACACATATATCCTGTGTGAATATGACTCTGCTGGTTCTAGTAAGGCTTGAGAGAGCAACCATTGGGACAGACACAAAGGCACTTGGCAGGCTGTGGCTTTGATGGATCATATTCAAGTAAGCATTCTCTTCTGGTTTTGTCTTAAGAATCTCAAAGGTTTACAGTTTACTCATTTAATTAATTATCTTACCAGTACTAGTTTTTTATGCTGATGAAGCAAATTATCATCAATTTGGCATATGTGTTCTTTCATAGTTCTAATTGTATTAAAGCAAAGTGCTAAAAGTGCAAATTCTTCAGGAAGTTTTCAGGGAGAATGTGTTCAGTTGCCCTTTTCAGCTTCACAAGGCAGCTAAATTCCATCTTATTCCCTTTTCTTCATGCCATAGCATCTTTCTTCAATACACATTGCTCACATCTCTCATAAAGACTCTTATAATAGCACTGCATTCACAAGGAGAGACTAGAGTAATGTCCTCTTCTAAAGTTCCTTCACTTAATCACTTCTGCAAAGGTTGTTCAGACAGTTTCTCCTGATTAGAATGTGGAAATATTTTGAAGTTTATTATTCTATCAAGATAATTCCTTATTATTTGATGTATGCAATTTCTGAAATCCAAAGACTCAATTATCATTACATTTCACTTTTTTCATAAATAAAAGGCACATTGATGCATTATTGATTTTAAAAGAAAAGAATGCCCTATTATTTCAAAGACATTTGAATCTTTTCTAGAACTTTCTGTTTTCATGGACAGATACCTTTCTATAAAAGTCCATTATTAAAACTTAAATTTATGATCAATATTACTAACAATATGCTTTTTCCAGTTATGGAAAGGGATTTATTTATTGAAGCTCAGATAAATTCCATAAAGAGCTGCTATTCACAGGAAGGCAAGATTAAAAGCCCCAGCCACAGAGCACAAGAGAGGAAAACTACAGCCAAAAGGTATACAGCACACTGAACTTTAAAAATATCTTTACAATGGAATCTCAAACCCACCATTAACACCTTAGAGATGACATTGCCTCTAGGAAGGTGATTGCAGATGCACACTATAAAGTAATAAAACATTGAATAAAAATGTATTCAAACTAAAAATGGACTCCTGGCCCCCAATAGATTTATAACTATCACACATTGTAATGTACTCAGTCCAATTTCAAAGGTTCTCACAGTCTTGATCAACTTAAGATAGTGAGTCCTGTAAAATCAAACAAGTTAAATAACTCAACATGTAAAGGCACAGAGTAAAGACTGAAAAGAAAACCAATCAGGCATCAAACTTCTGCAGTTCAAGTTCAATATAACCAGCGACTAACAGTCTCCAGTTCAATCCCAGCAATGAATTACAGTCCATTCTATCATGCATATTCCAGTGTCTGCCCATTAATACTCTGATGTTTACAGAAAAAAAAACATGAATTTAACAAATATTTTCATGCTCTCTTTAAAGGTTCAGGACACACCCATAAAATAAAAATGCCTTGAGATGTTTCCTCCTCCAGGCTCTTTCCAGAATTTGCATTACATCAATCCATTGGATGAAAAATGATTATAACTTGCTTCAGGTTTTCATGTCTTCTCAGTAATATCTTTACAGTAGTCCATTACAAATTTAACCTTGATCAAACTTTCTGGCCTGGAAGTGTTATCCCTTATGCAGTAAGTGCAAAGAGCCTGAGCTTTTTTTTTCTTTTCATTAATATTCAGTCTGCTTTCAAACTCTCATCAGAATAGTCCATAAAACTTGGCCCAGTCCAGAAGGCACCTTCATTGTATGCCCATTCCTCCAAAACAAATTTCCAAAAGACAACTCTCACCCCACACTGACTTCTAGTAATTATTTGCACAATAATAATATTTCCATAAAGTATAGGCAAGAGAGCAAATAGTTCCAGCACACAGAGCAAAAATACAGCCAAAAGGTAATTCTGGCCTTTGCATATCAAAACCCACCATTAACACCTTGACATTGCCTCTATTTCATGATATTTTTGAATATATTGGGGACATATATTCATGCATCTGGAGTTTGTTCAAAATTGCAGATAAATCTAGAGCTGCTAAGAACTAGATTATAGCAAAGGGTATATGGTTTAAAAACTCTGAGATGAGTTGTGTAATATGTACTGCTAAAAATGTCAAGAAAAATGGACTCATTGCAGTAGAACTTGCTAAAGACTGAAAAGGAAAGGCAAACCCAGTTAAACAGCAATGAATTGCAGTCCATTCTATCATGCATATTCCAATGTCTGCCCATTAATACTCTGATGTTTACAGAAAATAAACATGAATTTAACAAATATTATCTCTTTAAATTCAGAAAATAAAAATGCAGATGTGGAATTACAAATCCAATGAAAATGAAATAAAAAAAGCCTAAAAAAAAAAAAATTTAAATGATTCTAGTAATTATTTGCACAATTATATTATAGTTATTTATTTGAGAGAGCAAAAGAGACAAGAAATAAATAAAAAGAACAAGAGACAGAGAGAGAGAGAACATTTCATGATATTTTTACATAACAAAATAGATTGTAAATATTTCATTTCAACTGAACGGATGTTAATATAAACAATTAGAAGCATTTAAAAATTCCTGGTGGATGAGCTGTAACTTTCAAGAAATCTGCAGGAACAGGAACAAGAAGACACTTTCACCAGTTTCAGCTGTTAGAGCCCAGAGGGAACAGTCACAAACTTTAGCAGCTTGGGTAAAATCTTATGTCTGCCATTTACTGAATTCTTCTCTGTGGCCAGTGGAGCAAGCATGGCCCTTGCTTCTGGTGTCCTTGCAGTTGTGCATTTCATCGTCAAGCCTTGGGGTGAGACAGTGGACTGGAAGGTTTGCTACCTAATCCCAACTAACAAAATTAGCACAGGTATGCAAACTTTCTCAATTATGAAAGCAATAATGTTGTAAAGATATACTGAAAATGAGTCAAAATTGGAAGGAAGAAAGGAGAGATTATAAGCTAGTCTTTATTTTTTTAATTATTTCTGTATCAGGTTATAGGAAATAATGTCTCAATGGTTTTTCTTTAATGTTCTATTGTAGTACATTTGAGGTATGTTTCACTGTTATTTATAAAAGTGAAAGTTCTCATTTTATATTTTTAAGCTCCACTTGGATTTAATAAACTTTAATATTTACAAAAAACTGCTAAGACTATATGTGATTAGGCCATATTTAAACCTAAAATTGACAGAACTATTGTTTTAATAGTAATACTAAATACATTTACTTATTTGGTGACATCGATTTTGCATGGAACAGTTTATATTTTTTTAAGAAAGAGACATTTCAGAGGTGTCAGCAGTGTGGCCTGTGAGCTAAGCAGCCCTGGAGTGCCAGCTTCACTCACAGAGATTGCATTCCAACTACATGGATCTGCTTTCCTTCCTCAATGCCATTCCCAGAGCTCAGAGCACTACCAGTATTTGCAGGTTTAACTGTGGTGGTGAAAGCAATAGCTCATAGGACCTGTGCAATCCAGGTTAACTAGCATTATAAGAACTGTGAAAGTGAATATCATTTTCTTTCTTCTGAATTCCTTAAGGTCAGAATTTTAATTTTATCTTTTAATTTATCTTCATGTGTGGGGTGGGGTGGAGTATGGATCAGTAGGGCCTGGAGCTCCTACAAAAGAACAACAGATTCTTTTGACCATGTTTTGTTTAGAATTGATCTCAGCAGACTATGGTAAGCACCTTTAATCTCTGAGCCATCTTCCTTGCCCAAAGTTTGACTTTAAAAGATAAAAATGAGCAGGGTGTGGTGGAGCACACCTTTAATCCCAGCACTAGAGAGGCAGAGGTAAGAGGATTACCATGAGTTTGAGGCCTGGGCTAGATGAGACCCTACCTTGAAAAACCAATAATAATAATAAAAAAAGATAAAAATGAAAGTTTTTCTAATAAGCTCTTATGTCTTTATATTTTAATATTGTTGCTTGTTTGTTTAAATAATTTTATTTTTATTTATTTATTTGATAGAAAGAGAAACAAACTGAGAGAGAAAGAGAGAGAGAAGAGGGAGAGAATGGGTGCACCAAGCTCTCCCACTGCTGCCCATGATTTCTAGAGGCATGTGCCACCTTGACCATCTGGCTTCTGTAGGTGCTGGGGAATCAAACCTGCTTCCTTTGGCTTTGCAGGAAAGTACCTTAACCACTAAGCCATCTCTCCAGCCCTTTTCCCTTGTTTATTAAAAATACTTGTTTAGTTTTTTGTTGTTTTGTTTTATTCCTGGGCTTCTCCTAAGATATAGTGCCGTTAGCCAGACAGATTATGCACGAGAGCTGCACACCCATAGCTGTTGCCTCTGGTTGCTATAGTTGGGGAAATATTAAATATAATTCCAGAAATAACAACATAAATTTTGAAATGTACATCCATTTGACCAGTGTGACAAAAGCTCACACCACCCATCTCTATCCTGCTTGAAGGGAACCATCACTTCTCCTGCTTATGTACACTGCATATGCTCCTTGCCAGTTCATCACTTATCAGTCATCTTGTTATTAGTACACGGTCATGGTACTCAGGTCCTTGTGGTTAGGCAGCCATTCCATAGTAGCCCACTAGTACCACAATACTCAGCACACATACATGGTGGTTACTGCATGTTCTCGCATTACCTCAAGACAAGGAAGAAGTAGCAGGTTATAAGAGGTGACCATGTCCACATAACTTTTACTGCAGCAAACTGTTATAATTGCACCATTTTGCTATCAGGCCTTGTTTTTAATGTCTCTCTCTCTCTCTCTCTCTCTTTTTTTTTCTTTGAGGCAATCCCAATATACAGGCCTTTTTAAAATTTTCAGTGTGAGAGAACAGGCAAAAAAGAGAGAGAGAGAAAGAGAGAGAGACAGAGAGAGAGAGAGAGAGAAAGAGAGAGAATTGACACACCAGGTCCTCTAGCCAACAAAATTGAACTCCAGACATGTGTGCCCCCTTGTGCACATGTGTGAACTTGCACTTGCATCACTGTACATCTGGCTTTCATGGGACCTAGAGAGTAGAGACATGAGTCCTTAGGCCTTGCAGTGAAGGACCTTAACTTCTAAGCCATTTCTCCAGCCACTTGTTTTTAATCACTTATTACACTTTTATTATCAATTAAAATTTACCCTAAGTATTCATGTACAGAAAACAACGTGGTATATGCAGGATTCATGGCTTCAAGCATCCAGCGAGGGTCTTGGAAATTAACCCCTTCAAAGACGGAGAGATTATACCCAACACTATTGTTGACCATGGCCATCTTAGTGCTGGTCCTCCAGAAACTAGGAGGGTAAATCACAGAGCTGTGTAATGCTGACAAGGCCTCATACCTTCTGGTGTGAAAATGAGACTATATGCCTTTTAAAACCTTCAATATAAACTATTTGAGACTCAGGTCTGGAAATCAAATATTCCTTAAAATAGTTCCTTGTCTGTTACTCTGGACAGGAATGTCCTGGAAGAGAGCCTGGGTTGGGTCATAGAGTTGTAAAATAAAATTCAGGCTTTATTGTCTGATGTTCCTGTATCAGGCAATTCCAAAAGTCCTGATATTTTTACTAATGTTCAGACATATAATAGTATACAAAGTTACTGCTGCTTGAAGGAGTAGGAAAACAATCATTTCTGGTTTAAAAAAAAATGCTAAGTGCTAAACATAGGGCTGTTCAAAATTCTATGGGTCCAGAGTGACAGATAGCACATACCATGTACTTGTAGCAGCAAAGGGTTACACTGGCTATGTAGCACATCCCTGGTGATAGGGACAGAGTCTCAAAGACAAAAATATATTAATAATGCAGAAAAATAAGGAAACAGAGAATCGTAGCATGATCATGGGACAAAGAGGTCCCTCCATAGTGCTCTTACTATTCCCCCATCTATCACACTCTGGGCCCATGACACCCCATTCTGCTTGATATCAATGTCATCAACTTTTCTGTAAATCCAGTTTTGACTTAGAGGAGTTGGTGATAGGCTGATTGTCTCTAGGTGTATTTCCTGTGTAACTGACGACACTGATTAAAGTAAAGAAAGTGAGGGAAAATTAAGTGCTTCTAAGGGTTAAACCCAAAATTTAAGTGAAGTTCAGAGTCATAAAAAAGGAACCCATGTAGACACTCCACTTGGTAAAGAGGGAAACTGAGCATAAGACTTACCCTGAGGCTCAGCTGGGTGGGACTTCAACAGGAATCTCTAAGACCCCAGAATCCTTAGCAGGGAGGTGAAAGGTGATTTTGGAACCTCTCAGGTCTATTTCCTAGAAAGCACATTCCAGGGCATAGCAGACAGCTTCAGGTTCGCTCAGATGAACTTCCAGACCAGGCACAGTTATGGAGGAAAGGATATTATTTATTGAAGCTTACAGATCCAGGGGAAGTTCCATAATGGCAAGAGAAGTGGCTTGCCCTTCACAGGACCAGGCGAGAGAGAGAAAAGCCAACCAGCCACCACAGCACACAGAGCAAAACTACCGCCAAATGGTCACACAGCACACTTCAGGAACTCCTGCTAGGCACATTTGCATATCTTTACAATGGAATCTCAAACCATCACCACACCTTAAGACCGGGGCCCCAGTGACCTTGCCTCTAGCAAGGTGATTGCAGATGCAAACTATAACTAAAAAAAAAAAAAAAAAAAAACACTGAATATATTGGGGGACATATATTCAAACTACCACATTCCACCCCTGGCCCCCAATATTTTTAGCTCCTGGCCCCCAATAGATTTATAACTATCACACATTGTAAATTGTACTCAGTCCAATTTCAAAGGTTCTCACAGTCTTGATCAACTTATGATAGTGAGTCCTGTAAAATCAAACAAGTTAAATACTTTCAACATGTAAAGGCACAGAGTAAACATTTTTAACTGTATAAGGAATAGCAAGGAGAAATTAGAACAATGCAAACTCAACCACCATCAGCCATCATCAAACTTCTGCAGTTCAAGTTCAATATAACCAGCGACTGACAGTCTCCAGGTTTTCCAATTATGCCCCTCCAGCTGGGCAGAGTCGCCAGGGAAAACTTTCATCCCATGCCAACACTGCACTCCATGGTAGCCCTTTTGCACAGTCCTGGTATATCCAAAACATCTTCAGGTCTCCATGCAAACCATGGTCCATCTTCCAAAGGCTCTTCCAGCCTATTCCTGAGGGTCTTCATGCCCTGCCTCATGCTGCATCTCAGCAGCAGCTCCTGGAACCGTGTGCAATTCATGACCATTCTATGCATTTTTCATATTTTCAAAACTAATACCAGGTGTGCAGGACACAGCCATATTCTTAATCCAGGGACAAAATAAACCATAGCCTTGAAAAGCAGGTTCCTTCTCCAGTCAGCTCTTTCCAAGAATTTGCATTTTTAACAGTCTTTCCTCAGGCATCCTCTCCATTGTTTTAATGTAAATGCAGTCAGGCCACCTTCCTTCCACCTTCCTTAAGATTGCTAATGTGTTGACAATAGCAGCTAAACCAGTCTCAATGCCTCTAATTTTAACTTGCTTCAGGTTTTCCAACTTAAAATCTTAAAATCTCAGTCTGATAGCTTTAGCCAAGCACATCAGTCCATTACAAATTTAACCTTGATCAAACCTTCTGGGCCTGGATAGCGGAACGTAGCCATCCCTTATGCCAGTAGCCCAGTTCCAACAAAGTCCTATGCATTTTTTCCTTCCCCTTAGAAAGCTCATAAGCCAAGCCTCGAAGTTCAATACTGTCTGCACTTAGCATTCTCAAACTCTCATCAGAATAGTCCATAAAACTTGGCTTACCATTCCAGAAGGCATCTTCAGTTGCAAGCACCAAGTCCATGCCCATTCCTCCAAAACAAAGGTTCCAAAAGACGAATATCCACATGGTCAGGTTCATCTCAACCCACACTTCTTGGTACCACTTTATTGTAGCAGACAGCTTCAGGTTCGCTGAGATGAACTTCCAGACCAGGCACAGTTATGGAGGAAGGGATATTATTTATTGAAGCTTACAGATCCAGGGGAAGTTCCATAATGGCAAGAGAAGTGGCTTGCCCTTCACAGGACCAGGTGAGAGAGAGAAAAGCCAACCAGCCACCACAGCACACAGAGCAAAACTACCACCAAAAGCTCACACAGCACACTTCAGGAACTCCTGCTAGGCACATTTGCATATCTTTACAATGGAATCTCAAACCATCACCACACCTTAAGACCGGGGCCCCCAGTGACCTTGCCTCTAGCAAGGTGATTGCAGATGCAAACTATAACTAAAAAAAAAAAAAAACACTGAATATATTGGGGGACATATATTCAAACTACCACACAGGGTTTCCATTGGTTGTCTTTCTTTCAAAAGTCATTAAGCACAGGGTCATTCCAATCATCCCTTGTCTCTGACAAGTCGATAAGTGCACTGATGTAAATTTACCTCTTCATGTTTTTGAAAAAAGGACATTTGTCTCATCATTAAAAAATCCAACTTTTAGCCAGGCATGGTAGTGTACACTTTTAATCCCAACACTTGGGAGGCAGAGGAAGGAGGATTGCCATAAGGCTACCCTGAGACCAGGGTGAGATCCAGGTTAGCCTAAGCTAGAGTGAGACCCTACCTAGAAAAACAAAACAAACAAACAAAAAAAAAAAAAAATCCAACTTTCTATAAATCAGATAGTTTGAAGATCTTTCCTTTATATCAATTTATTATACAAATACTTATTCATGAAATGCTAGGCACTTAATAAAATATTGTCTTTCCCTAAATACACTCATGTTAGGAGAGAAAAATGAAATTTAATAGACGGTATAGAAGGTGGAAACAAACAGGAAGGGAGAATGAATGCTTTATTCATGGCTGGAAGAGAATAAGAAAAGGCAGAACTGATTATGTTTAAATTTAAAATTGTTAAAATTAGTTGGTGCTTGATCAATAAATTAAAGGTGAAGTTTGGGAAGTAGTATGCAGACAGTCATGGCCAAATCTTATGGAATAAATGTGTTTTCTTTTGCAGTAAGAATCAAAAGACTTCTGTGATCATAATAGAAGCAATATGAGGGACAATAAATCTTCTCTCATACCTGTGGGCTTTAGATATAAGAGGGGAGAAGTGTGGACATGATGCTGAGGACCACTAAAGGGGTTACAGTTGTAAGGAGGGAGGATAATCTGATCATTTTAGCTGTTTTAATGTATAGTGTGAAAATAGACTGTAGAAACACATTGGAAAATATATAACAAGTGCTGGAGAAAGATGCCTTAGCACTTAAGGTGTGTACAGGCAAAACCAAAGGACCCAGATTCCATTCCCCAATATCCCCCTAAAGCCAGATGCAAAAGTTGGGGCATGTGTCTGGAGTTTGTTTGCACTACCTAGGATACCCTGGCACACCCATTACCTCTCTCTATTTGCCCCTGCTTCTTTCTCTCTATCTCTCTTAAACAATCAAATAAATAAAATATTAAAGAGGAAATATATACAAAGGAAGTTATGAGGTCTATCGCTTGAATATTAAAAGTTAAATATTATAAGTACTTATTTCCATTTAAAAATTAAGAAAATATGTTAACAAGTTTATGTACATTTGAGAATGGCTGCATTCCAAAAGTACTTCTTTAAATCTGAAGGCAAAAGGAATTTTACTGGAGGGACAAAGAGCCCCACTCATTCTGTCAAGGTTAGACTGCTGACTCTACCAATTAATATCTGCAAATTTAGCAAAGCACATAATTATTGGATGGCATACTTGTCTCATATTTGTGATATGTTTTTTTTTTTTTCAATTTCTAAAACAAAACATCTAAAAGATGACCCAAAATTAAATGGTACCTAGTATGAGTCAGTGTGGTTTGGTGAATGCTAGGGACTATTATCATAATGGGATGCTTTAATGACCATCAATTAAAAAGATATGTACATATCTAAATCCCAAAATATTTCAAATGGATTAGAAGCTATGTTTTTCACTGTGTCAATATTGAATCAATTATAGAAATATTTCATAACTTTTTCTTTATTTTAACTATTTATGGAAAACTTCCATAAGTACAGACAACATGCCATGATCATAATTTCCTCCCAAGAGCCCCATTTTCCCCCTCTCTTATCCCCTGTTTGCTGAACCCCTTTCTTTTCAATTATACTCTCTTCTATTTTGATGTCATCATTTTTCCTCCTGTTATGCAGATCTTGTGTAGGTACTATCAAATACTGTGAAGTCATGAATTTCAAAGGTACTTTGTGTCTGGAAGACAACACTCTTAGCAATTATCCCCTTCCTTTGGCTTTTACATTCTTTCCGCCACTTCTTCTACAATGGTTCCTAAGCACTGGAGGTGTGATATAGCTGTCTCACATGGTGCTAAACACTCCACTGAACAACTTCTCTGCTATTGTGAGTTTTGAGTCACCCCAGTTGTCACCACCATCTATAAAGGGAAGTTTCTTTAACCAAAAATGAGAGTAACATTAACATATGGTCATAAACATAAATGTTTAGTTTTGTAGGCATACGTACTATATGCATTTAGACAGACAGCAGTAGCAGTTTCACCCGAGGGCTTATAACCTTTTTGAAAAAAGGACATTTGTCTCATCATTAAAAAATCCAACTTTTAGCCAGGCATGGTAGTGTACACTTTTAATCCCAGCACTTGGGAGGCAGAGGAAGGAGGATTGCCATAAGGCTACCCTGAGACCAGGGTGAGATCCAGGTTAGCCTAAGCTAGAGTGAGACCCTACCTAGAAAAACAAAACAAACAAACAAAAAAAAAAAATCCAACTTTCTATAAATCAGATAGTTTGAAGATCTTTCCTTTATATCAATTTATTATACAAATACTTATTCATGAAATGCTAGGCACTTAATAAAATATTGTCTTTCCCTAAATACACTCATGTTAGGAGAGAAAAATGAAATTTAATAGACGGTATAGAAGGTGGAAACAAACAGGAAGGGAGAATGAATGCTTTATTCATGGCTGGAAGAGAATAAGAAAAGGCAGAACTGATTATGTTTAAATTTAAAATTGTTGAAATTAATTGGTGCTTGATCAATAAATTAAAGGTGAAGTTTGGGAAGTAGTATGCAGACAGTCATGGCCAAATCTTATGGAATAAATGTGTTTTCTTTTGCAGTAATAATCAAAAGACTTCTGTGATCATAATAGAAGCAATATGAGGGACAATAAATCTTCCCTCATACATGCGGGCTTTAGATATAAGAGGGGAGAAGTGTGGACATGATGCTGAGGACCACTAAAGGGGTTACAGTTGTAAGGAGGAAGGATAATCTGATCATCTTAGGTGCTTTAATGTATAGTGTGAAAATAGACTGTAGAAATAGATTGGAAAATATATAACAAGGGCTGGAGAGAGATGCCTTAGCAGTTAAGGTGTGTACAGGCAAAACCAAAGGACCCAGATTCCATTCCCCAATATCCCCCTAAAGCCAGATGCAAAAGTTGGGGCATGTGTCTGGAGTTTGTTTGCACTACCTAGGAGGACCTGGCACACCCATTACCTCTCTCTATTTGCCCCTGCTTCTTTCTGTCTATCTCTCTTAAACGATCAAATAAATAAAATATTAAAGAGGAAATATATACAAAGGAAGTTATGAGGTCTATTGTTTTGAATATTAAAAGTTAAATATTATAAGTACTTATTTCCATTTAAAAATTAAGAAAATATGTTAACAAGTTTATGTACATTTGAGAATGGCTGCATTCCAAAAGTACTTCTTTAAATCTGAAGGCAAAAGGAATTTTACTGCAGGGACAAAGAGCCCCACTCATTCTGTCAAGGTTAGACTGCTGACTCTACCAATTAATATCTGCAAATTTAGCAAAGCACATAATTATTGGATGGCATACTTGTCTCATATTTGTGATATGTTTTTTTTTTCAGTTTCTAAAACAAAACATCTAAAAGATGACCCAAAATTAAATGGTACCTAGTATGAGTCAGTGTGGTTTGGTGAATGCTAGGGACTATTATCATAATGGGATGCTTTAATGACCATCAATTAAAAAGATATGTACATATCTAAATCCCAAAATATTTCAAATGGATTAGAAGCTATGTTTTTCACTGTGTCAATATTGAATCAATTATAGAAATATTTCATAACTTTTGCTTTATTTTAACTATTTATGGAAAACTTCCATAAGTACAGACAACATGCCATGATCATAATTTCCTCCCAAGAGCCCCATTTTCCCCCTCTCTTATCCCCCGTTTGCTGAACCCCTTTCTTTTCAATTATACTCTCTTCTATTTTGATGTCATCATTTTTCCTCCTGTTATGCAGATCTTGTGTAGGTACTATCAAATACTGTGAAGTCATGAATTTCAAAGGTACTTTGTGTCTGGAAGACAACACTCTTAGCAATTATCCCCTTCCTTTGGCTTTTACATTCTTTCCGCCACTTCTTCTGCAATGGCCCCTAAGCACTGGGAGTGTGATATAGCTGTCTCACATGGTGCTAAACACTCCACTGAACAACTTCTCTGCTATTGTGAGTTTTGAGTCACCCCAGTTGTCACCACCATCTATAAAGGGAAGTTTCTTTAACCAAAAATGAAAGTAACATTAACATATGGTCATAAACATAAATGTTTAGTTTTGTAGGCATACATACTATATGCATTTAGTCAGACAGCAGTAGCCGTTTCACCCCGAGGGCTTATAACCTTCCCAGCCATGGGCTTTTGACTAATTTTTCAGTACCAGGTAAGAATCCCCTCCAGTGGAGTGGGCCCCAGTTGATTTCTCCCATAATAGTGATGCCACCATTGAACCAGTTGGCAAATTTGGCTTGCCTGGCCAGGTGTAAGGTTGGAAGGGTTGGCTGCTGGTTAAGACCATTGATGACTTCTGTCCCCAAAAAGGCTGCATGCTACATAGCTCTTTCCAGCATCCTGACAACTAGTCAACAGGGAGGAGGCTTCCAGCTCAGATCCAGCTTGATTTCTCAGTGACCTACAACCCATGCACGTGGAGTCTTCAGCAATAGGTTCTTACCATCTAGTTTTTGTGGACAAAAAAAAAAAAAAAAAAAAAAAAAAAAAAAAAAAAGCCTTGCTAATAGCCTGTAATGTTTTGGGGCACTTCCCTGGCCAACAACTCACTGGAAGGCATCCCATCCATAGCACTGTTTTTGCTAATAACAATACATGATTTCTGGGCACAGTATTTTCTTCCTCACAGGATAATTCTACTAAAACTTTTTTTTTTTTTTCTTAATACATAATATTAGCTAGTGAAGAAGTTTCCATATGGTTTATTTTTACTTTTTTTTTTTTCCCCTAGGTAGGGTCTCACTCTGGCCCAGGCTGGCCTCAAACTCACTGCTATCCTCCTACCTCTGTCTCCAGAGTGCTGGGATTAAAGGTATGCACCACCATGCCCGCCTTCCATATGGTTTATTTTTAACAACTAAGTTCTGATTTACTGTACTCCTTCTCCTCCTCTTTTCCATACCCTTCCCTCACCCAGGGTAGTTTATGCCACCACCCAGCATTCTACACCTCTACTTAAATATCTACTGCACCCTTCCATTAAGTCCTCCTCTCTCCTCCTTCCCTTTCTAGCTTCCTGCCTCTGTAACTAACGTTTACTTCAAATCACATACAAAACATAAATGCCCTTCAACTGTTGAATGGATAAAGACAGTGTGGTATATTTACACAATGGAGTTTTATTCAGCAATAAAAAATGAAATTATGAATTTTTGAGGGAAATGAATATACACTAAGTGAAATAACCATGGTCCAGAAAGTCAAACATTGCATGTTCTCTCTCATATGTGGATCCTAGCTGCAAATATTTTTATCCCTTTTATAGAGAAATATTTTCCAAGGAAGAATCAGAATATGAAAACCATGGCCAATAATTAATGCTTGACTATATTACAATTACATGTAATTACATATTTCTATGAAAGACATCCTCTCCCTCAGTAAAGATGTCTGTCTTATCTGGAGAATTTGTGATATCTCTAATGAGTTGCAGCTGAGCATGGAGACATGGGGAGGCAAAGAGGTGTTTGTAGGGATGCATCATCATTACCATGCAAAACAATAACTTAGCAGCATCTATACAATGAAATTGTGTGGTAGCCTGTGAATACATGTCTGTTTATCATTTATATATTATTTATTTTAAAATGCCACAGCAAGGAAAATGTAATTACTATGTAAAGAAGTATCATACATATTCATGAAAAGCATATGGGAAAATATTCACTATACCATTGATTATAATGGAAAAAAAGCTTTTCTTCATATCTTTATGTAGTTTTAGCTGTACTATATTTTACTGTGCAGAGTTAAGAGAATATAAAATAATATAATTTACATAGAAATAACTTCATGTCATTTTGATAAGAGAAGCAAAGTTTGAAAAAAATTCATATTGTTTACATAGTGCTATTTGTGTACCTGGAATTCCATGTCCTGAAGCTTCATCACCAGCATGACTTCATTGAAGATGAGGCTTTGGGAAGTAACCAGGGGATAAGCTGGGTGCCCTCAGGAAAACTTAGTACCCTTAGAGCTGCCTTGACCTTTCTACCATGTGAAGTCACAGCAAAACACTGATCTAGGGAGTCAGAAAGCAGATCCATAAGACACCAATCTATATCTATGGATCTTGAAAATAAATGTTTATATAAACCATACTACTTTTATACTTTGTTATAGAAGACCCAATGAATTAAAACTTATAGGAATGTACATATAATAATGAATTAAAAAAAAAACTAAAATGATGGACTCCTTTCTCTCTTACTTCTTTCCTTTTTTTTTTTTTTTTTTTTTTTTTGAGAGACAGAGAGAGAGGGAGAGGAAGACAGATAGAGATAGGCATGCCAGCAGCCTCTCAGCTGCTGCAAATGAAATCCAGATGCGTGTGCCCCCTTGTGGTCAAGGGCAGCATTGCGCCCTTGCATCACTTTGCATCTGACTAAATGTGGGACCTGGAGATCGGAACCACTGGAGATTGGAACTGCTGGAGATTGGAACCAGCATTCTTAGGCTTAGGAGGCAGGCACCTTAACCACTAAGCCATCTCTCCAGCCCATCTTTTCTCTTACTTCTATGGTAAAACGAGTCTTAGGAGAACTGATAGGAAGGAATCACAGCTCATGTTTCCTCTGCCCATAATAAGGGAAGAAGTGTATTTCCTCCCTGGATCTATCCGAGTATTTTATGGTGGTTATTTAAATCTTGATCAACCAAAGAAAAAATAAACTCAAATCAGAGTTTTTTGAAAGAAAGCTATTGTAATTTTTGGTAAACTGATAGGTTATATAAGTTTAGCAATTTATTGACCATAATGCCATCAACTATAGGATCCAATTTAATACACCATACAAGAAATGGAAAAAGAAAAAAAATAATTTTAAGCACAACTACTGAGAATCATGGAGATCTGTATATATATATTTTTAATTACAAAGGAAAATACATACAGAAAGAAGTAAGGAAAACAAAATGACAAATAAAAATAGGATTTAGCAATAGATACAAACATGTTTAGTTGAATATGGTTTAATTTAAGCAATAAAAATTCCAGATGTCATATTTTAAGACACATATACATCTAGCTAACATATAAAATACAAAGCTAGGACATATGGAATAAAATCTTGAGAATTTATCTTTAATAAAGAGAAGAGACTTATATATGCAACCTATAATTCTACTCTCAGGGTACTAATCAAGAGAAGTTAAATCATACATCCACATATATCATGCATATCAATGTTTATGCTTATTTCTTCACAGCAGCAAGATTGTAGAAAATAGTAACATCCACCAATTAAATAAATATATAATTATATACTTAAATGGATAGTGATACAACTCCATATAGCAATTTCAAAGCCATTAAGTGATATCAAACAAGCAGATTCTATTCATATGAAACTTTGCAAAGGAGAAATTCAAACTTTCTGGCTTGGGACGAGAGTATAGATATATGGGCAAATGGGAAAGTAACCCAAATGTTCTGTGTTTTTATTGTGTTGCTGTTACTTGGATAATTTTCGCAGCTCATTGAATCCACAAGATTAAGTCCATTTTATTGTATATAAATTGTACCTCAGTAAAGAAAAAGATCAAAATGGAAAAAAATAGCAGAGGAGCACAAAAGAGGCGAAGTAGCTATAGACTTTCTTCTCAAAGTGAAATCATAAAGACTTAGGGATAAGCAGATCAAAATGGTGGAAAAATCACTTTCTACAGAGGAAGCAGAACCATGCAGGGAAGCAGCTGAGGAAGAAGGTAGCTAATTGGAGAAACTGAGAGTGGTTGATCACAGAAAGAGTATGTAATGGGTCCATGTGACAGAATGGTAAGTGAGCATGTTTGTTCTGTGCTTGGGGTAAGGGAGATGACCTTGACCTTGCTTTGAACTTAATCATGAGCTTAATGTGGATGTGTGGAATTCTTCACTTGCCATCCTTTCACCATAACCTGCTCATAATTTGGTGCTACCGTTGTTGAGATGTCTAAACATGCCTGTGATTGACTTGAATTCAGATACACTAACTTTACTCCTCAGACTATAATGTGACATTTGAATTTTCTTTAAATATTACTATATTTTCTGCTTTAAATGTTAATATATTTCCTTCCCCACTGATTTTATCACTGCTAATCTCATCACTGTATTATCCATTGTGGAAATGTTAGCATGCAGGCATTGGAACATCCATATCTCTCCTTCATCCTTCATGGGTCCTCTTTTCTAATAATTTCATGACCTATTTCTAATATTTTCATGACCTATATTTTACAAATCACATCATATTTCATTTTCTCAAATGTTGGCTTGTGTTTTGTTTTTATTCAACATGCAAGTTAGGTAAATGACTTCAGATTTGGACATGGAAGTGAATGTTATAAAATCAGAGACAGTTAGTTAAGCTTTTACATAGTCTTAATCTACAATCTTTTATAGGGATAAATTGAAATCCTTAGGAATTATATCTGTAATATCCTTCCTTGGTATCAATGAGGATTAATAGTTAAATCATGGTAAATTTTTCAGACTTCTGTTCAACACTTGTAAAATATTAGTGCAAATAAATCACCACCAGAGACAGTCTAAATGATGAACATGGTAAGGTAGATATTGGTTTTGGAATTCTGTTAAATTACTTCAAAATCAAGGGAGTGGCTAATATTAATAAAACAAATAGTGCCATCTACTGACTACACAATTCAGTTATGAAAGCTGCCATAAAAAACAATGAAGTGCCACACTGCTGTCCCCTGCGAGAGCAAGGGTCATCATCATTTCTGGGATTCTGAATTTTCCAACAAATTTAGTCACTTAAATGATTACTTTTAAATCTTTTATTCTACTAACTGAAGTGGTATTTACATGTACTTAAATCAAATGACTGCCACTTTACAAAATAGCTGATATTAAGAAACATTTTTTTCAAAGTACCTGTTTGTAATAGGAATTATGTGATATAAAAGTATGTGCCTAAATCTTTTCTCCACACAATATACATGTATGACTCAGTAAGATATATATGATTCCATACATGTAAGAATCTTGATCAAAAAAAAAAAACTTTAAATAAACAAGGTAGTAATTATTTTTAATTTTAATTTTATTTTCATTTATTTTTTGACAGAGAGAAAGAGACAGAGAAAGAATGGGCACACCATGCCCTCCATCCACTGCAAACAAACTCCAGATGCATGTGTCACCTTGTGCATCTGGCTTAAGTGGGTTCTGGTGAATCAAACCTGGGTCCTTTGGCTTTGCAGACAAGTGCCTTAACCACTAAGTAATCCCACCACCTCCAAATGTTGTTGTTTTCTTTTTTAAAATGCTAACATATTAACAATAATGTAGAAAATGTGTAATATATTTCATAATAGGTATAAAAATAGAATTATAGTTTTTTCCATCTTTTAGTTCATGTGGAATTTCATAAAGAAAGTAACATTAAATAACATTTCAGTCAGAGAGAAATTTGAGAATATTATTGAGTTATTTGAATATGAATCTATATTGTTTTCATTGCCATGATCAAACTAATAGCCTTGCACACATTTGATCACTCTACAACTAGGCTTCATCCCCACACTGGATGTGGTGGTTTGATTCAGGTGTCCCCCATAAACTTAGGTTGTCTGAATGCTAGTCTCCCCAGCTGATGGCAATTGGAAACTAAAGCCTCTTGGAGGCAGTGTATTGTTGGGGACAGGCTTATGGTGTTAAAGCCAGTTTCCCCATGCCAGTGTTTGGCACACTCTCCTGTTGCTATTGTCCACCTTATGTTGGCCAGGGAGTGATGTCCACCTTCTGTTCATGCCATCATTTTCTCCTGCCATGATGAAGCTTCCACTCAAGTCTGTAAGCCAAAATAAACCTTTTTTTTTTTTTTTTCCCCAAACAGCTCTTAGTTGTGTGTTTTCTGCCAGCAATGTGAATTTGACTACAACAGTAATGTTGATAGTGTCATTTGCTGCTAGACACCTGACTCTATGACTTTGGCCTTTTGGAACTGATTTTCAAGAGGAATGTGGAAGGATTTGAATACTTGGCCTAAGAGATGCCTTGAAATGCTGTAAGTACAGTGTGATGGACTATTCTGGTTGGAGTTGAAAGAACTGAATGCAGTAAGAACTATGGACTGTGAGTTTTGGCTTGTAAGGGTGAGAAAGAGTTTTACTTTACCCCAGGTAGAAGCAGTTTGTGTGTGACGCTTGCTGTTATGCTCATGTCCTGAAAACTTGTGCAGGGTTGCTTTGCTTAGAAACAAACTGGTATGGGCAGAGGGATATGGCACAGAAAGAAATCTTTGGCCCAAAACTTCTATGCATTCAGCTGCAAATACATGAGAGATTACAAACTTTGAAATTGAGCCAGCTGACCTGCATTGGGCCCTCAGGAAGACTGCAGTCTTTTTTAAGGGGCCTGAATGCTAAATGAATGTCCTGTTCTTTAAAGTCTGCTTTATTCCCCCTAGGATTAAGAAATTGACACTCCACCTGGTATTGTGGATTTTAAGAAATGCAGGAAAGAGAGGGTTATTGAGTTTGCAATGTGGTCTTGTGTTTTGGAAACGGCCATGGGCAGTGTAAAGCAGGTTTGCTGGATCCCTGCATAGAAACCCAATGGAGCCGTGAGGATGAACCATGGCTTGCAGTGGAGACCCGTGTAGATGACAGGACCATGAGATGGCTGCTAAGGAAAGCTGCTGAACCTGGATGAAGTTTTCCAGGACTGGGCGTAGCCTAACTGTAGGGGTGGAATTGGAACTCCAGAGACTTGTTGCTGCTTAGAATTATTAGACTAGGAGACTTGTCACTGGCTAGAGTTGTTGGACTTGGAGCTACAGGGTTTGATGTTTAAATCTTGCATTGGTTGAATATTTCTTTGCTATGCCCAATGCCATCTTTTGCCATATGAATGTGCATTTTGTGCCATTGTGGGTTTGGGGTGGGGGAGTTGGTATTATGGCTCAGTTAAAAGACTTTGGATTACAGGGATGCTTGAACATCATTAGGATTGATAAAAACTATGGGGACTATTAAAATCGTACTGAATGCACTGAATTTTATATCATGAATGGATATCAGTTTATGAGGGCCAGGGCCAGAATGTGCTGGTTTGATTCAGGTGTCCCCATAAACTTAGATATTTTAAATGCTAGTCTCCCCAGCTGATGACAATTAGAAATTAAACCTCCTAGAGGCAGTGTATTGTTTGGGGCGGGCTCATGGGTGTTATAGACAGTTTCCCCAGCCAATATTTGGCACACTCTCCTATTGTCCACCTGATGTTGGCCAGGGGGTGATGTCCACCCTCTGCTCATGCCGACATTTTTCCCTGCCATGATGAAGCTTCCCTTTGAATCTGTAAGCCAAATAAATAAATAAATAAATAAAAATAAAATCTTTTTTTCCCCAAAGCTACTCTTTATTGGGTGATTTCTGTCAGCAATGCAAATCTGACTGCAACTCTTGATTTAGTAGAAATTAAAGAGAGATGGACAGAAAAAAATGCTTGTTCATGTGGCTTACTGCCTATACTGCAAAATACCTGGGAAGCAGGAAGCAGAGGGCAAGCTTATGCTCACAAGAGTACCTGAAGGGAGAAATGACTGTTAAAACAAGGAAATGAAGGCAAGAGAGCCATAATCTCTAGAGACACCTTGCAAACACTCTGCCTGGGCTCAGGGGCCTATGTGAATCTTGGTGACACATGACTTTGGTCTTTCTATCCTTGCCACCAGCAGCTTCTTGACACCAGGAGTGAAAGTAAGATCAAATTGTAAATAACTAATATGTCCTAGACCTTCTCTTTCATTAACTATTTCCTAGGAACATTGCTCAAATGAAAATAGAAAGAGGGTTACACAAAAGTCAAATATCAGAACAATTATGAATAAATTCTAATTTTATTAATCTGTTGATTCTTTCCAGAGTCCTTTAAAGCAAAATGGTATTGCACTACCCACTACACAGTAATGTGTAACGTTAAGTGAAAAATAATTTTGCTTGGAGAAACAACAATAAGGGACATGAAGATATACGACATTTAGCACATAAGACCTAAATTTAGGACCACTAACATTTTGTAAAGCTTAAATTGGACATGCTTGGAAATGATATGACCATGGGAATTTATAAGCATTCAAATTCATAGTTATAAGTTTCTATTGAAAGTCTCTCACACCTTTACTGCACTTATGTTTTAGCCATTGAGGTAGAGCAGCTAGTAAGAAACTGATTAGAAATGGCTGTCATTTAAAAATCTCACAAAAGAAAAGCTTCTTGGGCCCGGCATGGTGGCCAAGTCTTTAATGCCAGCCCTCACTCTGGAGGCAGAGGTAGGAGGATAGCTGAGAGTTCGAGGCCACCCTGAGACTACAAAGTGAATTCCAGGTCAGCCTGAGCCAGAGTGAGACCCTACCTCAAAAAAAAAAAAAAAGCTTCTTTAATTCATTACTTCGGGTTTTACTTGACTACTGCTTAACCATGACTATTAAGATATAATGCTTTATGCATAACCAGATATATTTTTTAGAAAGCTTATATACTCATATTTCTATGTTAATACAGTCAGGACTGGGATGGGATGAGGGGTATAAAGGTACTAACAAAATATATAAGTAATATTTATAATTAATTTTAGATTCTAATTGTACCCTATGTCCCGTGGCAGGCTATATTACAGGCCATTAAAAATATCACACCATAATTCCTGGCAATTAAAAATAATAGTTACATGAAAAATACACTCATGCATAATTGAAAGAGTTTCACATGAGGTTATTAGGTTACTTTATTGGGTTGGTTCTAAGTAGAATCAAAAGTGGTCTTAAAGAACAGCTACAGAGCAACAGAGGCAGGTTGACATACAAAGGAGAGGCGATCTATAAACAACAGAGATTTGCTTGAAGATGTTGACCCGGAGGAAGAGACTGATATGGTCACAAACCAATAAAACCTGCAGAAGCTGGAAAATGGCAACATGTTAATTGTGTGCTGATACTGATTCCAGACATGTGTCCTCAGAAGGAGAAAATACATTACAGTTACTGTAAGTTCCTGATTTTAATTTTGTTTCATAATAATGAATAATATTTAAGATGCTTTGCTATTATTTACACAAAACCAACCTTCTGAACAACAAGATCTAACATGTATTACCCCTCTTATTATGTTCTCTTATCTCAATTCCTTTCCAGTTGTACACATTCCTTTATAAGCAAGTACTTCTGAGCTGTGAACTAATTTCCTTTTTTTTTTTTTTTTTTTTTTTTTCAGGCTGGCCTCAAACTCATGGTGATCCTCCTACCTCTGCCTCCCGAGGTCTGGGATTAAAAGTGTGCACCACCACACCTAGCTTAGCTTTCCCTTCTAACTGGAACAAATTTCTAAGATAACATGAGCATCAAATCTTTTGCCTCCTTCAACTCTTACATCATTATTCCTCTTGGCATATCCCCAGTATATTTTTGTACAGGGGAATCCTTTTAGCAAATGAGAGTAATCGTACCCAGCTCACTTTTTTTTTTCAAAATAAAATTTAAAGCTCCAAAGGGCTACATAATCATTTAATTCTTATGTTTAGGTTATATAATCTTTTCACTTTAACATCTGAGATTAATAAAACAGTAGGTTTTACCTTTGACTCACAGGTGTAGCTGTAGTTTGTATGAAAATTTCTAACATAGGAAAGTATTCAGTATAGCTTTCTTATTAATTGAACAAGTCAGTTAACAGCTCATACAATGAGGTAGAGGTTCTTGGAAATCAAAAACTACTAGAACTTATTTAAATTTTCATTTCTGAATGAGATGTTATCAAATTCTATTGTGTGTAATTTGATTTTTGTTTTATGTCATCTAAAGGCTCACACTTTATTAACAGAGACACTTGTATGGACTATATTTGAGGATAAGCTGTTGCTTTATCTTTGGTTACTAGATAGGGAATTAGTTTCTTCTCTTTTTGTTGAAGTCCTAAATGGATTTACAGGAAATAAAAATAAAACTAAAAATAACTACTTCCTAGGCTGTGGCCAGTGACATGAATGCCCAGGACTGAGCTTTGAAACAAATTTGGGTCCTAAATGCTGCTGATAGGCTTGGCAGACAATTCTTTAAACAGTTACAAAGCATACTGAATGGATATAAGTTGTGGATTATTTTCATAATAATTAGATAACATATAGAGGTGGATTTCTTTTGTGGACCCTTTTGTTGAAATGTTCCCTGAAGTTTTCATTAGAGAATGGTAAGAAGTTTATTTATTGATTTTTTCTTTTTAGGAAAAGATTCTGTAATAGAGAGTGGACATTTAAGTGGAGAGATGATTACCCAATCTTTTAAAAATTGCAAAGTGGTCCCTAGTAAAAAAAGAAACTCAGGTACTCCAGTGCTCTGATGTCAAGGAGCTTGGCCTTGTCAGTATTACTGAGCCTGCTAGAGAGCAGGAGTCGACACAGGATGTTGATGATGCAGAGCTGCCTTATCTGTGGAGTGGTATACTCAAGCACCACAGAAGGGAACGAGAATTTCAGAAATGTCACTGCTCTGGGAATCCAGTCCATGTAGAGGTTGAAGGCAGGTAGCACATAAAATTTTCATTTATTTTCTGATTCGTATCCATAGGAACTGATTGTATTTTTAAGAGTTGCTGAAAACTAACTTCAGCATTTGATTAAAAAGTGTTGAATTTGGCAATCTGTGACATGTTTTTTTTTTTTTTTTTTTTTTTTAGCTTTTTAGAAAAATCTCTCAACAGTAAACAGATCTAAATACAGAGAATTGTGCTTCACTTTTATTAGAAACATGATGTAAAAGTTCAAATTAGAAATTAACATCATGTTAACAGGTTTTGAGTATTATTTCTGGAGGAAGTGAGAAACTTATCACTCAATTCTATTTCAAAAATTTATGTGTTTTTATGTTACATATTTAAAATTAAATAGTTAAACAAGATTCTTTCAGGGAAAGTTAAAGATCATAAAACTCCAGAAGTAAAATATCAAGTAGTAAGAATAGCCTTTAAAAGATAAAAGAGGGCTGGAGAGATGGCTTAGCAATTAAGGCGCCTGCCTCCTAAGCCTAAAGAACGCCAGTTCCAATCTCCAGGTCCCATGTTTAGCCAGATGCAAAGTGACGCAAGGGCGCAATGCCACACTTGACCACAAGGGAGCGCATGCATCTAGATTTTGTTTGCAACAGCTGAGAGGTTGCTGGTGCGCCCATCTGTCTTCCTCTCCCTCTGTCTCTGTCTCTGTGTCTCTCTCCAAAAAAAAAAAAAAAAAAAATAATAATCAAATAAAATAAAATAAAAATAAAAAGATAAAAGGACCCTTTAATTACAAAGAAATATGAAACATTCAAATAATCAACTTCAAAATATTTATATTTATTAATTTGTGATGAGAGAGGAAGATAGATGGAGAAAGAAGGAAAGAAAGAAAGAGAGAGAGAGAGAGAAATGACATGTGAAGGTCTCTTGCCACTGCAAATGAACTCCAGATACATTTGCCATTTTGTGCATCAGGCTTTATATAGGTACTGCAGACTTGAATCCATTCCAATGGGCTTTGCAAGCAAATACGTTTAACTGCTGTGCTATCTTCCCAGCCCTGAAAATATTTTGTAATTAAAAGAACATGAAGTTGTAGGGAATACACATAATAATAAATAAACATAAAACAAAGTGTTAATCTTGAAAATAAGAAATTGATCTAAATTAGAGGATAAAACATTTAGAGATTGAATTTTAATATATTTGCATAATGCATTTGTTATGAAACATTCAAATAATCAACTTCAAAATATTTATATTTATTAATTTGTGATGAGAGAGGAAGATAGATGGAGAAAGAAGGAAAGAAAGAAAGAGAGAGAGAGAGAGAAATGACATGTGAAGGTCTCTTGCCACTGCAAATGAACTCCAGATACATTTGCCATTTTGTGCATCAGGCTTTATATAGGTACTGCAGACTTGAATCCATTCCAACTAATATTTTGTAATTATGTTAGGGTGCATGTGTCCAGAACATGAAGTTGTAGGGAATACACATAGCCCATAATAATGGCATAAACATAGCAGTGTCACTGTACAAAGTGTTAATCTTGAAAATCTTATCAGACAATTGACACAGTCTAGAATTAGAGGATAAAACATGTTAGAGATTGAGAAAATTTTAATATATTTGCATAATGCATTTGTTTCTTAAAACTAATAGATGGCTGGGCGTGGTGGTGCACACCTTTAATCCCAACACTCGGGAGGCAGAGGTAGGAGGATCGCCGAGAGTTCGAGGCCACCCTGAGACTACATAGTTAATTCCAGGTCAGCCTGTACCAGAGTGAAACCCTATCTCACAAAACCAAAAAAAAAAAAAAAAAAAAAAATAATAGATGGCAGAACACACATACACACACACCATTATATATATAAAAATCAAAGAACTGATGTCCCAGTTAATAAATTGGCAAATGAAGTGACAGTCAAATGTAGAAGCACAAATATTCAATAAAACATGAAAACAAATGTTCAATGCTTCTAAAACTGAGTAAAACAAACTGAGATTCTGTCTTTCCCCAGTCAGAATGATTATATCAAGGACAAAATGATGAAAGCAAAATACAAGTGTTGGAAATGAAAAAGCAAACCTTATATATTGTATGTGGGAAAGTAGCTTTTGATAACCATCATGGACCTCTGTATGAGGATTCTACCTCCAAATTTTAAAAAAACTAAATAAATACAATATCCTCTAGCTGTGCCACTGTTGTGGACATTCCCAAAAGACTCTATGTGAGATACTTGCATGCCCATGCTCATTATAGCACTGTTTTGAAAGGCATGATCTTCAAATCTCTCTGGTCAGTAAATCTGATATAGTCCCTGGAAGTAAGCATGTAGAAGGGTTGCTTTCTAATACTAGATGATGTAATAGAGATTTTCTACACAGGCAATAAAACTTTTATTTTTAGTTCACATGCTTAATCATTCTTATAAATGATTTAAAACATTTGACATAACCATAGAGACAACTGATATGCCTTTCATGAGATCAGTGCTACTGATACAAGAATTAATGTCAAATATAGTTGTCATGGGAGTTCATATTTATGAACAATATCAATGAAAATAATATCATATACTTGTAATAGTTTGATGGTAATTATTTTGTATTGTGAATATGTATGAATTCTGAGGAGTTTCTCAGGTGAATCTAAGAAATAGAGTTAGTATTTATGATATTCTACTTTCATCATACTTAATAAATAATACATACATGCAAAATTAAGTACACAATAGAACTCAGGTAGAAATATAAGATGTTAAAATGAATAGTTTAAATAGGTATTTTGCTGAACACAATTTGGTTTAAAGGGCAATTTAATTCCATTGTATTTTAATGCAAATCATATGCAAATGCCTTAAAGCTAATTTTTATGTCACCATCTACAAAGAAAATGTGAAATACATAACAGAAGAAAGAACACAGAATGAACATTTAATTTCTATCTAAGAAAATGAAGAAAATAGAGTGAAGTGATGAGTCATACATTTCAATAGGTATTCCATGCAGTAAAGTTGCCCTTGGGCTGTTTTAGAACCTCACATATGAGATTTGAATTCAATGCCCTTTGGGTTTGCATACAAAGAGACTTCATCAGTAAGAATTAGGACAATAAGTATTTGAATATTTCTGCCAATCCAAGATCTCATAGTCTTCATGTTTTAAAATGTATCCATAATGTAAATGCAGGTTAAGTTGGGGGTTAGTGTGACATCTATCAATGGCATTTACTTGCATGAATGTCCTAGGCTTATGACTTTCTTCGTGTATACATGCCTTATGTAGGATGTGTGCCTGGTTTATATTTGGAAGTCATTTTTCTTTGAGTTCAGACAGAATCCCATCTTCCTAATGAGTTTTATTTTCATACCAAGGAAAATAAAAATAGAACATTGATATCTGAAAGAAAGCAGACGACATCTGAATAGTCAGAGACTATAATTCATCAGGTAGTGAAAAGTATGCTCTCAAATCTCTTAAAGTTTCTACTGAAAATGTTTATTTGATTAAAAAAGCAACATATACACCACATATATATTGTGCTACTGAAGACTTCAAGGGGAAGCAGAATTCCTTGGCGCATTTAACACATCATCATTCATTCCTTTTCGCATTTCTAAAATACAGCCTACTTTCTGAGATGGCCTGGAATACTTTACATTATTTATTGTAAATTATTACACATTTTTCAAGTTAAAAATTGTTATCCCATTGGTAGTCTTTTTAAGTCTTGTCTCTTACATTAATTGCTGTTTTTTCAAGTGCCACTTAAAGTGTTCTGATTTATACATTTTTTCTCATAATAATTTAGTTGCTGCCTAATTAAGTTCCATGAATAATATCCATCTTCAATGTTTTATTATGATTAAGATTAAAAACAAGTTTTAAGGCTGGAGAGATGACTGGGTGGTTAAGGCACTTGCCTGCAAAGTCTAACTACCTAGGTTTGATTCCCCAGTACCCAAGTAAAGCCATGGTCCAAAGTATAAATTCGTGCATGCCTATGGAGATCATTTGCAGTGGCTACATGCCCTGCCACTCCTATTCTTTATCCTTCTCTCTGTCTCTCTCTCTCTGATTTCAAATATATACATAGCAAAGAGAAAAGGCTAAGAGGAGTAGGTAAATAAATATTATTAGTAAGAAAAAAATCTTCAAAACATAAAAGCTGGCAGTTACTTTAGTTCATTTGTCACCTCACTAATTTATTTGAGTATATTTAAATGGAATTCAAATATATCTGTATGTTTGTGTGCACATACATATTTGGTTCTTCACTGGGTACCATTTGGAGAAATATAAAACACATATCAACAGTATGATTCCTACATTTAAGTTGTATAATTTAATGTGCTTTACAACTAGGTCAATCTTCTATTAAATAGCAAACAAAATTACATCTCTAATTTGCAAAAAAAAAATAAATAAATAAGGAGAATGGGACTGGAGAGATGACTCAGTGGTAAAAGGCATTTATTTGCAAAGTCTGGCACCCTGATTTCAATTCCCCAGTACCTATATAAAGCCAGATGCACAAAGTGGCAAATGTGTCTGGAGTTTGTTTGTGGTGGCAAGAAGCCTTGGCGTATGCATTATTTCTCTCTCACTTTCTCTCTCCCTTAGCAAATAAATAAAATATTTTTTAAAAATAAGAAATATATTTTCTAAAAATTAAATTATAAGATGACAATTGAAAGTTTACTTGATTTATTTTTTTCTTAAGTAGAAACTTTTTATGGACACATCATGAGTTGGTATTATAATTTCCTTCCTCCCTGCCCCCATTCTGCTGAGAGTACTCCTCAGTGGGATTGCTGGTATTCACCATGGGCTTGTGGGGTACAAGCTGTGAGAGCAGCAGTCAGTCATTGTAGGGGTGGAGGCAATGCCTCTGGACATTCCCTTCGATACTGTGGCTCTTACGGTCTTTCTTCCCGCCTTCTACGAAATTCCCTGAGCTATCCTGGATGTATTTTAAGTCGACTTAGTGTCTATGTCCATTATCCTAACAATGGTTGTCAGGCTCCTCATCACTGAAGCAGCACTCTTGGTCATCACATCAATTCCTCTGTGTTTCCACCTGAGAGGGATGGTTTATCTCTTTGGTTCTTGCTTCTTTCTGAAACAAACAAACAAACAAAACAAACAAACAAACAAACAAACAACAACAACCAAAAAAAAAAAAAAAACAAGTCAGCATAGGTTCAATGGGATAGAGATTTTGATGGAGGTAGCCTCTCTTTTGGCTAAACACTAGTGGGGGCTTTTCATTGGAATCCATGATCTTAGTCTCTGTAGGATTTTGACTAAGTTTCTAGTTCTAGCTGTGGGTTCCTTTCCACTGAGGAGAACTCTTAATTACAGAACTATCGGTTACTCACCAGGCTGGTTGTTTTCATGTAGCAATGTCATTGCTCGTACAAAATGCTATTGGCCATTTTTCCCCCAGCAGTTCATGTAGTACTTTCCAGCATTATACAGGTAGACCATCTGGGAACTGGCTTCCTTCCAGGTTCCAGCTGGATGTCTCAATGTTCTGTGTTGGCAGCATGTGGTATATTCATCAACACAGTCTTACATTTTACCTCAAGTGGGTAATCAAGTGCTTTGAAAGAAGCCTGCCATGTTTTGGGGACCTCATAGGTCTCTCAGTTGGTATAGCTAGTGAAGATATTCTCCCATTCTGAAAGTAGCATGTTCACTCTCTT
Organism: Orientallactaga sibirica; assembly: GCA_036365145.1. Taxonomy (NCBI): domain Eukaryota; kingdom Metazoa; phylum Chordata; class Mammalia; order Rodentia; family Dipodidae; genus Orientallactaga; species Orientallactaga sibirica. The sequence goes on along the minus strand of JAEOAD010000017.1, from coordinate 9,369,120 downwards.
TCTGGTATGTTTGTCTATACTCACTTTCTCTTTCATATTATCTATCTTTTTCTTCCCTCACCTTCCTAGGCTCTGAGTTATAACTCCCAGTACCAGCACGGGGTTAACTTTCACAATGAGCTGTTGATCCAAGACACCTACAAGGTTTCCCAAAAAAGACAGATTTCTGTCAGAGTTCTTGATGACCCACCAAAGGTTAATGGTAAGACCCTACTGTCGAAGACAGCATACGTGTGTGAGACCAAACACAGAGAGACCTGGCAAGAATCTGGAAGAGGTCTGTCCCCAGACAGTTAGCTAGTCTAGTGCCAGAGGGTGCTACACAGGAAACTGGAGGATCATGGCTGACAGCTGTCCAAACAACTTGCAGTCTAAAATACCCATCAGGAAACAACCTGACGTAATGCTCAAACAAGTTCAGTAGTGGCACACAGCCATGGTGGGTAACCAACTGCTCTTGATTTGGCTAATAGATCCACTCAATGGAATGGAACTCATTGCTGGAACTGCAAAATAAGTCAAAACCAGGTACAAAAAATAAGCTCAGTCTCCAAGATCAAGATACCACCAAATGGGGACTAGAAGAGGGCCTACACATATAAAATTCCCTCCAAAATATCTATGGCCATCCCATCTATCTAGTACTAACTTCTCTCTCTGTTGGAGAATTTGCTTATCTTTTTCAGATGGACAACGAAACTGAAGGGAGAATCAGTCAATCACACCTCACCAGGGCCCCAGCTGAAACCATACAGTAATGTGGGGGAAGGGCAAGAGTACAGTGTTCTTGGTGATCACAACACCAGAAAAAGGCTGACGGAGATAAACACAGAGACATTCCAACTCCTACTAAGCCAGATATCCAGAGACACAGAGGCTCCCAAAACTTCATCCCTGAAGTAGAACTAGAATGACCCCAATGTGGCTCAGGGAAATTCGCTTAAGAGGGGGCGGAAAGAATGTTAGAGCCACAAGTTGGGGCATTATGCACAGAGACTTGGCCTATCCCCTATAACTCTTAACTACCCCCAAAATGCATGACCCACATTCCCCATTGATGAGGGTCCCTTTGGAAGAGGGAGGACAGGGAGGAAGATAATGGAGTCACCATTATGGATGTAAAATTAGAATAATATAAATAAAAATAAATTATAAAAATTAAAATAAATAAATGAAATGGCTTCTAGTTTAAAAAAAAAAAAAAAAGTGCTGCTTGTTTGACCAGCCTGACAGCCGATGGCAGAGTGATCGAGACAGACACTGAGGATTCTCAAAATACACCAAACAGAAATCCAAGAAGCTGTTGAGAGCTCAACACAAATAGACTTAAAATATACATGCTATGACTCAGGGCATTTTGTGGAAAAGGGGGCAAAAAGATTGTAAGAACCACAGGGTGGGATGTAATATCCACTGGTCTTGTCCCTCTCTCCCACAGTGACTGACTGCTATTCTCACAACTCCTAGCCCTCAAACCCATGGTGAATACCAGCAATTCCACTTGGGAAGGTCTTCAGTGGAATGGGGGCAGGGAAGAGGAAAATGATTGTATCAATATATTATGTGCCCATACAAAGTTTCTACTTAATACAAACAGACCAGATACATCTTATGTTTAAACTGGTATTGTATATGTATATTATGTTAATTTTCTAGGAAAGTATTAAGGTTACCACTTAGAATAAGTATACTTCGATGTATCATTATTTATATCTGACCATTGCTTAGCTAAGAAGTAATATTTTACAGTAAAAAAAAAACATAATTGGATACAAAGGGTTTGTTCCTTGAGAGCATCAACCCAGTCCCTTCATAGAATTTAATGACAATAAATTATTTAACAAATGTATTTTATTATTTTCAGTGTCTCCAAGGTGTAGTTGAAACAGCTGAAAAGGATTTTTTTTTAATATATAATGTGCTTAAAAGAGTTGAAATAAATTCAATGTCTACTCCCATAATTGAAAGAAATGAAATAAGAATAACAAAAAACTCATGACAATATTTGATAGGATATTTAAGTTTAAAGACAAAATTTGTCAGTATAACCACAAGCAGGAGCTAAGACTATTTTAACTTATATTTTTATGTGTAAAATCAGATTTAATATATGGTTTATTACAGAGATGCATAAATCTTTTCAATGATTAACTCTAATTTTTATGGAACTTAAAAGGTGTTGATTCATTGGTACATAAGTGACATAAATTTTTTTGAATGTATGTAAAGTATAATTGCAAAGAATCTATTCAACTTTTGAAGCTTTTTCTTTGTACAGTACTTAATATATATTCTCATTATAAATTATATTTATATATACCCATGCATATTATGAGTGTTAGTATTCATAGGCATGTGTGTTTGTTTGTGTATTTGTAAAATCGATGGAATAATTATGGTTTGTCTAAAAGCTACATAATGTATTACCAAAAAAGAAAACTATTGCATTTCTAAGTAATTATTTTCTATTAACAGAATTTATGATTATTTTCCACAAGATGAGATGTATATACATTGCTATAGTTATACACATTGACATTAATATTCACAGATGTTATAAACTCTGTAGCCACTTCGTTTATGTTTGTCCAAACATGAAAAGTAAGCTATAGTTTGATGTACTATTAAATTCATCATGAGATATTGGCATTTTTTGTCTTGTTGTCTTGAAAAATGAGCCAGAATCTTACTCTAGTCCCATATAACTATGAATTCACTCACAAAGGCTGGGCTCAACCTCACAACTTCCTCCTATATTAGCCTCCTTAGTGCTCAGGTGATAGACCTAAGGCACCATGTCCAGATTTGGCTTTTGGTATATATACAATTTGTTAAATTATTTATTTATGCATAAGGTAGACAATGTCAAGAAACAAATATCAGAGCATAGTAGTAAAATTAATGTTACTACTATTCCTGGAACAGTCACAATTATGCCTACTGTCCATGTGAAATTACTAATGCCACAGGTTTGTTGGTTAATTAAGTGATCACATTTTTTGTAAATAAAAATAGTATACAGTTTGCGGAGCATAAAATTAAATAGTTTATTTTATCCTAATACAACACCTAGATTTTAGACAAGCCTTATTATTAACACACATAAACACATATAAACACACACTTATGAATCTTAAGAAATTAAAATTCAAAGTTAAAAATATGAACACAAGGTTATTCCTCTCTCTCTCTCTCTCTCTCTCTCTCTCTCTCTCTCTCTCTCTCTCTCTCTCTCTCTATATATATATATATATATATATATATATATATATATATATATATATATATATATATATATATATATATATATATTTTACTAAGTAACATCATTGGTTGAAGCTGCAGAGGTCAAGAGTAATCAAAAGGAGTGTATGCATACCTGAAAGTCTGCATTATGTTGTTGATAAAGACAAGAAAGACAGTGCAATGGTGAATGTGAGGAAGGTGAAAACTTGTGTAAAATATAGGAAATGTGTAAGCACTTGAACATTTATGCAGTCTAGATTGTAAATTACACAGAATAAAATTGACAGCTGTGGTGGCTCACACCTTCAATCCCAGCTCTCAGGGAGCCAAAGGTGGGAGGATCACTGTGAGTTCAAAGCCATGCTGAGGCTACATAGTCAATTCCAGTTCAACCTGGATTAGAGAGAGAGAGAGAGACCCTTCCTAAAAACCAAAAAAGAAAGAAAGAAAGAAAGAAAGAAAGAAAGAAAGAAAGAAAGAAAGAAAGAAAGAGAGAGAGAGAGAGAAAGAAAGAAAGAAAGAAAGAAAGAAAGAAAGAAAAAAAGAAAAGAAGGAAATGAAAATACAGAAAAAAATTCATACTGATCATTTCTTGTAGCACAAATTTAAGCATATATATTCTACCATTTAAGTGCAGGAAAAATAGATGTGCAAGTATGAGTTTTCATTTTATATGCACAACATATTACAGATGGATGGAAAAAGAAAAACAAAAAGAATAGTGAATTCCTGGTCAGCTTGAGCTAGAGAGAGTCCTTACCTTGAAAAAATAATAATAATAATAATAATAATAATCAATATTATTGAGAAAAAGATCCTCATATCACATCAAGTAAAATCCACAAAGAATAAATTTATAAGATAAGTTATAAGTATATTAACATTTTTAAGGAAATAGCCTATTATTATGAAGAATAAATCTATAACTGCAAATGATAAATTTGATTCATACAAGATACAAGTTTAAAAGATTGAAATTTCAGGGCTGGAGAGATGGCTTAGCAGTTAAGGTGCATGTCTGAGAAACCTAAGGACCCTGGTTCAATTCTCCAGGTCCCACATAAGCTAGATGCACAAGGTGGCACATGAGTCTGAAGTTTATTAGCAGTGGCTAGAGGCCCTGGAGCACCCATTCTCACTATCCCTCTCTCTTTTTCCCTCTCTCTGCCTCTAATAAATAAATAAATAAAAATTTTAAAAGTTTAAAAAAAGATTAAAATTTGAAAATATTACATGGATTTTAAAGGTAAATAAACAAATAAAATAATCATTATGTTAGCAGCTATCAATTAAATGCACTTATAAATCATTATAAGGTAGCATAAGTCCAATAGAAATGTGGTAAATGATAGGAAACAAGCATTATAGAATGTTTAAATTAATGAGCACAAATATGTACAAAGTGTAAAATGTATTTGACAATTACTGGATAAAACTTTAAACCTATAAAACTATGAAAATTAAATAATTTTTATTATTATTGTTTCATAATTGTTGAGGTGGAAGACATTCTAAACATAAGATATAATTATTATTCCCTTTATCAAAGAAGATTTTCCATGTATAACATTCTCAAATGTATTGCATCAATATTAAACATGTGTACAGTGGAAATGATCTTTCTGGACCAGAATTTCAACTGTATTCTTTTTAAAAATATTTTTATTAGTTATATATATAGTATATTTACAGCCAAGATGGTATCATCATTAGCCTTCTACCTGTCCTCCCCCCATGGGTTATGTGGGTCTTGCCTTATGGGGGTAGCCATCAGTTATGTGGGAGAGGCAATGACTCTGTATATAATGACCCAAGTCCTGGTACTAACAATCTTTCCACACCCTCTTCCACGAATTTCCCTGAACTATGTTGTGTTCATTGTAGGTCTATTTCTGTGACAAGGTTTTGTGAGTCTCTGTGACTCTGGATATCTGACTTGGTAGGGGTTGAGTGTTCTTTTCTGTTTGTCTATCTCCTTTGTCCTTGTGTTGGTACCAGGTTCACCAAGAAACAGCACTCTTGCTCATGTCCCTTATGACTCTATGGCTTCAGCTGGTGCCCTGCTGAGGTGTGATGGACTGATTCTCTCCTCAGGATATGCATCCACCTGAAAGAGAGAAGCAGATTCTCCAATGGAAAGTGAGGTCAGTGCAAGATACATGGATAACCATTATTATTTTGGAGAGAATTTAATAGGTGTAGGCCCTCTTGTATCCCACTATTGGTGGGAGCTTGATATTGGAGAGCAGACTCATTTTTGGATATGGTTCTGACTTGTTTCCCTTCACCAGGTATGGGTTCCATTCCACTGAGCAGATCTATTAGCCAAATATATAGCAGTTGGTAACCTACCATGGCTGTGTGCCACTATTTCACTTGTGTGAGCATGATATCAAGTTGTTTGCTGCTGAATAGCTTAGACCACGAGTTGCTTAAACAGATGTTTGTCATTTTCCCCCCAGTCACTTATGAAGCACCTTCTGGCACTAGACAAGCTAACTGTCTGGGGACTGACTTTTCCATATTCCATCCAGGTCTTTCCATGTTCCGTCGAACAGTATATGGAGTCTTGGCAGTAGGGTCTTACCATTAACATTTGGTGGGTCATCTGTCTTCTTTTGGGAAACCTTGTAGGTCTCACTGATCAACAGCTCCTTGTGGATGTTAACCACATGCTGGAATTGGGAGTTACAGGTCAGTGCCAATGGAAAAGAAGGAAGAAAAACTATGGGTAATATGAAAGACTAAGAGAGAAGAGAAGAGGGAGTGATAGAGAAACAGGAGAAGATTGAAGGTAGTCTTCATCATACCCTCTCCAGGCCCCTGTGATTCAGGTGTTCTCTCCAAGCACCTGATGCAGGTTCGACCTTTTAGTATGTCTTTCAGTATTTTTATGGTACCATTTCCACTTGGGTCCAGTTTTTTGCCCCCCCCACCCACCTTTATCCTGCCCTCCCACCCCACCATCCCTATTGTCCAGTCCTGGAGATGTTTGTAAGGTGTGTCAGAGTCTTGGGAAAATACAAATTAGGAGCCACAGATGAATGAGACCATGTGATGCTTTATTCTTAATAGCTATGGGCTATTTGGGATTCTTCCTTTTCAAATTTAAATAAAATTGAAAATCAAAAACATAATAAAATACATACTCAATAGGCTTATTTTGTGATTTGAATGAGTGAGCTGATTCCACCAAAGAAAGAAACTGAGGTTTCCTTCATCTTGTCTGTTATCTGCAAATTCACAAACTATTATTTTAAAAGAAAAACAGAGTTCAAAGACAGTGCTTTGACTACAAATTTGGTAGGAAAAATAATGATACATTTAGAATTCAGAACATTATAAGAAATAGGTATATATATTTAAGACAGCTTTAAGATTACATAATAATTTTTAAAATATTTGGATTAAAACTAAAGTGCTGAATAAAATTCATTATTTGAATAATTTTTGTAGTATTCAGATCAATGTGTCTTTTAAATTTAAATTGCAAGCAATATTTTTGTACTCTTTAATAAGTGCAATTTTAGATATAAGTTTTAACTGATTTAAGTGAATTAGAGACAGAGCTATACTAAACAATGGTTCAGCAACCTATTACATTTACCTGGCACAAATGCAGCATTTTCAGGGAAGGTAATCTGGCTAGAGAATGTGCTCTAAGGGCCAATATTGGTGAAGTTTTCAAAACTGAAGAGCTATGTAATATGGTAGGTTAATGAAATAGCACTTAAAAGTGTAGAACCTCGTGCTCTTAGATTCACTCATTGATATTGGAATGATACAGTAAAAAAAAGTTCTGATTGCAGAAATAGTATGCTGTAAATATTGTGCTTTCAGCATGTGTTAGATCAACCTGGAGAAATATCTCAGAAAATCTAAAATCTTTTAATGCATAGAAATGACAAAAGAGGAACCATTTTTCTTGCCATGGAATCAAATCCGTCTATTGCCTTGAGGAAAACATAGTAATGAATTTGGAAACTGACATTATTTTCAACATAGCCAGGCCTGATTTTTTATTTTTCATGTTTGAGCATAACTTGGAAGAAACTGGTAATGAATACTGATTAGAAATTTAATCAAAGAGTAATAAATTATTTTGCCTTTAAATAAATAGTATTACTTCACTCTTTTTGCCCTGAGTCCTGTTTCTTAATAAAAGTTAATGAAAATCTGACAATAATACAAATTCTCACGTGGTCATTATGGCAGTGCATGAAATGTGTCAAGATACTTGATAAAAATACTTTAATAAATAATTCAGATACAATAGCTCCCAGCCCAGGAGTTTAAACTATGAGAAAAACCAATAATATAATTGCAGGGAGTAATGATTGAATTTATAGTTTCCAATTATTTCAACCAAACATCTTATGAACATTTATTTAAGGAGAGAGAAAGAGAAAGAGAGAGAATGGACATAGCAGGATCTCCTTGTGTTGCAAACAATCTCCAGATACATGTACCATTTTGTACAACTGGTTATGTGGGTAGTAGAGAATTGAATCTAGGACATGAAGCTTTGCAAGTAAGTTCTGTTTTAACTGCTGAGTCATCTCTCCAGCCCCAAACATTTTTTTTTTTTTAAATTTTAGAGACTACTTCATTCATTTAGCATGAGTCCCACAGATCCATATTGAGAGCTAGTGTAGCACATTCTTGGTAGACATTGGATATAACCATGTTAACAAGACCCACAGAGTACCTTTTCTTGTTTGACATTCACAATCTAACGAGAGACAACTGACTAGTGACCATGGCAGGTGTACTGACCATGACAGCAGATATTCACAATGTGATATGAGTACATAAGAAGAGCACTTCATCAAAATTATGGAATCGGGGCTGGAGAGATGGCTTGGGAGTTAAGGCAATTGTCTGCAAAGCCAAAGGACCCAGGTTTGTTTCTCCAGGACCCACGTAAGCCAGATGCACAAGAGGGTACATGTGTCTGGAGTTCCTTTACAACAGCTGAAGGTCTTGGTGCACCCATTCTTTCTCTCCCTCCTCCCCCTTTTTTCTCCCCCCCCAAAAAAATATGGAATCGTGGCAATTTTCCTAGAGAAAATAATATTCACATCAACTCATTAATAAGCCATGTCCCAAAGTCACCAATAATTATTTGATCATTTATAATAGGATTATATTTGTAAAATGAAATGTTGTATACAACCAGAGTATTTGCTGCTGTCTGACTGGAATGTCTCTTTCTTTCAACCAGTTCTGGAATATTTAATATTAGTGTTTTTTTTTGTTGTTGTTGTTGTTGTTGTTTGTTTTCATTTGTTTTCTGAGGTAGTATCTCACTCTACCTCCAGGCTGACCTATAATTCACTATGTAGTCTCAGGGTGGCCTTGAACTCACTGAGATCCTCCGACCTCTGCCTCCTGAGTGCTGGGATTAAAGGTGTGTGAAGCTACACCAGACATTGTTTTTTAATGTGTTTTGAACTGGTCATGATGACACATGTGGAAGACTGAGGCAGGAGGATTGTTATAAGTTTGAGCCAAATTGTAGTTATGAAAAATATCAAATAGACAAATGAATAAAGTAATATATATAATGTTTTTCAAAATAATAGATTTACATAGTTTTTAATTACAAAATATTTTCACATTGAAAATAAAATTCCATCTCATAACCAAGTAAAGCTTCTGAAAAGTAACAAACTTAGATATCTAAACCATTTCTTTATCCATATGTATGTTTACATAATTATACTTCTTATACTTCCTTGAGTTTTGTTGAGTTTTATAAGATTCCTTCACTAAAATATTCACAAATAAATAGAGCATATCATATTTCTCCACATGTATTCACACAAACATTTCCTTGCTTAAATTTTTTAGTGAAGATAATTAAAATTTTGCCACTATTTATAATGATGAATCATACACTAAGATTGCAATTAAGTTGTATTTTCTTTTGCCTAGGAGTTAAGAGTTGCTTAAGTATTCAATCTTGTATGTTTGTTTATTCATTACTTTTTCATTCTAATGAAACACTAATAATAATATGAAACTGTTCACAATTTTTCACCTACTTCAGAACATCTCATCTTCCTGTATTTTCCTTTTTTAAAATTATTGATTTATAGTATTTTGTGACCTCTGCCCTCCTAAAATTTTTGTTCTTTATAACACATATTCAACTGTCATCCTAATCATTCCTCCACTTATCTCTTGATTATCTAATTTATCTCCTCAGTTATCTCTAGGTGGCTTATATATTATCTATACCTTAGGAACTTCTTAAGAAATGGTGGATGAAACATGAGTATACTAACTGACAACATGTCTTTTGTTTTGTTTGTTTTGTTTTGTTTTGTTTTGTTTTGTTTTGTTTTTGGTTTGGTTTGGTTTTGGTTTTGTGGTAGAATTTTGTTCTACCTCAGGCTGACCTGAAATTCACTATGTAGATTCAGGCTGACCTCAAACTCAGAGAGATCCTCCTACTTCTGCCTCCCTAGTGCTGGTATTAAAGGAATGTGCCACCACTTTTGCCAACATGTATAAATTTATGACTATTGTTCATTCACCTTAATCCAAAGATTAAGTGTTCAAGATTAAAGTGTTCAAGTTTGGCAAAATGCCTCTGTAGTATTTATTTTGTCTCTGTAGTATTTTGAAAGCAGTTCTCCTTGTCTTCTACCATATATATGCTTGAAATCTAAAAACATGACTAGCACATAAGGGCCTTTCCCAATCTAAAAGCCTCAGATAGTGTCAGCATCTCTTTTGTTGTTGTTGTTCTTTTATTCTTATATTTCTGGGTATTAGATGAAGAATTTTCTAATTATATCAATGCTATCACATTAAAGTATATACCTAGCAAGCCTTAGGTTTATGAAAAAAGGGCATTGTCTTATTGCATAGACCAGCTGACTCTCTGTCTCCTGGGTCCTGAGATGATAGGTTTTTACCCCCATACATAGCAGCTGATTGCTTCTTCTCGTGAATCATGAAACTTTTTCATAGCAGCAAGTTCATCTCTGGGATGTGAAGTATTTCCACATTGTTTTGTTTATTCTTCAGCTAGACGCTGTTATTTCTTCCAAGTTGTGCATTCTCATTGTTTCTTCCAGGATTCTCTTTCATTTTGGAGACATATAGACATCTATATATCAATATCTATACCCATCTATCTATCTACTATATATGTATATATAGTGATCTCTAGCTCTCCATATACATTGTTAAAAATGATTAGATACTCTGAAATATGAGCATGAATCACAGTCCCTTATATTTCAGAGAAATGTGATGAGACAAGACCAATCCTGACCTGAAAATTTTATTCCCAATAGTATATGTGGCCCTGGTCACCTGAAAAGGTGTCAAAAATTGCTGGCCTGCAAATTCTCTCTGTTTCTCTCTCTCTCTCAAAAAAAAAAAAAAAATTGTCAGCACACAGAGACCAGAAGTGTGAGTCCTATTCAAAGAAAAAGAATACATGTGGATTGAGAGGCTAAAAATTATAAGCACATGATAGCTTACCAGAATTAGCAAGAAATCAATAAGAAGAACCTTTAACTTCCTGTTCACAATGTAACTCCTTCACCTTGTTGTAAAATGTGTTTAACTTATTCTCATTCTTACAAGATTTTTTCTAGAATTATCCTTATATTTTCTAATGCAAAAACTGGACAGAGTAGGAGTTGGAGATAGTTCACTTATCAAAAACTGTCTAAGAAAAGTTTTCAGTCTCAGTTCTAATTTCCATTGGTTCCACTTTTCACTGAATTTTTTTGTTAATCTTTTGTCCAGTTGCTCCTGATCTTTTACATATTTTTATTTAATATTCCTTTTTTTAAAAAATTATTATTCATTCATTTATTTATTAGAAAGAGAGGGGGGGCAGATAGAAAGAGAATGGCTATGCCAGGGCCTCCAACCACTGTAAATGAACTCCAGACACATGTGCTACCTTGTGCACCTGGCTAAAATGGGTCCTGGGGAATCGGACCTGTGTTCTTTTAGCTTTGCAGGCATTAACCACTAAGAAATCTCTCCAGCCCAAAGATTCTTAATGACTGTATTTCAGGGAGTATTTAGGAATCATGGAAACACATATGGAATTTACATGGAAGCCAGACATTTTCATGTAAACCTGTAATCCTAGTTCTTGGGAAATTATAGGATGAGGATTGTCATGAATTTGAGGACAACCTGGGCAATGTAGCAAGATCCTGTAACATAAGCACAATGAAAACAGCAAATTTACTGAGATTTCATTACAGCAAAGTCAAGATGGCTATTTTCATCAATAAAGTATAAGGCAATAATTACTAGTTGAGTGCAGGGAAAAATAAATCCTTATACACTATTGCTGGGAATGTGCATTATTATAGCCACTAAAACCAGTATGAAGTTTAATCAAATATCAAAGATAGAACTGCCATATCATCCAACTCTACCAAAAGGAAGTAAAATCAAAAGATTGAAATTCAGCACAGGTAAGCTAAAACTGTGCACCCATTTGCATCACAGAAACATGTGCAATGACCTTGGATTGTTTAGAGAATCAGTTCAGGTGCTCGTCAGTGGAGGAATGGATCAGAATATGGTGTAAATACACATGGGAGGGTTATTCAGCCATAAAGAACAAAATGTTATCACTTGCTGGAAATGGGAAATGGTAAATAATTCCACACACATTTTGACTTTCCTATATGCATGGCATCTGTGAGTAGCTGAATTCTGTGGTTCCTAACCATCACAGAAACATTTTTAGCATATTTATTGATATTTGTCTTTAGCGATATTTTTCATGTATCTCTTTCAGCCAATGTAAAGCATCTATAAATTATTATTCAATAACATTTCATCCTTTATTTCACATAGCCTGTGCCTTAAGGTGCTGTTGAAGTTATCTTTAACTTTCCATGAGCTACTACTACAAAGATCCTATCAATGCATTGATCCATCATACACATGACTGATCATAAGGTCAAACTCTGAATCAGAAGACAATGAGTCACTTAAAAGCAAAGTACCAATGTTTTCTCACATCATGAAGATACAGGTAAAAGTCATGTGCTGATCAACAACAGAAGTGGCCTTAGATGAATTTGTCCAAGCCCAACCTGTGAAGACCTGAAGTAGATAATATCCTTTTATAACTTCTCAGGTCAGGGTAAACTGTATTGTCATCATTTAAATGCAAAGAATGACATTGCTAAAGGGGATAAAAGGCTGTACATTACCACAATAGAGTAATTCAGTTTAAGTGTGCTTTACCACCACACTCCTAAGAGGAAATCTTAGGCTTGGTTGGATGAACTCTGAGTTTGGAACCCCAGGTGACAGGGAAGGCTGGTGTTTGTCACAGGTGCTCAAGTCTTGCTTATTTTTGATAAAGATGATCTCAAGTCCACACCAGGTTTACCATTCAAAGCCAACTCTCATTTCATTTTGTTTTATGATTAGAAATTTAAATCCTACAACCCTGATTATAATTGTAGAACAATAAATGAATATATTTTCAAATCAGCATTGGAAATATTGTTTGCATCTTTCTTTGAGTGAATTGTTCCCATGAAGACATGTTCTTCATAGGGATTATAAATAAACAGCAAAGACTAGTTCCAAGTTAAAAAATTATTTGCTATAGGGACATAGTTCTCATGTCACTTAAAAATCTACACAATCGGAGCTGGAGAAATGGCTTAGCAGTTAAGGTGTTTGCCTGTGAAGCCAAAGGATCCTGGTTCGATTCTCCAGGACCCACATAAGCCATATGCACAAGGGGCATACACATCTGGAGTGCGTTTGCAGTGGCTGGAGGCCCTGGCATGCCCATTCCCTCTCTGTCTGCCTCTCTCTTCTTTTTTCTCTCTCTCTGCTTGCAAATAAATAAATTAAATTAAAAAAATGAACACAATCTGTTTAGCATTTATCTAAACTTGAGAATTTTTTTGAGGTGTTAACTTTAGAATACTGAACAAGGCTAATACGAATGCTTCTAATTAACAGTGTTTCCAGAACACTCTTCTTTCACCATAATCTACCAAGGGGGTTTGAATATCTGACCCACTGCAAGATTTTTCATGAGTGATTTAACTTTTCAGCTCTATTACAGCAAAAACTTTTACTCATCATCAAACACACAGCCTCCAATCAAACTGAACATTTTCTTTATATTTAGTTTACATATATTATCTGTTTTATTTCACAATTCATTTATTTCCTTACCTATTACCGAATTATGGGGATGGGATGAGAAGGATATCATAATTTGTTTAGGAACCAGTAAAAGTATTCCATTTGATAAATCTACATGCTCATTGTAGGACAGGACATTCTTATGTCACAAGGCAGATACAACAAGCAAAATATTGCATAAGACTTTATGAGCACAGTATAAGACTTAAAATCTGTATTATAAAATATATAATTCTTATTTTATTTTATTTTATTTTTTTATTTTACAGAGAGACAGAGGGCAAGAGAGAATTTCTGCATCAGGGCCTCAGTTGTGGAAATTGAATTTAGATGCTGGCACCACCTAGTGGGCATATACAACTTTGCACTTGTCTTACCTTTGTGCATCTGGCTTACCTGGGATCTGGATAGTTGAACATGGGTCCTTAGGCAAGAGCCTTAATAGTTAAGCCATCTCTCCAACCCTATAAAATATATTTCTTTTTTTTTAAATTATATTATTTATTTTTGGAGAGAGACACAGAGAGATACAGAGAGGGAGAGGGAGGAAGATAGAGATGGGCACGCCAGCAGTCTCTCAGCTTCTATGAATGAAATCCAGATGTGTGCGCCCCCTTGTGGTCAAGTGTGGCATTGCACCCTTGTGCCACTACATCTGGCTAAACGTAGGATCTGGAGATTAGAACTGCTGGAGATTGGAACCAGGTTCTTAGGCTTAGCAGGAAGGTGCCTTAACCGCTAAGCCATTTCTCCAGTCTCTCCAGCCCTAAAATATATTTCTTATTTAATATTTCTATTCAATATTGCATAAAGATTACTCTTTTTCTGCCTGCTTTTATTTTGTTTATCTCCTTGCATTTTCTATATTGGTGTTATGCAACCATGTGATTGTTAACCTTTTAGACATTGTTACTGATATAACAATGTTATTATTATAGAAAATGAATGCATATTATTTCTATTTTATCTTGGGAGGATTTGTTGATTCCAATACCATATTTTGAACAAAAAATTGGTCAAGAGCTACCATTGATTTCTTCCCTGTTTTTTTTTTTTTTTTTATTTATTGGTAAGATCTTATTGGCCTAATAATCTGACTTAAGTATATGTAATTTGAAGGAATAGTTTTCAAAATGTTATCTATACTTTTTATATATGTAATTATTTAAAAAAATCTAAATTTAAATTTGTATAAGATACCTATGGCTCAAAACAAGAACCTTTGGAAGAGTAATGGAGCAGAAAACCTGAGGTTGTGCTCTAGCTATCTCAGGTGAGTGCCCACAAGATACAAGTGCACAGGGCACAGAAATGGCATGTCTACGTACACACACACACACACACACACACACACACACACATTACCTCATACCTCAAATAATTTTTAAACCTTACCTGGTACCAAATACACAGCATACAGAAATACCATCAATAGTTTGTTCCAGTAGTTGTGAAATAGATCTCAATTTCATTCTTTATCCATCCCTCAGCTGCTATGTGAGCAGGAAGCTTAATCAATAAAGTAGCAGGAAAAAATGACAAGAAAAAAATTGTCTCTTCAATATAATTTAGTCTAAAATATTTCATGAAAATCATTTCCAAGGAAGACTTTCTACTGTATTGACTAAAGCTTTCTAAATAATTTCTCATATTAGTTTCCTCTAAAAACTCTCCAGAGTTTTAGGCATATCTGACATGCATGCTCTTAAAGATGGTCTGACCATGGCTAGTATTTCCTGCTGAGGCATTCAGTGTATACTATGTAAATGAGAGTATAGACCATATAGGAAAGCTAACAAGAAGCTAATTGCTGGATATGCCGTGCTGTTATATGTGATGGACAATTTCAGTGTCCTCATCTGTCATGCATCCTTCTTTGTTAACTATTCATGTTCATTTAGTTTTAGATAAAAAATTACCAATATGATTTAAAACATTATGGAAGTACACCTGATTTTATATAGGTGCAATTGGTATGCCATTTTTCATGCAGAAAACTGGGAGGGACAACAGGATTGTAAAAATTGGACAAAAATGTGCATGGCGGATTTATAATGCACTATTTAAAGCCTGGAATCCTCTAATGATCTTCAGAGTTTTTTTCTTTACTCATAACTTGCCAATTTTTGTAATATTTTCAGAAGCCCAGCTTAATTATTGCAAAAAAGGTTTGTAGAAATTTTACTAAGAAAGCTTTGATAGATCAGTGATTTTTTTTTTTTTGTGGATCTTGATAGGTTGAAGTAGAAATAGGTACAAACAAGGGCAATAAAATGATGATCCCACAGACTCTGAGGTGACCATACTACAGAGTATCCCCCAAATCTCTTCTGTTTTCTCTCACTGTACTATATCCTTTGCTTATATAGTTGTAATTCACAGACATTTAGTGAGTCTCCCTAAAGAGAACTTTCTCTGCAGTATTATTATTGTGATAGTTTTTAATATAAGGCTTAAATTCTAGTATGAATTTTAATGAACTTTTGCTAGTGTATAAACATTCCTTTCCATTTCACAATGACTTTATTCTCAATAATGTCATATTTTGGTTCTTAGCTTAACCTATGCAAAAATTATCTCAATGCTAAAGTTGGCCATGGAATCTTCTTTCCATCTTGCTATTACACCCTAGTCTAGCCAGTGGAAGTAAGAGGCCACATGAATGGATTTGACCTGATTTGATAATGTAAAATAAAATATGTAACCACTGTCTGGTATGAAGAAGAAAATCCGACAAATTCTAGTTGAGAAACATTCCACAAAATACCCATTGAGTAATATTCACTGCCTCCATAAATAAGGTAGAGAGACATAAATGGATATACTGGACATCCACTAGCCTCCAAATGCATGTATTCACATACATACACCCACAGACATGTACCTACACCACATATGAACATGCATACTTACATGCACACATACCACATGCAAATTAGTACTAAAACAGTTAATAGAAACAAAGTTGTATTCACCTTGTTATGTCATAGAATGTCACACCATTTATGATTTAAATATTCATATATATTTAAAATCTAGCCAAGAAATATATAAGTTGTCTCAGTGTTTACAATATTAAAAATACTTTGTATCTTTCATTAATATTCATTTATTTGGCATAGAAGTCAATTTACCTGTCATCTGGTAAACAATAAGGTTAATATTTTTGAACTTACTTTTTTTTATTAAGCTGAAACTTTGTATGGATATATCAAGTGTAGGTACCATCATTCCTTTTTTTCCCTGGCCCAACTCCACAGAGGGCCAACTTAGTGGTATTACTTGATAACACTTGATTACCTACTTAGTGGTAATACTTGCTGGTATTCACCGTGGAGTTGTAGGTTATGAGTTATGACAACAGCTACCCTAAATGCATACGATTCATATCTTACATTAAAAAAGAAAGTCAAGGCCGGGCATGGTGGTGCACGCCTTTAATCCCAGCACTCGGGAGGCAGAGGTAGGAGGATCACTGAGAGGCCACCCTGACACTACATAGTGAATTCCAGGTCAGCCTGAGGCCTGAGTCAGAGTGAGACCCTACCTCGAAAAACCAAAAAAAAAAAAAAAAAAAAAAAAAAAAAAAAAAGTCAATTCCATAAGATTATAGATTTAAGTGTAAAGCATTCAATAATAAAATTTCCGTTAAAGAATATAACACAATATATTCATGAACTTGAAAAATGAAGAGATTTTTAAAAGAACACAAAACTGTTATAAGACATTGATTAGATATTAAGTAAAATGAAATAATAAATACTTATGAACAAAATATTGCATTAAAATGAAAGCTATGAAACAGAAGTAGATATATGAAGCAATTTTTAAAATTTTTATTTTATTTATTTTTTTGTTTGTTTGTTTTTTTCGAGGTAGGGTCTTACCCTACCCAGGCTGACTTGGAATTCACTATGTAGTCTCAGGGTGGCCTTGAACTCATGGTGATCCTCCTACTTCTGCCTCCCAAGTGCTGGGATGAAAGGGGTGCACCACCATATCCAGCTGCAAATTTTATACACTATATATGTATATGATGGAGATAAACTCTGAGAAACATGTTCAAAGTCTGTCTTCTGTGAACATCATGAGCATGTTGCAAGCAGTGAAAAAACCTGACTAGGCTAACCCAAGGTGAAGAAAGGAACTATTAGTATAATTTGCATATGGCCTCACAATGAACTTTTAAAAATTAATTAATTAGTTTATTTATTTATTTATTTATTTATTTTAAAGGAGATAGAGATGGCTAGAGAATAATGTGTGCTGAAAATGAACTCCAGATGCACACAACAATTTGTGCATCTGGCTTTACATGGGTACTAGGGAATCAACCCTAGGTTGTTAGGCTTTGCAGGCAAGCACCCCAACCACTGAGCCATCTCTCAATTTGTATTTGTGAGAGAGAAAGAACAAGTGTGTTTGTGTGTGTGTGTGTGTGTGTGTGTGTGTGTGTGTGTGTGTGCGTGTGTGTGCGTGTGTGATTAAGAGAAAGAGAATTGCATGCCAGGGCATCTAGCTGCTGCAATCAAACTCCAGAAGCAGGTGCCACCTTGTGCCCATGCGTCACTTTGTGCCCATGAGTCACTTTGTGCCCATGTGTCACCTTGTGTACATGTGTCATCTTGTGTGACTGGCTTACATGGGTTCTGGGGAATCAAGCCTGGATCCTTAGGCTTTGTAGGCAAGTGCTTAACCACTAAGCAATCTCTCCAGCCCCAAACGTTTTTTTTTTTTTTTAATAGAAAAAATATAATCAATAACAAAGATTAAGAAATATAGTGTTTGTTTGATCCAAGAACATGATTGTTTATTTTCATCTCTTAGTGCCATTTAATGTTTTAGACATTTATACATCCTGAAGCATAATAGGTTTGTTGATAGCAGTGCAATGACACTGTGATGGCTTTGATGTCATCAGATGCCAGTAAATGTTAAACACCATTATAAATTTATGGGAATATTCATCTATATCCAGAGCAGTTATATGTGACCAAATTGCAATTATGTACTTAAGGCCTATTTGTTATCAATTAGAATACAAACTTATTCAATTACTTTGCAAAATTACTTGAAATTAGTCAAGGCATTTAAACATATACATATTCTGTAATTTGACCTCCTTCCTTTGATTTAGGAAATAATATGTATATAAATAAGAAAATTATGTACATACATACAAATATTTATTACATATAATGCCACTTATTCCAGGGCATAATTAACCCAAATGTTTAACAGTAGTATAGATAACTCAGCTAGATTATATCAATAATATACTATAATTAGTCACAAGGACGAAAACAAATTTCAAAAATATAATTCAAATCCTCTAGGTAAAAAACTACATATTTTATGACTTAATTTATAGAAATTTCAAAACCAGAAATTTTACACTGAGTTAGGAGCAATCCCACTTGTTCACTTTCATACATACATATTTTGAAGCTTGGATTAAATTTATAATAATGACTTACAAGAGACTGAGAATTATAGAGCAAGGAGTGTAACAAAAACCAAAACAAACTTGTAATAAATTCTAGTGTTGTATAACACAGTAAGACTGTCATAATTCACCATACCTATTATATATTTTATGGGTAACTGGAGAAAGGTGCTTGAAGTCTATAAGCACAAAACAATAGTAATTGTAAGAACAGTAATGTCCATCACTTGACAAATAAACATTTTATGATGTACTGATACATTATAACTCATAAATAAGTAAAATTATTATGTATAAATTAAAATATTTACAAATTATTAAGATCAAAATGTTCACCACACTCATTTGATCATTATACACTGTGTATAGATTTTGAATTACCATACCATGCCACATAAATTTCTAAAATAAAAAAAAAGGAATTGGAATGCAGGTGTGGCTCAGTGCTTGACTAATGTGCATGAGATCCTGGTTTTGAACTTCTGTAACACCCCCCCACACACACACACCAAAGAATATATAATGTCTGAGAAGAAATGACAAGCTTATGATGTCAAGGACACATGAATTATTAGAATATTCTATTTTTGACTTGATGTTGATTGCATGGTTGTGTTTATTTTGTGAAAGTTTATTAACATGCACATTAGATCTTCCTACATTTTCAATATTTACAACAGAATTCAATTAGTTTTAGAAAAGGCAATACTATTTGTTAACATCTTTTAAAGTTATGAAATCAATAGTGACTATTATATTTCAGTAAGGAAAGAGAAAATATGGACAGAACCAGAATTTGACTTCAAAAACAATGGAGTAAAGAGTAGGAAAATATTTATTAATTATACTTAAGTTAGAAGTAATAGTAACTTGGCTGGAGAGATGGCTCAGTGGCTAAAAGTGCTTGCTTGCAAAGAATGATGGCCGGGTTTTGATTGTTCAGTATTCAAGTGGCCCGTGTCTGGAGTTGGTTTACAACATCAAGAGCCTCTGGTGTGCTCATCCATACTCAGTCTCTATCTCACTTTACTTCTCTAAAATAAATGTATAAATATATATTTTATCACCAAAATTATTTATTTTTTATATTATAAATATATATTTATTACATAATAACATATATTATATATTCTATACACACCTGTAAGAAGTCAAAAGAAATACAATGAACAGTTACATGATTTCACTTAAATTTTCCAGTTATTTGTCACCTCTTCTTCTGGTGTTATCAATGGACCTTCTACTATGAACAATTCTACTTCCATAGGCATGTGTGCTAATGGGTATGACAATGAGAAAGTCAAAGGAGATAGACCTCCCTGTTCACCTTCCCATGTTCTCCATCTTTGTAAAATTCCATGTGATGTCACCAAAGCAGAGGTCATATCTATTTGGAAAAGTAATCATTTGATGTTGAAAGGAAAAAGCCAGGCTTTCTTAGCAGTGGCTTCTGAGGAAGCTGCTGTTACTATGGTAAGTTATCACACTCCTGTTACTCCTTATCTTTGAAGGCACCTTGTTTATATTCAGAATTCCAATCACAGAGAACTTAAAACTGACAATCTGCCCAATCAAGCTACAGCCCAAGCTGCATTACAGGCTCAGTGCTGCCCAATCAGGAAATCTGGCCCTTCCTGGAGCTCCTTCTAAGGAAAGCACAGTCCTACCTGGGCAGAGCCCTGCACTCTGAATAATTATTGGAAACCTTTTTTTTATCCTGTTATTCTCGAAGTTCTTCATCAGATATTTTCTAAATTTGGCACAGTCTTGAAGATTTTTACCTTTACAATGAACAATCAATTTCAACTCTTGCTTCAGAAGGTGATCCAGTGAATGCATGTTATGCAAAAATGGCTCTGGATGGCCAGAATATCTATAATGCATGCTGCACTCTGTGTATTGACTTCTCCAAGCTCCCCAGCCTGAATGTGATATATAACAATGACAAAAGCTGATACTTCAGTTGCTTAGACCTTCCTACTGCTGATAGCCAGCCGTCTCTTGAACCTCCTATAGCTGCTGCTTTTGGAGAAACAGGTTTAATTTCTTCACCATATGCAGGGGCTGCTGGATTTGCCCCAGCCATTGGATTTCCTCAAGCTGCAGTCTTTCTGTCTCAGCTCTTCCTGGAGCCTTTGGTCCTCTCACACTCACCTCCTCTGCAGTCACTGGGGGAGTAGGATACCATGGAATTCTGTTCTGCTTGTTACCAGCCTCAGTCTTCATTTTAGCACAGCACTTGGGCTTTTTATCCTATTTGGAGTGTATGTTGATGTGCATCAAGTGAAGATTATGTTTAATAACAAAGAAAATGTGCTGGTTCAGATGGCAGATGTGAATCAAGTTCAACTAGCAATGAAACATCTAAATGGTCAGGGACTTTGAACTTATCCATCCAGAGTTAGCGGCCAATTACTATTACTTCTTTTAAAAAATATTTTTACACTGTCAAAACACCAAGCAGTTTAGCTTCCTCAAGAGGGATAAGAAGACCAAGGTCTGACTAAGGATGTCAGCAATAGTACCTTTCATCTCTTTAAAAAGCCTGGCTCTAAAAACTTTAGAATATCTTTTTCTTTTCATGCAGGGTCTCACTCTACCCCAGGCTGATCTGGAATTCACTTGATTGTCTCAGGGTGGCCTTGAACTCACACCAATCCTCCTACCTCTGCCTCCCAAGTGCTGGGTTTAAAGGTGTGTGCCACCACGCCCAGCTTTCAGCACATCTTCCCACCATCAGCCACTTTACATCTTTCCAACATTCCCCCTTCTGTGATGATGGATAACCTAAAAAAAAAACGTTTCACAGATTCTGGGTGCTCAGTGAAAGCTTTAAATTCTTCCCAAAGATTGCAAAGTGGCACTCATTTAGTTGGTATCTGTAGAAGAAGCGATCCAGGCCCTCATAAAGCTTCATAAACATGATCTTAGAGAAAATCATCTCCTCAGAGTTTCCTTCTCAAAATCTACCATCTGACCTTCTGTGAGTTTTTCTTCTTAAACTGGACCACGCTTTCAGTAAAACCTTCAGGCATAGACTGAAGCAGCTGAGGTCCAACTCTGCCTCTTTCACAAAAATAACATTTGGAGTTTGATATTTAAGATATTCAAAACAAGAGACACTTCTTGTTCCACTTTACTTACCCCTTTCCAGTGTATGATCAAAGGTTTGATTTTCCTTTGTACCATGGTTTCTATGAAAATACTTTCAGAAAAAAAGATCAGGAAAAATATTTTTTCAATAACTGAATTCCCTACATTAGATTTCAAAAGGACAGACATTCTTTTAGTTTGGCTCCAGATAGCCTTACCTGACATTTCTAAACTCCTTTGTTCTTTGAGAAATTTAAACACATGGACTTTTAAAATTACTCAATGTAATTTAAATCACTTAAAACTAAGTTTTTAACTTTATGTTTCAGAAGCTTTCCTGTAAGGTATATGTTCACTTATAAATTACATCAACTATTTACCATCTATTGATAATTATTATACATAACTACATTGAGTTGTATTGGAAACAGATTTATAAACATGAATACTTTCTTTGAATGATTTTTTTTTTCACTGTATGACATTCCTTTAAAAAACAATGCATATCTTGACTTATTTTTTCACTAGCCAATTTACTTGGCATAATGTTTTTTTAAACATTTTTTATTGACAACTTCCTCAATTGTAGACAATACTCCATTGTAATTCCTTCCCTTCCCCACTCTCCCCTTTCAAACTCTACTCTCCATCATATTTCAATATTTCATCCCCCTTTCAATCAGTCTCGCTCTCTTTTTTTTTTTTTTTTTTTTTTTTTTTTTGGTTTTTCGAGGTAGGGTTTCACTCTGGTCCAAGCTCACATGAAATTAACTATGTGGTCCAAGCTCACATGAAACTAACTATGTAGTCTCAGGGTGGCCTCGGACTCATGGCAATACTCCTATCTCTGCCTCCCAAGTGCTGGGATTAAAGGCTTGCGCCTCCACACCTGGCTTAAAATATTTTGTTTTCTTTTTTTGTTTTTCGAGGAAGTGTCTCACTGTAGCTCAAGCTGACCTGGAATTCACTATGTAGTCTCAGGGTGCCCTCGAACTCACAGCAATCCTCCTATCTCTGCCTCCAAAGTGCTGGATTAAAGGAGTGCACTACCACGCCTGGCCAGTCTCCCTTTTATTTTGATTTTTTTTTTTTTTTTTTTTTTTTTTTTTTTTACTTTTGGAGAGAGACACAGAGACAGACAGAGAGAGAAGGAGAGGGAGACAGAGAATGGACGGGCAGGCAGTCTCTCAGCTGCTGTGAACGAAATCCAGATGTGTGCGCCCCCTTGTGGGCAAGTGTGGCATTGCGCCCTTGCGTCACTTTGCATCTGGCTAAACGTGGGACCTGGAGATTGGAACCCCAGTTCTTAAGCTTAGCAGGCAGGCGCCTTAACCGCTAAGCCATCTCTCCAGCCCATCCCTTTTATTTTGATGTCATAATCTTTTCTTCCTGTTATGTTAGTGCTGTGTAGGTAGTGTCAGGCAAGGTGAGGTCATGGATATCCAGTCTATTTTATGTCTGGAAGAGCATGTTGTAAGGAGTCCTATCCTTCCTTTGGCTTACATTCATTCTGCCACCTCTTCAGCAAAGGTCGCTGAGCCTTGGAAGGTGTGATAGAGATGTTTCAGTGTTAAACACTCCTATGTCACTTCTAAGCACTATGGTGCCTTTTGAGTCATCACAAGGTAACTGCTATCTGAAAAGAGAAGTTTCTTTAGCCAAAAGTGGGAGTATCATTCATATACAGGTATGAACATTAAGTGCTTACTGTGCAGTTTGGTGAGCATAGTATATACATTTAGCCAGACACCAGCAGACATTTTACTCCTAGGGCTCCTGAATTCCCCTGTTGTAGGTTTTCAGTATCAGAGATGTATTCTTTCCCACAGAGCCTCCAGTCCAATTAGAGAGTGGATGGTTTCCCCTGTAACAGACATGCCACTATTACACCCTTAGGCTCATTTGGCCTGGCTGGCCAAATTTAAGGCTTGTAGTGTCCACGGTTGAGTGCCTCCACTGGTGATTTCTCTCTCTTCCATTGAACTACATGCAGCATAGCTTTTTCCACCTGGTCTACATGGAGGAGGTTTTCAGCTCAGCTCCAGTGACCTTCAATGTTCTCTCCTTCATCCATTCTACTGGTGAGATTTTCTACAGAGTTTTTTATTTGACTGACTGTTTTTCATTGCTAATATTTCTAACTGTTTTTCTTTATTATTTCTATTTCCTTATTCATATCTTGCATCGAGTTCCTTATTTCATTAAATTGGTTTCCTGTGTCTTTGAGTCCTTTGATTTCTTCTTTGAATTCTTTGATGATATTTATAATCATTCTTTTGAAATCTTTTTCAGGCATTTCTTCTAAATCAGTCTCACTGAAGGTCATTTCTGTTGGATTAATACTTTTTCGTGGATTTATGTTATCTTGATTTTTTGTGTTTCTTGTATTATAATGTAGAGATTTTTGCATCTTGGATTAACTTAATGCTTAGCTTTTCTAATTATCTGAAATATTATTTAGATGTATCAATCAATCTGATGTTATATATCTTCAGGGTAGGAGCTTAAGTTGGTAAGTGTGGCTCTTAAGACTCTCAGAGTAACCACAAAAGTGACCCTAGGTGTTGGGTTTGCCTTCTGTAAGAGTATTCTAGTAGGCTGGGTGGAACAAAGTTCAGGAAAATTCTAAAATTTAAACAATATACACATTCAATGAAAAACAGTACAGGGAATTTATGCAAGAGTAGGTATTATGACAAACAGATCCTCTAATAAAGTCACAGTCCCTAAAGATGTATATTGCCCCACACTCTTAAACTTGTCATCTGAGAGGCTGAGATTTCTGGTCTGTCGAGGGGTCCAAGTTCACTCAGCTTGTGACTGAGTGAGACCTTCCCCTAAAAATGACAGAAGAGGAGACAAAGGCACTATAAATCAGGAAGAAACAAAATACAAGCTCAAAATGTAGCTGATTTAAGAATGGCAAATCTGGCCATCCATCAAATTTAACATATAATTTACTCTGACATGAAAGGTTCAATTAACACTTCTTATGCAAACCTATATACCAGGATTTTTTGGCAGGTACTGACCTGGTATAATCCCAGTTACCTTTTGGGATGGCTTTGGTCTCAGCTATGCTGCATGCACAGTTGGGTCCCCTTTTGCTGTGCTGTGGGCTAAAATAGGCTGTCTCTGTTGGTGGGTCACTGCTCTGATTGCCTGGGCTGGGTGCTGTGTAGGTGAGTTCCCTTTCCCGGGTCTCTGGTACTTGCTGTCACTTGCACTCACAGTGAGGGCAGGGGAGGCTGTGGATGGTAGCTGAGCTTCTCCCACTGGTCCTCGGGATTCTCTTCCTCATGAGATACTCCACTAGTCCCTGCTGTCCTCCCTTTATGTTACTTGAGTTTAAGTGGAGACTAGTGTGAGTGGAAAATCCCCTCAACTGGTTTTCCAGCAGCTCAGGATGAGCATGGTGGCTGTGGTCATGCAGACCTGATGCTGGTGTTGCTGTACATGCTTCTGTGGTCTGTAGACATGCTGGATCTCTCCTACTTCTCTGGTGTGGTTGATAATTTCTTATATCCCTCCATTTTTTAGTGTAAGAGTGTATTTTGCTGTTTTCTTTGAAATTGATTTGTTAATTAATTTATTTATTTTTGCTTTTTCTCCCCTAGACTGCTTTGGCATGGTTCCTACACCACCATCTTAATGAGAAGTCTCTAACTATGTGATTATTTCATTAGGCAAAGTTTCACATGGCACATGTGAGGGGCACCAGGGAGTCCAGAGAATGGTCCAGGGTCCCATGAATCCCATGCTGACTAGTCACAGTTGATTCTTAGAAGAGTTACCAAATGCTCTAAGTAAAAAATAGTCAAAACAACAATAATCATACTTAATATTATCAAAACAAAAATGATTAAACTGTGTTTTAATACAAATGTTATAAGCAGATAAATATATTGGTTGTAATTAGAGGTTTTAATAAATACATCTAAAAATTTTCCCTTTTTCATTGACTCATAGTTCAAACTATGTATGTCTTTCTGTTTAATTCTAACTACCAATACTCTTATGTTTCATTTTACCCCAATTTCATGGCATTATTCTGTACAAATAAGACATGTTTATGCAAATTGTACAGTTAACTCATTATATACTTCTCTGGCCCTCTTTTTTTTTTTTTTTTTTTTTTTTTTTTGGTTGAAGAGGATGTTGTCCAAATATATCTCTTTGTATAAGTGATAATTTTATGATCCAATTATAGTTCCTAAATATAATAACTCTATTGAAATTTATTCAGCCACAGAGACTTATTTTCTGTGAATGCATTTATCAGTGTGATGAATTCAGGTGAATATATTTATAAATATACTAGAGAAAGTATATAACAGATGCATAAGTAATTATTATGTTAAATAATTTACATTTTTCTATACTGACCAAAAATAGCAATTAATTTAAAAAGCATTTGAAGACAATGTAAATGTATCTCTGTTTTCCAGAAACTGTATTTATGGAACATCTACATGTCACAGTTGCTGTAGTCTACAAAAGTCAGCAAAACATACATATCTTTTCTAACAGAACCTAATTTTGGGAGAAGGAAAAACAACTGAAGATAAATGTGGAAGCAAACCACCTCTGCTCTGTTAATGATAAATGTTATCAAGTTAACATGGACGTGGATGACTGCAAAACTTGATATATAAGTAATATAAATAGGTAGGCCCTTCTCTTTCTTTCTAGTAGATGTTTGTCCCATATAAAATTATGGTAGCTAGCTTAATTTCAAAAGCTGGTAAAATTTGGGTGCCAGAGAGAATGCTGACTAGAAATTAAGTGAGTTTATTGTTTCTTCCTTTTACTACCAAAGTATCAAGGACATATGTTAATAATTCCTATCACAGAGTAAGTCATGTTGAGTATATGTGACTAAGAAAAGCCTTAAAATTCAGTGCTGCAGGACCTCAACTTCAGAATGATTAACCAAATGGTATGTGTGACTAAACACTAAATTGCCTTTCATTTTTGTTTTATCAGCTATAACTTAATTTTTTACATAAACCCTAAAAAAGAAAGATAGAAAAGTAAGGGATGATGGATAAAAGAAAGGAAGGAAAGAACTGTATTTTTGATCACAATTATGTAATCCATCATTATATTTGCTTCACTTTAAACTTACCTAAAACTCAGTAATAATCCCAGCCATAACAGGCAACTATTGCTTGTACTTTGTGATAAGATGGGCACATATGTGTGATGATTTAGGAAAAAAGAACAGAGCAGTAAGGACATGCACATGAGAAGGAACCTAATGCAGATGACACAGAAGGCTTCCATGTATTTTACTTTAAGTGCTATGGAGAGAGTATGGAAAATTTTTACCAAGAGAATAACCTGAATTAACTTTCACATAAAATTACAATATTAGCTATCTATTTAAAAATATACCATGGGGATAAAAGTGAAAGTCAGGAGTCCAGGCAGGAAAGAAAGGCATTTTTTACTACTTATGGAGAGAATATGGAGAACAAGTTATATTCTAGAAGGAAGTGACAGGACTCACTAATGAAAAAATGTTGGAATGAAAGAAATTAAGATAATTTTGGATTCTGAGATTTAAGGATTTAGTGACAGAACAGAGAATGGTCTCATTTATTGAAATGAAGAAGATCTTGGACGATCACATAGATAAGGAGGATAACAGGAGCAATTGCACTAACAAAAGCTTATAATTATGTGTGGGAGGATGTTGAATGTCAGACTACTACATCTTCTTCTGTGTCTAGAATTAAGAATATGGGGAGTCCTGAAGAAATAGTTCAGGAGTTTTCATGACATAGATGTCATTTAACATTTATGAGGCTGAAGATCACAAATGATAACAAATTGTAAATAAAGAAGCAGGTCAAGATTCAAACTCTGAACAAAAAGGCTATAAGAGAATGTTAGTATGAAGCAAGGCTTCTCATTGTGAGATATGGGTTTTGTGTTGCAAGACGAAAACTGTAAAAGCGGAGCTCAGAAAACATGCTAAGCTACTGTAGCCTCTCCTTTGACTTAGCCAAAGCCATTCCCATGGAGCAGGGCAGTGGAGTCTACCCAAGGTAGATGGATAAGATTACAGGTCCTCTGTAAATGCACTAGATGTCTTTTCTAGAATGTTAATCCAAAAAGATAGGGGAGAAGGGTAATAAATGCCATGATAAAGACATACATATACATACATACACAAATATATCCACTGATATGTACATGAATATATACAAACATATACATATATCCTGTAATTATGTATACATACATATTCATATATAATGTACATATATAATGCATATATGTATGAATATATGATGTTTATTCTAAGTCATTTCACTAGCATAAAAACAAAAATTCTTTCTTTAAAAATTAATCAAAACAGCCAGGTGAGGTGGCGCATGCCTTTAATCCTAGCACTCTGGAGGCAGAGGTAAGAGGATTGCAGTTAGTTCAAGGCAACCTTGAGACTACATAGTGAATTCCAGGTCAGCCTGAGCTACAGTGTTTCCCTACCTAGGAAAAAAAATGAATCAAAACAAATATATGTATGTATATATATATATATATATATATATATATATATATATATATATATGTATATGTAACATACATATATATGTATAATATATATAATTTAGACATTTATTATATAATTATAGATAAATACAAAGTATATAAATGTATAACTTATATATCCATTATATAATCTATCTACCTATATTTTTGTAATATATATTATGTATGTATATGTGTATATAATATGTATAATGTTTATATATATATATATATTATATGTATTCCTATCATATATATATGATAGGAATATTCTAGGTTTTTAGGGTTACTTTTTTGTTTGTTTTGGATCCTTTTTAAAAAAGATTTTTCTTTTTTTTTTTTTTATTTTTACTTATTTGAGAGCAACAGATAGGCAGAGAGAGAAAGAGGCAGAGAGAGAGAGAGAATGGGCACACCAGGACCTCCAGCCACTGCAAAGTCCAGATGGATGTGCCATCTGGTGCATCTGGCTTAAGTGTTTACTGGGGAATTGGGCCTTGAACCGGGGTCCTTAAGTTTCACAGGCAAGTACTTAACTGCTAAGCCATCTCTCCAGCCCCCTCTGGTTTGTTTGTCTGTTTTATTTTATTACTAATGGAAATGACTCAGAAAAAATAGGAGAATGTTAGGATCCTGGGTGCTATACAAAGTGGAGAGTGAATGAGGATTGGAGATAAACCTGTCTGTGATGGGTACAGGAAACAGCTCCATTTTAAATAGCCTGAATGCAGTAATATTAGAAGATGTGGGAACTCACAGCTGAGAACATGAGAAAGGTGAAGTCTCACTTGTACTTTCACAATGAGTAATGAGGCAGGTTTCCCTGGAGGAGCACATGATTGTATTATTAGGTATCTAGGAAGAAAAAGAAGCTAATTTTTTTTTTTTATTTAGGAAAGATAAATCTCCACAAAAATAGATCAGAGTAACAAGATGGTGCTATTTTTAATTATTTGATCATTTCATATTTCATATTATTTCCAGTAGTTATTAGAAGCATACTTGATATCTGGAATCAACGGAAATGGAATGAAAACTTTAACATATATCTATGAGTTACTTTTCCATAGCTGTGATTACCTGACAGAAACCTCCTACAGTTTCTTTTGGCTGTGGATTCAGTCTATTCTGGTGAAGGTATGGTGACTGGAATCGCTCAGTTAGAAGAAGCCAGTGTTTACTGGAATGGCTTCTTTGCATTGGAGAATCAAGGAAGGGGAAATGCAGGTCCAGGTCCTTCAAATGTCCACTTCTATTTCTCTGTTCTGTTCTTCAAGGCCCCACCTCCTAATGGTTTCACAGCTTTCAATATCGTACCACAAGCCAGGAATCAAGTACTCCAAACATTAGCATGTAATGGACATTTCTAGCTGAAACCAAAATAATGACTAACCTTACAATTTTAAGAGATTTTCTTCTCAAATATGATTACAAAGACAAGGAATGGATGTGTCTAAAAGAGTTATGTTTAAAGAAATTTATTCACATACTCTAAAATAATTACAGTACTGTTTTTCATTTTTATTATGTATATGTGTATTATCAGATCTGTGTACACATAGATACATACCATGGCATGTGTATGGAGGTCTGAGGAGAATCTCAGGGTATTGATCCTATACTTTTCCCTTCTTTTTGGGACAGAGTTCCATTGTTTTGCTGCTGCATGTACCAGCTTAAAGCATGCAAACTGCTGGATTCTCTTGGCTCTGCCTCTCATTACCATTGAAGTATATACCACCTTTCATCTGGCTTAATGTAGGTGCTAGAGGATCAAACTCACATTGTCAGGCTTGTGTGCAAGTGTTTTTAATGACTGAACTATATCCACAGAACTGACAACTGGTTTTTAATGCAACAATTCCTAATATAATCTTGTGATTTCCTTGCTAGATAAACATAAGCATTGAACACATGAATATCATTCCTAAGCCATGTCTACCACTACAAGTACAAAAAACTTTGGGCAGACATACACTCCCTTGAAACTGGTTTAATTTAAGGTAATTTTATGTTGGTATATCTTTAAATTTTTCTCCTTTTCATTTTTTCAATCCCTGTAACCTGACATACTTTTTTATTTTATTTTGGAGAGAGACACAGAGAGAGAGAGAGAGAAAGAGAGGAAGACAGATAGAGATGGGCTGGCCAGCAGCCTCTCACCTGCTGCCAACAAAATCCAGATGCGTGCGCGCCCTTGTGGTCAAGTGCAGCATTGTGCCCTTGCATCACTTTGCATCTGGCTAAACGTGGGACCTGGAGATTGGAACTCGAGTTCTTAGGCTTAGGAGGCAGGCGCCTTAACCGCTAAGCCATCTTTCCAGCCCCTGATATACTTTTTAAAGCATGATTGCTTACAATAATATTAATCTTACAGCTACTTATGCAACAGAAAATTGGTAATAAACTAAATGAAGAAAACATACCTAGTAAAGAGAATGATGGAGGTATATAATTTTTTTTAATTTTTTTTGTTTATTTTTATTTATTTATTTGAGAGTGACAGACTGAGAGAGAAAGAGGCAGATAGAGAGAGAGGAAATGGGCATGCCAGGGCCTCCAGCCACTGCAAGCGAACTCCAGATGTGTGTGGCCCCCTTGTGCATCTGGCTTATGTGGGTCCTGGGGAATTGAGCCTCGAACCTGGGTCCTTAGGCTTCATAGGCAAGCGTTTAACCGCTAAGCCATCTCTCCAGCCCAGAGATATATAATTTTATGTAGGCATTGAAGCATGACAGTGTTTATGAATAAATTCAGTAACACTTGGAAATATTTTTTATAAAATGTTAGGTAAGGAAAGCATGACACAAATTGCATATGAAAACTTTTA
Organism: Orientallactaga sibirica; assembly: GCA_036365145.1. Lineage (NCBI taxonomy): Eukaryota > Metazoa > Chordata > Mammalia > Rodentia > Dipodidae > Orientallactaga > Orientallactaga sibirica. The sequence continues at coordinate 9,337,798 of JAEOAD010000017.1, read as the reverse complement.
AACAGCTTGTACCTTTTTCATGACATTTTTAAAGATAGATTATCAAATTCTAGATTATTCTGTTACAAAATATACATCTAATTTGCAAAATTAATGAAAATAGAAAGTTACTACAGAAAAGAAAACCAAACATTATTAAGTTTATACTTCAAAAATCTTCAAAAGTGTGTTGTACACAATTGTTATTATGGGCCCAATTTTTTCTCTAAGCATTTTCAAAACAACTTTTCCCTACTGAAATGTCTAAGATGATCTATAGGGTGGAGAAGGAGAAAGCAGCAGCTGAGGGAAGCCCCACTATTCCTGACATCAATGCCCTGTAAGACTCCACTCCGCTCTCCTGGGTTCCTTGGCAATGTGGGACAATAGAAGCTCTCTTCATAAGGAAGAGGGATAAGGTAGGCACTGAAATAGCCTTCCAGAAATACAATTGTCATGAACATATAATAAATATGGTAAAGAGGGCTGGAGTTAGAATCCACTGTAAAGCACTTGCCTTGCATGCGTGACACCCTAGATTTCATGCCCACTATTCTTTGTGTAATGCAAAGATCCTGACTCACTTATTTTCTCTACAGTAAGAGCCTGTTGCAGCATCAGCTCCTGCTGCTGCTGTGAATGGTGCTGATTAATTTGCTGACCTTATCATAATTTCAATAAGTAAAAGACATTAATAGGTTTCCCTAGAATCCTGTTGTCTATGGTAGTACACACATATTGTTACGCAAACTCTGTGACCAAACATATGTTGGTTAGCATTTTAATATATTGGTAAATGATACTAAAATTGGTGTTTACTTATATTAACTTCATTTTATCTGGGATAGTAGATTTGGAATCTTTATATCACTTCACAATGAGGGTTGTTGTGAAGGAAAATGGGATGATTTATAATACAGCCTGCATCCATGCTAAGAGCTCAAAATCCGTACTTTGTCCACATTCCTAGCTAGCCCTCATCTCACCCAGCATGATGAGTTTTTTGCCAGTGGCACTGCACAAGGAGAAACCTTTGTTTTTTTTTTGTTTTTTTTTTAATATTTTATTATTTATTTATTTGAAGAAAGTCAGCCAAAGGTTATTTGCTGCCCTGCAAAACGAACTCCAGATGCATGTGCCCCTTGTCTCTGGCTGAAGAATCTCGAACCGTGCCTTAGGCTTCAGTTTAACCGCTGCCCATCTCTCCAGCCCTACCTTTGTTGTTTTGCTGAATGTCTGATAAGAAAGTCAGAAAGTTTATTTGCTGCCCTGCGTAGTCTATGAAGCTATGTGCCTTAGACTAGATGTCCCACAGACTTCAGATGCTGATTCTATTTTAAACTGTCAACAGTGTAATATAATCACTGAAATATAATATAAGAATGGTACTTATAGTCTGCTTCTTGAAGGCAAAAGTGCAAATAATGAAACCTTATTTCCTAATTTAAGAATATATATTTGAAGCATGGCTAGCTTCAAATAACTTCTTACTATTTTTGTGCTGGGCATTTAGATGCATATTCTCTGAGTTAATGATAGATGCACAAAATATTTCAAGGCTTTCAGCTGTCAGAACAGAGAATCTATCAAAATAAACAAATACATCAGGGGGAGAATTCTAACATAAGACTAAGGAGTAAATAATCTGGAATTGATTTATATGTATGAAAATGTAAAACTTGAATCAATTACTTTTACTTTCTATTTATACTAATAAAAGGCAACGGTTCCATATGATAGCTGTTCAAATGTTTCCACTTTGACTGACAGGCAAAATGATTAGAGCTTCTCCCCTATGACTGATGACTGGTGGATCAGATAATCTTGAACCAAAACTTGGCATCAAGGTGCTATCCAGATTGAGCAAATTTATCAGGCTAATTTGTATAATATAACAGTTAATCCATGAAACATTTCTGAATGCATCGATAACCAGTATACAAAGCCCTTCTCTTCAGTTCGCATATGCCAGACATTATGTCTTACTAAGGTTTCCGCAAATAAGAAGGAAAGGAAGCCAAATTGATATAGCTGATGAGGTAGGGATTGTGGTCATTTCCCTGAGAGATTTAGCTTTTCCTGTTCAGTGTGAATCAGGATGAGAGTTTTATATTATGGTATAAATTACTGGCCATAGACATGATTCATTAAGTAGGATTTGAAATGATATGTATTACAAATGTTTCCATCTCCCATTGGTCTTGCAGTTGAGAGTATGGGGCACACAACTGGAGACATTTCTGTCTGCATTGGCCCCACCTACTTGTCTTAGTGGGTTACTTTACTGAACATTCATTTTTGAAATTTAATTTAAAATTATATAATACACACATGTCATTTAAATATTTTTTCTCTTAAAGGTTTAAGAGTTTCTCTTCAACACTATAAAAATAAATAAATATTTTTTCAGCCAAGTTATTTTCTGATATATTTCACTTATAGAACCAAAACAGTGAGACTTGGTAATCATTGCAAGTGTGCTTTCTGTAGGTCCATTTCTTTTACATTGTTTCTGAGCTAATTACACCCAAACTGAGCACAGTCCTGACATTTATGCTTTATGCAACATGGAACCATTATCTGCTCTTTTTACCTTAAAAACATTAAAAGTTCTAAATTTTACTTTCTTTCCACATTACAAAATGTTCTTCATTGCTATAAGTTCTAAAATGACTAACATATTTTAAATGGCCCCTTAAAATTCAGTATTAAAAAGAATAAACAGATGTTTATTCTATCCAGACACTCCATCTGCTTCTTCTTAACATCTCATTTCCATCTTCCAGGAATGACTCAAATATCACTAGAACACAAGAAATGTGTTTTTTCAAGACTACTGCAAAATGAAGGAAGAAAATATTACTTACACAAAAGGTTGTACACATAAATGCATACATTTTCTTCATACTTTGCTTTCTCCTTTACATTTTGTAGATCTATTTAGAAAGATTCAGAGTAAAATCTGTTGATAACCTTTTTTTAATTTTTTAAAAATATTTTATTTTTATTTATTTATTTATTAGAGACAGATAGAGGGGGAGAGAGAGAGAGAGAGAGAGAGTGAGAATGGGCTCACCAGGGCCTCTAGCCACTGCAAACAAACTCCAGACGCATGTGCCACCATGTGCATCTGGCTTACGTGGGACCTGGGTCCTCAGGCTTCGCAGGCATGTGACTTAACCACTAAGCCATCTCTCCAACCCTGTTGATATATAATATTTTTGAAATATAATATTATATTTTAGAAATTCACTATTAAAATTTATTTTCTATTTTATCTTGATGGTCACAAAACTTGTACTTTATCTTTACTAAAAATTATTATGACACTAAAGACTAAACACTGGAAATCTTAAGTAGTGCATGCTCTTCAATATTGTTACTAAAAATAACTTGATCTTCTTAATTTTACATGACATTAAGTCTTCATCCACAGTGGAAAACCTGCTGAATGTGCTGAGCTTGGGTTGCATTGTTCTATTTGTACTAAGAAATTTAACTGCATTCATTTTCACATATGCTTAACTCATTATCATTCTTAATGAATCCACAAAGGCCTGTGTAAAGGTGGATTTGCCAAGGAATAATGAGCCTTGTTTTGCAATTATAGGACCCACTCCATTAAAGAAAATGCTCATTAGCAACGTTTATGCTACTACCTTGAGTAAATCATTTTGTATCATTGTTTCATTTTGGAACAAATGATGTATAAAGAATTCCAATAATGTATCAATGTAAGGACATCAGTTGCAGCAAATATACACTCTAGAGCATTATGGGAAATTTCCACATTTTCTACTCAATATTTTATGTAGCTAAAATAAAATCTTTATAAAAATTCTATACCAGTCATGGTAGTGCACATCATTAATCCCAGCACTCAGGAGGCAGAGCTAGGACGATTGCCATGAGTTTGATGCCACCCTGAGACTACATAGTGAATTCCAGGTCATCCTGGGGTAGAGTGAGACCATACATTTAAAAACAAAACAAAAACACATTCCGGGCTGGAGAGATGCCTACAAAGCCAAAGGATAACAGTTCAACTCTCCAGGACCCACGTAAGCCAAATGCATAAGGGGGTGCATGCATCTGGAGTTCATTTGCAGTGGCTGGAGGCTTTGGTGTGCCCATTCTTTCTCTATCTCCCCCTCTTTCTCTTAAATAAATAAATAAATAAGTAAATAAAATAAAATATATTTAAAAACACAATTCCGGGAAAATATTGATATATTATCATTTAAGCTATCACAACTGCTCACAATGAATTTTGATGATATACTTTCATATGAAATGGAAGAAGGGAGAAATGTTCCTCATTTGAAACCATGATGTGATTAATTAGCCACTGTCACAGAAACCAAGAAAAATTGGGCACAAGCATCTTTTGAAAGGAGGTGAATGGAGTTGGTGTTCATTAACTGATTCAAAAGTTTGGTATGAAAAGCTCTTTTTGTAAAATGTGCCTTAAACATACTAGGCTCAGAAAGACAAATGCTTCATGTTCTCTCTTATATGTGGATCCCAGATTTTCATATATATATATATATATATATATATATATATATATATATATATATGAATGTGAGCATAAGTCATGAAACTAGAAACAAAAAAGAGGTTATAAGAAAGGGACATGAACTGGAGAGAATTCCTAATTGTTAAGGCACTTGCTGGTAAAGAGAAAGGACTAAGGTTTGGTTTCCCAGGACCCACGTAAAGCCAGATGCACAAGGTGGCACGTGTCTGGAGTTTGTTTTCAATGGCCAGAGGCCCTGGAGTGCCAATTCTCTCTCTCTCTCTCTCTCTCTCTGTCTGTCTCTCTCTCTCTCTCTGCCTTGTTCTCTTAAATAAATAAATAAATAAATAAATAAATAAATAAATAAATAACAAATAAAATGTTTAAAAACTGGACAAGAAAAACACATATGACATGATAATAGTAGAATACTGGGTGCAGAAAGATGCAAGTTATGGGAGTCGGAGAGGGAAATAAGGAGGGACAGGTACAGTGGAAAGGGATCAACCAAAACACAATATATGGAGACTTCCCTAAGGAATCCTGTGACTTTGTATGCTAATTAAAAAATAATAATAATGGTAGAAAAAAAAAGAAAAACATGAGCCTTATTGACACTAGAATTGATAGACTTTTAGACATACTTTATATAGTGTGCTTATTTTTATGGAGTTTAGAGAATATATTTGAAACATTATAAAGAGTAATATATTGTCTAAGGCTTGACATTCTCTGTGTGTGTGTGTGCATATAAATGTGCATGTGTGTAAACATGCGTATTAGCACCAAAGGGCAACCTTATGGTGTTGTTCCTTGGGCACATTCCACCTCAGTGTCTAGAACTTGGAAAATCACAATATAGTCGCTATCCAGTGGACCTCAGTGATCTACCTCCCTATGGCTTGGATTCCGTCTTTGCTTGAGAATGTTTTCCAATTATTTTATAAAACAACAGACTTATTTTTCATGTTACTTTTTTCTAAACTAAACCTCACAGAGCCCTTAGGAAATGGAGATGACTTATGTCATGCTTTACTGCTGAGCAAAAAGAATGGACAGGATTATGTACTTTGCCCACATTCCCTAGGCAGGATTTCTAAAGAGCATGATCTTAACCACCAAGCAATAGAATCTTCTCAAAAAAAAAAAAAAAAAAAAAAAAAAAATAAAAACTTAAACTAAAGCAGAGATAATATTAAATTAGAGAGACTTTATTTTTATATTTTCTTTTTTTTTGGGGGGGAAGACACAGAGAGAGACAGAGAGAGAGGGAGAGGAAGACAGATAGAGATGGGCATGCCAGCAGCCTCTCAGCTGCTGGAAACAAAATCCAGATGCATACGCCCCCTTGTGGTCAAGTGCAGTATCGCGCCCCTTTGCATCTGGCTAAATGTGGGACCTGGAGATTGGAACCAGCGTTCTTAGGCTTAGGAGGCAGGCGCCTTAACCGCTAAGCCATCTCTCCAGCCTGAGACTTTATTTTTATAAGGGAAAAAGTTCTGGATGTTTTTAGTGAAAATTAAATCTGTATCTGGCACTAGATCAGGAATGTATGTCAATCTACTACCTTACTTTAGAATAGGTAACACAACACTTATAACCCAGCACTATTATTTATTTCTTTACTCTCTAACCCTTAAAACCTAGATTAGATAAAACAAGAGGTGCTTAAACCTAAAATAATTAAGGTAACAGAAATAAATAAAGACTTATGCTCATCTACTACAAGAACAAACTGTGAGAACAAACTATAGGAATGAATTGTGGGAAAGAACTCAGAATATTTGTTATGCATCTTAGAAATAGTTTTTGTGATTCTATTGCTGTGAGATGCTAACTTGTTTATTTCTAACTTGCTCTAAATTTAATCTTATAATTGTGTAATCCACCTGCTTAAAGCAATATGACCAAGTTGCCTCTGCCTTGGGCTACCTTTGGCTTGAACAGTACAAATGACAAGCAATGTTTAGAAAGGCAGGCTGCTCTGAAGATATGCTCAGTGCTTCCCTTAGAGGGCTGGTTGGATTCTTGACTCAGAACAAATATGCATATGTAAGATGTGCTTATCACAGTGCTGAAGAAAACAAGGTCAGATCTGTTGAAGACAATAGATGGGCTTAATCTGATTGCTCTTGTGATCAGACTGCATGTGTGTTCTGGATCAAGGTCCAGCATGTCACACTCCTAAACCCCTTCCTTTAACAAAAGTTGAAGAATTATTCAAGGTCAAAAGTTCCTCACCCTTTGCTCATATAATGTACTACTTGTCCCTGAATTACTGGGTCTTCCTTGATCAATAAAAATGTCAATGAGGCTGGGATGGCTCACACCTTTAATCCCAGCACTCGGGAGGCAGAGGCAGGTAGATCGCTATGAGTCTGAGGCCACCCTGAGACTACATAGTGAAATCCAGGTCAGCCTGGGCTAGAGCAAGACCTTACCTCAAAAAAGAAACGACAACAACAACAAAAATGTGTCAGTGAGTACCTGTACGCAGAGAAGATGGGAAGCTAGAGTGACAGACACAGTCACATCAGAGCAGTGGTGAGAGCAAGTGCAGTAGAGTTAAAGGAAACTTCTTTTCACATCCCTTCTTCCTCGGGCTACTACTAGAGGCAGCTAGCCCAGGAGTTAGCTCTCCCACCTCTCAGGCTCTGCCCTTAGAAACAGTTTTCCTTCTTCTGGATAGGAACATTCCAGAGGTTATAGTCTTCTAAATTCAGGGATGTATCCTCCAAATAGGGAAAAAAATGTAAAATTATGAATTGTCTTGGCTACCTTATATTTTCAGTCAAAATAATTTAACAGGGACTCAATACACATCTATATCCAGTCTGAACAGATGAAGAAATATGACAATGCTATAAAACAACAAATTTCAAGACAGTCATGATCACACAATGAATGGCAGGATTTTCTCCCATGGGAGCAAAGCAATATGAGACCTGCCCCCCACTGGAGCTCACTACCTTGAAAAAGTTCCTAGTCTGAAGCATAAGTAGGAACACATGACACAGAACCACACACAGCCCTAGATTGAAGGAGATGAAGCTGCAAATTGTGAGGAAAATGGAATATGAAGGAAAGAGTACAGAAACAGAGATAGATAGATAGATATTCTGTAGAATTCGATTGGCTTTATTAAGTACTGAGCATAACACTGAAAGAGAAAGGTAAAAAGGAACAAATATCAGTTGAAAGAAATGTGAAAAACAGCAATAATAATGTAAAAATAATCTCTGAAGACTATCACCATATAAATAATCATATAAAATATGGGAATTGCCTCAACCCTTCAAGTAAAAATATTAAATTTACCAAACTGAGTCAAAAACAATACTCTACATACCTTATAAAACATCATATAATATAAAGACACCTACTGGCTAAGGTTATAGTTGTGAGGAAAATATATCATAATAATAATATAAGAAATCTAAACAGAATATCAGTGTTTAGTAGACAAAAAAACATATTGCGAGGGATTAAAATGTAATTGTATAGTGATAAGGGCTAGTTTTAAAAGGGGACTTAGCCATTCTTAATGTGCATGAATCTAATACCAGCATTTTAAAGTACATAAAGAAAAAAGTGACAGTACTGCAAAAAACAGGGAAATTGGCAGCTAACCAATTAGCCAATATAGCCAAATGTTTTTGGCATTGTTATCTAAATAAGCAATAGGTAGTACACTTCCAAGGACACAAAAATGTTGGCTTCGTTATCAAGTAGCATGATTTATTTAATATTTTATAATACTTGATTCACCAAGCAGTTAAATACACATTATTTTCAAATATACCAAAATCAATTTTAAGGGCAAACCATATTCTGAAGTTAGTGTGGTACTAAAATGTTGTATATAAAAGAAGAAAGAAAATAGAACAGAATTTTGAACTGAATGAAAATTAGTCCTATTTATCAAACTTTATATTATTGTTATTGAAGTACAGTCTGGGAAAATGAGAATGTAAATAGTTTACTGTGAAAAAGAAAGAAATTTTTATAATTCCACTGAAATGTAACTTTAATGTTGCTTGCATGTATTAATAAAAATAAAAGCTAGTCTAAAGTGCTGTGAAGAAAATAATTTGTTGTCAGTCAGAGAAAGGTAAAGGACTCACAAAGACCTCTAAGAATGAGAAACCTTTGCTTAGTATTAGGTACACCTTACACTGACACTTTCAGGAGTACTTACTGCAAGCCTTGCCAAAGAGCATACTACCAATATGTAAAGTGTATTGTATATTAATTTTACCTCATAAAGTCAATGAAAAATGCCACAGGAAAATCCAAAAATGATAGAGGTGTATGCATGTTATTAAGATATCTCTGATTAACATAAATATAACTTTACACACATTCACATTGATCTTTACTAAAGAACCCTACTTGGGCCTTTAGACCCTTTGACTTATTCTGTCAAAAATTTATATAACAGAATGTTATAGACTGCACAGCTGATAAACATCAGGAATTTATTTTTTTACAATTCGGAAAGCTAGGAAACCTAAAGTCCAGACCAGTGGGGTTTGGTTATAGTTTCCTTGTGCGCAAACATCTTTTCACTATAATTTCAAATGGCTAGCATAGCAAGGAATCTCTCTGGGGTCTTTCTTATGAAGATAATATATTCTGGAATATATTAATTTACATTTCTTAAATTGTACCTAGATTATCAAATTTCCATTTCTCTTAACTTTCAACCCATTCTTTCCTTGCATGACTTCCCTTTTTTGGATGTTCACATGAAGAAAATCAGGCAGTATTCATCCTTCTGTGTCTATTTTATTTTTCCTCAGTGAAAAGCCCTCAAGACATGCTGTCACATAGTATAAGATTTTCTTCCTTTTTAATAACATTCCATTGTACACAACCCTGAAATTTCTTTATCCATGCATTATCGGACACTTAGATTTTTTTTCACATCTGCTTAGATAAGCAGCACTGAGATGGACAGAGTTGGTACTATTTATTTGTGATGTTGACTGAAATTTCTGTAGGTAATTATCAAAATGGTGGTACAGAGATTGACAAGTTATATAGTATTTACAATTATAAATAATTTTCATAGTTTCCCATAATGTCTGCACCACATATCGACATCACCAACACTGTACAGGATTCTAATTTATATACAATCTACCCAGCCTTCTTGTTTTTAAATTTTTAAATATTTCATTTGTTTATTGAGACAAAGAAAAATAAGGGGGAGGGGGGCAGAGAATGGGTACATCACTGCTTCCAGCTGCTTAAAAGAACTCCAGATTCATGTGACACCTTGTGCATCTGGCCTAAGTGGGACCTGGAAAATCGAACCTGGGTCCTTTGGCTTTGCAGGCAAGTGCCTTAACCAGCCATTTTTTTTTTTTTTAATCTGAATCATCCAACATATATGAAGTGGTATCACATTAACATTGAGTTTTCCTAATAATATGTAAAATAGATAATCATTTAAGACACTTGTATTCAAATTACCTTTCTTTGCAGAAATGTGTTTTAAAGAATTTGATCTATTTTAATTTTGCTGTTGTTTTTATACTATTGAGTTTTAGAGGTTATTTACATATTTTTTATCATATTTTATTTGAAAAGCATTTTTACATATCACCTTATTTGTGTACTCTTGCTTTTGTTCTTATAACTAAGAAATTATTTACAAGACCAATACCACAAAGCTCTATCTTAACAAATGAGAAAATAGTTACAGTTATTCCACTTAAGTTTTTGTTTCATTTTGAGTTTATTTTCTATATGCTGTAAGATATGAATATAATCCAATAGTACCCTATATGGATATCTTGTGTTCCCCACAACCCTTATTGAAAACTGTACTCTTTACCATTGGATATTCTTGGTAACATGGTCAAAAATAAATTCACTGCACATGTAAAGGTTTATATCTGCACTCTAACGTTTTCTATTGACACATAGACTTGTTATTAGATCATTATCATAAATTTATCATAACCTTAACTTTGTAATATATTTTTAATTCAGGGAGTATTGTGTCTTTCTCCTATTATATTTTTATAAAACATGATTTGGCTTTGTGACCCTTTGTAGTTCCAGACATCTTGGGGATTACTTTAAAAAAAAAAAAGTTACTGCAATTTGAGTAGGGATTTTACTTGACCACATGGAGGGGAGCCATCATTCCTTGCCTTTGTCCTGGGACTTTCTTAACACTCCACTTTTACAACTCCCCAGTACACTATATAAATCCTAGAATTTTGAGTCTCATATAAATTTCACTTAGAGTAAATGATACCTAAATCACTGTATAGAAAGTAAAACAATAAAGTTAAAAATAAATATTTAACAACATTTCAGCATGAGCTGTCAGTATTTCTTAATATTTTTCTTTGGAAGTCTAGGGATTTTTATTGTACCAATACACTTTAGTTACTGCACTCTTAAATAAAATGCATCTCTCAGGTGACAAAAATATCACAAGCTTGCTTATACCTTTCAAAATGAAACAATGTCTGGCCCATGAGTACTTAATAATGGTTTAATGAATCCTTACATCTGCCTTACTGCTTTTTTGTTTATTTTCCATGACCAAAGGATATTATGAACTCATACACTTCTGTTCTTCTAGACTTATGAAATAATTTGACCTCAGGTTTTTGCACATGGAATGGTCTGGCTCAGTCTCTTTGCAAGAATGATTCCCTCTTTTGTCTCACCCTAGTCATTCAGCTATTCTTTTAAGACATATTTAGGGACATGCTCATCAACTGTTATGGAAATTGTTATATAATAAATTCCATGGGGAAGAATTAGGCTTAAATTTGTATATTAATTATATGCTTTCTGATATCTTAATCTATATAAATATATTTCCTGTCTAAAAATGCAGCCATTTTTATACGTCTTGGCCTTTCTTGGGTTGAAATGGTAATGATCTAATATCTTTAAAGTGTTCACTTCACAGATCATGTTAGAAACATTTTAATTTCAGGCAAGTTTTCTTCTCCAATCTGATATAATTTTATACTTATGCATAGCCTTGCATTTCTCAAAGAATTTCCTGATAAAATATGGAAATTATTTTATTCATAGGCAGAAAGAAATTTATTATAAGCATACTTCACTGCCAAAAATCAAACAAAACATTTATGAAGATATTTTCAATAAAATGTCTGTCTTGTTATCCTTCCTTTACTTATACCATAGCTGATGATAACTATTTAATTTAGACAACTGATTTTAAAGCAATAATTGTTTGATAACTTTAACTCTAAATTTAAATAGAAAACAATGAAAAGTTTCCACTACTTACTGTATATGTCTATATTACTGATCTGAAATATCAGAACAAGAAATGTGTTGGATTTGGAAAAGTTTTATTTTGTTTAAAAATATTTTATTTAATTATTTGAGAGAGAGAGAGGGAGAGAGGGAGAATAGGTCTGCTAGGTCTTGCAGCCACTACAGACAAACTCCAGATTTGCACGCCACCATTTGCATCTGGCTTATGTTGGTCCCGGGGAATTGAATCAAGGTCTTTGGCATTGCAGGCCACTGCAACTAAGCCATCTCTCCAGCCTGGAATGCTTTTCTTAATGTTGAAATATTTGCATATATATTTAATTAGATGACTTAGAAACAGTAAGACTAAAAATTAATTATCGAGCATAAGCAAGTTATATGCATAATTCAAGTGAGTGTTACACTACATTTTCCACTTGGCATCATTTCAGTGTTCAAATAATTTTAGGCTTTGGAGCACTTCAGATTACAGCTTTTAGATTAGAGATTCAAAACTGATAAGATATGAAAGTGCAAGTGGAGTCTTGAGAGTCTCCTGATTTACTGGATAATTTTATGTGGAACTACATGCTGCTCTGTTGCTTATCAAATACAAATGAGGCAATAATATACTTACTATCAGAGTTTGAAAAGTAAATGTGATTTCCTTACTTTATAGTGACTTCAAGTTATTAAAATTATTTGAATAATCAAATTATAATGATAGGGCAGGGGAGATGATTCAGCGAGTAAATTCCTTACCAAACAGCATTGAAGGAAGACCTGAATTCAGGTCCCTAGCACTCACATAATATGCTAGGTGTGGGCCTGAATTCCCAGTATTGGAAAGGTAGAGACAAAAGATTCCCTAGTACATGCTGGCTAGGTGAATTGCTGAGCTCTAGGTTCAGAGACTCTGTCTCAAAAAAAAAAAAAAAAAAAAAAAAAAAAATTAAACCTTTGCCTTCCACACGCATATACCCATCAATATGCTGGCTCCCATATATTCATGGACATGACTGCACACATGCAAGCACACCATGCACATATACACAAGCAAAAAAGTAACCAGAATGAACTTACTATGTGCAAGTATTAAGATCACGATTTTTAAACAAACTAAAAATATTCTCAGAAGACAGATTTAATTATTTTCTTTTGCTTTAACAACTGTCTAATTTAAAAAAAAACATAAAAATATTCTGTCAAAAGTCACACCTGACAAATTGTGTGGAAAAATAACAAGAAGCCTGAAAAAATAGAAATGTTATGAGGTTACTACAAAAAGAAAGAAAAAAATGTACAATGAGTGAAAAGATATAAAAGGTCAATGTTTCATATATTCAAAATGCATAATAAAAATTAGTATTCTGTATTTTGGTAGGTTGTGATATTTCAGTTGATAATAAGTTATTAAATGAATATAAAAGTTAATAAAAATGATTATGTTTATAGATTCAAGTTTTGAGTCCTGCTATATGATATTTAAAGTGAAATTATAATGATTTAACTTTGGAATATAACTTTCAAGTTCAAAATAACACTGTGTGGTAGACACTGAACTTATCCCTGTTTTACTGAGAAACAAAATATAAAATTAAATGAATCATCTAAAATCACATAGCCAATAATTATTAAAACTTTGATTTAATTCTGGGTCTTCCAAATCTAGACTCTAAAGTCATTATAAACTCTGTAAGTAGAAGCCTTTGGATAGTTGTATTGTTTTTATCAATTTTTGATGTTTTTTTAATCATTTTTTTTTTTCCTAGAGGAGGCATATGAGGAGTGGAAGCTTGTCTGGTTCTCATAGTGTTCAGAAGGCACTAGCTAGGGGTAAAACCTTTACAGCCTTAATGATTTCATTAGTCTGATCAAAGGAAAGGCATCACAATTCTTCTGTTCAATACTTTATAATTTATTTGCAAGCAAAGAAATAGAGAGATAGAGGGAAGGGAAGGGAAGGGAAGGGAAGGGAAGGGAAGGGAAGGGAAGGGAAGGGAAGGGAGAGAGACAGAATGAGTACAACAGGGCCTCTTGTCACTGCAAATAACTCCCGACACATGTGCCACTTTGTGCATTTTGATTACTGTGGATTCCGGAGAATTGAACCTGGGCCCTCAGGCATAAAAAAAAGGGGGCTTCTAACTGCTGAGCCATCTCTCCAGCCCCACCATTCTTTATTTATGTCTAATTCATAAGATTATGAATGAGGTAATTGATTATTAAATACATGGAAGTATTTAATCTGATATTTTCAAATTGACATAATGGCAACATAATTCTAACTGTTTGGGTAGCACAGGGATTACAGTACACATATAAAGCTAAATTTTAATTTATTCCCCTCAAGACATTATCTCCAAATGCAGTCACATTATGAGGTACTGGGATTTAGGTCTGACATATAACAATATCAGGGAAGCAGAGCTCAGCCTATAACATTTACATACTCATAGTTATCTCTGAGTAATAGGAAACCTTTGACTTTATCACTATTTATATATTACATTGGCCACCAGTGATAGGAGAATTGGATGAAGCACTACAACATGTAAGAATAGTAAATGAAGTTTGTTTCCTCAGCCCTGTAAGATAATTTTGTCGAAGAACGTGAGAGATTGACACAGAGAAACATTGTGAAGAGAGGGAGAAGATGGGGACTGCAGGCCAAAGGTCTCCGATGATATCACAAAGTGCAGCTTGTCTCCAGACAGCAGATATCAAATCTGTGCTCCTCCCAGGGCATCTTGGAAGGGAGGTGAGTTAACTCATAACAGAAATACAACTAACATTGCATACCTTGTAAACTATTAGTAAATAGCATTTGTGGATATTCTTTTCTACAATATGAAGTCTCTATAATATAGAGTATAGAAGTCCTGTCTCCTATCTTTCCCCACTGTTAGAAGAAATTCTGCAAGATCTTCAGCATATGAAAGAGGATATGCTGCTGCTCAGTAGCCCAGTGATTGTCAACATGGGCTTTTACCTGTAATGGGACTGTTCTGGCATAAAGCTGTGCACTACAGACAATATGTATACACAGACTTATATGTATACATATACACATATATATGTAGTCATAATACACATATTCACAAATGTCCATATACATACATATATATGTATATTTATATATATATATATATATATATATATACTAATAATATACATATTCATACATATACAGGCCCATATTCAATAGCAAGCAGCTCTGACTTGGTTTGAATATTTCTGAAATTACCTGAGTCTGAAATAAATAGAATAGAACAAGCAATAGCCAATATTAGATGATAATCAGTTAGTGTCTGGTAACCACATGTAAGCACCTTTTCTCTATTACCTCTTGGCTTTAGTAACTGTGGAAAGATTGGCAAAAGTGACTCCATTTCACAGTTAGCTTGAAGATAATATCTCACTAGAAGCTCAGGCTTGTTCTTGAATCCATGATCTTCCTATTTCATCCTCCCAAGCACTGTGACTGAAGCAGGAGCATCATGCCTAGAGTAGTTCATTTTGATACTGACAACTCTCACCTTGGCTCTGAACAATTTTCTCAGAAGACATCTCTGATGACCCACCTGTTGACTTGAACTCCATTGTCCTTCAATTCCAGTGTTCGATTTGCCTCTGCTGGTCTGATCTGAATCTATCATGGAAGATAAGTGACAAATGTCAAGGAGTAAGTGACAATAAAATCTTTAAGACCATTTTTAAACAATTAATAATTAGGCTTTTGGGAAAAGCACACTTGGATTACATTGTTGAATTTGATTTTATTGTCATGTGATTGACTACTTTGAAGACGCACATTTATTAGGGCACTTTAGGAACGTTAATATCCTCTAATTAACACAAACACCATGTTTAAGTTTCATACTCTATCCACTTGTGTTATTCACTCACATTTCCTGAGAAGTGCTTATACTTTCCAGTTTTGCTCTCATTTTCCTTTTCGATTTTGGAAAACTTCAGTCATTTTATGTTAGGACCAAATCTTATTTTATTATGCAAAAGTATATCTTCATATGCTTCCTTTTATTGCTCTTCTTGTACTAGCTTCTTTTTGTTTTCTTTGCTTAATAATGTACCAGAACAATATAACGCATTCACAAATATTAAAAACAGTGAAATCCATGCCACATTAATTATATAATTCAATAAATTGTAACCATTTGTTGACACATTATTAAATCCTAGGTTCTTGTATATAGTAATCCTTGGACAAATTTCATTTCTACTTGATTTTATTAAATTTTCTTACATATTTTTTCTTAGTCTCAAAAAATTCTGATCAGTACACAATGTCCCAGAAACATTTGTTCAATATAAATCTACTGATGATCTCTGACGTTGAATGATCTTTTAAAAGCAAAGAGCCCCAAGGGAGACAAAATCATATAGAGAGCCACATTCTATATATGTTTACCCTGTAATTATAATGTAATTCTAACTTTGGGTACCAAACACATCCATTTCTGTAAAGTTCTGAGGTAGTAAGCAACTGATTTTTTTTTTTTTTCCCTAGAAGACCAAGGGAAGGAAAGAAGAGAGGAAACGTCTGATAGAGCAGGCTTCACAGGAGACTTCTTGTTGGGCCTAGCAGTGTCAAGCAGGATCTGTAGCACTTATATATTCAGTCATTTTTCATGCACACAGACCTTAACTCTAATATTGACATGGAGGTATTCCTCATTTATATATTTTTTTTATTTTTTTATTATTTTTTTGGAGAGAGACACACAGAGAGACAGAAAGAGAGAGAGAGGGAGAGGAAGGCAGAGATGGGCACGCCAGCAGTGTCTCAGCTGCTGCGAACGAAATCCAGATGTGTGTGCGCCCCCTTGTGGTTAAGTGCAGCATTGTGCCCTTGCGTCACTTTGCATCTGGCTAAATGTGGGACCTGGGAGATTGGAACCAGTGTTCTTAGGCTTAGGAGGCAGGCGCCTTAACCCCTAAGCCATCTCTCCAGCCCCTTATTTATATTTTTAAAAAATCTAAGAAAAGGTAAGTTTTGTATTATCCTCTTTAAACATAAAATGACACACAAAAACAATCACATTAATTCAAAAAATATTCTTAAATTGAAATGGAGTAAAAAATGCATCTCTTAAACAGTGTTTTCTTAAATAAAGTAGAAAAGCAGAAAGTGAAGCTTCCTTTGTGGACTTAAGTTACTATCTTGTTGCTCCGATCATGGTCAAAACAACTTTAACTACAAAATACTATAATAATTTAGAGATTCAATTGATGGACATATCCCCAGAACAAAATGCATATAGTTGTCAAACTGTATTATAATAATACATCTCATCCTAAGGGGCTTTTGCCAGAAATACCTATGGTGGTTGTCCCACACATCTTAACAGTCAGAGCTCTGAAATAAACAGAACAGAATAGAAGAGATTGGTGTCTATAAACCAGAGGCCTAAACTGGGGAAAGCAAAAAAAAAACAAAAAAACAAAAAAACAAAGAGAGGTTTTAAAAGAGAGGCAAACAACCCATAACCAGGAAGCAAACTGGAAATCACAGAGATTGAGTTTGTGAGGTGAATTCAGCAGTCTCCCCAGTATGGGACCTGGAAAAAAGAAAGTCCAGCCCAGGCAGACCCAGAGTCTCCTGTCCTGGAGCCCTTTGCATTCTCCAAGCTAACTCAGTCCCTTACCTGAGACTCCTGTGGTTGAAAGAACAAGGTTGCCGGAATGTATAACTGAAATAGCAGAGCTCTTGATGCCTGGCCGAGCAAAGACCAATGAGCAGAGGCTGGGATTGAATCTTCAGTTGTGCTTTCTTCAAAGTCAGTGGTCTGAGAAGGCAGCAGGTCCATATGTAAAAACAACCTGCCCTATAGCACATCTCCAGCCATCAGATAATACAGGAAGGAATAGACAGTTGATCACTTGGAGCTCATTTCTGTCTCTGTTCAGGAGGTCTGCTTTCTGAAAGATCTCAGGGTCTCGGTGCTTCCCTCCTCTTCTGCACCCCTCCCACTCTCTTCTCTGTACCCAGGGTTTGCATGCTCCCTAGGTTGCTGAACCTCACTTCCCTGGAGGTGACATCTCCATTAAAGGTGAACTCAGAGTGAGCCCTTATCAGTGTATGTGCTGAACTATGTATAATGTGCAGATGCAGATTCTTTATATGAAACACAAGTGTACCTACAATACAGATCTACTAAAGTATCAGCTGAGTGTGGTAGCACATACCTTTAATCCTAGCCCTCATGAGGCAGAAGTAGGAGGATCATTGTGAGTTTGAGGCCAGCCTGGGACTGCAGAGTGAGTTCCAGATCATCCTGGCCTAAAGTGAGACCCTACCTTGAACAAAAACCAAAAAAAAATAAATAAATAAATAAAAAATAAAAATAAAAATAAAAATAAAAAAAGAAGTGTTCCTAAGTAATGGAGTTTTGAGGTTCCTTGCCAACACACCAATCATCCAACTCACCAATATCCCTGATCCTTGTCCTATGAATTTAAATCCATAGACCAGAGCATAAGATTTAGGGAGACTTTTGGATGAAGAGAAAGTACAGAATGCTCCTGCCACGTAGGAAGCAGGAGGGGGTAAAAGAGTCCATTTGGGAATTGCGTCGCCTCCCCTCGCTTGTCCAATACTGGGACCTGGATGTTCAAGAGATAAGAACAGCCAAAACAAGAGGCCTTGCCCACCTGGTAAGCATCTGTTTATTTACCTTCAGGCTCAGCTGAGTCTGAGAGAGATCGGGACTCAGAGAGCAGGCTCAGGAAGAGGTCTGCACACCTGAGTAAGAGGTGAGAGAGAGCTGATTGGATATGCTGGATAAGATGTTGAGCTCCCCTTCTGCAGAACTGTTTCCACAGTTGTGTGACATCTCTTTTTCGTTCCCTCTTTGGGCACTCTAAGTGACTGCATGAAAATAAAGCTACCTGACTAATCCCTCCTCACCTATCTATCCCTTCTTTCTTATATGTATCATTCCATTTTATTTCACTTATGTCAATTATTTTTATTTTTATTTATTTGCAGGAGTGTGTATGTGTGTATGGGTATACCAAGGCCACAAATGAGCAACAGACATTTGGGCCAAGTTTTTGCTTCTGGATTTTCTTCCCAGCCCCACTTAGTGTAAGTATTTATATCAAGCCATAAGATAATATGGGGTGAGTCCAAAACTGCCCTACAGATATTTCCAAGTGTTCATGAAATCATTCTGTGCTGTACTGGTGATTATAAAAGTTAAGATTTCATATAACATTGTATAGAAATATACACAGAAATACATGCATGTGCACATATTAATACAAATACATTTATGTGAAAAATGGTTGAGAGGAGACAGTAATTGACTAGGCAGTTTTGGGGTGATTGGCCCCAAAGTGAATAGTTTTCTTTTGGATAAGTGCAGGAATTGTGCTTAGGCCTGTGGGAAACTTTAAGGAAACCTTCCACTTCTTACTGAGAAGGCCATTCCCACAAAGATTCTGAGAACATTGCCCCATTTTATGGAGAGCTGTAAAACCTGGTTTTCCTCTCATAGATCTGTGAACCTGGTCTGTGCCACTCCCCATAACAGAAATCTTTGACTTATGTCTCCAGGTCGGCTTCTCAACCCCTCTTACCACTCTGGGCAAGAGCTCTTCCTTCTTCTCTTATGGGGCTTCTTGCCTCCCTGAGCAAGAGCTCTACTTTGCTTCCTTCTACTTTTAAGCTTCCCTTTCTCTTGCCCCTTCTAAAGCTTTAAGCTAAAATATTTTTTTTTCTGAAACTTATGGTCTGCTTATTTCATTCTTTGAGTCCATAAGACAAGGATCTTGGAACACTCCAAATTATTGGTGTATTAGCATACAAGAACTCTGAAATTCTTGTTTCAAGGTAATATCTACTGAGTAGATTTCTTTTTTTCTTTCTTTCTTTTTTAACCACTATCAGTGCCTTGGTTTGATGTAACGCTAATGTATGTGAACTGACAAAATCGAGGAAGTGAAATAAACAATATGAAGGAATGTCAGTGTTGTGCTATTTTTAGAATATTTGATTGTGTACAGTATTTCAAAAATAAAGTTTAACAATTTCAAATGTAAAACAATGTTTCTTTCTGTGTGTTTTTCTCTTGATCAATCATGTGAAAGATCATGAGAAATCATATAAATTGAAGCATAAATATAGTAGCCAAAATCATTTCAAAAGTCAAACACTGTATATCAATTAAGAAATGATATAAAGAGTACCATAATATTTATTTACCTATGAATGAAAAAATATACAGAATTCAAGCCTGCTGTGGAGTCATCCATTCACTCATCTGTTCAATAAATATTACTTGAAAACTTACAAATTAATTGAGAAACAGCCTGACTGGTCTTTTTTTTTTTTTTTTTTTTTCCTTTTGATGAAATAGGTAGATAAGGTGGGACAGTTAAGTTTTGTTGTCAACTTGATCTGTTTAGGAATCCACAGACATTCCTCTCCAGTGGGTCTCTGACGTTGCTTCTAGGAAGGATTAAATGAAGGAAGAAGCCCTTCCACCAGAGTGGGCTCTTCCTCCAGAGTGGGCAGCCCTTTCTAAGGGAGGGTTTATCTCAGGAAGCGCTGGGAGAAATAAATCCCACTCATCTGGATACCAGTGCTGCTTGTTGCCTTCCAACATGGACTGGAGGACAGCGTGGACAAAGACCAGCCGCTCTCCAGGATGCCTCCAGGCCTTCAGTGTTGGATTGGACAGCTGAAGCATCAAGCCTCATGAACTGAGCAGCTACTGGGTTCCTTGACTTGCAGGCCTGTAAACTGCCTACTGTAAATGAATCCAATAAATTCCCTCTTAATAAAATTCATTCTATAGGGTCTGTTCCTCTAGAGAACCCTGACTAATACAGATGTGGTACCAGGAGTGTTTCTAGAGAAACAGAATTGTAAGGATGGATTTCTCTAGGTTCTCTCTGGGGTTGGTTCTCCAACTTCAGTGCTGCTAAAGGCTCTACTGGTAATAAGGAGAGTGCTTTTACTGGTGAAAAGGATAGCACAAATAATCCATGCTGTGAATGATTTAAAGAATTCTGTGAGGTAGATGTATTTGGTGATCCTAAGTCATGTCTTGTGAAGAGCAAGAGATTTTGTCACTGTGTTCCTATCTGTCTCCAGATGTATGTTAAAACAGAAGAGTGTTTTGCTTCAGCTTTATTTTTGCTCTGTAATTCAGTCTAGGAAGAGGTTGTTTGCAAGTAAAAGCTGTGTATATATTTTTGTATATTTCAAATAAAATATATTTGCATTATTTGTCATTCATACTATCTATCCATACTACATTATTTTCTGTATCAGGTAATCCATAAAAATATACCCATTTTGTTCTTAAAAAAACTTTTGAATATTTGTGTAAAAGTAAGAGGAGTGATGATGCTCAATGGTTGCCTCTAGTATCTCTGGAAAAGCTATTAGGGGAAAAGCAGAAGCTCAGAAAGGAAAAGATTGTCAGCTAGCAATCCAAGCTCCAATTCCAGCTTCACAGGCTATCAGAAGTTAAAGTGAGGCACTGATTGGAAAAGAGTGGGGTCCTAGAAATTGAGATGGGGATGTGTGTTAAGTCCCTGAAGTATCTGAGGACATTGATTCTGAAGAAGTGTTTTTGCATGAGAATGTAACCTCTCCTCCCTTAGCAGTAGTTGCATCTGCACACCTGCACCCTGAAGTACTGCCATCTCCATCCTTGCCTGAGGGAATTAATGCTTCTTTGATCACCTTGCATTGACCTTTCCTGCAGGAGGTACTGTTACTCTTCAGTCCCCTCCCATCTTCTCCCTCCCGGTCTTTAACAAGACTTAAGGCTAGGCAGGCACCTAAAGATGAAATAGAAAGTGGGGTCTACTGGGCACACTGGATCTGAAGTAACATTGATTCCAGGTGACCCCAAACTGCATTGTGGCCTTCACATTGAAGTAGGTGCTTGTGGAGGTCAGGTGATCAATATAGTTTTGGCAAATATTAGACTAACACTGGGTCCAGTGGGTCCCTGAACTCACCCTGTGGTTATTTCTGCAGTCCCAGAATGCATAATTGGGACAGATATACTTGGGAGTTGGGAGAACCCCCACATTGGTTCCCTGACTTGTGGAGTGAGGGCTATTATGGTTGAAAAGTCCAAGTGGAAGTCATTGGAGCTCCCTCCACCAGGAAAAAATGATGAACCAGAAACAGTATTGCATCCCTGAAGAGATTTCAGAAATTAATGCCACTATAAAGAACTTGAAGGATGAGAGAGTGGTGGTTCTCATCATGGCTCCCTTTAACTCTCCTATTTGGCCTGTTCAGAAGGCAGATAGATCTTGGAGAATAGGAGAGGATTATAGGAAACTGAATTAAGTGGTGATCCCAATTGCAGCTGCTGTACTGATGTGGTTTCTTTACTTGAGTAGATTAACACATCCTGGTTCCTGGTATGCAGCTATTGATCTTGTAAATGCCTTCTTCTCCATACCTGTCCATAAGGATCACCAGAAGCAATTTGCCTTTACATGGAAATGTCAGCAGTACACCATTGCTATTTTATCTCAAGGTTATATTAACTTTCCAGCCCTGTGTCATAGCTTAGTTCACAGGGATCTTTATTGCCAGTCCCTTCCACAAGGTGTCACATTGGTCCATTATATTGATAATATTATGCAGATTAAATCAAATGAGCAGGAGGTGGCAGCCACTCTGGAGTTTCTGGTACAGCATATGCGCATCAGAGAATGAGAAATAAATCGATCCAAAATTCAAGGACATTCCACATCAGTGAGATTTCTAGGTATTCAGTGGTATGGGGCATGCATGGATATTTCTTATAAGGTGAAGGATAAGTTGCTGTATCTGGCCCCTCCTACAACTAATAAAGAAGCACAAAGTCTAGTGGGCCTATTTGCATTTTGGAGGCAGCACATTGCTCACTTGAGAGTGTTACTCCATCCCATATACCAAGTGACTCAGAAAGCTGCTAGTTTTCAGTGGGGCACAGAACAAGAGAGGGATCTTCAATGGGTCCATGCTGCTGTGCAGGCTGGTCTGCCACTTGGGCCATATGATCCAGCAGATCCAATGGTACTTGAGGTGTTGGTGGCAGATAAGGATACCATTTGGAGCCTTTGGCAGGTCCCCATAGATGAATCACAGGAGAAAGCCTTGGGAATTTGAGGCAAGACCCTGACATCATGTATGTACAATTATTATCCCTTTGAGAGACAGCTCTTGGCCTGCTATTGGACCTTAGTGAAAACTAAATGCTTGATAATGGGACATTGTTACTATGCAACCAGAGCTGCTGATTATGAGCTGAGTGTTATCTGACCCACAAGGCTATAAAGTGAAATGTGCACAGCAGCAATCATCAAGTGGAAGTGGTATATATGCAATTGGCTCAAGCCAACCCTGAAGGAACAAGTTACATGAGGAAGGTCCCCAAATGCCTATGGTTGCTACCCCTGTTACAATGCCCTTGCCCCAAGCATACATCTATAGCATCATTGTGTGTGCCCTATGATCAATTGACTGTGGAGAAGAGGACTAGGGCATTGTTTACAGATGGTTCAGAATGTTATGCAGGCACCTCCCAGAAGCAGACAGCCGCAGCATTATGGTCTCTTTCTGGGACTGCTCTGAATGACTGTGGTAAATGCAGGTCTTCACAATGGAGACAAGTTCATGTAGTACATTGTGCATTTTGCTTCAAAGGAAAAATGGTTATACAATGATTCATTGGCCATTGCCAATAGTTTGGCTGGATGACCTGGGACTTGAAAGGCACACAATTACAAAATTGGTGAGAAGGACATTTGGGGAAGGTCTGAGGACAGAACTTTCTGAATGAGTAAAGGATATAAAGATACTTGTGTCCCATGTTAATGCTTTACAGAAGGTGACCTTATTAGAAGATGAATTTAGTAATCAAGTAGATAAGCTGACCCATTCTGTGGATAGTGATCAATCTCTTTCCTCAGCCATCCTTGTCATTGCCAATGGGCCCACGAACAAAGTGGCCATGGTAGCAGGGATGCAGGTTACATATGGGCCCAACAATACAGACTTCCATTAACTAAGTCTTATCTGGCTACAGCTGCTGCTGAGAGCCAAATCTGCCAGCAGCAGAGACCAACCCTGAGCCCCTGATATGGTTGCATTCCTTGAGGTGGTAGGTTGACTACATTGGACCATCTTCATCATGGATAGGACAGGATTTTGTCCTTTTTGGAATAGATACTTGTTCTGGGTATGGATTTACTTTTCCTACACATAGTGCTTCTGTGAAAACCACCATTCATGGGCTTCAGAATGCCTTATAGGATATTCCACACAGCATTGCTTCTGACTAAGGAACTCGCTGCCCATATCCAAGGAAGTGTGGCATTGGGCTCACAATCATGGAATTCACTGGTCTTACCAAGTGCTCCACCCCCCTAAAGCACCTGGCTTTATAGAATGGTGGAATGATCTTTGAGAGAAACAGTTACAGTGTCACCTATGTGGCAATACCTTGGAGGTCTGGGGGAGTGTCCTCCAGCAGGCTTTATATTCTCTGAATCAGCAGCCTATATATGCTTCTGTTTCTCCAATAGCCTAGATTATCAGGTCCAGGATTCAAGGGGTGGGTTGGGAATGGTACCAATTACCATCACCCCAAGTGACCCATTAGCCAAATGTTTGCTTCCTTTCCCACAACCATACACGCTACTGGCTTCTAAAGGTCTTGGTTCCAGAGGGGGAGTGCTTTTGGCAGAGGGCACAGAAAATATTCTATTGAACTAGAAGCTAAGACTTCCCCCTGGCCACTTTGGGCTCAGTATGTCTGAAGTGCAGAAGATCCTTTAAGGCATTTCTTGGTGTTACCATGCCCTGTTATCAAAGTCAATGGACAACTGCAACAATCCAATCAATGCAGTATGATAAATGGCTCAGACTTTCTGGGAATGAAGGTATGGGTCATACTCCAGGTAAAAGACCCATGACCTGCTGAGGTGGTTGTTGAGGAAATACAGAATGGGTACTAGAAGAAGGTAGTTACAACAAATACCAGCTAAGGCCATGTGACTAGTTACAAAAATGAGGACTGTAGTGGCAAGGAATATTTCTGCCCTACATTGCTAAGGATTTGTAACCTACAGCAATACTAAGTTTTGTTGTCAACTTGATCTGTTTAAGAATCCAGAGGAAGGACTAATTGAAGGAGGAAGTCCATCCCCAGAGTGAGCCCTTCCCACAGAGTGGGCTTCCCCTCTCAAAGGCAGGCTTTATCTGAGAAAGATCTGGGATAAATAAATGCTTTCCTCCCACCTGGCTGCCAATGCTGTGTGCTGCCTTCTAGTGTGGACTGAAGACCAGCAACTCTCCAGTATACCTCCAGGCCTTCAGTGCTGGATTGGGACTGCTGAGGCATCCAGCCTCGTGGACAGTGTAGCTACTGGGTTCCTTCATTCTTAGGACTGCAAAGTGCTATTATTGAACTGCTGCAAGCTAATCCAATGATTTTCTTTTAATACAATTCATTCAATAGGTTCTGTTCCTCTAGAAAACCCCTGCTAATACATAAGGATAAATATAGCAGGAACATTTAAAATTTAGAGTACTCCAGATGGTAACTAAATTTCGGCCATAAGTTCAGAAAAAAGAGGATACGTGATACCTTATCATGAAGACAAAAGTCAGAATCTACTCCCTCCTGTGACAGAGATTATGATTTTATAATCTCAGAAGCAATAAGACACTTTTACTCTTGAATCTTTCATGTTAACATAATAAAAAGTGGCACAATAAATAGCTTAGAATACATTAAGTCTCATTATCTTAAGAAGAATGAACTGGCCTATACTTCTGCTGTGATACTAATGACACTTTTATTATTGTTTGGAAACGTAGCTTTTACTTTTATCCATTGTTATCTGCATTAATGATAGAAATGTACATTTCTAAATTCTTCTAGTTTTCAAGCCTTTCTTCTATCATGTTAAAATGATAGCATAGCAGAATAAATAATTACATTCTAAAATATATTACCAAACTTTGATTTTGTTATGTTTTATATGAACTTAAAACAAAAGGAACTTGTGCCTTAATAGGATTCTGATGTCAAGAATAGGATATTTCTGTAGCTGTGAATAACATTAAATATTTAAAATAAGAACTGGTAAAAATATATTCAATATTTAGGGGGAATGGAACATTTTTAAAGGTATAATTACCATGCATGCTTTGTTCCTTTTTTAGTGTGAATCTCTTCACTAGTTTGGCCTTGAGTGAAACAAAGTGCTTTTGATCATGTTTCTTTGTCATGTTTTGGAAGCCTTGGAGATAGAGAAGTGGTGTGCTTGTGAGCTCATTTACAGGGAAACTAGTATGCGAATTGAAATAGCACTGCAACAGTTCCCATTTTCTTTTTCTGGCCAGTGTTCCTGAATTCAGTAATATGCAATTATTGTAACTGCCAAAATGAACACTAACTCAATAGAAGAAAAGGAAACAGGCCCGATGTTCTTACTTCTGAAAAGTAATTACATAGCTATGCCAAGAAAATGGGAGTCATCATGCAAAGAAAACTAAGGGTAAGCTAAAGAGGCCAAGGGAACATTCTGTGGCCTGACATAAAGGCTATTGGTGCTGTTTTGTGTAAAACAGGTAAACAGCAAATGATTTGATATGATGTGTCTTTGAATTCTCTGAATTATTTTCATCCTGTTATGTGTGGGCTTTCTTAGAAGGCCAATTTGAGTCTGACATGCAGAGATGGACAGAATATGTTTAAAAAAATGTTTTTAATTTAAAGACCTTTTCCCCCTTTTAACACTGCAATAAACAGCATAAAATTGTGGATAGTAACCCCAGAAAATTAGTCTTTTCTCTGTGTTGACAGCCTGTGTCACTGTGCAGTTCCCATTAACATGGATACATAACATGTAAGTCCCAATAACATGGATACATAAATTAAGAATCAAATGAAACCCTCCCTGGGTTCCTTGAGAGATATAGCACTCATGGAGTCAAGAGAAGTGATGTGGAACAGCACAGGGGTGAGGAAGGGAACAACATTTCTGCATGTTCCACCTCATTTGATCTTCTCAATGAAGGCAAAAAGCAGCAAACTTTTCCCCATTGCTAATCTTGCAAATTTAGTTATGGAATTAATTATATTAACAAGAACTTACAGAGATAATTTCATTAAAAAGTTAGAGAACAAAAATAAATGTAAATATTCCCCTACTTTTGTAAACTATTCCAAACAACATTCTGGAAGCAGCTCCTTGCTTCCTTGGAATCAGGAAGCCAGGAAGGTCCCTGTATTTAGGGTCATGGTTGGCTGGTGTAGGGCTAGATCAACAAAGAATGATTCCTGCTGGCTTTATTGATGTGACATTCAATGTAGAGAATGATAAAAGCATCCAGAATTTCTTCAGAAGCATTTAAAACTTACAGATAAGTGTCCTCCACAAATCTGTGGTGTTTGGTCTGAAGTCACCAGAATTGACTACATTAGAACCTGACTAATGATGTTTTTATTTGAGTGGATTCATTTGATAAGACTCTCATAAATTAATAAAAACTTCTATAAGTTTATTTTTATTGGAATTGTCAACCCTTGTTCTGGTTTATTATATTGAAGTAGAGAAATTCCCTTTATCTCTTTCCATAAATGTTTTGTAAGACAATAAAACCATCAAACTCTCATATTTATGCAAGAAAATACCATCTGCCTTGCTAATTTATTGTAAGGATTGCTTTACAGTTTATGTTATTCTCCAAATTAACTTTTTAAAAATTCATATTTATTAACATGAAGTTATAACAATATAGTCTTGCAGTATTACCTATTGATTCTTTATCCAATTTTTTTTTTTTTTTTCTTCCTTCCTCCTTCCCTCTTTTCTCTCTTTGTCTTTCTTTCTGTTTCTCTCATGCTGAGAATTGAAACCAAGGCCTCAATCACAGTAGGATATCACTCACTCAGTCACTCATCTCCATCCCAATTGTCCTTTGTTGATGTCTAAGGTAGTATTCATGTCATCAAATTGTAAGTACTGTAATTTGTTGCTTTAGTGGAGAAGATTAACATTTTTCTTACATAATCATAAAATATCTTGTTATATGTAATTTTTTCTTTGTTTTTAAAGGTTGCTTCAAGTATTACATGAAAGCAGGAGGGAAAATCAGGTATTGGAATAGATTATAATCAAATTATAACAGGTTCATGTATGAAATTTGACAACAAAATTCTTAAATAATTCCTTCTACTTAGATATTGTTTTCTATAGTAAAGACTTATCAAGTGAATCTTGTTTTAGCACTAACTAAATGAAATTTGACATCTTTTAAAAACTTTCATACATTGAATTATGTTAATACCATCACATATGGAGTTTTCATAGCAAAATACATAGATTTAGATTTTTTTTTTGCCCAAGAATTAAAGTATTTCATTTACTGATGAAATATAATTTTAGTTTACAAGTTATATTTTAAATATCTAAACAGCTGGCAAAGAAAGAATGTTTTCTACTTTTATTTAAGAGTTATTTTATGATATTATACACCAAAAGTGTATATTTCTTGGGGTAATTTTAAGACAATACATATGCTATGTGTTGGAGCATATTTTCTCAAATTCTCTTACTACATCTGTTATACCAGCCCCATTTATGCATGATTATTATATCTTAGGGTGATAAATTATATGAATTTTTAGGACCTCACCAATGTATTCTCTCTCTCTCTCACACACACACACACACACACACACACACACACACACGTGTGTGTGTGTGTGTGTGTGTATTAGCAACATATCTGTATGGCTAAATCATGTGTTGTTACCCTCTTTTCCCTTGTCCCTGCCCCAATTCCAATGGGGACCCTCCTCAGTGGGGTTGCAGGTATTCCCCATGGGGTTGTTGTTCATGCATTGTGGGTGCAGTAATCAATTAATTTTTTTTGGGGGAATGCCTCTGGGCATGTCTCCACCAGTGGCTCTTACAATCTTTCCACCCCCTCTTTGGCAAAATTCCCTGAGCTGTGGTGGTTGAGTTTTACATCTACTTCAGTGGTGAGCTCTTAGGAGCCTCTGGATCTCTGCTTTGGTAGGTGTTGTGTATTTTCAGGGTCCGTGTCTCATACATCCTGGAGCTGGTTATCAGGTTCAGCATGGAAGCAGCACTCTTTCTCATCTCCCCAGTTCCTCTGTGGTTTCAGCTAGGGCTTGGCTGAAGTGATAGGGGTATTTATCTCCTTGGGTCTCACTACCTCCTACCAAACCACAGATCCAGAGACACAGAGGCTCCCAAGAGCCCATCACTGAAGTAGGGAAATTCACAGAAGAGGGGGCAGAAAGATTGTGAGAGCCACAACTTAAATCATTATGCACAGAGTCATTGCCTCTTCCCCATAACTGATGGCTACCCCACAATGCACAACCCACAATCCCCATGGACATTACTGGCATCCCCAATGAGGAGGGTCTCTTCAGATGGGGGGGCAGGGGTGAGGGTAAGGATGGTACCAACATGTGTTGTTTACCCACCGAGTATGTACATAGCTAATTAAAAAAAAAAAAAAGAAAAACAGATTTTTTAACGGAGAGTCTAAATGGGATAAGGATGGAATAAGTATTATTAATTCAGGGAGAATTTGATGTATGTAACCCAACTTTTAGCTAAAGATTAGTGAGAGCTTGACATTGGAGAGCATAATCTTTGTCTCCATAGGATTCTGATCTGGTTCCCAATTCCAAATATGGGTTTCTTTCCATTGAGCAAATCTCTCAGCAAGTCAGAAAGCTATTGGTTACCCACCAAGGCTGTGAGTCCTTATTGCACTGGAGTTTCCATACTGTCAGGGTGTTTGCTTCTGAGTAGCTTAGACTTCTGGTTGCTCAGACCATATTGGCCACTTTGCCCCAGTAGCTCATGTAGTGCTTTCCAGCACTAGATGGGATAACTGTCTGGGTATTGGTTATCTTCCAGATTGCAGAATATGCTGTCTTCAGCAATAGTGTCTTACCTTTTATCTCAGGTGCTTTAACTGAAACCTGTCTTGTTTTGGGGACCTTGTAGTTCTCTTGGAACAATAGCTCACTGTGCGTAGCAACCTTCTTTTAAAGAGGTCCCCCTCACTCCTGTTAAGGGTTATGTCTTTTAGTCTATCTTCAAGGGTAAAGGTTTCTATGGATTTAGGTTTGTTTTGTTTTTGTTTTTGTTTTTGTTTTCTCACCTCATCTTCCCCTATTTGCAAACCCTTCCATCCCTATTGTCTGGGTCTTGAGTTGCCTGTCAGGTATGTCAGCAACTTGAGCTGTTCCAGGTTGGGAAAGGCAGATAAGTGAGACCATGCAGCATTTGTATTTCTGTGATTGTGTGAGTTCACTGAGGATGATATGTTCCATTTTTCTACAAATTTCATTGTATCAGTTTTTCTTACTGCTGAGTAAAATTCAGTTGTGTAAATAAATGTGTCTACCTTCATTATCCATTCCTCCAATGATAAACACCGGGGTTAATTTCAGTTCTTAGCTATACTGACTTGAGCAACTATAAACCTAGTTGAGCAAATATCTCTGTAGTGAAGCATGGAGCATTTAGGATAAATGCCTGGTACGGGAATAATTGTGTCTGTTGGTAGCTCTATGTTTATGCTTTTCAGGAACCTCCATATTGATTTCCATAGTGTTTGTACAAATTTACATTCCCACCAACAGTGGATGTGGGTTCCTCTTTTTCCACATCCTCACCAACTTTTTTTTTTTTTTTTTTTTTTTTTTTAAATATTGCCATCTCTACTGGAGTAAAGTGGTATCTCATTTGTTTTAATTTGCATTCCCCTAATGGTTAGGGATGTTGAACATTTTATTAAGTGTGTGCTAGCCATTTGTATTTCTTCCTCTGAGAATCCATATTCAGTTTTGGGTGGGTTGTTTGATTTATTTTATTCTTTAGTTTATTGAGTACTTTGTAGATTCTAGATATTAGCCTTCTGTCAGTGGTATAACTGGCAAAGAAATTCTCTCATTCCGTGGGTAATCTATTGGCTCTGCTTATGGTATATTTGTCTGTATAAAAGCTTTTTGGCTTCATGAGATCCCATTGGTTGAGTGATTGTTTAATTTCCTGGCCAACTGGGTTTTGTTCAAGAAGTCTTCCCCACTACTATACTGTGGTGAGTTCCTCCTATTTCTTTTTTCTTTCTTTCAGTAGAAGAGTCTAGTGTCTTATATGGAGGTCTTTAATCCATTTGGACTTGATTATTGTGTATGGTGAGATGAGTAAGTCTAATTTAATTTTTTCTAAATATGGTCATCCAATTTGCTCAGCACCATTTGTTGAAGATGCTGTCTTTTCTCCACTCAACTTTATTGGCACCCCTGTCAAAGATCAAGTAGTTGTAGTTACTAGGGCCAGGTCTGCAATTCTGTTCCATTGGTCTACATTTCTGTTTTTTATGCCAGTACTGATTTGTTACTACGGTTTTGTAATGTAGCTTTAGATTGAGTATGGTGATCTCTCCAGAGATGTTTCTTTGGCTGAGGATATGTTTGGATATCTGAGGTCTGCTATCATTCCATACAAAAAAATTAAAATATTTTGTATATTTATTTGAGAGAGTGAGAGAGAGAATGGGCATGCCAGGGCCTTCAGCTACTGCAAACAACCTCCAGACACATGCACCTCCTTATGCATCTGGCTTTAAATGAGTCCTGAGTAATTGAACCTGGGTCCTTTGGTTTTGTAGACAAGAACCTTAACCACTAAGCCACCTCACCATCCCTGTCCATACAAATTTTGAGATAATTTTTCCTTTTTCTGTGAAGAATGATGCTGGATTTTTTTTTTTTTTTTTTTTTTTGGTTTTGCATTACATCTCTGTATTGCTTTTGGTAGAATTGCCATTTTCACAATATTAATTCTACCTATCCAGGAGCATGGGAGGGCTTCCTGTCTTTTCAAGTACACCTTTGATTTATTTCTTGAGTTTTTTTTTTTTTTTCATTTAATTGGTCCTTTACATCCTTGGTTAATGTTATTCCAAGGTATTTTCTGTTATTGTTGTTGTTTCTATTGAGAATGGGACAGCCTCGCTGATTTTTTTCTCTCTGTTTGTCCTTTGCATATTGAAAGGCTAATGATTTTTGTGTGGTGATTTTGTATCCTGCCACTTTACTAAAGTTATTAATCACCTTTAGAAGTTTTGAGATGGAGATTTTCAGGTTCATTTATGTATAGGATCATGTCATCTGAAAATAAGGCTAACTTGACTTCTTCCTTTCCAATTTGTATCCATTTTATTTCTTTCTTCTGTCTTATTGCTTGGGCTAGGATTTCTTCTGCTATGTTGAAGAGCAGTGGTGATTAGGCACCCCTGTCTTGTTCCTGATCTCAGTGGAAACTCCTTCAAAGATGATTGTTTGAAGAGACATTTCTGCTCAATTTTGTTTATGCAATTATTGGTTTTTTGATGGTTTGCTTTCAGAATATTTTTTTTTAATCAGGATCACATTGGTTGCTGTGTTTCATCCTGGGATTGAACTTTTGTTGATTTCTGTATAATTTCATTGGAGGCTTCCACTGAGGGACTAGGCATCCTTGGTGTAGATTTCTCAGTTTTCCTATGTACAGTGGCCTGTGCACCCTTTGGCTCAGGGGAATAAGAATTTGGGTACCCAGGGGCCAGTCAATCAGGAAACCAGAACAAAAGGTCTGCTTCAGTAGCTCACATGCACGGATGAGTCTGTCCCAAGCCAGCAACAGGGGAACTGAGACCAGGGAACTGGGAGGAAGGGTGAAACCCGGGGAATGTGGCCTGCTCACTCCTACATATGCACCCTCTGGCCGAAGCGTTTCTGAGTTGGGGACCCAGAGGCCCTTAAATCAGAAAGGCACAGCAAGGGGTCTGCTTCTCTAGCAATTGTAGGGTCCAGGCAGCCCCAAGCCAGCAGCAGGGGAACTGACCAGGACCAGAGAACTGAAAGGAGGAGATGGAACAGGGAGTTCTGGCTTTCTGATACCTCATGTGTTCTTTCTGGAGCAAGGGATCAAATTCTATGAATTTTGCATGTCAAACATGCTTCTACTATTTCAAATATAGCTTGATGGAATACTGATTCTAGAATTTAAATTTTTTTCAGCATTCATAACTTCCATTTGATCATATTTTATCACTCAGCATGGGCTACAGAAAGTCTTCACAAGAAGTGATACCATCATGCAGTGTAGGATCCCACCCCCCACCCCCTCTATCTTCACTGTCTTGGCTTAAGAATCATGGATTTCAGTTTTCAGAGCTGAAAGTTTTACTGTTTTATTATCAGTGCATCATTCTTTATTCACTCTTCCTTGTATTTTAGAAACACTAGTCCATGAATTTTGAGGATTTTGAATTGATGTCTACTGCCAACATTTTTTTTTTTTTTTTTTAAATCTTGGGACCCTCTTTGTCTGTTTTTTACTTGGGTCATGTATACCATCTTCAACTTACCTCTAACTGATCATTAGCCCTGATCATTCTAATCCCTCCTTATTCATGTGGTTGATAACTTTTAGTTAGAACTATAATTTCAAGACTTTAAGGACTTTTCCTCTTTTGTACTAGTAATGTTTTCTCCAACCTCTCTTTTCACTGTTCCTTGATCCCACCAGCCCAACTTTTTATTTAATTATATTTTTGGATATATATGGTTTGCAGACTAGTTTATTTGGTCCTCAAGCTTTTATACCATTTTATATAATTTCTCTTCCCTTTGGTTATGATGTAAAAGTAAGGCTTTTAAATTAAAGGATAGATGTTAGACCAGAAGATGTTAGACCAGAGGTCCTGCAACTGATTAAAGTACATTACATTCATTTTCTTTTCAAAAATAGTTTAAATTTCATGAGGAAAACTCAAATATAAATTTGCCATTTTTGTAATTAATAATCATCTTTTCACTGAAATCTTCAATGACCCACGGATTTTCAATATTTAAACTGACAAGTACTAAGAATTTTTACAGTTGAATTTTCTGATTTTCATGCAGGTCAAGTTAAAACAATAAGTAGATAATATATACTAAAAATAAAGAAATTAATCCAGAATTCTAAAAACATACTAACAAATTCAAGCTGTGGTGAACATTATCCTTAGGTCACGGCATTGTCAGTTTAGATGCTTAAGCTAGGAATCTGAGGTTGGGTAAACAGCTCTGTAGTAGAGGGCTTCCTAGAATATGTGAGGTCTTAATTTCAACCCTCAGCACTGAAATAATAGCCAGTTAATTACCTAAACAATTTACTGATTGATCTTCTAGTCCTGGTTAGGTTTTCCTGATATTCTAAATGCAATTCATTAGAAAATCTGGGATCTCTCTCTGTAACCCCTTTATATTACTTTTTCCAACTGCTGTTACTCTTGTGTATTAAAAAGTGTGCTCTCATTTGGGTTACTATTTAAGTCTCCTTTTCCTCTCATATGTTTCTCCATGAGCTGTTATATTTGCATCCTAAACAAATCAGGCTAGTACTTTTGGTTCTTTGTGTGTTTTTGACACAGGATCTATGTAGCTCAGTTGGTCTCAATTCTCTATGTAGCTGAGGATGACCTTGAGTTCCTGATTCTCCTGCCTCTACTTCCCAAAGGCTTTGATTATGCATGCCTTCTTACTAATGTTTTCAATAATTAATCAAATCACTTATATTCTCAAAATCTTGTAGCTTGTTTCTGTCATGAGCACTATAAACATTATTACATGGTCCACTAATCTTTTTGGGTTCTGTTCCCCTTGTTATCATTGTAGCTTCCTTCCTTCCTAGAGTTTGTTCACTCAAGGACAGTTCCACTCAACTTATGTTTTAAAACATGTTTAAGGCATTATTAGTTATGTGTCTGCCTGTGGGTTCCTCCCTCAGATATCTTTATAACTCACTTTTACATCCCTTTGAAATACTTGCCCAATGATGTCTTTGTCTATTCTCAGAATTGCTACTCCTATTCAAAGCCACATGCTGTCCTCCTTCCAGTACTCCTGATGCATCTGTCATGCATTTTCTCCACATGTTTATCTTCTTTCAAAAACTTTCAACTATTTTCTGCAAAGTTTTGAACATCCTTTGGACCTTAACAACTCATCTGTGAAGCCAAAGATTTTTCCATAGTAATATGATGATATTGTCTTTACCATAAAATATGATGATGTTATCTTTTTTGGTGGTTAATTTTTTAATTAGTTCTGTAGATAGTGTGTATGCAGTCATGCTGGTACCATCGGTAGCCACCTCCCTGTCCTCCTGAAGGTACTCTCCTGGTTGGGGAATGTGGGTCATGCATTGGTGGGTAATTTTTAACAACTCATGTGTAGCCCAAAGGCTTTCCATTATAATATGATGATATTATTTGTCTTTTTCACTGGATAATGGTTTTATTTTAAATTTATTTATTTATTTCAATGACAGAGAGAGAAAGAGAATGGGCATGCCAGAGTCTCTAGCCACTACAAACAAACTCCAGATGCATGCTCTACCTTGTGCATCTGGCTTTATGGGGTACATGGCAATCAAACCTGGGCCTTAGGCTTTGCAGGCAAATGCCTAAACAGCTGAGCCTTCTCTCCAAGCCCTGGGTAATCGTTCCAATAAAGCAAAAGCAATAGTGGGTTAAAACCAACTGCAAGTCTCTTATCACAAGTCAAGATCTGGCACCAGGCTGGTTCAGGAGACATTATTTTGTTAGTTTTACTGTCTTGACCATCATGAATTACCAGTAATATTTACTATGGTCACTTCTGAAGGTAGGGTTATTTTTTAGCCATTTCTCTTCAATTATTACATAATATACATGATTGCAAAAAGATGAGATCATCACGTCAAAGAAATTGCATTCACAACATAAAAAAATTATATATATCTTTTATCATAAAAACCTTCTCAGAAACAAATTTTCCAAGTGAACAAGCAAATCTCACTCAGAAATCTAGTGACAAAAAAATTTTTTTAAGACTAGAGTCATGTAAAACCCATCCATTCTGCACAAGGTTTCATCGTGGACAGTGATGGAGTGCCATCAACCTAGTGGCCTCCGAGCTTGCCCTTGTGACTCACCTTGTTGGAATGTTTTGAATGCCATGAGTGCCGATTCGTTTTCCAGGGACTCGTAGCTGAAATATGATGCTTAGCACATTCTGTTCTATGCTGTGACTAAATATCTCTAAATAGATAAATAATAAAGTTGACCTTTCTGTGTCTTTTGGTAACTTTATGTGGAAAAAGGAAAAGTTCAAGTCTCAAATTTTAGTCAAAAGCTAGGCTAATTCCAAACAATTACAATTGCATTCATAAGCTCAGCTATTCAATCAAATGGTTTCTATTCACCTTTCAGGAAAAAAGAACACAATGTAAAACTGAAAGTCAGGCATACTCTATACATCTTTGGAAGTATCTCATTCATAGCTGAGATCTTTTGATACCTGCTAGCTGTTTAACACAGGCAATTTTGTGCCGCATTATGAGGAAAATTCAGAAAATTATTGACTATCGTGGAAGGAAGCAGCAGGAATCTACACTAAGCCATTCTTAATTGTTCTTTCTTGAATTTGTGCTTTTACTAAAAAAATACAAGCTTAGTCTTATAGTTATATTACAGTGAAAAAAGTTAAAGATATAAAGTAGATAAAGTTTATTTGGATCTTTATTACTTCATGCAGCTATTAATGTAATGATGGATAATAAAATAGTATGTTATTGCTCTTATTTTAACACATAGAATGTTTTGGAAAACTGAAAACTTAAGGTAAAACTTAAAGTAAAAAAATGAAGGTCTTTTGGGTTAGAAAAGTTAAATATATAAAATACAGCATTTGGAAATAAATTTCCTTTGACCCTATGTCACTTTGCTGAATATTGATAACACAAATAGTTTTTAATTTCTGGGAGTAAATTAAGACAAAGAAAAAATAGCATTTAAGTTATAGATTAGCAAATTGTAAAGTCTCATATGTTTGTAACAAATTTATGAAGGATGAACTATGAATACACACATATGCACCCCAAATAGTTTTTCCCTGAAAATTTTTACTATTAAAGTCAATAGCTTTTTAATAATTTTAGTCAGAAAATAAATTAAAACTAAAATGTATGATTTTGTATCTCTCATATCTTATATGCTTATTCATTTTAATTATTTTTTCAAGTAATTAATTTGTTACTGGAACTCCAGTGATGCAGTTGTTTAGTTCATAGTATTTATATGCATGATTGTTTATATTGTGATACTAGGAAAAGAATTTTATGTAATATATGCCCTAATAAATTTCATAGGCCCCAAAATGTGTTGCCAACCTTTAAAGTTTTTCTTTTATTCCTCTATCCTCTGTTTTCCTCATCCACCCTCCTTGTTCCAATTGTTCTCCTTTTAGTCCAGCTAGAGCTGCAGTCCCAGGGTGGCCCTTGATCCTCCTGCCACAGTGGCACAGGTTTGTGGTTATTGGGATGATTCTCTTAAAGCTCTGCTCCGTCCTTCATCCCTTGCTTTCTGTGGGAAACAGCTTCTGGAGAGAGTGTGCACTGTTGCTACTATCTTTGTAGCAGTATCTCTAAGATGTTTCTTCTCTTAATTGGCTACTGACCATTATGACAAATATGTAACAGAGGTAATCAGCTTAAAGGAGGGATGGTTTATTTTGGCTCACTTTTCAGAGGTGTCCGTCCATGGTTTCTCAGCCCTATCACTTCTGGACTTGTGGCAAAATGGCATGTGGAAAAGAAAACTGTTGACCTCAGGCAAAATAGCAAAGAGAGAGAGAGAGAGAGAGAGAGAGAGAGAGAGAGAGAGAGGAGTGTGGTTGGGTTCTAATATCATCTTCAAGTGTAAATACCCAATGACCTCATTTACTTAAATGAGGTCCTGTTTCCAAAAGTTTACACAACCTCTCAGTAGTGCCACTGGCTGGTGACAAAGCTTTTGGGATATGGCATTTGGGTGACAGGTAAGATCTCCCATTCATGTCACTTGGTAAATGTTAATAGATAGAGTGGCTTTGTTTGCTTTTAGAGCACATCATTATGAGGTTGGGAAATCCATGCATACACATCATAGTCTCAAATGATTACTTCATTGTTCATCAGTATTAGATTATTTTCCCATATGCCTCATTAATTTCTGTTTCTCAACCATGTGGAACCCAATGTGGACTGAGAATGGGATCAAAAAACATATTAAGAAGTTGTGCCGAATACCCAGGGTTATGGTGTGAGTACGGTTTCTCCCCCTGAATTCACCTAGGAAGTTAATCTGCAAATTCTATTAATGAAGAGAATGGAAATTTAACCCAAGGTTAAAGCTTAGAGGATATGTTTTGAAAGTGATTAGTTTTGTCAAGGCCATTACACTGAAGTCCCCAGAATTTAATCTCTGATTTGAATAAGGAGAGAGAAACCAGATAGATATAGCTAATGCCATATGTGGTCCTGCTGTGATGGGGTGCATCAAAAATGTGCAAGAAGCTGTGTGAACTTACTCCTCCCAAACTCCTATTCACATAATACTCTTTTCCTCACAAGTCAGCCTCAAGCATTTCATAATGCAAACAGGTGTGGGGGGGGAGTATCTATAAAAGAGGACTGTAATGAATGAGGAAGCCCAAGAACACTTTTCTCAGGGAAAGTTTAAAAACATACTACTTTCAATAAAAGAAGAACCAACCCTTGTATTAAAAATCTCTAAAAACTTAAAGGCAAAATGAAGAGAATGCACCTATTGTGTTGGCAACCTGAGACTCTCTTGCATGCACAGTAAGGGAATGGAGGGGAGAAAGTCGTTGGAGTGAGATAAAGAGGGAAAGGGCACAGAGCCAATAGCATAATACATGAGCTTGGATATTTGGCTGGGTAGCAGATGTTGAAAGGCGATGTGAAGTTTAAGAAGAGTTTTATTTCAAGACAGACACAGTTTAAAGTGTTTTGTATGCTAATCAAATCCTCCTGTAAGGAGAATCACCCTGATGCTAATTTAGAACAAGTTGAAAACCAAGAAGTGACATTTCTGGGAATAGGAATCTGGGGGAGAGAATTTCTGAAGGAAGTGAAATGTACTAGAAGAAATTGTCAATATATGGTACCAAATGAAGAACATGGTCTGAGACACCACTGTGAGAGAAGGATGAGATTTCATGGCTATGACTCAGAAAAAAATAAAGTTATGATTGGTCTGAGGGAAACATTTATCGTCTCCATGAACATTTTTCCTATTCTTCCAAGCACTCTAGCAGGTTCCTTCCCAGACATATTTCAGGCTGGTGCCACCACTTTGCTGTAGTCTGGAGAGACGGCTATAGAGAAGGGCTCTGCCAAGAATACTGCTGTGTTGAAAGTTCTTAAGTTGTTCCTCCATGATTGGTAGAAAAAGAAAAGCCTGACAGGCCTGGAATTCATGTCTCAGCAACAGTGAAATCACAACATAGGAAACTGCATTCTTGAGGACCTCTGGAGAAATCTATCCACTGGACTAGGACATCTGTTTAGGAGTTTATTTGAATAATAAATTCAAATAGAAAAGTCACCAAGTCCTAGGGGCATATCTCTGGAGGTGTATTGCTCTCACTGGTAGTTGATGGTCTCACTTTCTCACTTATCCAGTTGAACTACATAGATGTTGTTGAGCCAGCCTCCAAAATCCTGATTGTGACAGTGCAACTAGGTTTCTATAAATGCACCATCTCTCCACAGTAACATGGATTGATGTGGATTTCTCTTGCATACCTAGACTCATATCTGTGAAAAGAAAATGTTCCCTTTTCATACTCTGTTCAGAATGTTGACCCTAAATCAGTAATTCTTGTAACATCATCCTCTAAAGGCTGGTAACCAAGGTGACTCTGAAATACAATTTCAGCATACAAGTTGGAACACAGTTTGGTGGCTTGATTCAGGTGTCACCCATAAACTTAGGTGTTTTGAATGCTAGGTTCCAAGCTGATGGAGATTTGGGAATTAATGCCTCCTACAGGCAGTGTATTGTTGGGGGTGGTCTTATGGGTGTTATAGCCAGTTTCCTCATGCCAGTGTTTGCTACACTCAACTGTTGTTGCGGTCCATCTGTTTTTGGCCAGAAGGTTGATACCCACCCTCTGCTCATGCCGTCATTTTCCCCTGCCATCATGGAGCTTCCCCTTGAGTCTGTAAGCCAAAATAAACCCGTTTTTCTCACAAGCTGCTCTTCATCAGGTGATTTCTGCCAACAATATGACCCTGACTGCAACACACAGGTACAAAGAAATTTCTGTCAAATTTACTTATAATTATTTCATTATAGTATCATTTAAATTTCTACCTAAGAATTTAGATATGAAACTTAAAAGTTAAATTATAAAATGTAATGCAAAATGAATTGATATTTAACTTACCCTTTGAAAAAGTAGGTTTGAGCAGTATTACTAAATGCATTTTACATTGACAATAGCAGATTTTTATCCTTAAATATTTAAATGAAAATTCCGAGCTTCTTAATCTGAACAGATTTTATGAGATATATTGAGATATTGAGATTTAGGAATACAAACACATTAGAATTATGGCCTCTTAAAATTCAAATATGATTATCTTCATCTTATTCTGGGATCAACTATATTCACTTTAATGTACTTTGGGTTTTACAGAAGTGTGAGACACAATTCTGTGTATATTGCATGTCAATGGAAATAAAGTCAAGTCTATGATCCAGTGAAAATATGTATAGATTACCAGAAAGAGTTGTATTAGCAGCAAAGAATCAGAGCATTATTCCATTTTAAAATCTTTAATTTATTATTTATTTCCAAGAGCTAAAGAGAATACACAAGCCAGGGCCTCTTGCCACTGTAAATGAATTCCAGACACATGCAAGACTTTGTACATATGGCACTCAGTGCATCCTAGGGAATCAAACCTAGGGCATCAGGATTCACAAGCAAGCACTTTTAACCACTAAGCTATTTCTCCAGCCCCAGAGTATGAGTCTTAATCTTGGTAATAATGACTGTCAGTGCTTACTTTTTCTAAGTTTCCTATTGATTCCTTTCATTTACAAAGTTATTACAATATGTCTGACCATGTTAAGTTAATTGATTCTATGTCAGTCATGTGGAAACATCTTATAAAAAGCAATGCAAATGTACTTATTGGGATGGCAGAGCCCATTATTTAAATGTAAGGCAGCCAAATAGGCACATGCCCCTTTGTCTTCACAGTTTTCCATCTATTAATTTATTTGCAAAGATTTGTTCATCTGGAATAGGAGGCAAGTTAATTAGCAAGAAGCTACACATTGTGCCTTTCAAGATGTGTATATTTACTTACTTTGGTTACACTTTTCTTTGCTCAGAGAGTGAGGGAAATACTGTTTGCAAACATGACAAATTGAAGTATCCAAATGAAAACTTTCTCCGAAGGGAGCAGTTTTGCTTTATATACAAATTAAAACCAGCTGTGCTAGACATTATGCAGAGCATTATACTGCAACTGACTTGTCCGCAAATGAATCATTTCAATATATGCAATTCATAATGCTGCAGGTGGCACTGATTCTAACAAAGTAGGTTTATTACAATGGCTAACTAAAACCAACAAAATAAAAGCTACTTCTGTAAAAGAGTTTTAGCTTGTTGCAAAATGCTTTAAGTTTAAAATGAAGAGGGAATCTTGCTTCAGTTGAATATCTTGGAATTTCTATTCTTATCAATCCATATCACTTAGAAAGTGCTGAGTAAGGCATGACAATTTAGGTAGGAGCTCTAAAGTAAAAAGAAAGAAAGATAACAAAAAACTTTATTGGAATCAAGGTACCTTTACACAATAAAGGTATAAATACAGAACAGACAAAGAGAAGAATAAAATATTGAGCAGCATTCTCTGAGCTCCAATGATGTGAAGGCTATGTGCAGATTTAAAATTTATTATTGAATAATGTAGGAAATACCTTTATATCAAAAAACAAAAATAACATATGCTAGGGAGAAGCATATGTCAAGAGTTATGAGGGCCCCCCAGAAGGTTTTGTATCTAGGTCCCCATTTGGCTAGGGAAAACAATGGCACCTGAGACAACATGCATAAAATCCTGTTTGTAAGTGTGTTAATTTACTAGCACTAGACAGAATTTTGTATAAGTATAGTGAAACACAACATCCACAGACAAAACAATTGCTGGCAGAGACACACTGAAGAACAACAGAACCCCAGAATTATTTGCACACAGCCCATCAGAGCACAGTAGAGATGTACATATCAGTAACTGAAGGACCTGGGAAAGCAGTGATCCTAGCCAATTCTGAAGAGTTTGGGGATATACAGTGTTGAGGCATGGCATGCTGGGTAAAGACAGGAACAGAAAGATTTTTTCTGATCAAGTCCTTCCTATCTCAGGTCATTGTATTATCTGTAACTTCTGTATCTTCCTGAGAACTGCAACTCAGAAAGGGAAGATAAGAACACAAGCATGGGCTGGAGAGATGGCTTAGGGGTTAAGGCGCCTGCCTCCTAAGCCTAAGAACACTGGTTCCAATCTCCAGCGGTTCCAATCTCCAGGTCCCACGTTTAGCCAGATGCAAATTGATGCAAGGGCGCAATGCCGCACTCGACCACAAAGGGGCACAAACATCTGGATTTCGTTTGCAGCAGCTGAGACACTGCTGGCGTGCCCATGTCTGTCTTCCTCTCCCTCTCTCTCTCTGTCTCTCTCTGTGTCTCTCTCCAAAAAAAAAATTTTTTTTTAATTTTTTAAAAAAAGAACACAAGTATAAGAACCTGGAACAAAGTCCTGTTCCCTGAGATCTTTCAATGGAGCTATGAAATCCCAGCCAAGTCAGACTTTATGGCAGAAGGTCCTTGAGCTATCTCCACTCTTCATTTTAAAACTATTGTTTGGAATCATGCCATTCATGTCTAGTCTTGAAATTATTTTCTGTTCATTTTTAATGTGGTGAACCTTTCCACCAATAAGCCAATACTTACCTTATAAGGAGTATGTACTTTTCAGTATAAACTTGTTATAAATCACAAATCCCAAATGACAGTTGGGTACTTCTAACCCGTAGAAGTGTACTTTTACTGTTTGTGGACTGGGAAGATGTTGAGATCAACTAAAAGTGGCAAGTGTGTATATCTAGGACCCTGTAGAGTGGCCATTTGATGATCAAGTCAGTAGACCTTTGTGTCATCCTAATTAATAGGACCATAGTTTAAAACCAATAGCCTTATTTGTTAACACAGAAGAGAGTTTCCATGAGGATATCTTCATGGAGAAGACAAAAGCTTGCATTATCAAATCACTTTACAAATGATTAAGAGTGCATTTTAGTTATGAGGACAGTGAGGGTCACAGTTGCATAATCATCTCCCTGGCAATTCCTCTTCACAGATATACACAGGAATTTCTCTTACTCAGTTTTTGAATTTGTGATGTCCTATGTGTGATGTAAAATGGCATTGAATCATTGCTACATGGTTTATTTGTTTAGCTCCTCAAAAGATATGTTGTTGTCATCATCATTAGCAAGCTGGTGCTCCTAAGAACCATGGTATGATTGAATCATTGACTGGAGATAGCCAGAAGCTTTGTGGAGCTTTGTACATGGACATTTATATTGGTTAATTTTTTTTTATTATTGTGACAAAAATAACCAACTATATCAATTTAACAAAGGAAAGGTTTACTTTTTCTCACATTTTAAGGGCAATATCTATCATGTCAGGGAAATTATGGTGGCATGAGCAGGAGAGAATTTGTCACATAGCATCTGTAGTCAGGAAGCAGAGAGAAGGATGAATCCAGGTGCTCATCTAGCTTTCTCTTGTTTATTCAATCTGGGACTCCATCCCATGGGAAGCTGCAGTCTATATTTCAGGTCGGTCTTTCCTGTTCTGTTAAATATTTCTGGAAATACCCATAGCAACAATCCCAGGGTAATTC
Organism: Orientallactaga sibirica; assembly: GCA_036365145.1. Classification (NCBI taxonomy): domain Eukaryota; kingdom Metazoa; phylum Chordata; class Mammalia; order Rodentia; family Dipodidae; genus Orientallactaga; species Orientallactaga sibirica. Next base: position 9,294,147 of record JAEOAD010000017.1, on the reverse strand, counting down.
AAAAATTCCATTAGGTTTGCAATTAAATTTAGCCATACTACAAATCCATAGTAACTAAAACAGCATGGCACTGACATAAAAACAGAAACATAGACCATAGAACAGAAGTGAAGATCCAGCCCTTAGGTCAAATAATTCCTCCTATTTGATCTTTAACAAGGGATTATGGTCTTCAATGACAAGTTCCCAAAAGAAGGGCTACATGCATCAAAATATCCTTAAATTAACAATGTATCCCATTTAACCTATGGTGACTTCATTATCCATTGGAAAATATTTTTTTTTCTTTTTCAGAAGACAGTGAGATATGAGGAAATAAACCACCCATTGCACTTTAGTCAAGGCCCAGGTGAAATCACAGAGGAATTAATGAGATGAGCAAGTGTTCTGGTTCCATGGTGAGCTTGATAATCAGCACCAGGGTGAAGGAGACTCTGAGGATACTCAACCCTTACCAAAACAGAGTTCCAGAAGATCCTGAGATGTTTTCACTGAAGTAGTCTTAAAACACACCCACTATGGCTCAGGGAATGTTTTTGAAGAGGAGATGGAAATATGGTAAGAGCCAGAGGTGGAATGTCATACCCAGAAACATTGCCCCTGCCTCAGTAACTGACTGCTGCTCCCACAATGCATAACCCACAACTCCATGGGGAATACCTGCACCCCAATGAGGAGGGCCCTCCCCTCAGGGGAATGGGGTCAGTGAAGTGGGAAATTATGGTACCACATATAATATGTCCATAAGCTTAATGTTAATGATAAAAAAGAAAAAAAGTAAGCTAGGAAGCTTTTAGAAGAATATATTTGACAGCAGTAGTGATTATTCATATAGATGCTAAACATTGAGTTGTACCCTTCAAGTCAATAAATCATATGTCATGTGAAGCATATGTCAATAAAATGTTACAAATAATATATTAAGTGAAATTTGATGATACAGAAAAAAGATTAATTTTGAATTTTATGGGCATGAAGAGAAACTTTATGGGGCTACAACTAGGACTTAGTTATCAGGAGAGCTTGCTGTTTTCTATTCGTTACATTTTAAAATCTTTCATTAATAATTATTCATTTATTTTAAGGTGTTTATATATTGTGAAAGCAGATGCACACGCACCATGACACTTTGTTCCACAACACATGCTTTCCAAGTCACACATGTGGAGTCAGAGAATTTCCTGGTCTATCTTTACCATCGGCCTCATGGGAGCTGAGATTTATGTCATCTCACTCTTTTGTTGTTCATTTTGCTGTGCTCACTGGTAGCTTTTGGGAAATTGTCCAATCTCCATCTCCCATTTCATTGTCAGAGTGCTGGTAATACATGAGCCCTAGTTTTATACATAGGGTCAAATTTCGGTTTGAGTAGAAAATGCTTTATCACTGAGCAATCTTCCTAGTCCATAATGTCACTGGCTGGAAGTAGCAAGGTTTCTGGGAAAATTTTCTGCAGCTTCTGTAAACAGTGCCTATGTAACATAGCAAATAGTTCGAGGTAAATATAAGAGAAATTTTCTTTTTTAAATCAACAACCAGTTTAACCCATTAGACCTTGAGCTAACAAAATCTGATATATTCCTACTTATTTATTTATGCAACTATTTTTACTCAAAAATGAGATCCTATTCTACTACATAATATGTTATTTAATTAATTTAAATTAGGTTTTTTTATAAGTTCCAGTCAGTCTCTTAGTTAAACAGAAGGAAATATTGTAGCTATTGAGTTTTCTATTGCTGTTATATGACTCAGCTTGGTATAGAGGTCAACTCATAACTCCACTGTTTCTGCTGCTATGATCCTGTGTAAATACTTCATTCCCTTCATCCTCAAATTGTACAACCATACCTATCTGTCAGTATACTAATATAGATATTGATTGTGGCAATATGAAATAAACTAGCCCCTTTTGCTTATGCTTGAAAGACTAGACTTTTGATCTTTTTACAGCATTTTGTGGTTAATGCCATTTGGAATTTTTTTTTCATTTTGAGCATCATTAATCATTTCAGTCAAAACCATCAATTTTGTGATAAAATGCACTAATCTAGATATGGTAGTATCCACTTTATATCAGATTTTAGCTTTGAATAACCAATGGAGCAAAAAAGGAAATCATTATTAATTCCATGAGTCAGTCAATACCTTAGAAAATTACCTTTGGTTGAGAAAGGAAACTTTAAGAAAGTCATTTTTCATTTCCTGAGAGGTGTAATTATTTAACTCATTAACAAGAGTCAAAGTGGCTGCTAAATTTTGGTGATTCATCCTGGGGAACTAAATTTGAATATTTCTGCAGTGGTTTCTTTAATAATGACAGCTTTGTGACTTCAGAAATGATGGAGGACAATACGTTTGTACCACTAATGGATGTTCAGTTTTCATACAAAAAGGGAAAACTTAAAACACTTCTTATTAAAGAACCTCAATTTATCACAGCAGGTTTGACGACTTGGTGCAATCTACCAAAATGCTGATATTAAAGCTCTCATTAATCTCTCATCTAAGATGATAGAAACTCTAAATGTCCTTGAAATGCATGATTGCCATTAAAAGTATTGTTTATAAAGCTATTCCTTATTACAAAATGTAGTTCATATAACCAAAGTCAAGCTAAAAGCTCTTATTTCTTTGCTTGCTTCTCCAGTGGTAACTGCAATAGTTATTAAATTTATCTATGTATCTTAACATTAAATACTGATAGTTATGCACAAAAGAAAAAAGTTAATAATTATGTCTTTGACTTCACCTATATTTACAAGGAATATGTTGGTTACTAAAGTTTACCTTAGGCCTCTCTTTCAGATGTAAGAAAATCACACACACACACACACACACACACACACACACACACACACACATACACAGTTACTATTATACCATTTTTATCTTATTTATTGAAGGATTCCCCATATTATCATTCTTCACATTGCCAATGTTTCTTGAAATCACTATGGTCTTATAATTATTGATTGTGAGGCAAGAATTGCCAGGCCATTGTTATTGCTTTCATGTCACATCAATGTTCTGCTTTCCATACCATCAAAGGGATAGAAATATTAGGAAAGTTTTACCTTACATGATAATTTTATATCATAATTTAACTGAGAAAAGGATTTGGATAATTTTTGAAATTTTTATTTATTTGTTTGCAAGCAGAGAGATAAATAGAGAGAACAGAGACAGACAGAGAGAGAATGGATATGCCAGGGCCTCTAGCTACTATACATGAACTCCAAATGCACGTGCAATGTTGAGCATCTGGCTTTTCGTGGGTACTAGGCAATGAAAGACAGATTGTTAGGCTTTGCAGACAAGAACGTTAATCACTAAGGGATTTCTCTAGTCCCTTTTCTTGTTTGTTTATTTTTGAGAGAGAGAAAGAATGGGCACACCAATGCCTCTAGCCACTGCAAACCAACTCCAGATGCATGTGGCACTTTGTGCATCTGGTTTACATGGGTACTGGAGAACTGAGCCTAGACTCTTACTTAGGTTTCGGAGTCAAGCACCTTAAAAGCTAGGCCATCTCTCTAGACTCTGTTTTGTCATTCTAATAAAAGCATGTGAAGTACCTCTACGTTAGATTTCAGTAATGATGTTTTAGATGCAATGAGAAACCATGAAGAAATGAACATATTTGATTTGAAGTCATATCCAAGCATACTTCCTTTCAAACCAATGTTATTTGAATATGGTTTGTGCTCACTCTTTTGTTTCCTCTCTCTTCTTGTGATATTTAATTTATTTTCTGGTGGCAATTCCTACATTTACAAAAGGTTTGGGTAAATGTCACCAGTGATTTCTAAATATTTAGTTCTCATCTTTAATGCCCTTTCTGTGTTTCTAATGACTGCCTTTCCTTTTTAATTATTTCATCTTTTATAGTTTCTGTTTTTGTTTAACCTAATATAAGACATTAGATTTTGTCACTATTTTTAACTTTAATTTCCTAATATGGGATACTATATTGTTTAATACATCTTCATGGTTTTCATCTATTAATTAATATTATGTCAATTGAATTCTCAAGCTCAGTCAATGACACAAAGTATTACCCTTAAAATTCCTGGATATGTCTTATTCCTTCTGTGTGCAAAATTTAAATGGTATTATTAAAAAGTTATCTGAGATGTTAATGGTTAAAGAAAACTTTAAAGGAAACAAAGTATTCTAATTTTGTTTGCTGAAAATAAAGATGAGTGTCATCTTGAAGAATTTAATGAATACAATTCAGGAGGCTTATTAACCTTATAGAATTATAAACATAATGGGACTTCCCCTTTTAAGGAAAGAGTCAACAGCATGATAAAACATAATGAATTGTATCACTAATGAGGCTAATGGTCTAGAAATTTAGCTACTAAAGGAAGTTACTAAACATAAATAGAAAGTTTTGTCAGCAGCTGCCTCATTATTATAGAACAGAATAATACCCTAAAACTATGCTAACTCACCTAACTCCTTCTTGCTTTTCATAGGGCTGAGTTACATGGGTTTGTTTGGGAAGCCCTGTCCTGAAGAACCGTATGCAGCTGCCACCAGACAGCTGAAGGCTATGGTCATCCTTAAGCATATGTGGGCTGGACATTCCAAGACCAGTGACTCACAGCACTGGAAGACTAGGATCACACAGCACTAACTAAGCTTGAGTTTTCCACAGCATAGCAGCTAGATTTGAATGAAAAGTATCAAACAGATAAGCACTCCTCCAGCATTGGCTACAGAAGCTGTGTTCTGCTCTGTGTCATCTCTGAGAAACCCAAATGCCATCCCTTCTATACTCTAATTGGTAAAGGCAACAATGTGGCCCACCTTTGGGTCACCATTTCCTCCAAACTGAATCATTCCTTCCTAAAGGGATTAGGAAAGAAAATAAGACTCAGAAAGCTAATGAAATTTACAAGTGTCCGGCAGTTTATGAAATGTGAAGCATTCACAAGACACAGTACCAAGATTATGAATACAGCTCAACACTTAAGAGGACATAATCTAGGGAAGCTGCCTGAAAGTTGCACAGGGAGTCTTAGGTTTGCAATTCTTAAGAGTGGTCAGTCTTAGAAAGTGGGCGAGGCTTCCCCTGATGCACCCATACTCCCGTAAGTGGCCCTGAGAAACTTACAGATTCTCCAAACTTCACTTGGAAAGTATCATTCTGATGGTCTGTTGTCACTACCCTACCTGGTGTGAGTAAACATTCATGTTTCCTCAAGAAAAGTCACACAACACCCTTTCACAAAGGAAGCAAAGAACATGTAAACCACATGTATTAATGGAGGAAGGGTAACAATGCATTCAGTGGGAGAGTGTGGGATGGAAAAGACCGCTGTGGCTACCCTGGAAAAATATCGGCAGCATTTACAACTAAGTGACGACTTAAGACAGAAAGTTAACTGATTTCCCTAGGTAGTATAATCACAATGTGACAGAAAAACAAGATGAAAAAGATGGCTGAGAAGATGAGATGTGATGGAAACTTCCTTGCTGGTTGTAACAAGTCTGATGAGCTGGGCAGGGTGGTACAGGCCTTTACTCTGAGCACTTGGAAGACATCCATGTGAGAGCATGACTGAGGCAGCCCCTTTGTCTTCATTAAGGTACCACTAAAAAGACTTCAGAGTGTTAGCTGCTACACCTAGAACTCACAGCTACATTCGGAAACTGTCTTGGATGAGATCAATTCATTGACACAGACTCACTGACTTTAAGCTCAAATAAAAACAAAACACGTGCTCTCAGGGTCAATGTGACAAGCAGCATGAAGGAAGATAGGTAATTTACTATTTACTATTTAATAAGCATTTATCTCTGTATACTAACATGAAAATAACATTTCAAAAAACATTGAAGCCATTCATTCCCAAAGATATTTTCTTTTGAATAAATTGAAAAATTATACTTAAAATAATGAGTAAAACATTAATATTTTTTGAAATTAAACATCAAAAATGTTATAACTATATTCTTCAGTGTTTGGATCTTGCTGTCAAATACTTGGAAGAGGGGCTGAAGAGATGGCTCAGTGGTTAAGGTGCTTACATGCAAAGCTTAACGACCTGGGTTTTATTCCTCAATAACCATGTAAAGTCAGTTGCACAAAGTGGCAAATGCATCTGGAGTGCGTTTTCAGCAGTTTGGAGGCCTTGGTGGGTCCATTCTCTCTTTCTGTCTCTAGTCTCTCTTTTTTTGTGAGTGCAAGTAAATAAACAAAAAGCAAAAAAAAAAAAAAAAAAAAAATTAAAGACCTTGGATTACGGGGATGTTTGAACATCATTGGGGTTGATAAAACTATGGGGACTTTTAAAGTTGGACGAAATGCATTGCATTTTACATCATGGGTGGTTTTGTTTATGGGGGCAGATGCAGAGTGTGGTGGTTTGATTCAGGTGTCCCCCATAAACTTAGGTGTTCTGAACGCTAGGTTCCCAGCTTATGGAAATTTGGAAAATGATGCCTCCTGGAGGTGGTGTATTTTGGGGGGCGGTTTATGGGTATTATAGCCAGTTTCCTCTTGCCAGTTTTGGCACACTCTCCTGCTGCTGTTGTCTACCTGATGCTGGCCAGGAGTTGATGTCATTGTTTTCCCTTGCCTTCATGGAGTTTCCCCTCGAGCTTGTAAGCCAAAATAAACCTTTTTTACCCCCCCCCCACAAAAAAAAATGAAAGTATCACTAAGGATCTGGAAGGAGAGCTCAGTTAGTGAAGTGCTGCCTCACTAATGATTTTCAAACATCCTCATAATAAAAGGTCTTTTAACTGAGCCATAATACCAAAAATTTCCCCAAACCCAAGTAGCACAGAATGTACATTCACACTTCAAAAGATAGCATTAAGCAAAGCAAAAAAAAAAAAAAAAAAAAAAATCAACCAATACAAGTTTAAAATCATAGCAAACATCAAACTCTGTAGCTTCAAGTCCAACAACTCTAGTCAGTGACAAATCCCCAAGTCCGATAATTCTAACCAGCAACAAGTCTCTGGAGTTCCAATTCTGGGCCTCCAGCTAGGCTACTCACAGTTCTGGAAAATCTCATCTTGGCAGGCAGCTTTCCTTAGCAGCCATCTCATGGTCCTGGCATCTCCTCTGGGTCTCCACTGCAACCCATTGTTCATCCTCATGCTCCATTGTCTCTCCATACAGGTACCCATCAAACCTGCTTCACACTACCCATGGCCATTTCCAAAACACAAGACTGCATTGCAAACTCAATGGCCCTCTCTTTCATATACACCACAATACCAGGTAGGGTGCCAATTTGTTAATCCAAGGTGGAATAAAACAGTTTTTGAAAAACAGGACACTCCTTGAGCACTCAGACCCCTTCAAAGGAGTCCACTTTCTTCCTGTTGCCACAGTGCAGGTCAGCTGGCCCACTTTCATATAATCGGAGCTCAATGGGTACAAGTTTCAGCCCAAAGATTTCATTTCTGCGCCATATCCCTCTGCTCATGCCAGTCCATTTCTACGCACAGTAACCCTGCACAAATTCTTAGGACAGGGGCATAACAGCAAGCCTCTCACACAAACTGCTTCTAGCCTAGTCCAAGTAAAACTCTTAGCCTCATAAACCAAACCTCACAGTCCATAGTTCTTATGGCACATAACTTTCAACTCTGACCAGAATAGTCCATTAAGCTGTACTTACAGCACTGGAAGGTGTTTCTTAGGCCATGGTTTCAAAACTTTCCACATTCCTCTTGAAAATCAGCTCCAAAAGGCCAAAACCAAAGTCAGGGGTCTAAAAGGAATCCCATTCCTCTGGTACCAACTTTACTGCTTCAGTCAGGTTTACATTGCTGGCAAAAATCACCCAACCAAGCTGGGTGTGGTGGCACACGCCTTTAATCCCAGCACTCAGGAGGCAGAGGTAGGAGGATCACCGAGAGTTCAAGGCCACCCTGAGAATACATAGTTAATTCCAGGTCAGCCTGAGCTACAGTGAGAACCTATCTTGAAAAACTAAAAAAAAAAAAAAAAAAAAAAAAAAAAAAAAAAAGAAAAAGAAAGAAAGAAAGAAAGAAAGAAAGAAAGAAAGAAAGAAATCACCCAACCGAGAACAGAACACCTTGTGGGAAAAAAGGGTTTATTTTGTTTTGGCTTACAGACTTGAGGGAAAGCTCCATGATGGCAGGGGAAAAAGATAGCATGAGCAGACGGTGGACATCAGCTCCTGGCCAATATCAGGTGGACAACAGGAACAGGAAGGTGTGGCAAACGCTGGCAAGGGGTCACTGGCTATAATACCATAAGCCCACCTGTAACAATGTACTGCCTCCAGGAGTAGTGTTCGTTCCCAAATCTTCATCAGCTGGGAACTTAGCATTCAGAATACCTAAGTTTATGGGGGACACCTGAACAAACAGCCACAAATATCGATTTCATTTTGATCTCAAATATAATAGCGTTTAAAGTTTATTTTTAGCAAGTCTACTGTCTTTATTAAAAATGTCCAAACTTCTTCCACATAACTGATTGTGTAATCCTTTCCCATCTGTATGGTGAAAGTTATATGACTTACATTTTATCTCTTTCAATTAATTCTTTTTACATGCTCACATATTAGTCAGTGCTGGGTCCTTCACTTAACTTTCTATTAAATATTCTGTTAAATAGACCAGCTATGTTGTCTTAGTTATGCAATCTTAGTAAATAGTGATGTCTTGGTACATGATATGACCCAAATGAGTGAAAGTTAAAATAAAAAAAAAAAAAGAAACTTACTTCTCATATATGAAAACATTAATATAATACTTTTATTTATTTATGTTTTCTTCTACAGAGATTGTGTATAGTATGTCTATGGATTATTATACAGTCCTTTGCTTTTGTAAATTAGTGCTTGAAATGATTTTTGAAATAAGCTAGTAGATTGAATTTCCTCCATTGCATATATCATTGTGCAAAATTAGGCCTGGGAATACATTTTCAAGGAGAATAGAAACTTGAATATGTCATTTGATAAGGATGTGTTACTCTGAAAATAATCAATGACAGAGCCAACTTTTCTGTTTGATTGTTTTTTAATTAGCCTGAGTGGATGTACTGTCAACACCCTGCTGTTTCTCTGAAATGGTTTAGTGGGTTCATTTACGTTTTTCTTTTGATGTTAAAATTTTCTAAAATTACTCAGGGATTAATTATTTTTATTTAATTACATACATGCTATTGATTTGGGGAATGTCACAATCAGCATAGTGAAAGAATTAGGTTGCCCACAGAAGTATAAATTGGGTATATGTATATCATTTGATAGTATGGCCAATGATATAAAAACAAAGGATGGGGATAAAGTTGCCATGACAAATGATATGATTATTTATTTTACATAGTCTAAAGGTTTATATGAATAATGCTTCCTGATACTTTCAAATGAATGTGAATTCATATAATTCAGCAAAAAGAAACCAAATTCCTATTTTATCTTGAGATAGCAAATCATTTAGGAAATAACCTGTAAACACACACACACACCACCACCACCACCACCACCACATATTACCCACACACATGCTCTGGAAGTATTGAGGATTGACTGAAATGCTACCAAACATTGAACATCACTTTTGTGATGCATATAAGCAGATATGGAATAATTGGGAAATTTTCAGGTTGGTAGTTTAGTAACTATTAAAAAAGTATTGTCAGAGTACACAGATGAATAGAAAGAAAATTTAATTTGTATTGCATAATAAATAATAGGTTTGAGGACTATTTAAGATACATAATTGCCACTCAAACATTTTCTTTGACAAAATTTCTCTTCAAATATCTTTCCCTACTTTTCATTAGTTTGTTATTTTCTGATTGTCAATCTTTGAGAAATTTTAAACTATTTTTGATGCATATCTTTTCTCTCACTCTGATTTTTTTTTTTTTTTTTTTTTTTGGAGAGAAACAGAGAGAGAGGGAGAGGCAGAGAGACACAGAGAAATAGGGAAAGGAAGACAGATAGAGATGGGCGTGCCAGCAGCCTCTCAGCTGCTGAGAACAAATTCTAGATGTGTGTGCCCCCTTGTGGGCAAGTGAAGCATTGCCCCTTGCATCACTTTGCTATGGCAAAACGTGGGACCTGGAGATTGGAACCGGCTTTCTTAGGCTTAGCGAGCAGGCGCCTTAACCACTAAGCCATCTCTCCAGCCCTCTCACTCTAATTTTTATTTTCTGTTTTTTTATTTGTTAATTTTTTTGATCGTTTTTGCTTTTTCTGCTTTTTTTTATATTAGTTACTATTTTTATTGACAACTTCCTTAATTGTAGTCAATATCCCAAGTACTTCCCTCCCTTCCCCCACTTTCCCCTTTGAAATTTCACTCTCCATCATATCCCCTGCCCCTCTCAAAATCAGTCTCTCTTTTTATTTTGATGTCATGATCTTTTCCTCCTATTATGATGGTCTTGTGTAGGTAGTGTCAGGCACTGTGAGGTCATGGATATCCAGGCCATTTTGTGTCTGGAGGAGCACATTGTAAGGAGTCCTACTCTTCCTTTGGCTCTTACATTCTTTCCTTCCCCTCTTCCACAATGGACCCTGAATCTTGGAAGGGGTGTTAGAGATATTTCAGTGCTGAGCACTCCTCTGTCCCTTCTTCTCAGCACCATGGTGCCTTCTGAGTCATCCCAAAGTCACCACCATCTGAAAAGAGAAGCTTCTCTAAATCAAAAGTGAAAATAGCTTTAGTATATGAGTATGGACTTTAAGAGAAGTCCTTACTGGAAGTTTGGTGAGCATAGTATATACATTTACCAGACATCAGCAGACGTTACACCCCTAGGGCTCATGACTACCCCTGTTGTAGGTTTTCAGTGTCAGGAATGTATCCCCCCCCCCATGGAGCGGGCCTCCAATACAATCAGAGAGTGGTTGATTTCCCCCATAATAGACATGCCACTGTTGCAGCCATTGGCTCATTTGGCCTGGCTGGCCAAATTTAAAGCTTGCAGTGTTCACTGTTGAGCATCTTCACTGGTGTTTTTTCTCTCTCATTGAACTGCATGAAGCATAGCTTTTGGCAGCTTTTGTCAGCTGGTCCACATGGAGGAGGCTTTCCGTTCACCTCCAGCAGGATTTCCCAGTGACCTTGCAGCCCAAATATGTACAGTCTTCAGCAATAGGGTCTTACCATCTATTCCTACTGGGAAACCAAGAGCCTCAGCAATGGCCTATAAAATTTTGGGGGTATCTGTGACCTCCCTGGCCCAAAACTCACTGGGAGGTATCCCATCCCTGGCACTGAAAAGTTTGTAAAAATAATCTATTGCTTCTGAGTGTTCATTCCATTGTCCATAAAAGTAGGTTTCCCTATGACTTATTTATATACTCTTAGATTTTTTTTATATTTATTTTTTATTTTTATTTTTATTGACAACTTCTTTAATTGTAGACAATATCCTCTTAGATTTTGATTAGCCCTCCCTCCCCCTTTCCTTTATTCAATCTCTTCCCCTGACCTCACTTAGGCCTTTTCACCTCCATTAATCTGTTCTTCTACTTACATATATACTGTACTTCTGAGAGCTAAATTGTTTATTTTAATATGATTTTTTTCTTACTGGTCGTGACATTGTTAACATGTCTAAGACATATTTGTTTAACTCAGTCACATAGATTATTTTTCCATGTTTATATAAACCAGAAGACTTATAACTTGTAAGTTACAGTTACACATATGATAATATTTTAATTTTAATAAATTTATTATTTTTAAAAAATACTTTTATTTATTTATTTGACAAAGAAAAAGGGAGACAGAGAGAAAGAGAGAATGGGCACACCAGGGCCTCCAGCTACTGCAAATGAGCTCCAAACATGTGTGCCCCCTTGTGCATCTGGCTAACATCGGTCCTGGGGAATTGAACCTGGGCCCTTTGGCTTTGCAGGCAAGAGCCTTAATCACTAAGCCATCCCTCCAGCCCTAAATTTATTATTTTTGAAGTAATATCTAACTGTAGTCCAGGCTAACCTAGAAATCACTCTCTATCCCAGGTTAGCCTTTAACTCATGTGAATCCTCCTGCCTCAACATACCAAAAACTGAGATTAATTGTTTGAGTCACCATTCCTGGCTTATTTTTATACGTTTTAGGATCATTTGTTAGCTAATGGGCATTCTACTTTTATAGTAATATTTTCATTGATTTATGTTATAAGATTATAACAAATCAGTTAATGATATTTCTCTAAATGTATTTTTGGAATCTGCTGCTCAATTAATTTTTAAAAATATTTTTATTTTTAATATTTATTTGAAAAGAGGAAGATAGAGAGAATGGGCATGGCAGGGCCTTCAGCCACTGCAAATGAATTACAGATGCATGTGCCACCTTGCGAGTCTGGGGAACTGAACCTGGGTCCTTTGGCTTTGCAGGCAAATGCCTTAGCTGCTAAGATTATCCTCTAGCCCTCAATTAATTTTTGAATGTATCCTCTATTAATACTCATTGTCTTGATTGTTGAACCTTCATATTAAATTTGAATTTGATAATGTGAGTCTTCCAATTTGTACTTTATATTCTCTTGATTATTCAAGTTATGTTACATACCTATAGAAAACAAAGATCAGGCCAGGCATGGTGGCACACACCTTTAATCCCAGAACGTGAGAGGCAGAGGTAGGAGGATCACCATGAGTTCCAAGCCACCCTGAGACTACATAATGAATTCCAGGTCAGCCTGGGCTACAGTGAGACCCTACCTCGAAGCAACCTAAAAATAAATAAATAAATAAGTGGCATAAAATAAAATAAAGATCATCCTGATGTATACTAAAAACTCCATATTAAAATTGGTGTTGCATTAGATCTATAGATCAGCTTAGACAGAATTGACATTATTTTAATAGTTTTGGTATATGATAACACTTTATCATTCCATTACATAAATAGAGCTTACCTGACTTTTCTTTTCAGCATTTTATAACAGTCAGTGTATTATTATGATTGAGCATGTTTGGTTTGGTTTGTACTGAGTTCATTTGGAGTACTGTAATAAGTGTTATCTCTTTAATGCCAAATTATAAATACTTATTATTAGTGAAGAGAAATATCACGTACTTGTATTTCATGCAAGTTTATTCTGTATTGATCATACAATTTTTTTCTTTATATACTTTAGGTTTTTCTTTCTTTTTATTTGGTCTTATTTAATTGAATACAAACACCAGTATGCCGTTTTATAGAAATCACAAGAAAGGACACCCTTACTTTATTCCTATCTTAATGGGAAAACACTGTCACCAGTAATTAAATTGTCTTTCTTTTTCTTTCTTGGTTGGTTGATAGACATCTTATATCTTTATCAAGTAAAAACTTTCCTTTCTATCTGTATGTCTTCTATGAGCATATGTTATAAAAATATATTGTTTTGTGAAATACATTTTCTACATATTCTGAGACATTAAAAACTTTTCTACACAGTGAGTTGCAGTTTAGTATGGCCTAAAGTGAGACCCTACCTCCAAAAAAATTCTTTCTTACTTATTACCATCATGGGTTATACTAATTGATTTTCAATGTTTAGTCAATTTCATATTTCTGGAATAAACCTAAAAGTAAGGATGTTAACCAAAGCTCTACTATTTGAGTAGTATACATTAGTATATGGTAAAACCAAAGACTAAATTATAAATAAATAGATAAATAAATTATATGTTAAGAACAAATAAGTAGAGATGTGGAGGAAAAGGGGTGAGAGAAGTACAAAAGTACACCAGTGACATGTAACAAGAAAGGAGTAGTGACTTAAGGAGGGGAAAAAGCAGGGTGAGGGTGACTGAGGATATGTTTTTGAAAATGACAGAATGAATGTTACCTAAATCTTTGTATTCTACTAAATTGAAAAAAATTAAGAAAAGCATAAACTGAAATATATATGACTGGCAGCAGCTTTTCAAATGTCATTTGAAATGTTTTCTATTAATCCACGTTTCCTAAATCATTGATAAGTAAAGGCCATTTCTGCTAATTGTATATGCATGCAAGCAGAAGCCTATGAATGAATGACATGAGCCAAAATATATAACATTTCAAAGATAGTTGAGATTTATTGTATTTCCTTGCAAAACTAAAGCTTTTGTTCCTTACTAGCAATATGTCTGCTCTGATTGACTAGAATCTAATCAATGTTCAACACTGGTCTCTGCTAAACTCAATACTGAGCTTTCAAGTTCAGCATGACTTTTACCAACATGCTGTCAAGTAGAAAACTGTATGTACATTTGTGGTGTGGGAGAACAAACCTTTGGCATAGGCAAACTCTTTGGATTTTTTTCTCTGATACAGAAAACTTCATCCTATGATTATCCTGTACTCATACTTCAGCCAAGCCCCAGCTAAAACCACAGAGGAGCTGGAGAGATGAATAAGAATACACTTTTGGGCGGGAGAGATGGCTTAGTGGTCAAGGCACTTGCTTGCGAAGCCTAAGGACCCACGTAAGCCAGAGGCACAATGTGGCACTTGTGTCTGGAGTTCATTTGCAGTGGCTAGAGGCCCTGGCACACCCATTCTCTTTTTCTCTCTCTCTCTGTATGTATGTATGTGTGTGTGTGTGTATATATATGTTAAATAAATAAAAATATTTTAAAAATACAACTTCCATGGTAAACCTAATAATCATCACGAGGGTGAAGGAGACAGATGTTAAGGACACTCAACACCTACCAAAGCAGTGATCCAGAGGATCCTAAGAGTTTTAGGTAGACTTTAAACTCACCCAACACAGCTCAGGGAATTTTGAGGAATAGGGGGCAGAAAGATTGCTAGAGTCACAAGCTGGGACAACATGCCCAGAGGCATTGCCTTCCACCAATAACTGATTGGTGCTCCCACAATGCATAACCCACAACGCCAATGGGAAAACTTGCAACCCCACTGAGGTGGGCCCCCAATGGAATGGGGACAGGGACGAGAGAAAGGATGGTATCAACACATGATGTATCCATACTATGTCCATAATTAATTTAAAAAATCTTTAAAAAACAGATGTATGATTTAACTGTGTACCAAGAAGGAAACCAGATCAGGTTGAAAGCTTGCTGGCCTCTCTCATGATCATTGATGATTTTGATTCATCTTGAAATTTAATTTTCTTTTTTTTGTTTTTTTTTTTTTTTTTTTTTTTTTTTGGTTTTTCGAGGTAGGGTCTCACTCTGGCCCAGGCTGACCTGGAATTAACTATGTAGTCTCAGGGTCTCAGGGTGGCCTTGAACTCATGGCGATCCTCCTACCTCTGCCTCCCGAGTGCTGGGATTAAAGGCGTGCGCCACCACGCCTGGCTTTAAAATTTAATTTTCTAAAGCCAAATTTACAAATGGTTTAATTGCATTTGTTGTGTTTCCCTTATTTTGAAAGTAGCCTTCTCTAAAATTGGGCATTAACACAGACAAAATTATTATAAGTCAATGCTTCCCTTCTTCACATGAACTTCTGTAATTTGGTGCAATAAATACATTTATGAGATACTTTCATGAATTTCTTTCATTTTAATTTTTAATTTATTTATCTGCAAGCAGAGAGAGAGAGAGAGAGATTGAGAGAGAGAGAGAGAAAGGGAGAAGCGAGGCAGACAGAGAGAAAATGGTCATGCCAGGGCCTCTAGCCACTGCAAACTTACTCCAGATGCATATGCCCTTTGTGCATCTGGCTTACGTGGATCCTGGAGAATCAAACCTGAGTCATTTGGCTTCACAGGCAAACATCTTACTTAACTGCTAAGCCATCTCTCCAGCCCCTCCTGAATTCTTTTATACAAAAAATTTCTAAGTATCTCAATGAAAACATGTTTTGTAAAATTAGAATACAATCAATAGCTTTTTCTGCATTTAAAAATAAATTCATTATTTTTTCAGATGTGAGCCTTTAACACATGCCTACACATTTGTAATAAATTGTATATGCTATACAATGCTGATGTATAGCAATTAATATGAATATTTAAATTTAATTTTATTCAATGTTTTAAATATTGCAAGTGAACTATAATAGACAGTATACTGTATCATAAAACATAACTTGGAAAGTATGTTATAGCTTTCTTAGCATTGATATTTCTTAATATCAACTAAACTGATGACTTCATATTCATTTTTGTCAAAATGCCATATTACAAAGTTTTCTCTATTATTGTGAATTAAGTTATGTAATATTATACAATAGAAATAAAAGTAAAATAATAATAGTTATTTAAAATTTTTATTTTATTTTGTTATAACTGGGCATGTTTCACTTAGCCTTAGCAACATTCCAAGAAGAAAATTTAGAGTCTGAAAGGTAAGAGCATATGAAAATGTGGTTCAGTCTTGAAAATTCAAAATATCTGGCTTTAGAAAAACTTACCTCACGGCTGCAAAGATGGCTCAGTGGTTAAGGAACCTGCCTGAGTAGCCTAAGAACGCTTGTTTGAATCTCCAGGTCCCACATTTAGCCACTGCAAAAGTGATGCAAACATGCAATGTTGCACATGCACACAAGGGGGAGCACACATCTGGAGTTCCTTCACAGTGCCTGAAAAGGCCCTGGTGCACCCATTCTCTCTCTGCCTCTTCCCCTCTCTCTCTCTCTCAAAATAAAAAAAAAAAAAGAAAGAAAGAAAAACTTACTTCAAAATAAAAATGTTAAATATTATATTATTATGCAGAATTGAAACATTGCTGACATTGCTACAATATATAAAAATATACAGGACTATATGCTTATTGGAGTGAAGATATGTTATTTAACTAAAATACAAAGCCTCAGCAATGGTACAAAACACAGAACCCCCTCCAGCAAAGATATTTCATTAACAAGCATTCTATTTGTGCTCCATATTTGCATTTGGATTTGAACACTATTGCTCTGGTGTTTTATTTACAGTCTAGGTTGTAACATTAATAATCCCAGGCTAAATCACAGTTAGCTTAATTTCATTTTTCATAAACTTTTCAGTTTACATATTTGCATAATTTCTAGCAAACAGTAATCACTGTAATTCAACCTCCTAAAACCTCCACCAACTCTGTCATTCATGATTGCAGAAAATATAAATTAACCTTCTAGGCGCTCAATGCATAATATTGTCTGTTGTCAAGGAAAAGATAGCAGATGTAGCAATGGGCAGCAGTCATTTGTCAACCGAAGAAAACCATAATGGTGACATCAAAAAGAAAATTATGGTAATGTAAAAGTAATGCTTATCAGTGCTATTAGGAAGGTACATCACTGGAATGATAACAAGAACAAAATCATTTCTCAATACCCAGTGACTTTCTTTCTTATAATAGTGTTTATATAGACTATTTAGAGTCACTGAATTCAGCGTGTAATAAAATAGTCATCATAATGTACTGTCATTATGTACTGTTACTTTTCTGCAAATCCAAAAGTTTGATGTTTTACTCTACTTAGATATTTCATCAAACACTGGAATCTTTTCCTTCTGTCACACACTTTTAAGGTTCTGACTGAAAGCCATGTCCAAATCTAGTCTTCCTCATGATTTAAACTACAACTTGAGTTTATTAACCTGTCTTGATAGTGTCAACTTCAAAAAAGAAATTATTGAGCTGGAGAGATGACTTAGCAGTTAAGGCGCCTGCCTGCTAAGCCTAAGAACCCCGGTTCCAATCTCCATGTCCCATGTTTAGCCAGATGCAAAGTGACGCAAGGGCACAATGCCGCACTTGCCCACAAGGGGGCACACTCATCTGGATTTCGTTCACAGTGGCTGAGAGGCTGCTGGCACACCCATTCTCTATCGGTCTTCCTCTCCCTCTCTGTCCTCTCTGTCTCTCTCTGTGTGTCTCTCTCCAAAAAAAAAAAAAAAATATTATCTCCTGATATTTAATTTCTTTATGATTTAAAAACAAGTAACAGGTCTATTTTAAATTGTTTTTATATAAGGGTAGATGGAGTTATATGTTTAAAATCCCTTAGGGAATTTCAAAACATATTTCACTGAAAAAAAAATTGCTCCTTGAATGCCAGTATTTTCTTAGATAAAAATAAGACACGTTCTTCTCTGCCCTGTTTTGTAACTTTCTAAATGTTTTGCACCAATACATTTTAAAGAGACTTTTGCTGATCACCTACCAAAAATTAAGCTCCACTAAATTAGATGAATAGATACTGAAAAAGTATGTAATCCATGTTTGTGGCATCCATATATACGGATAAGTAATTTACTTTTTTTTTTTTTTTCTGAATATTTTGAAAAGCTGCTAAATTCAAAGAATAACAAATGGTAGAATAAATCAAAAATAGGCAAGCCTTTTCTCTTCTATTACTGGGCAATACATTTGACTACAAATAAGTATTATACTTGTTTTCTATTTTTTATTTAACATACTTTATTTATGTATTTGAAAGCAAGAGAAAGAGAGAGAGAGAGGCAGAGAGAGGGAGAGAAAGAATGACCGTGCCAGGGCCTCCAGCCACTGCAAAGCAATTCCAGATGTATGCATCACCTTGTGCATCTGGCTTACGTGGGTCCTGGAGAGTGGAACTGGAATCCTTTGGTTTTGAAGGCAAATACCTTAATCACTAAGCCATCTCTCCTGCCTCTTGTATTCTATTTTTGATAATGGACATTGAACTTAGGGCTTTGCACATTTAGGATTTCACTGAGCTTCAGTCTCACAACCTCCAGTCCTTTTATTTATTTGCTTGTTTCTTCTTTCTTTCCTTTTCTTTCCTTCCTTCCTTCCTTCTTTCTTTCTTTCTTTCCTTCTTTCTTTCTTTCCTTTCCTTTCTTTTTTCCTTTCCTTCCTTCCTTCCTTCCCCCTCCCTCCCTCCTCCCCCCCTCCCTCCCTCCCTCCCTCCCTTTTTCTTTCTTTCTTTCTTTCTTTCTTTCTTTTGACACAGGGAGCCACATGGACTCCTGTCATTGCAAACAAACTCCAGATCCATGTACTACATTCTGCATCTGGCTTTATGTGGGTCGTGGGGATACAAATCTCAGTTGCCAGAATTTGTTTTCAGGTACCATTAACCACAGCAATATCTCCACCCTCAAGGTGTATATTTTGAATTGAAAAGGTATGACATTATATTCCTAAATTCACATTTAAACTAGTAAAACTACTTAAAATGTACCTCTCTAATGCCCTAGTAAATAAATGCTAATAATTCCTAAAGCTGAATGAACACTGAGCCAGTTATAGTCTCTCCCACAGTATTATTTGTCAAGCAGGCAAAGAGAACCCAACATAAAATCAGTCCTTTACAACTGAGTTAATCTTTTGTTGTGATGATGGGAGTCATACACTGTGTAAAATGGAAAGAACAATTACATTTTCAAATAAATATAACTCTTTCATTGCATTTTAAAGCCAGGTATGGTAGTGCAGGCCTTTAACTCCAGCCGTTAGGAGACAGGGATAGGAAGATCACTGTGAAGACCACTGGCACTACAGAGTGAGTTCTAAATCAGCCTGGGCTACAACAAGACCTTACATTACAGACAAAAACAAAATTAAACATTACATTTTAATATTTTGGAAGATAACCATCATGGATTTCATTTGGAAAATATTCAATAGAAATGGCCACAGAATTATGAGGACAAAAAAGAAAAATTGTCACTACCCAAAATATAAAAACATTAAGAAATATTTTATCTTTTCCTAGGGAGTATATTAGTCAATTTCACTATTGTAGTTTTAAATAATTTAAGAAATGTTTCTTTTCTGAGAAATTACCAATTTTAAACTAGTATGTAAAGCATTCCCACTCCACATACAAAAATAAATTCAATCGTTCCTTTACCTCCTCAAGCAAATCAACTTATTACTATAGCAAAGGTAAAGTGTGCCAAGGTTTTCAGTTTTGTTTTCCATTAATGTAACTGATTCTATATCTACTCTCATTGCAAGGGGAAGGACACCAAGAACTGACCCAGCCCAGAAACACCTTCACAGGATGTCATCTCATCTGTGGCACTCCTGCTGCAGTTGGTACTGTGCAAACTGCTGATGTTGACATTGATCCAATGTATATCTTGATTGATAGTTAGGCATACTATCATTGAAACTCAAAAAAAAAAAAAAAAAAAAAAAAAAACAGTGGCTAACAGACTCAATGTACTTCATAGCAAACAAGGACACATATTTGTTTATTTTATTTTTTAAATAACAAACTCAATTTTTCCTCAAAACATAATATATATAAATACAGTTTCTGGTAGTATTTCTGTTTTCACATGATAGCCAATGCTTTTTTAATATAGGATAGATTATGAGTTGAGAAGTAGAATGTAAATGAAAAAGTGTATTATTATATTTCTAAATAATTTTGAAAAATAATTATATGACTTTTAGTGACCTGCTAATCAATATTTGTTCTTTTTTATGTCAGTTTTCAGGAATAGGGGGTAAACCCTTGCATACATTTTGATTTATATTCTCAGGGTGGTCTCGCACTCATGGTGATCTTACTACCTCTGCCTTCAGATTGTTGGGATTAAAGGCATGTACTACCACTCATGGCTGAAAGATTCATTTTCATTTTCATTTTCATTTTCATTTTCATTTTCATTTTTGTTTTTACCCAATGGTGTTTGTTAGGTGATTTCTGCAAGTTGGAAAATATTTTATTTCTATACAAAAGATTATGGTCTCCAGGGTCACCTAAATGTAGCAACATATGAATATTTATACTTCACTTTCTGTCAAAGTTAGAAAGTATTTCGTTATAAATATTATGACAGAATTTTCACATTGTGGAGTGGTGATGTCTAAACAGATGTCAGCATAAGAGATTTGAATTTATTGCATTTAATTTGGCCTGTACAGCCTCTCAGCAAACCTAAAAGTGCTAAAGAGAAAATGAGATTTGGAAGTTGTCTAAGAAAACATTTCTTTCTTTTAGTTTGTTTGTTTTTGATAGACTAGGTGGTATCAAAAGAAATCTCATCTATTTCTGACAGGTATGGAAGGTGAGTCTGAAAAGTCTATCAGTGTGAATGTATTTGGCTTCATATGTAAACTACAAAAGAAATGAAATATTTTTAACCAAGGTTGACATTTAATTTTTTCTTGGCAGTGAGGGGGTGTGTTTCAAGGCAGGGTTTCACTCTCTAGCCCAGGCAGACATGGAATTCAGTCTGTAATCTCAAGGTGACCTCCAACTCTCAGTGATCCTCCTACTTCGGCCTCCTAGGTGCTGGGATTAAAGATGTGCACCACCACACTTTGCTGGCATTTAATTATTTTATTTAGGGGCTTGCATCAAATAAGAAAAATTAAGACAAGGGGCTGGAGATATGGCTTAGTAGTTAAGTTTCTGCCAAGCCTAAGGACCTAGGTTAAATTCTCCAGAACCCACATAAGCCATATGCATATGGTGGCATATACATCTGGAGTTCATTTGCAGTGGCTAGAGGCCCTGGCTTATACATTTTTTCCCACCCAACTCTCTAGTAAATAAGTGAATAAAAATAAAATACAACAAAAAGAAAATTTAACACAAAATAATATATTTTCTTTAATGATACAAATTTATCCTTTTGGTAGTCTGGTGTAGAAATATTTGGTTCACAATTATCTGGAAGTAGATTTTCCTTGCATCTAGACAAGTTTCTTGTTGAAACCATGAAATATAAATGGAAATGATATGCACCATTTCTAAAACATGAGTCCTTTAATGGCAGATTTGCATTTCCTTCCCTTTCCCTTTATCTCCAGCTGAAAGCAAAGAAGTTTGAGGAGCAGTTAACAGAAAGGAAATCAGGTTTCTATAATAGGAAAGGCCAAGAAATACCTGTATTGTTAGATAACAGAAAAATAAAGGTCATCATAATAAACCATTGGATTTGTGTACCTGTTATAACCTTCAACATTAATATAGAAAATAAATATATAATTTTAAGTGGTTGTATTATGTTAAGTGAGAATTAATCATATCATTTTTTAGTAGTGAAATTCAGGTTAACACTAATTGTTCATATATAGCTTATAACAGCCCTTATCGACATTATAATTTATAAAAAACAATTTTGTGACATAAAAAGCAGATTAAAACATTTCTTTGGTTTTATGTATTTAAACCTGGCATGCAGAAATGAATCAAAGCACAGTCATAAAAATAAATATTTTCCTTATTCTGAAATGCCAAATTGAAATTGTCTAGCTCATTTTCATGTATAATTTTAGTTAAATTAAGCAGCCATATTAATTCCCCAAGGAGAGTGTTATGGAATATATCCAAGAATATTTTCCAAATAGTTTGAGAAGGGAAAATGCTGATTTTCTAAGACAAATCATTTCATTCCTGCATTCATTTATGAAATAAAAAAGCTTTTGATTTAGGAAAAATAAAAATGCCAAGTATATCATTTTTGTTTATCTTCTAATGCCAATAAAAAGTGTATTGGAGAGAGATCAGCTTATGGGAAGAGTTAATGCAAAATCCCTACTCCTGTGTGCTGTAGAAATACTCTACACAACCTCCTAATGGCTGAATGAAAATTCTTAAAAACGCACTTCCGTACCAGAAATAAATCCTCAAACGACTTAGTCAGTCTTGCAAATCTCAAAAAAGATCTCGCTTTCCAGCAACTTCTACCTTTTCACAAGAGTCTCATGGTCACGTGCTGCATAACAACCAACACTGAGGACATCTTTCTCCCAGCACTGTTCCCATTTCCGCAGTAGAAATTGATCCTGGCCTGTTTGTTGTTCTTGTCTCTTCGTTCATTTTTCGGGTTTTTTGTTTGTTTGTTTGTTTTTTCTCTACTCAATGTGTGGATCTGCCCAGTCTTCAAAAAGTTCTCATGGGTAGCCTGAAAACCAGTTCCTGGGAAATGGAGACAGACATGGTAAGCACTCAAACCTCATGAAAACAGAGATCCCCAGTCTACAGAGAAAGCAACACTAAATAAAACAGGTCCCTATCTTTCCCAACAAGCCTCAGGAAGCATCTTGGGAGAGGTAGTGGAAAAATTGTAATAGCCTCAGGGCTAGAGGGAACGGCTGAGACACTGTGTTTTCCCCATCCTTGCAGAGAATAACTGATGAATACCAACAATCCCACAGAAGATGCTCAGCCAAATAGGAGTGGGTGAGGGAGGTTCTATGTGTGCAATCTATATCTATATCTATATCTATATATTTATATATTGATGAATAGTAAATACATAAAAAGCAAAATCCAGGACTGGGGAGGTGGATCAATTAGTGAAGTACTTGCCTGGAAATCATGAGGACCTGAGTCTGATCCCCAAGATCCACATATATTTCAGGATAAAGAGGACAAGACAGTAATCCTTGTGCCATCCTGGCAGCAAGGAGCTGAATCAGTGAGCTCCAGTTTCAGTGCATGGCCTTGTCTCGGGAAGCATAAGATGGAGAATGAAAGAGGAAGACACTCAACATGGGCCCTTGGCCTCCAACCATACACACAAACCCACCTATATATGTACCCACACACTTGCAAGTATATTTACATGCACATAACATGCATAAATATGGTAACAAACTCAATCCATCGTCTAAGTGCCAGTTTGTGAAGATTTGCTTCCTGAGGTTGCTTAACACCTGACCTCTTGTCCATCTTGTTTTCATTTACATTTTTTTTTCTGGGATAGGGTGTTGCTGTAGCCCAGGTTGACCTGGAATTCTCATGTACTCTCTGGATGGCCTCAAACTCAGTGATCCTCCTACCTCTGCCTCCCTAGTATGTGCCACAATGGTTGAGTTTTGTTCTCATTTTCTGTGCATCCTTTAGAGAATAATATTTTGTATTTATATGACTGAATATTATCTCTCAAGAAGGCCAGATCCATAGAATGGAATGCTCATCTGCTTCTAAAGCACTCGGTTGCAGCCTGGGCAGCCAGGCCAGAAGTGTTCTAGACACAGCATGTTACAGGATAAACACATGTTTGATAAAAGAGACAATATTATATGGTTTGGAAACAGATCTAAGTAAAACTTCTTTAAAGTAAATAAAATACATGTATATGAGCATGAAAATTAAGCAATAATTATTTTTCATATTAATTAAAAAGATACATTTCACCAAGTTAATGTAGGTATGTTAAGATGTATACCAACAATTTATATAACATTTAAATATTTAAAATATCAATTTTTGATATTTTGTTATTTAAAATAAAATTTAAATGTAAATACCTTAAACATGACAAAAATGATGCCTATGTATAAAAATCTAAGGTATCCAAAGTAAGTACTCATGGAATGAGTTGAACGCGTATGTTAGGAATGAATAACATAAAAAGATAAAATAAAATAAAAATCTTGTAAATATAATATCATAGAAAATAATGTGGCAGTGGCAAATTTTTAAACCAGAAGACAAAATTAAACAGGATTATAAATAGCAATGTACTAATCTATAAATATAAATACATAAAATACAAAAAGAGGCCAGATTTATCCCATTTAATTTGAAGCAGTAATAAAAGTTAAAATATAAACTTTTACTTCATCAGCTCTGATTTACAGAGAACAATAAAAGACACCAAAAGCAAAGTAAAACATTCAGGGTCTAAATCATTTCAGTATTAGGGGCTGTGATGGTTGACATCTTCAAAATTTTCAGAAACATCTTTCAACAAGAAATACTATTAAGAAGCAAAGGTATATAAGCCATTACAGAAGAAAGTAAAAGATGCAGCCACATTCCAGTGCCTCTATCCCAATGTATTTTACATGCTAGGGAAAGATAGAAAACTAAGTGCTTACGATCTGAATTTGCCTATCATTTAGGCTAAAAATCATAAACCAGCAAACTGATATGCAAAAGTATATCAGTACCAAATGTAAAATTTTTTCAGAAATTTAGTAGGCAAAATGTTAAAATAATTTGCTTCTTTAACAAAAACAAAAGGAGTGATAATCTAAGTAAATTATGAAACACTATTTACAGTTCTTACCTCTTATTTTGGTCAGTAGTAGCAAACTCAAGCAAGAATACAAGGGAGAATAATCCAACTAGTAAGGGGTATATGACAAAGCTACTATGATCAAAGCATTTCTGTCAGATGAGTTACTAAAATCATTAAAAAAAAAAAAAAAACAAGGTTAAGATAGTTCTAATTAAAATGTACTGGAAATCTTAACTAAGTGTGTAATGTTAAATAAAATTAATACACATGAATATGTAGATATGAAGAGCCAACAATTATAAACTTCATAGAGGATAGTGTGGTCACTATAGAAATACAAAAGCTTAATAGGATCATTACAGAAATTCAAAATGTTGAATACAAAGCAAAGACATTATTAAAAAAAAAAAAAAAAAACTGGAGAGATACTGGCTTAGAGGTTAAGGCGCCTGCTGGCTAAGCCTAAGAATGTCAGTTCCAATCTCTAGATCCCAGGTTAGCCAGATGCAACGTGACACAAAGGCACAATGTTGCACTTGCCCACAAGGGGGCGCACTCATCTGGATTTTATTCACAGTGGCTGAGAGGCTGCTGGTGAGCCCATCTCTATCTGTCTTCCTTTCCCTATCTCTCTGTGTCTCTCTCCAAAATAAAAATAAATAAATTTTTTTTAAAAAACTTTCCCATTGACATTCATAGTCATCTAGAGCTTGTGATGAAAACAGAGATGATCTAATAATCACAACTAAATGAACGGAACTAAATGAAGAGCGGTAGAAGCCTCCGTCACGACCACAGGGACCTGCAATCTCCCTTCTATAGACTTCCATAGTTCTTACAGCCTTAGAGCATATCCAGGGAAGCTTCCTGGAATCCACAAACCAAGCTAATCTCAAAGAGAGATCCAAAGATTGATCTGCACCCCCATGTACTGAGCTGTTGTTACTGCGTTGTGGCATTTGGGGACCATAGCTGCTTTTGGAGTGTGATTTGCTCTGGGAGGGAGTAACACTCATCTCAAACCTCTGATCTGTCCACCTCTAAAGCTAAGCTACCAAAGTTATTCCCATGACAGTTGCTGGCACACCACCACAATAGAGTCAGGTAAGTAGTACAGAGTTCCCAAAGTCTCAGCCTCAAACTCTCAATGATTTCACAACTCTCATCCAAATGGTAGATCCGGAGTGTAAGAGAAATACACACATGGTAGACTAAAGGAAAATCATACATGGAATTAAAATGAGAAGTTACCCCATGTGTAAAGCGGTAGAACCACTCAAGCCAGGATGCAGTATTCTGCTCTTCCCCTAATCCAGACAGGTTGGAGGGGTGGGGAAGCGGGGTGGGAAATCAGACTCACATGCGAGGAGAGGCAGAGAGAGAGAAAAGGTCAAAAACACAGCCCCTTTAGTTAACTGAAAATGTATTCTTTCATTTAATTCAGGTATCTGAATGGGAAGACCTGATTGATTTGTAGATATGAAGGGACAAGCTCCAGGGCCAGCCCACCTGGGTAATGGAGATTGTCTCTCTAGCTGCTACACTGTGGGTAGTAGGGGCAATGTAGCTGTTGTAGATGAGTCTTGACCAGACGTGAGTTCCGTTCCTGCCAACAGTTCCATTCATGCCAGGGCGAGGTGGCCTCGGTTCTCTCTGGCCCTCAGTTCCTAACTGAAACACTTAAAAGAAGATAGTTTCCTCCTATTTCTCCTTCACTTTTGCCATATTATATAAAATTTGGTTCAATTTGTCATACACTTTATAGGGTCAATTACAGGGTGAAGGAGGTGGGTTAAAGAAAGTAAGAAGAATGTGCTGGCAGAGGTCCATCAATCTGTGCAGCACTTGTCATACAAACATGCAGACCAGAGTTTGCCCCTCAGCATCCACATAAAAATGCCTGGCCTGCTGACAAACATCTAGAATCGCAGCATTGGGCAGACTGAGACAGAAGAATCATGGGGACTTGCCTGCAAGTTAACTAGCCAACTTAATGAGCATCGGGCCGATGGAAAGTCCTGTTTCAAGAGAGGCAGACTGTATTCCTGAGTATGGCACCAGCGGCTGTACTCTGAGCTCCACACCTATGTGCAAACATGTGGATGAACACGCACATTCTTAAAACATGTAGAAAGGAAAGTTATAGGTATTTTGCAACAATCCTGTTGAGGAGCATTAAAAAAAACATATATTTAATAAATAACAATGGAGAGAATTGAACTGATTATATTTAGGTTGAAAAGACAAAAGAGTAAATTTAGGAACAAAGGAGTAAGATGAATCAAGGAAGTCCCCTAAGTAAATAAGGTAAATCACATTTTAACTTACAGATTATGGAGAACACCAGAAAATAGATTGCAAAATTGTCATAATATGTCAATTTTTTTTTTTTTCTTCTCAGAACACGTCTAATTCCTGTTATGTCAGAATTGTTCCAGAGAATGGAAACTTAGCTAATGTGACACAATGGAGATCTCAAAATCAGCTTAAAATTTGAGCTTCTCTCATTGGACTTAGATCCTCCTTTGCATCTCTCTCTCTCTCTCTCTCTCTCTCTCTCTCTTTTCCCCCTGAAGAAGCCAGAACACTAACATTAATGATGCAAATCACATCGAAGAGGTCCCTGTTGACAGAAATCCTGGCACAAACCTTCATGAACCATCTAAGGCTACCAACTTACCAGTTACCACAGACACAGAGCCAATCAGACTAGACCCACACAAGAAATCCCAAACCCAGTGCCTACCTAGAGAACCAAAAGGTTGAAGAGAGGCCAATTTCACACTCAATAGGAATTATGTTTGTCTTACCTTGTTGTGCAATAAATTGCAACAAATATACCAGCAAGCAATTAATACTGCAGAAATTTGCATATGGGAGCAAGGTGCAGGCTCTACCACTTCAAGCAACTGTCATTGACACAAAGCTTGAGGCTTTTGACATCATTAAAGTGAATTTGGGATTCACTGTATTGATCCATTACCTATGCCTTCCCATTTATTATTGTTACTAAAACTGAGAATAGAAGACATTCACCAGGTTTCTACATTAACGTTGTTTATCATTTGCAATATTCAGAAAGGGAAAATGTAATTGCTAAGATAATAAATATTCCACTGCCAACCAAGTAATTATTTCAAGCTTTGTTCTGCTTAGATTGCAAAAGAGTTTCTATAAATATTTTTCTGATGTACATATTATTTATCTGTCTGATTTACTATGTGTTACTAAATTCATTTGCAAGTTTTATTACCAATTTTGGCTAGTCTTAAATTACAAAACTTAAAAGGACATAAAAATGAAGTTGTATCATTTCTACATCTTTATTTCAAACATTTTAATTCAAACATTGTAATTCAGAAATTATTAATCCTAGTATTTTGGAGGTAGAAACAGGTGACCTCTAGGGCAAGCTCAATCGCTCAACTAGCCAAATCAGGAAGTTCTGGGACCAGTGAGAGACTCTGTTTCAGTAAAGAAAGGAAAGCAGGATTGAGAAAGAAGTTGTACATCAACCTCTGGCCTCCACATGTCACATGTCCACATGTCACACCATGCAGCTACAAAAATCCAAACACAACTACACATATGTATGCACACCACATCCAAATACACAACATAGCAGAATGCATTAAAATAGATTTTATATTTTAAAATTTTAGGAAGATAGTTCATTCTGAAAACATAACTTTTTTTTGCTTTTAAAATATTTTACTTTTATTTGTTTATTAGAGAGAGAGAAAGAGAAAGAGGGCTCCCCCTATTTTTTCTTCCATTAAGAGAAGAGTTTCAGGTTTTATTTTGAGGTCATTTGAAGCCATTTGGACTTGATTTTTCTGTATGGTGAGATGAGTGGATCTTGTTTCATTTTTCCACATATGATAATCCAATTTGCACAGCACCATCTGGTACATTATACATTACTGGGAACTTTGTAAAGATCAAGTAGAAAAAGAGGTAGAAAGAAGTAATGGGTGCACCAGGGTGTGTAACCAAAGCAAATGAACGTCAGATGCATGTGCCACCTGAGCATCTGGCTTAAGTGGCTATTGGGAAATCAAACCTGGGTCCTTAGGTTTTGCAGGCAAATGCCTTAAAATCTAAGCCATATCTCCAGCCTGCATTATAGATTTTGAGAAAAAAATGGAGTTTCAAAGGGGAAAGTGGGGAGAGGGAGGGAAGTACCATGGGATAGTGTCTACAATTAAGGTAGTTGTCAGGAAAATAAATAAATAAATAAAAATCAAAAAAATTGAAAAGAAACAAAACCTTTTGTTTCCTGATGTTTTTAGTACAAGAAATTTTTTAGAAGTTTCTAGTTATTTTCTAAACCCAAATATATATTTCACTATTGTGACTGAAAACTGCATGACATACAAAAACACCATAGGGCTGGAAAGCTCAGTGGTAGAAAGCTTGGCTCACCTGTGTGAGGACTTTAGTTCAATCCCCAGTAAACACACACACACACACACACACACACACACACCCCAACCTAAAAACAATATTTGGTGTTTACTTGCCTACATTTCTCTAGGGGCTTTCTGACTTATTTAAGAGTATGTGTTCATCATAACATGTTCTCTGATGGACATTAAAGTTTAGCTTATTTTTTTTTATTTGAAAGAAAAAATCCACTTTTATTTCCAAGTGAAAACTTTTATGTAGGTCACTACAAACTTGTGATTTGGAAACAGTACTTGAAGAATCATTTGGATGCTTAGATGTAAGAGAGAAAAGCACCAAGTGTTAAGCATAATGACCCACACCTGGTTTCAATCATGACTTTCTTACTAAGCAACAACCATTCCCAATACTAATTTCAGTGCCCACACAGCTAGAATATAAAGATACTTTCCAGACAGTGGAAACTCATTAAGAGCACACAAATAGACTACAATATGATTTTGTAAGACTGAACTAGGAAATTTACCGAGAGGTAGGATTGTGTGAAAATTTTAGGTTTCTTCATAACTACTTTCTTAAATAGCCTTAAAGTAAATATGTAGAAGGTCATTTCGTTCCCTATCTGGCAATGCCTTACAAGAAGTTTAAAAACACAAGAGTGATTACCATCTTATGTGGGAACTATTGCTGTTGTCCGAAAATAACTTCCCTGAATATCTCTGAGGGTAGAAATTCTGCTACCAGGGAGACAGACTTGATTTCCCACTTATCTTTTAATGACTTCCTGCAGGCAAAAAAAACAGGAGCCCGAATCCTACTAACATCTGTCTGTTGGTATGGGTCTTATTTAGAACTCCAGGACTCGGTAATTATTCATTATTTGTTGGCACTGGGATTATGCAGCACATAATGTTTTGCAACAGTTAAGCTATAATAAATAAAAGAATAAACAAAACTCTTTTCCTAAATACTTATTTACAGAGAGCAACAACAAAAAATTTGGCAGAGCATCTAAGAATTTATTACTGGATAGCAACTGCAAGGAAAGAAAACTTAGCTTTTCATCTTTAATCCAGCCTGACATTTTCATGATCAAGGATACACCAAATCACAATTTATGTAAATATGTAAGGGGTTCTGAGGAGTATTTCATCCTGTGCAGGGGTCCAGCCCCAGAAGGGTGGTAGAGCTCAAAGGGGATGTGTGGAGCTGGCATCATGGGGAAATGATTTGGACCAGTGGTTCAGGTGAAGCACACTGGACACAGAACAAAACTCTGCTTCTTTATTTATACGTTTACAATACATTATGGGGTTTTTTTGTTGTTGTTGTTGCAAGCAAGACATAGCAACTTATTCATGTGGCTTCTATTCTCTAAGAAATCTTGCACAATAGTCTTCTTTTTTCCTTGGTTTCCCCTGCTTCTGCTTAACTCAAAAAACTCTTGTCCCATAGACATTCTGATATATCTTAAACAAGAAAGTCAAAGATTGCAAGCTGGTTAATATCTTACCCAGGCTCATGAAAACTAGCCAAGAGCCTTGGCAGGAAGCAATTATGGTTATAAGGTGATGGACATTTTTTGACCTCAGAAAGGGCAGTTCCTTTTACTCTTACTCCATTAGTGTATGCCCGTGTATATGGTAAAGGTTGGTCTATTCAACCAGTGTTTTGCATTGATGTCTTTCCTTTAGGAGCCCACCAAACTCTATTGTCAATTCTATCCTACATATTCTATTTTACTTCCTTGTGTGGGCCCTACCTGATTATTTGAAAGATGTTTGCCCCCTAGCATTTCAGGCTCCTTAGTCAGTCATTTGTAGGTTCAGGAAATGTGTCCATTAATTCCTGGTACTAGCTCGACAATAAGAATTGTCTTATAAGTAATGTTACTTGGGAACAATTGGTAAGGCATGTGATGTAACATTGCAAGGAACATGTCTAATTAGGTGAAATATACATTTGTGTTGTTGAGAAACTTTGTATATCCAACTAGTCATAGTTTCAGATTTAATCTGTTTAAACGTTACAGCCTCAGAAAATTTTGCAGTAACATTCTGTTCCTGTTTAATCATTGGTGACTGTATAAACATATCTGAATTGGATTCCCCTACAACTAATGAAAGCAAAAATAAGCAGTAATAAACTTATAATAATAGTGATAGTGCAAACTGCCAGGCAACGGGAACTCAGGAGGTCACTGAAAGACTTCTTGGCCCTCCTGCCAAAGAACGTCTCTGGTGCCGCATCCCTGCTGAGCGGTATCCCATCAGCGTCACGCTCCAGAGCTGACTGTTGCTACCTCTTGGCCACAGCCAATCCTGGAAATTTTTTAAGAATTGGTATTGTTATTCTGAGATATATAGGATTATAGAAATCATTGGGAAATCACCTAAACTCCCTAACCCTATTTATTCTAGTAGTTCATCGAATAATATTTATCTTATGAGGTCATGGTAGAGAATAAGTTAATAAAGTAGATGCTATAAGGATCTTAATTATGTTTTATTTCTTACTATCCTCATTTACTACTTGGTTTGAAGGGTTTTACTTCAGGCATTCATTGATGTTGATCTAAAGATATGCAAAGATATTCCTATTTCAGTGAATTCCATTTTAACATCACTAGGTAGGCCAACTACAGAATATAAATATTAAGCACTTGTAATGTGATAATTACTTAAATATGGACCATGTTTGTGTCATCCCAAAATGTTCCTCAGACATCAGAGCCTAAGCCTCAGAACTCCTGAACATCACCTTATGTAACAAAGTACATAACTATTTAAGCACTTTGAGGTGAGGCTGATGATATGATTTAGAACTTCTGACACTCAAATATGTAAGAGGATATATTTTTCTTGGTCAATTTCATTATCTTCAATGTTCTTTAGTAGTTTATAGATAAAAGGGATTAATTTACTCATGATCCATAATAGTGATGAGAATCAAGACTAGATGACCCAACAGCAAAATGATCCTGAGGAGGAGTCTGTGGAATCTTAATCATCATAAATGTGCCTGATCGTGAGCAATATACATTGTATGGAGTTTTTAGGAAGGATAGAGAATGGAAAGAGGATACTCCAAATTGGTTACGTGCTTGAAGGCCAAAGATACTTAACATGTTAGATAAGCAGTGGTGCTGATTTTGTTTTCATTTCAATGTGAAGTTTTCCCACTAAGATGAAGTGACCACATGGGAAATCTGTCAATTACTTCTCATTACTTTAGCCAAATATCTGAGGAAGCAACTTAAAGGAAGAACTTACAGTCTATAGGCTTACAGTATATAGGTTCACACAGTCCATTGTGGTAGAGAGGCATGGATGCAGGGAGTGGTTCTTGGCTGTTGCACTTGAAACATGAGGCCAGTTGCTCATATCTGGGTAGAGAAGGATGCAGAGAGAGGACTCAGTGTTCAGCTGTCTTTCTTCTTTTTCCCTTTTAATTCAGGGATCCCAGACCAAGGGGTTGTGCTGCTCCATTTCAAGGAAGTTCTATTCCCTCATTTAATTCTCTGGTTCACAGACACATGGAAGGAAGTATCTCATTAATATCCTAGTTGTTTCTGATTCCAATGTAGTTCAGAATCCAAAATAACCATCATTGGGAGCTATTTAACTTTAATACCCAATTGTAGAGGTCATAAAACAAATGTTTCTGGGAAAAAAAAAGCTTCTCTGGTGAGAAACTTTCATAGACAAATGTGTGTGCAGATGGAAATGCATGAAGCTGAGGCACACACCTGATAGATGCTCTACAGACATTCCTTTATGGTTCTCTGTCCATGTAGGATATCTACCTCAAAGAAGAAATTAACTTATCTGGGCAGGGCACACTGAGAGTAAAATAAGAAACGAGAGGGGGATGGGACAGTGCTCAGAAAATTAGGAATAATGGATAACAATGAATGCCCTGGAGGAGATCATAGTAAATATATCAAAAGAAAGACATATTCCACAGGAAGATCTGGCTAAGTGTTCTAACCACTCTCAAAAAACATTGAAGAACTATCAAGACTCTGTTATTTTATGTATATGTTAATAATTAGTTGAGGTTATTGCTATGTGCTGAATGTGAATAAATAACAGCACTCATAAATTGATTTATAGAAAAATACATGTACTTGAAACATTTGTAAGACTTGTGCATGGAGAGTGAAGGTTTGTGTTGTTTTCAATAATTAAAACTTTCTTTTCAGGGCTGGAGAGAGGCATTGCCTCCCACCAAAACTGACTGCTGCTTCTACAATGCATAACCCACAATCCCATGGGGAATACCTGCAACCCAATTGAGCAGGGTTTACTGTGGAATGGGGGCTGGGGGATGGGATGAGGGGTAAAAGGGTACCAACATATGATTTATCCATATAAAATATTGCTAATAATAATAAATTTAAAAAATTAAGGTATAAACTAAGATAATTCTGACATGTATATACATTTTGGAATAACCCACACAAATTCATCAAGCTATCCATCATCTTATATTGTAATCTCTAACCTCTGTTTTTGTGGGGGTCTAATATATCTAGTTTCTATCAAGGAGTAATGTCTAATTCTATAACAAGTTTTGGTTATAGAGATTTACAAAGAATCAGACATCAATGCTGATGAAATATATATAATACTGGCAAGTATGTTATGTGTATAAAATCAATAACAATATCAAATGATTTTATCAAACATTATACACAATGAAATTTAATAATTTTATTGATATATTTAATGAAAGAGGACTTTTTTTTTTTTTTTTTTTTTTTTTGTTTTTTGAGGTAGGGTCTCACTCTGGCCCAGGCTGGCCTCGAATCACGGTGATCCTCCTACCTCTGCCTCCCAAGTGCTGGGATTAAAGGCATGCACCACCACGCCCGGCTGAAGAGGACATATGTCATTAACTAAAACATTTTCATTGAAGGTAAAATTTAAAAGAGAGAGAATATGTGGAACTACATATGGAGAAAATATTAAGATAGATATAGTGACTAATGTCTGGTTTTCTTTGGAACAGAATGTAGATCTATGATGGAAACAAATTGATTGGCATGTCTATTAAGCATTTTCTAGATTGGAACTCGCTTGATGTGGATGATTCTATTCATTGGTTGGAAACCTGGACTAAATAAAAAGTAGAAAGCTAGCTGAGCAGCTATATTCATACTCTCTCTGCTCTCTCCCTGCTGATGTGACAAAATGACACTTTTTTTTTTTTTTTTTGCTTCTGCCATACTTTCCCTGCCATGATCAACACTACCCTCTGGAACTGTAACCAAAAATGAACCTTTTCCTTCCATTGGCTATTTTGTCACATATTTATTCAAGCCATGAAAAGGTGTTTATAGCTCTTTTTTAATCACTGGAGTATTTTTACACATAAAGCACCCTCAACTAATCGATATACATCTGCTGTAACATTATCAGCTTGGGATGGTAAAGATTGCTACAAAGACAAAATGTAATTCTTGTCAATAAAGCTATTTGCCTAATTAAATGAGTGTTTATAAAACACATTGACAAATTTCAGAAACAATTGATTTTTAAATGCAGCGAGATAATTTCAGTTTAAATCTGTCAAAAGTTATGTCATTTCAAATGAATCACAGTACTTCTAGGTGAATCTGTTTTTCATTAGTTTTTCACTCTAGATACATATTACCCAAAATCATTTAACATTCAAACAGTTCAAAGTGTGTATTTGATTGAATGCTTGTTATTAAGATTCTAAAAATTCATACTTTAATGAAACTTTAAAGGTAAGTACAGTGAATAATGCATTGGGTATTTTTCCAAAATTATAAAGTTTCTGTCACAATATACTGACATATTTTTAAGGCAGATAAGACTATTGATATTAGTGGAAATGTACCAACTACTCTACTGCAATTTTAAATCAATACTGAGAATTTAGAATTATTATACTTAATGGGAACAAACGTGTCTTCTTTTTTCTATGTATAGTCCCCTACTCTCAAGTCTGTTTAAAAATAGTTATGTTTGAGCTGGGTGCGGTGGCGCATGCCTTTAATCCCAGCACTCGGGAGGCAGAGGAAGGGGGATCACCATGAGTTCGAGGCCACCCTGAGACTACATAGTGAATTCCAGGTCAGTCTGAGCTAGAGTGAGACCCTACCTCAAAAAAAAAAAAAAAAAAATAGTTATGTTTGCAGTGAGTTCTTAAGTCAAAATCTGCCTGTTCTATGTACTTTTAGAACTTAGTTGTCTGTTGTATCAGGTGTGATCTATAAATGTTTTGGGAAAGAATATGTAAGAGAACATGATGAATTTTCTTGCTTGTCACTTTTCTCCAAGAAATGAACTCCTTTCTTCATCCAGTCCCTCCCCTACATTTAGCATAAATTGCCAAGCAACACAATATTTCAAGTTTATAAATGAGTAAATAAAAGATAATATGTGAAGTGAAAAAATTCTGGTTATAATCTTATGGATATGTTATTTTTCCTTATAAGCCTTGTCAGAATATCCGGGAGAAATGTGTGAAAGATCAGAGGCTTTAACAGCATTGCTATTACCGATAACTTTTGTTGAAGTGTACTGGAATCTAAGTTGTCCTAGGCCTTTTTTTTTTTTTTTAAACACTTGTATTTTCTTTTATCTGTAGATTTTTGAAAATGCAATTACAAATGTTATTTACACCTTCCATCTTGTGTCACTCAATGATGCTTATGTACCACAGATGATTCACTCAACATAATAAAATTTTAGTTATCACATTAACACACATACAATAAAACGTTTCATATACTTTCTCAAGATAATTTTATTATATTTTCCACTTTAGTATCATTTTTTGACTCCTTATTTATGGGAATGATCATATCACATACTCATTACATAGAAAGTAAATATGTAATATCTCAAGCCTCTAAATGTTTTCAACAAGCATGCATAAATCAGCTATGCCCTGAACACTCAGAAACTGGATCTTTGAAAGTGGGACTTAGAAATGCAATTTTAATGACCTAACTATAATTCAGAATTACTGTTCCACTGAATTCTCAGGCACTTTTTATTCTTCCCCTCCTCATCCAGTCGCCTTTTATATTCAGTGCATTGTAGCAGAGAAGAACTTGGAAATTATTCAAGGAAGCAATTAACATGTGCTGCTGGATGTGATAAATCAAAGGACTACAGATTTAAACGGAATCAAGAAAGTATTTGCTTTCCTCCTTCAGGAAGTCTCACTCTTTCACATTTGCCCTCTTGTATTGACTTCTTTTTCTTTGACTCTTTCCAAAAAAAGTTATAATAAAGTGTCATCCAACCTATGATTTTGAATGCCTTCTCTTTCATTGAAGTTTAGAGAAATTAGTGGGACAAATAAAGGAGGAGGTCAAATACTATAAAACTCATTCATTTCTAAAGATTATGGAGAAATATTTTAATTTCTATTGCTTTATCATAACATAACTCCTCATCACACACTCATTTACTCATATAGTTAACACACAATGACTGAGTAGTTACCATGTATAAGGTAGTGTCATGGTTGGATACATCTTAAGAGCTAATTGAATTTATTCTCATAGGGCTTTATATTCCATGGAGGGTGTGGAAATTAATCAAGGAAGCAGATATATTTTAATAGTTAAAAGTCACGTGAGGTAAGGAAAAAATTTAAAAAAGAAACATGTTAATGGGGATTGGAAATTCCCATTAATATAGTATAGAACACATTGAGGCAGAGTTTAAATGGGTTGTCAGGTTAAAGTAAATGTCTTGTATATGTAAAATAGCTAGCATATCTACCCAAACTTGGTATATGTCATATTTACACTTAAATGATTTCATTAGTAAGCCAAAAGTCACTTCTTATGCCACTTTTTTTTTTTTTTTTTTTTTGGAGAGAGACACAGAGAGAGACAGAGAGAAAGGGAGAGGAAGACAGATAGAGATGGGCGCACCAGCAGCATCTCAGCTGTTATGAACAAAATCCAGATGTGTGCACCTCCTTGTGGTCAAGTGCGGCATTGCGCCCTTGCATCACTTTGCATCTGGCTAAAAGTGGGACCTGGAGATTGGAACCGCTGGAGATTGGAACCGGAGTTCTTAGGCTTAGGAGGCAGGCGCCTTAACCGCTAAACCATCTCTCCAGTCCCCCCCCCCGTTTTTTTTTTCGGTGTAGGGTCTCACTCTGATCCAGGCTAACCTGGAATTAACTATATAGTCTCAGGGTGGCCTCGAACTCATGGCAATCCTCCTACCTCTGCTTCCCAAGTGCTGGGATTAGAGGTGTGCACCACCACGCCCAGCTTGCCACTTTTTCTTTGGTAGATAAATGTAAATCATATTCTACAAAGCCAAAAAAAGAGAAAAAAATGCAAAGGCTTATCTATTGTACCCATTATTGTATCAATAGAAATTGTAGTGAAACTCAGATTCTTTTATTTCAGTTATGGTAATATTTACGGACATCTGAGAATAGCATGAGACAACTAGTGACAATGATATACTCAGAGAATAGCAACAACAGTACATCATTACATCTCTTGAGGCTGAGTGTCAAGTAATCCAGTTGGAGATAGATACCTGAAGAAAAAGAGCTGCCTGCTATATGTGTAGTAGGAATTGGTCACTTGCACAAACCTGACCAGAGAAAGAACAAAGAGGAGAAAATCAATGATTAGTGGGTCAGAGCTACAAAATCTGCACTTTGCCTTAAACTGGTACAATTCCGAAGAGCCAGGAGAGCTCCAGAGCAGCCCTTAGGGTGGCCAAGGCCTCAAATACGATTCCATTGCAAGTCAACTACAACTTTTGCTTGAGAGTGAACATGAAAGAATTCCTCACTAAAACCTAAACAATGGACTGGAAAGATGGCTTAGTGGATAAGGTGCTTGCCTGCAAAGCCAAAGAACCCAGTTTTGATTCCCAGTACCCACATAAAGCCAGATGTAAAAAGTAGCTCATGCATCAGGAGTTTGTTTCCAGTGGTGAGAGGCCCTGGCATGCCCCTTCTCTCTCTTTTTCTCTCTCTCTCTCTCTCCTTCTTTCCAGTGAACAAATAAATACAATATTGTTAAAAATCCTAAACAACTCTCCATTTCAAGGCTGTTTTGAAAGTATTCCATCTTAGACATTTAAGTTGTCTGAATAAAAATAAATCCAGCCAGTAAAGACTTCTTGGTTGTGAAAGTCATAGAAGCCAGTCATTCTGGGCTCAGAGTGGATGTCAATAATGGTGTGGAGTAAGACAGACCTGAGATTTGCTAAGGTATGAATATACCCCTCAGAGTGCATTGTGTTGGAAGCTTCACTACCAATAGAATTGTCTTATAATGTAGATCTCTTGTGAAAGTGACTACTGTATGAGGGTACTGTCTTCATGGATTAATGTTGGTATCAGGGAAGTGGTATGTCATCTTGGGAATGGGTTTCTGATAAATTGAATGTATTCAGCCCCTTTCTCATTTGTGCACTTACACTCTTTTACCCTTCTACTTTCCACTGTGGGATGATACAGGAAGAATTCCCTGACAATACTTAGGTCCCTTGACCTTGAACTTCCAAGCCTCCAGAACTACAAGATACGATTTCCTTTTATAAACGAGTTACATTTAAAAATAATAATTTTCTGTTTATTATGGATAATATCTAGTATTAAAGTTTAAAGTACTACTCTAATACATATATAATGTGAATATCTCATTGTTACTTTATTTTACTCATTTCATCATGTTTTAGCTACAGAAATGTGAAAAATATTTTAATTATACATAAAAGATATATTTAGGCTTCTCAGATCATCTCTTTCAAACCTTCCGAATCTTCTCAGAATTTTTGATAATGTAAATATAAATGCAGCTGTAAATAATATATTCTAAATTGACTTTTAATTACATACCTGAGCCATAGAAAGATGGGTGGTATATGACATGACAGAGGTATAAAATGACACTTTAACAATACAGTTCCATAATGCTAAAAAAAAAAAAAAAAAAAAAAAAAAATGGCTCCCAGTTGAAAAATTATTTTCAGGCTGTAAGATAGCCCAGAGGTTAAAGGTGTTTGCTTGCAAAGTCTCTTGGCATGGATTCAATGTTTCAATTTCCCCATACCAATGTAGAGCCAAATACACAAAGTTATGCATGTGCCTGACATTCACTTGCATTGTAACAGGCCCTGCTGATCCCATTCTCTTTTCTTCTCTCTTCTTTTTCTCTCTCTCTTCTTGAAAATAAATAAATAAAAATAACTTTAAAAATTATTTTCACCTGTGACTCAGAAGGAATAGGATGAACGAGGGAAATGTTTTGCTGATGAAAAATGAAGTTGTATATGGCAGGAATTTACTGAAATAACTCAGATTCATCTATTCTCAGACACTCATAACGTTTGATAAATAAGTTGTCAAGGACAGTGTTGTGGTTTAAATGTGAAATGTCCTTCATAGGCTCACGTGTTTGAACACTTGGTATCCTGTTGCTGAAATTTAGGAAGGTTGTGTGACTTTTCAAATCAGATTTAATCCCTAAGAACTCAATGATAATTTTCCCACACTATTATGCACATGATGCATAGAAATTAAGTTACACATAATAGAGGCTCAATAGATTTTTGCAACTATAATTAATACAATAAGTAATTGCAGATCCAGAAGGTAATGCTGTTGTTTATTATTCATAATATTGTCCTCAAGAGTACAATCATCTTAGATTTTATATACAAGTTGAAGAGTTTTAATAAAATGATTTAAATGATCATTTTACTCAAAATCGTATTTTCAATTTAAAAGTTAAATACATTTTTATATGGGAAAGATATACAATTTCCTTTTGTGTTTTATTTAAAACTCATTAAACAAATAACTCATTGAATGATGAATTTATGTTGATAGTTACAGGGTTGACATAAGGTATTTCTATTAATTAGTTTTAAATCTAACCTTGCAAAATTATTTTGACTTTTCATATTTTTATAAATTTATATATAAATTTCAGACCTTTTATCTTATTAAAAAGCATAAGGTTCACTTTCAAAATCAACCTGTGTTAGAATAATATTAAAAAATATCAGTGATACTTGAATGTACTCTCACAATGAATGTGAGGTAGCTCCCATAAGTTCAATAATACCTTTCTTTAAAAGGTACTCTGGTCTGGGTGTGGTGGTGCACGCCTTTAATCCCAGCACTTGGGAGGCAGAGGTAGGAAGATCGCAGAGAGTTCGAGGCCACTCTGAGACTGCATAGTGAATTTCAGGTCAGCCTGAGCTAGAGTAAGACCCCACCTCACCAAAAAAAAAAAAAAAAAGAAAGAAAGAAAGAAAGAAAGAGAGAGAGAGAAAAAAAAGCTACTCTGATTGATGAACACTTATATTTAGACAGGAATAAGAAGTTCTGATATGTTACTGACCAACAGAATGATAAAGAATAATAATGTATTATATATCTAAAAAGCAACAAGAGGGCCCCAGGAGAGATGGTTCAGATGACTCTGACCTTAAAGATTACAGGCCTCCAAAGAATGCCTGAGTTCCAAACTCCAGCACCCACATAAACAGCTGGATGTGGACACCCACATCTGTAAACCTAGTCCTGTGGGGAACAGTGACTGGAGAATCACTGAATTTGTTGAAAGGTAAATGAAGTTCTAGTTGACTGAAAGGGTTAATAAAATTTTAAAGTGGCTGAGACTGATATTTGTTGAAAGGTAAATGAAGTCCTAGTTGACTGAAAGGGTTCATAAAGTTCTAAAGTTGCTGAGACAATCCGGTCTTAAAACAGCACTGTGCATGTAGGTCAAATTCCTTGGAATTAGCACATCCCCACACCTCGGGCCTGAAAGAGAAACCGAAACACTTGTTCAATGAAAAGCCACTGTGCTATACTATAACATCTTCTTGCCCTGAAGATGGTACAGTTTAATCTTCAAAGTTATAACTGCCTCATCAGCAAGGGAAATGGCCTTGTTGTTCATATCTCATTTCCCCCGACCCACATCCTCGCTTAATTGAGTCGCCCCTAATTTTGTATAAATGTCAGTTCAGCTGTAAATATGTCACTGCAGCCTCAAGTCTAAAAGGAGGTCTTGCAATTACTTCACTCTCTGAGTGCAATAAAGCAGTCTATAGCCATTTGAGGCCTGATTTCCTTTCCCTTTCATGTCGCCCCAGTTGGTTCTGATCCAGACTCATCTAACAAGTGGTGCTGAGTAACCTGGGAGGGTCTTTGCGTATGCCTCATCACCCTGCCCTAACCCTGGGGCCACCTTTCTCTCCCCTCAGTCCACCAGAGTACTTGAGGTTGGCTACTTTCTTGTGGAGGCTGAGGCCAGGGCAACTTCCTGGTGAGCATCTGAAATCCCCTGTAGAGTTCAGCTATGCCCCCGTCAGCCCTCTTCAGGGTACTCCATGGGCTGAGCTTTCCTCTAAATGTCCTGCTCACCCTTTTCATACACTTACTCCCACTTTCCTATCCTCCAGCCTGCGGCATAGTGGCCCTTTGTCATTTCACTGTACCGTGCACCCAACACTTCCCCAGATGCCAGTAAGGGAAGGAGCAGGACACACAGTCTAGAGGCGCTCTGGGCTATTGTCTTCTTGACCCCAGAGGTCCACCAGCTTCCTAGACTCCCAAAGGGTGGAGATTGGAGAT
This sequence comes from Orientallactaga sibirica, assembly GCA_036365145.1. NCBI lineage: Eukaryota > Metazoa > Chordata > Mammalia > Rodentia > Dipodidae > Orientallactaga > Orientallactaga sibirica. The sequence goes on along the minus strand of JAEOAD010000017.1, from coordinate 9,252,302 downwards.
TCCTTTTCCTCACCCTGGGGATCCATAGTGGCTCCATTTTGGTACTGGGTGATGATATGCTACCAGAATTTGAGCTTCTGTTCTGGCTCCATTTTGATACAAAGTGACAACTTGCTATCAGAAGTGCTCATACCGTACTTACTTACCAAATCCATGAAAAGGGCTCTCAGCTATCCACCCCTAGAGACACTCCCTTCGAATGCCTAAAAGCCACTCTAAATCCGCTGGGCTTAACAGACCTTGAGGTCAAAGTTTTACTTTGGCTCTCCTTTCAGGTCTGGCCCCACTACAATTGGACAATGATCACAATTGGCCTGAGCTTGGGACTTTTAATTTCCAAGTCCTTACGCACCTAGACAATCTCATATGAAGATATGGGAAAAGCTTTCTTTTATTCGTGCATGTGCTCTTTTCTATGCCAAGATTGCTCCCCTAGTCAAATTCTCCTGTTAAACCAGTGCCCCCGACCCCCAGTGTCAGCTCATGCTCTTATCCCCATCTTCCTTTTCTGGTTTCTATCCTGCAGATGAGGCCCCTCATTATCATCCTCCTCAAGATCAAGCCCCCACCCCCATCTAGATCCAGGGCCCACATCCCTAACTCAATACCCTCTTCTCCAAAACCTGCCCCCCACAACCTTTTCCTCAGATGCCCCATCTCCCTCCCACCTCTATCCACTACTGCCAATATCGCCCAACCAGTCCCCCACAAAACCCCTCCTATGTATTACAATTCCTCCTCGCCCTCATTACAGCTCCTCACCTATTAGCCCTCTTCCTTCACCTCTCATCCCGTTATCTACACCCAAGCTCAACACATTAACACATTGCCTCCATGTTTCTTCAATGAGAGATGCAAGTACCGGGGGGCCTACTCAGACAAACTTAGACATCCCAAATATAAAATGTAAACCTCACCAATTAAAAAAAATGGATCTGAGGCCTCCCAAAAGGATCTCCTTAATATTGTTTTCAAGGTTTTTGAAACAGGGAAGATGAGGCAAACCGAGAAAAGAACAAAGAAGGAAAGATTAAATACCAACGTTTGGCCTCCATCTTTTGTAGCTGGCCAGCCCCCAAGGCCATCTCCCTCTAACAGCATATATGTATAATTTATTTATATTATATATAATTTATTTTTATAATTTATATGATAATATATAATATTATAATAATATTGTTTTTATAATTTATATGATAATATATAATATTATAATAATATTATTTTTATAATTTTATATTATATATATACCAGATGTCTCTTTCAGATGTAACCAGCCAGAACGCTGGGCCCATGACTGCCCTAACCCCAGGCCACCCACAAAAGCCTGCCTCTGTAGTCAATGGGGTCATTGAAAATGGGACTGTCCTCAGGGATGTCCTAATGCCCCCATGGGACGCCCAACACCTACCCGAACTTACACCCTAAAACTATGATGCTTATAGTTTTTGTTTGTTTGGTTTGGTTTTTGTTTGTTATCTTTTCTTTTTTAATTTTTTTATTATTTTTATTATTTATTTTTGGAGAGAGTCACAGAGAGAGAGACAGACAGAGAGGGAGAGGGAGACAGATAGAGATGGGCACACCAGCAGTCTCTCAGCTGCTGTGAATGAAATCCAGATGTGTGTGCCCCCTTGTGGTCAAGTACGGCATTGCGCCCTTATGTCACTTTGCATCTGGCTAAACGTGGGACCTGGAGATTGGAACCAGCGTTCTTAGGCTTAGCAGGCAGGCGCCTTAACCGCTAAGCCATCTCTCCAGCCCGTTTTTTATCTTTTCATTTTCCCTTTTTTCGTTACTAGCCACTGGGAGAAACTGACAGCAGAGGCAGGGCAACTAGTTTACATAGAAACTTAACCCTTGAATGACTAGACAAAGCAGTGCCTGCCACACAGCTAGAAAAAAATAAAGTCCTGTGACCCCAGCTGCCTGACATATGGTTAATGGCCACAAAGAGAAAAAGAGAGAAACACACACACACACACACACACACACACACACACAATCCTGTCAATTTTAATTTAAACTATGGACTATTACCCTGTTAAGATTAATTCTTCACCAACTTAAAGTATAACTAAAATCTTAAAGATGGATGTCTCTCCATGTTTCATGTTCTTTGTCATGTCTAATGCTGACCAACCATGTCATGTTTCGAGCTCTGTGTTTCTTGTAGTCTGTCTTTATGTGTGACTAAATACATGGTCATTAGTTGTTCTAGGGCTTATGATCATTAAGTGTACTGATGCTTATGGATGTAGTTTAAGGTGCTAGATTACTTGCTTTTCTATCAATTGGTAATAAGTCAATAAGATGTAGTTTCTCTTAATAGTCCTATAAAATGATTAAAGTTTTATGAAAGATGACATGAGATTGTGGAAGAATAATATAGAAGGAGATTTCCAATGATAGATACACAGAACGTTGTTAAGAAAGATGTTTAAGTGGTACTGAAGATTAAAAGGTCTGTGCAAGTATAAAAATGTGTGAGGATGTAAACAGTAGAATTAAAAAACAAAAGATGGTCTTCTGGCAGTGCTAAGACGTGACAAGGCATCAGGAAGCCTGGATACTCCTGATTATGGCTTATCCCCCTACTTGCAGATGGTAGCCAGGAATTATTAGCTGACAGGGAGATGTTTTAACTATTTGGGAAACCGAGTCCTAAGGTAAAGGTACACTTATTAGTGTATAATAGGTTCTCATCTGTTAAGATAGCTAGCCTAAGCATTATCAATTTTAATTTGTGGGTAAAGCATTTATCAGTTTAATTGCTAGCCAAGATTTAACTGGAAACATTGATTACCCAACCATGTTTTCTCTTTCAAAACAGATTTATCTAAAGTTGTATTAGAACTCATCTGTTTTCATTTAACAATGACCAGGTTCTGCTCTTTCATGTACCATCAAATATTTATGTTAACTGTCTCATTTTTAGTATCTCAAGTTCATTGCTGATAAATATTTACCTCGTAAGACATATTCTCTACTTCAGGGTACAGCCACATATTCAAACAATGGTTGTCATCTGAGACAAATGATTTAAAGATCTGTGGCTATGTTTCCAACCCTCCCTGGGTAACTGGTACCCACACATATATCTCAACTAATCAAAGATATTTTCAAACACAGGAGCCAAGATTTTATGCTGTTTTACTTGTCTTTTCCTGACAATTTCTAAGTTAAATTAATTGGTTCACATTACTGATAGAAATATTGTTTACAGAACTGATAACATGTTCTGTCTGTACTTACAACTATGAGATATTTAAAGGATACAATCTAAATACCTTCTTAAAAAGGTGTTTCTCTACATTTATCTTGTCTTGATTATTTATATAATTCAAACTTAATTCTATATAATAAGGTGATAAAGTTATTTATAATGTCATGCCTCATATTGATTGAAGGAAATTAGGCAGCATCTGCCCCAAAGTTATGTCCTGTATTATAATAGAGTTCTGTATTGGTAATGTCCCATATGCATAATCTTTTGTATTGACATTGTAGTTTTGTACAGATCCAAGGCCATAGCTTGTATTGCAGCTTATGACCTGTTCTGAAAATTGTCTTATGTTGCTTTTTATCTCTACAACACAGCCACAGATATCTGCCCACTAATTAACTACTTTTTTCTCTGTTTCTGTAAAACCTGTCTATCACATATTCAAGGTCTTTGGCATTAGGCCAGGACTCTGAGGACTAACAATAATAACTAGCCTAAGATAAGGTATGTAAACTCTTAGCCATCAGAACTCAGAGTCCAGACTTTCAAAAAGTTCCTTCTGGTCCAAGGCTAATGTGAGAATGAATTGATTCTCCACTCAATCTCTGGTGCAGGTTCTGTGAAACTTAGTGTTCCATATCAATATCAAGGTTAAAATTCAGGTTACATAATGTTAAGCTTTGACTACTAACACTAAATCATTAACAAAATTGAGATATATTTAACTAGTTTTGTCTAATTAAACTCTATCTAAGTATGACATAAAAGTCAAAACTACAAAATGTATGTAAACAACCTTCTGAACAATTCACCTCAGAGAGTCCTATAATGAACTAACTCCATTCATCTGGGCCCCTTTTGATTGTTCTCCAAGTCCAAAAGTCAACAGGAGTAGAGACCCCCCTCCCCAATTTTTTCTTTTCTTCTTCCCCTTCAGCTTGAAAACTCAAACTCACCACTCATCTCCCAAAAGAACTTGGGGTCTCTCACCACTGATACTAGACATGAAAGTCATCACCATATAGACTCAATTTTCTTTGTCCCTGGTAACATTAAAAGGGTTGTAAAAAGTTGTTTAATTTCTGCTTGAGATAACTCATATAACCAAATCCAAATATTACATATAATATACATATATAATATGTGCATATATACACATACATATAATACCTATATTATATTATATACAAATATTAAGCTTATGTGTTCTACATCTGATAAAACCATTTTTTTTAAATTTGTGTTTATTTATTAGCAACAGACAGAGAGAAAGAGAGAGCATGGGCAAACCAAGGCCTCCAACCAATGTAAAAGAACTCCAGATGCATGTGCCACCTTGTGCACCTGACTTACCTGGGTACTGGGGAATTGAGCCTTGAAGCAGGGTCCTTAGGCTTCACAGGCAAGCACTTAATCACTAAGCCATCTCCTCAGCCCCAAACCTTTATTTTGTTGTATAAAGCACCTGTTTACAATAGGTTTCTTATGTGTTCTGCTTTTATATATTTTCCTATTGGACAAAACTTTTATTTGTTTGCTATAAACTTATTCTAACATATAAAACTCGACCTAAGGGCTGGAGAGATGGCTTAGTGGTTAAGGCGCCTACCTGCTAAGCTTAAGAACCTGGTTCCAAGCTCGTGGTGGCGCAGGTCCCAGCACTGGGAGGCAGAGGTAGGAGGATCGCCGAGAGTTCGAGGCCACCCTGAGACTACATAGTTAATTCCAGGTCAGCCTGGACCAGAGTGAGACCCTACCTCCAAAAAAAAAAAAAAAAAAAAAAAGAACCTGGTTCCAATCTCCAGGTCCCACGTTTAGCCAGATGCAGTGATGCAAGGGCGCAATGCCGCACTTGCCCACAAGGGGGAGCACACATCTGGATTTTGTTCACAGCAACTGGCACGCCCATTCTCTGTCTCCCTCTCCTCTCTCTCAGTCTGTCTCTCTCCAAACATAAAAAATAAAAATAAAATAAAATGTTTTAAAACTCAACCTAATTATATAAAATTTCACTGTGTTTGTAGCATGAACAATAGACTGTAACAAATTGGCAAGACTAATCAAACTTTTGGCCTTTTCAGCCTAACATACTTTCATTAGTTCTTCTAAAGCTAAGACCTTTGATCTCTGGACCAAGTAAGTAAAAGCTATAAGCCCTCAATATTAAGGATTTAGAAAAACCTTTATACCTAAACTTCAAAATTATTTAACTTTTTAATATATATCATGTTTGAATTTAAAATTTTAAGATATTTCAAATATTGCTTCAATACTAATCTCTTATACTTCTTACCTTACCTAAGCCAATTCTTCATATCCCTAAATATTCTAATTAATTCTCCATCAAACTTAATAATTCCTTCTTCCTTACCTACTACCTATGTTATTATTTTTCAACCTTAGATATAACATTAAGGTCACCTGAACATGACATGTCATGTACAAGAAAATCCATACGGATATATACTGACCAAATCATAACTGCTAATAGATTTTACATGATCTAGGAGTTTCTTTCCTAGTGGCTCTGGTAAGTATCACTGTCCTGAAAAGCTGCCTCTTTGCCTGTTCACAGAGGCACATGGGACAACAACATGTCCTGTGCACAAAGTAGAAAGTGAAGCTTGGCAAATGGAAAAACCAAAAAAAAAAAAGAGACTTCCCTATGCCACAACTGTGTGATTAGAACTTCAACAATGGACTGCAACAATTATGGAGAAGTGAATGTTACCAGTCCAGAGCCAATAATAGTTCGAGTGATATTAGCCTTGTTAATGGCCAGCACTACCATTTTTCTGTATATAACTTGATATCTTTCTGTGACCAGCTAAGATATCTCTGGCTGTAAATTAAGAAATTTCACAACTTTATTCCCTTCAAGTTAAACCTATCCTTTCTCTGACATGTGATTTATTCCCCTATATGATAGTGCTCCTCCAAACCCACAATTTAGTCTCTACTTTGCCTCTAGTTCAACAGATTCAGTTATTTCTTGATAACCATTCTGTATCCATAGGCCCCTCTCTAGCCTCCTGTGATTTCAGATGCAGATTTCTTTATCCTTCCAAGACCCAAGCCCTAAAGCTCTTCCAGCACAGCTTGATCTCAGAGGGCCACTATGTCTTTAGGCTTCTTGATAAGCCTTCCCTACTGTTTTCTCCTTTGAGTATGTTTCTAGAACTCTCCCTCCCAAATGGGAAAGAGGAGATTAACATTTCAGAGTTGCTTCTATCTCCTTCCAAAAATAAAAGCAGGCTCCAGTCTGGGATCCTTTTATTATGGTGACTCCTCACTAAGACTGAAATATCATAACTCTAACATGATTTTCATAAACCCAGAAAAATTGTCTCCATGATTCTCTACACTCCACTTTTCTGGAGTTCTGGGCTCATAGGCATACGCCTCTATGTGAAACTTTATGTGACCTTGCTTATTTCCGTTGATGTACTTTTAATTTTCCAGTCACATAAGTCAATATTTTATCTGTCTACTTATACAGTTTGTTTCAACAGTTGAAATCCAAATGGTGTCAGGGATAACAGAACTGTGAAACTGCTTCCCAGTCAGTGCTCACCTCCTGCCTCTCCATCAGGAACAATGATGCTCCTTCCAGAGACCCTGAGACCGGAGCTCTTCTTCTCACATTGCCTCCATATAAATGAGTCTGGAATGCAAAAGCTTTCAGAAATTCAACATCCTATCACTGAATGCCAAGAAGTCTGTCTGGAGCTTACACCCCCGCTCTCTGGCTGGCTATCATGGAAGACAGAATTTCAAACCAGTTGGCCGATAGCACCATCCTCTCTTTACTCCTCACCCTCCACAAGTACCTGTTCCTTTCCTAGGAGTACCTTACTTCTCACCCTCTCCTCCTCCGTCCCATCCCTTTGGGACCCTTTTATAGCCAAACGATCATTTTGCCTAATAACTTCTATCTAACATCTCTCCCAATGTCTCCTTTTCAATGAACCCAAGGCCTTCTTTGCACCCCACAGAACTAGGCTAACTTGTACTTCTGGCTTAATTAAGTGTATATCAACCCAGGGGATCTAAATACTGCCCCTAAATTCTGCATCACTATTCATGTACTTCCCCAAGTTTACACTTACAATGGCTCTGAGAATGAACACCTTATGTTCCTACAGTTATTAAAACATGCTATAAGAGAGCTTCTGCATTGCTGATGACCATCCTCGTGGAACTCAATGTAACGGGACGAATGGCTATTGGAACACAACATTGGTCGATGCCATGCTAAAAGAAAAACATACCAGAAAACTCCATAATTCTGAAGACATCAATCAATTGAGGCCCTACACATTCAAGAATCTGAGGACATATCCACTACTCCCTTCATCGTCCCTTGTCAGCAGGAAGTAGTAACTTGTTCTTTTTTGGAGAGAGTAGGAGAGAGAGAGACAGAGACAGAGAGAAAGAGAGAATGGGTGCACCAGCAGCCTCTCAGTTGCTGTGAACTAACTCCAAGATGCGTGGCCCCCCTTGTGGGCAAGTGCAGCATTGCGCCCTTGCATCACTTTTGCGTCTGGCTAAACGTGGGACCTGGAGAATCAAATGGGCATTCTTAGGCTTAGCAGGCAGGCACATTAACTGCTAAGTCATCGCTCCAGCCCAAGGAAGTAGTAACATTTTGAATCCGTATCCTACTTCCTTTTTCTTGTCCTCAGGGTCTAGAATGAAAGGTTAATGAAGACCTATAGTTCCTTGAAGGGTTAATAAAGTTCTAAAGTTGCTGAGACAAGCCAGCCCTATAACAGAGGCTTGAGGATGATGGTGAAATTCCTTGGCAATAACACATTCCTAGACCTTGGACACAAAAAGGAAACAGAAACACCTGTTCAATTGAAAGTTACTGTTCATTACAATACCATGTTCATATCCTGACGAGAGTACGGTTTAATCTTAAAAGTTGTAACTGCCTCATCAGCAAGGGAAATGGCCTTGTTCCTATCTTGTTTTCCCATCCCACAGCCTTGCTTGCACTCTTCTTGCCCCCATTTAGTATAAATGTCAGTTCAGCTATAAATATGCCACGGCTGCCTCAAGCCTGAAAAGAGGACTTGCAGTCACTTCACTGCTGGACTCCAATAAAGCGGTCTATAGCAATTTGAAGTCTGGTTTCCTTTCTCATTCATGCTGCCCAAGTTGGCTCTGATCCCAAGTGCATGGGGTATTGGGTTGGCATATACACATGTTCAAACACCACAGAAACTACCAGCATGCTACACACACACACACACACACACACACACACACACACACAACACGTACTGTGCATGCACACACAAAAAAGATTTTTGAGTGCTATCAAAATGAATTGAAAAATGTTTGAAATAAACTTCCCCAGGTTTTAACAAGGCCTGATGCATATATTTTTCCAAAACGCACATAAAATTTCATAACTATGTACAATTTTATGTGCAAGTTTAAATTTCTTTAAAATTAGAGAAAGTGCTCTGGAATCAGAATTAGACTTCCAACATAACATGCCATGCAGATCAAATTTGCATATTGAACTATGATTTTTAAAAGCTAAAGGAGTGCCACTTTGGTTGTTCTTAGGGGCTTCTGAACCCAACGGCATTCTGTTCCACCACTTTTTATGTAAATAGTCATACAATTGCATTTATATATAGCAGAAATGCCTCCACTTCCTTTTCCATGCTCTGAATGATGGTGATCTCCTGAATTTCATCTGAACAGATTTAATCCCAAAGGTGACTGTGCTGAGAAAACTTCTCCATGGGGACCAATGACTTAACAAAAGAGTTATCAGGGAAACTCTTGTCTTTTCCATTCTTCCTGATACATGAGGACAATGAAGAAGGAGCTACTTATGAATGATGGACCATCAGCAGGCACCAAATCTGATGTTTTTTTTTTTTTCTCTCTATCTGTGTGGTATACAAGTTTGATAGTGTGCACATTAGGATTCACATGTGTGAAAACCAACATTCAATTGCAGGTGTGTTGCTCAAATATGCTCTACCTCATTTTGGAGGATAGAATCTCACACTGAATCTGGAGCTCAAGTCTTTATACTTGCCATATCTCCAGCCCTCTGGTGGAATCCTGTTGCCTTCATCTTGGGCTTCTCAATATCTTGAAATGTGAGAAATAAATTTACATTGTTTGTAAATTATCCTGCCTAGAGATAAGCAGCAGAAGCAAACTTAGGTATTTTTTTCCAGATAGGTTTTCTTCTTGTTAATTTAAAGAATTATCTTTACAGGAGACATACATGGGGTAGTTTCCCAACCAATTACAGAGGACAAAGAAGAGGACTATCTCCCATTACTTCCTTCCCATTAGCCTGATAAGGTTAATCATGTTACAAAGATGCCTATAATCTGACATTTAACATGATTACTCCAAGAATATACAAATCAGTATTGTCACTGTGGCCCACAAATGTGCTGTACAGCTCCATATGGAAACTTGCCTTTCTTTAAGTTTGCAGAACTAGTAAGCAGACCATTCCAGGGAATATTCTGTGGGAAAAGCATGGACCAATTGAATTCCTGGACTTGGATCAATAAGTAGAAATAATCTATCTCAGCAGTGGCCCCATTAAGTCAGTATGGAATTATAATCAAGTAGTTTAAGCGTAGCTTATTTTTTTAAAATAATTGCCAGGGCAATATTTTGATATCTTGATTCAAATACTGCTAACAACTGGATTGCGATAATGCATGATAAAGGAGTTAAAATCAAGGAAAGGTCAATTACAGTAAAGAATAAAATAATTTGAAAATATTTATGTTTTTAAAACTGTGTGTACAATTGTGTATGAGACTGTGGCAGGGGCGGGGGTGTTCTATGAGTGAAGGTGCTGTCATGCCCTAGATTAGTGGAGGTCAGAGGACAACCTTGAGTGTTGATCCCTGTCTCTCATCTTGTTTGACATGGGATTGTTCTCTGCTGTTTGGACAAGCTAGTTGTCCCACAAGTTTGTGAGGGTTTTCATGTCTCTACCTCCTGTCTCTCACAGGCATGCTGGGATTGTAGATGCTCAAGCTAAAGTATCTAGTTTTACATGGATTCTGAGGACCTGATATCAGGTTGTTAGGCCTAAGAATAAAATTTTAAAAATCTTCCAATATTTACAAATGTTGATGTACGAAATGCACGTTATCACATAGTTGGTTCCCAATACAAATTTTTATTCTTATATTAAAGAGGTTTTAATTCATGGTAAAGTGAAAAATGGTATCATTCATTTCTGTGTATTTATGTTTACATGTATAATCTTGAAAGTTATTATATTGAAATTTATTTATTTTGCACTTAGTTGCATTCCAATTTTACAGAAACCAAAGAACTGGAAAGGCAATAATTAGAAGATCTGATTACCTACCTCCAGGAATATCCCCTCACATGCCTATTTATTATTGGGTTATTTTTATAAACTAGGGACAGTGATAATACTTTTTATGAATTATCTCACTTAAATATTACTGTTGTTGTTACTTTTTTTATCAGAAAAGAGAACCAGAGGCTTACCTTGATCTTGATCACACAGCTAAAGTTCGAGTTGAGTCAAATACTGTCTAATTTTCCTGTATTTTCTTAAACGTTCTCCATTTCTTACTAATGTGGGGACTCCTGCATCATCCTGAGTGGTTCTCTTTCATTTTGTAAGCTCTTTTCATTCAACGTTTAAGTCACAGTTACTTGTATAAGTTTAGAAGTAGGAGAGTTGTGTATAATTTTGGTAAACTAAAGAAAATCAAATCTTTAAAAATAATTCGTGAGGCTGAAGAGATGGCTTTGTGTTTATAGTGCTTTGTGTTTATAGTAAGCACACAGGTTCAATTTCCCAGTACCCATGTAAGCCAGATACATCAGGTGGCGCATGCATCTGGAGTTTGTTTGCAGTGGCTAGAGGCCTTCGTGCACCCATTCTCTCTCTTTACCTCTCCCTTTTTCTCTCTCAAAAATAAATAAATTAAATCAAAACTTAAAAAAAAAATTAATGTGTGTTTTCAAAGGGAAGGTTTAAAAGATTGTAATAACTATTATTTATTTTATCTACTCTTTAAGAAAAGTATGTGCAATATAGAATTCTAAGGTGCTTTATCATCTCTAAGAAGGATTCTGAAACTTAGGGATACATGGGATCTCTCAGCAGGTGGATCTATGGGAGCACAAAGAAGTAATTATGGAATAATCCTGCTGGATGGTGCCAAACCTTCCACCTGCCAGATGTATTGGATGCAAAATGACCCTTGGGTTCATTTGATACTTAGTACTCTACCTCCTTAGACCTCTCAACTTTGATTTCAACACATATTTTTATTTTCCAAACACCAGTTTTACATGAAACACCATCGCTCAAGAGCTTGTATTCTGTACCTCTAAAGTCTAATTCTGAAATTCAAAGGTGATTTAAGATGTTTTTGTCCTATGTTCTACATGCTTCCCCTGAGGCAAACAGTTCCTACTGGTTTTGTAAATCAAAGGAGGAGGAGTGCATTAAAAATTTAGAAAGAGGTTTCTGTTTTAAAATATTATATAATATTTGTCTCCAAAAATTTTGGTAGTTTTAAATTCCAAACGATAGGATACTCACAAGAAAATCTAGTAAAAAATTTATTGAAATTACCCATAACTTAGCATCCAAAATGGTTGTTTTAAAAATTAATCTATTATAGAGAAGTAGGTACAATGATCCCTTTTGCAAACCCTGATATAGGCAATTTCATTTTTATAAGATGGTGATTTCTATGATTTCTTTGACTTTCCTGTGGCAGCGAGAGGGCTTTCCCCCAATATACAGGGAAGCTAATGCCATGCCCATACAAGATGGACAATTAGTAGATTTATTGTACATATCTCCTCTGTGCAATGTTGTACACATGATATAGGTTCATGCTGTACTGCACAGATATAGCTACTAGATATGACAAATTAAGAAACACTTTCTTAGCCAGGCCTTCTTGTGGTACAAGCCTTTAATTACAGCACTCGGGAGGCAGAGGTAGGAGGATTGCCATGAGTTCAAGGACACCCTCAGAATACAGAGTGAATTCCAGGTCAGCCTGGGCTAGAGTGAAACCCTACTTCGAAAAAAAAAAAAAAAAAAAAAAAAAAGAGAGAAAAAGAAAGAAAGAAAAAAAAAACTTTCTTACACTGTATGTAATGAGTTCTTTGGGTCTCTTTTTGAAACTTTCAGAGAGGTTTTTGGACATTTGGTTTATAACAAAGTATCCTTTGTTTGAAAATATTGAGATTTACTAAGCAATGGCTGCAACTGCAAAGGCAGGATATAGAAAAGTATCAGAGAAATACTCCAGAAAAATCAAATATTACAAGTATAAGAAAAATACATTTTTCTACATATCATACAATGTATCAGTATGCCTAATATTCTCTACTTTCAGAGGATATAATAAAGTTGGACTTATTTTTAACATTATTTCTTAATTTCTTATTGCTTAATTCTAAAATACAAGAATGATGCTATAACTGGGTTCTGACAATCATTTTGAACTCAGAAAACAAGTTACTTCAGTGTAAAAAACTGGAGCCAGGAAGCTAGTAAATTTTTTGAGGTAGTGCCTCACCCTAGCCAGATGCTGGGATTAAAGGCATGCACTACCACACCTCATTTAAATCTGCTTGTTAAAACTGGGATGACTGTGAGGGTTTTCTCCTTCTGCCTGGATTTTTGAAGGAGTCAAAGAAAAAGGTAATGTGATCCTTGTTTATAATGTCAACTAGGGAGAGCCGACACCAAATTTCACAGTCTTTATATTTATACATTATTTTGTATTCCCTAACATAAAGGTAAGGTGATCCTTGTTTAAAGTGTCAATTTTAGGAAGAGCCAACACCAAAATTCACAATTTTTACATTTACACATTATTTTGTATTCACTAGGAATAAAGTCCAAAGATATTTCACTGGAAATGAGAAAACTTGGTCTGGTAATGGTTTTTACTATTATAATGGCTTTCATTGTTAAAACTACATGACCAAAATTATCAAGTGTGGTTTTCTATTTGTTATTTCTCAAGTTAACAGATGATATAGCCTTTGTTTCCAAAAGCATTTCATATTTTCATGTTAAATTTATTTAAATTGCCTCACTCATTCTTAATTTGTTTCATAATCTACTGAATTCTATGAAGATGGAGAATAACGTTCCTGTATACAATCCCTTATATAACCATATTCATCATCCCTATAATGTAATATAGGTTTGTCATGCAGTAAGATTCTCAAAGATTAAAATTTTAAAAGTAGGGCTGGAGAGATGGGTTAGTGGTTAAGGCACTTGCTTGCAAAGCCAAAGGATCCAGGTTCAATTCCCCAGGACCCACAAAAACCAGATGCACAAGGTGGCTCATGTGAATGGAGTTCATTTGCAGCAGCTGGAGGCCCTGGTACACCCATTCTTTCTCTCTCTCTCTCTTTCAAATAAATAAATATAAATAATTAAACAAAAAAAATTAAAAGTAGCTTATAAATGTAATTGTGAAAATGTACAAAAATAATGTAGTAAAGGCAATAAGATTTAAACTAACATTAAAATATTTGTTACCTAGTGTTTATTGACATATTTATTAGAAATCATTATAAGCAAATAATTTGTATGGTGATTTCATTTATTCAGTATTTTAGATTTGTGTAAACCATTAAAAATATCAGACATATTGATTGATAAGGCAGCATCATGCCTTTATTTTGAGAATATAAAGAGAAGGGAGTAATAGTTAAGTGAATGTACAGTTGTAATTAAAACATTATCTAGTTATTACCTTCCTAAGTTATTTTAAAAAAACAAGTAAATTAATCACAAAGAAACAAAAAAGATGTCTTCTACTCTACACATTTCCCCAGGTTATTTGTCCTCCAAATTTTGCCATTAACTGATTCTTTGTAGACATTAATTTGAGTAAATAGAGCAGATGTCAGAGAAGTTGCAATTGAGAAGTGTTTGGTCATATTATTGTTTTTCTCCACATAGGGTCTTGCTTTAGCCTAGGCTGATCTGGAATTCACTATGTAGTATGTGGCTGGCCTCAGACTCACAGCAATCCTCCTACCTTTGCCTCTGAAATAACAAAATATTAGTCACAGAGAGGAACTTATTTGTTTACAGTCATTAAAAAGTAGCCAGTGCTATCTTATATTTTCTTCACAGATTGCACATGGGCTCCATTTTGTTTAATACATTTCATTTAAATGTTTTTTGATGAATTAGGTTTACTGCTGGTAAAAACATAAGCTCTGTGAGGACAGAGGCATTGTTTTCTTGTTCATGGGGGTAGATTCAGCACATAGAGAGTGTGTAGGATGACCCCACAATGAATACTTCCAAAATAAGAGAGTATTAGACTATTATGAATTTATTATTTCTGGGCTGGGAAGATTGCTAAGTGGTTAAGTGGTTAAGGTGCTTGCCTGTAAAGCCTAATGACTCAGGTTTGATTCCCCAAAACCCATGTAAGCCAGATGCCCATGGTGGCACATGTGTCTGGAGTTCATTTGCAATGGCTAGAAGCTCTGGCTCACCTATTCTCTCTTTTTCTCTCCTCTCTCTTTTCTCTCTCTCTAATAAATAAATAAAACTAAAAAAATTAAATATTTTAAGATTTCTAAGGACTTTAAAAATATTTTATGCTCATATTTGATAAGATAGTCTGTACAATCTGTTTTAATCAGAATGCCTAAAACTATGACAAATAATATAACCCATATAAAACATCCTTCATGGTATACTCCCTATTATTACTGATGCTTATCTAAATGATTATTCCTTTCTTTCAGTTATTTGTGCTAAATTGCTTTCTGGCTAAAGTATAATTTCAATAGGTGGTGATTAGTTCATTTCTGAGAATATTAAATATTTCAATTTGTATCTTGAATTATTTTAGTCAAATAGATACAGATAGCAGCATTTCAAAGTGAATGTAGAAGAAAACAGCATTTCTGATGTATACAATCAGTGAATGAAGCTTAGGCAGTTCATTTCTTTCAGGTACAAGTTGAAGAGAAACAAACTGGCATAAGCAGTAATTAAATATAAGGCTGTGTTCTACAAAGCATGCTCAGCTTCTGAAGAAAAAGCAAGTGACTGCTTATAAAAATATAGCAATCTCCTTGCCATAGAAAGAACCATAAAATCTCTCATAAAGCAAAAAATCAATGAATGAAATATGGCTCAAAAATGTCTGTGGATGAATAACACACTTCAGTTTGAGCAAACATGAAAAATGTGATGTGGGCTTCTGTATAAATATTGTTAACATGTTAGCACAATTTGAATATCCCTCATAGTAAATGCTGGGGAAAGGAGTGTTCCAGATTTTTAATGTTTTTAGGGTTGGGAAATATTTGCATACAATAATAAGCTATTTTAGGAATGATCCCTAAATCCAAACAACAAAATCACTTACATTTCAAATACCCTTTGACATGCAGCTTGAAGGAAATTTCAAAAAATGTGTTTACTATGAATGCATTTTTGCTGAAACCCAGTACATGAGGTAATATGTGAGCTTTGTAGTTTAGTGTTGTTGTTAATGAAGTTTAAGATTTAATCCCTTTCAAATTTCATATTGCAGATGTCCATCTGTATTGCCTTCAATATTTTATACACTTTCAGGTAGAGCACTAATATTTCCTGTATTCTGTATCCTATGAGCTCCACATTTTTATTGGGTCCAAAATGTAGTCTATGAAATCACAATATTCAAAATAAAATGTGAAATCTTAACAGAACAGAATCAGTAACATTAACAAGTATTTAAACTTGATTTTAGATTAAATTTTCTGCACCACCTTAAAAATAAAATACTATGTCTGAAATCTTAGCACATTTTTATTTGAACTTGAACTACTTCAAATGGAGACACTTTTTCTGATTAAAGCATTTGTACCTGCAGCTGGGAGCTCGTTTTTGACATGTCAATTCACAGATTCCAGTAGTTGTGTTTTTGTAAAGTTCCCTCAGAGTTCAACAAATCAAAATCAGATTTCAGTTCAGAGTAGAAATGGAGGGAAAACAACCTACCTCTTTCCATATTCTTCATTCTTGTTGAAAAACTTCTAAGTACAAAAACTTTTAAAAGCAACTATTGTGATAAGGAAGAGTTTAACATTGAGTGAGTCCATATGATCTTTAGTGGTAAAATAAGTCAGAACACCATCACTGGACTAAAGGATATCAGTTGGTATCCTGAGTAGGGTTAGGCCTGACTGAACAGTGGTTTGGTCAAGGGGAGAGTTCAAATTCCTGAAGACCCATCAGTACCTTTGGTAAAATAACTGGTAAGGAAGAATAGTTAGAGTGATGTAGGTTACCTCTGTGTAGATGTGCGTGAGCTACCTGCAGTGATTGAAGAAACAGAAAATAATGTTCTAATAGACATACAAAGTTCATGTTTGATTGCCATTGCTCATTCTGGAAAGAGAGATCAGGAAGTGGGTATTTAGAGCAATCCTGGAGTAGTATGTATGTTTGCATGTAATGATGGAATAATTATACATGTATGTATTTATAGCATTTATGAAATATTTGCTAGTATATAAAAAGACCTAAGAAAATATAGTTAGGAACTGGTCCCTGAAAATGATAGACATTGTCTCCATTATGGCTACTTCCCTGCTATCCCAGAAGAAATCTATTAACTTTTGAGAATATTCTTTTAGACAGGATTGCTCTAGGCTTCCTTTTATCTAATTGAAAGGGGAGTTGTATAGTGGGCATAGTGGTACTGCCCAATACTATACCAAAATAATAGACACACAGGCACTGCAGACACAGGTAAAGGAAGTTTTCAAGTCCAGCCAGTAGTTACTGACAGTGGGGAAATCTGAACATTTTCTTAGCAGACTGCTACCCAAATTGATGAGATCCTGTCCTGAGTCACTGCCTCAGACATGGCTGATCATCCTGATTGTAAAAAATTGTTTTACTATTTAAGGGAAAAGGTATTCTGCATGTGACTCAATGATACTACAAGATTATATTGGTCAAGTTGGTAGACCAGTCTAATTGACACAAAACTCAGCCTCCCAATCCAGGAATATATAAAAGACTCCATATGAAACCCTACCTCGAAAACAAAAACAAAAAAAAACCTACAATGGAATAGCACTGTGGAGTGAAATATCTGAGTTCAAGAATGGACTACAGGACAGCCCTTTGAAATACCTTTGCCTTTCATAAGCCAGGTTCTTATTCCTGTTCACTTGCAGTTCTAAAGAAGGCTTCTCAAGAAAGCAATATGTGAGATATTAATCATGGAAAAACTCATTCAAATCGTCTTTCTGTCCCTTGTAAAGACTGTAGCATCCTGAGTTATAGAGGAAGGTCATGAATACCTGGCTATATTCTTCCCACCTGTAGAAATATGATGTGCTTCAAAGCTTTGCCCAATGAGTCATACTGTCCCTTATGGTTTAGACCTGTGAGTGGGATGCCCTGCTATGCCCCAAAACTGTGATGCCAGTGAGATAGGTGCAGACTTCATCTCCTGTAGGTGGCTTTAGGAAGCCTTAGAACTCAGTTCACAATGGAAGCAACACTTTCTTTACTTCACTGCTGTCTGCCAGTAACTAACAATCCTGTTTTTTTGTTTTTTTTTTGTTTTTTTTTTTTTTTTGTGTGTGTGTGTGTGTGTGTGTGTGTGTGTGTGTGTGTGTCTCACCAGACTCAGGAAATTGTTGAAAATTGTATCCTAAAATGGGGTGAAAGGGCTTGAGCTCCTGGTGGGCACAGTGATGATAGAGCTATGATCCCTGAAGAGGAAGTCCTCTTTGAGGTGGGGAGTTAGCAGACCTGCTCTACAGGGTGCCAAAATAGAGTAGCATGGTTATTCCACAACATAAAATCATCTCAGATATTGGGAGTTTTCTTGTTTTAAGAAACTGCACTATCTTACTTCAGTATTTTAAAAGTCTGAAACATATAATAAGCAGAGCCAATAGACTACCCATAGAATGGGAGAAAATTTTTGCTGAATATACAACTGACAGAGGCCTAATTTCTAGAATCTACAAAGAACTCAAAAACCTAAACATTTAAAAAAAAAAAAAATCAAACAACGCATTCACAAAGTGGGGCAGAGAACTGAACACAGAGTTCTCAGATGAGGAAATATAAATGGCAAACACACACCTAAGAAAATGTTCAATATCCCTAACCATCAGGGAAATGAAAATTAAACTAACTATGAAAGTCTACCTTACCCCAGTAAAGATTAAAAAACCATATGAGCCGGGTGTGGTGGTGCATGCCTTTAATCCCAGCATTCAGGAGGCAAAGGTAGGAGGATCGCCATGAGTTCAAGGCTACCCTGAGATTACATAGTGAATTCCAGGTAAGCCTGGGCTAGAGTGAGACCCTACCTTGAAAAACCAAAAAATGAAAAAAAAAAAAACAAAAAAAATCAAATGAAAACCAATATTGGAGAGGATATGGAGAAATAGGAACCCTCATTCACTGTGGGTGGGAATGTAAGATGGCACAACCACTATGGAAAGCAATATGGAAGCTCCTAAATAGGCTGGCCATAGAGTTAATAACAGACCCATTTAGTCCCTTACTGGCCATTTACCCTTAAAGCTCCATGCCTCAGTTCAGAGATATTTGTTCAGCCATGTTTTTAGCTGCTCAAGAACTAGAATCAACCCAGAGGTCCATCATTAGAAGAATGGATAACCAAGTTATGGTATATCTACATGATGGAATTCTACACAACAGTAAGAAAAACAAACAGAATAAAATTTGTAGAAAAATGGTTGAACTTGGAACAGATCATTATAAACCAATTCACCCAATTACAGAAAGACAATCATCCAATAGTCTCACTCATCTGTGGCTCCTAACCTGGATCTGCCCCAAATGCTGACATATTTAATAGGCATCTCAAAGACTGGATAATAGAAAGGATGGGGCTAAAAGGTAGGGTAAAGGTGGGGAAGGGGACACAAAACTGGACCCAAGTGGAACTGGTACCATAAAATCTTAAATGCTGAAAGATAGACTAAAAGGTTGAGCCTTCATCAGGACCTTAGAGCAAACACCTGAACAAAGGGACTGGAGAGGGTATGATAGAGACTAACCTTGATTTTCTCATGTTTCTCTCTCTTCTCTCTTTCTCTTTTATATTATGTATCTTTTTCTTCCTTCTTTTCCCTTGTCACTGGCCTGTTACTACAAATACCAGGATGTGGTTAACATCCACAATGACCTGTTGATCAGAGAGACCTACAAGGTTTCCCAAAAGAAGACAGACTTCTGTCAGAGAACTTGATTACCCACCAGAGGTTAATGGTAAGACCCTACTACCAAAGACACCATATGCTGTCAATACAGAACATGGAGACACCTGGCAGGAATGTTGAAGAGACCCAATCCCTAGACAGTTAGCTTGTCTAGTGTCAAAAGGTGCTACATGAGCTATTAGGGTGGGGGTGGACAACATCTGACCATGCAACTCAAAGTCTAAGCTACTCATCAGCAAACAACCTGATGTGAAGCTCACCTAAGTGCAATAGTGGCACACAGCCATGATGGGTAACCAACTGCTCTTGGCTAACAGATTCACTCAGTGAAATGGAACCCAAAGCTGGAATTGGGAAACAAGTCAGAATCATATCCAGATAAAGAGTTCACTCTCCAATATCAATCTCCCACCAATCTTGGGCTAAAAGAGAGCCTACCCCTATTAAATTCTTTCTATACTAATAATGCTTAACCCATTTATCTGGTGCTAACTTTACTCTCTGTTGGAGAATCTGCTTCTCTTTTTCAGATGGATGCAGAACCTGAGGAGAGAATCAGCCCATCGCACTTCACCAGAGGCCCAGCTGAAACCATACAGTAACTGGGGAAATGAGCAAGACTTCTGCTTTCTTGGTGAACCTGGTATCAGCACAAGGGTGAAAGAGATAGACACAGAGAACACTCAACTCCTACCAAACCAGAAATCCAGATACACAGAGGCTCCCAAGACCTCATCACTGAAGAAGACCTAAACTGAACCCAACATGGATTAGGGAAATTCACAGAAAAGGGGGTGGAAAGATTTTAGAACCAAAAATTGGGGCATCATGCACAGAGACATTCCCTCTTCCCTATAACTGATGGCTATCCACAGAATGCATGACCCACAATCCCCATGGGCATAACAGCATCTCCAATGAGGAGGGTCCCCTCAGAGCAGGGAGGAATGGGATAAGTTTAAGGATGGCACCAACATGTGCTGTTTACATACTGAGTATTTGTATGACTAATAAAGAAAAAATGGTTAAAAAATCAAAAAATGAGTCTGTATGAATTTTATCAACAACATTGCTTCAAAACATCTTACATTTCAAGCCAGTCATGGTGGCACATGCCTTTAATCCCAGCACTCAGGAGGCAGAGATAGGAGGATTGCCATGACTGTGAGGTCACTCAATACTGTACATAGGTCAGCCTGAGCTAGAATGAGACATGACTTCAAAGAAAAAAAAAAAGAAAAAATAAATTTTCAAAAAGGCATTATTTCCTGGCTGTAAATTGATTTACAAAAATAGTCATGCATTAAATAACATAAATACATTTCCAGAAAAGTCAATTATTTTTATATTATCAATGGAAAATAGAAATTTCTTTACATAAAAATAATAGATAAGAATATTTCTTCATCCTTGTGTCAGTTCCTGTTTTTTTTAAGCATTGCAACTTAAAGACAGAAAGACTGACGACCTTGGATCACCATTTCAGACTTCAGTGTGATATTTTGGGCTCTTGATGAGGTAGACCATGTGGAGGGGAGAGGAGAACCAATCCGTAAGGTTACTTATTCAATAAGGACTGATTCTCTGTAGATGTAATGTTGGAAAGGGTAGGTTAGTTTCTCAATCATCTTAATAGGTCCTGGCATCTCCACTGCGTCTCTACTGCAACCCACAGTCAATCCTCATGGCACCATCAGGCTTCCAAACAGGTAATCCAACTAGCTGCTTCACACTCCCCATGACCATTTCATTTCCAAAATACAAAACAATGCTGCAAATGCAATGACCTTCTCTTTCCTGAGTTTGCTATTCTCCATAGTAGCAGATGGGCTATCAATTTGTTAATTTGGGTGGAGGGGGTGCAACAAAACAGACTTTGAAGAGGACATTCCTTCAGCATTCAGGCCTTATTGTCCCAATGCAGATCATCTGGCCCAATCTCAATGGTTATAATCTCTCAAACAATTGGAACTGAAAATATTTCTTCCTCCTCCTCCTCCTCCTCCTCTTCCTCCTCCTCCTCCTCCTCCTCCTCCTCCTCCTCCTCCTCCTCCTCCTCCTTCTTCTTCTTCTTCTTCTTCTTCTTCTTCTTCTTTTTGGTGTCATATCCCTCTCCTCACACCAGTCCACTTCTAAACAATGCAACCCTGCAAAGGTTCTCAGGACACAGGCATGCAGAATGCAGCAAGCCTCTCAAACAAACTACTTCTAGACAGTCCCAACAAAGTTCTTTCTCACCTTCAAAAGCCAAACATCATAGTCCATAATTTTTATTGCATGCAGGTCTTTCAACTCTGACCAGAATTTTCCATCAACATGTAGTTACAGCACTACAAGGTGTCTCTTGTATCAAGGTTTCAACTTCTTCCACACTCCTTCCTCAAATCAGTTCCTAAATGCCAAAAGCCACACAGTTAGGTTTCTAGCTTCAATGAACTCACTTCTGGTACAAATTTTATTGTTGCAGTCAGCTTCATGTTGCTTGCAGAAAACACAACCAAGAGAAGCTTGTAAGAAAAAAGGGATTATTTTGATTTAGAGACTCAAGGGGAAGATCCATGATGACAGAGTAAAATGATGGCAAGAGTAGAGTTTGGACATCATGTCTTGTCCAACATCATGCATAAAGAGATATTTAAAGAAATGGAAGGAGCATGTTATTAATGAAGAATATAAAATCTGGAAAACCACATCATTTTCTGTATGACCTGGCTATGACCCATGCTCTTATTGGCTCTTATTGGCTTCCTGAATTGAGCAAACCAGATCAAAAGGATTTTGTCCTTCAATTTCTAGCACTGAGGACTCATACATCTTGCAAATGGATGAATTTGAAAAACCCACAACTTTGTTTTAAACTTTATATTCAGTGTTTGGAATTATTCCAAATGGATTAACTAGTTAATTTGCTACAATCAGCTTGAATATAGCATGTACTTCATATACCAATATAATCTAAACCTGCCAATAGATTCAGAGATAAAATAATTCATTTTTTATATCACTGTTGAGGTGATAAACTTATATATTCTCATTCATGTTTTGGCAACATTTTTAATATTTAACTGCTACAGCAATTTTTGAAAAATAATAAATCTAAATTCTCTAATTTTTAAGAGAAACAATTTTTCTAAATCACAAAATAAAACAAGCATGGGATGTGTGCACCTTTTGTGCACTTATGTGTTCAAGGGTGCATGTGTGTAAGTTTAAACCTAGTGTATAAAGTTTTAATTTAGTCCCAGCAGTTCCTTGTATTGCTGAGAAAGTCCCTTCATTTACTTTATTGAGTTTTTAGCTCTCTAGAAGAGCACTGATAATATGTTCTATACATTAATATAAGTATGTATGATCATAGTCTTGCTTAATGTTGGGAACACAAATAAGTTCAATGCTACCAGTTATTTTTAAGATAACTAATCACTAAAAAAAACCTGAAAAGTAAACAGATGCTATTCAACTCTCAAACTGAGCTATATAATTCATATCAATGACATAAAAAATGAATAAAAAACTGTTTACCAGTAATCAATCTCATCTGTGGTCAGATAAGTAAATTACAAATCAATAAGTTTTATTTATATATGTATAAAATAGTTTCTGAACATTTGCTCAATATTTAAGTAAGATGATTGCACTAGCTATGAATTGCTAGAAAACAACATGAGGCTAATGTCTACTGCTAATTGACTGGTTAAGTTCCAAGGGAATTTAGGATTTTCAAAGATAATATCACAATTTAGGAGAAGGATTACATACAATGGTTTCTATTTCTATCTTCTAGTCTTTCACCCACATATACTGAATTGCATCTGGAGTAGACAGCTGTAAGTGATTGAGATGAATTTCCAAAGAGACACAGTTTATGGGAGGAATGGGATTTATTTGACACTTATAGATTTAGGGAAAGTTTCATAATGGCAAAAGAAATTGTTTTATTTTCAGAGATCTAAGCTAAGAGAAAAGCCACCACCAACACTATAAGCAAGCAAATTCCAGGAAATCCATACAAAGCTACAATACTTTGCATATCTTTACACTGGAATTCAAAATCTACCCCCAAACCTTAGGGCTGGACCCTGGCATCTGCCCACAATGACACTTCCTCCAGATAGGCAGCTGGAGATCTAAATTACAAGCTTTAATAAACTCCTGAAACAATTTTGGGGACATCCATTCAAATCACTACTTTCTGCCCAAGGCTCTGAATAGGTTTCTAAACATCTCACATTGTATATTGTATTCAATCCAGTTTCAAAGGTCCCCACAGTCTTTACCAATTTAAGATAGTTCCAAATCCCTAACTCTCTTCTGAGATTTAAGATTGTCTCTTAACTGTGAGTCCTGTAAAATCAAAATAAGTTATATACTTCCCACATATAAAGGCACAGAGTAAATATCTACAACTCATATAAGGCATAACAAAGAGAGACTATAACAATGCAAACTTAATAACCATTAAGCAAACACCAAACATATGCAGTTAAAGTTTGATATCATAACCAGTGACTGACAGTCTTTGTACTTTGCAATTTCACCCCTCTGTCTGGGCTGAATAGCCAAGGAAAACTTACATCTCAGGTCAGCAGCACTCAGTGGTAGCCCTTGCACAGCTCTGTTATATCTAAAACATCTTCAGGTCTCCATGCAAAGTACAGTACATCTTCCAATGTCTTTGCCAGCCTCTTGCTTAGGGTCATCATGCATTGCCTAAATGCTACATCTCACCAGTGGATCCTGGACCTTGTTCATTTCATGACATACTCCATGCATTGTTCATGCTTCCAAAACAAATACCAGGTGTGCAGGACATAGCCATATTCTTAATTCAGGGACTAAATAAAACAATGACTTAAAGAGCAGGTTCCTTCTTTTTCAAGTCTTGTTTGAAAAGAGTTTGTACTTGTACCAGTCTTTCTGAGATGGGATCACTTCAGGTATTCTCTCCCTTGCTTTAATGTAAAGCAATTGGACTGTTCTCTTTAAAATTCAAATGTGTTTGACAATAGCAGCTTCAGTGATCTAAAAGAGTCTCTGTACAAGTAAAAGCTTTAGTTTTTTTTTTTTTTTTTTTCCAATTTTAAATCATATATTGCTAAGTCCGATATCTTTAGCCAAGCATATCAGTCCATTACAAATTTAACCTTGATAAAACTCTCTGGGCCTGGACAGCAGAACCCTATGCTAACATCACAGTTTCAATAAAACCTTTCCTTTCACTTAGAAAGGGAACTGGAAATTAGAAAGAAAGCTTCCAAATGCAATTTTCTCTGTACTTAGCATTTTGAAACTCTTATCAGAATAGTCCATAAAACTTGGCTTACCTTTTCAGATGTCTTCAGTTGCAAGCATAAACTTTCCCATTCCTCCAGCACACAAGTTCCAAAAGACAAAAATCCACATGGGCAGATTCATCTTATTAACACCTCACACCTGGTACCAGTTCTGTAGTAGACAACTGCAGGTTGCTAGGTTGAACCTGCAGACTAGACACAGTTTAGGAGTAAAGGATTTATTGAAGTTTACAGATTCAGGGAAGTTACATAATGGCAGAGGTTTGCCCCCTTTCACAAATCCAAGCTACAAGAAAAGCCACCATCATCTCCATAAGCAAGCACACTTTGGGAACTCCAGGCAAAGCTCAAGCAATTTGCATATCTTTAGACTAGAATTCAAAATCCACCCCCAAACCTTAGGGCAGGTCCCTAGGATCTACCCACACTGACACTTCCTCCAGCCAGGTGGCTGGAGGTCTAAATTGCAAGCTTTAATACACTCCTGAATCCATTGGGAGACATCCATTCAAACCACCATGCAGTCAGTACAAATTATTTGATAATCTCTGATCATTATAAACTCATCTGAAATTTGAGCCTGTATTTGCTTTTCTCAGAAAACCCTTTCTTTACTATTAACTAAAAGGACACAGGCAAACTTGTTCTTTCCATATTAGGGCTTTGTATTCTTTGCCTAGCAGAAAGATTTACTATATGCAAGTCATATGGTAATACATCTGGAAAGAAAGCCCATCCTTCAGCAGAATTCCTTCTAAATTTTCAAGACTATTTTCCAGACACATTGAGATTCCTACCTTCTTAAAGCATTCTATTTTACCTTTCATGAAACTGAAAATTTAACATTCATAGTATATGTCATCCTTTGATCTTCAAAAATACCCCATTTTTTATTTTATTTTTGGAGAGAGACACAGAAAGAGACAGAGAGAGAGGGAGAGGCAGATAGAGAATGGGTGGGCTAGCAGTCTCTTAGCCGCTGTGAACGAACTCCAGATGTGTGTGCCCCCTTGTGAGCAAGTGTGGCATTGCGTCCTTGCTTCATTTTCATCTGGCTAAACGTGGGACCTGGAGATTGGAACCGGCATTCTTAGGCTTAGCAGGCAGGTGCCTTAACTGCTAAGCCATCTCTCCAGCCCTATACCCCATATTTTTGAATAATATAAAATTTAGATCTGAGTATAGAAAACAGCCAACATCATGAATCTCTTAGATCTCTAAAATTTCTAGAAATGTACATACTAAGCTTCAAAATTTTGTATTGTCAAATACTTATTCTCAGGCTTGTATCTTCTGTCAACATGCAGCACAATGTTTGAGATGTATTCTCTCATAAATTATGATCTTCTTTATAGAATCAAACATTTAAAAAAATTACATGATAAAAGCAACCAGGATGTTGCTACACAATCTTTAATAAAATATCTCATTATGACAAATGGTTATACTTTAAATATACAAGTCTTTGCAGATTCCAACCAGTGAAAAGGAATTGATACTTATGGAAAGTGAACACAGAGATATTCAGTTATTACAGATTTTTCTGGCTTTTTTTAATCTTTCAGAAAAGTAGCTGGCTGGTAATTACAAATCGATTTATTCAGAGAAAAAATGAAAATCAGTGATTATAGAAATTCAGCTAGTGAAAGGAAAACATAAAAGGAAGAAAATCAATCAAATTACTATATAGTGGAAAACTGCTTAAGATTTAAGTAGAAATTAAGGTAAAACAGAACAAATCTTGATGTTTTGTGTTTCTGTAGGCATCTATAATGAACAAATAAAACTTCCTATTTCTGAAAGCATAGTGAATTGGTTTGAAAACAGCTCTATTTAAATTCTTGTGGTTCACACATTTTGCAAATGGATCTCTAGCTCCCATTTTCAGTTTACAAATCAGAAGTGAAAATTCACTACTTCCTGAAATCCACTATTATCTCTTGGTTCTGCTTTTAACTGCATTAGTTATGTGTCCCAATTTATTAACATCAGCTTCAAAAAACAAAATGTTGGCCAATGCCTGTCTTCACTGTTCTTAGGGTTTTCTAAAGTGATTTATATCATATTTGCTTCTCCACTGTGAGCTTCATGCCAGTCTCACTCTTTCAATGTGACTTATCCACAGCATTTAGGAGACAGCTCCAGAATAGCCCAAAAGGCCATGTTTTCAGGATTGATTACTGGATCATTCACTATGGCATGCAAATCCTACTTTAGTTTGTGGTTCGAGTTTGAAATGTAAATTTGGGTACTTACTGATAGTGAAGAAATAAGAGATAAGTTAGTTCTTTGTATAAAATTGTCTGTGGGAGACATGGGTTTTCTCTTGGAGCTTTTCTTATGTTCTGTACACAATAAGTAGTCTTTTATGGAAGTGAATGGTATAATTTCATAATTATAGTGAATCCTGGATTTGTTTAACCAATTAAAGTCCTAAATCAGGGTACTGCTAAACAATTTCCTACTCAGTGTCATAGTCTACAAATTTCATGCAAAATCATTTGCATAAAATCACCTTACTTTTGAAACCTTACACATTAACTCTGCCATTTTCATTTTACACTTTATCAGTCTTTTGTAACTGATGTTATTTGTTTAAAGAATATTCAATTAGAGTCAAGTAGTAATAGGACAGCAATGTAAAATTATCACTTTTCTCTGAGATGGCATTTTACCTTTTCCTCTGTCAGGTTTTTTGTTTGGTATTTTTGATAATTTAGTTTATTATGAGCATTATGGCTTTGGGACTAGTAGATAACCAATAAAGTAGAGTTAATTTTAATTATTCTCAAGAATTTTATGCTCAAGGTAACCTGAATTTGATCATCTGGCATAAATCAATCCAATGCAACTAATATGACTAATATGAAATATTATTAAATAATCAGATAGGTTGCATAACTAATAAACAGAAATAAAATCATATTTTTAAAATTAATACCTAAATTACTAAACAACTGGTACAATAAGACAAGAATCTTCTTCAAGTCACTTATTCATTCATTCATTCATTCATTCTTTTTTAAAAAATTTTTGTTTGTTTTTATTTTTTTATTATTTGAGAGCAATAGACAGACAAAGAGATAGAGAGAGAGAGAGAGAGAGAGAGAGAGAGAAAGAGAGAGAGAGAATGGGTGCACCAGGACCTCCAGCCACTGCAAATGAACTCCAGATGCATGTGCCACCTTGTACATCTGGCTTACATAGGTACTGGGGAATCAAGCCTCAAACTGGGGTCCTTTGGCTTGACCAGCGAGTGCTTAACTGCTAAGTCATCTCTCCAGCCCTCATTCATTCTTTAAATAAGCAGCACATTGAGTGACTTTATCAACATTGTACCAATGAAAGAAATTTACTTTCACCTTATATTCTCCTATCCTATACTTAATATTGTATTAACTTATAATTAGTATAAGCACTGCTTAAATGTTTAGGGTTATACTAAAAGATTATAAAATATGTTGTACTCACAACTTATATAGCTTTTATGTTATTCTAATCTAGAATTTTCAGTTTATCAGACTTGATTAAGTCACCAATTCATTTGGCACTTTATTTGCATTCAAAGCTTATATTAAAGCAGTCTTAGACACATTACATTTATTATTATGAATGTAGGTGTACAGAACAGTCTGATTCATGTGAGCTGCCTCAACTTCAACCCCTTACAGCCTGAAGAAGAAACAATAATTAAAGATGCTATGCTCTAGTGAAGAGTGGGAATTCCCAAAAATAGAGACAACATGGTAGAACATAAATACTGTCAGATTCTAAAGGAAATAGATTTCCAATAAAATATTCAAATTTCATAAAAAATAATTTTATGTGATTGTATACCTTGTAAGAAGACACTTCCAGTCAATGTTCATTGGATATTATAGAATATCTCCCCACAGTAGAGTCAAAGTTAATTAACTTACCTAAAATGAGTTAAAATGATGTAACAGAAGCAAATTACCTCACTTTTAATTTGTTTATGATGATATGAATCCAATGGAGGGGGTCAGATATCTGTATCTTAAACATGTGTCCTTGTGCATTGATACATGTAGTTCAATGAAGATGGAGGAAGAGATTCGTGGAGGAAGATAGGAGTGGCTACATAGAACCTCCCCCCTAGATGATTACCTATTGATCCCATTTTCTTTGCAAAGCTCATTCTTCACTTTAGTCATTTAATCTGTGTCAGTCCTAATATTTAATACGTTTATGTTTATCCATTAGTCCTCAAAACAGCCTTTCATTATATGTATTCTATACAATGTAATACATATAATACATATGATGTAATTATATGTATCACAAAAGATACTTTTGCTATAACTGTAGATAAAGAAAGATTAAGCAATTTTATCAAGGACTACTGACAGAAAGCAAACTAGATTGTTTCTAGTTTTCATACTATTAGTCTAAGCCAATTGTGACAATTAAGCTATTCTTAGACCAGAAATACCAAAATAGAAAAGGAACCATACAAAGAAAGATAATTATTTCATCTCCCTCCATGGTATTTGTTATAAATAGGTGAGGAAGATTTTTTTTTTCTTTTCTTTTCTTTTCTTTTCTTTTTTTTTTTGTTTTGTTTTGTTTTGTTTTTGAGTTTTTGGAGGTGGGTCTCCCTGTAGCCCAGGCTGACCTGGAATTCACGATGTAGTCTCAGAGTGGCCTCAAACTCATGGAGATCCTCCTACTTCTGCCTTCCAAGTGCTGGAATTAAAAGTGTGCACCACTCAACCCAGCTAGAATTGTTCTTTTCTAAATAAAATAAATTACTTTATGGAATTTTCCCACAACCTTTAATTGTGATAAAACAATATTAACATATCAGTCCTAGAACCTAATTTTAAATACTTATGAATGTAAATTTAATCAATATCACAAACATTTGAAAATAGGTTATGAAAGATTATAATGCTTGCTATCATTAAACTTAATGTCTTTAATTTCAAAAGTAAAACTACATTTAATTAGAATATTTCCACAGTTAATTCTCACATTTTTCAGCTTTATTTTTCCTCCCTCTTGTTGGCAGTGTTTATATTCTGTTTTTCCACAAACTTCCTTCTTAGAAGCTGCTTACTTTTGCTTAACTCTTTTTCTTTATGAAGACTAACACAAAGTATTTCATTCTTTGTTAAACTAAAATTGACTATATTGAGGTTTTCTCTTATTATTAAGTGAATGTATTGTGGCAGAAAACACCTTTGTTAGAGCTGTGTTAACCTATGTAGGGTTTCCAGCTGCTCTAACTTTATATCAGTGCAAAGAAGAATTAGATTATGTTACTGTGAGAAGCATTAAATATTTATATCAGCAGCCTTATGCAGTAAAATATACCTTGCTCTGAATAAATTATTACTTGCCATTGTGACATTTATTTTTAAAGATTTAAGGAAATTGATCTTTAAACCCAGGTGGTAATCATTGAGCCATGGATATTATGCATTCTAAGAAGTGACTATTGGAGGAGCACATGCTTCATCAGGTTCATAATCTCAAGGTTATCTGCCTTAGGGCTTAACCATTCTTTAGGTCATATTAAACCTCAAATATGAAAAGTTCTTATCTATGCCATTGAAAGTCACTCAGAAATTCCAAGTCATTCCTGATATTATTTATTTTTAAAAGAGCAGACTAGGGCTGGAGAGATGGCTTAGTAGTTAAGGAGTTTGCCTGTGAAGCCAAAGGATCCGAGTTTGATTATCCAGGACCCACATAAGCCAGATATACGAGGAGCACATGCATCTGGAGTTCGTTTGCAGTGTCTAGAGGCCCTGGGGTGTCCATTCTCTCTCTGTGTGCCTCTCTTCTATCTCTCTATCTCTCTCTGCTTGCAAATAAATAAATTAATTAAAATATATATATATTTAAATTTAAAAGGTCAGTTTTAAAAAAAGAGCAGACTATCTGAATTGAATAGCTCATTTCTTGATGAAACTTTATAAATAAGTTAATATTCATCTTTGAGGCTGAAGAGATGGCTAAGAGGTAAAGGGCACTTGCTTTAAAAGACCTGGGTTTGACTTCCCAGCATCCATATAAAGCCAAATGCCTAAGGTTGTGCATGCATCTGTAATTTTTTGCAATGTCAAGAGGCCCTGGTGTGCCCATTCTTGCTCTATCCCCCCTTTTCTCTCCTTCTACTTGCAAATAAATAATAAATCAAATATTTTTTGAAAATTGTCTTCACCTTCTTAAATATATCTTTACATCTATAGTCCAATACTAAATAATAGTAAAATAAATAAGTAGTCTCCTTCATTAACTTTGAATCATGATTCTAGTTTTCAAATTGACACTATGATTTTTGTGTCATTAGGATCACAAAATTGTGCAAACAAAAAAGGCGTACTTGGAGCTGGAGAGATGGCTTAGTGGTTAAGGCATTTGCCTGTGAAGCCAAAGGACCCAGGTTCGATTCCCCAGGACCCACATAAGCCAGATGCACAAGGGGCACATGTGTCTGAAGTTGGTTTGCAGTGGCTAGAGGCCCTGGAGTGCCCATTCTTTCTTTGTCTGTCTCTCTTCTCTCTATTTCTGTCTCTCTCTCTCTCTCTCTCTGCTTGCAAATAAATAAAATAAAATAAAAACTTTAAAAAAAGTTGTACTTAAATTGAAAAGCACAACAGCTGTTTAATTTACTTCATCATAAATGTTTAATAAATGATATAATTTTAAAGGATATATTTTCCTGAAAAGATTCTAGTTTGCAATATGAATTGTCTTAATTGAATTCTGAGATTGTTAGGGAGTAATATCACTTTGGATCATATTTCTAAGTATCCATTAACTGCTCATAAACTAATATGCCCTTTTTTCGATTCTAATTACTAATGAGGTTTCTGTAGATACCTTTCTTGAATAGAACTCCTGTGGTCAATTGTTTTGAGTTAGCATTAACCATGCCCTTTTATCAGATAGCCTAATGACATTGAAGTAGGTCTCATTATGGTGTAAATTTGTATTTTGCTTTGCATGACATGAAAGTGCTATTGTAATAATTGATAAGTAGATATGTTATGAGAGCATACAATGATACACTGAAGAATTGGTTTATTTTCATTTAGAAAAAAATATGCTCTTATCAAAATTTGAACTGGCCTTTACGTTTCCTTTCCCTTCTATTGTGCCTGCCCATGTTCAATGTGGCCAACCTTCCTTATCAAGTTCATGGTATAGTTTGGCAGAAAAATAAATTATGTGAATGTAAAAAAAAATAAAGAAAGAAAGCAAAGAAACAGAAAATCTTCCATTTTATCAACCAAAGAATTTGATTTGTAATTTTTTACTGATACCCTCCTTCTTGTCCTTGAAACTATCCACATAGATCTCTTGCTCATTAAAACACAGCCCATCACTGTCATCTATTTTCCTCTTGGTAGAAATTCTCTCCTCTCACTCACTTTCTCTTTTCTTTATCTATGTGCATGTATATCTATCTCTTTTTCTCTCAAGACTTTTCTTGCCCAAAGTTATCTTCTGAATCACAATATAATATTTATTTTGCCACTAGACTAGAAAAATCCAGTCTCTCAAGTACCCTTTTGTCACTATTATGATAGCATTTATTATTCAATAATAACAGATTTAGTGTCTCATCAAATATAACAAAATTTGCTCAAAGTTCAATCTAGCATTTTATTTTTTTCACAGCCCAGAATATGTTCCAATACTGCTTATATTTTAAATATTGAACCAACTTGTGCTAATTTAATTATATCATTTAATTCTACCAAGTACAGGCCAGAGATAAGCTGTTTTTTTCTTTCTTATTTACATTACTTCTATATATACTGACAATGTACATTAAATTTTACTTTTGGAAATAAATCTGAATGTAATGTAGGTGTAAAACTAAAGGAGGAAATGGAGTGACAAGAACATGGTTTGCATGTTAAATGCAACTCTGGTCCAAGGGCTCAGTGTCAGCAAGTGAAGACATTCTAGGATGGACTATTTCTTGTGCAGCAAACACTTGTCTCTGTAATTTATGAACTCAGATACTAGAGTTCTTAGATTTTGGATAACTTGGATTTTAATACTATTAGCCTACATTATATAGAATAAATCCGAGGACAAAGTGAGCAAATTTCAAAAAAATAGAGGTAGGGAAAGGAAAGCTGATCCCCGGGGAGGGATCTGGCTTCCTACAACCTAAGCACTCTACCCAGTCTGTAAGGTCCCAAGAGATAGTTGGGGAATAATAACCATGTGCACTTTCTTGATCTCCTTACTGAAAATGCTTCTAATAATAAAAATGTCTGATTAGTATTTTTCTAAGTTTATTTATGTTTTAAGTCTACTTTGTTCAAAGTTCTAAGGCACTTTAGATATTTTTTCAAGAGGAGGTTTCTTAAAAAAAATCAAAGCAAAGAAAAACAAATAGGTATTCCTTTATCATATTAGTATGTTGTTAACTATGATAATTGAGTCAGATGTTAATTGCCAAAAAGGAAAACAATGTGTTTTTTTTTTTTTAATAAAACCTTCTGATGCTTTTGGTATTTGTATTTAATAATGTAATACAATGGCAAATTCCAATCAAATGAAAGGACTCGGATGAAATTTTTTTTCTCAAAAAATCAGGAAATGTAGTCGATAATATTTTTGACATTTTAAGTTTATTTCATTTGTTTTGGTTTATCATTCATTCATTCATTCATTCATTTATAGTGTACTGGGATTTAATATAGAGCCTCACTCACACAGTACCATTGAGCTAGAGCTCCAGCCCTCTTCTTACTTTTTTTTTTTTTTAAGTTTTGAGATGGGGTCTCTAAACTGATCAGGTTGAACTTGAACTGGATCTCCTTTCCTTAGTCTCCTAGGTAGTTGAGTAATAGATCTGAAACACCAAGTCCCATGACAATAACATTCTAAACAGAATGTTCATGTTTCTTCTCCAGGATATAGTTGCTATATTTGGAGATTGTTAACCACAAGTGGACAGTGCTATAAGTATATAAATTTTACATATAAATATTCCATCATGTAGTTTGTTCTAGAATGGATTGTGAAGTTAGGAGTACTCCCCCTAGGACTTGTAAAGCCCATTGATCTGTTCCTGTACAAACCTCCACAGCCAATGGATGATGGGTTCAGAAAACAGAAGCAGAATTAACTAGCAAGCTGGAATACTCCATTCCAATTGCCAATAAGCCGATGGAGACAACGGCACTTAACTAAATGGAGATCTTTTGTCTAACAGAATGTGGCATGAATGTTCTGAATGACAAGTTAGGAGGAAAGTCTAGACAGTGATTCAAAAGGAATTCTTTCTACTACTGAAGTTTAGTTTAATGTGAACCATTATGACATAAAATGATTATGTTTCTGAATTGTTTTCTTCACCATCTATCCATTGCACACTGAGACTTTGAAATCTACTCACAATCCTAGAACATAATGGGTTTTTAAAAATCTTAATTATCAAAGTCATTCTAATTAGTAATCCTACTAGTAAAACTGCTAAATAAGGATGTTCATAAAACAAATTTTTCAGCTGTATAGTGCCCAAAGGATACTAAAATAACTGGTAAGAAAGCATATGGCTTTAGGGTCATCAATTTATAAATGTAAAATATTAGGCTCCTAGGAGAAAGTAAAAACCAGATTAATGCATTATGGCAGTAAATTCACTGATTTACTGAATCTAATAAACATATATTTACATTCAGATATAGTTCCCAGTTCTCAGCAGGCAGAGGTAGGAGGATTGCTGTGAGTTCAAGACCAGCTTGGGATTAAAGAGTAAGGCTGGCCTAGAGTGAGATCCTAAATAGAAAAAAAAAAAAAAAAAAGGTAAAGATATATTTGTATACCAGGATGTAAGATGTAAGTAAAGGGATTTCTGTGAATTGCAGAATACAGTGAAGTGACTACACTGAAACTACTTGAGTTAAAGGGAAACAAGTTGTGACTATGTTAAAGAGAAAAAGCAAAGGAAGGGAGGGAGGGAAGGACAGAAAGTGTCTAGTCTAGTCTAGGAGTGCATGGATGTTTACTATAATACAGATTTTAATGGATAATATTTTAGATATGAATCTAATGCAAAAGGTAATGCTTATTTGTGGTTTGATAAAAGATTTATGTAAATCAGTAAATATGGAATCTATCTCTGATACTAATGAGATAATTTTGCTATTTAAATATTGTCTATTTTCAAATTGTTAGTATATTGTGAAATCTTCAGACTTTATTTTTTAAAACTCTATGAACACGAGATACTATATAGTAAAACAGTAATATAATAAGCAGACTACTAAGGGGAACTTAACATATTGCTTGTTATGGTCATAGACATGATCTGGAAAACAACTGAACACACTGCTGTGTACTACTTCAGTCTGCATCACATTGTTTCATACTACTTTTCAGTTAATCCCTCTCTGTTAATATTATAATTAAAAAGTATTTGAACAATGAATAACATTTTCATGATTTTTCAATACAAAATTAATCATAATAAGAAATATAATATGAAATTGCCAGTGTTTAATTGTTTACAAGACAGAACATGGCCAGTGATTTAGTCCAGTAATACAAAGTATTCAGATCAACACAGAATTTTGAGGTTCATAAAAAAAAAAAAAAATCACTACACTGCACAGATCTTCATGACACTACATAATGGATTGATTTTTAATGTACTGTAGTGATTAGTCTCAGCGAGCAGAGATTGCTGAGTATAATTAGTTTTAGTGACTCAGAAAAAATATTATCTATAGTGATTGATGGTGCTCCAGCTATGGATGTGAGAGTCAATAATTTAATTAAATTATGTTCAAAGCCTGGAAGGATTTTATGCCATTTCAGTATCATGTATTGTCCTTTCATCAGAATTTATTAGTAATGCTGTGGCCACTCCAATGTTTTTAACTCCAATCCCTGTCCCCCATGGATTTATATGTAATTTTATTATGTAATAATTAGTTGTAAAATTTCAAATTTAATATATTTTGTTGCTTTATATTACCATTTTGGTACATTATTTTTTTCTATTTTACTCCTATTATTTTTTTAAATATTTATTTATTTGACAGTGAAAAGAGTGAGAGAGACTGAGACAGAGGAGATGGAGCATGGGCAAAGGAACTCCGAACACATGCACCATTTTGTGCATCTGTCTTACGTGGGTAATGGGGAATTAAATTGGTTCGTCAGGCTTCACAGGTAAGTGCCTTAACCACTAGCCTATGTCTCCAGCCCAGATTATTACTATTTTGTGTGTGTGTGTGTGTGTGTGTGTGTGTGTGTTTTGGTTTTGGTTTTAGGAGGTAGGATCTCTAACCCAGGCTGACCTGGAATTCACCATGTATTCTCAGGGTGGCCTTGAAACCATAGTGATCCTCCCACCTCTGCCTCCTCAGTGCTGTGATTAAAAGCGTGTGCCACCTTGCACAGCTATTACTACATTTTATTATTCATTCATTTATTTATTTTAAATTTTTTATTTTTATTTATTTACTTATTTGACAGAGAAAGAGGTAAGGAGAGAGAGAGAGAGAGAGAGAATGGGCGCCCCAGGGCCTCCAGCCACTGCAAACCAACTTCATACACGTGTGCCCCTTTGTGCATCTGGCTCACATGTGTCCTGAGGAATTGAACCTGGGTCCTTTGGCTTTGCACACAAACAGCTTAAGTGCTAAGCCATTTATTTTTAAAATTTGTACTCTTAGAACCCCTTACCCTCACCCCTGTTTTGCTGAGGGTCTTCTTAGGTGGGGTTATTGTTATTCATTGTGGGGACCAAGAGGACTTAATCAGTCCCTGGAGGGTAGATACAGAGCCTCAGGCTTTTCTCCCCCACAACCTTGAGGCTCTTTCAGTCTTTCATCCCCCTCTTCACAGTGCTTCTTGAGCTATGATGGACAAGATAGGGATCTGATTTAATGTTGATTTCTCTGTAGCTTCTGGAGCTCTGTGGTTTGAGTGACAACCATGCCTGTGGTCACTTTCCTGGAGCTGGTTTTTAGGCTAGCTGTGACAGATTATTTAAAAAAAAAATCTTCATATTGAGTAATATTTTAGAAATTATATGTCCTATCTTGATCTTAATTTTCCTTTTTCACCTGAGAGACTAGGATCACGTTTCTTCTAAGTGCACTATACATATACAGATTTAAAGATTTCCAAAGCTCCCTTAACAGACATGCCAGGATAGGTTTAGCATGCAATGATTGAATTATGAAAAAAAGTCCCAAATGTAGAAACAACTGTGTCTATTTTCCAGATACCATTTCCTCTTTCTCTCTTGCAACCTTCCAGAGAGCCAAGTGGAACTATGGTAGTTTGAATGGATGCCCCCCAACAGATTCAGGAGTTTATTAAAAGTTGTAATTTAGCTCCAACCACCTGGCTAGAGAAGGTGTCACTGTAGCCAGATCCTGGGATCCAGCCCTAAGGTGTTACTGGAGGGTGAGTCTTAGTTCTCCTAGGTTCCCAGCTTATGGTGCTGGTCTTTCTTTCTGCAAGGACCTATGAAAGGAGGTCAGCTTCTTCCACCATTTTTGAACTTCTCCTGGATCTGTAAGCTTCAATACATCCTATTTCTGTAAACTGTGCCTGGTTTGGAAGTTCATCCTAGCAATGTAAAGCTGACTGTGGCAAGGGCTTATTATTAAATGACTTGGCAACACTTATCATCCCCACCCACCCACCGGTTTCCATTTAGCCTTACTAACATGTGCAAAGCTCATTCAGACCAGAACAAGTTTTTCCCAACACTGAGTTGGGTTTAGTGTGATAATGATGCCAGTATCCTATGATGCTGTTAACTTACCTTTCAAAGAAAATAATAATAATTAAATCAGCTGCTCCATTTAAAAATAGGTATGGAAAACTTACCTTAAAAGATATATGCCAGTTGTATGTGAATATAATATATTTTAGGTGGATACACATAAAGGCTAGTGAGTTATCCAGTAAACTTTCTTTCATGAAGGTAAGTATCTTCCTCAACCTACATTCTGAAGTCTGTAATAAGAAGAGCTTTTGTATAGACCAGAGTCCTGCTAAGAAATAATATTCAACTCCTTTGCTTTAAATGAGAACAAAAAAAGGTTAATGAAAGTGCTACTTAAGAAAGTTAAGACTGCCGGGCGTGGTGGCGCACGCCTTTAATCCCAGCACTCGGGAGGCAGAGGTAGGAGGATCGCCGTGAATTCAAGGCCATCCTGAGACTACATAGTTAATTCCAGGTCAGCCTGGACCAAAGTGAGACCCTACCTCGCAAAACCAAAAAAAAAAAAAAAAAAAAAAAAGAAAGTTAAGACTAAGTCTAAGGGAAATTAACATAAATATGAAAGGTCCTGGAAACAGCAGGACTGAATGGATTCAGGAACACAATGTCACAGCCTATCAGTTATACTAACACTGTGTGGAAAAGGCTTCCTAACCAGCGGTAGAGTCCAGGACATAGGCAGAGGCAAAGGCTGGAACTTGGCACCTGAACAAGGAAGGGACTCTCTTTATGTTTTCCATTACTGGTGCCCCCTCATGGCAACCAGCAAGTGATCCTAAGCAAAGAAGTCATTAGTATAGTTTTTTTT
Source organism: Orientallactaga sibirica (assembly GCA_036365145.1). Classification (NCBI taxonomy): domain Eukaryota; kingdom Metazoa; phylum Chordata; class Mammalia; order Rodentia; family Dipodidae; genus Orientallactaga; species Orientallactaga sibirica. The sequence goes on along the minus strand of JAEOAD010000017.1, from coordinate 9,213,975 downwards.
TTTTTTTGTTTCCGAATTAATAAGTAACTATCATTTTTGTACAACATAACCTATGTTGACTAACCATGTGAAGGTATTGGTATTATAACACAACCTAAAATATATGAGAATTATTTTATTAACATTTGACAAATTGTGAGGACAATTTTATCAAAGACTAGAGATATGGCAATGTACATGATGAAGATGTGGAGGGGTGAAGTCACACAAAAGTATGAGCTCAGAATGTGTGTCCCAATGTGCAAGCAGGAGGAAAAGAAGCAGGAGAGTTAAAGCAAACAAACAGATAAACAAAACCCTCTGGTCTTACACAGCTGGAAGAGTAAATCATCATTAAAATTTTTGAATACGATGTAAGAATAGAAATATATCTAAATTTTTTTCCACTTAATTGAAATGGCTCAGGAACAAAGTGTGAGGAATGTGACTGTTCCAGCGATGTTGAGTATTCATGCACCTTTGTTAGCACAGAATTTCCCACATTGTCTAAGACCAGGAATCTGCATATATTCAGAAAGTTTCTCTGTTTGAATATTAATTTTGCTCAAGTATTCACTAACCATCCAGGGCAAATATGGCAAAGTACCTTGTTCAACATTGACTACAATCTATTTGGTACATTATTCTATTTCTCAAAGGATAGTAAGGTAAAAAAATTTATACTAGATGTCCTTGTACTAAAAGTCCTAAAATGGATTTTGTTTCTGCCAATCAGAATCAGTCTGAAACTCATAATTGATATAAATAGGTAATAGAGGAAACAGCACAAAAGTCAATTAACTGAGATGGACCAATCGCATCACCTTCTGCCAACAGCCCGTTTGCTAGGTTCATTTGATTATTTTGTGTATAGTTGATTTCTGACAGTCTTCAATATTGGTAACTGTTTGGGCTTTATTTTTCTTTTGTTGAAGCAATGTGTACTTTTCCAGGAACTTTATAGGTGTATAATTTCTTTCACTAATGTCTATTCAGTATAGAATGGATTTTGTTCATCAAATATATACTACAGTCTTAGCAAAGTCACTTTAGAGCAAAGCTATATACTTATTTGTATAAGTAAGAGATATTTTAAAATACTTATTTCCTTAAATTTTGGCAGTTTTTTTGTTTTCTGTTTGCTTTTATTTACTTACATTAATTGACTGTAAGCTATTTGATAGGAACTCTGCTTTATTCATTTAATATTTTTAAAATAATTTTCACTGTTATCCAAGTAATGCAAGTATGTACTTTTGTTTATATTTTTTTCTTTTTACTTTGTTCTCTCTGAATATATTTTAAGAGATTCATTAAACAAATCATATTAGTAACATGAGCCAAGCAGTTGTCTTTACCACATACATTCCTGTCTCTGACCCCTAGGTATGGAAAGAAATTAACTTGTAATACCTTCAGTTATTTTAAGCTTTTAATTAGAGTGGGAGGGAGCATAAGGGTGGGAGGGAGGGTAAGGTGAGGGGACACAAATCGGGACCCACATGGAAATGATACCATAAAATTTTTTTCTCTGAACCATAGGCTAAAACATTGATCCTTCAGCAGGCCCATAGAGGGAACACCTGAACTACAGGGACCTAGAGAGGACATCACGAAGACTAACCTTAATCTTCTCATGTCTCTTTCCCTTTCTCTCTCTCCCTCTCTATCCTCTTTTTCCCTTTATATATCCTATTTTTTCCTTCCCTCACCTTCCTTGGCTCTGACTTGTAACTCAGAGTACCAGCATGGGATTAACTTTCACAATGAGTGCTGATCAGAGAGACCTACAAGGTTTCCCCAAAAAAAGATTTCTGTCAAAGTTTTTGATGACCCACCATTAGGTAAAACTCTAATGCCAAAGACATCATATGCTTTTGGGAAGAAACGTGGAATGACCTGGTCAGAATCTGGGAGAGGGTCAGTCCCCAGACAGTTAGCTTGTCTAGTGCTACATAAGTGACTGAGGGAAAATGACTGACATCTGTCCAAACAACTCACAGACTAAGCTACTCCTCAGTAAACAACCAGATGTGATATAGTGCAATAGTGACACACAACCATGGTAGGTAACCAACCGCTCCTGATTTGGCTAACAGATCCACTCAGTGGAATGGAACTCATAGCTGGAACTGGAAAATAAGACCAAACAATGTACAAAAAATGAGCCCATTCTCCAAGATCAAGCTCCCACCAAATGTGGACTAGAAGAGGCCAACACACATAAAATTCTTTCTAAAATAACTATGGCCATTCCACCTATCCAGAGACACAGAGGCTCCTAAGACCTCATCACTGAAGTAGAATTAAAATGAACCCAACATGGCTCAGGGAAATTCACAGAAGAGGGGGTGGAGACTTTGCCTCTCCCCCATAACTGTTGGCTGCCCCCATAATGTACAACCCACATTCCCCAATGAGGAGGGTCCCTTCGAAGGGGGGAGGACAGGGAGGAGGCTATCAGAGGCACCAACATGAATGTAAAAATAAATAAAATAAAATAAAATAAATATTTCCAAAAATATTTTTAAGAATTTTAATTAATTTAAATGTATTTTATATAATTTTTAATTCGTCAGTTTTAAATTGTATCTCACTATCCCTTTACTTATAAACGTTTTAAAAATGTGAACTGTCTTATTAAACAAAGCTCAACACAGCAGGCACTAACATCTCTAAACTCCACATGGACTTATAAATCAAATATGTAAATGGAGAGTAAAGAAAATTTCTTTTTAAAATATTTATTTAGTTATTTACTTATTTATTTTCTTAACATTTACCTATTTAATCAAGACAAAGACCATAAATATTTTCTAGTTCAGTGATTGGAAGAAGAGGTTTGCAAAGAGAATGTGTTTGGACACTCCCCTTGTTCAAAATGAGTCTGAATGCAATTTCATATTCTAAAATGAAAATCTATAGGAACAGTTAAAAGATGTTTTGGATAAACTTACTATGACTTCCTTTGACTTTGAGAGAACACATTAAACTTATCTGACTCATATTTTCCTAAAATGTGCAAAACATTGCTCACTAGATTTTATCAAGCAAATGAAGGATAAAGATATCTGAGTATAAACTGCCTTCTGTTCTTAATAGGAGACCAAAAACCACCTGATCATGTGCTGCAATGAAAGCAAGGGCTGGGCTAATTTCTGTGAAAGGGCTATTAGGCAGGAGTGAGGACTCAGAGGTGTCATCAGTACCCTAATTAAACTATCTTTACCTTGTTTCACACTTAATGATAAAACTACCAAGTCCTCCTGTCAAAGGTCCTCACCCTAGAAAAAAATTCCTCAATTAACACTCTCTAGCCTTTAAAGTTGCTACTACATCCTCCTTTAATATGTTGCTCAGTCATACTTTGGGAGATCCCCCAGCACTGTTGCCCAGTATACATTTCATTTTCTAAAAAAACAGTGTTTACATAGAAGCCTGCTGTCTCACTCTCTATCATTCTTTTACATATGAGATCAAGAAACTGGACATAAAGGTGTTTAACCCTTCAAATTGATCTCTGTATATACTACTACTCATAGAAACACAACCATACGCCAGTCATGAACTTGTAGCAATATTCCTTTCATTTTTTCACCCAGTCTGATGTCAGACATACTCCCCCATAACACGCTGACACACTGGAGTGAACAAAAGATGGGGCTATGACACCCAGTGAAGTTGTGAGCTTCCCAGTGCTTGTGTATGAGCCAAGCATATATAAGGTCATTAGAAAATACACATTTCTTTACCAAGACACATTTTGGCAAGTAGGAGTATAGCCAATTTTTCTTTGTATTTGTATGTTTTTAAACACTCATGTGTTATCAAATCCTCTATTACAATTTATATTTTAGAATACTTATTTTGTAGTTTTTAAAGTGTTATATTTTAAATAGTGTATCAACATATTAGCACATCATGTCATATATCAATATACTTACCCACCATCACTCTATTAAAAATAAAATATTTTTCAGGCTATAGTCATATAATAATCTTTGCAATGACCATTCTTAGAGCTTTTGGGTTAGAATAGAATGTTTCAGAAAAGCTCTCAAAGAGGAAGAAATGCAGTCTAGGAATGAATTCAACTGATTTATAATTTATATACATTATTAATTTCTTATGCCTACAGCATTTCTACTATGACATATGATTATACTCTCACTCATCCTATGTACTTCCCCAAGAAACCATTGACTATGACAGCAGACTTATAATTAATTTTGTGAAGTAATTTTGACATACAATAAAATATTTATGAATTATTACACATGGCATAGCTCTTGATAAATTAGCATTCATTTTTACTGTCATCAACACTATCTTTATATAAATAGATTTCCCTATGGTGACCTGATTCCAATATGACTATTAGTCATCCCTAGATTTTAGAATGAGAAGGGATGGTTATAAAGAGTGACAGGTATCTGGCTGTGTTGCTCACCTATACACATTACTTCCTATAGCCAAAGAATTGCATGCTGGACTTGTCATATCAGTGCTTAGCCAATATTAACACTGATCACTTCCGTCGTGTAAGAACATCCCAAAAACAAGCTAACTGACTCTCATTATAGTCCCTCATTTTGATATTTGTTATTATGTCTGTGATGAGTCCCAAGCCCTATAATTAGTGAGAAAAGTGCCTTTTTGGACAGTAAAAGTAACTTATAATTACGGCTGAATAGAATGCATGCTGTAATTCTTGAATAAATATCAGTGATACATGAAAAGTATGCATATTCCTTGTAAAATCAATTCAGGAAATTAAAATATTAATATTTAGGTAAATTTCAATTTATTTATTTATTTATTTATTTATTTATTTATTTATTTATTGTTTGCTTTTCAAGGTAGGGTTTCACTGTAGCCCAGGCTGACCTGGAATTCACTATGTAGTCAGGGTGGCCTTGAACTCAGTGATCGTCCTAACTCTGCCTCCCAAGTGCTGGGATTAAAGGCAGCATGCACCACCACACACAGCTTTCAATAGTTTTTTTTTTTTTTTTAAGAGTACATTTTACAATTAACATTACAAAAGAGCATAGCTTTCCTTCAAAATAATTTCTTTAAATTAAACTTCATCTCCACAAACAGAAAAGGCAAGAATTTAAAACAGAACTAGGGCGAGCTATTCTATGACTTTGTAGTATAGACAGCAGATATGTGTACATGAATCTTTGCTGTAAAGAATTGTTGAAAAGAAGGAATTGAGACATCCATGCTGTCTATCCTCTCTGAGAGTAATAAGGTTATGAAGTTCTGAGGATTTTGTTATAGGAAATGTGATTTGGGGGAAATGCTGCACAGGAAAATAATGAAAAGGCAAAAACTTGCAAAGACTGGTAGTGCCAGTCATAAGGATTTGCAATCATGTGTTTTTTATAAAGATTTTGAGTTGCTGATTGAAAAGGTCTGTGTTTATCATAAAAAAGAAAGTAAGTACTTACATAAAGATTTGAGAGAAAAATCACTTTTTCTTATAGCCTAGTAAATTGCAATCAATACCCTGCTTGCATAGTAGTTGAGAATTTTTTAGTTGAGATTTTTTTTATCAATTTATCTGCAATTACCACAAAAATATCTTGCTGAGGTAATTACATGCTGTTCTCAGTTTTTGAAAAGTAGCATTTTGTCAAATAGTACTTGATATATCTATTGGGCCTGCACAAATTCAAAGGGAACCTGGAGAAACTACTGAGGAATTATATTATACTTCTCATTTCAAAGTTATATAGAGTTAAGGAACTAGCTATTAGTTACAAAACAGTTATATGCATTTATTGGTATGAGTTTTTATTTTAGCAGTATCTCTCTATAAAGACTTGTATTTAAAAGATACATTATCTTGCTTTTATTGTCTAAGATCTATGCAGTTTAGTTTAGCTCATTATAAATCTTTTCTTTCCATTCCAAATGTTAAGGGTAATACTTATTAGGCATTTACCATATGCCAGGTACTATTTGAAGGATTTCACATAAATCAATTCTGAAAGGAATTGTTCTATAGAAACTTTCTCTGAATTGAAAACATCACCACCTCACCAAGAGAGAAGAGAGGCTCTGAAAACTCAGGAAGTCAAAGCCGAGAGAGCTGAAATTTAAAAGATCATATGACCATTCGTGTAGGTTATAGGAGGGGTGGAAAACTACTGTGGGGCAGTCTTTATCCAGCGCTTTGTGGTAATTGAAATATTCCCTCCTGGAGGGATGAAGGAAGCTCAGGAGACCCTGGATGTCAAAAACTCTCAGAAAAGGGCTTCAAGACCTCACCCTATGGTTATATAAAGATCAGACAACTTCTTGGGAAAATGTTCTGATACCTGCCCTGCCTTGCTGCCAGCAAGTCCTTGGTTTGCTGGAGACGCTTATATCAGCTGAGCTATCTGAAGGCTGTGCAGTTAGCTCCAGAGATTCAGCTTCCATACGTCATCACCTATGCTGGGTTGAGCTTTTCAGTGACGCAGCCATCTTTGATCACCCATGCTACTATAAGCAACCCCTCATCTGCTTCATAAATAACCCCAATAGACTCATTGGCTCACTAAGGTGAATGTATATTTTTGTCACCTGTGCCTTATCTGGAGTGAATAGACATAGGTTTGAGTGTCCCCACGACAATGTTTCCCACAACAGGTAGCTATTCTGTTATCATGTCAACTGTGCAAAGGAGAAGGATTAAAACAGAGACACATTCATCTCTTGTGCAAAACATTTAAAAACCACATCCCTACTTTAAAGGCAGTGGTTAATTCTAAAGTTCCTGGGCTGCCTGACATGCCATACTTCCTCTGCTCTAGAATGCCCATCCAAATAGAGGAACAATGTTTCATCAAAAGTCAGCCTTTCAGAGAAGGTGGCATCATTGGATATTAATAAACAAGTGTTATGAAAAGTAAAGATGGATTATGTAGTTTATAAAACAGGATAACAGGCATATAGTTTCTCTAGACTTACAATATCCTATGTCAAAATCTCTCTAGCTGTATACATATAAAGTGATGTTAAATACAGCCAGAATGTAACATACTGGAAATTTTAATTCCTTTGGCATTATGGCTAAGAGGCAAGGGAATGACTTTATCACAGACAAGTTATTGCTTAATGTCTGCAATTATTTGTTTTCATGCTGTGACATATGATCATCTTAAGACAAAAAAAACATAGTATGTCTTCCCAGCATCATCAAAACTCTAGTGTTTTGCAAATACTATAGTTTCAAGTGTGAGAGCACCTCTCAGTGGTGGGAAGATACTATTATTTTAAAGAGAGAAAAACTGGCAAGTTCTAGTTGTTATTTAAGTTCTCCTTGTAGATTTTCCCAGCCCTTTGTTTTCACCTTGTTCCTATGCATCCCTTTGTTCTATTAATCATCACTAGCAGAAATTGATGAGGAATGACATGCATTTTTGAGACTAATGCAGAATGTGATTCTGTGTTCCAAGGAACATTAAATTGGCAACAGTAGAAATAATGTAAATATTGAAAATAGTAGTCAGGATTGGGGAGATGGCACTGAGGGTAAGACAGCCTAATATGCATGCCAGAGGAACTGAGTTTGGTCCCTAATTCCATCTCTGCACCCACTTAAAAAGCCAGGAAGTCTTGATTACACATAGTACTGCAACCCTGGAACTGAGTGAGAAGAAGAGGCAGGAGAATCACTGAGCCTCCATGACCAGCCAGTCTACCCAAAACAAAGGGAGCTCCAGGTTCATTGAGAGATTCATCTCAAGGATATGAGGTTCCAAAGCAATAGAAGAGAACAGCTAATGTCTCCCTTTGGCTTCCACATTCATGCAGACACATCCATACACTAAACACATACACCACATACCACACATACTATATCACACATGCTACAGTATAAAAAGGATAAAAAGGAAAATGACAACATCATTCTTACACTTAGTTGCTACAAGTAACCCAGTTATAATTGAAATGAATAGGTTTTTTTTTTTTTTTTCTCAGAATGGACTTAAAGTCCTCTTTTTTGATATTTGGGTAATATTTATTCTTCAGTTTAATACTATTAACATAAGATTGGGTAATTAGAGAGGGGAAAATAATAAAAAGTAATTATTAAAGCTCTTAAGTATCAAATCAGTTAGAATTGGTTATAGAATATTATATATATGTATATATATATATATATATATATATATCAATTCTAAGTGATAACTAATTCTAACTCAGCTATAAACAATTGTAACCAATTTTACACACACATATGCATATATATATATAATATATATCATTTTTGTCATATATTTTTATTTCATCATATATTCTTATCTGGTGGTTACCCAGATCTTCATTTTTGCTGGATCCAGGCCATTACTAATCCAACATGAATTAGCCATATGGATTCTTATAGGCTTTAATGACAGTAGGTGAGAATAGTAAGAGGTGTTCTTTAGGGATACTCAGTGTTACATATATTCTCTATCCCTATTGTCCAGTGATAACCTCATGTCATCTCAACAGAAGAAACAGTCCAACTCCAATAGAGCCCCCTTCTCTACTTATTAATTTAGGAGTCTTGCTTGGGTAAGTCAAAGTCTCCATGTCTGCTTCAACACAATCGTAGTACTCTGGCAAGAACATTCCTAATTTTGAGGGTAAGATCTCAATAGGTCCCAAATCACTGGATTAGAAATATAAACTTGCTAGACAATCACATTAAGTGATAGTGATAGGAAACTCTCCAATTTGCTCAGCTTGGTTCCCTGTCACATGGGTTCTCACTGGTAAATATAACACTATGTACAAATGAGAAAACTATACAATATTCTAAATATGCTCACTCCTGAAAGATAGTGTCAATGATGACATCATAAATGAGACTTTAAAGGGCTATCACACTACTCTAACATTTAGTGAATGAATAAAATTTTGGTTATTTTATGAGCATGGAGCCACTGCACATAAATGTGGCCTGGAAAAAAGAAATTAACAGACCAGATTAGAAGCCTTGGGCAATAAATATTTTGATCATTAATTATGGTGAGGGGACTTGCTTTATACTGAAGGTATTTTGTAGTACACACATAATAGTTCTGTTGGCAGAATAGGAACTCCAGCGTGCCTCTACCAGTGACCCTTAGTGGGTGGATGTTTATAGGTACAAGTGAGTCTGTAGCAGTCACTATGACACTGTTGGCTAGTGACAAGCAACTGATTTAAAGAAGAGGCTAAGGGCTACAGCACACTTCCTCCTACCTATCTTATTAGGAAAATCTCCTTCTGTCACTGTTTGGTGATCATTCACTTTAAACATGAAATTCCTTAGAACATATAACTATCTAGACAGTATTCCCCATGTTCTTCTAGTCAAGTTTTCAATCATTCCATCCCATCTAAGATGAACAGAATTCATAGCATAATAGTTTATGTATACCACTAATATTTAAGAATAGGGAAAAACCTGAATTGTTAGTGACATGGATTTTACAGTAATGATACACACTGCTCATTTCTTGTTCCTTGCCATGTATCTAGCTTGAATGCTTGAATCATTCACTTGGCTTCCCTCTCTGATCACAAATGAAGCAGAAGGTTTATTCCACATGCTCTTTGTTCATGTTAACACCTTGTTAAGACATATTAAATCACTAAGTTATGTACTACATTGAACACCAGTCCCTTCCAGTATAGCAGGTTTTATTCTTCATTTTCCAGAAAGGCTCTGAGCTACCAAATCCACAGATAAGAATGTCTCTCATTTTAGTGAAAGCGTCAATTCCCACTTCTCCCCACAGTGACTTTTTTACTGCTTTCTGCGTGAAGACTGCATACCATTGTATCCTTCAGGGAGCATCCTGACTAATCCACATTGGCGCACAGGGCTCATTGCAGGAGGACAGATGATTAACTGGAAGCTCCCTGCTGTTCTCAGTCAGCAAACAGCGCTGGAACAAGCACAGCAGATGTTTCTCTTTTAGATCTTTAAGAACTATAATTGGGTGGAAAAAATGGCGTGTTTCACTTAATTCAATTTGCTACTTGCATTCATTTCCCAGAAAACTTGTAGTTTATATTCCTATCTTTTGAATAAATGGGCATTCAGACTTATGATTTAGTCATGTGACAATGGAACCAAGGCTGATTAAAAAAAAAAAAAAAAAGCTTTACAGAAATTCAGGGAATTGTGTTTAAACTTCACTAAACTTGTTTTATGAAAAAGGCCTTGATTTATTTTAAAGTTCTCTGAAATCATGTAGCTCTTCTATTGGGATTACTACCATGTCAAGATACTTTACCCAGAATAATATATATATAGACAATAACTTTCACTGCTGGTGGGAATGTAAAATGATTCAACCACTATGGAAAGCTATATGGAGACTCCTGAAAAGGATGAGCATAGACCTACCAATGGATCCAGTTATTCCCTTACTGGGCATTTACCCTAAAGGCTCCAAGACTCAGATCAGAGACATTTGCTTAACCATGTTTATGGCGGCTCAATTCATAATAGCAAAGAGCTGGAATCAACACAGATGTCCATTATTAGATGAATGGATAACAAAGATGTGGTATATCTGTACTATGGAATTCTATGTAGCAGTGAGGGAAGACAAAATAATGAAATTTGAAAAAAATGGTCAAACATGGAACAGATCATCCTTAGTGAGCTCACCCAATCACAAAAAGATAATTGTTGCATGGCCTCGTTTATCTGTCGCTCCTAACCTGAATCCACCTGAGATGCTCCCAAACCTAATAAGCATGCTGAGGACCAGAAAATAGGGAGGGTGAGATGGAGGGAGGGTAAGAGTGGGAGAGAGTGAGAGGGAGGGAGGGAGGGTGGACAAGTGTGGGAGGATACAAATAGGGACCCAAAAGAAAATGATACTATAAAACCCTTTATTTTGAACAACAGGCTAAGACACTGATCCTTCAGCAGGCCTGCAGAGGGAACACCTGAACCACAGGAAACTGGAGAGAGCAACATGAAGACCAACCTTAATCTTTGCCTGCTAATCTTTTCCTGCTTCTCTCTCTCTCTTCTCTCTCTCCTTCCCCTCTCTATACTCACTTTCTCTTTCATATTATCTATCTTTTTCTTCCCTCACCTTCCTAGGTGCTGACTTATAACTCCCAGGACCAACACGGGGTTAAATTTCACAATAAGCTGTTGATCCGAGACACCTACAAGTTTTCCCAAAAAAGACAAATTTCTGTCAGAGTTCTCGATGACCCACCAAAGGGTAATGGTAACACCCTGTTGTCGAAGACAGCATACGCGTGTGAGACCAAATACGGAGAGACCTGGCCAGAATCTGGAAGAGGGTCAGTCCCCAGACAGTTAGCTAGTCTAGTGGCAGAAGGTGCTACAGGAGCAACTGGGGGAAAAGGTCCAACATCTGTCCAAACAACTTGCAGTCTAAGATACCCAGCAGGAAACAACCTGACATAATGCTCAAACAAGTGCAGTAGTGACACACAGCCATGGTGGGTTACCAACTGCTCTTGATTTGGCTAATAGATCTGCTCAGTAGAATGGAACTCATTGCTGGAACTGGAAAATAAGCCAAAATCATATACAAAAAATGAGCTCAGTCTCCAAGATCAAGATATCACCAAATATGGGCTAGAAGAGGGACTACACATATAAAATTCCCTCCAAAATATCTATGGCCATCCCATCTATCTAGTACTAACTTCTCTCTCCGTTGGAGAATTTGCTTATCTTTTTCAGATGGACAACGAAACTGAAGGGAGGATCAGTCAATCATACCTCACCAGGGCTCCAGCTGAAACCATAGAGTAATGCAGGGGAAAGGCAAGAGTACAGTGTTCTTGGGGATCATGACACCAGAAAAAAGCTGAAGGAGATAAACACAGAGAACATCCAACTCCTACTAAGCCAGATATCCAGAGACACAGAGGCTCCCAAAACCTCATCAATGTAGTAGAACTAAAATGACCCCAATGTGGCTCAGGGAAATTTGAGGAGGAGGGGGTGGAAAGAATGTTAGAGCCACAAGTTGGGGCATTATGCACAGAGACTTGGCCTATCCCCCATAACTCTTGACTACCCCCACAATGCATGACCCACATTCCCCATTGATGAGGGTCCCTTTGGAAAGGGGAGGACAGGGAGGAGGATAATGAAGTCACCATTATGAATGTAAAATTAGAATAATATAAATAAATAATAAATTATAAAAAACATGAGCCGGGCGTGGTGGCGCACGCCTTTAATCCCAGCACTCGGGAGGCAGAGGTAGAAGGATCGCCGAGAGTTCGAGGCCAACCTGAGACTACATAGTGAATTCCAGGTCAGCCTGGACCAGAGTGAGACCCTACCTCGCAAAACCAAAAAAAAAAAAATAAATAAATAAATAAATAAGAACATGAGAGTGTGACAAACACTGGCAAAGTGAAGCTGGCTGTAACACCCTTAAGCCTGTCTCCAACAATACAATGCCTCCAGGAGGTTTTAATTGTCATATTGCTATCAGCTGGGGACCTAGCTCAGAACACCTAAGTTTATGGGGGACACCTGAATTAAACCACCACAAACAGTAATCAGTTAATGCATGTAAATCAAATAAAATCATTTCTTAAAACATACATTAATCATGGGCAAAGTCAATCAATTAACGACCTTGGCTAAAATAATCAAATGTATTAATAGTAGACACAAAATAAAACAAAGTCAGTTTAAGACCATACTATATATAGCTAAGACAAGGACATATAAGTTTAGGTGTAGTGAATAAATATTTCCTAACCTCTATAATGAAGAGAAAAGTGGAAATTTAAAATAAAAGTGTGTTCAGATTTTCATTTCAAATTATTTTGTCTGTAAAATAACAGTGATATCCGTATTGATCCTGTTCTTACAATTATATTATATACGGTATTAGGAATATTTGGCTACACATAATCAAGACCTATAGTCTACTATGTTGTCCAGCAAATAATACCTCAAAATTTAAGGGTACTATAAAGGCATAACCTATCTAAGAAAATACTTTATTTAATATTTCTTGAAAAAAACATTGCATATGATGAAATGGTTTAAGTGGCCTTATATTTTATGCTTGTCACAAGACTAATAAACTTTGTAGACATATTTTGTAATATATACATTCAAGACTTTTTAGCAGAGTCTGGCTAATAAACTCCAGGCTGACCTCAAACTCATGACCCTCTTGTCTCAGTTTCCAGAGTGATGGGCTTATGTGCCACCATGCTTAGCTTGGAAAAAAAGGCATATAATGACTTCAAATGCATAGCAGCAAACAATCTCCTTTATATTTTCACTTGTTTGTACTGGGAATTCTACAGCAAATGTGAAAACTAGGGACAAAAATTTCTGATAATGTTAAAGGAGACAATCTTTGCTAGTTATGTTTTTTTAAAAGGAAAATGGGGCATATTTAAAGACTGTGAGAGTAGAAAAATTAGTATTCAAGTATCATAGTAAACTCAGAGAGAAGTTTCACTTAATGAATCATAAGCATATGGAAGGTGTCACCAAGGAGACCAATTAAAAATGTGATAAATCAAGAGGACTGCCATCATTTCTGGTGGAACAGAAGCAAAGGGACTATGAGAAAAGAAGGCATGTAGATGTTTCCTTTATTGACTAAGTTCAACCACTATTTTGTCCTTAAAACAGCATATGGTGATCAGGCTTTCTGTAAAAGTGCTTAACAATAATCTTATTTATGCATATATAATTTAATATTATCACATTCATACCAAATTCTATTCTAAATTATCCTTTTGTTTCTTTATACTCATATTACCATTCTCATTCATTTTATTTTTTTTTAATTTACTGAGACAGAGAGAGAGAGAGAGAGAGAGAGAGAGAGAGAGAGAGAGAGAGAGAGACAGAGAAAGAAGCAGATATAGAGAGGGAATGGGCATGCCAGGGACTCTAGCCACTGCAAATGAACTCCAGACGCATGTGCCATCTTGTGCATCTGGTTGCGTGGGTTCTGGGGAATTGAACCTGGGTCCTTTGGCTTCACAGGCAAGCCCCGTAACTGTTAAGCCATCTCTCCAGCCCTCATTCATTTTTATTGTCATAGACTTCTGTGCATTATAGAGTAATTTGAAGACTTGAATCACTAGTTTGGATATTATTATAATAGTTCTATACACTGAAATCATCTTTCACACACAGTAAATACAGGTTTCCTCAATAGCTTCCTAAATGCCTCTTTTCTTATCCAAGATATAATTTAAACAACGGAGTGCTGTGTTTGTTGCCAAGGCTTGCTGATCTTTCTTTTTAGATGCAAATTCTTCCACTTCTCTGAATAGATAATATATTTAAACATAGTCAATTCTATCTGGTAATGGCATCCACTTACTGTATTACTTTTCAACAAAGAATATTGTCTGACTGAAACTCTCACCTGATTATGGGAACTTTTGACTCAATAAAGAGTGCTGGGGATATTGAAAATTGTAACTTTGCCCTTCTCTAAGAATATGTTATCTATAGTCTAATAGAATACCACAAAGGAAGGCTATAGGCTTCTAAGAGCAGAAAATGTCTGGGCAAAAATGTGTGGCCAGCAGAAAAGATGCATAGAAAAATTTAAGTAGTTTTTAAAAAGCAAACTCTCTGAATGTACTAATCAATGTGTTGTACTATCTTATTTGTATGTAGTAAATATGTATGAATTATAGAAAACATAAAACAGTGTAAATTTACACTGTTTAGAAGTTTTAAAATTAATATTTATAAACCAGTGTAGAAAATATGAAACAGAATTGATATCTGTTCTTGTAGTTTGAATGTATGTCCCCAGTAGAATTAGATGGTTTTATTTTTTTTATTTTTATTTTTATTTTTTGGTTTTTCAAGGTAGGGTCTCATTCTAGCTCAGGCTGACCTGGAATCCACTATGTAGTCTCAGGGTGACCTCGAACTCATTGTGATCCTCCTACCTCTGCCTCCTGAGTGCTGGGATTAAAGGCATGCACAACCACACCTGGCTAGAATTAGATGTTTTATTAAGGCTTGTAATTTGCAATAAGCCAAGTTTTATGGTCTATGTTGGTGAGAGTTTGAAAATAATAAGTGTAGAGGTGTGTTAACTTTGGAATTTTCACAAGGGAAGGAAAGACCACAGAGAACTTTGTTCAAACTAGGTTACTCAAAGACTGGCTATGTTCTGCTGTCCGTGCCTTAAGAGTTTAATCAAGGTTAAATTTGAAAGTAATTTGATGTGTTTGGTGGAAGATATAGAATTGAAAGTTTTAAGATTTAAAGTTAGAAAATTTCAAGCAAGTTTGAAATTACTGACACTGAGACTTGGCTAAAGCTGCTATTGTTAAAGAGATATTACCATGATTAAGGATGGTCCAACTGCTTTACATTGAAACCATGGAGATGAAGATGAACCATGGTTTGCAATGGAGTCATAAAGATGTTTTGATATACACAGGCTGTGTAAGAGCTACCATGGAGTGCTGTTGGCTCAGGATGGATGTTTGCCCAGCTACTCAGCTAAGCTGGAGGGGCAGAATTAGAAAATGCAGAGACTGCCATCACTGCTTACAGAACTTGAACTACAAATGTTTGAT
This sequence comes from Orientallactaga sibirica, assembly GCA_036365145.1. Taxonomy (NCBI): domain Eukaryota; kingdom Metazoa; phylum Chordata; class Mammalia; order Rodentia; family Dipodidae; genus Orientallactaga; species Orientallactaga sibirica. The sequence goes on along the minus strand of JAEOAD010000017.1, from coordinate 9,198,429 downwards.
GTTTACCTAATTTTGCATAGGTCCAGTCTCTTCTTGTTATGCCTTATAGCAATGGAAATATTTGCTCTGTTCCATTTTATGTTAAAAGTATCTAATTTGTTGGATTTTATAGGACTCACAGGTAAGAGCCAGTCTTAAATCTCAAATGACACTTGGAGCTTTGGAACAATCATAAATTGGTAAAGACTATGGGAACCTTTGAAGATGGACTAAATACCATTTAAAATTTGAGACGGTCATGAGTCTATTGGGGGCCAGGGTTGGAAGGTGGCAGTTTGAATGTATATCCCCAATAGACTCAAATATTATATTAAGCTTGTAACTTGGATTGCTAGCCACCTGGCTTGAAGATGTGTCACTGGAGGCATGGATCCTAGAGTCCAGCTCTAACATGTGTTTGGAGGAAGATCTGATTTGTAGCCTTAAGGTATGCAGAGAGCCTGGGAACCTGCTATTTTTCTGCCAGGTTTTGTGCTTTGTTGTGTTTGGTTGTGTTTTTCTGCTTGGATGTGTGAAAGAGAACCAGCTTCTACCATCACTGACAAACTTCCCCTTGGATTTATAAGCTGAAATAAACCCTTCCTCCTGCAAACTTGGATGTTTGGTTTGGATGTTCATCCCAGCAACACGGTATTGTCTACAATACCTGCTCATTCTATAAATATTGAATACTAGCTTAGCACAATAAACTGTTGAAGTTACAATAGAATACAAGTTTGAATCCTTCCTTAGCACCTGTAATCAGTTCTTACAGATATCTTCATACTCTCATGAGATTTAAAAATTGTATCAGTACTCAGGATTTATACTTATGAAAGATAAATGAATTAATGAAATCACAACTCAGAGGTAAAAATAAAATTCATCAGAGTGCTTTAAAGAATGCTACATTTTTTTTTCCTTAGCCCAGTCCATTTTCTATTGTTTTAGCAAAATATTTGAAGGTGGATATCTGTATCCCTAAAAATTGTTTCGTTTGGCCAACAGTTTGGAGACCATGAGGCTCACATGCTGTATCTGTCCATGCTACAAGACAATGTAGAGATTAGCATGACATGTGAGAGCAACAATGTTTATGGAGTATGTAAAGCACATGGGGCAGCCTCTGTAAAAAGTTGCTGTCCAGGTAATGAATCCAGTCCTGGGAAATAGGTATATGCCCAATAGGCCCTAAGACATAAAGGCCCCACTATCTCTCAAAACTGATACATTGGGTATTAAGCTTCCAGCACATGAAGCATTGGGGGATAAAACATATCCAAGCCATACAAGTTTAAAATATGAATGTTTTCAATTTAAAGAGGATTTGAAACTCATATACTTGACAAGCTAAGAGCCCATGGTGTTAACAGCATCTTGAAGAGAAAATAATTTATCTTTAGCAGCTTATGATTTAAATAATTTGACTAATGAATTTCCTTAAAAGGCCCACTGAGATATTTTCTAAATTATTAGTCATCCATAAAAACTTAGTAATAGATTAAAACTTTCTGGTTCTGAGTAGCTAAATTATTTTTCAGCTTATTTCATTTCCTATTTTGATGTTGCATAAATTTATAGGTGTATCCTTCCACAAAATACTTGTAGTGGTAAAATGTTATCAAAATGAAAAACAGAATAAAGCACAATAAAAACTATTCAAAACCTAGTATTTTCTGATTTCATAAATGATTAAAACAAGTTATATAAACATACAAGTGAAAATGGCCAGTTTGCAAAATACTGGAATACAACTTCTCCTGGCTTATGTTTGTTTTTTTTTTTAATATATTTTATTTGTATTTATTTATTTGGCAGAGAGAAAGAGAGAGAGAATGGGTCACCAAGACCTCCAGCCAGTACTAAGGAACTCCAGATGCACGTGCCACCTTGTGCATCTGCCTTATGTGGGTCCTGGGGAATTGGACCTGGGTCCTTTGGCTTTGCAGGCAAGCACCTTAACCACTAAGCCATCCCTCCAGCCCTATTATGGTTTTAAAAATAAATGAATAAACCTGTCACCCTTCACTGGCTCTTCTTCAGTTCTTACTAAGGAAATTAGAACTATAATGATAAAAAGTATTCCTAGGATATGTTTGAACAAACATAGACCACATCAGTGCCTAATCTTTGTTATCATATGATAACAAAATAAACTGAGAATATTTATCATATCTATGATATTCCTCCTAACATGGGAAGTACTTTCAAGAAAGGAAAAAAAAAAAAACACTCTGCACAGCTTTACTTAAACAGCTTAATGGTTTTAAATACTTTAATTTTTTATTTATTTGAATGAGGAAAGAGAGAGACAAGTAGAGAAAGGTAGACAAATGCAGAGTATAGTTGTGCCAGGGCCTCTTATTACTGAAGATGAAGGATGAACTCCAGATGCATGCACCACTTCCTGCATCTGGCTTTGCATGGGTACTGGGGAATTGGGCCCTGCCAAGCAGACATTGCAAGCAAGTACTTTTAATCACAGAGCCATCTCCTCAGTCTCAGTTTAATCTTTTAATTTCTACTTTGTGTGCTCTGATTCTTCCTATTAGCCCTTCTTCTTGAGATTTCTTACAAACTTGGTCATTCACCTCAGATGTTCATCTCTAGTGGACTTCTTAATTATCTTCAAGGGATGATTCATCATTCATAAATTACTTTATAGCTGTAGAAAACTGTTTGCACCCTTAATTTTCACTTCTTTTTAGAATAACAAAAACATAGTAACATTTATTTATTTATTTGTATAATTAAATGTTTGTAATTGATTTTACATTAATTTTAATTAGTAATATTTTAATTAGTAATATTGAGTATATGTGCATTTAAACTGAGGCCATTTTTTTCTTTTGTAAATAGCATGTTTTTCTACAAGGTTTAAGCGATCCCTTATCTTGAAATAGTGACACATCATCTTGGGATGGATGTTTCCCCTATCCTCCCATTGCAGCCACAATTGTTGTCATCACATTTCACTGGCTTTAAAAAATATTTTATTTATTTATTTGCAAGCAGAGAGTGACACAGAGAGAGAGAGAGAGAGAGGCAGACAAACAGGAGAGTGGGTGCCCCATATCCTCCAGCTGCTGCAAATAAACTTAAGATTCATACTCCTCTTTGTGTATCTGGCTTTACATGGGTACTGGTCAATAGAATCCAGGTTGTCAGGCTTTGCAGGCAAGTGCCTTAACCTCTGAATCATCTCTCTAGCCCTCCACCCACTTCTATTTACTTAATTTTTTGCATCTACAGATATTTTAGCCAAAATCTATGAACAATTACTTGCTAAGGATATGAAAGACAATCTAAATAACAACTCTAAATGAAACTAAAACCGATAACTATATTAGCATGACCGCTAGAAGTTGTGGTTTAAAATGTAAAACAATCGAAGTTGCTTTCCTAGGTGCTGTGCAGACACATGTGGTCTCTGTAAGATTCTGCCATGGCATAGTGCAGCCAAGGCCAAAAGGTGCAGGAGGTGGTGGTACTGCCCATCAACTTGATCTTCAGATACTTACAAAATAGATCTCAGATTCTGATGTGGCTTATGAGAAAGTGAATATACAGATAGTGGGTTGAATTAATGGTTTTGATGATTACATGAACCTCATGTTAGATAGTGCAGAATAAATTCATTCTAAAACAAATTCAAGAAAGCAAAGTGCTTGGATCATGCTGAAAGGAGATAATATTATTTGGCTACAAAGTGTTTCCAAGTAGAAATGATCAAGGAAGTGAGAAGATGAGAGCACAAATTATTTTTAGGGAGTCTTCATTGGGGAGTATAATTCTGAAACATTTGTTTATATTGTTTTGCTTGCCCTTATGTTATTACTGTGTGACAATAAATGTTGTGAGGTTGGTTTTATTAAAAAATTAACTGTTTTGTAAAATAAAATCTACAGATAATATGCATAAGTTACATTTAGCTATATTACGTTAAATGTATTAGAAGCAACAATTGATATTATGTTCAATATTTTAAACTAAACAGTTGTTTAGTTTGTAATTAATCAATTGTTATTAAAATACAACAATAAAATAAAACAAAGTGATATAGCAATAAAATATGTATATTATTAGAGAAAATTCACAAGAAAAATCAAAATTATTATTGATTTTGTCATGAAAATCACTTTCTTATTTCTTTCAAAAATGTTTAGACTTGTTTATTTATCTGAAAGAGAGAAGGAGAGAATGGGTGCATCTGGGCCTCCAGCCACTGCAAACGAAGTCCAGATGCATGCACCCCCTCCTGCATCTGGCTTATGTGGTTCTGGAGAATTGAACTGGGATCCTTTGACTTTGCAGGCAAATGCCTTAACAGTTAAGCCATGTCTGCTGCCCTCTTGTTTCTTTTGATTGGAAAAGAGAATCTCAGATCATAAATGATTTAGCATTAATAATCTCATCTTTTCCTTGCAATAGTAATTGTAATAATTTCATCATCAGACCCATTACCTAGGAGTATCAGAGGCCAGAAGAATTTGAATCTAAATGTGATCTTGGTCCCTACAGAAGTCATGAGGAAAAACATTAGAGAAAAGAATAATGATAATAATTTCTATGCCACATAAACTGCTGTCCTGAAATTAGCCAGAAAGTAGTATGTGAAGAATTTCATTTTTACTCATGAAAGAGTGAGTTCAAAAGGTGAGCATCCTTCAGTTGATTCTGTATCATTTCCTTGTTCTTGCCAACAATTACTCTCTGTACCACTCTTCCCCCCTGATTGTTCAGCTTCCATTTTGCATTCAAACCTCAGAAAATCAATATTGTGACTATATTGTCAATTTATTTACATATATATATATATATATATATATATATATATATCCTTGTTTATATATATTTCAAATAAATGGTAAGTATAATTTCTATAAAATGATCTTGATTTAGTATATATTATTTATATCAAGATGATATTACTACTACCATATGCAACTATATAAGTCTAAAATATTATATGCATATTAAGGTGATTTTTTTATATTTTATTACACTTAAAGTAGATGTCATTATGAAACAGAATTTGGGGAACAATACAGTTCCCACCCAAAAATTAATCATCAATTTAATAAAAGATTTCCCTTGAAAACATAGGATTTATTACATTTTTATTTGCATATATAATGCCATGTAAGTTTACAGTTTCCCCATACCCAAATAAACAATATAAAATCTATAGTGCAAACTACAACAGTTTTATGTAATTGAGTGTTGCTATACTAAAAGCAAAATGAAAGTTATTATTTTCTCTCAATTGGTACATTATTCAATTCAGACATTTTATATAGCTGTGAATTTAGGCTATGTTTCTACTCTGTTAGTCAAAACTGAACATATAAGATTAGAAATGAACAATTCAATTTCAGAAATATAAAGGTTTTTTGGACATCAAGCTCTGTCTTGATTACTCTATTATAAATTCTTCCTCTGGAGACAGATTTTATTGCATTTTTTATATGCATAAAAATATTGCTAGTGTCCTACAGAAAGTCAAAATTCATTGAGTCTGCTCAATTCATTACTATTAGTAAAGATGAATGTATATTATAGAATCAAGAATCTTATATTCTGCAATGTTGTTTTATGCCTTTACAAAAACACACATGGCACATGGAAATTCCATTAGGTAATTTATTTAAGACACATAGAACAATTTAATCCTACATGTTTGGAATTTCTACACTAGATATTTGACTTACCTCTAACATAGTCTCAGATATTAAGGCATTAAAATTCAATCTTTCTACTGCCATATATATATATATATATATATATATATATATATATATATATATATATGTCATATTTCAGGGGTTTGAGGTAGAGTCTCACTCTAGTTCAGGCTGACCTGAAACTTACTGTGTAATTCCAGACTGGCCTTGAACTAATAGTGATCCTCCTACTTCTGCCTCCCCAGTGCTAGGATTAAAAACTTGCACCATCAGACTCAGCAAATAACCTCCTTTTTGAAACAGGATCATATATAATACAGGCTAGCCTCGAATTAACAATGTAGGTGAGGATGACCTTGAACTTTGAATCCTCCTGCTTGTATCTGCCACAATCACAGGTATGTTCCCTACATCCATGTTAATCAATGATGAAATTTAAACAGGGTTTCCTGTATGCTAGGCCAGAACTCTACACAAACTCAGTTGTTTTCCTTCTATATCATGTATGAAAACCTAGTTCAATTAAAATCTAGTTTCTAGCCCCCTAATCTAAAATAATTAGTTTGCTTTGGAAATTTTTTTTTTTTTTTTGCTCTCCAATACATGGTTTATTCTTATTCTTTCTTAATGTGAGCATGGTTCTTCTTATATGACATGGAATGATTTTTCTTGAAATTCCTTTAAACCTTGATTATTTTGATTCAAATTGTATTCCAGCTGACATTTGTTCACATTCTGTAAATAACACCATAGTCATAAAGGATACAAATATAAATTAAGCACTGACTCTCTCCTCTAACATTCACAAGAACTTGAGAAAGCCATCATTTACTGAGTTCCTAGTGTGAATCAGCCTGAATTTCTAGCATTTCTTTCAGGTGCAGCCTGATAAGCTCAAACAAGTGTAATGCACAGAAGGTTATTTCTTATCATGCATACCTAGGAAGGTCTCAGAAATATTAGTGTGTCATCAATAGGTGGACAAAGATTTCAATGTGTGAGGATTTGAGTATTATGGCTTGAGTGTGAAATGTCCCACTGGTTTCTGGATTGGGAGGAAAACTGGTGGTCTTTGGAGAAGTGACTCGATCCTGTGATAATCTGCCTTTACCTCACCAGCCCAATTCTAAATACACTCTCTACCCTCCTATGTAAACTTGTTTTGCATATTCTTAAACATCCCATGCTCCCTCCTCCTAAAATATCTTTTTCTTTTCTGGCACATTCCAATGTAGCCATTGCATTCTTCATACTCTATATGCAAGCATGCCAATTGTAGCCTGCTCATAGTCAATCCTGGCTTTTGGTTTGTGTCTTAATCAGATATGGATTTCTCAGAGAACCCTTTCTATTTCTCTCTGACAGGGAAAGTAACTCTTTTATATTATATATGTTTCAGTACCATATGGGTCTCTTTATAGTCACATGTAATCAGAATAACATTCAGTTAAATATATTTTTCCCATTAATATTGTATATGAGTTGATATTACTCCCTTTCAAAACTAACAGGTGAGATGTTTAACCAGTGCCGAAGCCATGAGCATTTTTGCTTTATGGCTGCAATGGAACCAATGGACTTGTAAAAGCCAACTTTGGCTATCTTTTGTTTTCCTTCCACCTCCTGCCATGTAAAAGCAAAATATTCAATACTTGGTAATAGCCAAACCTATAAATACAATAATCTGGAACTTCACACCCTCCAGAACTTTAAGCCAATAAGGTTCTGCTCATTGTTAATCATAGTCTGGCATTTTGTGATTGTCCAAAGTAGACTTCAATATTTGTTTTCCATAAATACAAGCTTTTATTGAATTCTTACTCTCTAGTTCATGTCTAAGCATAAAATGGCCCATAACTTCTTATCTAGTGAATGAGGAAGTAAATTAATAAAAGCACACTTATGTACCACTTATAGTATATTATACAAAATTACCATGTTTATACAATGTACATAATTGAAGGGAATTTATCTTATATTCCCACCTTCAAATTTAATTGCCAATTACAAGCATATACATAGTTGAAAAATGTTAGGCAATTGCTCAACTGACTGCTTCAGAACTTTATTTTGGTGACAATAATGAAGTTAAACTATCACATATTTTTAAGAGAAATGTAGGCACAATTTAGCAAAATACTGGAAAGTTCTCAAACTATGGCCACAGCATCCTCCTTTTCAGCCTCTGTAGAAGATGACTGATTAAAGTCAGGAATTCTTTCATTGCAACATTTTAAAGCAGAAAATACTGTGATATTTTCCCTTACATATCCACTGGAAAGGAAAGAGTGATAGTAATTCTCGCAGGACAGCCCAATGTCACTGGATATTCATGGCATTGTGGGGTCATATGAGCATGATTCTAAAATTGTTGACATTTCTATATTAAACTTTGAAGGTACAACCTGGTGCCCACTTTAAATAAGAATCTAAATTGAGAATAGAACTACATTTCCCTTCATATTATAGTGAACTGCAATGGGATCAAGCTGTTCTTCCATGAGTACTGCAAGAGTGCACCTATGGTCAAGGACTGTGAACACAAGCTAGCTTCCATCCATCTTGAAATGAGCCTGGTTAAGAGACACCTCTAAAAGGGTTAGATGATTGCTTTTTGTATATAATGTGTCACTATATTTTAGCCTTCAGTGGCACTATATGGAGAAAACAATTTCCCACATTTGTAAAAGAAGAATGTAACATAGGTTTCTGTATAACATAGTTTAATATTTAGTTTACAAGTTAGAGGTAATGTATTGAATCAGATTCCACCTAAGAAAACCATTACAATTATACCATGTCCCTATTTCTAACTAAATGTTAACTCCTAATGTAGTAAGAGAATTCACATTTGATTTTCAATGTCCACAACAAAGTAGCAGAAATCATTCCTAAGGTAGACTTTGTAAGTTTCAGTTAGTGCATATTTTATCTTATCTTTAAACATTAATCTGTAATGATTTGCATCTTAAATTTTCAAGGAATAACAAGAACTAGAAGATACTATTGTGCTTTTATAAACAAATAAACTGCTTGAATTAAGATTCATTTTGCAATGTCCTTTGTATTACTCAAAGCAGAATAAGGATGAATCTGCCTGTGAAATTTCATCAGCTTTTTCCATCATATTGATGGTAATATCTTGCCAGTATGTTCACATTAGAAGCTATACCCATTATTTTAAGGTGCAGATTTGAATTTTAAGCCAGGTGATGGAACATCAATCCAAACTTACCACTATAATAGTACTACATACTAGATATGAAAGAGAAACATTAGTATAATTAATTATAGATATCATGCAATATATAAAACAACTCAAATGAAATAGATAAGTCTTATTCAGGTAGGCAAATATAAATAAGGGGAGGCTGGAGAAATGGCTTAGGAGTTAAGACATTTGTTTGCAAAGCCAAAGGATCCCAGTTTGACTCTCCAGGATGCACTAGGGGGCATATGCATCTGAAGTTCATTTGCAGTGGCGGGAGGCCCTGGTGTGCCCAGTCTCTCTCTCTCTCTCTCTCTGTCTCTCTGTCTCTCAAATAAATGAAGAAAAATATATTTTAAAAATATAACTAAGAAGAAGGTTAAAAGATAAGTACACCTGGAAGCCAAGCACTGGGATGGTTGGCCTGAGGCACTAGTGTGACTGGATTAATGATATCCCTGTGTGTCTGTGGGTGTCTTGATAAAAGATTGGCATGTGATATAATGACTTGGAGAGGGACAGGAAGGCCTGCTGTGAATGTGGGCAGCACTTTTCAGCAGGATAAAGGCCCAGATGAAATAATCAGAGGAAGGCAGACTGCAATCCCCTTTCTTGCTGGGAACATTCATAACTGCTGCTGTCTTTTGATGACATCGACTTACAGCTTCAGCCTTTAAAACTGCAATGCTATATGAGGAGCTTCCAGGCCTTCAGTGCCGTCTGGGCAGCAACCTAGTTTGCTGCCTCTCCAGTGTGTAGACAACTAATGTTTGATTCTACAGCTCCTGTGGTGTAAGGTAACCCAATAGCCACCCCCTTTATAGCATATATACATGAAGTGTATGGTTTCTGTCCCTATAGACAACCCTGCCTCATACAGTGACTATAATTTGAGTGTTATGGAAGAACATAAGCTAAGTTCTAATTAAAATTGGTCCACATTAAAACACAATTCAAGAATTTAACCAACAAGTCAGAAAAACCATGCAGTTTAGAGAAAAGATACCATACAGTATGGCAAGGCATGTCCATAGTGTATAGTAAAGACAATCACATACAATGAGATAAACGTGTTATGTTTACACTATACATGACAGAGTTCAATGATTAAAAACAAGAGTAAAACAGGTCAGGTAAGAAGGAAATGGGCTTGTGAGATAAAGTAGAAATTGGTTGAGAAGAGGCTCAAATTGAACTATCTTGTTTGGTAAACAAACAAAAATCTGAATAAAATGTTGAACAATAATAGCAACAAAAAACAACAAAACTAAGACCTGGATTCTAGGAATGAATACATTGATATTCTTGGAAGCATATAGTTAAAGCCTTTCTGTCCTTCACTTTCCTCTTCTATATAAGTGTCATCTTCTGTCACAGTGTTATGAAGAATGTGATTTTAGTTGTCTAAGAATAATTTATGAAGCAAACAGTATGTTCAAAGTGATGAAAATTTGAAAGACATGCTAAACAGATTATTTTTGGGTGTTTACTTGTATAAGAAGTCATTCCTGGAGACAAAGACAGTAACAAAGTGACCTTGTAAAATCCTGTTTGTGTAAAAGGAGAAAAAAAGAAATTCTATATTAGCATAGTGACCACAGGATTTAAAGGAAGAACAAATTTCTAGAGTTGTATTCCTAACATATTAGTTACAGAAATCTGTTGATTTCTGAAGAACTTTACTGAATAACAATTGGTGAATAGCTTCCATATTTTATAGAATTTTATAACTTTTAACTCTATAATCAAAGTAATTAATATATCATTACTTTATTATTATTATCACCCCAAATTTCCATATGTATATTTATAAGTATTTCTTCTATCCTGTGTTGTTCCCTTATTCTTGGGTATCTACAGGATTGCTTTTTTTATAAACTTTTAAAAAAATTTATTATTATTTTTTTTTTTTGAAGAGAGACACTGAGAGAGACAGACAAAGAGGGAGAGGAAGACAGATAGAGATGGGCATGCCATCAGCCTCTCAGCTGCTGCAAACGAAATCCAGATGTGTGCGCCCCCTTGTGGGCAAGTCTGGCATTACACCCTAGCCTCACTTTTCATCTGGCTAAACGTGGGACCTGGAGATTGAACTGCTGGAGATTGGAACCAGTGTTCTTAGGCTTAGGAGGCAGGCGCCTTAACCTGTAAGCCATCTCTCCAGCCCCAGGATTGCTTTTTGTCATTTATTATAAGTATGTATGATGTGCACACAAACACATCACACACACACACATACATGTGTGTGTGCATGTATTCAAGCACCATTAGTTGAAATTTTGTCCATTAAATTACCTTTGTCACTTGGTAATCCATCAATTGGCTATAAGGATGTGGGATGGTTCCTGCACTTCATGTTCTTTCCATGGTTGCACTGAAACGTTTGGCCTTTTTGTTTTGTTTTGTTTTGTTTTGTTTTGTTTTTTCAAGGTAGGACCTCACTCTAGCTCAGGCTGACCTGGAATTCACTCTGTATTCTCAGGGTGTCCTCAAACTCATGGTGATCCTCCTACCTCTGCCTCCTGAGTGCTGGGATTAAAGGTGTGCACCACCATGCTTGGCTTACTTGGAGCTTTTAAATGTCTCTAAGCAATATTTTATAGTCTTAAGTAAATTAGACTTTCATATTGTTTTTCAAACTCACTCTTGATTATTGCATATTTTTGATGTAACTTCATGTGGTAATTGTGAACAGGTATCTTTAAAATATTTATTTATTGAAGAGATAGAGAAAGAGGAAAATAGATAGAGAGAGAAAGAGCAAGTGAGAGAGAGAGAGAGAATGGGCATGCCAGGACCTCTAGCCACTGCAAACAAACTCCAGACACATGTGCCATCTTGTACAGCCAGCTTTGCATGGGAATTGGTGAATCAAACCTGGGTCCTTAGGCTTTGTTAGCAAGTCACTTAAGCTCTAAGTCACCTCTCCAGCCCTGAGGCAGTACTTTTATGCAAAATATATGTGTAGTGGAAAGCAATAGAAAAATATATTGGCATAGAGGATGCTTTGCTGCCCCTGCATCACCAAGCCTGGCTTCAAAAACTATTGTTAACTCCTTTTATGTTATCAAACTTCTCAAATTAAAGATTAGCAGTATTGTAAGTAGTGGGTGCAAACAGTGCCCCTATCAATCACTATCATACCAAATAATAATTAGTAGGACCAAAAAGTTAAATGTTTATCATTGTAATGATTTATTAAAAAATAAGATAAATATACTTGTTAAAAGTCCGTTATATAAATTGCTAAAGTACCTTGTCATTAGTCACAAGCTAATAAGAATTATTATTAATATAAGAATGTTTCCAAATACCTAAATCCTTTCTGTAATACTTATAAATCTTTTTGCATATACTATAATAAGACGTGATATGTCTGGATGGGATGCAACCATAAGAGAGAGTGATTATGAGTATTTTTTTCATTGGAGAAAAAAATTCATTACATTTGCATAATTTTACTAAAGCAAAACAGAAAATATATTAAGTATTGAATTTTCATGCTATGTTGCAAGGTACTTTATCCTTCATAACAGTTTATGTGTCATAGCACTTCGTATCTTTACATCAAGTTAGGCAGATGGGTATTTGGTAAATAATTCTCTGCCTCTTGAAAAGTGTCACCTTCTAATGTATTGTCTGCATTGATAATTACCCATCAAAGAAAATTTTTAGCTGCAGTAATAAAGCTATGAAGTAGGGAGAATATGGGGTACACTTAATCTGTAAGTTGTTCTCCTTGTGGGGACAGTCATTTATAGACAATTGGAAAGGGAAAATGTGCACAGACAAGACCTACAGAAGATACCTTTAGCAGTCATCAGCAGAGAATATTACCTGTGTAAACATTGTGTCTAGTTCCATTGTACTGCAGTTGCCTTGAATTTAAAAGAGCAACAGCAGTGCAAATAGAGCATATAAAGGAAGTAATTTACAATGATATTGAACACTGACATCCAATTTGCACTATCGATTCACATGTGATACTTATGGATTTATTTTTATATGAATCTATCCAATTTAGGTAACTCTCTTAGGTCATATTTGTCACAGGATGAAACTAAGAGTTTTGTTAATTATTTTCAATTTTTTATTATTATTTGAGAAAGAGAGAGAGATAGAGAGAGAGAGAATGGGCATGCCAGGGCCTCCAGACACAGCAAATGAACTCCAAAAACATGTGCCACTATGTGCATCTGGCTTAAGTGGTTACTGGGGAATTGAATCTGGGTTCTTAGGCTTTGTAGGCAATCACCTTAAGTGCTTAGCAATCTCTCCAGCCCCGAACTAAGAAACATTATTTCCTTGAAAATTAGTAAAACATAAATTTTACCAGACTATATGTATTTTACTAAATCATGAATATGCAAAATGCATTCAAGAGATACTAGTATAGCTCAGTGTAGAAACTATTATCTCATGGGCACCATCTTGATCACTTATACTGAATTACATCTTGAACAGGAGAATCATACTTAAATTCTAGAGATATTTTAACTCAACATAGAGGTATGATTTATAATTTAAGTTTGATAGTATACTTTAATCTTTAGAGAAATTTTAGTTTCAAAGTAATATGGAAGAGAAGCATATACAGCCCCATGTTAATGATTTTGCTAGCAGAGTATGTCATGTACTGAGATTGATGAAACCATAGAAACCCAAGATTGTTATACAAAGTTTATAGTTGACTGTGCTAATCATATTTTTAATGCCTGTGACAATTACTCAACAGTTGAGTAAATAAGCATTTATTTTGGCTTTCATAGTCACTGGGCTCCATTGCTTCTGTTTGCACATGTGGTGAAGCACTGGACCCTGATGGGAACAATCGTAGACCAAAGCAGCTCTTTTTGTGGAAAAGAGAAAGAGAGGGTGGAGACTACAGTCAAGATGTACTCTTTGAAATCATATCCTGCATGACTTGATTCTTCCAACCTGGACTTACCTCCAAATGGACCATTCAGTACAAAGTCATCAATGGATTGAGTCATTACTTTAATTTGTACCCTCATGATCCCATTTCTTCTCATTAGTACTACTTGCATAGATTAAGATTTTAAGGGAAGGTTACCATTTGTGTGTGTGTGTGTGTGTGTATGTGTGTGTGTGTATAGTGTATATATATGCATCATAAAATGCACCCTGCATTATTTTCACTGTCTTAAAATTTGCCTCTCTATAAACCCTGTAAATAACTGATATTTTCACTGTCTCCCTAGTTTTGCTTTTTCTATAATACCTTATAGATGGTATCCTGCATTAGGTTTCCTTTGTAAGTACACTTCTTGCACTTAGATTAAATTTCTCCATAACTTTTCACAGCTGGATCACCCATTTCTTTTAAGAGCCAAATGATAATATGTTTAAATGTATCCATTTACTTATCCATTCAAATAATGAAGAATATTTTGGTTGCTTTCAATTGAGGTAACTTTGAGTAAAGATGCTCTAAGCATCCATTTGTAAAGGAGTTTCATTATTTTTTTGTAATAATGAGCATGATTGTTAGATCATAGGCTAAGGATATATTTAGTTTGTAAGAGGCTTTCAAATTCCCCCCAGAGGTGACTGTCTCACCTTGTACTCACACCAGCAATAAGTGAAGGCATTTATTGTGGTGCATCCTTTCCAGCATATGCACTCCCGCCCATGAACAAAGGCATATGTTGTGTGTGGGTACACTCTGTGGCACTTAATGCTTTCCTTTGGTGTTCTCGCTCTTCTCAGACAATGACTATGGAGTCCTGAATTTGTCCAAATTAATTTCTTCAATAAAACCTTTCTGAATAACATTTTCCTGAGGAGACTGATCAAATATCTTTTTACCCCAGATAAGGTATCAATGGCAGGTCACAGAAATGACTTCACAGGAGCCTGGCTTGGTGAACCAATGAGTCTATGGGGCTTACTTACAGAAACATGTCTGAAGAGTTACTTAGAGCATTCATGGATGATTAAAGGTGGGCGTCATCAAATTCACACTACAGCATAGGTGACATCCTCACAAGAGCTGCATCATGGAGTTCTGCCCTTGGTTAACCTTCTGCCTCCTGTATATTGCCCAAGACCTGCTGCTGCTGGGGGTCATGAAAGAGTAGAATATTGGAATCTCTCTCCCTCCTGTAAGGCGTTATTAGCAGCCGATTAGAATTATCATACATCTAGCTTCCACTACATTGTTCTGCTTAACTCATTTCCATGATTACAGGGCCCAAGTATTCAGAAGGTCACTGTTCTCATATAGCAATTGCTGTTTTATTCCCAGAGGAAATAGCTACATCCCAATAAATCCTCATTCTACTAGCAGTAGTAACTAAAAATTGTAGGAGGACCAAGAATTAAAACAGTCTCTAATCCCATCATCTCTCTCCCTCAGCCTCTAAACTAATTATAATTCTTGACACATCCCAGGATTCTGTTACCACAGTCTCCTTACTTTTTAATTGGCTATTCTGCTTGTAAGCTTAGGTTTAAGATGTTTATGTCCTACTTACCTTATTCATCATCTACAATCTAACATGTTTTATGTTCTACAACTTTGCTACACCATCCTCTCTCATGTTTACTTTATCATCTTCCTTTTTAACTGTTATATTTTAAATTCTATATATTATTTCAATACTTCCTAAATTTTTGCTTGAGTAGAAAAATGTACTGAGACACTGGCAAACCCTAAATTGGCCACTCAAATTTCTCTCTGTCTCTATTTTCTAAGGCTTTTCAGTACCATAGAATAAGACAGATATAAAAGATATGCTGTAACAATTAGTTCTTGGCTAGTATGGTTCTTTAAAAAAAAAGTAGAGGGCTGGAGAGATTGCTTAGTGGTTAAGGTGCCTGCCTCCTAAGCCTAAGAACGCCGGTTCCAATCTCCAGCGGTTCCAATCTCCAGGTCCCACGTTTAGCCAGATGCAGAGTGACGCAAGGGTACAATGCCACACTTGACCACAAGGGAGAGCACACATCTGGATTTCATTCACAGCAGCTGAGAGGCTGCTGGTGCACCCATCTCTCTGCCTTCCTCTCCCTTTCTCTCTGTCTCTCTCTGTGTCTCTCTCAAAAAAAAAAAAAAAAAAAAAAAAAAGAAAAGAAAAGAAAAGAAAAAAAAAAAAAAAAAGGAAAAAGATACATTTTGGCTAACAAGAAAACATCTTAAAAGAATGAATGCATCCTTATGAGTCCAATTATATTTTTGTTCTTTTTTGTTTTATCTGCAATGTGGAGTTAATTCTTAGAATAGGAGGTATCTTGTAAAGAAGTATATAGATAAGAACAAGAAAGTAGGACAGGGCTGGGGAAATGGCTTAGCAGTTAAGGCACTGGCCTTCAAAGCCTAAGGACCCTGGTTTGATTCCCCAGGACACATGTAAGCCAGATACAGAAGGGGGTGCATACATCTGGAGTTTGTTTGCAGTGGCTGAGGCCCTGGTGTGCCCATTCTCTTTTCTCTGTCTTCTCCTCTCTCTCTCTCAAACAAATAAATAAATAATTAAAAAACTAATTAAAAAAAAAAAAAACAGGACATTTTGAGGGTCTTAGTATCCTCTTTATTCTACTGTGGGTCAGGTTTTATTAACCAATACACAATTTGTCTATGTGTTACTAAATACCTCCAGCCCTTTAAAGATATCTAAAAATAAAATTATGAGCAAGAGCATTTATATTATAATTCTCTCTAAAATACCTCCTAAATATTGACAAAATTAAAAAAAAAAATCTAACTCTTTTATTTTCCAGTTCTTTGCTTTTTAGTTTTCCAATTTTTATGGTGTTAATACAACCCAGATCATATGGCACTAGATTCACTTTTAGGAGATTTTTAAATGTTCTGTGTGAAGGGAATGCATTTGTGATGGTTAGTTTTGAATGTTAACTTGATTAGATGGAGAGATGCCCAGACTTGTAAAGCATACTTCTGTGAGGGCATTTTCAGGAATGTAGGACAGAAAATAAGGATAAAAGACACATGTAGAATGCAGATAATACCCAAGAATAGGTACAGGGCCCAGGTGGAATAAAAGAGGAAGAGAAAGTCAACAGTGAATGTAGGCTACCTTCTTCCCTGTGAGAGTGTGCCTATGGCCTGCTGCAATTGTCCATAGGCCTCACAATCCAGCTTATTCGGCCTTTCAATATGGTCAACCACAATAGCAACTTTTCAGCGAATTTCCAGACCTTCAGGACAAAATAGTGTTACATTGTCGGTGCCTCCCATCCCAATCCATGGTTTTGAGGCTTCCAGATTCTTGCACTGGAATCTGCCAGGTTCACTGCCTCTCTAGCCTATAGCTGTAAGACAATGCAATGAATACCCTTTCTTAATATATTCACTTTTTATATTATATTATATTACTATATAATATTATATTTATTATATTATATTGGCTTTCTTACTCTGGAAAAAACTAACTAATAGAGCAATCAACATGGTTTTAATTTGTAACAACCTTCTTGGAGCATATTATACATACACAGACTCACAAAAATAAAAACAAATTTGTCTTAGGCAAAGACATTAACAATTTTAATGGTACAATACATGAGTTGTTTATTCATATCAAATAAAACATTCTATAAGAAAGTAGTCATTGATTTCTGTAAGGTGCTAAAATATTCTCTCAATACTTTTCATTAATTATGTGGCTAATAAGAATCTGAAGAAATTTTAAGAAATTTACAGTGAAAATGGTCTCATTTTCTGAAAGCACTGATGTTAAAACAAATTAAACAGAAAGGGCAAGATCACTTTGGCATTAGACACCTCATCCCAGGGGCATTATAAACACCAACAAGTTCCATTTCTGTCACGCCAGCATTACCTTTCATTGTAGTTGAGATATCTGACAAGGAGTCTCCATGCTAGAAATACAAACTCCCTAGATACATCAGACTTTCAACAGTCTTAATCCACTTGCTGGATTTCAAAAGAGTTTCAATAAATCAGAAATCCAGGGGAACAAGGTAGAGATAGTGTTCTGCTGGCACAATGAAAATACAAGGCTGTATATTATGGCAAAAGCAAAAAAGATTAGTGATTAAGCACTTTATCTTATGTGGTTATTATTTTTTAATTTTTCATTTTTACTTATTTATTTGAGAGAGAGAGAGAGAGAATGGGCAACTGCAAACATATTACAAATGCATGTGCCCTCTTGTGCATCTGGCTTATGTGGGTCATGGGGATTCAAACCTGGATCCTTTGGTTTTACAGGCAAGCACCTTAAATGCTAAGCCATCTCTCCAGCCCTTATATGGTTATTTTTATTTGAACATTTTTTTTTATTCTTGAGTGAAATAAATTTGGACATTCTTATCTCACAATTGAAGTTGGACAATAACAATAGGGATGGTATATAATATAATGGTATATAATAAAATATAGTAATATTTGAGTAAATTGTGATTTGGTTATACTGCACGTTAAAGATGTTTTTCCTTTGATTCAATTTAAGGAGCAGTAATTTTTTTCAGAGTTCAGGATAAAATTTAATTATTTAATTAAAAATATGTATGTAGGCAAGGCCACCCTGAGACTACACAGTTACTTCCAGGTCAGCCTGAGCCAGAGTGAGACCCTACCTCGAAAAACCAAAAAAAAAAAAAAAAAAAAAAAAAAAAATAGCATGTAGGGCTGGAGAAATGGCTTAAGGTGTTTGACTGCAAAGCCAAAGGATCCCAGTTCAATTCTCCAGGACCCACATAAGCCAGATGCTTGAGGGGCACATGCATCTGGAGTTCGCTTGCAGTGGCTAGAGGCCCTGGCACGCCCATTCTCTTTCTCACTGCTTGCAAATAAATAAATAAATAAATAAATAAATAAATAAATAAATAAAATATGCATGTATGTAATGTTTTGATCATAGTCACATTCTAATGTCTCCTTACACTCCTGCAGAATCCTTTCTTTCCAGCTAGTTCTTTTCTCATTGATGTCTTTTATTAAATGTTTATAGAGATTTTACTAGATTAGGAAAAGGAACTGGAGAAATTGTTTAGTGGTTAAGGTATTGGCCTCTGAAGCCTAAGGACACAGGGTTGATTTGCCAGGACCTGCACAAGCCAGTTGCACAAAATGGTACATGCATCTGGAATTCGTTTGCAATGGTTGGATGCCCTGGAATGCCCATTTTGTTTCCTCTATCTGCCCCTTCCTCTCCCTCTATCACAAATAAATAATAAAGAAATAACAATGATTTTAAATTTTTTTAAAAAGGAAAGGAGGGGGCTGGAGAGATGGCTTAGTGGTTAAGGTGCCTGCCTGCTAAGTCTAAGAACCAGGTTCCAATCTCCAGGTCCTACGTTTAGACAGATGCAAAGTGACGCAAAGGTGCAATGCAACACTTGCCCACAAGGGGGTGCACACATCTGGATTTTGTTCACAGCAGCTGAGAGACTGCTGGTGCGCCCATTTTCTATCTGTCTCCCTCTCCCTCTCTGTCTGTCTCTCTCTGTGTCTCTTCAAAAATAAATAAAAATAAATTAAAAAAAAAAAAAAAAAAGGAAAAAGGAGAGCGTATAAAGATTTCCTGCCCATAAGAAGGCCTGAAGCGGTAAAGGTCATCTAGAGAACCAAATTGGGGTCATTATGAGGTTTCTGATAGGGGCTGAGCTCAGCCCGATGCCATGTTTGGGGGTGCTAAACTTAACCAACTACAATGGCAGGTTGAGATTCAATCCTTCCAGGAAAATTAATTGATGAATTTTTCATTTTTGTGTAATAGAGTTTGCATGAGCATGGGTCGAGGTTTAGTTACTGCAGCATGAACAATTTACCAATGGCTACACCACTACAGAGAATGTCTTCTTGTCCCTCCAACACCATGACCTGATGTTTTCCTCATAAAGGGAAGGAAACTTGCTACCTCCCAACTCCTTCCATGATGAATATTACCAGGTCCATTTTTTTTTGGGGGGAGAATGTTGTAGTCAGCTCACAATGAAATTATCCAACCAAGAGCAGTCTCGGGGGGTTATTTTGGCTTACAGACTCAATGGGAAGCTCCATGATGCTGGAGAATTTGATAGCATGAGCAGAGAGTGGACATCACCTCCTGGCAAACATCAGATGGACAACAGTGACAGGAGAGTGTGCCAAACACAGGCAAAGAGAAACTGGTCATAATATCCATAAGCCCACCCCCAATAATGCCTCTAGGAGGCATTAATTTCCAAATCTCCACCAGCTGGGAACCTAGCATTCAGAACACCTAAGTTTATGGGGGATACCTGAATTAAACCACCACATTCCACCCCTGGCATCCAGAAACTGATAATCATCCATGACGTAAAATTCAATGCATTCAGTCCAACTTTAAAAGTCCACATAGTTTTTATCAGTCCTAATGATGTTCAAACATCCCCATAATCCAAGGTCTTTTAACTGAGCCATAATACCAAAAAATTCCACAAAAACCAACAGTGGCACAGAAAGAAAAACATTCACACTGCAAAAGATGGCATGGGCATAGCAAAGAAATTCAATCAACCCAGATTCAAAACAACCAGGGTAAATATCAAACTCTGTAGCTCCGAGTCCAATAATTCTATCAGTGACAAATCTCTAAATCTGATAATTCTAACCAGCAACAAGTCTCTGGAGTTCCAATTCCACCCCTCCAGCTAGGCTCCTCACAGTCCTGGAAAACTTTGTCTGGGGCCAGCAGCTCTCCTTAGCAGCCATCTCATGGTCCCAGCATCTCCAGTGGGTCTCCACTTCAACCCCCAGTTCATTCTCATGGCTCCACGGGATCTCCATGCAGGCATCCAGCAAACCTGCTTCACAATGCCTATGGTCACTTTAAAAACACAAGACTATGCTGCAAATTTAATGACCCCCTCTTTCCTCCATTTCTTATACTCCATAAAACCATATGGAGTGCCAATTTGTTAATCCAGAGGGGAATAAAGCAGATTTTGAAGAACAGGACGCTCCTTCAGCATTCAGTCCCCTTCGAAAGACTGCATTCTTTCTGTGGTTCTAATGCAGGTCAGCTGGCCCAATTTTAATGGTTGTTATCTCTCAGTTGTGGCTGAACAGGCAGCAGTTTCACCCAAAGATTTCATGTTTCCTATGCCATATCCCTCTGCTCACATCAGTCTGTTTCTACACAAAGCAACCCTGCATCAAAAGTATTGTTTAAAACACATTATTTCATATCATACTTTATGTTGAAAGATAGTTTTATGGATAAATGTTGACTATAAAGTTTCACAAAGGGGCTGAGTGACTGTTTAACATGTGCATGGTCTGTATTTGATCCCCAGCACTATGAAAATAAAATAAAAGAGGAGGGGAACCAATGTAGTGCTGTATACCTTTAATTCTAGTACTCAGGAGGCTGAGGCAAGAGGAATGCAAGGTTGATACTATCCTGTGCTACAAAGGGAGGTGATATCTTTAACAATTAGTAAATAAAATAAAATAAGTATATAGAGCATATGCAAATAATAAATCATCGCTTGATCAAATGTTTAGTATTTATTATAATAAATTCATAAAAATCATATTTATTAATATTAGTTTCAGAAATGATCTTGAACACCAAAGAATAAAAATGAATTTAAGAAGTCTTTTTGCCCCATCCATAATTTAAGTTCATTTCTAAAATGACTATTATATTAAGAATTTACTCAGTTGAAGCTTAGGAGAATAGAAAGCAAATTCCTGATAGAGGAAACAAGAAATTGCCAATAATTTTTTAAATATCCTTAAAGATTATATGAAATTACTGTTCTATCATCTTCTGTGTGACACAGATCCTCAATGTATGCACTGTATTACTCAGGGATCTCTAGAGGAGCAAAACTGCTGGAATGCTGGGAATCAAGGAATCCAGTAGCTGTTCAGTCCACATGGTCAGATGCCTCAGCAGTCCCAATCCAGCACTGCAGGCCTGGAGGCTTCCTGAGGAGCCTCTGGTTTTCAATCCACGTGGGTCTTCAGTCTGTGCTGGTCTTCAATCCATGCTGGAAGACAGCAAGCAGCTCAGGCAGCCAAGTGAAGGGAAGGGGCTCTTTTCACCCAGAGCTTCCTTATATAAAGTTCCCATCTGAGAGAGGCCTCCCGCTCTGGGGGAAGGGCTCAGTCTGGGGGAACGACTTCCTACTTCAGTTAATCCTTCCTGGAAGCAACCTCAGAGAACCACCCGAAAGGGATTCCTGTGGATTACTAAACAGATCAAGTTGAGAACACCTTAACCATCACAAGCAAGAAGTAGAGTGTGTACATGCAGGTGTGTGATATGCACATAAATGATGCACATGTGTACATGGGTGCTTGAAAATGATGACATAATAAGGCAAAACATGAACACAAGAAATTTATTTTATTTTATTTTTTTCTATACTTTCAGCTGAGAAAAGTAGTTTTGCCTATTAAGTTTTACCTATAATTGAGAATTCAAGAAGTTTAATGGGGAAAAATCCCATAAATGTAGTTCTAGTCTTGATTTTCTTAGCTTGTCTCTCTTTTTTCTTTTTGAAGATAATCTACAAATGTGTTAAGCAATTTAAATTTAACCTGACAATTAAAAGTAGGTATTTACAGCCAAATATTTTCAAAAATTCAGTTTCCTGCCCCCGAAAAATCATGATTTATACATGGAGTGTTGAGTTATTAAATATTGATTATTTAATATTGTAATGAATGTTTTATGGTCCATAATGAAGGAACAAACAAAATTTTCAGTGTGGTAGTGTCAAATTACTAATTATTCTATAATTTTTTATATATTCCCATAAATTCTCTACCTCCACCATGTTTGTGTCTTTGGTCACATCTCTGATTTAGCTAAAGAATTCTAAACTTTCTTATGAGTTCAATAACTTCCAATGCTATGAAATCCCAGCTTTCTAATGATCAGTTGATAGAGGCAAGCTGACCTATAGATTGTACAAACCATGACATGTGCATAATTTTTTTTTTTTTTTTTTTTTTTTGGTTTTTCGAGGTAGGGTTTCACTCTAGTCCAGGCTGACCTGGAATTCACTCTGTCTTCTCAGGGTGGCCTTGAACTCAAGGCGATCCTCCTACCTCTACCTCCCAAGTGCTGGGATTAAAGGCATGTGCCACCACGCCCGGTGACATGTGCATAATTTTGACCTCCCTGACAGCTGATTGAGTAAATGATATTATTTCAGCTACAATTTACACATGAAATTTCATGTGAACAATAGAACTTCTTAACTTAAATTTAGATTATTTTGAGTATGAAGATGTTTTTAAATTACATACCACTTTTAAAGTTGGCATAAAACAAGTGCAATATGCTAAAAAGAGAATTACAGTGGGAATAATATGATTTGGGTTTACATGCTAAGAAAATCAATTAGTTATTTGATCTTTGTACATGACATGTAAGTCCAGAAATGCTGCATTTTTAAAAAAAGTTATTTATTTATTTGAGAGAGCAAGAGAGGCAGACAAACACACAACCCCCTCCACACACACACACAAAGAGAGAGAGAAGAATGGGTGCAACAGGGCCCCCAGCCACTGCAAACTGCAAAAGCATGTGCCACCTTGTGCATCTGGTTTATGTGGGTCCTAGGGAATAGAACCAAGGTTCTATGGCTTTGCAGACAAACACCTTAACTGCTCAGCCATCTCTCTAGCCCAATACTGCATTTTTATTTATAGAGGGAATAGAATATCACTTGCCTTGTAGATATTTAAAAATATTTTTATCTAGGTGTGGTGGCTCAAACCTTTATTCCTAGCACTCAGGAGGCAGAGATAGGAGGATCATTTGCTCAGGCTTTATAATCAATTAATCCTAATTGCAGTGAAATTTATTTCAGAGGGTATCAAGATAATATATCAAGAAAATGTCCTTTCAGATTGTTTTGTCACATCTATTATCACGTGTTTTGCTAACAAATATTTTTTAAACAGTATTTTCTTGAAGAGTAGTTAAGCAAACAAAAACACTGATACAAATGGATGGTGACAAATGTTTTTAATAAATTTCATGTCTGTCATAACTAATACATAAATAATAAAGCATGTTTGAAATGCAATGGAATTCACAAGAGTTATCTTCACTGTTTTTACTATTTATATGTATGTTTCCTTATAAATTTTATTTATTCCTATAAAACTTTAAGCTATAGGTAAAATGCAATGTCTGAGTACCAAAGGATCTTACACATTTCATTGTAATAATATATGTAGTGTCTGGAATAATTTTTAATCTAATTGAATAAAAATATAAATACTGTCATATTTTAAAAACTTAAGCCCAAAGCATCATAAATTATTTATTAAAACTAGGATCATAAAGAGTGAAGATACCACAAACTTTTTCCCAGTTCTTGGTACTGGGAATAACTAAAGTAAGGTTTCAAAGATTTTATAATTTGTTTATTGAATTGCACACTCCTACAAACAAATCTCTAAGTGAGTAGAATGTGAATGAGGTGTTATAAAAAGGAAGCATTTTTCACCAATAGTAATAATGGTTTGTGGAAGCATATAACAATACATAAGTCTAAATTTTATGGACTTATAAAGATAAAAAATAAGAACATACTATAATAATAAATTTACATAATCTCCTGGCACTATACACTAACTTATGGTGCTATAAATCAGATCAGTGAGTCTTATCAGGAATGGTTAAGGAGAAAAGGTTTACACACACACACACACACACACACACACCTACACACACAAATTGTGTGTATACATATATATGTATAAACATTATAAAATTGTATCTTTCAAATATACAGAAGTTATTTTGTGTGTTGTAGAGATAAAATATTTCAAAATAAATGTCCCAAACTGAAGAGACCGTGACAGGAAAGAGACAAATTGAGAGAGAGAATATGCAAGTCTATTGTTTCCAAAGTAGCATTAGAGGAGACTGATAATTGAAAAACTGATTTATCCTATGCCCCAGGTTGTAGACCAAAT
Organism: Orientallactaga sibirica; assembly: GCA_036365145.1. Taxonomy (NCBI): domain Eukaryota; kingdom Metazoa; phylum Chordata; class Mammalia; order Rodentia; family Dipodidae; genus Orientallactaga; species Orientallactaga sibirica. The sequence goes on along the minus strand of JAEOAD010000017.1, from coordinate 9,173,639 downwards.
TTTTCCTTTTACTTTGGATATTCTCAGTTACATAGGCAAAACAAATTCTCTACAAGTTTCTTTAAAGCACTTGGTCAAGTGTTGGGCCCTGCCCGGTGTGAAGCCAAGTGGTTAGCCCAGCCAATCTTAGCCTACTCCCGGTGAGGCCTAGTCGAGCTTCCAGAGCCTGAGTAGAGTTTCGTGACCTGCCCTTGACTCAGCACCTAAGCTGAAACTGCCTCCACCCAGCTGCTGCTGACGTGATGAAATACTATTGGCCCTTATACCTTTCTCTCATCCCCTCTTCCCGCCCCCTTCCTCAAAATATATAAATACCTCCCCTGACAATAAACGGAGAGATTTCCGCCTTAGACGGTCTCCGCGACTCAATGTGGTTTTTCTCCCCGGTGTTTTTGGGGGGAGGGGTTTGAGTCGCCGACACCCGCCTTCTCGCTCAGCCTCAAGAGAAGCGGCTGGCCTGGTTCTCTCTGTCTTCTGCTCTACCTGCCGGTGGTGGAGGGAAAAAATCCCCGTCAGTCAAGAACTCACATCAATTTCTGAATAAAAGTTCAGACTGTTCTGTCATGTAATATGAGTTTTTTTTTTTTTTATTTCCTATAAACTATGGTATTTTTTTAAATGTCAGCATTTGAGGAAATGAGTATTTTTCATTTCTTCTTCTGGATATGTACTAGGAAATATTTGACATGGAATTTATATGAAATAATTATCTATTGTTAATGATGTGTAATAAGTTGTATTAAATATCTGTAACACAGAGGATTTAAGGAAAGTTTTAAAGAAGTAAAAGAAATTAAAATATGTCCCTAAATTTCCTAAGCCTATAGATTGTATGAGCATTGTCAGCCATATTTCTACACTAAGCATCTCTCATAGTCTTAAAATGAAGAAACCATTAGTGAGTAAAAATCTGCATAAAATAGAACAATTAGATAATTATAAAAATAAGGCAAATGCTTTAAGTATTTTCACTAATTTTAAAGGTAATATTAATTTCAAAATTGACTAATGAGCCATAGTATACACAGTAGATTATATTAATTTATTTTTTTTTTCCTTTGAGGATGTGAAGGTCAATTCTACAGTGGAGTCTGGGATTGGAGACAAGGGGAAAGATGGTTCACCATACAAGCACTAGACATTTGCATGAGAAACCTCCTTTGGGAGAAGGAGGTTAAGCTAAACTGTATGAAGCAAAAGTCTATCAACACTACCTGGGAAATGGCTTTGAAAGCCAGAGACCTGAGAGTTTTCTCAGTTCAGGTGTATACTAGATTTTGAGCTTACAGAGACTGGGAAATGTTTGGTGAATGATAGAATACCAGATTTTAAGAGTAAAGGATTATTCCTTATTATTAAGGAGAAAATGAAAAATATATTTGCTCTAAAAAATAATGAACTTAAAACTGACAGAATTAAGTGAATCCACCACTAATTTCAATTGCCTCTCATAACAAACAAAATACACTTTAAAGAATAGCAATATGATTTTGACTTTGTATTCATGATCTGCAATGTCTACAATGAAATAAAAACTTGTGATCTGTGTACAGAGCAGGTAAATATGGCCAAAACCATAAGAAATTGACATGAGGTGACCAAGATGTTGGAATTACCATGAAGTTATCATAGATTAAAATGTTTCAAGTATGCCTAAGAACATAAAAGGCAAAAATTGGGTGAACAAATGGGGAGTGTTGAAACAAAATTGGGTCATTATGAAGAAATCTAGACTTGAAATTCTCAATAATCTGAAAAGTGCAAAGTATTGAAGTAGGGAAAGATATAAAAGGTGGAGATGGAGAGATGGCACAGAGGTTAACGGGGCTTGCTTGCAAAGTTTACTGACCTGGGTTTGATCCTCCTCAATTTATATATATAAAGCCTGACACAAAGTGGTTGATGCATCTGTGATCTCAATGAACAGAGAGAAGTAGAAGATAGGAGTCAGGAGAATCTGAAGCTTGTAGAACAGCTAGACAGGTGTTCAATTGCAGCAGTAACATACCCTGCCTCAAAGAAAAAGGAAGGAGACCACACAACATGGTTGTCCTTTAACCTCCACATACATGCCCTGGCATAGGTGCCTACACACACACACACACACACACACACACACACACACACAGTATTTATTTAATTTGTTTAAGGTAGAAAAGGAGAACTGGGAGATGAGTCAATGCTAAAAGGCATTTGCTTGCAAAGCCTGCTGGCCTAGAGTTCAATTCTCCACTAATGTGCCCATTCTTTCTTCTCTCTCTCTTTATCTCAAATAAAAATATTTTTAAAAGGTTCAAAAGGTAAGGTCACTGGACTTAAGGACAAATTAATAACCACTATTATTTAATCTAAATGATTTAGAAACACACAGAACTTTTCAAAAACCTGTTTCCTATGGGAAAATATCAAATATGAAATTTCCTTAGAGTCATACATGTGCCTGAATACCTACAACAGTACCCTAATTGCCAGCTTTGGTATAAAAGCAAGTGTCACCACATGTGGTAGGTCATTCCTATCAATCCTTGCAACTTTGATGCATGCTGCTCTCATTCTTGGCTAAAAAAAAATCTGCTTTTTACAGATGTCAGTGAATATGATTGAGATCCAAGACACACCAGGATGACAAGAAAAATTAAAAACAAAAAAAAAACAAACAAACAAACAAAAAAAAAAAAAAAAAAGAGGCTAGCGCCAGAAGAATCATCTTTATTTCACTCAACAAGAACCAGAAAAAAAATTACAAAGTGGCAGATTAAATATGTGTGTAGCTCTCACTGCTATTAAGAACATACTTGTGTGCATATATCATGTGTTAGTACCATATTTTCCCTCCTCGCTGCCCCTATTCTGCTGGGGCCCCTCCTCAGAGTGGTTACTGGTATGGCCCATAGGTTTGTGGGTTATGCGGTGTGGGAGCAACAGTCAGTTATTGGGGGTAGGCAGTGATTATGATCATGGCATCCCTACTTGTGACTCTTACAATCTTTTTTTCCCCTCTTCTGCAAAATTCCCCAAGCCTTGGTGGGTGTGTTTTAACTCTACTTCATTGATGAGCTCTTAGGAGTCTCTGTATCTCTGGTTTAGTAAGTGTTGAGTATCTTTAACGTCTGTCTCCTTCACCCTGGTGCTGATTGTCAGGCTCACTGTGGAAAAAGAACTCTTGCTCATCTCCCCACTTCCTCTGTGGTTTCACCTGGGTCTTAAATGAGATGGAAAAGGAGGTTTATCTCCTTGGGTCTCACTACCTTTTGCAAAAGACAAACCAATTCTCCAATGGAGAGTAATGTCAGCATAGGTTAAATTGGATTAGAGTTAATAATTTAGGGAGAGTTTGATGGATGTAGCCTTTCTTTTAGCCAAAAACTAGTGAGAGCTTGACATTGGAAAGTATAATCTTTGTCTCCATAGGATTGTAACCTGGTTTCCACTTCCAGATATGGATTCTTTTCCTCTAAGTAGATCTCTTATCCAATCAGAAAGTCATTGGTAACCCACCAAGGCTGTGTGCCACCATTGCACTGGTGTGTATTTCTTGTCTGGTTGGTTTCTTCTAAGTAGCTTAGACCCCTGCTTCTTCACACCATCATTGGCCACTTTGAGTATTTCATATAGTGCTGTACAGCACAAGATGGTCTAACTGTCTGAGAACTGACTCTCTTTCGGATTCCAACCAGGTCTGTCCATGTTCTGTGCTGACAACATATTGTGTCTTCAGCGATAGGGTCTTACCTTTTACTTCAGGTGGGTGATCAAGTGCTTTGACAAAAGCCTGTCGTTTTGGAGACCTCATAGTTTCCTCTTATAAACAGTTCAGTGTGGGTAACACTTATTTATCATACTGTGAGGTATAGGTCAAAGACAAAGATTTTTTTTTTTTTTTTTTTTAAGGTTAGGTTCATCCCATCCTCTCCAGGGCCCACTTTGTGGGCATTCATCCTATACTCCAGTTGAGGGTTACATTTTTTTGTCTAGCTTCGAGCAGAAAGGTTTCTATGTTCCCAATTCATTTTGGGTTTAGCTTTGTGCTTATCCCCCCTTACCCTCCTTTTCCCCTCCCTCCAAAACCCTTCCATCCCAATTATATGGGCCTCAAGTTGCCTATCCAGAAAGCCAGCAAGCTGATTAGGAACTGCAGATGAGTGAGAACATGCAGTGACATTTGTCTTTCAATAATTGTGTGTATTTGCTGAGTATGATCTGTTCTGAGTCCACTCATGAATTTATAAATTATATTGTATTGTTTTTTTCTTACTGCTGAGTAGAATTTAATTTTATACATGTACCAAAACTTTGTTATCCATTCATTCAATTGTGCACACTTAAGTTGATTCGAATTCTTAGCTATTATAAATGAGCAGCTATAAATATGGTTGAACAAATATCTTTGTAGTGAAGCATGGAATATTTAGGGAAAATGCCCAGCTTACTATATTCATCTTTTCAGGAATCTCCATATTGATTTCCATGGTCATCCTACAAGTTTGCATTCCCACCAACAATGAATGAGAGTACCCCTTTCCCCACATCCTGGCCAACATTAGTTGTCATTTAATATTTTAATGATTGCCATCCTTATTGGAGTAAGTTGGAATTTCATAGTTGTTTTAATTTGCATTTCCCCAATTGTTGGGGATATTGAACATTTTCTTAAATGTGTGTGAGCCATTTGTATTTCTTCCTCTGAGAACTCCCTATTCAATTCCCTACCCATTTTTTTCAGTGGGTTGTTTGATTGTTTTATTCTTTAGTTTTTTGTGTTCTTTGTAGATTCTGAATATTAGGCCTCTGTCAGTGGTATAACTGGGGGAAATGTTCTCCAATTCTGTGGGTAAACTATTGGCTTTGCTTATGATATGTTTGTGTGTGAAAAAAACTTTTTAGTTTTAATAGATTCCATTGGTTGAGAGATTGTTTAATTTCCTGGGCTACTGAGGTATTATTCAGGAAGTCCTTCCCCACTCCTATATCATGTAGAGGTCCTCCTATTTTTTTTCTCTTCCAGTAGAAGAGTTTCAGGTCTTCTATTAATGTGTTTAATCCATTTGGTCTTGACATTTGTGTATGGTGAGATGAGTGAGTCTAGTTTTATTTTTCTATATGTGGTTATTAAAATTTTCTAGTACCATTTTTTGAAGGTGCTGGCTTTTCTCCAGTCTACATTATTGGTACCTTTGTTAAAGATCAAACAGCTGTAGCTACTTGACCTAAATTCTGGGTCTTCAATCATGTTCTGTTGATTTATATTTCTGCTTTTAGGCCAGTACCAAGCTGTTTTTGTTACTATTGCTTTGCAGTATAGGTTTAGACCAGGTTTGGTGATACATTCAGAGTTGTTCCTTTTGCTGAGGATATGTTTAGATATCCAAAGCCTGCTACTATTCTACATGAATTTTCAGATAATTATTTGAATTTCTGTGAAGAATGATGCTGGACATTTTACTGGTATTACATTAAATTTGTATATTGCTTTTGGTAGAATTGCCATTTTCACAATATTAATTCTACCTATCCGGGAGCATGAGAGGTCTTTCCATCTTTTCAAGTCTTCCTCGATTTCTTCGTTCTTGAGTGTTTTTTATGTTTTCATTATATAGGTCTTTTGCCTCTTTGCTTAGTGTTAATCCAAGGTATTTATTTTTTTATTGTGGCTATTGAAAATTGAATAGCCTCGCTGATTTCTCTCTCTTTATATTTGTCCTTTGCATATAGAAAGGCTACTGATTTTTGAGTGTTAATGTTTTATCCTGCCACTTTGTTGAAGGAATTAATCCCCTTTAGAAGTTTTGAGATGGATACTTTCAGTTTACTTGCATATAAAGTCATGTCATCTGAAAATATGGCTAATTTGACTTCTTTCTTCCCAATTTGGAACCATTTTATTTCTTTTTTCTGTCTTATTTCTTGGGCTAGGACTTCTAGTACTATGTTAAAAAGCATTGGTGACAGTGGGCACCCCTGTCCTGTTCTCTATCTCAATGGGAACTCCTTGATTCTTCCCCATGAAGTGTTATTTGGGCTTTAGATGCTTTATATATAGCTTTTATTATGTTGAGATATAAACTGTCCATGCCTATTCTTTCCAGTGTTTTGATGAGGAAGTGATGTATTTTATAAAAGGCCTTTCCTGCATCTATTGAAATGATTATGTGGTTCTTGTGATTTAGTTTATTTATGTGGTACATTATGTTGACCAATTCCATATGTTACACCATCCCTGCATCCTGGGATATATCTTGCTTGATCAATGTGGATAATACTTTTGATGTGCTGTTGAATTCAGTTTGGGAGAATTTTATTATCTTTGCATTTAACTTCATCAATGATATTGTCCTATAGATTTATTTTCTTGTTGTATCTTTTGTTTTTGATATTAGCGTGATGTTAGATTCATAATAGGAGTTGGGGAGGATTTTCTGTTCTCTGACTATGTCAAACAGTTTGAGAAAAATTGTTTTTACTTCTTCAATGAAAGTTTGATAGAATTTGGATAAGAAGCCATATGGTCCTGGACTTTTATTTTTAGGGAGGTTTTTGATTACCTTTTCAATCACAATTGATGGCATAGGTTTGTTTAGGAGATTAATCTTCTCCAGATCTGGTTTTGGTAGGTGGTTTGTGTCTAGGAATTCTTTCATTTCTTCTAGATTATCCAATTTTGTGGAATAGAGGTTTTGGAAATATGTTCTGATGATTCTTCCAATTACATTGTCTGATGTGACCTCTTCCCTTTCATTTCTATTGTGTCAATTTGAGACTTCCTTTCATTTGATGAAATAGGCAATGGGCATTTAGCCCTCTGAACTTTCCCCTTAGTACTGCTTTCACTGTGTCCCATAAGACTTGGTAACTTGTGCTATCATTATCATTCAATTCTAAAAATTATTCATTTTTTTTAAAAAAAATTCTTCTACAACCCATTCATTGTTTAAAAATGTGTTGTTCAGTCTTCAGGACCTGGTGCAATTTCTGATGTGTCTCTTGATGTTAATTTCTAGCTTTCAAGCATTGTGGTCTGATATGATGAAGAGAGTTACATAATTTTCCTGAATTTATGGTAGCATGCTTTATGGTCTAATATATGGTCTATTTCAGAGAAGGTTCCATGGGCTGCTGAGAAGAATGTGTATTCTGTATAGTTGAGGTGGAAAGTTCTATAGAAGTTCATTTGGACTAGTTGATCCGTGGTGTTGTTGAGCTTTATTATTTTGCTGTTGATTTCTTGCTTGGATAATCTCTCTGCTGATGACAGTGGAACATGGAAGTCCCCAACTATGATGGTTTTGGTATTTATTTCCATTTTTTTTTTTGTCAAGTAGGTTTTGTTTTATAAACTCTGGTTCACCTATGTTCAGCACATATGCATTTATGATTGTGATTTCTCATGTTGGATTGTTCCCTTTATGAGTAAAAAATGACCTTCTTTTTCCTTTTTGATTACTTTTGGTTTGAAGTCTATTTTATCAAATATTAATGTTGTAACTGCTTTTTTTTTATTTTCATTTGCTTAGAATATAACTTTCCATCCTTTCACTCTGAAGAGGTATCTGTCTTTAGTGGCTAAGTGGGTTTCTTGAAGATACAAGATAGAAGGGTCCATTTTTCTGATTCACCCTGTTAAATGGTGTCTTTTGATGGGTGTGTAAGACCATTAATATTGAAGGTTATAACTGTGAAGTTTTATTTAATCCCTGCCATCATAGGGTGCTTTATGGGATTTGGTGCTTTATTGGGCTTTGTCATTTTTTTTTTTTTTGAAATTTCTCTAGTTTAGGTTATTGTAATCTTCTTGTCGGCTCTTGAGATGGATTGTTTGACTTTTCTGTGTGGAATATTCACTGAAGTATTCCCTGTAGGTTTTGCTTTGTATTCATACAATCATAGAGCTGCCTTTTTTCATGGAATGTTTTTCTTTTGTTATCTATTATAAGGGATACTTTAACTGGGTACAGCAGTTTGGTTTGAAAGTCATCATTTTTTAGACTGTGAAGGGTTGCATTCCAGGTCTTTCTGGTTTTCAGGGTTTCTACTAAAAAATTGAGGTAATTTTTATGGAATAGCCTTTGTATGTAGTAAGTTTTTTTCTCTCTTGCTGCTTTTAGCATTCTGTCTTTGTTTTCATTGTTTAAAGTTTTAACTATGATTTTCCTGGGAGTTTCTTCTTTGGTCCTGTCTGTTTGGTGTTCTATGAGCTTTTATATTTGGATGGGCCTCTGTTTTGTGAGATTGGCAATAATTTCTTCAATAATTTTGTCCAATATATTCTCTATACCTCTGGCCTGGATGTCTATCCCTTCTGATATGCCTGTGATCCCAATGCTTGGTCATTTTAGGATATCCCACAGTTCCCTTGTATTCTGTTCACATGATTTTTTTAAACTTAGCAAAGTTTTTGGACTCCTGATCAATTTCTTCTGTCTTGTTTTCCAGCTCTGAGGTTCTATCTTTGACATGATTAACTCTGTTAGTGAGGGGTTTTTGAGAAAAAATTTAAAAGTTCTATTTGTTTTTTGTTTTCTCTTGTGTTATTTTGTATCATGTCCATCTCTTTGTTGAGGTATGGCTTCCATTCAAGGTCTGATTTTCTTGATGTGTCCTTGAGTTCATTCTTGCATTTGATCATGCCTTCATTAAGCTTTATCAGGTGGTTATAGAGATCCTCTATTTGTTGGCTTACCTTCAATTTATTTATGTCACTTTTGAGGGTTTTCTGGTTGTTTTTGATTATGTTAAGACTAGTGACAAACACTGACTGTGCTCAATTTCACGTATGCAATTATTGGTTTTTTGATCTTTGCTTCCAGTTCAGCAATTCACTGGATGAGGGTCACATAGTTTTTTGTGTTTTCATTTTGGAATTTAATTTCTGTTGTTTTCTCTATGGTTTCATTGGAGGTTCCACTGTAGGACTAGACATCCTTGGTTGAGATACCTTAGTTTTCTGAGTTTTTTTCTTGTGTTGTGATCTACCCATGTTGGGGAAAAGTTTTATTTTATTGAGAAGGAAGCAAATATTTGTCATTGTCAGTTCTTCAGTGTGTTTTAAATGTGAACAAGATTGATGTAAGATGGAGCTATAACCATAGTTGCATAGATCGTGGGGTTTGCAATTATATCAAAGGTACCTGGGAAAGTGGGAGGCTGGGAACTGGGAGCTCTGGCCTACTCACTCCACTTGTGTGCACTATTCAGCACAGGGAACCAAGTTTTGGGAAATCAGGACCCAGAAAGCTGAGGATCCAGGGGTAAGAGGCCAGGTCTCATGGTGGCTGGGGCACCCTCTTGGTCAGGAAAACAGGAATTTGGGTACATAGGGCCCAGTCAACCAAGAAGCCAGAATAAAAGGCCTGCTTCCACAGGACACACCCAGTGACCAGGCTACCCCAAACCAGAAGCAAGGGTACCTGGTCCAGGGAACTGGGAAGTGAGGAAGGCACCTGAAGCTCTGGCCTAGTCACTAAATTACTACTACCTCTCTTTTGAGTCACCTAGTCCAGTCTCTCTCAGGAGTTCATTTTGCTTTGCTTGGTTAAATAAACTTCTTCTTAAACCATATTTTTTTGTGGAATTCTTTCATTTGAAAAGAATTATGAAAAGCCTTTAATGTGTAATGACTTTTTTATGTCATGAGTCAGATGAGCACATAAACAGATCACAGACCCTTCTTCTCTGTGAACATCTAGTGCTTAAATCTAAAGTGTGTATCTTCCACTCTGACTTGTTCAGACTCTTTCTGAGGCATTTTTTAGGACCCATGTTCATGCATGTATATATGTTCAAAGGAACATCTAAGGATGCAGGTGACAGTATTGGACTGTGCCTTCCCACTGTCACTTACTGCTTTTTGAATTATCTTTGGTTTGTATTGTGATCCTTTGAATTTTTTTACTCATTTTTTTTTTTTTTTCTGGACAGATACCCACCTAATATTAAAAGAATGCCTTTGCTGCTGAATTTTTGGATCTCTGTGGAGATTTCCATCTCTCCTTCCTGGATCAGAGGAAACCATAGGGGCTTGCTTGGGAAAATATCAAATTAAGGGGCTGTTCCCTCTGGTGTCCTAAGTCATTTTCCTTCATCTGATATAGGAAGAGGAGACTCCCAGGACCCTGTTGAGGTGAACTGACTTTGGGGTGAAAGTCCAATTATCGGGTCTCACTACTGAGCAAACATTCTGAATGCAAAGCACATTAAAGTGCTTAGACTCTCTTTTCAGGAACTGCCTTGCAATTCTCTACTAGGAAGCTGTACCCTCTCAATCTACCCTTCTCTACTGCTATCTACAACCCCTTGTTTGGCAACTGTTGTCATCCAGCATCACTATTTTTCTTCTTTTACAGTGGTGTTATAAACTGAGTACTGTTAAATTTTTAGCCATTTTGCTCAAGCCTCTTGTAAGAACTCTGGAAGTTGGGCATGAGCACAAGTTGAGTGAACTGGCTATAAACTTTCCCTGCATGAGGCATGAGTAGTCAGATCTTCTCTTCAGGGCATGCTTTGTGAGATGTCCTCAAATACACTGCTTAATACATTCCCATGCTGTAACTATTACCGTCATGAATGATGCCTCTATTGGCTTACTTAGTTAATGTGTCCTCTAAATTGAAGGACATTAATGACTATCCCAGCTTTCAATCTGGCCCATTCTGAGTCTCAACACCATTGTGTGTGTCATATGAAATTTAGCATACAAATAACAAATTTGGTTAAAACTGCTAGAATTCCCAACCTCATAATCACATCTCAACCATAGTCCTCCCGCCATAGGACAGAGCATGTGTCCAGTAGTCACTAAATCAGAAGCTTTCCAGGAATGAGGGAGACAGGAGAGAACACATGGTAAAGACTGACTTGGTCCAGAGTCCCTCATGCTAAAGAAAGGATAACAGGACAGACATGGGGTACATGATAAGCCAGTTTGAACTGAATAATTGCTGGATGGAGGAACACCCCACCCAAAGGCAAGTGAGAAAAGAATACTAAAAGGTGCTTATCTTCTCACCTACTTTTTCCAAATGGGAAATGAACCATTCATTTCCCAGGCATCCCTTTTTGGTTTCATCCTGAAAAACTGAACCAAATATAGCCTCATGCCATTAAAGGGAAAAGTAAATGAATAAGTTCTTCTACCTGTATAATACAGTATGGCTGAAATCCAAGGTGGATGGAGCAATCTGATTTAGAAATTGGATTTTAAATTTTAGCAGCATCATCCTATTTAATAATTTTTAGAGAACCTGGCTAAATGAAAAAGTCTCTTATATCATGACTTGTGCAGCCTTCAGGACAATCCTAACTTGTCTAAAAATTGTGAATTGGATTTCCATTCATTTGATTTATTACCATAGGAATCAACTTATGAACTTGACACCAGGTAAAAATTTGGAAAGAATGAAATAAATTACAATCTTATCATAAGATGAAGACACTAGAAAACTTTTTTAAAGTCATATGTTAGTCCTACAGTACCAACCCTCTGCCCACCAATAGCTTGCTCATCTTTCTAGTTGGAAAGGATGATGACTCAAAGATAAAAGAAATCACCTGGGGTGGCATGGGTACAAACAGTTGGCCTGATGCAAAACTGCATGAGGTACAGGAATGATCTCAAGTTATGAGGGTCCACAGAACCACATATTGTACCCAGTTAAATATCTGACAAAAAGAAGAAAAAAAAAAGATGATGCTGTGAAGATGACAAAATCTGCCATCATGGGACTCCACAGTGATATCTCTGTCCTCAATACCACACTGTGTTTTCTCTTCTCCTTAGTCTTCCAGGAAAAAAAAAAAAAGGAAAAAAAAATACTTGCTACATATCCAACACTTCAGAGTACCAGATGTGTTTTGTGTTCAAAACTTAAATTACAGAGTAAACCTAAGAATTTGGAGGCAGAGACTTTTCTGTGCCTTTTTTTCTTCTCAATTGCCTTTTTTTACTTGCTTGCAATATAATATTTTTGATGTTCAAAGTAATTTAGAAATCTTTTTAATTTGGCCAGTTCTTGTAGTAATGTAGCATTCTGTTAACTCTTAGACACATGTGAGATGAAAGTACAAAGGGGAAAACATATTTTAAAAATTCAAGCAGCAATAAAGTCTGTGTAAGACCCATAACAGAAAAAAACCTTAGAGTTTACAAAGTGTGATCAAGTAATAGTAGATTGTTACATTACATTATAAATGTAATTTGTGTTTAATTTTCTTCTAAAGAATTGGTAACTTTGTTTCTAATGTTTCTTAGTTGGTACTTGGTCCTTATTCTAAAGTATTTTGTTATATTATGAAAAGAACAAGATAAAAATGGGATATAGGGCTGGAGAGATGGCTTAGCGGCTAAGGCGTCCGCCTGCTAAGCCTAAGAATGCTGGTTCCAGTGTCCAGCGGTTCCAATCTCCAGGTTCCACATTTAGCCAGATGCAAAGTGAGGCAAGGGCGCAATGCTGCACTTGACCACAAGGGGGCGCACGCATCTGGATTTCATTCACAGCAGCTGAGAGACTGCTGGCATGCCCATCTCTGTCTCCGTCTCCCTCTCTGTCTATCTGTCTCTCTCTCCAAAAATAAATAAAAAATAATAAAAAAAATTTTAAAAAGGGATATATACATAGGCAGAGAGAAAATTATAAGGATATATTTTTATAAATTTAAAAAATGAAAATATCTTGTGTTAAAAAATATTTTGTATGGTAAAATAAAATATTGCTCTAAAATAAAATGAATGGGTTTTTCCAACGTGTAAAAAAATGCTGAAGGTAAAACTGAGAAGTTTGTTATAGGAAATACGTATAAGTAATAAAAATTGTCTCTGTGCCAGATGAAAATTAAAGATGGTATGTATGATTATTGAAGTGTTAAAATTCAGTATACTATCTTAAAATTTCAATTTCATCTTCTTTTTTACAAGATTTCTCAGTACATTGATCTGCTTTTAGTAACATTATTAAGAATTGACTTAAATAAGAATGATATTATGTCTTATCAACATAATTGCTTATGATTCCTGACATTTCTTTTTTTTTTGGGGGGGGGGTTAAGTACTTAGGACCTGAACCATAATACAATCAGAATTTAAAATGTGGTTATTTTTTGTCAGTGTTATGCTTACACAGAAGCTAAAACTAAAATCCACTTTTTTCTCTTCAAGACTCATGAAACTATTCTTCTGGATATTCAATAATGACACTTTGAAGGTGAAATCCAAAGAAGAAAGAAGGATATGCACAATTATGCAGTTGCCTTCCAAGACCAACCAAGACTCAGGGGACAATAAAACCTCTATAAAAAGCCATGGGGGTGGAAAGATGGCTTATTGGTTAAGGCACTTGCCTGCAAAGCTTAAGGACCCATGTTCAACTCTCGAGGTCCCAAGTAAGCCAGACACATAAGGTTGCAGTGGCTGGAGGCCCTGGCGTGCCAATCCTCTCTCTTTTTCCTTAGCACTCTCTCTCTCTTTCTCTCTCTCTCTCTCTCTCTTTCTCTTTCTCTCATTAAAAAAAGGCCAGTCTGTTGGGCTTGCCTCATTTTTTTTTTTTTCAAAAAGCCATGTAACTCTGAGAATGCTCAAAATTTCAGTGCATTCATTTCTAAATGATAAAGCAATAGATATATCAGTCCATCTCTCTCAGGAAAGACTTGAAGTCATCAAGTAATCAGACTCTACTATAACAAATGAATTTTTTTTTAGAGAGAGAGAGACAGAAAATTGGTGTGCCAGAGCTTCAGACACTGCAATCAAACTGCAGATGCTTGTGCCTAGAGGTCATGTGTGACCTTACCTTAGCTCATCTTTGTGCATCTGGCTTACATGGGATATGGAGAGTAGAACATGGGTCCTTAGGCATCACAGGCAAGCACCTTAAGTGCTAAGCTATCTTCCCATCTCCGACAAATGAACAAAATTTCGGTATGGTCTTCTAGTCATTGAAATGTGCAACCAACGCGCTCCTATCATCAACTGAACCATCATGAGTAACAAGGATTTGGGAACCTAAGGAAGAATCTATGTCATTCCACAGCCTGAAGAAGTTAGTGAGCAAAAAGACTTCTGCCACTCCCTCCTTATAGGATTATAAAGAGTCATTCCTTGAGGGGTGGGCAATATTGGGTATACAGGGACACTGACATGGAATCAAGAAAACTGAAGCTGGAGTTTGGTAGCTGAGCTTTCCTGAAGGTTAGGTACCCTTTTGTGATTAATCATCTATGAAGCTACAGTTAGGTTCTTCACACTCTATCAGGAACCTGGTATGTGGACATGTTTTAAATTGCCCAACCTGTTCAGCAATGAAGGGTCTCCATCTTCAAAAGACCATAGCTCCATTAAAATCATCATTTACATTGTGACTCTGACATCTTCCCCCTGTAGGCTTTACAAGAGTGTCAGAAAGAATTACCCTAATGAGGATCCTCATTACACCATGACTTAAAAGGAGAACCTTACTCCAATGAATATGCCAAGCATCCCATAAACATTCGTTCAAAATTCCTAAAACTGTGCAGTATAGAGCTCCTTTGGGAGGTCCTGCATTTCCCTGGAGTAGATTGTGCTTTGGTTTGTGAAATAAACTTCTTCCTAAATTCCCCGTGTCTCTCAGAAGATTCTTTTGTTTGAGAATACAGGAACAAAGAAGAAACATTCCCAGGTAAAAGAATCCAAAAAGGGAAGGAAGATAAATAAGCCAATTTGTTGTTACAATATTAGACAAGAGGTATGAGACACTACAGGGTACCTGGATACACAGAGAACAGACTTAACAATTGGTTGTATATGGGTGATTTGTGGAGACTGGTTAGCAGTTAAATTGGAGTGAGAATGATTAGAACAGACTTAGCTGAAGACACCAAAGGAGATATATTTGATCTCTAAGGTACTGACAAAAATTTTTTTTAAAGTCAGCTTAAAATTACCAACAACCCTATATTATCAAAGAATAATATAACAGCATCCCAGAGGAGGCATTTAGCAATAGTCTTAAATATTAACAATATATGAGTAGCAGGTCGGGTTTCGATTAAACTGGCATGCATTTTTATTATGCAAAGTTTTGAGTATTTATAACTGAGCCAAGTATAAAACCTTCAGCAAAACCCTGTTGTTTCTCATCTAGGCAGAGGACCTTGATAAGTTAAATAGTAAAAAGTGAGCCTATGCCACAGCTGCAGTTTTAATAGTCTATTTCTTTCAAAGAAATGATCCAACAGTTTTGTGGCAGGCAGATAGTCATTTTTCAGTGAATCACCACCTCCATTGACTGAGGAACAAAATGAATGAGGTGACATTTCTTTCAGTTGTAACAGCCTTGTATCTTTCTTGTAAAGTATTGATTCATAAAATAATGCATGTTGCTGCAGTAATTTTATTTAAAGCCAATGGTACATTTTACCTAAAAGTTATCATTATAGCTCCTCAAAGATAAGGAGAATTATGAGTCTATAATTTAACCTTCATTAAATATTGTACAAAGTGTTACACAGAAGAATTAATTAATTCACTCAAAATTTTATAACTGAAGAATCTTGATAGCTATTATTGATACTATTTCTCTTAAATTTAAGTATTTAATTTCACTAAAAAAATAAGATTACATTTACATAATCTTCAGCCCGGTCCTATGTTCATCCTATTTTCAAGTTGTAAATTGTTGAAGGCTTTTTAAGTACACATGCTCTATATATGTGAGTATGGACTCAGATGATTAAACCTCCACATATATGTGTCTTACATTTACTAGTGTCTATACACACTGAATCATCTTCATGTATCTACAACAAATACTATTTCCAATTTGATATTTAGGAAACCAGGTGAAAGTTGGAAATTCAATGATAAAACCAAACAAAGATTGTATCAATATTGAATTGCCTGATTTATGCAAATCTTGTTTCATTACATTCAATTACATTAAGCATTTTATTGACATCTGGTAATTCCTTCGATGAAATAAGTATAGGGTCTCATCTGAGATAGTTACTCCAGGAAGCACCTGATGGAAAACCAAAGGGAACAGCAATCTGAAATTTTCAAATAGACAAGTCATGAAATTAAAGGTAAAAATAACAACTTTTTCTGGAATAAGGAGACTTAGCAATACCAAAAAATGTAATCCTGGATTGCACTGCATTCTGACCCGGATTTTTCTCTTTCTATAAAAGAAAATTATGACACAATTTCAAAGACAATGGCTTTTAGTTAGGTATCAACTTTGCATCAAGGCTTTTTTTTTTTTTTTTCATTTTGAATATTAAACTAAACTTAAAGGCTAGAAATTTTATTTTTAGTTAAACATACATAAAAGTATATAGAAATAAGTTATTGCCAGCATTGTAAATCCCCCTTAGAACTTGTAGAAAAAGCAGCCATCCATACTTGTTCACATAAACACGCACACACATTCTCCTTCCTTCTCTCTCTCTCTCTCTCTTTCTTTCTCTCTCTTTCTGTTTCTCTGCCACACACATGGACATGGAGAGAGAAGAACAAAAATAATAAAGCAAATGTGACAAAATGTTAACTATAGAGAAAAGACAGAGCCTGACATGAAGAGGATTTATATGATTTTACCAATTTAAAGTAAGTTTTATTCTTGACAAAATGTTTTAAAAGTTTATGAAATCTCATTCACCCATTTCAGTTTTCTCAATTTTGGTTTAAATAGATTCAAGAAAACTGGACTGTCATACCTTTAAAAGAAAGAAGTAAAAAGCTATTACAACCAAAGTCCTACATAGGATAATACATTACAAAGATATGCACACCAAAATTAAGCACTTACTGTTCAGTAATAGTAAAAACTGATCACTGGACTAAAGAATTGTAGAGAAGATAGTCCATGTGAAAGAGATATGAAGTAATTCACAGCAAACAGCCTTGTTTAAGAGCATTTAATTCCTACATTAAAGATCTGGTTAGCAGGGCTGGAGAGATAGCTTATGGTTAAGGTGTTTGCCTGTGAAGCCAAAGGACCCAGGTTTGATTCTCCAGGACCCACATAAGCCAGATGCACAAGGGGCACATGTGTCTGGAGTTCGTTTGCAGTGGCTAGAAGCCCTACCTTTCCAATTCTCTCTGTCTCCCTTCTCTCTCTCTCTATCTATCTCTGCTTACAAATAAATAAATGAAATTTTAAAATAAAAAAAAAGATCTGTTTAGTACCAAAGGATACATAAGAAGGGATGATAAATCACAATTAAATTTATGTCAAATTGGATAAATTCTAAATATACCAAGGGTCTGCTAGTGAAATACACAAGTATCTCCATAGAAATGTGTTGTATCATGGATCATGTTCTTTTAAATACAAAGCCAATTTCATTTCCCTTTATTTACTTTATTGTAGAGTCAGGAATAAATAATTTCTTTGGACCACTTACTCAAAACCATTACCTTATGAATGAATAAAATTCATATGACTGATAGATATAATAATGCTTGAGAGGAGAAGTCTCAATGGACCTTAAAAACAGTGGACTCATCATTGAATCTTAGAATAATACAATCCCCTCCATTTCAACTATGAATTATCCCCTCCTTTATACTCTATACTATTTTGTTTGAGTTTCTAGATAGAGTCTATCACATTTCTGTATGGTTGATGTGTCTTTTATCTTGATTGTAATGTCATAAGAACATTTCCTATTTACTTTGAAGTTTCAGCAGTTATAGAAATATATTCTCAATGCTCACTGGCTATGGGGTGTTCCACTGAAAACATGTGGACTTTGATGTTGCATATACCTGTGAGAGTATATGTAAATTACTTAACTTCTTTGTAAAATATAGCCTAATGAGCTGGGCATATGAGGCTATCACAGAGTCATATCCCTTGCCTAAAAATGGCTACTTGATATTTCAAGTAGGAAGAATAACTTTTATCTCAGCATGATATTGAATTAAAAATATCTATTTAACATGTATTTCTTTTACAAGACAAGGTCTCATGTAGTCAAATAAAAGCTGAAATCCCAGTCCTCCCTAACACCAAATTCAGTTGCAGGTTTTAGTGGGACAGTAATGCCCTAGGAGCAAAGTTAACAGCAGAGATAAATCCCTTTTTGTCATAATAGGTAACTTAGAGCAATCCCTTTTGAAAGGGATTCTATTAAAAACTGAGCTACACCCAGGGACCTGTGGTCAATGAATTTTCACAGTACCAGGAACCTCAATTTTTGCTTGGCACACTCCCAGGGTGAAGCTGGCTCGGAGGGGCAGTTGCTTAGAGCAGAAAGTCTGACCACTAACTGCCAGCCCGTCGGAGCACAGCAGGCTCTCTCAGGTTGGAACATGTGTAAGGAGAGATATCTTCATCCTTGATGTTTGAGAATAGATCACATGGACTGAAAATTGACTTGGAATCTGAAAGCTCTGAGCCTGAGGTCAGTGAGGGGGTTAAATTCTGTAGCCACCTATCAATCATTCACTGCCCTAATGTCCAAGAACTGAGAAGTTGTATGGAGGTCCATGATACCCAAAGCAGTATCCCTCCAATAGTGTTATTAATATTCAGGAGTTTTCCGAGGTGTAGTAATTCCTTTCTCATCGCTGATACAAAAGACCTGGCCAGAAGCTGCTTTATGTAAGAAATAAAAGGGCTTATGTCAGCTTATAGTCTCATGGGGAAATTTCATCCTGGCAGGAAAAGCAGAGCAAGAACAGGAACCTGGCTCACAACCTTAACATAAATCAGTTAAGGAGGAAGCAGCAAGAATGAACTAGCTAACTGACAAAAAGGGGCTAGACCATAAAATCGTAAGACCCACTCCCAGTAAAGCACCTATCTAGCAGGACCCCACTTCCCAAAGGCTCCACCAGGTGGCGATCCACAAACCCAGGCGTTCATGACTGACTCAGGTCCTCTCTTGAGTACTGAGCTCAGTGCTGGGGTAGATTTCCACTCTCCCAATACCCTTATGAGAGACCACCAACCTAACAAAACCATCCCAGAAAGTACAATCTGGGGAAATGATGAAAGGTAAGTGAATCTGCCGTGCCCACAAAATGCAAAGCTAAGTCAAAGCTAGCCAGCAGACAACCCTATTGAACAAAAAGAGGAAATGGCCAAGGTAAAGAGAGCTCTGGTGGGTATGAGCGCTGCGCCCAGTGCAGAATCAGCAGTAGTATAAACCAAACGAAAGACATGACACATTTCAAATGACTGCCCCCTTCCCCATGTGTTGCAGACAGCTTCAGGTTCGCTGAGATGAACTTCCAGACCAGGCACAATTATGGAGGAAGGGATATTATTTATTGAAGCTTACAGATCCAGGGAAAGTTCCATAATGGCAGAAGAAGTTGGCCTTTCTTCACAGGGCCAAGCAGAGAGAGAAAAAGCCAACCAGCCACCACAGCACACAGAGCAAAACTAAAGCCAAAAGGTCACACAGCACACTTCAGGAACTCCTGCTAGGCACATTTGCATATCTTTACAATGGAATCTCAAACCATCACCACACCTTAAGACCAGGGCTCCCAGTGACCTTGCCTGTAGCAAGGTGATTGCAGATGCAAACTATAACTAAAAAAAAAACACTGAATATATTAGGGTAAATATATTCAAACTACCACATTCCGCCCCTGCCCCCCAATATATTTAGCTCCTGGCCCCCAATAGATTCATAACTATCACACATTGTAAATTGTACTCAGTCCCATTTCAAAGGTTCTCACAGTCTTGATCGTCTTAAGATAGTGAGTCCTGTAAAATCAAACAAGTTAAATACTTTCAACATGTCAAGGCACAGAGTAAACATTTTTAACTGGTATAAGGCATAGCAAGGAGAAACTAAAACAATGCAAACTCAACCACCATCAGCAGTCATCAAACTTCTGCAGTTCAAGTTCAATATAACCAGAGACTAACAGTCTCCAGGTTTTCCAATTCCGCCCCTCCAGCTGGGCAGAGTCGCCAGGGAAAACTTTCATCCCATGCCAGCACTGCACTCCATGGTAGCCCTTTTCCACAGTCCTAGTATATCCAAAACATCTTCAGGTCTCCATGCAAACCACGGTCCATCTTCCAAAAGGCTCTTGCAGCCTATTCCTCAGGGACTTCATGCCCTGCCTTCATGCTGCATCTCATCAGCGGCTCCTGGAACCGTGTGCAACTCATGACCATTCCATGCATTTTTCATGCTTCCAAAACTAATACCAGGTGTGGAGGACACAGCCATATTCTTAATCCAGGGATGAAATAAACCACAGCCTTGAAAAGCAGGTTCCTTCTCCAGTCAGCTCTTTCCAAGAATTTGCATTTTTAACAGTCTTTCCTCAGGCATCCTCTCCATTGTTTTAATGTAAATCAGTCGTCAGGCCACCTTCCTTCCACCTTCCTTAAGATTGCTAATGTGGTTGACAATAGCAGCTAAACCAGTCTCAATGCCTCTACTTTTAACTTGCTTCAAGTTTTCCAGCTTAAAATCTTAAAATCTCAGTCCGATATCTTTAGCCAAGCACATCAGTCCATTACAAATTTAACCTTGATCAAACACTCTGGGCCTGGATAGCTGAACGTAGCCATCCCTTATGCCAGTAGCCCAGTTCCAACAAAGTCCTCTGCCGTCTTTCCTTCCCCTTAGAAGCTCATAAGCCAAGCCTCGAAGTTCAATACTGTCTGCACTTAGCATTCTCAAACTCTCATCAGAATAGTCCATAAAACTTGGCTTACCACTCCAGAAGGCATCTTCAGTTGCAAGCACCAAGTCCATGCCCATTCCTCCAAAGCAAAGGTTCCAAAAGATGAATATCCACACGGTCAGGTTCATCTCACCCCACTCTTGGTACCACTTTACTGTTGCAGACAGCTTCAGGTTCACTGAGATGAACTTCCAGACCAGGCACAATTATGGAGGAAAGGATATTATTTATTGAAGCTTACAGATCCAGGGAAAGTTCCATAATGGCAGAAGAAGTTGGCCTTTCTTCACAGGGCCAAGCAGAGAGAGAAAAAGCCAACCAGCCACCACAGCATACAGAGCAAAACTAAAGCCAAAAGGTCACACAGCACACTTCAGGAACTCCTGCTAGGCACATTTGCATATCTTTACAATGGAATCTCAAACCATCACCACACCTTAAGACGGGGCCCCCAGTGACCTTGCCTGTAGCAAGGTGATTGCAGATGCAAACTATAACTAAAAAAAAAAAAAAAAACACTGAATATATTGGGGGACATATATTCAAACTACCACACCATGCTAATAGAAGATTGCATTTCTGAGAACCAAAATGAAGCTGCTACAACACATTAATTTTGTAAACTGGGGTTTATATTTTTCTGCATGCTTTATGGATTTTTCACTGTGTTGCATTATGAAAAAGATGATTTTACTTGTTACTCTCATTTTGTGGATGCACTCGTTCCATTTTGAGGCAGTATTTTTTTCTTTTCCTTAGTTTCTCTCTCTCTCTCTCTCTCTTTTTATTTTTTAATTGATTTTGGCCTCCTGTTTCCTTCTGGCTATATTTAACAGTATCTTCACTTCATTAGTTTTTTTAAAGTATTTATTTCTTTGTTGTGTGCAAATGTGTATACTCGTGTGCTCATGCATGTGGAGGACAGAGGACAATCTTGGGTGTCGTTCCCAGGAAAACAATTCACCTTTTTTAGATTCAGGATACCCCATTGGTCTAGAACACACCAATTATTCTAGACTGGAGTTCTAGTGATCCTCAGGGGATTGTCTATCTTTGCATCCCCAGGGGCCAGTTATGGGGCTCTGGTATTATAACTGAGCACCACTAACTCATATAACATTCCTTTTTGCTTTTTAATACAGGATCTGTTGTATCCTCAGCTGGCCATAACTCATTATGGAGCCAAGCATTACTGGGATTTTAATTATTTTTCTAATCTCTTGCACTTTTGCCTTCCTCTATATAACATTTTTTTCTCTATACACGTGCTTTGTCCTTTCTTCTTTGTCTCATCATTACCTGTTTTCTTTATTTAATTAATTCACTTCGTTTGTCTTCATTTATCCTAAATATTTAGCTTCCCTGTGCATTCCACAGTAGTTTTTTTTTTTTCTATTTTCAGTTCTATGACTATAGATGATAGATTAGTGGGATATACTGATTCGAAGTGTATTTCTATATCTTGTAAAGTTTGATGTTGGTGTTACTATAAACATTTGTTTTCTTCTGTCTGAGTGGTACTGGGAGTGTGTTTCAAGAGCAATCTGCAAAATAAGAAGACAACTTCAAGATGCAGAATAGATATCCAAACCAACAAGTGTACAAATTACAACATAGAATGCAAAAACAAAAAACATGGGAATAAGAGATAATAAAATTCACTATAAAATTCTCAACTATTGATAAAGACACAGACAAAATACCAGATGAATAATCCATAAATAGTCTTGTAAAATGATTGACGGCCTGTGAAAGAATAGAAATATGCAGATGATAGAGGAAAAAGCTAATAAAGTAGATAAATAAATTAAGTGAGATGGATAAGAAAGTCATCAATATTGATGAAAAAGTCATCAACATGGAAAAAATATCTAGCAAGAAATTGCAATTTTGAAAATGAAAAATTTGGGCTAGAGGGATGGCTTAGTGGTTAAGGTGCTAGTCTGCAAAGCTAAAGGATCTAGGTTCAATTCCCCAGGACCCATATAAGCCAGATGCATAATTTGGCATATGATTCTGAGGTTGTTTGCAGTGGTTGAAGGCCCTGGTGTGCCCATTCTCTATGTGTCTATCTGCCTTTCTCTCTTTTTCTCTCTCAAATATAAGTAAAAATAAATTATTAAAAAAATAAAAAGAAAATAAAAAATTAATGACTCAAACAAAACAAGACAAAACAAAAACCTTAGTGGGAAGCATGACCAATAGAATCAGCCAAGCAAACAAAAACTGCCAGAGATGGATGAGCAGACTGGAGAAACATTGGATTTCAGTATTAATAATAAAACAATAAATAACCATTATGACACAGTCAAGAACTGGAATATAGTCAAAGGTCCATACTTACGAATCAATAAAATTCAAAATATTGGAAATGAACACTGAAGTACTACACAATTTATTCAATGAAACTATAGCTGAAAACTTCTCCAAACTTCCCAAAAGAGGAATAAATAGACATTCAAACACATTTATAACTTAAATAGACAGGACTTGTGAAGAACCTCACTGTGGTATAACATAGTAAAGATAGAAAAATACAGAGCAAAGAAACAATATTAAAAAGTTGTGACAGAAAAATGATGACTCACCAACAAAGGCAGAAACTTTATAGATTTTGTCCAAATTTTCCAATTCAAGGAAAGCAATCAAATGATGTGTTATAAGCACTGCCAGTAAATGACTGCACATCAAGAGGGTTATTTGCAGAAAAGCTATTTTTAAAGTTAATGGCAAATAATGATATTTCAATATAGGAACAAAATGAAGTAGTCCATGATCACTAAGGCTGAACTGAAGAAGGTGTTTGAAAGAGTACTGTACACACAAAAAGGAAGAACGATGCACTCAATTATGAAAACACAAGAAAGAATAAATTTCAAGAAAATAGATCAATAAAGAAGAGCTAGGAATCTAGTGTATGACAGAAAATGAGCAAAACCCCGGTTAGGTTCTCCCCTAGAAGTGATAGTGGAGAAATTAAAGAATTAACAGTAATCAAAGCAATAAGGGAAATAAATGAAAAAATTAAAGGTATTAATAATTAGATCACAATAATAATCTTAATTGGAAATGAATTCAACTTACTAATGCTGAGACACAGATCGGCTGACTCCACTTAAAAACATGGCCCATTTCTCTGTTGTCTCCAGGAAACACATTTTACTGGAAAGGACACTTTTTGAGAGTGAAAGGTGAAAATTATTTATCAAATAATCAGAAACCCAAAACAAACAGGCATAGCTATATAGCTATTCTGACATCTGGTAATTTAGACAGCAAGTAAAAAATAATCATAGGAAAAGGAAGGCCATTACATATAAAACAATTTATTAAGAAAATATGGCAATTTTAAATATATGTGTACTCCCAATATCATAAATCAAACATTAATGGATATAAAGGTCAGATATATACTGATAAAATAATAGGTCGTGATGTAAGTTCCCCAGTATTCATCTAGTAAAATGTCCCCCAAGCTTAAATTGACAAATAAAGCAGAATTAAGCAATACCATAAGAACAAAAAGGAGTTAATAGATATCTACAGAACATTCCATTCAACTTTCAGATATTCCAGAAATAGAAAAAAAAAATTCCTCTGAGCAGTCAGTGAACTTTGCTACAATAGAATAATTACTAAGCCCAAAATAATGTCAAATGCAAAAATCAATATCTTGTATATCATCATGAATAACAGTGTGATAACCCTAGAAATCAATAGCAAGAAAAAACTGCATCAAGTCACACCAATGCATGGAACCTGGAAATACACTTTTAAATGACTAATGAGTTATTAAAGAATTCAAGGCAAATTTAAAAAAAAATGAAAGTAGCTGGGCTTGGTGGCACACACTTTTAATCCCAGCACTCAGGAGGCAGAGTTAACGGGATTGCAGTGAGTTCAAGGCCAGCCTGAGACTACACAGTGAGACCCTACCTCGAACCCCCCCAAAAAAAAAGTACAGTTTACCAGTATCTTGGGGTTATTGCTAAGGCAGTTCTTAGCAGAAAGTTCCTAACTATGCACACTTACATATTAATAAGTATATAGACCTCATATAAATAGTATAATGATGGGCTCCAAAGAACACAATAAACAATCCAAACTTCACAGCTGATGGTAAAATATAATGTAGATCAAAGCAGAATCCATGCATTAATAATCGAAAGTGCATTAAGTAGAACTGACCAAACCAAGTTAGTAGAATTCAATTTAAAAGGAAAAGGTGCAGTTCCAATGAAAACTGGAGAATAATTTATGAGTGCTTTTAAAACTTATAGTCTGGGATCTGGAGAGATTGCTCAGTGGTTAAAGTGCTTGCTTGCCTAATAACCCAAGTTATATTCCCTATAACCCATAGAAAGCCAGATACACAAAGTGGTGCATGTATCTGGGATGTATTTGCAGTGAGTAAAGTGTCTGATGCACCCATTTTAGTTCTTTTTCTCAAGCTCTCTCCTTACAAATAAATAAATATTAAAACAAACATATTCTGAAAACTGAAAAATGTACAGAAATGGATAAATTCCTAGGTATGTTTGACTACTAAAATTTAATCAAGAAGACATAAAAAACCTAAACATATTAATACAAACCAATGAGAAAGAAGCAGTAACAAAAAAGCTTCCCAACAAAGGAAAGCCAGGATTGAGGGATTCACTGCTGAACTCTACCACACCTTTACAGTAAAGCCAGTACCAATGCTCACCAAATGGTGCAAAGTAGAAAGGAAAGAAACACTGTGAAACTCATTCTAGGAAGCAAGTATTGCCCTCATGCCCTTCCACTAGATGAAGATTTAAATAGAAAGAAAATTATATACCAATTTCGCTGATGAATACAGATGTGAAAATTATTAATGAAATTCAAGGAAACTGAATTGAAGAATGCATTAAGATCATGATCAAGTTGAATTCATTCCAGGGAGACAGTATTATTTTGACATATGCAAATCAGTAAATACAATCCAGCACATAAATCCATAAATGAAACATACTATATAAAGACTTTAAAAAAGACCTGCATGGTCATTTCAACTGATGTGGAAAAAGCCCGTGATAAAGTTTAACATCTCTTTCATGATAAAAAAAAAAAAAAACCTGGAGAAATTGGTAACAGAAAGAACACACCACAACATAATAATGGTGTCATACAACAAAACTGCAACTACCATTATAGTAAATGGAGAAAAACTTACAGCACTGCCATTAAAATATTGAATGAAACAAAACGCTCTCTTTCCCACTTCCTCTTCCATATAGTTGTATAAGTCTTAACTACAGCAATAAGGTAGGTAGAAAATAAGGAAATGGAATGCTTGAAATAAGCAAACTAGGAGAATAATCAAAGCCAGACAATCAGGGAAGGTTCACACAGGAGGGCAGTGGAGGATGGCAGTGAGTGAGAATAAAGAACAATGATGTGTGTGTGGACGTGCAATGAGTCTCCAGCCTGAAAATCTCCACCAGCATCTCATGTGGACTTTTGTGTTCACAGAGCATAAATTAGAATTGGAGAATCATAGATGTGGTATCACAAAGCCAGGTACAAAGTACAATAACTTAGCAATCGGCATATTTTACATTATTGGCACTGTATATAATATACCTGAATACATGTCCTAGGGAGAATAAAGAAAAATCTCATATATGTGGCTTATATGTATGCATTTGATGTTCAGTACAGGAGAGATATATGGATGTAGATATCTATACAGAAGTGTATATAATTTAATATATATCTCTTATGGGGTATATTTTCAAAAAAATTGACCTTTAACTACTTTTGACTAAAAAAAAGAAATCACAAATTTTGTGACCTGGAAATAGTACCTTACCTTTAGTAATATAATTTAATACTTGAATATATTTATGTCCTATAGGAGGTAGAAATATTACCCATTCTAGTAATTGGCATTAGTTAGTGAAAATGCCTTGTTCTCTGACACAGAGCTGTAGCTGAGCATGCTTCATTAGGAGAGAAAGGAATCTGCAAATCTGGTGTCTGTCAGAATTTTCCTCAGTTCAGACTTTTTTCTCCTGCTAACTTTCCCTGTGTCCTGATGGCTCATAAACAGAGCTTCCTGTGATGAGGCTAGTACACATGGCCCTATTGGCACCAACTTAAGGCAATCCCTAGTCTTATAAATCATTTATTGCTGTTATTATTAAATTTTAATTAAGAATTTTATACATTAACATATAGTAATTTGATCATAATGTCCATACATTACACTCTTTTATCCCCCTTACCCTCTTTCCAATTCCATTAAGGCCCCTCCTCTTTCCAAATAGCGTTTTTTTTTTTTTTTTTCCTATTTTGATGTCTCATTCTTTGCTGACTATCATTTTTCATTCAAAATGTTGATGGTCTCAATTTTGTGTAGGTGTTCTGGAGATAACACCAACCACTATGAGGTCATGAAGCACCCACCAGTCACTTCACATCGAGCAGACAGAGCCCCAGAGTCAACAGCTTTTCAATACCTTGCACTGTATACTTTTTACCAACTCGAACAGTCATTCTTTTTGTTTTCTTTAAATTATATCTCCATTCACTGAAACTGGATTAAAATGCAAATATTTGTGCATGCATAATAAAGCCATTAGAACTTCAAAGGAAACAGAAAACATATATAAGTAATGTAAGCTCTATTATGCCATAGGAGCTTAAGCCTGGAAGGCAAAAGCCAGCCTGAATTCTTAATTCTGCTCAAGAAAAGGAAGAAAAGCAACAAAAGGCTTAACTGGTTGGAAAGAATGATATCTTCATATGAATTTTAAGAATGAAAATACTATTAAGAGCATAAGCTAGTAAGGGTTGTTATAGAAAAAAAAGACAAATTATTTATTAAAAATATAGTAAAATACCCATATTTTATAATTACTTTCAAACTTTTAGGAGTTATTTGTCCTAGCAACATTTTGGGTTTGGGGTGTATATTAGTTCACATTACTTCATTGTTTTAGTATTGCAAAGTGTAAGTTCATGTTCATGTAGCTTGAAGGTTTTCATTATTTTCATGCTAACCTTATTAAAAAACTCTACAACTATATAGACAAGAAAAATGTATGTGTGAATTAACTTTAGTTCCATTACAGCAGAATAACACAACAAAGGCATTTGAGACACTTAATTTTACAGAGTTAAGAGGTGGCCAGATTATTTGAAAAGTGTTTCTTTGTGTTTCTAGGAGGGTGACTCTGGAAGAGATTACCATTCAAATAAATAAACTAAGAAAAGCCCTCGCCATTGTAGGTGGGCTCCATTTAATTCTCTGAGAGTCCAGATAGACAAAAATAGTCCAGCAAAAGTGAGTTGGTAGTCTTCTCTTGAACTGAGATACACACTATTCTTGCCCTAGGTGTTGAGAGACCTTGACTGTCCTTCATCTTTCAGATTTTTTACCAGTGCTTTTCTTTTTCTAACACTTTCCACCTTCAGCTGGGTCCTACACCATGGCCTTGCAGTACTCACACTGATCTACACCATTGTTGCCCGGTTCCTCAGCTCACAGATGGCATGGACGTAGGATCTCTGGGCAATTCCTGTAAAAATCCTCTTTAATATAGCTATGCATAACTTACCCATTGCATCTTTTGGGAACCCTGAAAAACACAGAACTATACACACATTTAAAAGAGTATTTTAGAGAAAATTATGCATTATTTAAATTGAAAAATAAAAAACTTTTTAACTGCAAAAAAAAAAGCCTAGATAAGGATGTGAGAGAAAACAATTTGTATAAAATTAAAACTCACAATCCATCAAAAACTGTTTGTAGAATGCTTATGTTGCAGTCAGGTTCTCATTGCTGGCAGAAATCACCTGACCAAGAGCACTTTTTGGGAAAGAAAAGGGTTTATTTGGGCTTATAGACTCAAGGGGAAGCTCCATGATGGCAGGGGAAAATGATGGCATGAGCAGAGGGTGGACATCACACTCTAGCCAACATAAGGGTGACAATAGCAACAGGAGACTGTGCCAAATACAGGCAAGGGGACACTGGCTGTAACACCCATAAGACTGCCCCAACAATACACTGTTTCCAGAAGGTGTTAATTCCCGAATTTCCATGAGCTGGGAACCTAGCATTCAGAACACTTAAAAACGTTTATGGGGAACACCTGAATCAAACCCCCACATTCTATCCCTGGCCCCCATAAACTGATAAGCATACACAATATAAAATGAATTCATCCAACTTTAAAAGTCTCCATAATTTTTATTAATCCCAATGATGTTCAAACATACCCATAATCCAAGTTCTTTTAACTGAGCCATAATACGAAAAAGAAAATCCCCCCAAATCCATGGCACAGAGTAAACACTCAAACTGCAGAATCTGACCTTGGGCATAGCAAAGAAATATTCACCCGATACAAGATTTAAACAGGGCAAACATCAAACTCTGTAGCTTCAAGCTCAGCCACTTCACTGGCTATAGTGAAAAGTCTCCAATAATTCTAACCACCAATAAGACTCTGGAGTTCCAATTTTGCCCTTTCAGGTAAACTGCTCACAGTCCTGGAAAACTTCATCCAGGGCCAGTAGCTTTCCTTAGCAGCCATCTCATGGTCCTGACACCTCTACTAGGTCTTCACTGCAACCCATGGTCCATCTTCATAGCTCCATCAGGTTTCCATGCAGGCATCCAGCAAACATGCTTCACACTGCCCATGGCCATTTCCAAATCACAAGACCATATTAAATGACCCTCTCTCTTTCTCCATTTCGTATACTCCATTATACCAGGTAGGCTGTCAATTTGTTAATCCATGGGGGAATAAAGCAGACTTTAAAGACCAGGACACTCTTTTAGCATTCAGTCCCCTTCAAAAAAGATTGCATTCATCCTGTTGCCCCAGTGCAGGTCAGCTGGCCCAATCTCAGTGATTGTAATCTCTCAATTGCAGCTGAACGGGCAGCAGTTTCAGCCCAAAGATTTCATTTTTGTGCCATATCGTCTGCTCACACTAGTCCATTTCTATGCAATGTAACCCTGCACAAATTGTCAGGACAGGAGCACAACAGTAAGCCTCTCACATAAACTGCTTCAAGCTATGTCCAAGCACAGCTCTTTCTCACCCTCATAAGCCAAACCTCATAGTCAATTGTTCTTACCACATTCAGGTTTTTTTAACTCTGACTAGAGTAATCCATCACGCTGTACTTACAGCACTGCAAGACGTCTCTTAAGTGAAGGTTTCAAATCCTCTCACAGTCCTCTTGAAAGTCAGCTCCATAAGGCCAATGCCACACAGTCAAGTGTCTAGCAGCAATTGACACTACTCCTTGGTACCAACATTAATGCTGCAGTCAGGTTCGTATTGCTGACAGAAATCACCGAACCAAGAGCATCTTTTTTGGGGGAAAAAAAAAAGTTGATTTTTGCCTTGTAGTTTTCAAGGGGAAGTTCCATGATGGTAGAGGAAAATGATGGCATGAGCAGAGGGTGGACATCATACCCTGGCCAACATAAGGTGGAAAGTAGCAACAGGAGAGGGTGCCAAATCCTGGCAAGGGGACACGATAATACCCATAAACCCACCCCTAACAATACACTACTCCAGGAGGTGTTAATTCCCAAATCTTCATCATCTGGTAACCCAGTATTCAGAACCCCTAAGCTTATGGAGGACATCTGAATCAAACCACCACAGCTTACTTTGATAACAATAAAAAAAAAAAAAAAAATTCATTGCATTCTATACCACAAAAAGATGGCACATTTGACCCAGCACTCGGGAGGCAGAGTTAGGAGGATCACCATGGGTTCGAGGCCACCCTGAGACTACATAGTTAATTCCAGGTCAGCCTGGACCCGAGTGAGACCCTACCTTGCAAAACCAAAAATAAAAATAAAAAAATAAAAAAAAATAAGATGGCACATTTGATTAGAAAAAAAAAAATACTAGACCTTTTAGACTTGCATGTTTTGAGTATATTTTAAATATCCAGTAAAAAATCGACCTTATTTTTTCCTCAAAGTATTGATGTGGCATACAGGGATATTATTGATTGACAGATATATTATTTTGTTTACCAATGTTTGAGTGAATGCTTTGAAAGGTGTCTCCAATACTATATATAATGTGTTAGCCAACCATCAAAATAGCTACAATGACTATGGTCTTTTGACATTTAGATGCATCTGTAATCCCTTCCCATGGTTAGTCTATCTGATCTAGATAACAACACAATGCTGTAGACATTAGTGGAGTTGTTTGAAGGAGGGTCACAAACAATGTAGTATTTATGTCTCTGCTCACTCTAAACTGAATCCCTCTGGAAAGACAGTTGCATGCTAAGAGGATACTCATGAAGACCCAATCAGTGAGGAGGTTAGTTCATTTGTTGCCATCTTCTAAGATATAATTCCTTTTTTCATCAGCCATGTGAAAGAGCCATCTATGAAGCAGTAGCTGATACCTACTAAACCTCCAGTTGATTGGAGGTATCCACTAAAACTTGAGGGTCACTTCAAGAGACACATGGAGTCAAAAATACTCAATAACAGTTGTTAGAATTCTAATTCTAATGTACAGGACCAAAATAAAATACTAAATGCTTTTTGTGTACTTAAACCGGAAAGTTTTATTTTGTTGGGCATCCATAGGTGATAAATAATACAAGTGCTTGACATTAACCACAATTATATTGCGAGAGTACTCTTCAGAGATCAATAGTAGCTAATATATCCATGTTTAGAATGTTCTTTTCATTTGATGACTTCATGTGAGATAATACTAAAGGAGGGCCTGGAGAGATGGCTTAGTGGTTAAGGGCTTGCCTGTGAAGCTTAACCTGGTTCGAGGCTTGATTCCCCAGGACCCAAGTAAACCAGAAGCACAAGGTGGTGCATGTATCTGGAGTTCGTTTGTAGTGGCTGGATGCCCTGGATCATCCATTCTCTCTCTATCTGCCTCTTTCTCTCTGTGTCTGTCTGTCGCTCTCAAATAAATAAATTAATTAATTAAATTAAATTAATTCAAATTTTTAAAGGCTGATACTAGAGGAATGGGCAGATGGTCCGGTGGGTAAAGGATTGCTTCAGATCCCCTGTACCCACACAAGATGTTGAGTGAAGTGGTACATGCCTATAATCCCAATACTAGGGAGGCAGAAACAGCTGGATCCCTAGGGCTTGCTGGATATCTTGTGTATTTGAATTGGTACACTCCAGGCTCAGTGTTACCTTGTCTCAAATAATGAGTTGACAAGGGGCTGCGGAAGCTACATGATGTCAACCTTTGCCCTCCACAGATACACATGCCCACCACACACACAGGCACAAACATACACACACACACACACACACACACACACACACACACACACACACACAAGTACATACAACTGAAAATGAATCAAAAATTCAAAAATAATGTAAATCTTATCTTCCTCAGTAGTCCATTGAAAAATTCCTTCCCATTGACCATCCTAGATAGCCGCCTTGCTTATATTTCTATAAAGTCTTATACATTATCTGAGACACAGGAAGAGTTCAGACAAGAGGCTCACTACTCACTTAGAGATAACCTATTGTAACATTACTCCATCCTCCAGCTCACTTCAATCTCTATAGCTATTTTTGTTCTAAGACTCCTGATCTTAAACACACCATGACTTCATATAGACTTTAGTTGGGCTTTACCCTGTTCATGGCATAAACTTCAGCACATTCGAACAGGCTTGAATGCATTTGGCTCTCCATATGACTTTTAGCCTCTTCTCCTTGCATTGCTCTATCCTAAACCAATGGTTCTCTAATCTACTGGCACTGGACTCAAACAATAGCCCTTGCATGTATTCCAGGGAAATTCAACAACTGAGAGTGTATGCTGTGAAGCAATACTTACTACCACTAGACATAAATAAATGACTGAGATTACCAGTTCTTTTCAGCACTAGGTCTGCCTGCATGTGAGCTTGAGTTTCAGGAGTCAGCCTTGAAATGTAGACAAAGATTTAGAAGAAAGGGACCGATAATAGAACAGCCTCAAATTTCTCATATGATTTCTCTACATCCATAGGTTCTATGTTCACATGTCCCTTCAGACTGTGCTGAACTCTCTTGCGTACCTTCTGTCAGGCACACTCTCTTCTCTCTCTCTCTCTCTCTCTCTCTCTCTCTCTCTCTATATATATATATATATATATATATATATATATATATATATATATATATTAGAATATACTCTAAGCACTGTTTGACTTGAAGAGCTCACAGTTTCATGGGGTAGTGTGTGTAGCTCATTCTAAACACGGCATTTTGAATATGCCTCTCTTAAAACATTATAGAGAAATTACTTGCTCTCCAATTTACCTCTTTCATTATTAAGTGCCATGCCATTAAAGACAAGGAACCAAAAGTTTTTTTATCTGTCTTATCCTGTTTGAGTACCATAGCAAACAAGTGGAAGAAAAGTCAGAGAAATGTGAACTTCAGAAGACAATGGAAAGCTTATTTAAATAGGAAAATATAATCTATGTGTTTGATGCTACTAGGAAGTTAAAGAAGATGAGGATGAAATTATGCACTATACTGAGGAACAGAGAGGTCAGGAAGAGTCACAGAGATAGCACAATGGTGCACCTGAGACTGCAGACTTCAGATGTGTTGCCTGGTTTAATCTCCTTTCCACATATAAACTACTCTGGATGGTGTTGTAAGAATTAGTTTAGCTAGTAAATAAATATTTTTATAGCATGCCTTAATAAAACTTGTAACATAGTTTCTACATTACTGTGAGATAATGTTAATAGTATTTTATAAGCAGTTTCATTGGAGTGTGGATATTAAAATTCATTGGCATGCTTTCAAAGATTCGGTTAAGATAAAATGAGTATGTATATTGTTTGAGCAATAATACTGTAAAGGAAAGGAAATAAATAAAATAATATTTGGAAAGTAATAATATACCAACATAGTATTTTATTTAAAATTAAAAATAACATGATTGTTGGTTAATGATAATATTTTAATAGAGAAAATATTTTTTGCAAATAAAGCTAGCAAATTGTTAAAATGTTTTCTGACCAAGTAGTGAAGAAAATGTGGAGTGATGTGAGGTAATTGGGAAAATTGCACTAGAAGGGTGAATGGTGGGTAGTTGTATATGGAGGAAGAAGATGTAGGAATCCTTTTTATTATTTCATTTTCACAGTAAGATATAATATAGACATTAGCAAACAAGAAAAGTGTTGGTGAAATTTGAAGAAGAGAGAGCTAGAGATGTTAAATAACTACTGAAGGGAGTGGAAATATTTGACCCAGGAACTCTACTGGGATTCCAGGCAGCATTAGGAGCCTGCTGAAAATGTAGGACTATGAATTTAAAATTAATCCAGTTAGAAAAAGTGTCCTTATCTTGCCTTAGCTGCATAGATGTAGGTACAGAAATGTCATAGTTATGATTAATCAATATGGTGAGGATTTGTAAAAGATGTAGACAAAAGATAAAAAACACTGTGAATGAGTGGGATGAAGTAACTAATTATGTACCTTTGAATTTCGCATGAGTAAATCAGGGATGACATGACAAGTATGAGGAGCAGTGACATAGAAGAGAAGCTATGGACTATAGGCTCAAGTGAGGTCAGGAACCATGAATGTCACATGGCTTCCTTTCCTCTCTCTAACCACAAATTCAGCTTGACTGAAGAATGACTGGAATACTGTCCTCAAAGGGGAGTGATGCTAGTTCTCACCCATCTGTGCATCACTGTTGCCACCTCAAGAAAACCTCCCTCAAGCCTCACAGACTAGTTTAATGGCTCTTCCAGTCTGCTCCTTCATCACTCTCATTATCACAGTTAATAAAAGTCACTGAATTGCCTATCAAATTCAGCATATTGGGATTATCTGAAAACTAATAAAGAGCATAATCAGTGAATTTTTCATGACAAAATATCTGGTAGGATGTGAGCATTGGTGGACACATTAAACTATGTGGGAATGACTCAAAAAATAAGTGTTTGAGCATGGAAGACAGAACAGTAACTTCCAAATGTAACTATATCCTGCTCTCCATGAGAGGAATCTGTTAGGTTGAGTGGCAAAAATCATTTTAAATATTTGAATGAATTAGTAATTTGAGATAGACTACTCAGAACTTTCTAGAGGTATTCAATGTAAATATAAGGCTCCTAGGGCTGGAGAGATGGCTTAGCAGTTAAAGCACTGGCCCATGAATCCTAAGGACCAAGGTTCAGATCCCTAGTACTCATGTAAGCCAGATGCATATGGGGGCACATGCATTTAGAGTTCATTTGCACTGGCTAGAGGCCCTGAATTGCCCATCCCATCCTCTCTCTCTCTCTTTCTCCCTCTCTCTGTCTCTCTTTGCCTCTTTGTCTCTCATTAATTAATTAATTAATTAATTAATTAATTAAAAATAGTTTTAAATGAAAAAAGTAAGTCTTTGTATGGGAGGGGTTAGAGCTGTGAGAATGAAACAAAGCAGTGGAGTGATGTGACCCACCCTGGAGTATAAAGGCATGAGTCAGGAGACATACCTTCTAGAAACTAAAGATGCCAAGGAAACAAATTGTCTTTTGGAGGCTGAAGGGTACTCACATGCTGACAAGCTTGATTTGGCCTTCATAAAACAACAGCTGACTTCCAGAGCTGAAGGATAAAACTTTGTGATTGAACCAGTAAACATCTGGGTTGGTTACAGAACAGTAGGAATCCCATACCCACTGCAATTATGTTGATTATGCCCTTGAACTACAAACAAGCATTCCTTACTTCTGGGTCAAGGTTGAAACAACTCTTTGTAGATATTCATGACACAGAGCAGAATTTATATTATCTCCATATAACACCTGAGATGACTTTTTTTCTCTCATCTGTCACTCCATCATTTGATCATCAAGACTGAGAGTTAAGTGAATTTTATTATGATAGATCAGTACAGTGTAGTTATATCTTCATGCCACAGTGATTATAAGATCATCACAAAAGCTCAAGTATTATGAACATATTTCAGTTTAGTTGTAGATAACATTAGAACAACTTCCCCATTCCTATCCACATCATAGCAATTCTTTATGTGACTTTGTCTCAGAAATTGTTTGGCAAATGGCATGCAGGTAGATCCAAATTTCAGAAAATATTGGCAACCAGTTAATAACTTTTTGCATTGCCACTTGTGAAAGTGACTTACAGTGACACTATATATTATATGCACTAAAATACTTAAGTTTTCTGGACATATCATGAATTGAAGGCAATGAGAATTTTATTTTTGATGCAGCTAAGTGCACCTGCAGTTTGATGGCCCTCAGAAGTAATAATCAGAATTGCCTATCAGAGGGATGTGTTGGAGTTATTTACAAAAGAAAAGCTAACCCAATAACCCAAGATGTCACCATTTTATGCTGGAATAAAGTGAATCTGACAGCAAGAATAATGAAGTGATATAAGCAACACACTTGAAATTGTATACTCCATGTCAAAAAAAAAGAAGAAGAAAAAGAAAGAAAAGCTTCTCATACCTACTATTTATGTGCATCTGTAGGGTTACTGAAATAAAATCCATGTAAAGGATGAGCACAAAGGTTTACTCTCCCTATCCTTTATATGACTCTAATCAGAGCTCCTCCAAATGTCTCTATGACTCTCAGATCTTCTAATCCTCCTGCCAGAATGACTCTCAGAAAGAGGACTGGAGAGATGGCTTAGCAGTTAAGATGTTTGCCTACAAAGCCAAAAGACTCCAATTTGATTCCCCAGGACCCACATAAGCCAGATGCACAAGGTGGCACATGCATCTGGATTTTGTTTGCAGTGGCTGAAGGCCCTGGTGTGCCCATTCTTTCTCTCTCTGTATCATCCTCTCTCTCTCTCTCCCTCCCTCAAATAAATAAATAATTAAAAAAAAAAGAAAGAAAGAAAGTTCTGGCAAGGATATAAGGAATAAAGACACTTAATACCCTGCCAGTAGGAAGGTAAACTCATGCAGCCTCTATGGAAATCATTATGGTGGTTCCTCACAAACTAAAATAGAACATGTGACCCAGAAATACCACTCCTGATAATATGCTCAAAGAAATCTAAATTAGGACATTACAGACATCTACTCAACAAGGTTTTTTTTTTTTTCAAATTTAATTTAACTTTTAAAATTAATGTTTATTTGGTATAGCAAATAGTCAGTTCTATGTTGACATTTGCATGTAACCTCCCTACCACTACTCAGTCCATCCTTCTCTCTACTTCCACCCTCCTTTTCATCCCCCAAATGGTGCCATTCAGTTTATTGTAATAATGTATACAAAGCCAGCCTATGGGAGCAGCCTAGAGATATCCATTAACAGATGAATGGATCAAAAAATGGATGGAGCCGGGCGTGGTGGCTCACACCTTTAATCCCAGCACTCAGGAGGCAGAGGTAGGAGGATAGCTGAGAGTTCAAGGCCACTTTGAGACTACATAGTGAATTCCAGGTCAGCCTGAGCTCCAGTGAGACCCTACCTTGGAAAACCAAAAAAAAAAAAAAAAAAAAAAAAAAAAAAAAAAAAGATGGGAATAAGTTCAAAATATATTTGACCCAAAAACCATCATATTGGGCAAAATATATTTGACACAAAAAGGCAAATATCACCTGATTTTTTATTCTCTCTCATACATGAAATCAGGATTATACATCTGTATACATATGCATGCATTTATTTATAACATCAACATAGAAGGAACATTATTTGTGAAGAGTAAGGCTACTAGCAGGATGGTAAAGGGGACAAGAATGGGTAACAGAGAACGAATGGGGTCAAAGTCCCTGACATACTTGAACAAAGTATCATTATGGAACATTTTCCTTTGTACCAATACACATTCAAAAGAGATGTTACTCAAATGCTTATAGGAATGCTATATCAGTATTTACTTGATCAAGTACGATAGGGATGATCAAGTTTAAACAGGTACATTGAGCAAGCAAGACAGTTCAAAATTCAAAACTTCATGATAGAATATTTAAATTTATATCTTTGCCCTCCTAACAGGATTGTGTGACAACTTGCTTAAACCTCCAGCACTTCATTTCATCATCTGTAAGAAGAGTGTAATATAATATGACTAAAGGTCTTATTGTATTGAGTTGTAAGGACTGAAGTCATTCATGTAAAATACTGATGGGAATAATTGCCAAAGAACAATCAATTTTTAATACCTTTCAATTTCCCTTCATAACTTTCAAGACTTTTATCCTCATGTTTTAGGGCTTCCCAGAAAAAAGGATATTATGGGATCAGGCACATACCTTTGTTCTACTAAACACATTGTTTATATTTGATTTTTATTATGAAAGATAAATAAATATTTATTGTGAATGAATATGGTACAACATGTAACAGAATAATATTGGTCTATCAGGAAGGTATAATTATTGGAATTTTACATTTTTCTTTTCTTAATATGAGATATGGTAAGTATTGATAACATGATACCAATTATTTAAAGTAATTCTATGTACGTCTATATAGAAGGTCATCCATGAAACTATTTTAACAGTCGCAGCATTTGAGAATACTAACAAGTTCACTATTATAAATAAATGAAAAGAAGCATCATTGAGCCAAACCTATAATATTTCTAAGACTAATGACCAAGTCATAGTTTTATACATATGCATAATCAATTCTACTCAAAAACATCAGCATATAACTCTCCTAAATCCAAAACTACAAAAATGGAAGCTACATTTTATATATGAAAGTGAAGAGGCTATGACAAGGTTTAGAATTACTTTACTGATAATTAAAATACATATATTTTACCAAATGTTGATAGCATTTCCAGCAATTGATATTTTGTAAAGCAATGAAAACTGGATGTAAGTCATTTAAGCACACAGTCAGTGTTGGATAAATCATACATGTAAGTGCCTTCCAAAGAATGTTGCACAGTAAGGAGCATCTGAACACAAATTGTGATGCGTGAATCACACAGTGTCAGGACCTGGACTATTCCTACTCTCATGGATCTTGACAAGACACATATTTGCCACGGCCTCTGCAGTATCTGGATGCCTGGTGTGGTAATCAGCTTACCATCACTGAAACAAAATATCGGTGATAATCACCTTAAAAAGTGAAAGGTTTATTTTGACACACTGTTTTGAAGGTTTTAGTACAGGGCCTTTTGTTCTCATTGCTTTTAGGCCTGTGATAAGACAGCAAATCATGGCTGGAATATGTGGTAGAAGAAGCAGCTCTATTCATACTTGGGAGGGAAGAGGAGCCAGAATGCTAGCATCCCCGTCCAAGAGAGGCCTACCTCCCAATGACTAAAAGTCCTCCCACTAGTTCTACCTGTTAAGGTTTGAACCACTGCCCACTAGCACTAAGAAGAGAACTTTTAATACATTCCATTTTGGGGCATTCAACCCTACCTATAACCCCTGGTCAAGCTGGAGTTCAAGGGCACATAGGATCAACTTACCTAAGCCCAAGTGACATGCCTGAAGGATGCTGAGAATTAATCTTTTACTGTATCCAGATTCACCATGTTGTTCTTTCTACTCAATCAATTAAGGGTTAGAATTCTGTAAATGCAGTTGTGGGTTAAGATTAAAAGAAAAATATATTTAAATGGTACCTTTATCTCATAATATTAAAGCATAGATTGCCATTCCATTTTGTGGGTATTTTCAAAAAGGTTTATCATATCTCTAATTATATAATCACTTATAATAAAAATTGCTGTAGAGTTGCAGTGAGGAGATAATCATGGAATTTTTTTGGGGGGGTCATACATAGGTTGAAAGGCAACAGTCTGTCAAATTTTTGAAATATAGTTTATCTAAATTAGGTACTGTGGCTAGAAAGTGTATTATGAAAATTCACAATAGCAATCAAATTCTATATGCACATATATATTTATTCTTCAAAGTTTATTATTTAAATCAGTATTCTATACTTACTTTGGTTATCAATTGGAAGCAACTGCAGTTTCTAACAGCACTTTTAAGTTGCTCAATGGTACTTAATGGATTTTTGTTTATTTGTAATACAACTTATAGAAAACACACATAAAATTAAAAAACCAAAACATTAAAATATAAGCTAACAAGGTATGGATTCAACATAATTCAATTAGCAGAACTTGTTGAAAGAGAATAAAACTTTTCCATAATGTATATATTTTAGATTTCTGAAACTGTTTTATGAGGAAATGTGAATAGGCTCAGTTGTTCTTAGGTTAATTTCTCAGTCATTTCATGTCTTTAGCAAACAAGGAGTGTTTGATATTAGGGAAACAACGAATCCTAAACTATTATGCAAAACTGTTACAAAGAAAGAAGAGGAAGGGGAGCCTGAATTTCAAGTAATGGTGATGAATGGCACCCAATTAACATTGAATTGTGATGTTGTGTAGCTGGAGACCCAATCCTAGTGGTCAGCGTTCCTGGGGAAAATTTACACAGGGAGAATGAGAGAGGAAAGCAACATTCTGTTGTTATTGATTGGAAGGTTATTATCACATACTCAAACAGAATTCTGGATAGTTAGTCAGCCCCACCAACATCTCAGTATTTTCTCAGAATTGTATACAATGCTAGGGACAATAAAATTAAGCATCTTCATGATACCTACCTTTGCAGAATTTATATTCTGATAGGAAGCATATGGCAAATTTCCCAAAAACGTGTCTGAATACTTCAGGCTGTTCCAACTGCTTCGGGGAGGGGAGGGCAGAGAAGGACTCCTGAGGAGCTGCAAGTAGCTCAGACCCTAAGGATGGTTAAGTTTGCCAGAAGCAGACAGGAACCAAAGTTAACTGCCTCTTCTAAGGCTGGGGAGTTACAAACAAGCCTGGTGCTTTGAATTTACATAAGCCCAAAAGAAAGAGTGAAGAGGGGGCAGTACTTAAGCAAGGTCCTCAGGGTATCCAGGGTGAAATTTTGACTTTTTAGTTTTTGACTATTTTCTGAATGTGACAAGAATTTACTACTCTAGGGAACAAGATGATGTAAATGCATTTAATAAATATTTTTCTGTAGGTTATAAGAATGGATTGATTGAAAACAAAGTCTGGAAAAGAGGGTGGAAGTGAGTTTGTGTCATTTCAGTCACAAAGATATATATATATAGCTTTTTCACTTTATCATCTAGCTTGGAAATTTTCCAATATCAGTCCATCAGAATTGCCCTCATTCTCTTTTCTTTTTAATTTTTTTTTTTTATTGACAACTTCTATACTTACATGCAAAAAAACTCATGATATTTCCCTCCCCTCCCCCATTCTCCTTTAGCACTCCAATCTCCATCGTATCCCCTCCCTCTCTCCATTAGTCTCTCTTTTAATTTGATGTCATCATCTTTTTCTTCTATTATGAGGGTCTAGAGGGGGTGGATAGAATGGAAGAGCCAAAGGAAGGGTATGACTCCTTACAATGCAACTGCCCAAACAGAAATTGGCCTCGATATCCATGACCTTGCAAAGATATAGTTTTTATATGAAAAAAAAATATTGTAATGTACTTTGTAGTCATCAAAAGAAAATCTAAGGGATGAATCCATAATGTCTGGAACTTGTCGAAACACAAGTGGAGACAGTGTTTGTTGCTAAAACGAGAACTCACTAATTCACCTAGACTAGCTAGCCAGTGAGACCTAAGGATCTTTCTCTGCACCCTTCCCCAGTGCTGGGATTGCAAACACACATCACCACCAGCATTTTACATGGGTAGTGAAGATCCAAATTCAGGCCCTCATACTTGCAAGACAAGGACATTTTACTCACTGAAACAACTCCTCAGTCTCTACTTTGGGGATTTTAACAAAAATATGTAGCATATTTTTCTTATTATTTTCAACAAATGACTTTGAATCTTTTTACTGAGGGAGGATATTGCCCAATAATATTATATAATTTTAAAACTAGACAGTTTTTGAAATATAAAAATCAATAGTTAATGAAGACATTAACTGTGCAACATGTTCTTCATATATGTATTAAGAAGACTGTATATAATATAATATTCATTGACTTATGTACACACAGATATATATTTTGCTCTGAGCACCTTGTGTTTTGTGCTGTAGCCGGAATAGTAACTCTGAGACTTAATGCCTGGCTCAGCTCAAGCTGTGTTTCAAACTACTAGGTGATAGTAATAAAATACCAGGCTGAACGCTTTCTGAAATGCCCCTCCACTAAGATGGTATACTCAAAAACCTGAAATCCTTGGCAAGAATTTTATATCAGAAGCCTGCAATTCTGAGTAAGAAGATGCCTATCTCATCGCTCTGTCGTGAGTGCCAACTGCACGGGCTTCCTTTAGTAGCCCATAAATAATCACTCTCCACTTGACTTCCTAGAGTGGTGTGTGATGCTATTCCTTCCATCAAGCAAACAAACTACTGACAGATGTGCACTTTTCTATCAGCATCTGATACTCAGGTGCTGAAAGAATGATGGGCCAACTGTCAAAGAATATTTTGCGTCTATGACAGCACAGGTAGAAGAGGAGCAGCAGGCATTCACTGCAACTCAGAAAGCCTGAAGAACCTGCAGCCATGGTGGGGGAGGGGAGGGGAGAGACTTTTGGGAACGTGGTGGGAACTCTGATGCTCTGGTTTTTGTAAATGCAGCTACAAAGACATGCTGAGGGCATCTTCGGGCAGAAATCAGAAGTTCTGCTCCATGTCACTGGCCTCTTAGATTAGGTGCCTGTGATGCAGCTGCTCACTGCTGACCCTTTGGAAGATTCACGAGCCGCCAAAGGGGCACTGTTTATTACTAGATGCTGCTGAAGACAGCAGATAACTCTAGGAAAAGAGGACTTGACAACTATTTAGTAAAGCCATTAAAGATGGGAACGTGTTAAGTTACTGATTCAAAGACGAGCATGTTTAGGAATATGGATAAGAAGTTGGCATGGCAAGTGTATTAAGAACCTGTGATCACATGGTTTCTACTTCCTGAGAGATCTACCTCTAGCATTCAATATCAGGAATGTTCTGTGGCAGTCACTCATTTCCAAAACTGTGATCTTTTTACTGTCATTATGAAAGGCAGTATAATAAGTGTAATAAGACAAGCTGAAGTTCGTGGCTTTCAGACTAGCTGACAGAATGTTGCTTCCAAACAGGCCCATGTTGAGTCATTAAACATTTTATATCATACAGAAGAACAAATACTGATTGTATTATAATGTTGTGGAAGGAAAAGAGCCATCAAGAAACGGTTCTTGGCCTGGAAAGATGGTTCAGAGATTAAATCACTTTCCAGAAAAGACTAACAACTCAGGTTAGATTCTGCAGTACCCACATAAGGCCAGATGCACAAAGTGACGCATGTGTCTGGAGTTCGTTTGCAGTGGTTACATGCCCTGCTATGGCCATTCCCTCCCCCCCCTACTTACAAATAAATTTTTTTTATTTAAATATTTTTTTAAAGAGTCTCCTACACCGGGCGTGGTGGTGCACACCTTTAATCCCAGCACTCAGGAGGCAGAGGTAGGAAGATCGCCATGAGTTCGAGGTCACCCTGAAACTAGAAAGTTAATTCCAGGTCAGCCTGGGCCAGAGTGAGACCCTACCTTGAAAAAAATTTAAAAAATTTTTAAAATTTAAAAATAGGCTACTGAAATGTCATGGATTGAAATGGTTCTTATCACACCAT
The DNA here is from genome assembly GCA_036365145.1 of Orientallactaga sibirica. NCBI lineage: Eukaryota > Metazoa > Chordata > Mammalia > Rodentia > Dipodidae > Orientallactaga > Orientallactaga sibirica. Next base: position 9,130,368 of record JAEOAD010000017.1, on the reverse strand, counting down.
GAGGAGTAAAATTCATGAAGTCTAAATCACAAGCAGTGACATGTAGCCACAATTAATATTGTGAATAAGATGTATTTTGATGACCTTTGTCCTACTATACTTTAATATGCATTACACTTTTAGTGTAAGCTAAGGTACTAATATTTTGTCTTTTTCCTACCAATCTCTAGTTTTTTTGATATTTTTAAAGTTTACAAATAATATACTGCCTTAATTTTTTCTAATATTCTTAAAGATCATGTTCGTAGATTAAAATTCTTAGTTAAAACAAATTCTTGATTTCTTCAATGACACATTCATCATTCAGTAGTGTACTGTTTAGTGTCCATGATTGTGTGCATGTTCCAGAGCGACTTGCTATTGATTTGTAATTCGATCCCATTGGGATCAGATAGAACACAAGCAGTTATTTCAATTTCCCTGTATTTGTTAAGATTTGCTTGTGTCCTAGTATATGGTCTATTTTCGAGAACGTTCCATGTGCTGTTGAAAAGAATGTGTATTCAGCAGAATTTGGATGGAATGTTCTGTAGATATCTGGTAGGTCCATTTTTTTCTATGATGTCATTTAATCCAGATGCTTCTCTGTTTGTTTGTTTGTTTGCTGGGATGAACTGTCAATCAATGAGACTGTAGTGAAGCCACCAACTACAATTGTGCTTAGTGTTATCTGTGACCTTAAGTCTAGCAGTGTTTGTTCAATAAAATTGGGAAAACAAGTTCTTATATATAACTCATAATGCATTTAGAATTTTTTATTCAAATAATGCTGCCTTCAAACAGCATTATAAATAAATAAAATATTTAAAAATATTTTAAAGAACTAATTTTTTCTGAAGATAATTTGGATATTAAAGAACAATCATGCACAAGCCTTAAGATACAGTTACAAGGTTCATAGGAAGCTTTGTATTTCACTGAACTTCCTTTGCTTAGGTTAAACCAAAGAAATATTTCAAATGTGGCCACAAGATGGTGCTATCACAAAGCAATTTCCAAAACAAACCAAATCATATTTCAAAATGATTTGTCCTAGTGTTTGTTTATACATTTAGTCTTGAAATCTTAAAAATTTTATTGGTGAATATATGTTATCTTCCATGTCTATTTTAATTATTAATCTTAGGTGTTTTTTGCCCCTCCTATCTATTGTTTATTGACTAGTTTTCAAAGAGAATCAAATAATTATAAAATTATTAATCTCTAATGATAAAGTGATTCTTGAAAAGTAAATGGCATAGATTTTTGTCATTATTAACATTAATTTGTCTTTTTAATAACAGGACAAATATTCCCTTCTCCTGTACCTGAGGTCAACTAATGAGTGAGCACTGGGGAATAACAAGCTGTAAAAATATTGTCATTAATTTGGCCTACGTTTGCCTCTTTGCCATCTGCTCTATTGAATAGTTTGCCTCTCTTGTAAAGCAACCAATAGTTAAATATCTTTACCAATATAAACAAAAACAGGAATTACTTTTAAAAGTTTTGTTTCCAGATTTTAACAGTTCTCACAATTTATTCTGCTACCTTGGGTCAAGAGGGCAGGGTTACTGATGGTATGCTACTACTTTATAAGGCTCAAAAAATTTCAGATTCTGAAAGTGCCACATGGACACATCTGAGTACAACTGATGGTTAGAGTCTGATATTTAGCAAATAATAACATGAGGATAAGTTATACTAAAATTTGCAGTAAAACTGGAGGTCCAATGATAAGAGATGAGAAACTCTGCACTATAAAGATTATTACAATGATAGAAAAAATTGTAATTTCCAAAGTGTTTATGGAAAATAAATGTTGCTATATTTGGGCTGGAGAGATGGTGTAGTAGTTAAAAGCATTTGCTTATAAAGCCTGGTGGCCAGGGTTTGATTCCCCAGTAGCCAACAAAAGCCAGATGCACAAAGTGGCACATGCATCTGGAGTTCACTTTTAGTGGTTAGAGGCACGGTTACACCTGTCTTCTCTCTCTATCGCTCTTTCTCTATCTCTGTCTCTCCCTTTCTAATTAATAAATTTTATAAATTATGTGTATCATTGTTTTTAGGGAGTCAAATCATGAGTCGTGATGGCAAACATAACACACTTATTCACACATATGCAAATAAATAAATTTTTTTTAAAGAAAGAGGTATGGTCTAGTGGAAGGAAGTTAGGTCATTGTGGGTGTGCCTTTGACCACTGTCCTAAGTGTTCTTTGGTTTTAGAGCTAAGACACTAGAGGAGAGGTTGAAGCAATACTAAGAACACTGACACTTTAGGAACTCTTGGAAATATACCGACAGCATTTTGCATTGTAAGGTGACCTTTGGCAATCATGGGAAGAACATGATGGCTTGAATCTTAAAGCTCATCTGATCTAAAATTACCCTTTCCTCCTTTTGGCTTACATCTCACAAACATTTATAAGAGTAATGGAAAACTTACTAAAGCTTACACATTTTCCAAGCAGTCATTCAGTAATATCACTCTTCTGATATTTTCAACTTTCCCATGGAGATTAGAGAGGGAGCTTTTCTGTTACAATACAAGGACACTCATACCATCCACCATGAGTTCCCCCATGGGACAAAGTTAATGGGGCAAATGGTGATAGCTTAAGGAAGAATAGCAGAGAGAAAATATCCAAACAGAATCCAAGAAATTTAGAGGAGAAATGAATAGTAAAGAGAGTTACACTCACGGTTACCCAGAGCTTAGATAAATTACACAGGTAGTAAGTAGGCTTAGAGTTAGAGAAAGCACCCATGTGGTGCATCGGGAGTGTAAGGGAAATACAAACGTGGTAGAAAGACCAGAGGAAAATCATACATGTAATATAAGTGAGAAGTTACCCTGAACTATAAAGCAGAGGCAAGCAGAAAAACCCCTCAGACCAAGAAACAGTACTCTGTTCTCTTTGGAGAATTCAGACTCACATGTATCCAAACAACCCAGGGTAAGGCAAGGAGGGATTCAGAGAGAGAATGAGGGTTGGGAACACCTTTGTAGTTGATTGAAAATGTTCTTTTGTCAGATTCAGGCATGCAAAGAAAGATCTGATTGGTTTGTAGATTTTAGGAACAGCCAGCCCACCTGGGTAGTGAAAGCTATAGAGTGCTAGACTGTGGGTATCAAGGACCACTGTAGCTGTCTGGATCCATTTTGATCAGACATGGGATCTGTTCCTGCCAAAAGTGTCATTCATACCAGGGCAAGGTGGCATCACTTTTATCTGGGCTTCAGTTTCTAACTGAAACTGCCTAAAAGAAGATAACTTTCACCTATTTTCCCTTCAGTAGTTTCACAGTCAGGTCATACGGTGAGGTCTTTGATCCATTTGGAGTTGATTTTTGTGCAAGATGAAAGAAGAGGGTCTAGATTCCTTCTTCCATATGTGGTTATCCAGTTTCTCCAGCACCATTTGTTGAAAATACTGCCATTTTCTTCATTAGGTGTTTTTGGCCTCTTTGTCAAAGGTTATTTGGCTATAATTTCTAGAATGTATACCCATTTTTTCCATTATATTCCATTGATCTATGGATTTGTTTTCATGCTAGTACAATGCTGTTTTTATTATTATGTATTTATAGTATATCTTGAAATCAGGTATTAATTCCACTCATAATACTTCCTTTGCTGAAGATATGTTGGCTTTCTGAGGCCTTCTGCACTTCATATGAAATTTGTGATTATTTTCCCATTTCTGTGAAGAATTGTGCTGGAATTTTAATTAGAATTCCATCAAATATATATATATATATATATATATATCTTTTGGCAGGATGGCCATTTTCATATTTATTCTTAGAATTCATGGGCATAGGAAGTCTTTCAGTCATCTTGTATCTTCATCTATTTCTGTCTTCAGTGTTGTAAAGTTTTAATTGTAACAGTTTTCATTTCCTTCATTAGGGATATTCCAAATGTTTATTTTTCATAGCAATTACAAATGGGACCATTTGCCTGATTTATTTCTAAGTATATTTGTCATTGGTATATACAAGAGCTACTTCTTTTTTGGATTAATCATATGTCCTGCCACCATGTTGAAAAGTGTTTATCAGCACTAGTAGTTGTGTGGTGGAGTCATTTAGTATATAATAGTTACCTGTAAATAAAGCTAGTTTGACTCCTTCCTTTACAATTTGTATCCCTTTTATCTATTTCTTTTATTACTCTATCTAAAAGTTCAAGTACTGAGTTAAGTAGCAGTGTGGTGAGTGTACACTGTCTTCTAACAGACCTTGGTGGGAATGGCTCAAGTTATTTTTCCACTTAGTGTGATATAGAGAATAGATTTGTTATATATACTCTTTATTATGTTGAGATATGATCCCTCCATTCCTAGCATCTCCAGTGTTTTTATCATGAACAGATATTATATTTTGCCAAATGTCTTTTTTGCATGTATTGAGATGATCATGAGTTTTTGGTCCTTAAGTCTATTTATATAATATATTGCTTTTATTGATTTCCATATGTTGAAGCATCCCTGAATCCCTACTACAAAACCTCTGTGATCAAGCAGTATCAAAAATAATACTTTTGATGTTTTCTTGAATTCAGTTTGCAAAAATTTTATTGTGAACTTTTGTGTTTAAATTCATAAAGGGTATTGGTATACAAAGTTCTTTATTAATTGGGGTTCTGCTTTAGGTATTACTGTAACACTGACTTCATAGAAGGAGTTGGAGAGCATTCCCTCCTTTAAAATTTTGAGATATAACTTGAAAGGCAGGGATTTTAGTTCTTCTATAAAGGTTTGCTTAAATTCAGCACTGAATTTAAGTTCTGGCTATGCCTCTACTTTTTTTAAGTCGGGAGGCTTTCAGTTACTGCTTTAATATTTTTAGAGGTTGTGGTTCTATTAGGATAATTTATTTCTTCTAAGTTTAGCTTTGGCAGATAATATTAGTCAAAAAAATCATCCATTTCTTCCAGATTTTCCAATTTTTGTGTATTATAGGTTTTTGAAGTATGTCCTTATGATTGTCTCAATTCAACTATATCTCCTGTAACATCTCCTTTTTTGTCTTTAATCTTGTTTATTAGGGTCTTCTCTTTCTTGCTTTTAATCAATTTGGTCATTTTTTTTTTTTGTGAAAAACTAGCTCTTCATCAATTTTATAAGTTGTTTTCCTCAATTTTAATTTAATATTTATCTGCCCTGAAATTGAGTCTTAAATTTCATGTCAACCATATGATGTTTATAACTTTATGTCCATATAATAACAAGAGAACTGAAATATCTAAGTAAGTGACTTGGAATCATGATTTACCTTTAGACACGCTGATATAAGAGTCCACACCTTTAATCATTCTGCTATGATTCCAAATTAGTCTTATAAATCAAATTTCATTCATTAAAATTAAATATGTGTATACCAACTGCATTGACATACATGTCAGTACTTCATGACTGAAAATGATCCTGTGAAATAGCCCATACAAACTTTCATTAATAGGATGTGATGGCTAATAGTTGATTGTCACTTGACAGCATTTAGAATTGCCATAGTAACAAATGTCTTGCATGTTTGTTAGGTATTTCCATGTAAGAATAATTGAAGTAAGAAGATCCACCATAACTGTGCATACTGCCATTTCAAGGGCTGGGGGTTCTGGACTGTATAAAAAGGAGTAGTGGGCTGGAGAGATGGCTTAGCTCCTGCCTCCTAAGCCTAAGAACACTGGTTCCAATCTCCAGCAGTTCCAATCTCCAGGTCCCACGTTTAGCCAGATGCAGTGACGCAAGGGTGCAATGCCATACTTGACCACAAGGGGGCACACATATCTGGATTTCGTTCACAGCAGCTGAGAGGCTGCTTGTGCGCCCATCTCTATCTGTCTTCCTCTCCCTCTCTCTCTCTCTCTCTATCTGTCTCTCCCCCTTCAAAAAAAAAAGAAGAAGTAGTCTCACTGAACACCAGCATTCATTACTTTCTACTTCTGTTCAATGTATGTGATGATGTCATGGCAGCCATCTGTTCCTGCCATGCTTTTCCAACTATGATATTCTTCCACACAAAACTCTAAGCCAAAACTGAACCTACTTCTTTACTTAATCTGTGTAAGATTGTACATTCAGTCCAAGCAATAATAAGATCACTGATTAAGTGATATAACTTAAATTATTTCATTGGAAATAGATTTCTGATTTCTTCCCTAGTTATATGTTTTAGAAAATTGTCTCACTCAAGACACTATTTACTTTGTGACACAAATATTAAATCTAACTCACACAATCAGGAGTATTTATTTAGTTAAGGAAATTTAAAGTACAGAACCTTTGAAAAGGGATACAAGTCAAAAATGTTGCATAAAATAGAAAGCATGTGGTTTTGCTCTGTGTTGTAATCCACCTTGGGACAACTCATCTAGGCTTAGTTTTTCTGGGCTTCATCCTGAGTAGTGTCTTGAGTCTGCATCTGTCCCTGTTTCTATCTTGTTCCATGGAATAGTGGTTAAGTTGCCATGTGGAATAGTTAACCTTCATTGTCAAGTTGACAGGACTTAGAATAACCTCTGAGACACAACACTGGGTGCATCTCTGAGGGTGTTTTCAGGAATTTTAGACTGAGGAGGAACCACCTACCCTCAAAATTGGATGACAACTTTTCTTGGGCTGGGGAAGTTGAAAGAAAAAAGGAAGAAGCTAATGGAGTAGCAGCCTTTACTCTCTCTGCTCCCATCTGTGGACACTGTGACTCACTGCATTATGCTCTTGCCAACATGCATTTCCCACCATGGTGGACTGTGTCTCAAACCGTGATCACACTAATCCTCTCCTCCTTTGAGTGACTTTTCTTCAGGCATTTTGTTACAGCATAAGAACAGTAACTAATGCAGGCTATGTGATCCTTACTTTAATAGTATAAAACTAAGAAAGCATGCCTAATCCATATGCTTGCTAACATTCTACTTTGCTTACTTTCATTGGCCAAGGTCACATGATTAAACACAAAGTCAAGAGCAGAAAAATTACACTGTTTCTAGTAGAAGTAACTACAGATACAAAAGAGGGAGGTTCATAGGTGGGAAAGGTGAAAATGTAACGAAAAATAATTTTCAATAATTTTATGAGAATCTTTATCAGAAAGGATAGCATGAATATATTTACATATCATCATCCCATGTCAGCTTTAATTTTGAAGATGAATAAGCCACGTTTATATCAAAAAAGAACATTGCAATAAAGGAGTTAAATTATTTTATTATGACAATGATTTTATTATATTTCATAAATCAAAAAGAAATTTGACTAAATCAATGTTTTGGATTTTTGAGATGTAACCTATGCTGGACTTGAACTCACTCACAATTATGTTTCAGCCATGTGAGTGCTGGGATTAAAAGCACATACTGCCACACCCACATATGAAAATAATTATAGAATCTGATTTTCTTTCATGAGAAAAATTTCTTAAGCATTCATTTTGTAGAATTCTTATATGTCAAGCAAATTATCATCATAGAATCCAAAATGAGAATGCAGAATTTCATTCATCCAGCTTAATTGAGATGTAATTTACCAAAAAGTATATATTTAAGATGTACAGTATATGGTTTGACACACACTCATGCTCACAAACACACACACACATAATAGTGAAATAGTTACCACAATCAAGCTGAAAAGCAAACACATCACCTCACATACTTTGTGTGTGTCTTGAATAAACGTAGATCCAATCCCTCTTCATAAATGCCAAATACACAGCACACTATGTTTGAAAACTTGGATCTCTTTGAACAATAACATTTCAATAATCAACTTTGTTTTTAAAAGATAAGGTTTATTCTGGCTAACAGTTATAGAGGGCTTATGCAATCAGTTCTGTGCCCCATTGCTTCTGGGTGGCATAAAGTGAGGCAGATCATCATGGTGGAAGGGCATGATGGTACAAGCTGCCCACCTCATTGTGAAAACTGGAAGGGACTAGGTACAAGGAACACATTTCCACTGCAGATCACCAGTAATCTTCCTCCATCTAAGCCTCCTCTCTCAATAATGCCATTATGTTATGAATCCATCTGCAATGATGAGGTTTGAGCCCTGAGGATGCAAGCACTTACTCCACACCCATCAGTTGGAAGGAAAACAAGCATATAATGAGGAGCTTCAGGGGTCATTGCAGATCCAGCTGTGACTGTCCTCTCCTCACCACATCGTTGGTATGGTCCAGAACAGGAATACTCTTTCAAGAGGCAGAATATTCAGAATTCTCAGATGTTGGTAAACCAGACAGGCTGGGGAGCAGAATGTGTGATTTCCCCAGGGTGTGAAAAAGAGGCAGAAAGAAAGAAGAAAGGATGGAGAGGTTTTCAGGTCTTTCTTTGAAGATTTTTGGTTAATGGAGGTATGAGCTAGATTAGTCCTGAGTGCGACTTCAGTTTCTCATCTTTGTCTGGGCTTACAAAGGGGCTGATACTAAGGCCCAAATTCTCTCAAGAGTTTCCTATGTCTTTTTTAGTTTTACTTTTTGTGTTTGTTTAAAAGCAGGGTCTCACTCTAGCCCAAGCTTACCTAGGATTCAGCTGGTAGTCCAGGCTGTTCTCAAATTCATGGTGACTAATAATCAACTTATATAAGATTAATTTTCTCTTAGGTTTTTGAACATGTAAAATAATGAATTACTTGTTTTTCTATGTCTCTTTTATTTCTCTCAATGGTATCCTCTGTGGATCAATAGTATCCCCTTCTGTTTGTACACATATTTTTATTCATCCATAATCAATTGATGGATATAAAAGTTAATATATTGCTGCTACGAGCATGGGAGTTATTGACAGTTATTGAATTGGCCCTCCTATATTTAATGAAATAGTAGATTTATTGAAGACTTTACCTATTTAGTATTACCATTTCAGGCTCACAAAACCAACCTCTCTGCTTTTCTTCTTTGTTAGCTTGATTCCTCCCATATTAAAGTAGAAAAAAATAGTTTAAAAAGTATAAAATTTAAACCATTTTTGTATGAGTTATAATATATTAATAATATATAATATAAAAATTGTATTCCCAAAGGTGATTAACATCTAAAATTGAGTTTCTCTTACTATCTGTGATAATATGATAAAACCTTCTAAAATGTGGGGTATTAAGACAATAAATAAATTATATATAAATTCACCCATAAAATATCTTATTAGTAACAATACTATTCAGCTCTAACCAGCATGCCATGATTGAGAGTATCAATTGGAATTACCTTGCTTGAAAATGCAATCAGAAACTAGTACAATGATTAGAAATTTTGACAGAAAACTTCTATAAATAGCAAACTGATTCTCTGCCTGAGAACTTGGCCTCTTACAGAACTTGAAGAGAACATGCCATGGTTATGTGGCAGCATGGGGTTTCTCACATTGAAGCACAAAGTTAAAAACTATCTGATTACAGGCTTCCTGGAATAACTGCAAGCCTTCTTAACAGAACAAAGCCTGTATCAATAAATTTAAGCCACAAAAGCTTGCTGGAGCACATGCTGTCTGCAGGAGTTTTAGATTTCAAAATGAAAAGAGCCAGGATAGGATTGAGATCTACACATATTCGATCTCTCTTCCAAATGAATCCATCTGAAGGCTAAGAACATTCCTCTAATGACCATCTCCTCCACTTCTGGTGAGGTATCAAGAGAAAAAGTGGCTGTTGTAACATTTTAAAAATGAATCTTTAGCTATAATCACAGAAGCAAGCATGTAGACTTTAAAAGTACCACAAAGATAACTATAATATCCATGTATTTATTGTGTAGTATCTTAGCCAATAGCCATGGAGAAGAGTGGATTTTTGAGCTGCATTATAGCTGATCACATGAAAAAGTATTTGATAATATGTAAGTGATGAGATATTATTTAGCTATGAAAGAACTTTTAAAGTTTGATTTGGAAAGTTTCATATTATAGAATTAAACTTAAAAATCAGAGCTGGGCGTGGTGGCGCACACCTTTAATCCCAGCACTTGGGAGGCAGAGGTAGGAGGATCGCCGAGAGTTCGAGGCCACCCTGAGACTACATAGTTAATTCCAGGTCAGCCTGGACCAGAGTGAGACCCTACCTCGAAAAAAAAAAAAAAAAAAAAAAAAAAAAAAAAAAAAAATCAAATCACAAAATAATATCAGGAGTAGAATAAAACACTGGATATTTACATTTATAAAATCCTAAATGGAAATACACAAATATATTATCAGCAATCTTAATTACAATGTTTTTCTTTTTTATATTTTTATTTAATATTCCAAAAATCTCTGTAAATGCAAATACATTCAATTTATAACAGCACATCTTATATAAATATATTGTGTGGACCTATCTTATTCAAGTTAAAATACTGGTGAAATATGCCTAATGAGGGGCTAGAGAGATGACTTAGAGGTGAATGGGCTTCTCTGAGAAGCTTAAAGATCCTCAGTGCCCATGCAAGCCAGGTGCACTAGGAGGAGCAGACATCTAGAGATTGTTTGCAGTGGCTGGAGGCCCTGGCACACCCATGCTCTCTCTATCTGCCTCTTTCTCTGTCTCCCTCAAATAAATAAAATATTTACTTTAAAGAAATAAAAACATATAACTAATGATAAAGAATGTTCTTGGTGGATATTAGATTCAATAATTTTGGATAATTTGTCTTCACAGTTCAATTAAATTCTATATCTTTAACTCTATACTCAATAAAAGTCTTAGTAAAATCACTTGGCAAACTTTTTTTTTTAAATTATTTGCCTTAAGTTTTTGACAACTGTTGAAATCACATATTATTTTTTCTCAGTTTTTATTAATTCTTAAATACATTTTAGATTATAAAATCAGACTATAAAAACTCCAAAAGTATTTTTCTTCCAGTGACTACTCCTTACACTTTATAAACCATTTTGTAAACTAAGATCATTGAAGAAAGACAGATAATGTTCTTCAAAATTTCTCTCTTTATTTGTCTTTCATACATTTTAGTTGCTTTTTTCTTTTTTTTTTAATTGACAACTTCTTTAATTGTAGACAATATCCCATGGTACTTCCCTCCCTCCCCCAACTTTCCCCTTTGAAACTTCACTCTCCATCATATCCCCTCCCCCTCTCAATCAGTCTCTCTTTTCAGTTTAATATCATGATCTTTTCCTCCTATTATGATGGCCTTATGTAGGTAGTATCAGACACTGCCAGGTCATGGATATCCAGGACATTTTGTGTCTGGAGGAGCACATTGTAAGGAGTCCTACTCTTTCTTTGGCTCTTACATTCATTCTGCCCCCCTCTTCCGCAATGGACCCTGAACCTTGGAAGGGGTGTTAGAGATGTTTCAGTGCTGAGCACTCTTCTGACCCTTCTTCTCAGCACCATGGTGCCTTCTGAGTCATCACAAGGTCGCCACCATCTGAAAAGAGCAGCTTCTCTAACCAAAAGTAAGAATAGCATTAATATATGGGTGCAGACATTAAAATAAGTGATTACTGGGCAGTTCGGTGAGCATAGTATATATATTTAGTGTGACACAAGCAGACTTTACACCCCTAGAGCTCATGACTACCCCGTCATAGGTTTTTAGGATCAAGGATGTATACCTTCCCATGGAGCGTGCCTCCAGTCCAATTAGAGAACATTTGGTTTCCCCCATAACAGACATGCAACTATTGCACCTGCTGGCTCATTTGGCCTGGCTGGCCAAATTTAAAGCTTGCAGTGTCCACTGTTGAGTATCTCCACTGGTGTTTTCTCTCTCCCATTGAATTTCATGCAGCATAGCTTTTTCCAACTTTCTGTCAGCTGGTCCACGTGGAGGATGCTTTCAGTTCACCTTCAGCAGGATTTCTCAGTGACTGTATTGCCCAAGTATGTGGAGTCTTCAGAAATAGGGTCTTACTATCTATTCCTGGTGGGAAACCAAGGGCCTCGGCAATGGCCTATAATATTTTGGGGGAATCTGTGACCTCCCCGGCTAACAACTCACTGGAAGGTATCCCATCCCTGGCACTGAAAATTTTCTAGTAACAATCTGAATGTTCCATTGTCTAGAAAAGTAGGTTTCCATAAGAATTATTTATATCCTCTTAGATTTTGATTAGCCATCCCTCCACTTTTCCTTTACTCAATCTATTCCCCTGACCTCATTTAGGCTTTTTCACCCCCATTAATCTGTTCTTCTACTTACATATATGCAATACCATCCTATTAAGTCCCCCCTCCCTCCCTTTCTATTCCCATTATATCCCCTTTCTAGCTTACTGGCTTCTGCTACTGAGTTTTATTTTTACTCACATAGAAATATAACCATTGTTTCTTTAGGGCTAGGAAGATATCCCAATCAGTAAAGTGTTTACCATACAAACATGAAACCTGAATTTTCTCTCTAAAACCCATGATTAAAAATGCCTGGCACCATGGTACATGCTTGTAATCACAACACTGTGGTGGTGGAGAGACATGGATACCCGGGGATCTGTGGCCAGTCAGCATACCTCAATTGACAATTTCAAGGCCAGTGAGAGACCTCTCCTCAAGAAAGGTATTTGGCAATCCTGAGAACACCTGTGTTGTCCACTGTGCTACACACACACAAGTGAGCATGTGCATGTGCATATATAAACACATAAAACAATATATATTATTCACAGGTATATATGTAGCCTTTTTAAGTAATATTCTAGAGAGAGGATAATGTAAACACACTTAATAATAACTGCTGCCCATACAATGAGAGAAAATACATGAAGCAAATTATTAGACTGAAAACTGTTTTAACTCATTCTTGCCAATATAACAACATTTTCTAAACTGAGAATTATGTCATTTCCACAGCTCTGTAGGCAGGGAAGTCTTCGAGCAGCCTGGTGAGCCCTTGCTTTTTGTTAAGTATTTGGTGTCTTCTCACTGTGTCCTCACAGGGTGGAAGAGGCTTGTAAACGCTCCTCGTTTCTTAATAAGGATACTAATCTCAATCCTAAATGCTCAACGTTCCTAACTAATAATTTTTACAAATAATGAAAAATTCAATGTATAAATTTAGGGAGGTATATCCAGTACAATTTATGCTATAAAATACCAATGTAGGGCTGGAGATATGGCTTAGTGTTTTTGGCGCTGCCTGCTAAGCCTAAGAACATCAGTTCCAATCTCCAGGTCCCACGTTTAGCCAGATGCAAAGTGACGCAAGTGTGCAATGCTGCACTTGCCCACAAGAAGGCACACACATCTGGAGTTCGTTCACAGCAGCTGAGAGGCTGCTGGTGCCCCATTCTCTATCTGTCTCCCTCTCCCTTTCTGTCTCTCTCCAAAAAAAAAAAAAAATACAAATGTATCAGTACAAATGGCATTGTGTGCAGTCACAATGAAAGATACATTATAGATTAGGAGATTAAGGAAGAATTATGAGCAAGAAGAAATGATGCTGAGAGTTACTGTAATTAAATTGAAAGTTATAAGAATGACATTTTCATCATTTGTTACCTTATTACAAAAGTCAATTGAGTTTCCTTGGACAAGAAAGTAAGATGAAATGTGGAGAGTAAGCATGGAGTACCAAGAAATCGAGCATTTAAAGAAGAAAATGAAGATCTGACTAGACAGAGAATCAATCAGAAAACAACAAATGTGGTGTGTAGAAAACAAGAGTGAAAAATGTCAAAATACATTTACAGGTCATATAAATTCAGAACTAAAAAATTTACATGTTGCATAAAAATATGGGAAATTTATAGAGATGAACACATGAAAACCTATATAATACTTGAATGAAAACTTTGGAAATATTTATCTTATTATTTCCAATATTATCACAAGATATCCTTTATTTTTATATCTTAATTATCTACAGGAATTCTCAACCCTGATATATTTGCTTTTAATTTAAATCAATTCTATCAGTACCTCAAATAGTGCCATTGAGCAAAAGATCTTGAAAAAATATCCATTTTTTTTCTAACAAATAAAATGTGTTTTCATCTGGCAGAAAATTTTTCTGTTATATGAACTTTTTAGAGTCAATTCATTTTATTTCCATATTCAGAAAAATTTCTCCAGAAGTATAACAACCTGTAATGTGCAAGTTAGGAAATACCTTTTGTGAAACACTGCCTTTACCATGGGACAAGGCCCATGCCATCTTGAAATGACAGCTGTGTATGGGATTCTTACAAGTCTGAACAATAGCATTCTCTCCTGGAAGAAAGAAGACTCAGAGGCTCACAAGGTGGCCCTCATGCAGCTCATTGGGAGGCCCAGGAGGCAGTACTTGTGATGCACAAGGATGTACATTGCCCATGCAGCTATAAGTCATCCCTTACCCATGCTCCTGTAAACAACCCCAAATTAAAGTGTTGGTTAACCAAGATAGGCTTAGGTAGAATCTTTTTTTTTTTTTTTTTTTTTTGTTCACAATAAACGATTTGGGATGAACAGATATTTATTTATATCTCCAAAGGAACTATCATGAAAACTTTGGTGTCCAATTAGGGACACAACATACTCAAATATGAGTTTGGAAGGAGTAAGGCATATTAAGCAATGAGATGTGAAACTGAAATGAAGCTGTGAGAGCAGAGCATCTGTGGTGGAAATCCCTATGTGACCACTCGTTCCTATGAGCTATATTGAATGGCAGGCCTTCTTGCTGTGGAAGCCATTGCCTCTGCTATGTATAGAAAGACATGCACTCGTGTCTGAAAATGAGGGTGGGTTGTCTTTGTGAGGAATTCCAAATTGGCAATTTTCTTCTTTATGATATGGAATGACATGTTCTCTTGACAAATGAGATCTGTATGTGAGTCCAGGGATGGTTGATGGACTGAAAAATGAATTACATTCACTGAAAGCATCATGTATGGTCTTTATTGTGGGTGATAAAACATGAACCTGAGGATTAGCTGTCTCTCCAGAAAGAACTCCCCCACATAGGCAGACATTATGATGGTAAAAAAGAAAGGTGGACGCCGTCCTCTGCATGTACCTTTGAATTGACATGAAACATGAAAACAAATTCTTGGATTTCATTGGAAGAATTGAACAATGAGTAATGAAAGAACCAAGTGGGAGTGAAAGAAGGCCTCTTTCAGATCAACCCTTCATACAGAAGAAGGGGAACTACATGATTCATCATGCAGACAGAGCCCATAGTAATGGCCAAATATAGAAAACGATGCTAATCAGGATGCTCCACATCTGAATTCCTTCACCTGGGGAAGCCATTCAAACAAGGAAGGAAAGAATCTTTCGCATCCTAGCTTATAAGTCTGTGCGATAAGCTATGGGATAGGATAAATCTGCATGCTATGGAAGTAGAGAACCTGAGTAATATAAGTACTCATCCTTCCTTGGGACAAAAGCTTCATAACCTAAGGTAATACAAGGGAATCATTCCCTGATTCTAATCACTTCTAATCACTGGCTGAGATGTGAGGATTATCTGGGACTAGAAGATAATTCAGGATGGACACATTGCTTGGTGCTCAGTTCTCTGTGCCAGATGGCACTGTGTTCACAGGAGAAATAAGAAAGAGGTTAATTCAAGAGGGACATTGGGACTGGTATGGCACTTTAGAAGCATTGCTGAATTGCATGGTGCTTATGATTTTGTTTTGTCCAAGGCAGGAGAAGCTCTTGTATATCTAACTTATGTAGAATGGCAAGTGAGTTGGATGCATAAAATGATGATACAATCAAGAGATGATGAGCAAAAGAAAAGTCAGACAACTGTTCTGTCTAGGTCACTGGGTAGAAAACACAGCAAGATTTGTGTGGAGCCAGAGTCCCTATTGGACAGAATGTTAACTTCAGTGTTTGTTATCCTTTCAACAGCTTTAAAGCCTAAGAAACAGTTCATGGAAAAGGAGAAAGGAGTGAGTGATAGGACAGCAAAGATGAAAAAGATTGTGCTTGGGGTGGGCAGTATGTACTCTGTGTATGCTGTGTACACTTCTCCCCTGGGAATGGAGATTGTTTGCCCAGCTTAGGCCATTTTAGTAACAAGGTATGGAAATTCAATGGAAATTCAACAGGCAGCCCAGTGTTAGTCCAGATCCAGTCAAACACAGGTGGGTGGAGCCAGCATGGTAGGTAAAGTACACCACTACTGCTAGCCCCCTGCTGCTCATACCATGGGCCCCAAGACAGAGAGATCAGGGTGAGCATATCCATTGAGCCTTCCAGGGGAAGGAGGATAAATAGAAAGCTGAGGCAGCACCTCAGGATGAGGAATTGGAATGCTTCATGGAGAATGACTGTGATCCAGATTCAGTCAGCAGCATAAGATCTTATCTCACATCTATGCCCCTACAGCCAACATCACTCCTTTCAAGAAACAAATGATATAAGTGATGAGATTGTTCCATGCTGTACTGGATTTGCTAATATTTCTTTTTCTCTATTATACCCTTCAGTGCTAAATTCCAAGATCTAGTGGAGCTTGTTTGGAGTGGTTTGCAGAGGACCATCACACTTTTTAAAAAGACTATATTATACAATGCTAATCTCTGAGCATTTTAAAATGCATCTGAAAGACATGCAAGTGTATCTACAAGAACAGATGTGAGAAACCATTCTACTGGGTGCAAAGGCCAAGCAAACACAACTGTGAACTTTTGTAGTTGGAGAAAGCATAGATGACACCCCACAATATGACTGAGAGAAATCCTAGAACATTCCATACCTATAAATGTGCAGACAATAGTTTTAAAAGTTTGAATGATAGTACCCTGGATGGGTGGGAAATGATGCAACCTCATCACAAGTATTTTGAATGAAAGTCTTAATTGCAAAGTCATAAGTCCAATTGAAAAGCAGTTGCTTGTATCCAAAAAAGACATGTGACTATTGTACCTTTGGGCACATCTTCCCTGGCCTGTTGGTAATGGAACGTGCACTGAGCAGAACTAATGGTGATAATGAAAGACACCCTGAAATCCACCAGTATGGAGAGAGTTCCTGGTTCCATCACACATTGATATCCTGTAAGTCAAAATACCTGTTGTCTTCAGCAATAATGTCTAACCATCTAGTTTGGCATGCAGTGGCCATAGCTTGTATCATGTTTAGGACTTCAGTGACCTCTCACAATCTGAGGAGGTAACCATGCTCTCCAATTAAGACTTTCATTTGTCTATTTGTTCTTTGTGTTTCTTTGAAAGTCTATTGTTTGTTATCTTTCTGATTGCAGTTCTCATAATTTATCTAAGTTAATATTGGTATCCATTCATTTTGTTCATCAGATATTCCCAGCTCTCTTCTGGGCCTTGAGGTGGGTTGGACTATGAGATCAGCTCTGGATCATAAGGCTGATATCGTTACATGTGCCACTTTGCATTTAACTGGGACACTTAGAATGTTTGACTTCCAAACCATGGTGACTAGTATTAGTCTAGATAGTAACTCAGGCTACTTGGTTTCCAAATGATGGGAATCTTACAGCAGGAAGACTGTGGATTGGAATTACAAATCTCTCTCTCTCTCTCTCTCTCTCTCTCTTCTCTTTCTCTCTCTTTCTCTAATTCTACACACTGGTGGTACAAACTGAAGTTTTAGGTTTTTTCCCATGGATACAGACAGATATATAAGTAGTATGAAGGGTAAATGTATACATATAGTTAGAAAGATGTTTTCTTGTGATTCTGCTTCTAGAACAAACCTGACTAACGCACAAGGAGACAATTCCCTCCAGTTTTAGCACAGTTTCTTCCACTTTGCTTCTATAACCACTGGTTAATACTATCATGCTCCAAGGAAGCATATCCTGTTCATGTGTAGGAAATAACTTACAGAAAAAAGAATCACACAGTTGTGTTAATATTTTAATATATGTTGACAGAACCCTAAGGAATGTGTGGGAGTGACTTATGTGGACTTCATCCAAGGATATGGAGATAGTAGTAGATCATACCAAATACTTTTAGATCCTGAAACCCTGGAGTTAATGTTGTAGATAGGTAACTTCACGAGGTTCTCACAGATAACTTGTTTGGTTGAAGTTTAGATTCTGTCGTGTCCTACAATTACTAAGACCAAGATGCCTCAATTTCCCAGACAGGATATTATAGAGAAAATAGAGTATTTTAATTATGCCTTGACTTTTTCAGAGCCAGCTAGCTTTTGATTGAAGACCTACATACATTTTTGATATTGCACCTGCCACATAGCCAGTGCTCACAATTCTGTATGGCTTTCCTAGTACCCAATTTGTCTCAACTATTCATTTTCACTTTGAATAATTCATTATCAGGTGCATGTTTTGAACTTTTAGCAAGATGCACAATGATCTTCATTTCTCTAAAGTACGTTAGCTCCACTGTTAACTGTGCACATTTACTGATGTCTGCAGATTCATTGATTCTGCAATGAAGAAGATATAGACTTCTAAGGTACTGTCACCTTTATAGCTTCTGCTATGCAGCACATCTTACACATTTTCCTGAGTGGAATCTTTGTTCTTGAGTTATTTGTTGGTCTAGATCATAGTGTCAGCAATCTCTTTGTGAATTATGACATGCCCAAATATCTCATTTTGTTATCTTGTCTATAGTCATTAATGATGCAACTAGTTAGCTAGCATCTTATACTCCATATGTTTCTTTCTAACAGAACTGAACAAAGACAGGCATGTTACATAATACCCTATTGTGATTAATATTATTATTATATTGGGGGGGTTGAGGTAGGGCTTCACTCTAGCCCAGGCCTACCTGGAATTCACTATGTATTACCAAGCTGACCTCAAACCCATAGCAATTCTCCTACCTCTGCCTCTCAAACGCTGGGATTAAAGACATGCACCACCACACTTGGCAGTGGTTATTTTTTTTAATCTCATAAAATAATTCATTTATTGTATGTTTCTGGCATCATTTACTTTGCTTTGAACCTTTATTTGATGGCTTGTTTTCCTTATTGTGTATATATGCTATGCATCTGTGTGTATGTGTGCTCATGCACATGTGTGTGCATGGGCAAATATGTGCTTATATGAGGTGAGGTCAGCAATGCATGTTCAGTCTTATATTTAGATACATGGTCTCTTACTGAAGCTAAAGCTCACTGTTTCATAGGCTAGCTAGCCACTAAACCCAATGGGTTTGCCTGTCTCCATTGCCCCAGTGCTGGATTGTAGGCATGCAACATGACATTCCCCATTCTACATAGGTTCTAGGGATCTTAACTCAGGTCCTCATGATTTTGCAGCAAGTATTTTACCTATGGAGACAACTTTCGAGCCCTTTCCCACAGCTTTTTTAAAAATAGAATTAAATCATGTGGGCTGAGAGAGCAAAGAATTATGGAGCATGCAACCAAAACAGAGTAATTATTATTTGCTGCCTACTTTGTGATAAGCCTTGTGAATTCTCATGTCTTTTCATTTCTAAAACAAACATAGGATAAAATTATGTTTAAAAGTAAAATCTACTTAAGGAAGTCCTCCGGAAATGGCTCAGTGGCTACAACTCTTGCTGTGCAAACAGTACTTCAGTTTAATCTCCAGAACTCACCCCCACCTCCCACCCCTGCACACACAAAACACAAAACGTAAGTAGAGGCAAGCTTCTCAGCATGACTACAGTGAGATGAGAGGTAGAGATGAAAGAATGTGCTGGAATCCTGTACACCAGCTAGTCTGTTGAACAGTGCAGTTGAAAACAATAAATCCTGTCTCAAACAAGGTGGAAGGTGATGACTGACACACAAAGTTGTGCTCATTCCTCCACATATGCACCATCGCATGTACATGCTGCATGCACACACATGGATATTCATATATACAACAACAACAACAATAATATAATATGGCATAATTACATGTAAAATACTCAAGTAGTATCTAAATTGTATTGTTTCAAAAACAGTTTAAAAAGTAGATCATCTATATTCTTATGAAAACCTCTTAAAAGTCATACTAAAATTATTGTCATCAAAGAGCAAAATAAAGTTACAAAATTTTTAGCTTCTTTCAAAATAACAATCACAGTACAAAACATTGTAAAATACAAGTATTTAGGGTATAGCTAAGTTATGGACCATGTGCTTGTCATGCAAAGGGATGTGTATGTGTAAAAATAAACAGTTATCTTTCTAATGCCAAAAATGCATAAAACTAAAACTCATTTTTAATGCCAAAAAGCAAAAATGTAAGTTTACTCTTATAAATGACTATAATTTAATAATATTGAACAAAATATTATTTCTAATAATAAAGTTATCATAATTTAATTTTGATTATTGAGATAGCTATTGGTTTAGATAGATAGATGGATAATCAAAACAAGTATGAAATAAAACTCAGAAGCAAACTGATGTGAAGCTCACACAAGTGCAATAGTGGCACACAGCCATGGTGGGTAACCAACTGCTCTTGGATTGGCTAACAGATCTGCTCTGCTCAGTAGAAAGGAAACCGTGTCTGGAAGTGGGAAACAAGTCAGAATCATATCCAGATAATGATTTTGCTTTCCACTGTCAAGCTCCTACAAACCTTAGACAATAAAAGGACACCTTTTAAATCTCTTTAAATTAATACTGATTATCCCATTTAACCAGTGCTGACTTCATTCTCTGTTGGAGAATCTGCTTCTCTTTTTCAGATGGGAGCTGGACCTGAGGAGAGAAATGACCCAGTATACTCTATCCCAGCCCAGCTAAAACCACAGAGGAATTGGGGAAATGAGCTAGAGAGCTGCTTTCTCAATGAATCTGATATCAGAATAAGGGTGAAGGAGATGGACACTGAGGACACTCAACACCTACCAAATCAGAGATCCAGAGACTCCTGAGTGCCCATCACTGAAGTACACTTAAAATGCTCCCAGCATGGCTCAGGGAATTTTGTAGAAGAAGGGGAAGAAAGATTGTTAGAGCCATAAGCTGGGACATTTTGCAAAGAGATATTCCCTTTCCCAACAACCATAAATGGATGACCCACAATCCCCATTGGATTGACCTGCATCCCCAAGGAGGAAGGTCTCTTCAGAAAAAGGGCAGGGAGGAGGGAAAGAATGGTACCAACATGTGTTGTTTACATACAAAATATGTCCATATCTAATAAAAATAAGCAAAAAAAATTCTTCAATAGGAAACCTCAAAGATATACAAAACAGAGGGAAGACTGTAACAGCACCCCATGCAATCAACACGCTGTTGGGCACTCCTGGTTCATCTCCCTGATCCCACTTCCTTCCTTCTGCTCCAGACTACTGTGAAGCAAACCTAAGATAACACATAGTTCACTATAAACATGACATTAACAGTTCTTTGAGTGGATCTCACACACTAGCAACAGGAGAAATACCAGAATTCAGGAAAGGTTCTGTGGTCGTTTGATTCTGGTGCCCCCATAAACTCATGTTTTCTGAATACTTAGGTCCCAAGCTGATGGTAATTTGAAAATTAAATCCTCCTGTAGGCAGTGTACTGTTGGGGTGGGGTTATGTTATAGCCAGCTTCCTGTTGCCAGTGTTTGGCACACTCTCCTGTAGATGCTGTACAACCAATGTTGGCCAGGAAGTGATGTCCACCCTCTACTCATGTCATTGATTTTTCCTGCCTTCAGGGCTCTTCCCTTCAAATCGGTAAGCCAAAATAAAACTTTTTTTCCCACAAAAAAAGAAATAAAAGCAATGAAAATTGCTTTATTGCAATTATAAATTGCAGTATTCTGTATTAGAAAAAAATATGAAAAATAACAATTGCAAAGAAAAGAAAAAATATATAACCTGAATACAAAACAAAACCCCTCCTTGGTAAGCTTAGAGAACTGAGTGTCAGGCTAGTGGGCATGAGTCAGATTTTTCAACAGGAAGTTCAAATAATTCGTTAATAATCTGTCTAGGGGACATGAAGAGACTTACACTACCAAACCAAGTTACTGGTGTTAAGAATTTATCAAAAATACCAAAAAACTATTTAACAGTTGAACTTTTATAAATGTTGTACATTTATTTAAATGCCATACTTTTAATATCATAATATATATTTCATATTCATTGCACAATAAAAAGGTGTTTTATCTTCAATATATAATGTAAAGGATTGATTTACATTCCAGAGAAATGGCTCTCCAATATTTACTAATTAATCATACTATAAAGTCACAAACCTCTGACTTATCTTCCTTCATGTTTCAAGTCAAACCACGGAAGTTTATATTTTGTATTAAAAAATACAACTTTACATTTTTCTAGTATTTGCATCTTAGGTTTAATAGAAGTGATATAAAAGTATTTTTAATTTTTTTTATTTATTTATAAGAAGAGAGAGAGAGCACAAGAGAGACCTCTCAGTGTCTCTTGCCACTGCAAATGAACTCCAAATGCTTGGGCCACTTTGTGCATCTGGCTTTACATAGGCACTGTAGAATTTAACCTGGGTGTTCATGTTTTGTAAACAAGTACCTTTAACCACAGAACTATCTCTCCATCCCATAATAATATTTTGAAATTGCTGAAAAGACATCTTTTTCCTTCAAATTTTGCTCAGTGAAAATAAACCCTGGAGCTGAGAGATGGCTTAGTGGTTAAGCACTTACCTGTGAAGACTAAGGACCCTGGTCTGAGGCTCGATTCCCCAGTACCCACGTAAGCCAGATGCACAAGGTGTGCATGCATCTGGAGTTAGTTTTGCAGTGGCTTGAGGCCCTGGCACACCCATTCTCTATCTATCTGCCTCTTTCTCTCTCTGCCTGTTGCTCTCAAATAAATAAGTAAATAAACAAAATAAATAAATAACTAAACCCTTACATATCCTTGCTATACTATTAAAACAAGATGAGCAGTGCCCATCTACACATCTATGAAAGAAGTGCCAACAGACCTGTGGCCAACTTTGGTTTTCATACATGGAAGCTGTTTTACTGAATGATGATTACCTCTCAAGGCCATATGATGCAATCCTAGTTTCCCCCATGATGGTATTAGGGGCTTTAAGATATAATTAAGGTTAGATGGGATCCTAAAGTTAAAGACTTATGGTGGGCTTAGTGTCCTTTTAAATGTGAAAAAAAGAGGATCCCATGTCTTGCCACCATGTTATGACACCAGAATAAGGCAGCCAGACATAGTAAAGAAAGACCCATGGTACAGAGACAGTCACCAGAAATCAGATCAGCCCAAGTCTTCATCTTGTGTACATTACAGCTTCCAAAAGGTGAGAAAAAGATATGTAGTCATTTAAGTCTCTCAGTTTATGTTATTGTGTTCTGACAACACTGGAAGACTAAGTAATGCAGCACATGATATAGCCATTAATAGCAAAATGCTGCTACCTGGGTGCTGAGTGTAAACCTTGGCTCAACATTATTAGTTCATGTGACACTGAGTCCATTGTTATTCGTGCTTGCAGTGACATGACTTTACCATCCATAAAAAAGCAGTGACAATGACAATATAATCCAAAGCATATCTACTAATAACAAATTGAAAGTATTTTAAAGCATGTGGTAGGTAGCCAATAAGAGGTCTTATATTGACTTTAAAATGAGTCGATAATTTCTAAATGCTTGCACAAACTTAAGGAATTGATGTGCTCTTGGCTTGATAATTACATTTGTCATTCCATATCTTTCTTATTTCATTTTTAGGATAATGTATTCTAGGTTGTACTACTTTCACATCAGGAAGTATTTTTACCTCTCTCTCTCTCTCTCTCTTTTTCTCTCTTATCTCATCCATCCATGGAAGCAAGTTGATTTCATAACTTAGCTAAGGTAAGTAATGCTGCAATGAACATAAGCATCTATAGTCTAAATACCACTTCAAGATAATTATTTTATTTATGTAAAAGTGGAATTGAGGGCTGGAGAAAAAGGTGACACTTTGATAATGACCATTCAAACAAGTGTCAGGTGATACAGTTGTTGATCATGTACATCTCTTCTATGTAAAAATTCCTATTCATATCATTTTTTTACTTGCCTGTGTAAAGGTTATTCTTGTTTGTTTGTTTGTTTGTTTGTTTGTTTGTTTGTTTGTCTTTTGAGGTTTGTTGTATCTTCTTGGATTATTTTTTCTGGTTTAATTTTTACTGTCAAGTTAAACCCAAACGAGATATATGGTTTATAAATTTATTTTTCCAATGAGTAGCTATAAAGCTAGATTGATTACTAGGAATCTTGTTTTTCTCCTAGTATAAGTTTTATCATTATAAACTTCACTCTTAGAACCAGTTTTTCCTGAATTTCTCAAGTTTTGGAATGTGATATTTCCATTCTTAGTTGTCTCAAGATATTTTTTGTTTTTCATTTCTCTCTAGATACATTTTTTGGCTCATTGATTGTCCGGGAGCATACTGTTTAATTTCAATATATTTGTGAATTTCTCAGCTTTCCTGTTTTATTGATTGTTAGACAAACATTAAGGTCTAAATAATATTTGTTATGTTTTCTATCTCAAATGTTTTACTTGTTTTGTGGTCTAATATGTGATTTCTCCTAGAAGATGTTTCTTGTGCTCTTGAGATGAATATGTTTTCTGCTGTTGCATAAGATGTTCTTTTAGGCTCCATAGTTCCACTTTGTTTGAAAATATTTTAAATCCAATGTTTCCTTATAAATTTTCTGTCTATATGGTGTAAGAATTTCTGGAAACTGGGTATTGGAGTCTCCTTTTATTATTGTGTTTATTTCTCCCTTTATATTTATTCCTATTTGCTTTAGGTATGTTGGTGCTCCAATACAGGGTCCATTTATATGTAGAATGGCTATAGGCTTTAGATGGATTGGCCCCTTCGTTATTATATAATACTCTCTAATGCTCCTTACTCAAAGCTACATACTTGCTGTCTATTTTATATGATGTACTTACAGCTACTGCTGCTTTTTTGGTTTCCATTGGCATAAGGAATCTTTTACCATCTCTTCTCACACTCTTCATATCTGTCTTTAAAGTAAATGTCTCCTACAGAAATAGGCAACACACAATTTTACTTTATCAACCATCATCCACTCCCTCTTTTGATTAGAGAATTTGATATTTACTACCTTTGCTTTCAAAGAAATAGGTGATAAGGTATGGGGGTAACCAACTGTTCTCTGTTTGAATTTGAGGCCAGCTCATTGGGAGTGAATTAATGATTGGACTGAAAACTGAGTCAAAATTGTATGGGTTGAAAGAACATAGGTCCTAGAGAGAAGCTAGTATTGTTCTTTGAATGGATAGATACACTGACCGCAAC
Organism: Orientallactaga sibirica; assembly: GCA_036365145.1. NCBI lineage: Eukaryota > Metazoa > Chordata > Mammalia > Rodentia > Dipodidae > Orientallactaga > Orientallactaga sibirica. Next base: position 9,105,247 of record JAEOAD010000017.1, on the reverse strand, counting down.
AAATTGACTTCTAAGTGTGGACTCATATACCTTGGCAAAGACAATCTCAAATATGAGTCTTTGCCTTCCATCTTGTTTCTGAGACAGTGGTTCTCTTGTTCATCACCACATACACCAAGCTAACTTGCCTGTGGGCTTTGGATTCTCCTATTTTTACCTCCCATCTCATCACAGAAGGTCAGGGATTACAGACACTGGATCTGGATTCATGTGGGTTCTGGGTACACAAACTCAGGTTGTCACACTGTGCATCAAGCACTTTATCTATTGAGTCTTCCCCCCTGCCAAATTTTATCCCTTACTGTCTGTCAGATAATAAACTTAAGTTTTTATAAATGAATATGTTTTCAGTTGATTGGTACCATGGTAACACATGAAAGATACTTAAAATCATGTGAAAGAGGTTCAACATGTGCTTCAGGCAGTGGGCCATAGAAGAATGTAGACAAATTGAAGAGAAATGAAGGCTCCATAATGATTTTTTATGTGTTTGAGATACTTCAGATAGGTTATGTGTTTGTAGGATGATACCACACACAAAAAAAAAGAGGTAAGGAAAGAAAAAGAGATAAATTATAGTAAACTGCAACAGCAAATTGGCCATTGCATAAGTAGTTATAGACTTTATTAGTGCCACATCACTAATTCCCATGGACTGAAAAGACCCATGTAAATGATAGCTTAGTAACTGAATTTTCCTTTCCATTCAAGTTAAATGAGTAAACAGTATCAATAAGATTATATATTGTGTTTTCTCTCACACTTCTTATACCTGAAGACATAGAAAATAACTACAAATAGCTCTCTACTGATATATATATATGGGAGTCAGTTAAGTATAATTTAAAATTAAATGAAAATCAAGGAAATAACATGAAGAATAAGATCATATTGTATGTTAAGCTCTAAAAATGTTCAAAAGTCAAATTTTCTATTATCAAAGTAATCTGTAATTTGTTTTATTAAACTCAGAACTGCCCAGATGCCAAGTTTTTGCCAACACTGTTACTCATGAATATTTGTGTAATTAGTCTACTCTTCTAGAAAAGGGTGTGTTTCTAGAAGGAGGCAGAGGAGAGGGGAAAAGGGTCAGAGAGAAAACTGAGGCATAAATGGGAACTTCAAGCCTATTCTTATAAATTTGATAAAGGCTGCTCCATTATGAATTGTCAGTGCTAGTTGAGCCCCTAGATGTACTAGACCCTAACTTAAGTTGATATTACTACTGTTACCTGTCTACTTCATACTTTAAAGCTTTCAGTGGGTGTTTGAATTGAGACACATACAGCTTTCATGTGCATGTGACCAATATTATATATCACTGGCTACTTAAATTAGGAACTTACTTAACTTCTCTTTCTATCTCTCTCTCTGTCCTGTGTGTTTGTGTGTTGGGGGTGACTTTCCAGCAAATGCATAACTTAGTTGATTTGTTATTTTAATAATTCTGATCTTTGTGAATTTCAAATATGAAAATTTTGTTAATCATTTTGTCACTCATATTTTATCCAGTGATGGAAAAATAGTTGATGTAGTATAAATATATGATATATGCTAGAGCTTCCCTCTAAAAATCGAGGTTGAAGAGAGAAAACATATCTGAAATATATTTATTATCTCTATTTTTCCTTGGAGATTTTGACCATTTAATTTTTTTTTTTTTCTAGATAGGGTCTCACTCTAGCCCAGGCTGAACTGGAATTCACTCTATATTCTCTGGGTGGCCTTACACTCACAGTGATCAGCCCACATCTGCCTCCCAAGTGCTGGGATTAAAGGTGTGTGCCACCACACCCGACTATGACCATTTAATTTTAATAGTACATGGAAGTGATAATTAATAAACCACTCCTCTCATGCATTGCTAGAAAAAAATTACTTCCTTGGCTTTTTGATCTCTACAATGGTGTAAAAGTGATAAACTCACACCTCACTAATAGCATGACTAGCAGGGGACCAAGAATTCAATGCCAATACATGGGGAACATTTTATACAAAACCCACAACTATACCATAATATTCAAATATATGTGAAATACATACATTATGTAGTGCCCACATCCTAAACAGTATATATGTTTGCAATGATTCAAACCATTCTTGTGAACATAATTATGACTGAACATTAACAGTCAGTATATTTCAACCATATATTCTAGGTTAAAAACATCCTTGCACTACACTGTCAAAAATTAAAGGTGATTGCAGGCTGGAGAGACAGCTCAGTGGTTAAAGATGCTTATTTACAAAGCCTGCTAGCCTGGGTTGGCCTGGGTTCAGTTTTCCCAGCACCCATGTAAAGCCAAATACAAAAAGAAACACATGCATCTGAAATTCACTTATACTGGCAGGAAGCCCTGGAGCACCCATATTCTCATTCTTATTCTCTCCTCTTTCCTCACAAATAAATAAATAAAAATATATTTTAAAGAGTATGATTGCTTCTCCATATAGATCAGTCTAATAATAACCTTGTCCATTGTGCTACCGTACAAGAACTATGACTATGCATTTCAGTCAATAGCAGGTATGGAATATGTTTTGTAAGCTGGAGAATGGCTTATTGGTTAAGGTGCTTGCCTGCAAAGTATAAGGACTCAGGTTTGATTCTCCAGTACCCATGTAAGCCAGATTCACAAGGTGGTGCATACATCTGGAGCTGTTGCAGTGGCTGTAGGTCCTAGTATGCCCATTTTCTCTGTCTCTATTTCTCTCAGATAAATAAAATAAAATATTTTTGATAAAAAATTTACTTCCTTGTAAGAGATTCCTTTATTTTATGATTACTCATTGAAGATTCTAATTTATAAATATTTAATATAGTTTGTAATCTCACACTACATTAACTTCTTACATTTGTGGTGTGTGATGTAATATATGATCCATATAATATTTACACACATTAATACATCTATAACTTTTATAATAATAGGTGTTATATACTTTTTATCATTTCAAGGGTGCTGCATGCTATATTTCTTCAAATCTTTGTAGAAAACAGAAACATGAGTAGATAAATATAAACCAATAAATCTAGACAGGTACAGATCAATGCTGCCTCTAACATGTACTCTGAAAAGTGCTTTAATTGGGTCTTTTCCAACTTGGGCTACTTTTACAATGTTATTCTATTCATTAGGCAATCCTTCTGAGTGTCTGAAAATTTGCAGAACACGCATATTAAATCACTCTCAGTACCTTCTACATGAACTTATATATCTTCTAAGCAATAAATGAAGAGGCCCAATTAATTCTGAAAGAATATCTAGGAACATAGTGACTTGATCCTGCCAGAAGTAGACAAGAGATTCGGTTGGGAGATTTTAATCTTCTCAGCCATTTCTGAGAAAAAGAACATGTTTTTATAAGTGAGAATGAACACTAGACAAAAATAAATGCTCTATTTTAGAGCTTGGGTATCTTTAAACTGAGCTTCAGTGATGTCTGTTTCATTAAAGCTTCAACAGGAAAATAATCCTGAAATACTGCATTACAGTTTGAGATCTTCAAATTTTGATACATATGGTAAGATAGCATTATAAGAGCAATGTTTATCATCATTATATCAATTTTCTCTTTCTTCTAATTTTTATATTACTTAACCTTACCTATTTTTACATTTGTGGCATTTACTATAATTTATAACTTGTAAACAATTATCTATACATAGAAGAAATGATGTATATACATTAGGTGTCCAAATAGAATATGTAATTCTGACTTCATTTGCTCTGAAAGCATGTCTTCAGTTATTCACACTGTACTAAATAATTCAGATGTAGTGGGGTGTTCTTGCTCTTCAGACATGACATTGGGAAACTGCAATAGTAATATATATGCCCCAGTCAGCTACATATTAAGTTTGAAAACTGGAAGAAGGATGAATATTTGGGGTTAGAGGTCTTAAAAGAATGCCATAGGTGAGTATAGAGAGGGGAGGGAGAGAGAACGAGAGAGAGAGAGAGAGAGAGAGAGAGAAGAGAGAGAGAAGCAGGACAAGATTAAGGTTGGCCTTCATGATGCTCTCTCCAGGTTCCTGTGGTTCGGGTGTTCCCTCTGTGGGCCTGTTGAAGGATCAATGTTTTAACCTGTTGTTCAGAATAAAAGGTTTTATAGTGTCTTTTCCTTTTGGGTCCCAATTTGTATCCCCCCCCCCTTGTTCTCCCTCCCACCCTCTCGTTCCCTCCCACCCTTACCCTCCCTCCCTCCCACCCTCCCTTTTGTCTGGGCTTCAGAGTGTTTATTTGGTTTGGCCACCTGCCACATGGTTTCAGGTTAGGAGTGACAGATAAACGAGACCATGCAACGCTTATCTTTTTGTGCTTGGGTGAGCTCACTGAGGATGATCTGTTCCATGTTTGACCATTTTTTTTCAAATTTCCTTATTTCATCTTTCCTTACTGCTACGTAGAATTCCATAGTATAGATATACCACATCTTTGTTATCCATTCATCTAGTGATGGACACTTTTTCTTTCCAGCTCTTCCTAGGTGCAGACTTGAGCCGCTATAAACATGGTCCCAGTGCCAGCATGGGGTGAACTTCCACAATGAGCTGTTGATCTGAAACACCTACAAGGTTTCCCAAAATAGACAGACTTCTGTCAGAGTTCTTGGTGACCCACCAAAGGTTAATGGCAAGACCCTACTGTTGAAGACAGCTTACGTGTGTGAGACCAAACACGAAGAGATATGTTCAGAATCTGGAAGAGGGTCAGTCCCCAGACAGTTAGCTAGTCTAGTACCAGAGGGCGCTATACAAGCAACTGGGGAAAATGACCGACATCTGTCCAAACAACTGGCAGTCTAAGATACCCAGCTGGAAACAACTTGACATAATGCTCATACAAGTGCAGTAGTGGCAATCAGCCATGGTGGGTAACCAACTGCTCTTGATTTGGCTAATAGATCCACTCAGTGGTATGGAACTCATTGCTGGAACTGGGAAATAAGTCAAAACCAGGTACAAAAAAATGAGCTCAGTCTCCAAGATCAAGATACCACCAAATGTGGGCTAGAAGAGAGCCAACGATATAAATTTCCCTCCAAAACATAGATGGTCATCCCTTCTACCTAGTACTAACTTTTCTCTCCGATGGAGAATTTGCTTATCTTTTTCAGGTGGACATCAACCTGAAGGGAGGATCAGCTAACCACACCTCACCAGGGCCCCAGCTGAAACCATAGAACAACGCAGGGGAAGGGCAAGAGTTCAGTATTCATGGCGATCATGACACCAGCAAAAGGCCAAGGAGATAAACACAGAGAACATCCACCTCCAACTAAGCCAGAGATCCAGAGACACAGAGGCTCCCGAAACTGCATCACTGAAGCAGAACTAAAATGACCCCAATGTGGCTCAGGGAAACTTATGGAAGAGGGGGCGGAAAGATTGTTAGAGCCATAGTTGGGGCATTATGCACAGAGACTGGGGCCAACCCCAGAACTCTTAACCAACCTCACAATGCTTGACCCACATTCCCCATTGACAAGGGTCCCTTTGAAAGTGGGAGGACAGGGAGGAGGACAATGGATCCTTTACTATGAATGTAAAATCAAAATAATATAAACAGATGCGTGCCCCCTTGTGGACAAGTGCAGCATTGTGCCCTTGCGTCACTTTGCATCTGGCTAAACGTGGGACCTGGAGATTGGAACCGGGTTCTTACGCTTAGCAGGCAGGCGCCTTAACCGCTAAGCCATCTCTCCGGCCCAATAATAGCTTTAAAACATAATTTATTAGCATGGATCAATCTCAAAGTAGATGGAAAATGAATAATAAAGAATGTATCTATGATCTCACCATGAAAAGAAGTTCCTGCAAACTTACCTGCATTAAGTATAAGCTAGATAAAAATGAGTGGAATAATCACTATGGAAATATACAACTAAAATAAAAGAAATATTGGAACCTATGGAAGCTGGACAAAGAGAGATATTAAAGAAAAGTATGCAGAAAAAGAAAAGCTTTTAAAAAACAGAATATTGTGCAGACACCATGTGCATGTCTAAAGAAGAAAAGGTAGAAAGTGGAATAAAATATAAGTTTCAAGCTTTCAGTCACCTAACTCAAAGGGAAACTACACAGGAACTGAAACAGAATGATTGGAAAGGCTCATTTTTTGTAGGAAAATGGACAGACTGGGAACAGATAATATTAACCGAACTCATACAAGCACAGAAAGACAAACACTGCATGTTTTCCCTCATCTGAGGTTCCAAACCTGGAATGGTTTGAGTTGCATGCATATCTGACAGACAACTGGAGTGTCAGACAATAGGGATGAAAGTTGGTTGGGGAAGAGGAATAGGAGGGTGGGGAATATACAAAATACACACAAAATTAAGTCCAAAATGAATTCATTCTGTAGAAACCTTTCTATTGCATAGCAGACTGAATGATAAAATTCTCAGCAGAAGTATGCAGGGTTTGTCAGGTAAGAAGGGCCCTGGAGAGGACATGATGAAGCCTAACCCTAAAACATTTGACTGTGGCTTGTAACTCCCAGTGCCAGAAATTGGATACAACCCACATTGAGCTATTGATAGGAAAGACCTATGAGGTCCCCAAAACAAGACAGGCTTCTGCTTGAGGTAAAAGGTAAGATCTATTGCTGAAAACACCACATGTTACCAACACAGAAATCCAGAGATCTGGATGGAAGCAAGCTAGTTCCCAGATGGTTTGCCCATATAGTGCTGGAAAACACTGCATAAGCTGCTGGGGGGTGGGGGTGGGAATGGCCAACAACCATTTGTGCTAACAGAGGACACTGCTATACAAAAGCAGCCAGCCTGACAAGATGGACACACCTGTGCAATAGTGGTACCCAGCCTAGGTGAGTAACCAGTGGCCCTCTGATTGGCTAAGACATGCCCTCAGTGGAAAGGAATCTTTAGCAGGAACTGGGAACTGAGGCAGAATCCTATGGAGGCCAGAATTTTGGACTCTAATGAGAAGCTCCCACTAGGCTATACCCACCAAACTCTATCTTAATTAATAATGCTTATCCTAGCCAGGCGTGGTGGCAGACACCTTTAATCCCAGCACTCGGGAGGTAGAGGTAGGAGGATCACTGTGAGTTCGAGGCCACCCTGAAAATAGAGTGAATTCCAGGTCAGCCTGGGATAGAGTGAGACCCTACTTCGAAAAACCAATAATAACAATAATAATAATAATAATAATAATAATAATAATAATAATGGCTATCTTATTGTTCTATGCTGATCTCAGTCTCCTTTGGAGAATCTGTTTTTCCTTTTCAGAAGGCAGCTAGAACCAAGGAGATAAAGCACCCCTCACATATCAGCCAGGGCCCAGGTGAAACTACAGAACTGATGAAATGAGCAAGAGTGCTGCTTCAATAGTAAGCCTGTCAACCAGCACCAGGGTCATAGGGACAGAAACTGAGCATACTTAAAATGTACCAAAGTAGAAATTCAGAACCTGCTGAGAGCACAACACTAAAGTAGACTTAAAACACACAGACCGTGGCTCAGAGAATTCTGTGGAAGAGGAAGTGAAAAGATTATAAGAGCCACAGAGATGGAGATAGAAGAATACCTCTTCTTGTTGGCTAGCTAGTCCAGATGAGTTGGTGAGCTCCAGGTTCAGTGAGACACTCTATATCAAATAATAATGTGGAGCATAATTGAGGAAGATACTTAATATTGTCCTGTGGCCAGTACATACACAAGGTCAAACATACACATGTGCACCCCTCCTAGAACATATGAACACGTATACACACATGGACACCACACACAAATATACACTCTCTGCTATCAAAAGAACAGTTTCATTTCTCAGGGTATAAACAGGGATAAATAAATGTCATAAATAAAAGTAGAGAAAAAAAACTATGCAATAGTTAATTAGGTTTAAAGAAAGAAATGAAAGGGCACCCAGAATTTCATGGAAAATATGAGAGAGAAAAATAAATTCCCAGGCATATTTTAATGATGTTTCTGACCTTCAGAGACAATGGGCTTTTTTTGGATATATCTTAGCTGAAATACCATGGCTCTCACAAATAAATATTAAACATATCCTGCTGGCTTCAGGCATCCAGAATATTTTCATAGATATGTGTTTGTGTCTAAACTGATAATTTTCCAAAGTTCCAAGGAAAATAAATAGCAATGCAAAAATGCTTATAATGAATTATTGTTTTGAGAAAAATAGGTTTATATACTTTATCAAAATTTTCATACAAGCTTAAAGTCATTCAGAGATAATATTTTACATATAGTGATTCAGGTGACATTCTGAGAAATATCTTGGCACAGAAGTAATGAAAATAGCTGTTCTGCTACAAATCTTTCTATATTTGAAATATTTAGTCAGCCAAATATTGGTCATAACCACAGTAGAGTGATTTCATGCATCAGCAATAATGATTTGTTTTTCAAAACAAAATGAAATAATCATAGTAGGATAAATGTTGAATGTACAGTGCAGGTTGAAATATAAAATGTTCTACATAGGCACATGTGTCTGACCCCCAGTTGGTGGCAGTGTTCCAGAGGTGGCAGAACCTTTAGGCAGTGAAGCCTTGCTGCAGGAAGCATGTTACTAGGAAATGGGCCTTGAGTTATTCTAGCCAGGCCCCTCTATTTTCGTCCTGCTCTTCCTCCTCCTTTATCTTCTCTCTCTCTCTTCCCTGCTCCCTGCTGAGGTGTCCATGTGATACTCCTGCCGTGCTTTTCCTGTCATGAAGGACTCCATGCTCTGGATCTGTAAAATGAAATAAACTTTTTCCTTCCTTAGGTTACTTCTACTCAGGTATTTTGACCCAGCAATGAGAAAACAACTGATACATTTAGTGACAAATTTCAAAACAAATTAACAACAAAAGGACAAAGTGAATAGGCAAAAATAAAATCATTTATCACCATTTTATTACTAAAAAGAACTATCCTTATTAATATAGGATTAAAAGACACTAGCAAATGAAAAAGAAACATAGGACATTTATTTTAAGCTATAGTAAGGAATCAAGAGAAAGTAAGTAGCATATATCAGGAGATAAAAAAGAGAATGGAAGCTGAGTGAACACTGTCAAGTGTTTATTTCACAATAATTATTGGCAGAAAAGCATCCATGTGGTTAGCAAGCATTTCTAATTTTTGGACATGTTCCAGTGTGAGTGGATACTCTTTTTACAGAGCTTAGAGTTTCTAAAGAGAGATGCCATGTCTTACTGACTGGGATTGATGAGGCAAATATTTTGCCTAGGATTAGGCAAAATAAACTGAATAAATCATTGTATCTTTGGGCACAGAAAATAATCTAGAAGTATTATTGATTATACTACTAGTCTTCATGAGCTGTTCAAAAATTAGTTGCCAATCTAATCTTTGGAATGTGAATATTTTATGGACCGAAAATCTAAATAATGTTTTCTAACCTTACTTTTGTTTGACATTCATAAAGAATAAGAAGACAGAGCAGGGCTGGAAAGATGGATTAGCAGTTAAGGCACTTGCATACAAAGGCTAAGGACCCATGTCAGACTCCCCAGATCCCACATAAGCCAGATGCACAGGTTAACACATGTACAAGGTCATGCATATGCACAAGGTGACACAGGTCCCTGAAGTTTGTTTGCAGTGGCTGAAGGCCCTGGTGTGTCAATTCTCTCTCTCTCTCATAAGAAAAAGAAAACAGAGTATTTGATAGTTTTAACTCAGAAGCAGGAAGTAACTTTGTGATAGAATTTCTCAGCAGAGGATAGGAATCAATATTTCATTCAATACTTAATCTCCTGCTTGGTTGTCCCCTATTGCTACTGGAAGGATAGACCTGTATTATCTGTGAATGTGGTCAGTGCAGCTGCACTGGTATGTAATTGTCACTGTCATGTAATTGTTTCAATATCTCTATGCGTTACATCAGATTTCCTTTTGCTTTTTATCCTGAGCATATTTATTGTGTCATTTTTGAAGCAGCAGTCAGCTTCATATAAAAACCCAAAGATCATACATATGAGCAGGGTAACAAAGGCTAGAGACACAATTACAATAAGATTGCTAAAACAGAAGCAGAGACAAAATTAAATATAATCTTATATCATTATTCATTAGTTAAATTTTCTGTTGATTTAACAGATCTTTTTGGTAGTATTAAGTATTCCAAACACATCTATAAGGTTTAAATTGAATGTTCTTTGCCTAAGGTAGATTTTGTTCCTCTTGAATAAAATTTCATTGCCTCTGAAATAACTATGTTTTGAATTACCCATGCCACTTCCCTAAACTCTTTCAAATAGGGAGGTCTAGAGACTTAATGTGTTGCCCAGCTTAGCCTGGTTTTGAGGTATAGTCTCACATATATACACATGTATATGCATGCTTTCTCACATATATGCATGTACACAGATCAAACACACATACACAAGAAGGATCACATGTTAATTTATGATATTATCCAATAGAAATCTGATCTGTTTGTAAGACGGAAGAAAAAGTTCTTCAAGGGTCTGTGTTGTATTCAATTTAAAAGTCTGTAAATTTTAGCCTCTGACCTATTGAACATGTGTAGCATGTTCTTCTTCTCTTTTCCAAAATCCATTTCTGTAACATTTAATTAGCAACCTGGTTCTCATAAAATGTCTCTAGTTTTTTCTATGGAAACAGAAAATGATCTTTCTGAGCACAATGTGAGTAAAATGGGAACAGGTGTTTATGTTTCTGACCTATTTATTAATGAGTCATCTGAAAAGTCACTTCATAGTTGGTTCCAACAAAAAACAAAAATGATTTTTACATAGAACTGGATCAAAGGAATTTGAGTATGTTTCAAAATAAAAGGAGTTCAAATAAAACTGTAGGTTTAATTTTTTTAACAATACATAAGCAAATAATGCAGTCAAAAACTGATGGCTGTGACGGTCATAGTTTCTAGGAGAGAGGATTCCAGTGGAAAGACTTTTTCTCTTACTTGTAAGTGCACCTCAATATTCCTTTATGTGATGTGTCATATTTATTTTATTTTGAACCTATGATTTCTGGATTCCCCATGTTACAGGGGTATTAAATTCCCAGCACATGCTCTTTTATATCTTCTTGACACTTGGAGTGTTTTTCCTGAATGTGTATGTAGAGTATATATAATGTGTTACATGTGATATATATATGGAGAGAGAGAGAGAGAGAGAGAGAGAGAGAGAGATACATGTGGAGACCAGAGGAGAACTTCACGTGCTTTTCTCGCTCTTCTGAATTTCCTTAAGACACTGTCTCTCCCTCAATCCAGAGCTGCTGCTTGCAGTCAGTAAAACCCAGTGAGGCCCAGTGATTATCCAGTCTCTACCAGTCTGTGCAGACAGGGTTTATAGATCTGCATGGCAATACCAAGCTTCTGGGTACCAAACCTGGGCAGTCTCAGGCTGTCATGCTTAAAGGACTAGCACACCAAATCATTGTTCCATCACCCCAGCCTGACACTTGTGATTTTATCTGTTGTTTTTTTAAGTTATACTTTAACAGATGCTAGATCTAAAGACTTTTTTTTGTTTTTTTTTGAACATTAGAAGTTTCTACCTTCTTGTCATGGAAATGGTGGAGAATTAGGTCAATCAAATCCAGATATTATGCAACCACATGCTATAAGACTCACCTCCTCCATATTATAACACACACACACAAAAATCTTAAGTAGAAATGTGTTGAAGAACCTAAAGATAATCCAAGAGCTTAAATAATTGACATTAAAGGCAAGCTTGGTAAATAAAGGACTTGAGGCAGGGAAGGGGATTACTGGTCTGTCTGCATCTGATAACAGGAAATTTGAAACTCGAGAGAGTGATTCTAGAAGGTACAGAAGAGTACAAAGAATTATGGGACGGTCATCATTTAGGATTTAAGAAAAATGGCTGGCTCTGGGAATATATGGGTTTTTAAATAGAAAGAAGGTAAATACATTTTGCAGATATGTTGAAAATATTTGAGCTTTGGCTGCTGTGGAAAAAGCATTGCAAATGCTGAGGTTGACGGTGATGTTAATGGGAGGTGGATACTGCCTTATACTGTCAGGTGGTAATTACAGTGATAAAATAGAGAAATGGTCTGGGATTCCCTATAGTAACAAGAATGAATGTGAGATAGGTCCTGATCCTCTGGAGGTATCACTATACCTGATATAAAGTTATATTACAAATCCATAGTGACAAAAACAGAATGGTACTGGCATTAAAACATACATATAGACCAATGGAACAGCACTGAAGACCCAGACCTTAGGTCAAGTTACTGTACCTACTTGATCTTTGACAAAGGTACCAATAACTGAAGAAAAGACAGCATCTTCGAGAACTGGTGCAGGGAGAAATTGGCTAATCATATACAGAAAAATTAAACTATGTGCACTCATCTGATCATATAGAAAAATCAAGTCCAAATAGATTAAAGACCTCAATATACAACCTGAAACTCTTCTCTTAGTGGAAATAAAAATAGGAGGAATGTGTCATGATATACGAGTGGGGAAAGACTTCCTGAACAAAATCACAGTAGCCCAGTAAATTAAACAACCACTTAACCAATGGGATTTCATGCAGATAAAAAGCTTTTCCATAGACATGCACCCTTAATCAGAATGGGAGAAAATTTTCACCTGCTATACCACTGGTAGAACCCTAATATTTATAATCTAAAAGAACTTAAAAGTAAACAATAAAAAAATCAAACAACCCATACCAAATAGAGCCAGAAAAATGGCCTGGGAAGAAATATAAATAGGTAACACACACTTTAGAAAATGTTCAATATCCCTGACCATTAGAGAAATGCAAATTAAAACAACTATGAGATTCCACCTGTAGCAGACAGCTTCAGGTTCGCTGAGATGAACTTCCAGACCAGGCACAGTTATGGAGGAAGGGATATTAGAAGCTTACAGATCCAGGGAAGTTCCATAATGGCAGAAGAAACGGCCTGCCTCACAAGGCCAGGCAGAGAGAGAAAAGCCAACCAGCCACCACAGCACACAGAGCAAACAAACTACAGCCAAAAGGTCACACAGCAGACTTTGCATATCATTTGCATATCTTTACAATGGAATCTCAAACCATCACCACACCTTAAGACCAGCCCCCAGTGACCTTGCCTCTAGCAAGGTGATTGCAGATGCAAACTATAAACTAATAAAACACTGAATATATTGGGGGGGACATATATTCAAACTACTACATTCCGCCCCTGGCCCCCAATATATTTAGCTCCTGGCCCCAATAGATTTATAACTATCACACATTGTAAATTGTACTCAGTCCAATTTCAAAGGTTCTCACAGTCTTGATCAACTTAAGATAGTGAGTCCTGTAAAATCAAACAAGTTAAATACTTTCAACATGTAAAGGCACAGAGTAAACATTTTAACTGTATAAGGAATAGCAAGGAGAGACTAAAACAATGCAAACTCAATCACCATCAGCCATCATCAAACTTCTGCAGTTCAAGTTCAATATAACCAGAGACTAACAGTCTCCATGTTTACCAATTCCGCCTCCAGCTGGGCAGAGTCGCCAGGGAAAACTTTCATCCCAGTTCAACACTGCACTCCATGGTAGTCCTTTGCACAGTCCTGGTATATCCAAAACATCTTCAGGTCTCCATGCAACCCACAGTCCATCTTCCAAAGGCTCTTCCAGCCTATTCCTGAGGGTCTTCATGCCCTGCTTCATGCCGCATCTCAGCAGCGGCTCCTGGAACCGTGTGCAACTCATGACCATTCTATGCATTTTTCATATTTCCAAAACTAATACCAGGTGTGCAGGACACAGCCATATTCTAAATCCAGGGACAAAATAAACCATAGCCTTGAAAAGCAGGTTCCTTCTCCAGTCAGCTCTTTCCAAGAATTTGCATTTTTAACAGTCTTTCCTCAGGCATCCTCTCCATTGTTTTAATGTAAATCAAGTCTGGCCACCTTCCTTCCACCTTCCTTAAGATTGCTAATGTGTTTGACAATAGCAGCTAAACCAGTCTCAGTGCCTCTGCTTTTCACTTGCTTGAGGTTTTCCAACTTAAAATCTTAAAATCTCAGTCCGATATCTTCAGCCAAGCACATCAGTCCATTACAAATTTAACCTTGATCAAACTTTCTGGGCCTGGATAGCAGAACGTAGCCATCCCTTATGCCAATAGCCCAGTTCCAACAAAGTCCTCTGCAGTCTTTCCTTCCCCTTAGAAAGCTCATAAGCTAAGCCTCGAAGTTCAATACAGTCTGCACTTAGCATTCTCAAACTCTCATCAGAATAGTCCATAAAACTTGGCTTACCACTCCAGAAGGCACCTTCAGTTGCAAGCACCAAGTCCATGCCCATTCCTCCAAAACAAAGGTTCCAAAAGATGAATATCCACACAATCTGGTTCATCTCACCCCACACTCCTCGGTACCACTTTACTGTAGCAGACAGCTTCAGGTTCGCTGAGATGAACTTCCAGACCAGGCACAGTTATGGAGGAAGGGATATTATTTATTGAAGCTTACAGATCCAGGGGAAGTTCCATAATGGCAGAAGAAACGGCCTGCCTCACAAGGCCAGGCAGAGAGAGAAAAGCCAACCAGCCACCACAGCACACAGAGCAAACAAACTACAGCCAAAAGGTCACACAGCAGACTTCAGGAACTCCTGCTAGACACATTTGCATATCTTTACAATGGAATCTCAAACCATCACCACACCTTAAGACCGGGCCCCCAGTGACCTTGCCTCTAGCAAGGTGATTGCAGATGCAAACTATAAACTAATAAAATACTGAATATATTGGGGGACATATATTCAAACTACCACACCACCTTACTCAAGCAAGCATGGAAATCATTAAAAATCAAATGACAACAAATGTTGGAGAGCATTTGGTGAAAGAGGAACCCTCCTTCACTGTTGCTGGGAAGGTAAACTTGTGCAACCAACTATGGAAATCAGTGCGAAGATTCCTGAAAAGGATGAATATAGAGCTACCAACAGACCCAGTTATTCCCTTACTGAGCATTTATCCTAAATGTTCTATGCTTCACTACAGAGATATTTGTTCAACTATGTTTATAGCTGCTCAAGTCATATTAGCTAAGAACTGGAATCAACCCACGTGCCCATAATTGAATGAATGGATAATGGAGTTGTGGTACATTTACACAATGGAATTCTACTCAGCAATAAGAAAAAAATGATACAATGAAATTTGTAGATAAATGGATGGACTTGGAACAGATCATGCTCAGCAAACTCATACAATCACAGAAAGATAGTCATTTTTTACATGGTGTCACTTACCTGAGTTTCCTAACCTGGACCTGCTCTAGTTGCTGTCATACCAGATAGGCAAATCAAGGCCCAGACAACAGAGATGGAAGGGTTTGGGGGAAAAGGAAGGAAAAGGAGAGGGAAAACAAACACAAAACTAAATCCAAAATAAACTTGTATCATAGAAACCTTATCCATGAAAATAGCCTAAAAGATATAACCCTAAACACAAGTAAGGGGGGAACTCTGATAAAGAAGGGACCCAGAGAGGGTAGAATGAAGACTAACCTTATTTGTTTTCTCCCTCTGGCCTGGAACTCCTAGTGCCAGAAACAGGTTGCTACCCACAATGAACTATTGATCAGAAAGAATTATGTGGTCCTCAAAACAAGACAGGCTTCTGTCAAAGTACTTACTTACTTGCTTAAGGCAAAAAGGGAAAATCCTATTGCTATATATACCATATGCTGCGGACACAGAGCATGGAGAGACCTGGCTGGAATTTGGAAGAGAGCCAGTCCACAGATAGCCTGTCTAGTGCTGGAAAGCCTATATGACCTACTGGGGGAAAATGTCCAAGAATGGTGCTAGCAATCAGGGGTCTGAGCCACTCAGAAGCAGCCAGTCTGACAAGATGTACATGGCAGTGCAACAGTGGCTCACAGCCGTGGTGGGTAATCAATAGCTTTCTGATTGACTAAGAGATACACTCAGTGGAAAGAAACCCATATCTGGAATTGGGAACTAGGTCAGAATCCTATGGTGACAAATATTAGGTTCTCCAGAGTCAAGCTCTCACTAGTCTTTGGCTAAAAGAGGGGCTACATACATGAAATTCTCCCTAACTTGATAGTGTTTATCCCATTTAAACTATGCTGGCTTCACTATCCATTGGAGAATCTGTTTTTACTTTTTAGAATGTACCAAGACCCAAGGAGATAACTACTCCTTGAACTTCAGCTAAGCCACAGCTGAAACCACACAGGAATTTGTGATACGAGCAAGAATTCTGCTTCCATGGTGAACCTGACAGTCAGTGCCAGGGAGAAGGGGATAGGTGATGAGGTCACTCAACACTTACCAAAGCAGAGACCCAGAGGCTCCTAAGAGCTTATCACTAAAGTAGACTTAAAACTCATACACCAGAGCTCAGGGAAGTTTTCGGAAGGGGGGTGGGATGGAAGATTGTAAGAACCACATGTTGACACATCATGTTCAGAGGTGCATGTCTCCCCACCAATAAACAAATAAATAAATAATAAATAAATAAATAAATAAATAAATAAATAAATAAAAAGTGACTGCTGCTCCCATAACACATAACCCACAACCCCATAGGGACTACCTGAAACCCCACTAAAGAGCATCCCCAGTGAAATGGAGGCAGAGATGAGGGACAAGAGGGTACCAACACATGATGTATCCATAAAAATATGTTGTTAATAAAGAAAAAAACATTTAAAAAGCATTACAAATTTTAAAACATACTGTTACCAGGGAAGTAGGAGGTAGGGGTCCTTCCTTCTATGACCTCTAAGCTTAATGTCTGCCCGTGTACTGTATTTCTTCCTCTGGTGGGTTGAGCTGAGGGGAGGGATCCTTAGCCCTAACTCTCCACATGGGTTCTTTATCCCCTTCAGCAACCCACATGGTAGGAGCTCCTTGAACTTTCTTTTCTCTCTTCTCTCTCTCTCTTTTATTATGAATCCTAATGATGTTCAAACATTCCCATAGTCCAAGACCTTTTTTTAATTTAAAAACATTTATTTACTTATTTGAGAGAGAAGGAAGGATAGAGAGAGAGAGAGAAAATGGGCATGCCAGGGCCTCTTGTCCCTCATTCTTTCTGCCCCCTCTTCCACGAATTTTCCTGAGCCACATTGGGGTCATTTTAGTTCTACTTCAATGATAAGGTTTTGGGAGCCTCTGTGACTCTGGATATCTGGAGTAGTTGGAGTTGGATGTAAATGCCATTTCTTTTACACTGAGTATTAGATGGTAAACTGAATGTTCTCCCTTAGCACACCTCATTATTAACTCTTTGAGATTATTAAGCAATTAAATGGTTGCTAGTTCTCTATATCAGATTGTTTAGCTGAAGTATTTCAAATTTATTTTATTTGCTATTGCTATCATGGTATTGGCTCCTTACACTATCTTTAATCAAGAAACATTTAAAGCTTGATTTTAAATTTTAGTTTAAGTAACATGATATATTGACATTCACAGATAATGCACCAAATCACCACAAATTTGGTGCTTAAAAAATCATTTATGGCCTGGAGAGGTGGTGTAATATTTAAGGCACTTTCCTGCAAAGCCAGCTGACCCAGGTTCAATTCCCCAGTACCCACATAAGCCAGATACACTAGGTGGCACATGCATCGAGAGTTCATCTGCAGGAGTTGGAGGCCATGGTGCACCTGTTCTCTCTCTATTTCTCTCTCTCTCTCAGATAAATACATGCATACATACATACATACATGCATAAATACATAAATAATAATAAATCATTTATTCTCTCAGCCTTCTGAAAGCTAGCAATGTGAACACAGAGTGTTTACTCAGGTAGATTCTGTCTGGATTCTCTCTTGTGGTTTCTGGTGGTTATTTATAATCTTTGAGGTCCTCTTTACCACTGTCTTAGTTATCATATGATATTATTGACTATAAATATTATAAAATTCAGAGACCATTTTAATCCAACATAATTTCATCTTAATTTGAGTACATATGAAAAGACTCTATTTCCAAATAAGTTTTATTCACAAGTTCAAGATGGATGTGTAATTTTAGGAGGCATTATTCAACTCAATACAATAGAGATATTTCTACAATATTTACTACTACTATTATGTATTTTGTGATGGTAGATTTACCATAAAGAACTGTGAACATTGAATATTTAGGGATTGGGTCACCATTAGTTTAAAAGTCATAATATTATAATTTGATTTGTCAGATAATGCTATTAATTAATCAACAGAGACTTCCCAGTATCAATGATTCTGGAGAATAAACACTAAACTGGCTGAATTTAGTTCTCAACTTCTTTACTTCCCATTCAATGATCACCTTCATCTTTTTCAGTTCTCAGATCAGTATTATTATCAAGTCACAAGATTGAGGAGTTGATGCTTATTGTCTAAACACCTTTCTTCATGTTCCAAATGCTGCTTAATTTAGTTCCTAAATACCTGAGGCCAAGTTGCTGCTATTAGGATGAGAATAGTGCACCCCACAGCCAGATGTCTAGAGAAATGGTCAATATCATATACACAAAACAAATTACTCCTGATCATCATCTGTGTCCTATAGATTATTCTATGATGATATTGGATGAATTACAAAGAAACAATTGATTTCAGATTCAGATGAAAATTGCCTTCTGTCTGTGATGCAAAAAGATGTTAAATTACTTGGCAAAGTTACTTCAAGGTTATATGAATTCAGTAATTGCTTTTGTGGCTATTTCATATAAAGGAGTAAACAAACAGCACATTAGAAAAATAGAAAGATGCCAGGGACACTTGATCTTTTATGGTGAAACGTTGCCTGAATCTTAGAACAAAATTGTGGTAGTACAAATCTGGCCAATATATTTCATTAGTAACTAAGAAAATATAAAATACTAAAGCATTGCTTATGCAGATTTCTAATTTATAATAATCTGTTTTCTTTTGTACATATAGACCAAATATTTTTGCAAAATTCTAGGAAAAATGTTAGAATAACCTCCAAATTCCCAAACAATGGTCTATAAAATAAAGACTAGGGTGAGGAGAGGGGTCAGCAGTTAAACGTACTTGCTTATAAAGCCTGAAAGGCCAAGTTCAATTCTCTAGCACAAAAATGTAAAGTCAGGTGCACAAAATGATATATGCATCTGGAGTTTGTTTACAATGGCCAGAGGCCCTGGATTACCCATTCTCTCTCCCTCTCTCTCTCTCTCTCACACACACACACACACACACACACACACACACACACACACACACACTCACACACTCTCTCTTTCCTCAGAAATATATATCCAATAAAAGTTAAAACCTTGGGGCTGAAGAGGTGGCTTAATGGTTAAGGCATTTCCCTGCAAAGCCAAAGGATCCCAGTTCGATTCTCTAGGACCTACATAAGCCAGATGCACAAGGGGGCACATGCATCTGGAGTTTGTTTGCAGTGGCTGAATGCCCTGGAATGCCCATTTTCTCTCTCTCTCTCTCTCATAAATAGATAAAATATATAAAATGATCAATGTAGGGAAATAAAAACATTTTTTAAAAACTTAAAAACATGTTTCATTAATTGGCTAGGAAGATTTAACACTAATTCACCAGTAAACTGACAAAATACACAGTAATGTGATACTACTTCTCTAATACAAAATATACATATTATAAAAGCTAGTGGATTTTAACACACACACACACATATTGCACAACCATATTGATAAACAGACAAAAGTCTTATTTTAAAAGTATGTGCTGAAATCTTTTCATTCTAAAGTGACTCAAAGCAAGTCTACAGCAGCTAACTTAGGTTTCTGAACTCGCGAGAGTGATTTCGAGATAACTGATAACTCTTCCTCGGGTTGGAAGTTGAATAGCAACCAGTTACCTAAAGTGGGTGAGAATTGTTCATACTAACTTGAAGGATGGTCAGTGCTGCATAATAAACAACTTCTTTCTTTACTTAGTGAAAATAAAACAAGCACATCTAGTTAATCACTTTTAACATGTTTCCCAAAGAAATGCCAGTCATTTCGCAGCATGCCTTTTTCCAGAAATATTAAAAACAATTTATTTTCATTAAAAATTCATCATATATCTATTTTCAAAACCAAATCATTTGTAAATGGTCTAAGAACATTTGAATTGAAGTATTTTTCCAAGTATCTATTGTTTTCTCCATAGTTTGCCACAAAGTTTGAATTCTTATGAAGATAGTAAATACTTCTGTCATATTTGCTAGTCAGTGATGTAGATGTTTACCATATAATTAGTGAATATATACTTAGAATGACTATGCTAAATCATATCATTTTTCTATATGGTTATTAGTCTAGATTGAAATTAAATTTTGTTGTTTTAAACACACAAAAATCACTTGAGATTGTGCTATTTATCTACTACTGTAGATCCTATTTCCATCAATCCTGTGTGTATCTCAAAGTACATTTCTTTGTGAAATCAAATGATGAATTAAAATGGTATTTGGGGGTCATATTCTGTAGCCTCGAAATTTAAAACTCATTCATTTGCTAATACTAATTGCTAAATATAAATATGATGATGAATAATGTGCATTGTCTTTACAACCTTCAATTTCAGTAATCCTTTCTTTTGCAAGTTGAGAGTTTTCAGAGAAAAAAAGATGTTTGATAATAATGTTAGTCTTTTTAGGCCATATGAATATCAATAATATAGTGATCATGGATTGGCAGACTCTAAATATATAAATGTTTATTTCAGAGGTTGTATTTAATTTACAAGCACAAAGATATCTAGCTTTTCATTAATAAAATCAGACATATTTAGTATATGATAAAAAGACCTTGGAATGGAACTACATATTTCTTTTGAGTATATGTTACTTTCCTGTTGCTGTGATAAAATACTTAACAAAATCAACTTACGGTAGGTAGAATTTATATTGGCTCACAATCTGAAACTACTGTTCATTATTGTAGGAAAGCCACACGGGAAAGAGATTGATGCAGAGAGTCACAGTGCATCTGCATTCAGGAATCAGAGAGGCAGATGCTGATGCTCAGCTCACTTTTTACTGTCTGGGACAGAAGCTCAAATCCACAATTAGAGTGGATTATTCCACCTCAATTAACCCAGTCTAAAACTTTCATACAGACATACTCAGAGCGTTTTCTCCCATTAAGTTGACAATATTAATCATCAGAGTTTTACTAAATATAGTATAAGCTGTGAAAAAATCTTTTTTTGTTGTTTTTTTGAGGCAGGGTCTTGCTATAGCCCAGGTTGACCTGGGCTGTGTAGTTTCAGGCTGTCCTCAAACTCTGTGATCCTCCCATCTCTGCATCCCAAGGGATTCAAGGCATGTGCCACCATGCCTGACTAATATTTCTTTTAATAATACTTAAAAGTAGATTGTTGTTTTACTTCTACTTTAAAATTTTCAGGTATTGGGCTGAAGAGGTGGCTTAGCTATTAAGGCGCTTGCCTGCAAAGCCAAAGGACCAAGGTTTGAGTCTCCAGCACACAAGTAAGCCAGACACACAAGGTGGCACGTGTGTCTGGAGCTCATTTACTGCGGCTGGAGGCCCTGAAGCTCTTATCCTCTCTATCTGCCTTTCTCCCTTTCTCTCTTAAATTAATAAATAAATAAATAATAAATAAAAGTTCAGGTTTTTTAAAAATACAATTCTATTAGGTAAGAATATGGCCAGATGAGTGTAATTATAAGTCTAGTTGCTGTTTGAAAGAATTATTTGTTACATTCTTGGATTGACAGCTGGCCTGTCAACCTTTATCCTCCTCCAAGTGCTAGGGGCTTGAGAGAACTCTGGATGCATGCATCATCTGTCAGAGAAGTTTTCCAGTGGATCCTTTTCCATTTCTTAATTTTGCCCAAACTCTAGCTTCCAGACTTACAGTGGTTAGCATTCTATATCACCATCATTTAATATTTACTGTTTAAATTACCATGGTTTGGGTATCATATACTTGTCAGGTCCAGTTTGCAAGGAGACACTACATAGTGATTTGAACAGATAAAGTTTCATGTAAAGAATTAATTCTAACAGGTCACGGGAATGACACCAGATTATTAAGCAGAACTTGAAAACATTAGAATTATAGTATATAAATAGCATCCATTATCTTCAGGGAGAAAATAAAGACTCCAGAAAAAGACCCTCATACTGAAATTTAGGTTCTCTTGAGGTTCGCACAGGAGACACTGAGAATGGGATGCAGTTATTATGCTTCGCTTCGGTGCAGGGAGGAGTCACTGGAAATCTATCCTCCAGGGTTCCAGTGAAAGCTGTTCATGAGGAATGTTTTACTAGAGCCACTCCCCTCGAATCCATCTAATGATGTTGACGGAATTTTCTGGACACTACTGGCTACATCAGTAGACATTGTCTTGAGCAGTCACCATCCTGCAGAAGGATCAGCAGTGAAGTTGTGACTGCGTTGGGTCAAGTACTCAGGGAGGACATAACATATTTTCTTCGAATTCATGTGTGCTCATTTTTGTTTCTCATATCCTGATTAGCATATATATGAGAGGCAAAAAAAAATTCCAAAGAACTCATCACCATGAGATTCCTCATGTCTGTTCACTATTTGGAATTTCTTTCTATTTCCATAGGTTAGAGCCATCTGTGTCGGTGTTATATATAGTCTAGGTTACTTACCAAGACGAAGAGGAAGAAATGTGTCTACTCCATTTGCTTGAAACCAAATGCCTGCTTTTACATTTAAACCTCTTTATTTTCTCTTAATCATTGATTTCATGGACCATAAATGACAGTGTTAAGACATTACTCTCTGTAAAACATATTGTAAATTATATTTCACTTTTGACTCTAAAAAATAGATTTTCTTTTCCCTGTTTTTCTTCTTTCTTCCCATTCTTCACTTCTTTTCTGTTGCAATTAAGAAAAAATATGTTGGAGAGATGGCTTAGAAAGGGTCCTCGCTATTCCTGAGGGTCACAGGCCACCGACTTCCCAGGCACAGGAGGAGTTGGGGGGAGCAGGGTCTTGGAACAGGTGAGTGAGGCAGGCAATGAACCACCTGGGAGATGGTCCGATAGATAGTGCTCTCCTTTATTCAAAAGGGGAGTGGGCTTATAAACACTTGAGAAAGGTTGAGAAGGCACATAAAGGTCATAAGATTATTGGATACAGGTTTATGGGTTGCTATCTAATCGGCTGGTGTTGGAAAGCAGAAGTCGCAAAGGAGAAGTTGCAAGGGAGATAACAGAGATGGTGGGGAATCTATGTGACTTCAGCCACATATTAGATGGCTACAACTGCAGGGAGACTGTTTACTACAACATAAGGGTCTCTGCTGGCCTCAAGATCAGGAACTCTGGTGGGGGGAGGCAGAACCTTAGAGTATGGAATGCTCAGGTGCTCTGGGATGGGGGAAGGGCCCATCACTCCTGTTTCTTCTGGGCGAAGATGAGCACACTATGACCTCTCAAGAAGGGAGGGCCAGCACTGGCACCAGGGTGAGTTCCCGAGGATAAGGCTGGCTGCTATCCCCACAGCCCAAGGTCCCCAGCCATGTCCAACAGCCCAGGCCAGCTTCCTCACAGTCCCAGCCAGTGTTTAGCGATGCCCAACAACTACCCCTTTGTTTTTAAAATGGGGCAGTGTCATCTTGGGTAAGTTTTTTGTGGCTTATTGTGGGTCCAGTTACAGCAAAACAATGTATAAGGACCCAATTAGTCAATATTTGTTTATATTGTTTAAACCCTAATTTACACATACAGGGAACTATGCATAAGAATTCCTTTAGGTACCTTAGCAGGATCACCAAAAGACAAGTGACTATGTGAAATAACTGATATTTCCTTTTGTAAACTTTGTAAATCTATGCTGTGATTATTATGATTCCAAGTACCCCAAATATGATTTTCAAATTCATATGTGTTACTACTCTACCCTACAATGGGACCACTACTGAATGGTAGAGTGGTAGCACATATGAATTGATAATTAGCATGACAGACCAACTGCATTTGAGCCTCCAGATTGGCAAGCCATCTTCCTAGATACATAACAGCATCCTCTAGAGCATATAATATGACTAACACCTTTTTATCAATATCTATCTGTGAAGAAAGGGCTTGAGATACATTTCTAGTTAGTCCATTACATGATCAGCTCTCTTTATTGATTGTGCCAGGGATATTGCTGCCGCGGTGGATGAGGAGAAGATGGTGATTATACCAATGATCCCCACAATTAGCCATTCTATGAATCTCCTTTTTTGTGTCAATCTGCTGAGCTGCTGGAACACTTGAGCTCCGAAGCTGGAGTACCAGGGCTCAATCATTTTGACTGGCATAATTAAGTAAGGAGGCCACATGACAATAGAGACTACATTGGAGGAGTAGTCACTGCAGCTGTGCCTCCCTTAGAATTGATACAATTGGTGATAATACAATGGGTACAACTAAGATAGTAAATCCCATTTTGGTGATTGACCCACCCAGGCCCAAGTATGAAAAGGTAATGGAGGGGCAGACACGTCTGGAACTTAAACTGTTTCTCTTTTAGGGTGACTACTACTTTCCATAATTCTGGTTGAGGCTGCCCTTGGGGGCTCAAGATGGGTGATAGCTCTGATTGTTTGCCTTCCTGGGGACCCAATTGAAATCATAAGTTATATTTATTTTGGTATTCATCATCTGTAATTAATGGGTGGTTTGTATACATTATATAACATCCCTCATGATGCCTATAGCCTGAAAAGCAAATAGGCAGCTCTGCTGTGAGAGAGGTCCAGTTACTTGGTTTAGCCACTTCTTGCAGGAATTCTAGGTCATAACTGGCAGTGGTAAGGGAAGCATTGGAAAATATCTTAGGTTGGGGTTCTTCCCAAAAAGTAGCCCTAGCTGGGGGTGCAGGGTCAGGTACATAAGCCCAAAATGTTTGTTGAGCCTGTGCTACTTTTTAAGATCAAGATAGCAAGTAAGGATATAAACAGTCTCTGGCAATAGAGGCTGTTGTGAATTTCATACCAGGATGATGGCTTTTTGTCACAGGGCCTCAATTTGGCCCCAGGGTGGCATGTTTTCCTCCTGGGGGGCGGGCCTGGAGGGTCCTTTTCTGTTTCCTGTGATGAGGGGGATGCTTCTGTTTCAGTTTCAGGTGATCCATCTCCTCAGACAGTGGGGTTGAATCAGACATTTCTGGCTGTTACACAAATAGGTTTGAGTTGGTCGTGTGGGAAGACACAAGCAAATCCTCTCCCCATTGTGAGGAGGGGGTTCAGGCCATCTCCATTTTCCATCTAGGGTATCTCTCAGTCATACAAGGACAGGGAAGGGATTTTTGGCATATTCCAGTGAAGGGAGACTGGGGGGGATGTTGGAAATGTTTGTATATGTTGAAAATATTTAGGGGGTGGACAGATGGCTTAGCAGTTAAGGCATTTGCCTACAAAGCCAAAGGAACCAGATTTGGTTCCCCAGGACCCACATAAGCCAGATGCCCAAGGGGCACATGCATCTGGAGTTTGTTGGCAGTGGCTAGAGGACCTGGCACACCCATTCTCTCTCTGTGTCTGTCTCTCTTCTATATCTCTCTCTACATGCGAATAAATTAAATTAAAAAAAAATTAAAAAAAATATTTAGAGTAGCCAGTGCCATGGCCAGTTGGAGGTTTGGTGGATAGTTATTAGCCTGTTGTTTTATAAGTTGGTTTTGAAGTGTCTGATGTGTTCTTTCTATTATGCCTTGTCCCTGAGGGTTGTGTGGAATTCCTGTGTGATGTGTGATCCTCCATTGCACACAGACCCACAGAATGTTTTGAATGAGGAGCTGATAAAAGCTGGGCCATTATCAGTTTTTTTTATTAATTTTATTTTTATTTTTTGCTTTTTTGAGGTAGGGTCTCACTCTAGTCCAAGCTGACCTGGAATTCAATATGTAGTCTCAGGGTGGCCTTGAACTCATGGCAATCCTCCTCCCTCTGCCTCCAGAGTGCTGGGATTAAAGGCGTGTGCCACCACACCCGAACCATTATCAGTTTTTATTTGGAGAGGGATACCCATGATGGCAAAGGTGGATAACATATGTAATATCAGTCTTTTTGTATTTTCTCCTGTGCTGTGGCCTACATGAAGTGGGAGTATGTATCCACTGTTACAAATACATATTTTTGACAACTGAATTGGGGGACATGGGTGACATCACTCTGTCAGAGGTCATTCCCTCCCATACAGTACTTTTGAGGAGGAGGTCTCTGGCATAAGGGCAGGGATTTTTTTTTCTTTCTAAATTGGGCCTTGTTTTTAAAAACAAATCAGAAAGTGTTTCTTCTGGCTTTTGGCGAAGAGACAGGAGGGAGAAGGTATTGTCTTGGGAATTGGAGGGGGTGAGTTAGTCTATGCCAAGCCTGGAGGGCACAAATGCAGACCTGGTCATAGAACCCCTGGGGGTTGTCAGGCTTGTTCAATCCCTGTGGAGAAATTGGCTTGTCCAAACATTTCATCAAAGCCCCAAGGGACATTTTGTTGATTTCTGTTTATTTTATCTGTTGGAGTCATTCATCTCTGTAGAGAGCTTCCCATTGGAGAAATAAGGGGCTAGGCGGTGACAGACATCTTGCCAGTCTTGGAGGATATTAAGAAAGCCCTATAGGCTCTGGAGCAGGGATTTAGTCCGAGGTGTATGGATCCCATCCTTTCTGACTACTATCCTGAGTTCCTTAAGGTCATTGGCCTGATATGGATACCAGTCTAAGGGCTAAGCTCAAGTTGGTTGAAGATTATTAACAGGAAAGGCTATGACTTCTTGATTGTAAGCAGCCCTGTTATTATCTCTAATTTCACAGAGCTGTTGGGTGGGGGTTTTCTTGGGGAAGCCTGTTGGCCCCATTTCCTCCTGGCAAAGAAGGGGAACACTACAACCTCATGAGAAGGGAGGGCCAGCTCCAGAGCCAGAGTGGGTTCCTGATGATAAGGCTGGCTGCAACCCCCACAACCTAAGGTCCCTGGCCATGTCCAACAGCCCAGGCCAGCTTCCTCACAATCCCAGCCCATGTTTAGCAATGCCCCACAGCTTAGCAGTTAAGACACCTGCCTGCAAAGCCTAAGCATGCCAGTTTGAATCTCTAGGTCCCACGTGTAGTGAGACTCAAAACTGACGCAAATGCATAATGTTGCACATGTGCCACAAGGGGGCGCAGGCATCTGGAGTTCCTTCACAGCTGCTTTGGGGCTTCTGGCATTCCCATTCTCTCTCTCTCTGTGTGTGTGTGTGTGTGTGTGTGTCTCTCTCTCAAAAAAAAAAAAAAATAATAATAATTCAGAGCCTGGTGTGATGGCACACGCCTTTAATCCCAGCACTTGGGAGGCAGAGGTAGGAGGATGGATGGAGTTGGGAAAACTGGGGAAAGTAAATGGGAGGGCTTCCAGCTATGAAAGCCAAGCTAAAAAGGGGAAGGACAGAGCTCTGGAGAAAACAATAAAGCCTGTCTTCCCAGTGCCATTAGGCCCTCCACGAAGCCCCTCCCTAAACAGCTTTGCCCAATAAACTTTTCAACTGATGTGGACCAGATGCTCTAGACCTGATGGCGCAGACCCTATGACACAGACCCTGTGACATGGACCCCTTGGCACTGGTGCCATGGCTGGAGAGGGGGTGGGGCAGCAGTAGAGGGGTGAGGTAGCAGCCCTGGTTGCAGGTAAAGGGAGGAAAGCCACTGGAGGGATGGAAGAATGAGAGGCAGTTGGCATGGGGAAAGGTAAGGCACGCCTGGCTCAGATCCCTGCAGCCTGCACTTAGTGTAGGAGCAAACCCAGTCAGTGGCACTGTGGTTGTTACAGTGGCTGGCCAAATGGCTAGGACAACTGCTGGAGGAGTTTGGGGGACTGTTGAGCTACCAAAAAGAAATCAACAGATTCCCTACTGTACGCCTCTGTGCCCTCCCACTGGATGTCTCCTAGGACCTCCTGATCCAGAAAAACCCAATGATACCGCCTATTATTTCCCTGTGAGGTGAAGGTGGTTAGGTGGACTCCATTGCCATCAGATCCTCATCACAGGGTCCACACCATTGGGTCTGAGTCACAGGGTCCATGACACAGGGTTCAAACCATCTATCCACCATAGGGTCCTCACAATCTGAGCCACATTATCTTGGCTACTTGGGCCCAAGCTGTCCTACTCCCCTGCCATCACAGCCCCTTGCTCCACCACCCACCTACTGGTCAGCCTCATCCTATAGTCAACCCAGACACCTGCCTCCAAGTCTCTGCACTCACCAGACTCCTCTCCCAGCACTGCCACCAGGGCCTTTGGGACTCCTCCTGCCTGAACAGACAGGCTCCCATGCCATCAAAAGTATAATCTAATGCATTATAAAAGCGAACACCACTGAAGACATTTCAAAGGTAAACTACAGATTCCTCCTGAATCAAATAAAATTCCCACACTGTGATGGGCAGACAACAGCACAAAAAGAATAACATGAAACACCAAATGGAAGTAACTCCTGGCCAATTTGATCTAGTGAAAAAAAGACACACTTCAAACCAACAAAATTAGAAATGAAAAAGGAGAGATCACAACAGACATAAGTGAAATTGCAAGAATCATCAGGACTTAATTCCAAAACCTGTAATCCACAAAACTGGACAATCTGGAAGAAATGGATAAATTCCTGGACAATACACCTACCTAAATTAAACTCAGAGATGATTAATTTCCTAAACAAACCTATCACACCCACTGAGATTGAAAAGGTAATTAAAAACCTACCCCCAAAGAAGAGTCAAGGACCAGATGGCTTCTCAGCTGAATTCTATCACATCTATATGGAACAACTGAAACCACTTTTTCTTAAATGGCTCCACATAACTAGAGAACAGGGAAAGCTCCCCAACTCCTTTTATGAAGCTTTTATCACCCTAATACCAAAACTAGACAGAGATACAAGAAAAGAAAACTATTGGCCTATATCTCCGATGAACTTAGATGCAAAGATCCTGAACAAAATCTTCAGAAACTGAATTCAACAACACATCAAAAACTGTATCCATCTTGATCAAGTAGGCTTTATCCCAGGAGCACAATGTTGGTTCAACATACGGAAATCTGTCAATGTAATACACCACATCAATAAGATTAATCATAAAAACCACATAATCATTTCAACAGATTCAGAAAAGGCCTTTGACAAAATACAGCATCACTTCATGATCAAAACATTAGAAAGAATAAGCATGGATGGTTTATTTCTCAACATAACAAAGGCTATGTAGAAAGCACCTAAAGCTCAAATAATACTTAATAGGGAAAGACTCAAGGAGTTCCCACCGAGATCAGGAACAAGACAGGGTGCCGACTCTCATGTCTGCTCTTCAACATAGTAGTAGGAGTCCTAGCCCAAACAATAAGATGAGAGAAAGAAATAAAGGGATACAAATTGGAAAGGAAGAAGTTAAGTTAGCACTATTTGCAGATGACATGACTCTATACATAAGTGACCTGACAGCCTCCATCTCAAAACTCTTAAAGGTGATTAATTCCTTCAGCAAAGTAGTATACAAAATAAATGCACAAAAAAATCAGTAACCTTTCTATATGCAAAGGATAAAGATACAGAAAAAGAAATTAGTGACATGCCCCACTTTCAATAGCAACAATAAAATAAAATACCTTTAATAAAATAACTAAAGATGTGAGATACTTATATAATGATAACAAAACACTCAAGAAAGAAATTGAGGAGGACTTGAGAAGATGGAAAGGCCTCCCATGCTCCTGGATAGGCAGAATTAACATCATGAAAATGGCAATCCTACCAAAAGCAATATTCTTCACAGAGATAGAAAAAAAAAATGATCTCACAGTTCATATGGAATGGCAGAATGCCTTGGATATCCAAGCACATCCTGAACAAAAGAAACACTTCTGGAGGCATCACAATACGTGATCTAAAGGTATAGTTTAAAAAAAAAAAAAACAGCATGGTACTGGCATAAAAACAAGAATATAGACCAATAGAACAGAAATGAGGATCTGGACACTAGGTGAAGTAACCATAGTTACTTGGTCTTCGACAAAGGCACTAATAATGTAGACTGGAGGCAAGACAGTATCTTCAACAAATGGTGCTGGACAAGCTGGGTAACCATATGCAGAAAAATGAAACTAGACCCACACATCTTGCCATGCACAAAAATCAAGTCCAAATGGATCAGAGGCCTCAATATAAGACCAGAAACTTTGCTACTATTGGAAGAAAAGAAATTAGAGGAAATTTCCATGATATAAGAATGGGAAATTACTTCCTTAACAAAACCCCAGTAGCTCAGGAACTTAAACAATCACTCAACTGTTGGGTATTCATGAAGCTAAAAAGTTTTTTTTTCACAGACAAACATACCATAAACAGAGCCAATAGAATACCCACAGAGTGGGAGAAAATCTTTGCTGGCTATGCAACTGACAGAGGCCTAAATTCTAGAATCTACAAAGAACTGAAAAACCTAAGCAATAAAAAAAAAAAAAAAATCAACCCACTCACAAAGTGGGGCAGGGAACTGAACAGGGAGTTCTCAGCCGAAGAAATACAAGTGGCAAACACACACTTAAGAAAATGTTCAATATCTTTAACCACCAGGTAAATAAAAATTAAAACAATGAGGAGATTACACGTTATACCAGTAAAGATAGCAAACATTAAAAAATCAAATGAAAACAAATGTTGGTTAGGATGTGGAGAAATAGGAGCTCTTATTTACTGTTGGTGGGGATGTCAGCTGTTACAACCATTAAGGAAATCAATATGGAGACTCCTAAAAATGTTGGCTGTAGAATTACCAACAGACTGTGTTATTCCCTTAGTGAACATTTACCCTAAAAGCTCCACATCTCAGTTCAGAGACATTTGTTCAACCATGTTTATTGCTGCTCAATTCATAATAGCTAAGAATTGTTATCAACCTAGATGCCCATCATTGGACGAATAGATAACCAAAATGTGGTATATCTACATGATGGAATTCTACTTACCATTTAGAAAAAAAAAATCATTCATTGAAATTTGTAGAAAGATAGTCAAACGTGGAACAGATCATACTCAGTGAACTTACCCAATCACAGAAAAAAATCATAGCATGGTCTCACTCATCTGTGGCTCCTAACCTGGATCAACTGGGGATGCTGAAATACCTAATAGGTATCTCAAAGACCAGACAATAGGGAGGGTAGGGCTTGA
This sequence comes from Orientallactaga sibirica, assembly GCA_036365145.1. Classification (NCBI taxonomy): domain Eukaryota; kingdom Metazoa; phylum Chordata; class Mammalia; order Rodentia; family Dipodidae; genus Orientallactaga; species Orientallactaga sibirica. The sequence continues at coordinate 9,074,055 of JAEOAD010000017.1, read as the reverse complement.
GGAGAGGGTAAGGGTGGTGGTGGGAGAGGGACACAAAACAGAACCCAAATGGATCCAATACCATAAAATCCTATATCCTGGAAGACAGACTAAATGGTTGAACCCTCATCAGGAACTTAGTGGGAACATCTGAACCAAAGGACCCTGGAAAGGGTGAGATCAAGCCTAACCTTAATTTTCTCCTATTTCTTTTTTCTTTTCCCTTTTTCCTTTTCTTCTTTCTTTCATTTTTTTTCTTTCTTTCTTTATTTTTCTTTCTTTCTTTCTTTTTAATATTTTCTTTCTTTTCTTTTCCCTTGATGCTGGCCTGTAACTCCCAGTACCAGGTGGCAGTTAACACTCACAATGAGCTGTTGATCAGAGACCTACAAGGTTTCCCAAAAGAAGACAGACTTCTGCCAGAGCACTTGATTACCCACCAGAGGTTAATGGTAAGACCATGCTGAAGACACCATATGCTATCAGTATGGAACATGGAGAGATCTAGCTGGAATCTGGAAGAGAGCCAGTGCCCAGAAAGTTAGCCCATCTAGTGCTAGAAGGTACTACATGAGCTATTGGGGGAAAGTAGTCAACATCTGCCTGACCCACCAAAGGTTAATGGTAAGAACCTACTGTTCTTAAGAACCATATGCTTTCGGTATGGAACATGGAGAGACCTGGCTGGAATCTGGAAGTCCTCAGACAGTTAACCTATCTACTGGGGGGGTGTGGGGAATGGCCAACAACTGTCCAATCAATTCAAGGTCTAAGCTACTCAGAGGCAAACAACCTGACATGATGCTCACACAAGTGCAATAGTGGCACACAGCCATGATGGGTAACCAACTGCTCTTGCATTGGCTAACAGATTCACTCAGTGGAAAGTAACCCATATCTGAAATTGGAAAACAAGTCAGAATCATAGCCAGGTAACAAGTTTCCTCTCCAATATCGAGCTCCCACCAACCTTAGGCTATAAGAGGGCCTACATCCATTAAGTTTTCTCTAAACTAACAATGGTTATCCCATTTAACCTGTTCTGACCTCACTCTCCTTTGGAGAATCTGCTTGTCTTTTTCAGATGGAAGCAGGACCTGAGGAAAGAAACATCCCATCACCCCAGCTGGAACCACAGAGGAAATGGGGGAATGAGCCAGAGTGGCACTTTCTTGGTGAACCTGATATCAGTGCAAGAGTGAAGGAGAAAGACACTGAGGACACCTAACTCTTGCCAAACCAGAGATTCAGAGGCTCCTAAGAGCCCATCACTGAAGTAGACCTAAAATGGACTCAACATGGCTCAGGGAACTTTGTGGAAGAGGGGGCTGGAAAGATTGTTAGATCCACAAGTTGGGACATTACACACAGAGACATTGCCTCTTCCCTATTAACTGATGGTTATTCCCACAATGCATGACCCACAGTCCCCATGGGGATAACCGGCATATCCAACTTGGAGGCTTCCTTTGGGGGGAAGGGCAGGGATGAGGGTAAGGATGGTACCAACAAGTGCTATTTACAGACTATGTTCATAACTAATAAAAATAAATAAAATAAAAAATAAAAACTCAGTTGAAAAGCTATACATAGTCTTGCATTGAATATATCTAATTGTAACAAAGTAAATGGTGCATAATGGGACTCACAAAATGCCTCTGCTCATTAACAACAACAACAACAACAACAACAACAACAACAACAAAATCCCGAAAAAGAGGGAGAATCATATTGGACAAACTCAAAATGACACACACACAGAAAGAGAGAGAGAGAGAGAGAGAGAGAGAGACATAGAAGACCAATAATTGTATATCCAGATGCTAAAGATAATAGTTAGCCATTACCAGTGTTGGATCTGGCCTCCACTCTAGAAGGTGTACTTGCTTTTTTTTTTTTTTTTTTTTTTTTTTTCCACCTACTAAAATACAGCTTGTTTACTTGCCTGTCTACCTGTGCCTGGTTGTAAACTCTTCACTACACATGACATGAGACTGCTGTAGTTGGGATATGGGGAATGTGGGGAAGAGACACATCTCCCCATTCATAAGATGTTCAGTCTCTACCCATCTTGTCGCATGTTTCCTGCCTTCTTTCCTGACCTAGTACAATAATTCTCCATACTAGGTCATATCTGAAGGTCATTCAACAGCAGTTTATTACTCTCCTTTCCAATGAGATCAGCTATGTTTATGTTTATTTTCAGTAAGAAATATAAGTGACAAAATAAATCTTATAGTTTCAAAACATAATTTGTTAAAACAACTGAAGTTTTGAGGAAAACACCAGGAATTTCATCATCATCAGAAATTATTTTATTATTATTTATTTTAAAGCAATTCAGTATAACTGGTAGCAAAATGGTAGAGACAATAAGTCAAACCCATTCCCATAGATCTACAAGGGCAATTACTGACTTTCTTCATGTTTTATTTTCATGTGCAAGTGCAATTATTTTAAAGGCAACAGTTTGTTAAAAGTATTTTATAAGCATATTTATTTTTAATAACCAGAAAGACTAATAAACTATCATTATAGCAAGCAGATATGAATTCTTTCAAGTATTAAATTTGGGCTAATGTTCATAATCAAAAATAAAAATAATTATTTAAAAATTTATGAAACAAAAATTTTAGTTACATAGGAAATATAATCATATCCTAGCTTAAAATCCCAGTCTTAACAACTGTCATAATGCAAAAATACTAAACTTCAGATCTTGTTGGGAAATAGAAGATTTGTAAAATCTAATATCCTAAAAATAACTGTAATGGAGTAAAATGTCAACTCAAAGAAATGCCATACTTGATTATGAATATCCATACAAAACAAGTTCAGTAAGTTAATTATTTTCTCCATCACACACATTAATTAAATTTTGCCTTCAATGTTAACATGATGTGGTAATTTTCAAATAGATTTCATGTTTATAACATATACACACAATTATGCATACAATCATTAATGTTTAAGGCATGATTCCTATTTTAAACATTGTGTTAAACTTGTATTTCTATGCAAACTAAAGGGCTTCTCTCTGTTTTAGGGAAATTCTTGAAGTTCTTATTCTAAAATGTGGTAATTAAAATGCTAATAATAAAAAAAGACATTATAAATTCACTGGTCCAAATTACATAATGGCTATAAACTTTGACTTCATTTTTATGTTTATATTTTTCAGTAGAACTATTGGGAGATAATTAAGCTTTTTTATTTTCTATTTTTCTTTCAAATGATTTTCTTCATTATGAAAAGAAAGGACAAAATGTCCCATTATATGTCCTATTTTATGTTGAATTGAAAATCAATGTCAAATTCAAGAATAAAGAAAAATACAAATCAGAAAAATATCTTCAAAAAATTACCAATACCCATCCTATGGGAATACCTTAAAATATTATTTGCTAAATTGTAGATGTATTTGTGCTTCTTGGTAGATATATGTAGGGGAAATATAAATAAAAGTATTAATGTTTACAAGGGTCAACTGATATATAAATTTATCTTTCCATTTTTTAAATTTATTTTCGATAGAGAGAGAAAGAAAGAGAGAGAGAGAATGCCAGGGCTTCCTGACACTGCAAACAATAATTGCCTCACAAAAGTCAGATATCCAGATAATGTTTCAGTTCTTAGATTAAAATTAAGTCAAAAGTTTTATAATATTTTCTCTATGTTAGGCAGTTTATATGAGAACAAAATGATTTGCTCTTAAGTACACTTTTCTTGGCATAAAATGTATGCTAGGTGTAAAGTTACCCAATAGTTCAGGCGTTTAATATTTCTTTTTTGTGTTTTAGTTTCCACTATGTAATTAAACATGCTATGAATATCACAAAATCTAAAATGAACATGATACCATATGAAAAGACAGACAAAAATAACTGAAGTGAATTAAAGATCTATTCTAAAGCAAACTATGACACACAAAAGTCAGCCATATACATTTGCCATTGATCTCTAGATAGAGATGAAATAGCCAATCTAAAGATTAGTATATGGCACATTTAACTTTAAGAGGTTCAACCATCTTCTATGTCCTTGTGATGTACCAAGTATATTTAGGTATGTTTAACACTTCTGTAAAATCTTAATCCATGTTTAAAATTGGCTTTTACAGTACATATTGTTCTCAGTCAAATATCAGATATAAATTTCTATGTCTTAATTTTATTTTCAGATGGATCTTATTGGTGTACTTTAAATCTTAACAGGGGAGCTATCAGTAAGTTGTACATTAAATTTCAAAATGATCTACACTTTTAAGAGAGTAGATTTTGTTTGTTTTAAATATGAGAAAATTAAATATATTCCAGTCAGGTTCTTTTCCATGTCAGTAATACTTTAGTAAATTCAAGCAAGATCCTTGTAGGAGAAAAAAATAAGTCTCATTTTCTTTCTATCAAAGTTGAGTCTCCTCTCGAGAGTCTTGAACAGCAGCATTGCAAATGCTGTTTTTCCTGCTGGGTTCACTGTTTGGAAGATACGACAGAGGATCCGGTCGGATTAAGTATCTAATGAAAGAAAACAAAGCAAAAACTAAATGGTAAATAAAGGCAACAAGAATTCCTCGCCATTTTAAATCTTTACTGTGTAAAATTTTTTATTTAGAAATTTAATATATGAATAAACTATAATTTGGTTATATTCCCATCCTATTACCCGTTTTTGTCTCTCCTCTCTCACTCCTGTTCCACAAAGCACGCTTCTTCCAACGCAGTCTTTACACTGTTTTGATGGCTCATCCTTTTTGTCCTCAAGGATGGTTACTTATGTATATAGCTGGGGGTAAAAGTCATAGTTCAACTTGCTGGTAAAATTTGTTCTGGTCCTTATGACAATTCCTGCTTGAAGGAAGAGTCACTGTTTCTCAGTTATGATCTATTTTAGCACCCACATTTTAGGCACGCTTTATGATTTCAGTATCAAGTTGACTCACTATCCTCTGCAGTAGCCACTTTTGACATGGTGTACCTTTGCCATCATTATGTCTTATGATTTTCACCTTCGTTGCTCTTAAGACTTTTATCCTTCATGAAATTAAGTTTCATGTAATTTGAACAATGTTATAATCTGCATATCAATATCTGCATCATACTACTGTTTATTTAATTATTGTTATTGTAAATATTATATCTAAATAATACACACTAGGCAGAGCTCAAACTCGGGGTGATCCTACTGCATCTGCTCCCTAACTACTGGAATTACAAGTATGAGCCATCTTATCCAGCTTAAAAAAATATTCCTTAATTCATTTTACAAGTAAATTAGAAAATGTCCACCTAACAAACTCAAACTTTCTGTCCATATTTTATGTTTAAGGGACTCTACTCGACACTATGACATGATGTGTGTCATCATCAACCCATTCCTCTGATACAAATAAATAAAGCACTCATCAATAAATCAACCAATCCAAGAAACCCAGTAAACATTATAAAGCAGATACAAATAAGGAAAAGAAATGCCAAACATCCCACAAAGCGAAAGGAGCATTCAAGAGAGAGGAGATTCTTTATTAAGAATCTGGTAGAAGTGTCTTTGCAGCCTGGAGCAGAGAGCAGCAGGAATGCCTCCCAGCATGGCTCAGCTGGGACACAGGAGGAGGGCTGTTCCTGATATGCTTGAAAAATGAGCCCGACCTTACACAGCTCTTAGACAAGGAAGTAGTGAAGGTGAATCTGTAGAGAAAGGTACACAAGAACTAACTTGTCTACCCAGAACTTTTGTGTTTTAGCATAAATAGCTTTGCTTTCTTTTTCAAAGGCATTGGGAACCCACTGAGGTTTTGGAGAGTAGAAGGACAATCAACTTATACAATGTTGCTTTCTCAAATAATCTTTTTCTGGGTGCAATGGAAAGTAGACTTTCACATCACCTAGGAGGAGGTACAAAAGAACAAGGAAACTAATATTAATATGAGAAGCTAATGAAGACTGTACTTTTCTGCCTACAGCAGAAAGGGGAAAACATTCGTAAAATGTGGCCTTTGGTAGGAACGAGGGCCTGTAATGAAAGTACTGTAGTCTATTTTCTCTAATCCTGTAAAAGTAGAAATTAAGGTCCCTGGATCTATTAACTAGATTTTGCCATCTATGCACACTGCTTTATAATTACTTTCAATATGAACAGCATTGCAGATCGATGAAGAAAACTAATAGTGCACATTACGTTCTTTAACAACTTATTATCTAGTGATTTATTGTCTTAGAATCAAATTAGGTTTCTTCTTCATTTGGAATAAACCTTTAGAAGTGAATTTATAGGGAGACATACAAAGTGCAAGGATAATCCATTATCCACTAAATCCATTGTTTTGTAAGGAAAGTTGCTTTGTTTCCTATGCTGTTATCACTACAAAACCTGTGACTTTAACAAGAAGTTTCTGAGGCTTTGACTTGCTTACTTGTGGTGATAGATGTGATTATTTATCATAGCTTGAGTTCTATTAAAATATATAGCAATGACATAAAGGTCAAATACAGATCATCCCAATCATGTTACATATTGTAAGACAGTTGTAACTTAACTAATAAAAAATAATTTTGCACAAAACAGAAAAATTTCTGAATATGCCAGATTTACTGTATGTGATATATCATGGATGTTTTATTTATAAATTGAAAAGTTTTGGAAATTATTTGAAATAATAATCATTCAAATATGCTGGATGTTCCATACAAGTTAAAAGCATCTTCTTGAGCCGGGCATGGTGGCACACTCCTTTAATCCCAGCACTTGGGAGGCAGAGGTAGGAGGATCGCCATGAGTTCAAGGCCACCCTGAGAAATTCCAGGTCAGCCGGACCAGAGTGAAACCCTACCTCGAAAAACAAAACAAACAAACAAACAAAAAAAATCTTCTTGGGCTAGGAAGCTGGCTCAACATTTAAGAATGCTTGCATGCATAATGATCTTTGATTACTCAAGTAAACAGCTTTGAGGAGGGCTACACATATTTATAACCCCAGTTTTGTGGGAACAAAGACTGAAAAAACTTGCTAGGACTTGCTGATTGAAAAATAGTGAACTGACAGCTCTTACCTCCTCACATGTGTGCACAGGGCACATGTGTCTACACCTATATGTACATATATTACATACACATCAAATCACATAACACACACACACACACACAAATACATCAAGATTAAAGAATAAAATAAAATTATTTGAACATTCTGTTAGTGATCAGGGAAAATAATTGTTTTAGAAACCTAAAATTTATTATGAAATACCAATTAAGTCAGCATAACTAAACAAACACTATATAATGGCCATAATTATAATTATTTAGAAGAAAACAAAAGTTGTGGTTAATGTACTCAATTGAAGAATTCATAAAAATTACTTTTGATCAAGAAACAACCCCGTAGGGAATACCTGCAACCCCACTGAGGAGGGTCCCCAGTGGAATGGGGGCAGGGATGAAGGAAAAGAGGGAAACCAACACATGATGCAGCCATGCAAAATATATTGTTGATAATAATAATAATTTAAAAAAATATTTAAATAAAATTGTTTAATCAGCCTGACATGGTGGTGAAACCCTTTAATCCCAGCACTCAGGAGGCTGGGGTAGAAAGATCACTGTGAGTTTAATGCCAGACTGAGACTACATAGTGAATTCCAGGTCAGCATGGGCTAGAGCGAGATCCGAACTTGAACTCCCCCCCAAAAAAGTTTAATCATGTTTTATGGTTTCATTACTCAATCCATGAGTTTTTCTCCCCAGTAGCTCATAATCATAACAAAGAGAAATGAATGTGAAAAAATTACTTTTATCAATAAATTTAAAGAAACATGCATAAATATTGATACCAAAAGAACAATTAGTCATATGTTTTGTTACAGTGATATACTACGTGAAATCACCAAGATGGACCCAGAAATGTTATAGATAAAGTATTCCCTGTTTGGATCCATTTTTCAACATCCTCATCAAATATCATTTTTAATAGTGCATAAGACCAGAGCAAGGAAAAATATGGAAGTTATTTAGCCATTGTGTTTAAACCTGAGCATCAGAATATGAAGGGTCTGTGGCAGCAACATCAGAACAGGAAGACACACTGCATGCTTTACAAAGAAGGGACCTCACGAGACAGAATCCCATGATCTATCTCTTAATATCAACTCAGAATCAAAAGGGACTTCACTAGAAGTTTATACCCAAGCCAAAGGAGTCCAGTGATCCTTGCTCACACAAAAGACATCTAGGGCATTAACTTCTTGGAAACTTGGCAAGGAAAACCTTGTAGCATTCAAAGGCTCTGAGATGTTCAGGAAGCTGTACTTTACCACTCCCTTACATTGGCTCACAAAGAGCACACCATCCACACTGCCCACTCCATGCAAAATCCTGCTACACAGCACTGTTCTCAGACTCTGCTTACCCAGTGCCCTGTGAGGCAGCCAGGTGACTGACCTTGGCAGCTCTGTTGACTCATGCCTGCAAAGCCAGTTGGATGTCTCAAACCACCATTCCAGCAGCATCTGACTGTTTTGCCCTGAGTGGCTCATCACGGAGGTCTAAGGGAAGCAGCTAGACCTCCCATTCACATACATCTGGCCTTGAAAAGAGATGAGAGGTCAACCAGGCACCATGCGCACCCTACGTTGGGTTTCTCAGCCCACAGAGGACCTAGAAAGTAAATGAGCAGATTTGCCTATTTCTTATAGCCACAACTAGAGAAAAAGATTGTTCAGAGAAGCTTGGCTAACAGAGGTTATAGGGACATCCTAGCATACCTGTTTGCCCAGTCATGTCTCCAAGAAGCAGCTAAGCAGTGGCTCATTCTATTGTAGGCAAACAGCTCTATCCACAACCTTAGCCCCACAATTGAATTGGGGAGTTTACCTTGAGCAGGCTGACCCAGAAGGCCTGGATAAGTCACCTTTACAGCCCCTGGACACTTATGGGCAACTTATCAGGCTTGACACCTTGGCTTAGCCCCTGCAAGTCTTCTAGAAGCATAAAAACACCTTCCTTTGCTGTCAGGATAGGTGTCACACCCACCTGGTCCCACAGGGCCAGCCCCATTCCTAGGCAGTGATCTCTGAAACATATTATTGCCCTGGATCTGATGGTGTTCTAGCTGTATCTTGCCTACTTGGGGCTGACAGAGTGGCTACACAGGCATGCACAAGGCATGGAAACTAATAGGCTCCCCTCTTTTGGTCCATCACGCAATGTCTGGATCCAGCAGCTAACATGTCACACTTAAAAGAACTGCACCTCATCTGGCAGTGCAGTCTTACAACCTCTTCAGCCTGTACTTCAGAGATATTCACAGGTATCACCAGCACTGAATGTAACAGGAGAAACTGTATAGACGTCACTCTAAAGCATCTACCTAGAGCCAAAGATAGCACAGGAGAGCCACTGATGACCCAGGGGAAAAAAAACAACAACAACAAAAAAAAACCCTCATGCCCAGAAAAAAGTGGGTTATAATATGAAATACTGTCAAAAATGTAAGACTATATAACTATAGAATATTGTTCAATCACAAAAAGAAAATTTAACCATTTGTAGCCACAAAGATGGAACAAGAAATTATGTACAATAAAATATAGTTGGGCACAGAAAAGCAAATGCCATGTGTTCATTTTGTGTGCAAGCTAAAAAAATTGATACATAGATATAGAGGGCACAGGGTGGTTATCACACTATGGGAAAGGTGTGGGGGAGGAGGTATAAAGAAATATGATTAATTGGAATATGGATCCAATTGGATATAATTTTTATAACACAGTGAGATAATAAAATTGTATGTAAATTCAAAATAGCTAAGAGAGGAGAGTTGGATATTCCCAACCTAAGTTATAAACATCTGAAATAATGATACAACAATTACCCTCTGATCTAAACCACATAGTATACATGTTGGAAAATGTCACCCTGTAACATAAAAATAGGAGCAATCACTATATACAAATTAAAGTTTTAAATAAAACATAAGTTTTCAAACCTTGACAAAGTCCCCCAGAATACTAGTCACATATACAAGTACTGCTTCTCCCATTTTTTTACCTGTCACAAACCTTATCCATTTTAGGCTCCACATCACAAAATGTTCCCATACCTGTTGGTATCTGATCATATTTCTAATTTTCCCAACTGAAAAAAGAAACACAGGCTGTGGATTTAACTCTACTACTCATTGAGATTTTTGGCTCACTGACATGTGTTTCAAGTCACTGCCAGAAGTCAGAGGAACTTCCTTGGGTAATTGTGTCCTAATCTGGATGAAGACAGAACCATGCTCCACCCTAGAATTTCTTTCCTCACTGTACCTTATCAACTTCCAAAGAGCCTTCTCAATTCCTTGGTACATTCTTGTTGAAAGGTTAAGAGACCACCTATAAAGTCATGGATGAGCTCTAAGGCCCTTCTTTGAGTCATGTCTCATTTGTGCAGCTAATATTATGTTTAGTTGCTTAACAAAAAAATACTAAAAAAACAAACTCCAGTCCAAATACCTGCTAGAACACTTTATATATTCCTCATGCAGTATATTTAGCTTAAGTCCAGTTGCAGTTACTTTCTTGTCACTGGTAGAAACAGCAGTCCAGAAGCAGTTTATGGGAGGAAAGAGTGTATTACAGACTTGCAGAATTCAGGGTAAACACCACCAATGGCAGAAGAAGCTGGTTCATTTCAGCATCCACATAAGAGAGATTAAACACCAACAGCCACCAGTCAGCACTAACAACAAGAGCTCAAACTGTCCCGAACATACCTTGGGCCTGGATTACAAGGACCACCTCCAGAGACATGCTTTCCCACAGGCTGGTAGAAAGTTAAGTAAGAAGCTTAACCTTAATCAAAAATATGTGAGGTGAGGGATGGAGAAGATGGCTTAGCAGTTAAAGTGTTTGCCTGCAAAGCCAAAGGACCTCAGTTAGATTCCTCAAGACCCATGAAAGCCAGATGCAAAAGAAGCCACATGCATCTGGAGTTTGTTTACAGTAGCTGGAGGCCCTAGCGTGCTCATTCTCTCTCTCTCTCAAATAAATAAATAAAAATATGTTTAAAAATCTGTGAGGTGAGCTGGGTGTGGTGGCACATGCCTTTATTCTAGAATTTAGGAAGCAGAGATAGGATTGCTGTGAGTTTGAGGCCAGCCATACACTACATTAGTGAATTCCAGGTCAGCTTGGGCTAGAGCGAGACCCTACCTCAAAAAACCAAAAAGAAAAACAAACAAACAACAACAAAAAAAAATCCATGAAGCTATGAGGGACATATATTCATATTTAAATCACAATATTCTACCTCTGGCTCCCATAGACTCATAACCATCTCACAATGCAAACTGGACTCAGACCAAATGCAAAGGTCCCCATAGTCTTTACCAACTTTAACACCTTTCAAAATTCCTGTCTCATCTGAATCTCAAGACTATTTCTTAAATGTGAGCCCTATAAACAAGTTACATTCTCCCACGTGTAACAGCATAAAGTAAGCATTTTCATTGTGAAAAGGCATAGCAAGGAGAGACTGGACCAATGCAAAATCAATAACCAGTAGGCAAACAACAAACATCTTCAGTTCAAGTCCAACATCCATAACCAGTGATAAAAATCTCTGGATTCCAATTCTGCACTGCTAGCTGGGCTAGTCAGAGCCAGGGGAAAATTTTGCCCCAAGCCAGCAGTACTCCCTGGCAGCTGTTCCACAGTCCTGATATACCCAAACCATGTTCAATTCTACATTTCAAACCATTATCCATCTTCACAGCTTCATACAATGGCTTTACTTGTCCTCCAATAGACAGACTACAACAGTTTCCTATGGCACATCTTCACAGCAGCTTCTGGAACTGATTCATTTTCCTTTTTTTAAAAAAATCATTTATTTATTTGAGGGAGAGAAAGAGAAGTAGGGAGAATGGGTATGCCAGGGCCTCCAGCCACTGCAAAGGAACTCCAGATGCATGTGCCCCTTGTGCATCTGGCTTACGTGGGTCCTGGAGAGTCAAACTGGGATCCTCTGGCTTTGCAGGCAAATGCCTTAACTACTAAGCCATCTCTCCAAGCCCCAGGAACTGATTCATTTTCATCCAAAAACCTTACTGGGTCACCATACAACTCTGCTTCACTTTGCCTTCCAGAGTGAGAGCTTGGAAAATTCTGAAAAGAGTTTGAGAATGCTAATTGCAGGAAGTATTGAAGAAGGCACTTAAACCAGTTAATCTTCATACAATGGTTTTAATGGGCCTCTTTAGGGATTTCAACCCTGCTTCACTTTGTCCAGGGGGTGATTAAAAAAAATGCACTACATGACCAGCTTCTTCCCTGTATTTTTCATGCTTCTAAAACCAGCATCAGGTGTAAGGCAGAGACAAATTTGTAAATCTACCGAGGAATAAACTTGACCTTGAAGAGCAACCTACTCCTTTGCCAGTCTTTCTTCAAGCCACCTTATTTCAAAAAGATTTGTATTTTTACTCATCTGAGCCTTCCACTGCTCACCCTAATGACAATTCCATTGATTCAATGCAAAACAGTTAGCTCACCTGCAATGGTAATAATCTGCTTAACAATTGCAACTTCACTAATCTAAAACCAGTCTCTGTGCCTATAACTTAAAACTTGCTAGAAATTTTCCTGTAATAAACTGCATATCTTTCATATCTTTCTGTTCTATACGAGCCACCAAGCACACTTGCCCATTACTTGTAAATTCAACCTTGATCAAATTCTTTGGACATTGGCAGAAGAACATAGCCAGCCTTTTGGCAGTACCCAGTTCCAACAAAGTTCCATTTTCTCCTTTAAAAGTTGATAAGCCAAGTCTTCACAGTCTACAATTAATTTCTGCATATAGCATTTTCAAACTCTTACTAGAATAGCCCATCAAGCTCTTCTTATAGTACTGAAAAACATCTCCAGTCCAAAGTACCAAGTCCTTCCATATTCCTCCAACAAACAAGTTCCAGAAGACCAAAATCCATATGGTAGATTAATCATGGCAATGATTTCACTTCTCTGGTACCATTTATTTTATTTATTTATTTATTTATTTATTTATTTATTTATTTATTTATTTATTTTTGCTGTTGTTGTTGCAGTTACTTTCTGATTGCAGGGACAAACACCTGACCAGAAGTATTCATGGGAGTTCAGAGTTTATTGAAGGCTTATACAATTCATTGTTAATATTATCAATGACAAAAGAAGCTGGCTCATTTCAACATTCACAGAAGAAAGAGAAAAACACTGACATCAGAGAGCAAGTAGAAACAGCCAGAGCTCAAAAACTGCACTAATAACACCTTATGGCTGAACTACAAGATCCTCTCCCATTGACACCTCCTCTAGCAGCGTGCTGGAGATGTAAATAGGAAATCAGAATTAATCAAAAAAATCCCTTCAGCTATGGGACATGCATCCATATTCAAACCACTGCAGCACTTTTGCCTACTTTCAAATGATCTCCATATTCCAGGATTGAGTTCTGCCTGTTCTTCAGAGTCGCATTAACATCTTCCATCATCTGTAACCCCTCAACCTTGCAATAATGTCTTCCTCTTCAAATATGTAAATATCATCTCAATCAATCACTGATAAACTCATTAATTACAGACATATTGTGTATTGCTCTTCAATTTTCATATTTATTCTATAGTTTTGCTGATCAAATACTGACTCTGAAGTCAGGAAAACTGCCATATTCTCAATAGGGTGGTACTACTACTATTGTCCATATGCCATCTGTATTTTTAATGAATCCAGTTTTTCTCAGAGACCTTTGAATAGAGTGAAAACCATAGTTTACTTAGGCTAATGGAAATTTGAAAACATTTAGAATTAGATACTATGGGGCAGTTCAGCTTTTTCTTGAGTTCCTCTACCATCCCACAGATGTTCCCTTATTTCTCAAAATGTACATAAATTTAGAGATTACAGAATGTCAATGTTTTATTACATACCCTTCCATTTAAATAGTCACACATCTTATACTACTATGCACAGAGACACATACAATGCATTTGTTTAGTGAAAAAATTGATTTGTCTATGCCTTTAATTTATAATAAAAACCAGGGGCTATTGTAGTAAATACAAATATAAGGTAAGTCTAATGAGAGATAGCAGATCAACTTACACAACATCATTCAGTTCCAGCCTGGTGTCTGGGGATGGGTTAATCAGGATGTAGGAGAGGGTGCTCTGATGGTCATTCATTTCATCTACAAGATACACAAATGCCAGTGTGGTCACATCACTCACAGAACATTACAGCAATTAGTGTACTTGTGTTCATACCATGTTAACATGAACTTGCTGAACTTACTATACTTTTGCCCACAGCATGAATATTTACATCAGTTTGGAAAGTTTTCACATTGCCGTCATTAGAACTATGATAGACACGTTTTGATCCATTCAATGACAAACCACCTCTTTCTGCTCACAGTAACCTTAGTTATAGTCTACTTTTAAAAAATTGCAATACGAAGGTATTTCTATTAAAGAAATAGAGAAGCAGCCAGGTGTGGTGGCACACACCTTTAATCCCAGCACTCAGGAGGCATAGGTAGGAGGATCTCCATGAATCTGAGGCTAGCTTGAGTCGACATAGTGAATCCCAGGACAGCCTGGACTAGAGCAAGACACTACTTACAAAAGAAAAAATAGAGAAGCAAGATTTATATACTTGATTTGCTATGCTGTATCATTTGTTAAAATTAATTTTGGTCGAATATAGTCTGAGCAAGAATTGCTGACATAGCTTCTCAGGAAAATAGTAGTCTTTTTAAAAATGTATTTTGAAAGTAAAATAGAACTGTGTGTAAAAATATCCAAAACCCTAAATATGTTTGACTTCATTATAGACCTCTGATACACACTATCCTAATGTTCTCTTTGTCTTATTTATTTATTGCAGAATACAAAGAATTCTATATAACAGAATTTAAGCATATGTTTTAAATCATTACTAGATCATTGTTTTTCTTCTAAAGTAATATTTGCTGTTATACTAATGTATTATATGCTTTTAAGTTTGTAATCTGTTGCAGATTTGGATAACTAACTTTGCAGTAGGTAGATGGTTCTGTTTACATATCATTTAAATGTGTCCCCTAAAGGTGCCTGCATGAAATTTGGTCATTATTCCAATGCTGAGAAATGGTGGAACATTAACAGATGGATTCTAGTATATTGATATTTAAGGGAGTGTCCTCTGACAGGACTGAGTCAGTTTTCACTAGATCAAATTGTTATAAAAGATCAAGACTTGAGCTGGAGAGATGGCTTAGCGGTTAAGGCACCTGCCTGCCTGCTAAGCATAAGAACACTAGTTCCATTCTCCAGGTCCTACCATTTAGCCAGACTTGAAGTAATGCAAGGACGCAATGTCACACTTGCCCGCAAGGGGGAGGGGATGCATCTGGATTTCTTTCACAGCAGCTGAGAGGCCGCTGCCTATATTCTATCTCTCTCTCTCTTTCTCTCTCTCTAACTCTCTCCAAAAAAAAAAAAAAAAAAAAAAAGAGGATCAAGACTTACCACATATGTTGGACTTTGTGATTCTTCTTGTCTAACCTTGACATTACTTTATCTTAACTGCACACCTGCTATGATATAACATAGCTAAGCAACTCACACCAACAACTAAGTTAAATAAACCACCTGATCACCTCAAGGAATTGCTGCCTTAAAAAAAAACTTAATTATATGCATTTCATTTCTTTATAAAGTACCCTATGTCAATTATCATATTATGAAAATGGGAAACAAATGAGTACAGTAGAACTTAGAAAAAAATTAAAAAAAAAAACGCTTTGCAAACATCCTTTAGGTGTCAAGATTTAGATTCCAAAAATAATATAAAATTCAGTTGTAAAGCCAGGTGTACACATACTTCTACCAAGGATAAAGTATGTGTCATATGAGGAGACACAAAAATCACACCTGCAACTGTTCAGTTCAATTGCAAATAAAGTATAGGTCCTGAAAAACTAACTGAATTTTTCAGTTTGAAGAAAATTCTAAAACAATTACTGACCAGCAGAGACAAATATATAATAATCTCAGCACTTGGGAGGCCAAAGTCAGAGGATCACCATGATTTCAAGGCCAGCCTTAAACTATATAGTGAAATCCAAGTAAGCCTGGGTTAGAGCAAAATCGTATCTTGAAAAATGAAAAAAAAAAAAAAAAGTTTATATACTTGTATTAAAATAAAGATCTTAGCATATCAATATAACAGACCTTTGATAAATTATTGTCTGCACTGGAATTCATGTTATGTTCCCACAGTAATATCAACATTATTTTCTACCTAGAAATCTTCCATTCTAACATGAGAATATTTTCCATTATATTTCAAGGTGATAGAAAATTAAAAGCCATTGTCTTATAAAGAAGACACATTGTGAATAAGTGAATCTATCATAAGTTTACCAGGAAAACTATCATAATTCAAAACTAACCAAACTTATTATCAAATAAAGTAATATATTTGATTGCTAATATATGCAGTGGATATAAATGTATATCCAGCCATGGGGCCAGGGCTGTCCTGAAAAGTGGGGAAATCCAAGGATTTACTGATAACCACTAATAATAGTTTAGCATAAATATAACCCCAAAATAACATGTGACATTATAAAAAAATATTTATCTCAAATTCAAACTGCACCAAGAATCTAGTATTTTATTTGATAAATCACACAATCATACGTGGAAGCAAATGGTTACCTCAACAGGCTGGAACTTAAAATTCCATCTAGTATACAATGATGTTTGCTCCACATATGGAACAAATCCAACTTAAAGTATCTTATATTGACATGAGGCTCTACAGATCATATATCTCTGTGAGGAGCAAGTTTGACTCATAGGTTTTGTTTTGTGAAAATTTTCAGTTTGTCTGATTTGTGACTTCTCTTCAAAGTAACTGAGATTGATGTACATGAAAGCATAGCACTGAAGTATAGCAGGAATGCTAGAAAATATGCATCTTATCTGGCCTCACATAGCTCAGCTTCTTATAGAAATACTGCCATTACTAAACTGTGATACAAGGAAACATTTTAACAGATAATGTCTTGGTCAATACAGATACCCACACTGTGTCCTTAATCATTAAGAGGATATTGTACTATTTTTTTGTTTGTTTGTTTCTGGAATCAAGCCAAAAATCCAGTAGTGACTGTGTTTGTGTGTGTAAAATACTGTCCAGATAATTACGAATTTTCCAATAGTGGATGTAATTATTGTGTCAATATTTTGTTCTGCTCCATTAGTCTGTTCTACTTTTCATCTAATAATTCTGATTTTATCATGGGCTGTAGGGCCTTTTGCCAACATTGTTGGTAACATGACAATCCAGTGATTCCATACAGTTTAAATCAAGGCACAGAGGAGATCCCAACGAGATTAGCAAGACCTGGTGTCTTTCTTTACAACTCACTGGTTTTTTTTCAGGGAAGAGGATTGATATCTTTTTCATTTAGAGTAAAAGTAGTGTTGTTTTTGTTACTATTGCTTTGTAATGTAGCTTAAAATTGAGTTTGGTGATACCAACAGCTGTGTTTTTGTTGCTCAAATTTATTTTGGCTATTCGAGGTTGGTTTTTTTTTTTTTTTTTTTTTTGTGCTTTCAAATGAATTTTAGAGTTTTTTTTTTTTTTTTTCCATGAGGAATGCCATTGGAATTTTAATCGGGATTGCATTAAATGTATAAATCACTTTTGGTAAGATTGGTATTTTCATAATATTAATTCTTCCAATCCAAGTTCATGAGATGTCTTTCCATTTCCTAGAGTTTTCTGTAATTTCTGTTTTGATGTTTTAAAGTTCTCATTGTAGAGATCCTTCACTTCCTAGGATAGGTTTATTCCAAGGTACTTTATTTTTATTATTTTTTTTTGAGGCAATTGTGAATGGGATAGAATCCCTGATTTTATCCTCCATGTTTGTTGTTAGGATTTTCCACCAGAAACAGATGGTAATACACTATTGCTGAAGACTCCATATACCTGGGAGGCAAGGTCACTGAGAAATCAAGCTAGGGCTGAGCTGAAAATCTTCTCCCTATAGACCACATGAAAGCTGGAAAAGGCTGCACTGTATGCAGCCCAATGGGAGACAGAAGTCATCAGTGGTGAAAACAGTGGACACAGCAAGCCTCAAGTTTGGCCACATAGGCCAAATGACTAAATGGAAGCAATAGTGGCGTGTCTGTTCTGGAGGAAACCAAAGAGCTCTCTAATTGGACCGGAGGCATGCTCTATGGGAGGGCATATAGACTGGTACTGAAAACCTAACCAAAAGCCTGTGGTGTGGGAGGTCATGAGCCTCCTCTTTCCTGGATAAATGCATATATTATGCTCACCAAACTTCCCTATAAGTACTTCATTTAACATTCATATTCATATATTAATGCGACTCTCACTTTTGGTTAGACAAGCTTCTGTTTTCAGATGGTGGTGACCACTGGGATGAGAAGAAGTGACAGAGGAGTGTTCAGCACTGAAACATCTCTACCACACCTCCAGTGCTCAGGGTGCATTGTGGAAGAGGTGGAGGAAAGAATGAAAGAGCCAAAGGAAGGGTACAACTCCTTACAAAGCAAATGTCTAGACAGAAATTTGCCTCAATATCCACAACCTTGCATTGCCTAGAAATACCTTAACAAGACCCTCATAAAAGGAGGAAAAGACGATGACACCAAAATAAAAGAGATACTAACGGAGAGAGGGACTAGATAAGATGGAGAGTGGAGTTCTGAAGGGGAAAGTGGGGGAGGGGAAGGAAATATCATGATTTATTGTCTGTAAGTATAGAAGTTGCTAATAAAAAATTATATATTAAAAAAGCAGTCCTGAGATCAGAACAATGGTCTCTTACTCTTTCCTGTCCTGCATGGCACACAGTGAATCCTAACCTGTTTCTTCCCTGTCATACTTTTTTTGAAGCCTGTAGCTATTTATTTAGCCCTAAGTGACTTTGTATTTAAGAATTGATGAGAGAAATTTTTAAAAGGTCTATTTTATTGATTGAAAGTTGCATTGTATCTTATTGCTATACATAACACATCAACAATAGTTGTATCAACCACAAGTCTGGTATGTTTCTTTCCAGTGATTATCTTATGTTCTAGTTATTTCTTAGTTCTGTAAGTTGAAGTATAGTGGACTTGATGGATCATTAGGACCTATCATTATGATTATTACTGGATAGAGCAGAGACACAAATTCATCCAAAACAGTTGCATCAAAAATAAATAATTTGGGCTGCAGAGATGGCTCAATGGTTAAGACACTTGCCTGAAAAGCATATCACCCATTGCTTGATTCCCGAATGCCCACATAAAACAAGATACCCAAAGAGACCCATGCATCTGGAGTTCATTTGCAGCAGCTGGAGGCCCTGATATGCCCATTCTGTCTGCCTCTCTTCTCTCTGCTTGCAGATAAATAAAAATATTTAAAAATAAGAAATATGGAATTTAAAAGCCACAGGTGGGGTGGGTAAGTGTACTAAGAGGCATGGTCCTACCCACAAACTTACTGGTGCATCTGTGACCCCAAAGAGACTACAGATGCTCCAAAGAAGGGAACCCTTATGGAACAGGAATGATATAGAGGGGGCATTGTACCCAGATAACAAAACTAAAATCATAGCAAATAGAAAAGTGCCATATGATTTAAATTACTGTCTTTGGAATTATTTAGACATTGACATAATTATTTTAATAGATCATGTTAAAATATTTTAAAATAATTTTAGAAAAGAACATGGCTCAGTTAAAATATACTTAAATACCATATATATTATATTTAGAAACAAAACCAATGAAGGGTTTATATTTAGGATATGAAAAAAGCAAGATGTATCTGTGATTCTTTAAAGCCTAATATATTTTTAAATCATCCAAAATATGACAATGTGTTCTCTTGACAAAGTTTTAAAGAAATAGGTTTCATATTTTGGTAGTAGAAATGCAAAATAATAAATGAGAATGAAATGACAATTCCTCAAATGTCATTCCTCAAAATGACAATTAAAGAATAAAATTTGGGCAGTAAGAAACATTTTTATAACTCATCTTGTTTATATTTTTTGTAGAAATCCATCATTCCACCTTGTATCAGTTATTTTTTCACTATTGTGACCCAAATACATGACTGAAACAACCATAAGGAAATGGGATTTTTTTTTTTTTTTGGCTTATCATTTCAGAGTTTAATCCCTTATGGTGGGAATGGCACTGAGGAGCAAAGCAGTTATCATGGAATGGTAGATAAGGAAAGGGAACAACATGAACACAAGGAAGGCCAGAGAAAAGTATAACCCCAAGGCCTGTAGTAAGCAATATCCTCCAACTAGGCTCCACTTCCACCTTATGAGACTCATAATAATGACAACATGAGTCCATCAAGGTGTTGATGCCTTGATTTAGCCTCATCTCAATGACGTTGCCATCATAAACTCAGTGGTCATAGTGGAGCTATTCTGAGTCATCTTTTTTTTTTTTTTTTTTTTTCACACAGGCTCTGACTATATAGCCAAGGCTAGCATTGAACTCATAATCATTCTGCCTCCACCTCCTAAATGTTGGGATTACAAGTGTCCACAACACATCTGACTGGGGTTCAAGTATCATTTTTAATAAATTTCCTTTTTTCTCCTAGTAGAATATATATATATATATATATATATATATATATATATATATAATATATATATATATATGGATATATATATATGCAATTCTTGGACTTTACTCAGAAAAAAAAAAATCACATTAAAGTTCATAGTTACCAGTATTGTCATTTAGATAACTTATTTTTTCTTTTTTTTCTTTCTTTTTTTTTTTTTTTTTTAGCTTTTATCTATGTACTTACTTTAGATGAGTGTGTGTATGCATGTAGGTATGGACATGCATGTCCCACACTGCTTGTGTGGTCAAAGGACAACATCAAGGTATTTATGTTCTTTTTCCACCTTCTTTTGCCACACTGCAAATGAAGGTAAGTCTAGCTAGCCCCTGAGATTTGGATTCCCCTGGCTCTTTCTCCAATTGTTGGGGCCATGTTCAGTCATATTTTCCCCCAAAACAAACTATCTTATTTGATTCTATGTAAGAGCTTTGAGATTTGTGTTAACACTGACATGCGTTTGATTATAGTTTATAATTGTATATTATAATACTTATATTATTATTACTTCCATTTCAAACATGAGAAAAGTGTTCAGAAAGGTTATAGAATTAATCCAGTCTACTGTTCTGCTAGATTATGAACTCTACAGGTGCAGAGGTTTTGTCTGGATAGACACAATTTCTTGTTTCTGCTGAGAAGCATAATGTTATCTGTTTAAAGGTTGAATCATGGAAAATGAGTAATAAGTGGGGAGGTTCTGGAGTCTATGATTGCTGCGATTCCAAGTCTTCAAAACTACTAAGATAACAAGTATTCAATATATGAATGTTGAATGCATTGATGTTTCTATGAATAGATAGATAAATAGAATGGAGAGAATGAAAAGGAAGAAGAGAGATTAAAAATGATAGCACAGATTTTTTTCTGTCAGAACTATTGTGAGCATAAAATGAACAAATTATAATGAAAATAAATTGTAGTCCATGGCTCCTACCAGAGTTTTTCCAAGTACATGAAGGATATGGAGTTGCAGAAAAATTCAAGATATGTATCACTATTTACTACAAGTTGATTAGTGACAGGAAAAAAAAATCAGTATTTTACTGAGTCAGAAAACACAGATGACTTCTTCATGCAGTTAACTTACATTTTAAAAATTAAATTAATTTATTTATTTGAGGGAGAGAGAGAGACAGAGAGAGAGGGAGAGAGAGAGAGAGAGAGAGAGAGAGGAGAGAGAATGGGCACACCAGGGCTTCCCACTCTGTAAACAAACTCCATGCATGCTCCACCTTGCGCATCTGGCTTTTGTGGGTCCTGGGGAATTGAACCAAGGTCCTTTGCCTTTTCAGGCAAGCGCCTTAACTGCTAAGCCATGGCTCCAGCCCCTCAACTTACAATTTTATGTCTCTAACAGTTAAAATGTTGTCTGGGGCTGGAGAGATGGCTTAGGGTTTAGAGGTACTTGCTTGTTAAGCCTGATGACCCAGATTCAGTTTCCCCAGTACCCATGTAAAGTCAGATGCACAAAGTGGTACCTGCATGTGGAGTCTGTCTGTAGTAGCAGGAGGCCCTGGTACACCCATACTCATACACTCTGTGTGTGTCTGTCTGTCTGTCTATCTCTTTCTTTCTTTCTCACTCTCATAAATAAATTTTAAAAAAATATATATATATATATATATATATATATATATATATATATATATATTTATATTTTAAATTTTTTCTGCTGCCTGTTTATGTGGCTGCAAAGGTTTTATAAGGTCCTTGAGAAAACAAATGAGCCCTGGATGAATAATCATTTGCCAGAATATTGCACTACAAGAAAAAGTAACTAAGTAATGAGTGATAAATAAATATAGAACTTCATAAGGAAGGCTTTGTTTCCATATCATCAGAAACTAAGCATAATTTATAAGAACACTGTAGTTCATCTAAGTCTGGTGAAATTAATTACTTGAATGTCTTAAATTCTCTTATACCTTGGGTCCTTGAATTACATGTAATGTTTATGCTGTGTGTGTGTGTGTGTGTGTGTGTGTGTGTGTGTTAAAATGTGGTATAAGGATGATTTTGTAGCCAGATAAACCTATATGTAAATCTCTTCTAGGTACAAACTAATTAAAAAGTTAATTGGCTTAGTTACTTTGACTTCTCAGTAGAATCTGCCTCAAAATTTTGTGATAACCATAATTGGGCTATTTCATGTAATGGAGTGAGTTCAAGGGAGAGCCTAAGGGACCATTTTGTTTTTATGGAGTTGTAGAAAAATTTAAAATATGTATCACTATTTTCTACAAGTTGATTAGTGACAGGAAAAAAATCAGTATTTTACTAAGTCAGATCCAACTTTATAAGTACATATAGCAAGAAATCTCTACTCTGTAAATAGCTTTAAAGAGCATACCAGGTGGACTTTTGGGTAAGATGGTGGCATAGGAGCCACGCCAAACCAGCCTAGGGAGAGATTTAAGCAAAAGCACAGCAAAATATGAAGGAGTATATATTATTCTTAGACACAGTGGAGAAGCAGGAGAGACCAAGATCCACCGGAAAGGAGGAAAACAGCCAGAATCCCACTGAGGCACTTGGCAGCTTGCAAATCCACACTATCCACACACCCACTCGGCGCTGCCAGCCAGGTTTGCAGAGCAGCTGCAGCAGCGACCAAACAAGGGGATTCCCCAACCTCATCAGCCTCCTGGCAAAGTCAAGAAATCTGAAGGAAAGACAACTGAGATCAACTAAGGAGCTACTGAAAGGGATACAGGCGGGGACTTGTGTGTGAGCTGGAACCAAAAATCAGTAGCAGAGGTCAGTACGCTCAATAAGGGCTATAAGGGAGGGAGGAGAGGGAAGGACTTAAGAGGATGGTATTGTATATATGTAAGTAGAAGAACAGATTACAGGGAGGGGAAAGGCCTAAGTGAGGCCAGGGAAGAGATTGTGTAAAAGAAGGGTAGGGAGGATCAATCAAAATTCAAGATATTCTGAATAAGACATATGAAAACCTACTGTTTTGAATAACGGCACATCCAGAAGCCATAGATTGTTACTAGAAAATTTTCAGTGCCAGGGATGGGATACCTTCCAGTGATATGTTGGATAGGGAGGTCCCTCTTGCCTCCAAAACATTACAGGCTATTGCCAAGGTCCTTGGTTTCCCTTGAGAAACAGATGGTAAGACCCTATTGCTGCAGACTTTACTTGCCTGAGCAGCAAGGTCACTGAGAAATCAAGCTGGTGCTGAGCAAAAAACCTTCTCCCTCTAGACCAGCCAACTAAAAGCTGGAAAAAGCTGTACCACATGCAGCCCTACAGGAGACAGAAGTCATCAGGGGTGAAAACAGTAGACACCGGAAGCCTCAAGTTTGGCCAGACAGGCCAAATGACCAAATGAGTGCAATGAGTGCTCTGAGGGAAACCAACTGCTCCCTAATTGGACTAGGGGAGGGAATACATGCCTGGTACTGAAAACCTAATCAAAAGCCTATGGCAGGGGAGGTCATGATCCTTAGGGATATAAAGCCTGCTCTTGTCTGGATAAATGCATATATTATTCTCACCAAACTGCCCTGAAAGCACTACACTTAATGTCCATATTCAGATAATAATGCTGCTCTCACTTTTTGTTAGAGGGTCTCACTCTGGTCCAGGCTGACCTGGAATTAACTCTTTCGAACTCAGATCCTCCTACCTCTGCCTCCCGAGTGCTGGGATTAAAGAGCACTGGTGGGATGAGCACTGGGATGACCCAAAAGGCAACATAGTGCTGAGAAGAAGGGACTGACTAGTGTCCACCACTGAAACATCTTTATCACACCCTCCAATGCTCACATTCCATTCTGGAAGAAGTGGCGGAAAGAACGTAAGAGCCAAAGTAAGGGTACCACTCCTTACAATGCAAATGTCCAGACCGAAATTGGCCTCAATATCCAAGACTTTGCAGTGCTTTGCTCTACCTTCCCAAGACCCTCATAATAGGAGAAAAAGATGATGACATCAATTTAAAAGAGAGACTAATAGAGAAAGGGAGGGGATATGATGGAGAGCAGAGTTGTGAAGGGGAAAGTGGGGAGGAGAGAGATATCATGGTTTATTGTTTGTAAGTTTAGAAGTTTTCAATAAAAAATAAAAATTAAAAATAAAATTATAGAAAAAAATAAAGAGCATACCATATCCCACTGTGGAAAGCCCCAAGTGTTTCATTCTGTTCTTCACAAGTTCAGCAAGCTCCTGTCTTTCTGACCTCCTGTAGAGATTCAGTCTCTGCTGGGTTATTTTTTCAGCAGTTTTCCCAGAGTGCTTGGGCCCTTTCCTGCTCAGCCTTCGGGCCCACTGCATGCTCTTTCTCCGCAGCAGGGGGTGGTCTGACTGGTCGCTGGAGGTGGAGTTGCGGTGAATGCTGCGGTGGTGCACTGGCTCTTTGGAGTCTTTGGTGTCTTCCCACTCTTCCACACTGATAGATATTTGAGACTTTAAAGGAAAAGGATGATGATAATTGGGTCATTTAGAAATAATTACAGTGTAGGGCTTAAATAAAATTCATTTGCAAAATCTCAATGTACTTACATATCTACTCATGAGTATTAATAGAAGGCTCAAAATCATAAGCATTAATTCTAAACATGTTATAGAAAATTTTTTCAGTTTGTTAGCAAATAAGATAAAACATATGCATCTGCCTAGAAGTTTTTTTTAATGGAAAGACTTAATTAGTTTTGTGTGTGCTTTGTTGTTATAATGACTGCTAGCTTATAGATGTTCAAAACATACAGGCAACACCTAGACATTTTAAAACTCCATTCAAGTAAAGCCAATTAACACATTTTTCAAAATTTATAAGTATTTCCTTTGCAATTTATATAAGTCATAAGAAAATTATGCCATTTAGAGAATTGACAATATTTATTCCTTATTAAATATTGGGCTTTCTATATATGATATTGTAACATACTTTGTAATATTTTTCTTTATCTCTCATATGCTCCAGAAGAAAATTCAGTTTTTAATTCATAATTCACAACATAAAACACTTCTGATTAAAATGTTAAAAGTTACTTCAGGACACTTTTGAACTAAAATTTACTTTAAAAAATTCTTTATACAACTTGTACGATTACAACAACTAAAACCAGGCTGATCTCCATAGGAAGATGGAACAATGAATAAACTCCCAAAGTCTAGGCTTAGTTACATTTATTGTTTTACTGAATCATATTTTTAAACTAAGAACAAATTTAAAAAATCCCTCTTTTTATTATAGTCAGACTACCTTCATAAGTAATGGTTTCAATGTTAATACTTTCATACCAGGAAGTCATATGAAACATAACTCCTATGAAAGGAGGAAGTCAGACTTTCTAAGAGCACATACAAGCTAACAGATTCTTTGATCATGCTGTACTTAAGAGCTGCATTGGTGAATCTGCTGTATTTCCTTTCCATGGATTAAAGCTTGCTGGAACTTCAGCTGTGATGTGCATGTACTGCTGACTTTCAAAGTAATAGAACTTAGAATATCAATGTAAATGAAATCAGGAAGTCAATCATTCAAATTCTTTAGATGTGAATATTAATTTGGAGGCCCATTCAATAGCTTATGTACATAAACTCTCAGCAAACAAGTTATGAAAAATTCTGCATATATAAATTCAACCAAAATCTCAAAGGTTCATTTACATTTATATTATAAAACAGTACTGTAGAAGCTGGTTGTGATAGTGCACACCTTCAATCCCAGCATTTGGAGTGCAGAGACAGAAGGATTACTGTAAATTCAAGGCCAGCCAGGGTCTACAGAGTGAGTTCCAGGTCAACAAACAAACAACAACAACAAAAATAGCACTGTATTAGTGATATCTAAAATAATTCTTTTATACTTCAAATCTTCCTGATGAATAGTTCAGTAAAACAAAATGTAGAAACAGTATTTTATCTTTCAGAACATAAGTTGAAAGCATTAAACAATGTAAATACCATGGTTTTGCAACAGTGGATAATCTTATAAATCTTTCTTGATATTACTTTGAAAATCTGTGACAGTAAAAGGTACACTCTTGAGTAACAGTATCATCAATAAAAAATATCAATCTTTGTAAATTTATATGCACTGGTAGCAGAAATGAAAGTGTATTAGTTTGTTCTTGACAGACATGAGTTTGAACATTTAAATCATAACCTACAGTTTATTCAAAATGCTCTTTCTGACAGTGCTTCTAGTCATTAGTCCTTTATAAGTAATAATTTGATTTCCTAATGTTAAATGTAGTGATCTTTCCAGATCATTCACACAACATGGTGCATTTAAGTAATATCACTTAAAATTCAATCTTGGAGTCATCATGTAACAAATATTTATAGAGAAGTGAGAGGATTTTATTCTCCTTCAAGTAGAAATTGGCAAAATCTGTCTTTGTGTATGATTCTCCTTTGTCCTATGTGTCAGGCATTGCACACAGCATGTATTTAAAATATGAAATAAACTTGATGCACACATTAGCTAAGCAGCATTAAATATGGACTTTAGCATTATTATGAAATCCCCAAATAATGCCATGTCATGAGTTTAACCCATGAAATCTTTTAAAATTAGAGAACATTTTCTTTAATAAATACATAAAATAAGGACAAAAATCTCTTTGTAAATGTCCTTCCAACTAGAAGCAAAAGAAATAAAAAAAACTGTAGATAGGTTTTAAGAAGTCCAATTCAAAACTTGCAGACTTTTCTTTGTAATTTGGGTTTCTTAATTTTTTTCTTTCTAATTTCAGCATCACAGAATGATGAGCTAAGTTTTTATGTGAAGAAACACATTTCTGTGCAATTTCAGATATTTCCTAGCTCTGTTTATAAAACAAAACACCCAACTTTTTTATAAAATGAGAATATTAGCATTCATTTCTAACATGCAGAAGTCTTATGAAGATTTGTATTAAAAATTTATATAAAGAACTTGTGTCAACTCTAACTTCCACATATGGTAATAGTATTAGTATGTAGACATAATAATGGTTACCTGCAATACCAGCCAACATTCATAATAAGCATTATTTACACTATATGGGTTTGAATATTTGTTTGTTAGAGGGAGGTGTGTTTATAAATTTAATTTCCTGATGTCATTGTATGTAATGCTTATAACTCTATTATGTGTTAAACTGTAAGTGTGGCATCACCATGTACTATATGCAGTGTCACATGGGAAATACAATGGTAAATTGACTATAGGCAGTTGGTTGAACTGCCAATCAGAATAATAGAGTACTTAAGAGCAAGCTTTCTATGATCACACTGAGACTGGGTTGACATTCCATTTCCACCATTTATACAACTTTGTATTCTTAGTTATGTAATCTATACTCTCTAAGACTATTTCCATTTTCCTATCTGGAAATAAAAGTAATTGCATTATTAATGTAATTCTTTACACACCAGTTCTTCCTCAAGTAATCAGAGACAATGCATAAAAAGTATATAATATGGTAGTTGACTTAGAAAATGATCAATAAATATTAGATAACATTATGGCTTCTGATATTCCATGAAAACACAGGAAAATGAGCAAAGAAAAAAGAAGTAACAATGAGGGAAATGTATAAGTAGAAAAATAAATATAAAAAAGAGGGAGGATTATTTTATTCCCTTGGTTAAAATGTAGAGTCTGAAGAATACAAAAGTATATTTAAATAAAAATAGATGCTTACTTTTTTCATGGTTTCTACAAATTATTTTATAGTATTTTTTTGTGTATACCTTTGGGGGTTGTGGAGGTCAGAGGTCAGTCCTCACTTTCAACTTGTGTAAGGGGGGGTCTCTTTGTTTGTACCTGTATACTCCAGCCTAGCTGACATATAAGCTACCAAAAGATTCTTTTGTCTTTGCCTCCTTTCCTACCATAGCCATGTTGGAATTATAGATGCCTGCTAAAGCATTTGACTTTGTATATGGGTTCTGGAAATCTAAACTAATGTACTCAGGCTTATAAATCAAGTATTGTATCCACTAAGCCATCTCACCAGCCCTATTGTACACTATTTATATGAATAACTCAGGGATTCTAGTTTGGCTCTTTTTATTCCTAAAAGCACAATATAAACTTTAATTAGAAAATTAAACATTTATTACTAGTGAGATATATTTTCTCTAAAATTATCTTTAGGAATATGTATATGGAAGCATTATGTGTGTGTGTGTGTGTGTGTGTGTGTGTGTGTAACAACTAAGAAAACAAAAATTTACATAGCTATGTTAGCAATTTGCTCAATAACTTAAGTATTAGTGAAATATTATAATCACAGTTTTCATAAAATTTGTTTTGGTTGAAAGGCTTCTAAAATATCTCTTTACAAGAATAATACAATTAATTACAAAATTACAATTAAAATATTTGCCAAAAATAATTGTTTGATTTCTTTATTATTTAAAGAAGTGAAGTGCAAGATTTATAACATGTATCAAGAAGATTTTTCCTATGCGTCCATGTACACACATCAAAACAATTCAATTTCCTCTGTATATTTCATTGGGTAATTCTTCATGTCATAGGTTATACAAACAGTCTATAAAACAAAGTGGTGTTTTGAAATAAATCAATTTGACAGGTTAGTAGTTTAGAAATAACCTTTTAATCTATATTCATAACTCCCATAAGAATAGTTTTATGGCATTTATAACTTTAAAATAGTGCTTCCTGATTTATTATTGAAGCCACTCCACATTGTTGCTAAGGAAGTGAACAAAACAAGATAAAATCACTGGGAAAATATGTTAGGTTTTCATTTTACAAAATACTGCTCATGGTTTTCCATAAAAGAAAGGTTAAATTGTATGAATACTTTACAGATATTGAAATTTAAACCTATATGCACTCTGGCTGGTAATCTGGGTCCAGTGGAAGTTTTTAATTTTAAATCAATTTTCAAAAAGTAAATTTTATATTTTATGGAATCAATTACAAAAGCCATGATAGAAAATACCTATTTATATTGTATTTATGTATTATTTATTTATATGAATTTATAAATTATCTATATATATTGTATTTATAAGCAACTTCAATATATTTTCCAGAATTATTACAGTTATTTAAAAACAAACTAACATAGTCTAAAACATTTCATTCAGAGTCAGATAACCAAGCTGTCTCAAAAACCACAATAGAACACCTTTACCATATCTACTGAAGTTCTTGTGACATAATGACAAGACCTTGATATTTATGACAACAGTACTCCCCAATATTTCTGAAAATCAAGTAGTAAAACTCACAGTTCTAATTTTTTGTAGTCAGTAAGGAAATTCACAACCAAATAATAGCTAATAAAAGCTAAAAACATGATGGAATAATACAATTGTTTTATATTCCTAGCTTCATTTGCATATTTAAAAGGAGGTAGGGCAGCTATGTGATTTTTTATATAACCTTGAGTTCCATCTAAAATTCTATAAAGTTTATAAATAGTAGGCACAACTTCAATTAGTATACTCTTTCAATTTTGTAAATTTAAAAGTCAAAGCCAGAGGGTGTAGCAAGCAACTATAAATTCCAACACTTGGAAGGCTATAGCAGAAATATCATGATTTCAAGGCTAACCTAGGCTATATGGATTTTAATATCAGCTTGGGTGATCCATTTCAGATGCTTTTTCAAAACAACCAAACAAGTAAACAATAACAACAAAAAGAATGTGTATATATGTATGTGGTCAGAGCAAGAGCAAGAGAGAAAGACAGAGATGGCTTAGGGGTTAAGGTGCTTGCTTGTAAAGCCTAAGGACCCAGACTCAATTCCCTAGTACCACATAAGCCACATGGATATGTTAGCACATGCATCTGGAGTTTGTTTGTAGTGGCTGCAGGCCCTGGAGTGGCCATTTTCTCACTTGATCTGCCTATTTCTTTCTCTGTCTCCCAAATAAATAAATAAATACCAGCTTAAGGGCTGGAGACATAGTGCAATGGTTAAAGTGCTTCCCAGGCCAGGAGGAGGACTGGAATATCTCTTGATAGCCACCAGGTAAATACTGTAATTCCAATATTGGAAAAGTGGAGACAGGAGATCCCCAGGCCAAGTTGGCTAGCTCGACTAGCTGAATTGGCAGCTATGGGTTCAACTTAGAGACTCTAGCTTAATAAATAAGGTAGGGATAGGTTGAGGCAGATACCAATGTCAACCTTTGGCCTCCACATGCATATGCGCTCATATTGCACACATGCCTATACACACACACAAAAAATAAATAAATAAATAAATAAATAAATAAATAAATAAATAAATAAATGTAAATAAAATCCAAGTTAAAGCTGCATATGATGCCTCCTGAAAAATAACCCTTGCTATCCTGAAAGTATATAATTTTGATGCTACTGACTTAGGAATCTTTGGCTTAAAACTCAGAGCAGTGTACAAAATATGCAAAAAAATAATATACCACTGAATAATAAAATCAGCAACAAAATTGGATACACAAGCAAAAATATAGAGTGGAAATTTGGGGCTGAAAGACGGCTTAGTGGTTAAGCTGCTTGCCTGTAAAGCCAAAGTCCTATGTTCAACTCTCCTGATCCCATGTAAGCCAGACGCCCAAAATGACACAAGCATGCAAGGTCAAATATGCACACAAGGTGGCACACACTTCTGAAGTTCTGTTGCAATGACTGGAGGCTGTGGGGTGCCAATTTTCTCTCTCCCTCTCTCTCTCACTCACTCATGCTCTCTCACATTAAATAAAAAGGCTAAGTCTGTTGGTCTTGTCTTAAAAAAAAAAAAAAAAAAAAAAAAACTTGTAGGACCATCATGGAAATAGATATGGAGGTTCCTGAAAAGGATGAAAATAGCTCTACTGACTGACCCAGCTATTCCTCTACTTGGCATCCACCCTAAAGGTTCCACTCTTTACTACAGAGATATTTGCTCAACCATGTTTATAGCTGTTCAATTTAAAATCGCTAGGAACTAGAATCAACTCAGATGCCCATTGTTTGATGACTGGATAATGATGTGGTACATATAAACAATGGAATTCTACTCAACAGTAAGAAAAAATGATACAATGTAACTTGTAGGAAAATTGGCAGACTTGGAACAGATCATACTCAGCAAACTCACACAAGCATGGGAAGATGCTACATGTTCTCCCTCATCTGTGGCTCCTAACTTGGAACAGCTTGAATTGCAAGCATGTCTGACAAGCAACTTGAGGGACAGATAATAGCAATGGAAAAATTTGGCTGAGGGGAAGAGGTGCTTGGGGAAATATACACACAAAATTAAATGCAAAATGGGTGCCCACTCTCACCACTGCACTTCAACATAGTACTAGAAGTCCTAGTCCATGGAATAGGGCAGGAGAAAGAATTCAAGGAGATACAAATTGGAAAGGAAGAATTCAAATTAGCCCTGTTTGCAGATGACATGATACTATATTTAAGGGACCATAAAGTGTCCACCTGAAAATTTCTAAAGGGATTCATTCCTTCAGCAATGTATCAGGATACAAAATCAACACACAAAAATCTGTAGCCTTTGTCTTTGCAAATATACACAGTGGAATTCTACTCAGTACTAAGAAAATATGATACAGTGGAATTTGTATAAAAATGGAAGGACTTAGAACAGATACTACTGAGAGAACACCCACAATCAAAGAAAGACAAATGCTGCATGTTCACACTTATCTGTGATTCTTGACCTGGATCAGCTTGAGTTGCTGGCATATGGGATGTACAAAGTGGTGCACAAGGCCTTTGTGAACTGACACTTTCAAGTCTGTCTCTTCCTATTCCTGTCTCTCTCTCTTCCTCAATAAATGAAATATATAAAAATAAAATATACATAAATTAATTTGAGTTGTCACATGCAGAGATTTATTTTAAATATTTAATGAAAATGGCTGTAATATATATTGTGTTTCTAAATCATTTGGTTTTCCCTAGGTCACTGAGCATTTATTCTGTGGTACTTATGAAATTAGATGATTTCCATCTTTCTTATATAGTAGGGGAATATTTCATCTTCTCTGAAGATATAACTTCTCCTTTCTACTCAAAATTATATATTGATTAAGTAATATTACATGCCTGATAATTATTACGTTTCTTCCCCCAAATAATAGTACTCTGATAATGTTGTTGCTGTGTAGGTGGATACCTGTCTGATAGGTCAACATTAATATATGTTCCAAATCAGGACTGACTTCATCATCAAGGTTTGGTTTCCAAAGAAAGACCGTAAAAATGAGGCTGGGAAATGGCTTGGTGGATGAAGATGTTTTCTTGCAAAGCCTGGCAGCAGGGTTCTATTCACAAGTACCCATGTGAAACCAGAAGCACAAAGTGACACATGCATCTGAAGTTCTCCTGCAGTGGCTGGAGGTGCTGGCATGCCCATTCCCAATCTCTCTCTGTGTCTCTCTCTCTCTCTTTCCTACCAAATAAATAATTAAAAATACTTTTGGAAGGATTCCGAGGTAGGGTCTTGCTTTAGCCCAAGCTGGCCTGTAATTTACTATGTAGTCTCAGGCTGGACTCAAGATCACAGCAAACCTCCTACCTTTGCCTCCCAAGTGATGGTGTTAAAGAAATACACCACTATACTGGTAAAAATACTTTTTAAAACACAAAACATATTTCTCCAAACTAAGAAGTTCACTTTAGATCTAGCAATCACTACATCTCTGTCCATATCTGCCTTCTACTCAAAATGTAGTTCTGTATGCATTACATGTTTGTGTATTCTATAAATGCTATAAACTGGAAGCATGATTTCCATGCAGTTGAAGATGTTTAGTGTGTGGCAGGGGAGATCCATGTCTATGACTATGTGATCACATTTAGTTAAACATGTGAGATGCTTTTAAACTGCTGGTCGTTAATAAGTGTTCCAGTAAATTTCTTATGAAGTTAAAGTAAGTATATAATGTAAATAAGAAATGCTTTTCAGATATTGGAACACATTGGAAATGAACAAGGTTACAAATCAATAGATCTGGAAAATGTTTTATAAAGAATGCTAGAGTCATATAAGAAACAATTGAATATAATTTTATAAGTGATAAAATAAGAAAATATAGATATGCTCAGATTCATCGTAGGTAATATGAATTAAATATTTATGAGTGTATTTATGTTTGACTAATATTACAAAGACCACAAATACCAAGTTCATGTATTATGTATTACGAATTAAGTGTATTATCATGATCATTTTCTGCAGCAGTGTTATACACTCAAAAATAATGAGCCAGCCAAAAGCAATGAAATATGATCTATGTATATGAAATTTGTCACAGAATTATTCATCACTAACCTTGAACAATTTGCATATTATTTTTTAAAGTTTTTTTTTTTTTTTTTATTTTTAGAGAGAGACAGACAGAGAGGGAGAGGGAGACAGATAGAGAATGGGTGTGCCAGCAGTCTCTCAGCTGCTGTGAACAAAATCCAGATGTGTTCGCCTCCTTGTGGGCAAGTGCGGCATTGCGCCCTTGCATCATTTTGCATCTGGCTAAACATGGGACCTGGAGATTGGAACCAGTTTCTTAGGCTTAGGAGGCAGGCGCCTTAACCGCTAAGCCATCTCTCCAGCCCAATTTGCACATATTTTAACCTGTGAAGTGATATATTCCCTGCTCACTCTTCACTCTTCTGCATGTTGAGAAAATCTTGAGTTCACACACAGCCCATAAAAGGAGAAGCCAAGATTTAAACCTGGATCATCTTGGTGCAAGGTCAGTACTAACTGGTCAGATAAAATAACTGAATAAATGAATGTTACCAGGAACAGAGGCAGAAGTATTGATAAATAATCTTTAGAATCTAGAGCAGCTTAAGTTGCAGAAAGAAATTTACTGTGGAACCATAGACATCAAAGAGGTCTACTAATTATTTATCATATAAGGTAAGGAGAATGATAAGTAATCCAGAAGCATAGTAAATGATAGTGAAGGAAAGACGATTTTGACTTATTACATACACAAAGAAGTAATTAAATCTAAGCACATGTCTGAGTCTTTACAACAGCTTTCTGAAAAAAATCTCTTCTTGTTTGCTATTGTGTTCCAACTACTCCAATGTGTGCATCAGATGTCTGGTGCAACTTAATAAGTATTTGTGATTCTAGTAGATGAGATCGATAAGGTAGGTGCATTACATGATGGTCACGAGGTTGTTCTTCAAGTAAGTATTATCCGACTTTAACCTCAAATCACTAATTAGTCAACTAACTATGTAACAGAGACTATTGAAACAAAAGCAATGAGTGTTCTGAAGAATTGCACAGAAATGAAGTTTCTATAAGCAAGTAAGGCTCAAGCATTATATCTCTTGCTGATTCTCAAAGCATTCATTTGCTGCCCCCCAAGCAGAGGGTGAAAAAGAGGGTATGGAGGGCTGGAGAGATGGCTTAGCGGTTAAGGCGCCTGCCTGCTAAGCCTAAGAACGCTGGTTCCAATCTCCAGCGGTTCCAATCTCCAGGTTCCACGTTTAGCCAGATGCAGTGATGCAAGAGCGTGATGCCGCACTTGCCCACAAGGGGGCGCACACATCTAGATTTTGTTCACAGCAGCTGGAGAGACTGCTGGTGTGCCCATCTCTGTCTCCCTCTCCCTCTCTGTCTCTCTCTCTCTGTGTCTCTCTCCAAAAATAAATAAAATAATAAAAAAAATTAAAAAGCCTAAAGTTTTTTTTTTTTTTTTTTTTTTTTTTAAAGAGGTTATGGATGTCCCAGGAAGTAAAATGAAATGAATAATCTCAATTGTTTTTGCAGCACAGTAATAATATTGCTTTCCTGTATCTGGCTTATTTCACTTAGCATAATGTACATCTGGTCTCCCATGTTGTTTTACTTCTCTGGAAAAAAAAAAAAACAGTTGGACTTATTTTTTAAAAAATTAGAAGTGTTAGCAAGTAGTAAGAAAATAGGAAATTTGGAGATTTTGGTCAAATGTATAAATTTCCATGTTGTAAAATGAATGAGTTCTGGGGATCTAATATATAGCATTCTAAGTATAGTTAGTAAAAGATTTAGGTAAATATCTTCCATTATTAACTTTAGACGCATAAAATAGTGATATATAATATAAATAGAACTTAATATTTATAATGCCAAATATGAGGAAGAATAATTTTCATATTATTTAAATTTTAATATTTTTCAAAAGCATAAATTTTCACCTTAAATTTATTATGTTAGCCTTGAACATCGGACATGTTAGTTATACGTCAAAATTCTGTTTCTACAGATAATGAACATAAAAAAACTACGCAATATAATGGAAATTTTAGATTGTTACATATTTTATATTCATCAGCTTCTCAGTGTTTATGAAAGCATTTATGTAGTTGGCAAATTGAAAATATGAAGAACAGTCCAAAATGGATCCATACATAACATGACCTGAACACAAATGGTAACATAAACTTGCAATCCTTTTGGGAAAATACAAATACACTAATATTAAAGGGAAACATGTATGAACCTTTCAGTGAGTTTGATATATTTTACTTTTAAGTTTAAACAGTGGATTTCATCATTAATATTCCATTTTAAATAGTTTGAGTTCATCTTTAGAGCATTTGAGGAAAGGGAGACAGAGGTACTTACTTGCGATGCAATTTCTCGAGACTGACACAATAAGAGAGAAAAAGAGACACACAAAATATAGTTTAAACAATGACTAAACACACATACATGAGACAGTCAGCAACAAAGACAATATGTAACATATCCACATGAAACATAATCTAAGAATGTGTTTACTTATCATAGGGGTTTTGATCAAAGTTAGATCAAGTAAAAGCTATTGTTTTTAATGTTTACTAATATTTGTTATTTTCAGATTTTTAAAAAATTCTCCAAGTATGACAGGAAAAGTGATGCCAGTAGGAACCACTAAAATAGCAGATAGTAAACAATGAAACTATTAAATTAATAATGATATTTGGCATAATTATTTAGATTCAATGATTAGTATTAACATGTGTGCTAGTATTTTAATTTTGATCCATAATAGTGATTCTGTTACATATACAATAATTTAGTTGAAATAATATGAGTTTTCACATTGGCTATAAAACTATAAAATGCTTTGGAGATATATTTTGTAA
The DNA here is from genome assembly GCA_036365145.1 of Orientallactaga sibirica. Lineage (NCBI taxonomy): Eukaryota > Metazoa > Chordata > Mammalia > Rodentia > Dipodidae > Orientallactaga > Orientallactaga sibirica. Next base: position 9,037,339 of record JAEOAD010000017.1, on the reverse strand, counting down.
AGGTAAATGATTAATAATACATTTAAATGCTATCTTCCACTCTGGGAGGTATGATTAGCTATATGCTGATATTATTTAATATCATGCACAACTTTGAAAGCTTCAGAAACAATGAATTGCACAAATTGTGTAAACTACCAAAGCTATTGGCACTTTAATATACTTTAAAATTAATTCTTTTTTTCTAGCAAAATTCTTCCTGGTGACAGTATATTTCAAGTAAATGAGGTTTTAAGTATACTGAAAAACTACAGGCAAATAAGGATGCACCTTTTTTCCTCTCTCCAAACCAAAGTCTACAGAGATACATACATTTAATAATGCAGAATTACTCAGATTATAGAATTATTACACCATATCATATGTGACACTGAATTTAATATGTTAGTAGAAATTCATTTTATCATAAAACATTATTTTTATAATACATAATGAAACATTAATATTCTTGTAATGAAAAGTATAAATATTCTCTCCAGTAGAATAAATATATAGAAATACACAGACAACATTTTAAATGAAGTATTACCACCAAATAATAATAGGTGCTTGTTGGGATTTTAGAATTGTGGGTGAATATTGTGTAGTAAAATATGGCTTTTGTACTGCCAAAGCACTATGAGACTTGAGCCTTCCTGGACTTGATTTTAGAAGCAGTAAAATCCTATTATCTGTAAATGTCTCCTTAAATAGAAAGACACAGGGAGTGGTAGAGTACTTTGGGCATGCTGACACATGACTGGGATTCAGGGACACATCATCATGAACCCTGCTTTCCAGAGTAACTATATATGACCTCACTTTAATTCTGTGATCACCATTTAGTATTACCAATCTAAAGACCACCAGAAAAAAAGATGAAATCATTTCCCAAATCTTCTATGAATTGTGTAGATTTTGCTAATGAACATTTATTATAATTTTCTCTTTAAGTATGCCTACTAGCTTCACTCAACCTCCAGCTTAAGCTGGAGCAGTGATATAATTTAAAATACTTGTATTTTTTTCTGTGTAAAGAATGTGCTAGACTACTGCAGACAAGCTACAGAATGATGTAGCAAAAAAAAAAAAAAAAAAATCTGCCTCTGTCTTTCAAATGCATGGAAGAAAGCCTCATTTTCATATGGGTTTATCTTCACCACATCCTCATATTAAATGCTGACACTTGACAAGAATTCATAACAGAATATAGTAAAAGTTAGCAACTAAAACTATAAGCTGAAGAAATAATCAACAAATGGGTCAAATATCACTGCTGCATGCCAAACAGTCAATGAGTTTTCTGACTGGTTTGAAATGCACAACTCAACTAGTAATAATATTTAGGCTTGTTTTGAAAAATGGTAGCATCTGCCATCATCTTGTCTTGCTTTAGTTTCACAAGAACTATCTATATGTTGCCCCTTGTACCTGGGTGTGTTTCTTTTTCCCCCTTTGTGTCTCTATATTTGGCTATGTCTTTTCTCAGGTTCTATTTTTCTCCATTGGCCATTCCTCATTTCCTTTTTTATTTTAAATTTTAAACAGGTCTCCCTCAAACTCATAGTTCCCCAGCATTCAGAGTGTTAAGATTTTAGGTGAGTGCTACCATGTCTGACTCTCTATTGACCTTGCACTCAGGATACCGAATAATTGAGAACCTTATTTAATATATTCCATTAGCTTTAACATCACCCATTATCATGAAAGATCAATAAAATGTTATTTGTACCAAAATTCAGGACATGACATGATTAACTACATCTATGTGTGATATATAAGATACAATTGATATTTATTTCATACATGCCCATTTTATTGTGAATGATGATGTTATACCCCTAAATGTAGTAAATATCTTCTTCTTAATAGCTTATATATGCTTATGAACAATTCTTCTTGAACTCTTTGAATAATGTCTGAACTAGAAAATGAACATTCCCTGTTGGTTGAGAAGCAGCTTTGTGAACTGTGGTCAGGAAACAAGGAATACCAGCTACCTAAGCAAAGCCATATCTGATTCTCTAAAACTAGTGATAATGCTCCTCAGACCTGGTGTCTTTCTTTAGTTTAAGAGGAAGTTAATATTTTTGGCCTTGTGTTGGGGGGCGGGTGTTGAACCATCTGATTTCAAGAAAAATAGTGAAAAATCTGAGATATCTCATTTCTTTAGAGCCACTTAGTTTTTATTCTAATTTATACGTTCAGATAGAAATAATGTTTCTCTCATCACATAAAAACATAATCACTAAGTTAAGATGTAACTGTTGTTCTTTTCTAAGAGTGTGTTTTGTTGTTGTCAAACAGGATATTAAGTTGAGGGGTCACTTTAATGTTACTTTTGCAACTTGCAAAACTATAATTGAAGTGGAAATTGTTCATTGTGTTAACTGAAAACTCTAAAGGAAGAAAGAAAATTATTATTGACTCTTTTAATCAGTGACCAGGAAGAGAAGATCTTTTACATTATGAATTTATATTATTTCATGTATTAGAATATGATTATTATACTTACAAAGAACTATACTATTCAGTATATGTTACATGTGCAATAAATTAATTTTCAGTTATTTATATATTTTGTTGGAAAAGTGTTTGACTTTAACTTCATTTGTTGTTTAATTTTTCTATAATATTTAAAATATAAAAATTCAAGCACTTTTTTGAGAGACAAAGAGGCAAAGAGAGAGAAAGAGAGAGAGAGAGAGAGAGAGAGAGAGAAAAGAGAGAGATATTAGGTACACCAGGATCTTTCAGCCACTGTGAATGAACTCCAGACACATGAACACCCTTGTGTACCTATGCAACATTCCCCGCTTGCATCACTGTGGATCTGGCTATGTGGGACCTGGAGATTCAAACATGCATTCTTAGGCTTCATAGACAAGTACCTTAATCACTAATCCATCTCTCCAGCACCAAAATATAAAAATTTAAATAAATATATATATCACATGATAAGCTCATTATGGGAAACAGGAAGTATCATGTTTAGATCAGTTTCTTTTTATTCTCCCACTGTGTGATATGTATAAGGACAACACAGATAGCCTGTTTTACTTTCTCTACCTAATTTACACAGCACAAAACAAAGCCTTTACTAATACAAAATAGCTGACAGGAATTTGGATGACTTAACCAAGGAAAGCATTTACTATACTTAAATTCACAAAGCTGATATAAAGGTGAGATTACAACAAAATTACCATGCACAAATAAGACGTGCTTTGTATAAACTGGATGCTTATGTTCTACCAAAGTCATATGTGTGACTATAATCCACAACAGATTGGTGTTTGGAGGTGGGAAGGCTAGAATACAAGTAGGTCAGAGGACTCCATAGGCCCCAGAATGTCATGCTCCTTGTGAAAATGCAGTTCTGAGGATAACAAAGAAGTTTCTCCCTAGGAAACTCACTTGCTAATGGACTGATCCTGACTCCTAGCTCCTAATACAAAAACCAAATGTCTATGCTTTTTAATAAGGCCTTGCATCTCTAGCATGTTATTATAGAAACCTCAACAGACTAAGAATATGTTCAGTTACTTGGGTTATTATAAAAGTGGCTGTTTTCTCTTAATCTACAATCAAATAGCATTTTTGGATCTGGTATTTTTTTGACTTTCTGATATGTTTCTCTAATCAGTCATTTTTTTATTTCCACTTTCTCTGATTTGGAATTTCTCTTCATGAAAACAACCAAAGAAATCACATGTAAAGAAAAACTGGAGTTCAGAAACTATGATAAAAATACCAAAAGCACCTCAGAAAAGCTGAATAATTTCCTGATGTCGACAAACCTATGTAAATGGCAGGTTACACTTTTAACAAAATAAATAAAATCATCCTATTAATACTATGCTTCCAATATTACTCATTTTTGATACTTGGATGGTTGGTTTTCATAAAAAGTATGTTTAACAATTATCTTGATGACTAAAATACATATAATTGATCTGAACCTTATTGTTGAAGTGATTTTGCATAAGACCTAAAGAAAGTAATATCTACCATAATATTTTTGTGTTTTGTGATAACTTTGGAGTGCCAGAAAAAACATGTCAAGAACATAAATGCAATTTTACATTAAGTAATGTAAATATTAGCAGGATAGTATATTTACTCATTTTTTTCATTTCATAAAATAATGTAATTTTAAGTTTTGCATTTTGCTAAGAATATAAAAATCATGTGGAACCACATGATGAGATGAAATAAAAATATGGGTGGTATTTGCTGCATGCAGACACCAAAACTTCTCCTTCCACACTTGTGGGTAATACTCCCTGACACAACAGCTAAATTTTCTTCTGGAAAGTCACCCATCATTCCTGCAGGTTTCTCTTAGTTTTACAACGGTCTTTAATGTAGAAATGGAGAAATATTAGCTTAATTTCTTAACACATTCTTTTTGCTATGCTTTCTTCCAAATATTATTGTATACATTTGGAGAATATTTTAGGAATTTAGGTTACATTAAGGAATTTTTTATGTCTTTCAATCTCTAGGTTACTTAAAATTAAACTTATTTTACAAGGATCTAGAAATAGTTAATCCTAGATCTACAAAAAGCATCTAGAATTCATGATTCATTACCCAATAGTATGTGGAGAAATTAAAACATACTTTACTGAAACAGTTGCAATTTTAGACTGAGAGTTGGCCCTATATATTGTGATAATTTTTTTTCATTTTGTATGCAATATTGATGAAATAATTTTCTAAGTCTATCAATGGCAGTTCATCATATCAAACAGCAGAATAAAAATGTCTTGATTTATCTCCAAACCTCTGATGTAGTAAGTTTCTGAGAATCTGTCCTGTAGATTCCAATGGGAACATCCCCTGTTGAAGAACATAACTTCTGGTAAAGTCTGGCATATGTTCTGATCCACAAATCATCTTCAGTGATTTTCATCTATGACACAGATCAAGTATTTACAAAATAAATGTTTAATAAAAAACATGGTTATTTTTCACCTTACAAAGGCAGAATCCATCAATATTTTAAAATCTCAGGGTAACGTTTCATGTATTTGTTCATTTATTAAATTTATTTATTGTTTATCCAACTTATACTGAGACTTCAGTTTGGGGCCATAGGACATTATATTAGTTCAGTATAAGTAAGCAATACATCCTGGTAATTGATTTGGGAGGCATTGTAAACCATGTAGAGAATTTTAAAATTGGGAAATAACTAGAAACTGCTATTGACATTTAATGAATAGAGTTCACTGGTGCTCAAAAGGTAAAGTGCAGAGCACATTCTGTTATCAAACAACAATGATGTATTCCACTTGTCCCTGTATTCATTAACACCAGTTGAAAGTCATATGTTGTAGAATGATGCCAGGGCTAAAGACAGACCACTAGAGTTCTTGTTCCTCTTTGCTGATTATAAATCTGTTAGCAAAAACTGTTAGCAAAACATTATATTCAACTTAGAATTCTCTTTTATGAAACAATGAAGAGGAGACTGGCATTGTGAAACAGGCCTATAGTTCCAGATACTTGGAAGGCTGGTGTGAACAGATGCTTTGAACTCAGGAGTGTGAGGCAAACCAGAGTAACATGGCAACAGTCATCTGATGCAAATAAAGCAAAAAAACAGTGGGTTGTATTCCCTGATCACTATGTTCAGTGACAGTGCAGCATCCTGTCTCTGTCCATGTCACTGTCAATCTGATAGACAACAACAATCAAAACAATAACTTGAGTCAGGCATGGTGGTATACAACTTTAAACCCAACATGTGGGAAACAGAGATAAGAGAATCAGTACAAGTTTGAGAGCAGCCTGGGACTACAGAGTCAGCTCCAGGTCAGCCTGGGCTAAAGTGAGACCCAGTCTAGGGAAAAAACAAAAGTTTGGTCTAAATTTTGGAGAGATTTACTATTTGCAATATCTGTTAAAATATCATTCTTGATTAGGCTTGTCAGCATCTCTGCTGGATTCAGGTTAGGAGCGACAGTTAAACGATATATATATATATATATATTTCTTGAATTTTTAAGCAATTAAGCCTGAGATGTAACTTTGTTCATACATAGGGAAAGATAATGAGAATAGAAAATAGAAAAAATTGATGGTAGATGGATTTCAACACTTTCTATCAAAACACTCTACTATGTCAGCAATTATTAACTTACAGAACAAAGAAACCCAGATCCTGGTATTGTGTCCAGTCCCAGTAGGAGTCTGGTGATAGAAATCATATAGTCCTTCACAAATGACTGCAATGTAAACGAAATATGTATGTATTATATATTGGAGACGGGAAGAATAGTAAGGGGTGTAACATTTAAATTCTGAAAGAAAGCTTCTTGTTTCACATCATTAAGGCTCCATAGAAAATGAAATAAAATGCATCTTCCCCATATTATAAATAAACATGTATATTTAAGTTAATAATAAGAAAATCTAGCAAATCATTGTTTAGAAATATCTTAGTACACTTGAATTTTATGTGCACTGCTAGGTATAATATAAATATTTTACATATTTTAATAACATCTATAAGCTGAAATAAAATGGTATTATTAATTGTAAACTAAATTTATGATAAAGTATTTCAGCCATATTTGCTTTCTTCTAGGATTATCCTTATAGTAACATAGAATACATTTATAAAATATATTTATCATTTCTTATTATGTATATTCATTTTAAAAATCATCCCATGCTAAAATGGAACTCCTTTAAAATAATTTAATGATATTTTCTTGAAATGAAAGAGCATATAACTTATTTATAGAAACCCAGCCAATACTATATGCTCCATATTATAAAACTCATACTCAAAATTTATTCCTATGACTGAATATGAAACCTACTAATAAGAGAACCTTCTTAAGCATAAACAAGGCTCTGGGTTTCATTCCTTAGCACCAGTAAAAAGAAAATAATTCCCAAAAGCTCAAGAACCACTAATAACAAAAGTCAAGACAAAGAGATTATTCTCTAGATTTTGTTAATTCTGAAATCCTGTAAATATGTGTTTTTTAAAGCAAGACACAAAATAAAGTTGTAAATTATATCTGAAAATTTTAAATGATATTGAATATGACAAAGAGAGGAAATATTCTAATCTAGTAAATTATAAGTGAGTTGTATTTTGAGAATTTCTTTGAGTTATATACACACATATTGAAACATATACAAACATGAACAATATTTACTGAAATACAAAATACAATTTATTTAAAACACTAAGGACTATAATTATAGTCAACTCTTTTTGCAGAAGCTTCAGAAAATAACTAATTTCTGGATGTTTCAAAATAGGTAGAAAAATTTCATTCCTCCTTTAAAAGATTATGTTCCTTCTATGATAAGTTACACATTAGAATTTTTCAAGTTATATCACTATAACAAAAGATTCCACAGCTCAGTCATATGAAAACCCCAGTTATATAGCTATATAATACACCTAAGTATTTGTTTATTGTTGACAAGGAGTCTTCGGTTTCAAACATGTTCTTCAAACACACCCAGCCTTGCAAATCTTCTCTTTTAGAGATTGTGTGTGTGTGTGTGTGTGTGTGTGTGTGTGCACATGACTAGAGGCATATTATTTTCCTGGGAAAACTCCAGCAGAAAAGCTTTAGCTATCTTTTGATTAGGTTGTTCAGCCAAGTATTTATAGACAAGAACACAGAATGAACATGGACAATAAAATGTTTAAGAACTTAATTTGTGGGTTGTGTTATAATACAAAATTCCATGAAAGTTCCAAAATGATCTTGTTTGTCATTTAATGGAAATATGTAGGGTTTATGACTAATCAGAGAATAGGAAATATTTCTGTTATAAAACTGGTAAAAATAAAAAAAAGATATGATATATTTGTGTGAAATAGAATTTCTATGAATCTCTTAGCAATAATGAAATGACAATATTAACTTGGCACTCTGCAAGACTTGTCTCTACAGGACTAAATAGCTTTTTGTTATTGTAAAAAAAAATTACATTTCTCTGAAATAAGCAATAATTTTCAAATGCTGAAAATGTTCTCATCTGAAATTACTGAAAATTTAGTATTTATTTTAAGCCTGAAAAAAGCATAAACAATACTATCATTTTAATTTTATATTTTTATTAAACAAAAATTCAATTATATAGTTAGATGAGAAAATATATTATAATATCATAAAAAATTTTATAGGATATTTGCTCTCATAAATTGTTTCAAATAATTTTCATAGATTATTTTTGTTTTCTATTTTTTTATTTTTAATTTTTTAGAAAGAGCATATGAGAGAGAGAGGAGAGAGAGAGAGAGAATTGCAGCACCAGAGCTTCAGCCATTGCAATTGAACTCCAGACACTTGTGCCACCTAGTGGTTATGTGAGACTTTGCGCTTGCCTTGCCTTGCCTTTGTGTGTCTGGCTAATGTGGGATCTGGAGGGTCAAACATGGTTCCTTGGGCTTTGCAGGCAAGCACCTTAACTACTAAGCCATCTCTCTAGCCTACAATAGATTATTTTTCAAAATAACATTTTGTCCAAAATATTTATTGTCTCACTAAATATGTTGAATTTCTTCAAGCCAAGCTTAAAGTAGCAGTTTAAGAGGATATTATCATCTATTTTTTTAGTTAATAATCTAAGCAAAATCTCAGCACTAGGGAAGATGATTAGAAGGATCATTGTGAGTTCAAGATCAGACTGGGCTATGAAGTGAGTTCCAGATCAGTCTCAGCTACAGTGATATCCTATCTCCAAATGAAAATTTAAAAAGGATCTAAGCAACATCTAAAATAAACTTTTTGGAGCCAGGTGTAGTGGCTCACACCTTTAATCCCAGCACTTGGGAGGCAGAGTTAGGAGGATCGCCATGAGTTTGAGGCTCTCCTGAGACTAATAGTGAATTCCAGGTAAGCCTAAGCTAGAGTGAGAGCCTACCTCAAAACACCAACAAATGAATGAATGAATGAATGAATGAATGAATGAATGAATCAATAAATCAATCAATCAAAATAGACACTTTGAAAGTGAAAAACAAAACAAAAAGATACTGCATACCTGATACAGAAGTGTGTCCAACATACTGATGCTGAACACTCTTCCAGCTGCAAAAGGCAGTCGAAACATGAAGGCCAAATTCGAACCTCTTTCACGTTCTTTCTGTTTAGAAATTGAAAAGATTTGTAAGCAATCTCTATTGTCTGCACTGTTGTTTTGGTAAATTTTCTTGAAAAAAATAAAAATGTTATTCACATATTATTATTCTTAGCTATACATAGATCATGCCTTCACTTAAAATTGATGTTTAAATACAAAATAATTATAAACATCTAATCATTCATATCTTGAACATTTAATCTTCATATAATAGATGACATAATACAACAAACAAAAGTAATTTAATCTAATAAAAACAAAAGCTGAAGTCACATAATTTAACAGAGTGATTAGATCTGACAATATTTTCCTATATGAGGGGCAAATATGCATGTAGGAACCAGCTCAGCTCTGTAATGCTTCTGTCACTCCAGAATTAGAGGGTGGCAGTCCTGATTGCCAATGTGATGGTATTCAAAATTTGAAGCAATGGGATGTTGATTAAATCAAGGAAGCAGAGTCCTTCACACAATTAGTGCTTTTGCAAGACTTTAAACCCTTCGACCATGTGCTCTCTAGAAACCAAAAGTACTTCACCATCTTTCATAGAGTCAACACCTTCATCTAGGACTTTTCCATCTCTAGCACCATGATAAATTTGCATGTTTTGAAATCTCTAAACCCCATTCTAAAGTGTTTTGGTGTAGTACATTAGACAATCTGAAGTACACATCCTATAGTCTCTAGCTATCCATCATCTTAGTTTTAATTCTCTGTCTACCTCTTAGGTTATGTCTGCCACAAACTTTTGTATAGAAGCTACTATAAATGTAAAACAGCTTCTCTTGCTTGCATTTGTGAAGGCAGGCCAGCTTCTTCTGCCATTATGGAACTTCCCCTGGATCTGTAAGCTTCAATAAATAATATCCCTTCCTCCATAACTGTGCCTGGTCTGGGAGTTCATCTCAGCGAACTGGAAACTGTCTGCTACAGAAGTGGTACCGAGGAGTGTGGGGTGAGATGAACCTGACTATGTGGATATTCTTCTTTTGGAACCTTTGTTTTGGAGGAATGGGCATGGACTTGGTGCTTGCAACTGAAGATGCCTTCTGGTGTGGTAAACCAAGTTTTATGGACTATTCTGATGAGAGTTTGAGAATGCTAAGTGCAGACAGTATTGAACTTCGAGGCTTGGTTTATGAGCTTTCTAAGGGGAAGAAAAGACTGCAGAGGACTTTGTTGGAACTGGGCTATTGGCATAAGGGATGGCTGTGTTCTGCTATCCAGACCCAGAAAGTTTGATCAAGGTTAAATTTGTAATGGATTGATATGCTTGGCTAAAGATATTGGACTGAGAGATTTAAGGTTTTAAGTTGGAAAACATCAATCAAGTTAAAATTAGAGGCACTGAGACTGGTTTTCCGTTACTGGAGCTGCTATTGTCAACACATTAGATGTTTTGGATATACCAGGGCTCCCATGTAGTGCAGTGTTGGCATGGGATGAAAGTTTTCCCTGGCTACTCTGCCCAGCTGGAGGGGTGGAATTGGAAAACCTGGAGACTGTCAGTCTCTGGTTATATTGAACTTGAACTGCAGAAGTTTGATGACTACTGATGTTGGTTGAGTTTGCATTGTTCTAGTTTCGTCTTGCTATGCCTTATACCAGTTAAAAATGTTTACTCTGTGTCTTTACATGTTGAAAGTATTTAACTTGTTTGATTTTATAGGACTCACTATCTTAAGTTGGTCAAGACTGTGAGAACCTTTGAAATTGAACTGAGTATAATTTACAATGTGTGATAGTTATAAATTTATTGGGGGTCAGGGGCGGATTGTGGTAGTTTGAATATATGGCCCCCAGTATTTTCAGTGTTTTATTAGTTTATAGCTTGCATCTGTAGTCACCTTGCTAGAGGCAATGTCAATGGGCATTAAGGTGTGATTGTGGGTTTGAGATTCCATTGTAAAGATATGCAAAGTATGCCTAGAAGGAATTCCTAAAGTGTGCTGTGGCTTTTGGTTGTAGCTTTGCTCTGTGTGCTGTGTGGCTGGTGGGCTTTTCTCTTCTCTTCCTTGGATCTGTGAAGGCAGGCCAGCTTCTTCTGCCATTATGGAACTTCCCCTGGATATATAAGCTTCAATAAATAATATCCCTTCCTCCATTAAAAAAAAAAAGTTAAACAAAACAATACAATGCGTTTTTGTGCATGTGAGTATGAATGTATGTTATGATGTTCAATGATTTAAAAAAAATCTGTTACTGGATGTTGTGGACCACTGTAATCTCCAAAACTGGAAAACTGAGGTAGGTAGATCATGTTTGAGGCTATCTTGTACTAAACAGCAAGACTTAGTTACAATGAAACTAAAATAAATATGATACTACTACTATTACTATCTATTTTGATATAGGTGACTTCTGGATGACTAGAGGTGTTTTATTATTATTATTGTGGTGTAGGTAAGTAGATAGGTTTTCCTATGAACTTTGAGCAAATCTAGTTTGTAAGGTTTGGCAAGCATCCTAGAGATGACAGTGCCATAATATCTTAAACCTAAGTTAAGTAAAGGGCTAGTCACTGTGTGTTCAGTGTTGCATTAGTCAGTTCCTGTGGAGAGGATGATGCCTTACAGTACACCTTCCCATCTTATGATTCAAATTCTTTCTGCTCCCTCTTTCTCAATCTCCTCTAAGCTTGGGAGAGTTAGACATCTACTTTAATGTTGAGCTTCTGGTAGCCTCTTATTTTCTGTAGATGACTACTGATACCTCACCGAAGAGAGCACTAAGGAAAATGGGGCAAGGGAGAAGGGACACAAGAATATAACCCAGTGGGAATGTGACCAATTTGTAATATGTTCATATACTAAAATTTCCAATAAAATTTTCATATGAAAATTAGAGGGCTAGAATTAAAAAAATAGAATCCTGACAAATTGTCCAGTATTTCACACTCATAAGTCTAAGTGGAAAGAGCCAGATTCCTGGGGTACTGCTAACAGCTCATCCCATCTCCTCCAGGAGATCAAGACTTCTGAGGTACTGTTCACAACTCATCCTATCACTTCCCTTGAAAGCAAGACTCCTGGAGTCATGTCACAGCTCATCTCTTCCAGTGAGAGCAAGACTCATGGAGTACTGCTCACAGCTCATCATGTCTCTTTTCAGCTCATCTCTTCCAGTGAGAGCAAGAATCCTCAAGTACTGCTCACAGCTCATCACGTCTCTCTTCAAGTATAAGTCTGTGAGACTCCTGGGGCAGTGCTCCAGGTCATCCCATCTCTTCAAGTGATTTTGCTGGGTGACACGTGTTAGCTGGGCCATAACCTTGCGAACTGAAGTTCACTTTCATCATTATTTTGTTTCTCCAACTATGAGCATGTCATATATAACAAAATGTATCTTTATGGCTTTATATATTGTCTTGTCTTTTTTTTTTTTTTGATAACCTTCTTTTTCTGTGATAAGAGGATTAGCTTAAGTAAAACTATATGGACGTGGATTTGCTCATATTTAGGCCTGGAGAGTAGGGATAGTTGGTGGCAGTGGAAAGACACAGAAGATAGCTGTGATGGTGATTGTAAGGGGTCAATTGAACAGAGGCATGTAATAGTAGGCACAGATAAGGATCCAGAGAATATTTTAATATGCAGAATGAAACATGGAATCAAACATTGATTAAAATTCAAGCATGATAAATACCACGACAACCCATGATCTAGTAATTAAAGCATGATTCCACCCCAGCCTTCTTTCTTTTTCCACAATGTGTGTGTATGATATCTAGCCTTGGTCAGTGTTTTCATCTAGGACCTCTCAACCCATACATTCTTTCTTATCTTTCTCAAACTCCAGTTTTAACTACAAAGCTAAATATCACTCCATATTCTTATTTGCATGTTATTCCAGTATGAATTATCCATTACATGGAATAATCTTCTAATTTGAGAGTTGGTACTAAAAAATAACAAACCCATCCATCAGAGAATCTCTGACGACCACTCATATATTCATCAAGTTTCCAAACCCAACGTTCTATCAATTCAATTATCTTACATCACTTCCCTTTTATATAATCTACTCCTTTAGCACTAGTCAGGGCTCAAATCTAATCACTTTGCTCCCTTGTCATTGTTACTCCAAAGACCCTACACTGTGCTGCCTATTTTTTATTATTTTTTGAAAGTGTAACTTTTTGTTCTTAAGCCATGCGTGTACCTGAAATCCTGTAACCATACTTTCTTGGACATAGCTGGAGAATATAGTAGCAGGCCTTCTCTGAGCAAGAAATATTTTATTAAAAGTTTTTAACAATATGTTGGCATTCATGCTTAAATCTCTCACAACTTTAGTAGGTCAATGTGGATGCTCTTGATTAAATAAGGATTTTTTTTTAACTCAGGTTGACACTGTTGAATCATTTTCTAATTGAGAGATATATTTCCTAAATTCAAGAAATTTCCCTCTAAATTTATTTTAAAAATTAACCAGCACCTACAATGTTCTTTATCTTGTATCTAATTTCTCGTGCTATCAAATTTCAATTACATTATATAGCACACTGTTCAAAAATATTAAGATTTGTAATTGAGGTTCAATCTCAGAGAAGATGTCCATTTGTTAAAAATATGTTTACAGCAGGCAGCACATGGTTTAGAAACTGGGCTTTGGAAACATTTATGAGGATGAGGGTCAAATGTTGTTTCTTACTAGTGTATGGCCTTGAAACTCCCCGTGCCTGCTTTCTCAATGTGAAATGGGAGTATGTTGACATCTACATTCTATTATGACACAAAAAACAAGACATCTAAAGTACTTAATGCATCTTAGTACTTAATAAATGCTATTTTCTATCAATGTTAATGCTTTGGATATGTCATTATTAAAAACTCCAAGACTTTGTATTTCTTCCTTATTTGCTAGAATATTGTATCCAAAGCTTTTACAATTTTCTATGGCATCGCTCAAATGTTGCCTGTTCATAGAGGCCTTTCTCTATCATCTCAAAGTAGGCCTTCCATTACTATTAAAAACGACCTGTTACTACTAGCATTATGATATTGAAATATATAATTTCTCATTTATGTTTTGCTTTTGTAGATGAATATGTGATGTGATATGTGTTATGTTCCCCTGTATGTCCCCTAGCAGTGCCCCATAGACTCATCTGCGGTAGCCAGAGCAGAATGTCAGGTGTCCCACTCCTTTGCTTTTCTGTACATTATTTTTGAGTCACAGTCTCTTAGTGATACTGTAGCTTGCTAATCTTTACCACCTAGGAAGACTCCCTAATCTCCAGCCCTCGGTGAGACTCAGTTTACAGGCCAGAGGTTTTCTGTGGCTTCTGGAGATTCAAACTGAGTCAGTTTCAGGCCCCTCAAGACTTCATGATTGTGCAGGAACTCATTTATTTTTTTAATTACTTATGGATTATATATTCAGTTAGACATAAGTTCTATGAAGTCAGAAACCATGTTTTTGCTTTATGTTGCAACCATGCCAGACATAGTCTGTGGCTACAAACAATTAACAAAATATCCTTTAACATGAATAAATTTGTTCCATGTAATATCTGTTACCTCAAAAGAATTTTATTTTATTTTATTTTTTTTTCCTAAGGTAGCATCTCACTTTAGCTCTGGTTGACCTGGAACTCAGTAGACCCAGGGTGGCCTTGAATTCACAATGATTCTCCTACAGCAAAAGAAATTTTATTACATAACTTTAAAACTTGCAATATTTGTGTTCTGGAAGTCATAATTTTTAAAAAAATGTGGTTCAATCAATATCTTTCTCATCTCACTGTGGTTCTTTGAGGTTCAAGATATAAGGGATTGCAAATGTTCATATTTTGTAAATATCTCTTTACTACTTAATTTTGTTATATTTAAAAATATTTCATTTTTTATTTATTAGACAGAAAGAGAGAGAGAAAGTGGGGAGAGATAAAATGGGCTCACCAGGGCCTCTAGCCAACTGATGCATATGCCACCATGTGCATCTGACCTATGTGGCTTTTGGGGAATCAAACCTGGGTCCTTAGGCTTTTGAAAGCAAGGGCCTTAACCACTAAGTCATATCTCTAGCCCATTTTAATTTTGTATTTTATAAGATAAATTAGTTATAATAATACTTCCAGTATGCACATCTATTATAATTCATTTTAAAAAGTATATCTCTTGGGCTGGAGAGATGGCTTAGCAGTTAAGGTGTTTGCCTACAAAGCCAAAGGACCTCAGTTAGATCCCCAGGAACTATGTAAGCCAGATGCATAAGGTAGCCCATGCATCTGGAGTTCATTTGCAGTAGCTGGAAGTCCCAGAGCACCCATTCTCTCTCTCTCTGTGTGTGTGTGTCTCTTTCCCTCTCTTAAATAAATAAAAATAAAAATATTTAAAAAAATAAAAAAGATATCTCTAAACTAGGGATGTAACTCAGTGGTAGAGTACTTGCCAATCATGCACAAGGACTTAAATGTTATCATTTCAAAAACCACAAAAATCATTTCCTTCTTAACAGAATTCTATATTCAAATGAAATTTCACCAATGATTATGTTTTTTCCTGAAAATTATTTATCTAAAACACCTGAAATAAATCTACACTTAAGACATTATTTAAGGATTCCAGACACTTTAATGCATTTTTTATTGTACCTTTATTTTCCATTAGATTTGATATTATGAACAGGTGCCTTTCTTGGAAGAAATAATTTATTCTGGCAGATATTTTGTTTAATCTGTATCCATCCAGGACCACATAGAATGAAATAACAATGGTTGGAATTAGTAGAAGTATGCCCCAAGTGAAAAATAATAATTTTATTTGCACAAATTATTGGCATCTATCCACTACTTTTAAAATTATAATATAATTCTTTTGTATTTCTTCAATTTTCCCTCTGGACATATCACAATATAATCCCCCAATTTAGTAGCTATTCTTAGCAATTCTCCTACTAATTCTCTTCTCTTAGTTTCTCTTAAACTTCTCTTAAAGTTTCTGTCCAAATATATTCTAACTATAGGAATTTGTGTGTCTTTTGACCTCACTCTATTTCCTTATCTCCTTAACCATTCATCTATTTTTTCTTCTTCATGGATTCTTTTTTATAAACTCTAAAATAAGATAAATGCTTTATCTAATCTCTCCCCATCACTCCCTTATTTTAAATACGATATTTTCTAAGGCTGCATATGTGTATATTTGATGTTCACAACTTAAAAATTATATACATCTATATATTCCCATTCTTTTTTGAACTTCATTCATAAATTACCAACCATATAATACGTAGTATCACTTTAAAGTACTTTAAATGAAGTAAATGCAGTGTTTACCCACAAAGTCAGTTCTTACTCAGAATTGTCTTTCATTTTATCATCATATTTACCCTCTGATTCCTAAATGTGGTCTTTATAATCTCAAGTCAGAGTAATTGAAATAAATTACTTTTCTTTACATTTGCCCTATAATGTTCCTTGTGTATAAATATAAAATGTCCTATCAATTTGATGAAATCACCCATCTGATGGTGTCTCCTCCCTCACATCCCTACTTAAACAGACCAGTATTCTATCCACTACCTGAGAATTCCAGTCTCAGCTCAGACACTCTAAGGTCTGGCTCTCGCTTTATTTTCCACGTGATTATCCAGTACTTCTCAGCATAGCCATTTGATGAGTCAGAATCATTGTCTAAATTCTAAAAATTCCTTCCTCATATTTTTTGGTTACAACATACATGCTCATCTTAAAGAATTAACTGTTTTCCATACCTTCTCCACAAGGTTTCTTATCCTCTAAGTACCCCTGAATCTTCCCACCCTTCCATAAGCCTCTCACACATACCAAACCAATGAATGCAAAATTCCTCAGTACTGTGAACAGAGCTGCATGGGCTGTTCTAGTGGTAATTTGGAAGACTAGTGCAGGAAAGAAATGTAGACAGTGGAGGCCCAACTCATGAAGTTTCTTAAAGTCACAAGGATTCTACTGGGACTTAGGTTAAAGGCCATTCATGTAATACTCTGGCAATGAAAATGACTTCATTCTGCCTGTGTCTTGAGAAATTGAATGAGGCTAAATTCAAATGTAAACAATTGTTATTTGAGTGGAGGAAATCTCAAGACAGGTTAGTATTCAGGCTGTTTGAAGGTTATTACTAACTGTTTTTATTCAGATATTCAGTGAAAGAGAACAAAAATATATGAAAAATTTTAGGTGTGGTGAGGAAGAGTGTATGAGCAAGTTTAACAACCTGTTTAAGGGGATGCAGAGACTAACACATCTGCGACTGTAAAAGAGATTCCCAACATTAAAGGAAGGCCTTGTCGTCTTCACTGAAACAATAGGACAGGTGTTTTAGCAGTAAGATTATACCCATTGGAGGCTCTAACTTGTGAAAATTCAAATTCACTTAAAAGAAGGCTAGCTTGAGTATGCCACCAAAGTGGTTCCCTGTGGAAAGAAATTGCCTAGGAAATTTTCCCCAAGGTTAGAAAAAGAAGTTTATACAGCTGTGGTCAAAAGAGCCAAGCTCTATCCCAAGCTGGCAATAGAATTTGGCAGTATTGTCCACTTGGTCTGATTTTGTAGGAGTGAAAGATGTAAGATTAAAAGGACCATGGAGGGCTGGAGAGATGGCTTAGTGGTTAAGGCACCTGCCTGCTAAGCCTAAGAACCCGGTTCCAATCTCCAGGTCCCACGTTTAGCCAGATGCAAAGTGATGCAATGCTGCACTTGACCACAAGGGGGCTGACACATCTGGATTTCATTCACAGCAGCTGAGAGACTGCTGGCATGCCCATCTCTATCTGTCTCCCTCTCCCTCTCTGTCTGTCACTCTGTGTCTCTCTCCAAAAATAAATAAAAATAATAAAAGGGCTATGGAGCCTGTTGCAATGGTTCCAGAGAGCCTCTGAGGCTAGGTAAGGTATGAGTCCTAAAAGGAGGCCCTTAGAGGCCATTCCCTGTGTGATCATGGATTATAAAGCATAAATTATGTTGGGACTCCAGGATATCAGATGTGTAAGGACCATGGGGCATCTAGCAAGAAAATCTGCAGGCACTGATTATAGCTGCAACCAAAGAGAGACTACATGTGGTGCAAGCACCAGAGCTTCTGGAAGAGTGAGATTACCCAAGCACTTTGGAACTCATCAGAAACTAAGGGTGTCAGACACATATCTGAAGAACATAGAATTTGCTCTGCTTTCTTTTGGTCTTGCTTTGGGCTGGTCTTTCCTTGATCTATCCCCATTCTACCTTTTGAAAGAGGAATATGTACTCAGTACCACTGTGTATTGGAATTGTGTTATTTGGTTTTGTTTTTATAGGAATTCACAATTAAGAGATTGCCTGAGTCTTAGAAGAGACTTTGGACTTCTGACCATTACTAGAACTGTTAAAGACTATGGAGTCTTTGGAATGTCCTGATCATGGCCCAGTTAGTGGTTTGATGTCAATTCTAGAACTATTCTTTAAAAATCACAATTTATGTATTAAAGTTTGTGATCCATATAATTTGCATTTTCACTATTTTAAAAGAAATAAAAACTAGCTAGTACTTCCCATTTTTTTGTAAAATTTTACAGAGAAAGGTTATGTAGGATTCATAAAAACAGTGTAAGAATTTTTCTTAGGCTGGAGGGATGGTTTAGCAGATAGGTGCTTGCCTGCAAAGCCAGAAGCCAGGTTCATCTTTCCAGGACTCACGTAAGCCAGATGCACAAGGTGGCACATGTGTGGCCCTGGAGCACCCATTTGTCTTCTCTCTCTCTCTCTCTCTCTCTCTCTCTCTCTCTGCCTCTTTCTATTTGCCAGATAAATAAATAAAAATAAAAACATTTTTTTAAAGAATCATTCTTAATTGAAACAATCCCATGTTTGATTGGTAGGTCCACACTATCCCTCAAAATTTTTAGAATCTACTTTTTGAAAAAAAAAAAAAAGCATTCATATTGGTTGTTTGGACTTAAAAATTAAAATCAAAATGATGCACTTAAAAAAAGATATGTCAGTGTTACTCATTATCAAAGTATAGATTCCAAGCATTTTATTCAATTTTTTAACTCACAAAGTTTAGCAGCTCATACTTATTGGGTACTCAATAAATATTTATTCCCTTCATTTTAAACTGATTGTGTATAAATTGCTATCTTATTTTTACACAATGCACTTATTGAAAAAATAATTTTTAGAATTTCTAGTAATATTTTTATCATTTTGTACTATCAATGATGTCAAAATTGGACATGACTGGCACACATGATTTTTTCATTGTTATGTTTACTTTCTCATGTCAAATCAATGCTCTTGTATCCACTTCAGTTGAGAAAATCCCTCCATATGTCTTAGCTATTACAAGTTATGGACATCTCATCTCACAAGGCTTCACACCATTGAGCCAAAGGCACTTCTGCCCAGCCAGTTATGAAGCAGCTCATAATTCCTTAATTGGTGAAATTCTTGGAAGCCATTACAGATGACTTGACAGCATTATTTATAGAATTTACAAATAAATACAAGTGCAACAGTTAATAGGGAAACCTGAAAAAGCTAACAGAAAGCTCTGAACACAGAAATATCTAGGCATCAACATGTTAATCAACCTGGAGTTTCTCCAGGCCTTGCTCTTCAAAACTTTTATTGAGGCTTCATTTCATAAGCAGGATTAATTAAGTCATCAGCCAGTAAGTGGACTCAATCCCTAGGTCCTCTCCTCTCAGATGTGGAGGGCATGACAGAGATGAGTGTTTCAATCTTCTAAATGTATGGCTCATTTTTGTTGGTGACCAGCCCTAACCTGAAATTATCCAGCCTTACCTACATGAGTCACCCTGATAGCATCAGACCAGTGTGGTTAAAATGTATGAATAACAAAACACTCTTATTGTTCAAAACATTCTAAGGTATTTTAAAGCTCGAGCCAAGGACACAGAACCGATACACTTTTTACCTCATATTTTCATTACTTAGTGTCTTGCACCAATCTGTAACTACCACGGTTGTAATTACGTGATTGCAAAGTATAGTTGTGATCCTCAATGCACAATACTTCTAGTTCTCAAAGCACTTCTAAAGGAAGTGGTCTTGAAGTAATTGTGCACATCGATAGCATGAATAAAAGGCCTTTAGGTGAATTATCAAAATGAGAGAAACAGAATAGGCCTTTGAAGTAAAATGAGACTTTTGTCCTATTATCTTCGTTTTCTATGTTTCTTTATTTTCCCTTATTCTCTCTCATGCCTACTTAGCTTTCAAACTGTTTCTGGGCCTACTTAGTAGAGAGTGGTGAGGGCCTTCAAACATGGGGGGCGTCATCATTGAGGAAATGGCAGCACTAATGAGAATTTATAGGAAAGGAATATTGTAAAACCATTAAGCCAAAACAACAACAACAACAACCACAAAAGTATACAACAATGAGAGAAAGGTCAAATGAAAAGGAAAGGAAAATATGAACTAAATTATGATGCCCAGGATGTGTTTTGGTAGAGTGTTCAAATTTTAAGAAATATCACTATTATATATACTGTATAACTGAAAATTGTGTCAGGTTTATCCACTGGCCAAATCTTTGTAAGAATATGTGGATTATATTTCCCACATTCCAGAGTTAGGCATGATATTGGTCCATGAACAGGAAAGCTAAGAGCTGCTCCCAGTCTTAGCATACACAACCTCAATCTGATTAGCATTTGGTATATATACCAAAGTGTTATTTCCTGCAGATAGGAAGCTGCATGATTTATAAGTGTTTGTTTCTAGATGCCAAAAGAAAAAGAGATAAAACTGGGTAAAAATGTTTTTAAACAACAAAATCCCATTTAAAGCTATTATCTCAATAATGTGATATTACCCTCAATATGCATAAGAGAAATGCATGAACAGAAGAAGCAAGCAAATTAGGAACTTAGAAATCATGTATAGGAAGGATTTTTGGTTATATGTCTGGTCATAAAACTGAACATAAGTAAGTATACAGTGAGTTTACCAGATTTTAGAGATAATGTAGCTTTGTAGCCCTGAGAAGCAGGCAATATATTCTACAAGAATATGTACTGAATTGACATGAATAATATGACACAGGAAAAGGCTAGAAGTGAGGCACAGAGACCACAGATTACTACATAAAGGTAATTCATTGAAATTAGTAACCATAAAAATAATGAAAACATTTTTCCTCAACCAGAGTTCAAGGTGTTCTCAAAACCAATGTATGTGTAAATTTTTGTGTAAAACAGTAATTCTTCTTTGTTTCTAGTTATTTTTCCCACAATGAATTAGAAGTTATGATTGTAGGGGAGGGGTTCAGGATATACTACTTCCAAATATGTCACCATTGCTTTTAGAAGTGCTACAGAAGCAGGAAGTTCTCATGTGCCTTCTCTTAGACTTCTCTCTGAAATTTGGCCATAAAATTAACACAGGTGACCTTCTGAAAGTGGTTCATCAGACTCAAGCCAGAGGACTTTTCCCTAGATGCAGGGGAAAGAAAGTGCTCATCCTTAAACTCATAAATTTTGTCCATTCAAGCTCCGTCAGTGTCCACTCTTCACTAAATATAAGCACAAAAATAGATTTTCCTGTGTCTTTGGGTGTCCATTCTTACGATTTCTGTGCCACATGAGAAGCCAGTGAAATAAATATATTTTGCTTTTTTTTTCTTGTCAATCTGCTATTAGTCAGGTAATTTCTGCCATGAAGTTGTCTTTCAAGAAATGCCTCCAAAATCCACTAAAGTATGGTTTGAAACTGGCTTTTCAGGGACCAAGTTCAGTTCCTCAGCTCAATGACATTTCAACATTACACAGTGAGCATTCAAGTACAGAATGTGATTATGTCCCCAAACTATAAACAAGTATTATGGCAAAGCATGGTGGTGCACACTTTAATGCCAGCACTTGGGATGCAGAGGTAGGACCATTACTGTGAGTTCGAGGCCAATCTAAAACTACATAGTGAATTCCAGGTCATCCTGGGCTAGAACAAGAACCTATCTCAAAACAACAACAACAGCAACAACAAGTATTATGGCCACATATGGCTCTCCAAAGTACTCAAACTCTCACATCTCACCATCCAATCAACAGGTAGCTTCTCTTCTCTCCCCTTGCTATAAATTCAATGACTAACAATTTTTTTTTTTTTTTTTTTGCCCCTGATCACCCTGCTAAGCAACCTCACAATAGAACAACAGATCTTCCTTTGTACAAAAAACAGTGCTATACAATGTATCTCCACGTGTTTCAGGAAGAAAGACCTTGCTCAGAATCATACCTTTTTGCTTCTCATAAAGACATACAATTTTATTTTTCCTTGGGATGGAGAGATGCAGGTAATTTACTGAGATAAACAGAAAGTGTGTGACTGATTATTAACACACTACATAATTGATGCTGTGTTTGTAATTTTCTTAGGGGATTATGTGATATGCACATAAATTCTGCTTAATGCTTATTCAAATGAAACTTTTCTATTTAGTAGAGAATATTTCTGGGTTGCTAATAGATTTCAGTTTTAATTAATGTTCCAACAAAGATCAAAATCTCATTGTTTTCTTCTTTAACCTTTATGCAATATACGCACAATTATGCAGCTAGACACAGATACTGAAAATGTTCACAACTATGACCTTTCTACATCAACTGACCCTGGGTAAGATTAAATACATAGGGATGCCTCTTAGTGACACTATGTTTTTAGTATCATTTGAGTACTAATTAAATGTCAAATACTTGGCTGCTTTATCTGAATTATGCACTATGATTTTTACAATGACCTTATTATTTATCTCCTACTAGTATTTTCCAGATGAGAATGCCAAAACCATGAACCTGGAAATAATTTATCCAGGCTCTATTACTGAGAAGTAGTGGAGAGCTGGACCAGTCTGACTTTAGAGACAGGCTTCTTCATCATTAGGTGATTGAGACAGAGGCCATAGTGCATGTGAGCACCAAATCAAACTAACTCTTCATTCTGGATTTTCTTTCAGAAAGATGAATCCATCAGCCCTGCTTTCAACCCATTTCATCATTGGAGCGTTATGGTATCATGGAAGTCATCTGTCCAAAATATTCACAGCCTTCTGTTTAGCAAACTACACTGAGTGGATAGCTATATAATCTTAGAAAAGTTACTCAGTCTGCCTCAAACTCATCACATCACTAAGCAGATACTAACAATGATTTTCCTAAACCTACGAACAAGTGTGGTAAGAGTGAAATGGCATGGTATATGCAACCAGCTGTGGAGATGGAGATGTACAGAAAAGAGCCTTAATGCAGTATGTCTACCAACAATTAAAGCAGTTTCTGCTGTCATAGCCAAAGCAAGCTTAGTGACAATATCTTGTGTCTTATTCTCCATTTAACTGCACTTATACTTGTCTGCAATAATTGTGTAAAATATGTTCCATTTATTTATTACTGTGAGTTTGGTGAGGAGAAAGAAGGTTTAAGTAGCTACCCCTGCTAAGCCGTACCATTGTGTAATATGTCAGGAACTGAGTATTTTCACAACTGCAATTATAAAAATGCCCCAACAAAATACCGTTTGTTCTTGAGGTTTATAAAATTAAAAAGCACATTCTAATCAGACGTCACCTAATTTTCAGATGGATCAATTAGCTGAATGTGCATGTTTTAGCAAAAAGCCTCCACTTGTGAGGATGTGCTGACTTATCTTCCAGCACCCATCTCCTGTATAAACAACTTTTTGAACCAACCTTCTGCCAAGGGGGACATTTAGAATGACTGTCCACCATCTGCTGAACAGCTAGCACGTTCTACTAAACTTTTTTCTTTACCATTATATTGCCTTTTGACTAACTTGCTTTTGGCAGGTCAAGTGTTTTTATAGTAACACAAGGTCATCCACATAATACTGTAACTGCAAGAACTAATAAAAATCTAATTATAATCATTTTGTATATCTCATATTGGTATAAACAATAATGATAGTATGATCTAATCCATTATACATGTAAATAATTATATCCTCTCTTTTTTAATTTGTAAATATATATTTTCCCATTATACTAACATCAAACAAAGGATAACTACAAAAACCCCAACCCCTGCTTCCAGCCTGGATGATGATGGTGGATCCCAAACTTTTACAAGTTACATAAACAAGACTTTGCAATACTACTGTCTCCTGTAGCATGTCCTTGATCTAATTCTGATGCCAATCTAACCCCTTCCCTGAAACCCTTCATTAAATCAAATTTCAAATCCTGAATACATTTTCATGTATTCCTTTCCCCTTCTCCAATGCACTGTTAAAGCCTTCCTGAAGTGTCACTCTTTACCCAGATTAGCAACATATTTGGCTTTGTCTCAGGATAGCTTGCTAACATTTTTTGAAGCAAGCTTTCAACAAAGTCTATTATTCTTTTAAGTCCCTATGGACTTTGGGAAGCTGCAAAGTGCTTTGTAAATATGGATCTAACAACAGAGCAAATTATTTGTCATGCTATCAAAATAATGTACAATTATGAGCATATATGCTGTACATAATTGTTCACATCTATCAGTCATTGATTTAAGAATTTATAGGTTAAAAAGTTAGCCCCAATAGGAATTTTGAAAAAGTATTTTACTTTATAATATCATGGGATTTCTTTGAATGCACAGATAGTCCTCATTATTTTTGAACCCAAATAGGGAAATCCCAACTTTGTTAATGTTGGTCTTACCTTTTCCAGTTTTGAAAGAGCAAGAGAATAACAGTCTTTGGCTCTGAATTGCATGAATCTCATATTTGCTGGGTGAGTAAGCTCTGTGATAATACTGAGACTGGAAAATAACCTAAATTTCAAAACAACAAAAAATGCATTACACTAGCAATCCAACATAGTACTTTTTATAACAGCATGTTTACGAATGAGTGATTTGCAGCCTTAGGCACAAAACTATATCCAATTACAACAGCAGGCAGTCACACAAAATGTTCAGTAGGATACAAGAAAAATGAAACACTATTTTCCAAATATTTTAACCAACCCTTTAGCACAGTAAGAAAAATAAATTCAGCAATTTGCCTTATATTAGATAGTTTATCTCTATAATTATGAAATAGCATTGAAGAGAAATCATAAAGCTGATTTAGGAAGTTACAAGATTATGTTGTGGGTGATTTTAAAACACAACTATGTAAGATGAATATACAGGATTGGCAAAATCTTCACATAATTTTCTTTTGGTCCTTTGCGTGACCTCTCTGATGTATTCTGACTCCCCATTCTTATAGTATGCTATATTTAAAGGTCTAACCTTACTAAAATGGACTTCTGAGATAAGCAAATATTTTAATTTAAATAAAATTTCATTAATAAATGGAAACCAAGGGTAAGACATTAATAGTGGTGTTACTAAGTATCTAAGAAATTACACACTAGCTCTCTTTGTGTGTGACTGTGTCACTACATGTATACTCATATGTTCACACATACCTGCACACGCGATTTTTCCCCTGGAGCAAAAGGGGCAGCATGATGTGACAATAAATGTACATGTTCTCACTGTTTTTGATGTTCTGACCCTTGCCTGATATTAATATATCACTGAGAGTTTTTCTGATTCTGTAGACACTACTTTCCAAGATAATCAGCTTTGTATCTATACACTGTAAAACTAAACAAAGGTAAGAACACTAGAAACACACACTGCTAGGTTGTAGCACTTCTTGAACTTAAAGACTAGCATTGATTGGGAATATATAGGACATAAAACACCTGCGCTGACTCATAAGCAAAACCCCTTCTGCTGCTGTTGCTGCTTTCACTTAAAGACAACTAAACCTGAACAGATGCTCTTGCCTCAGTGCCAGACTGCTTCATATGGCAATTTACAAAGGAATGGGCCTGTTTAAAGAAAGGAGCCCTGTCCTTGAGCCCTGAGGCTATAGATGATCCTTCACCTCAGTGAGGTCTCATTTCCTCATGCTGACTAAGCACATGGAAGAACAGCTCTCTCCTGCCAGGCAGAATGGCCTGCAGTTGCAGTTGGGAGGTTCTGTTTCCCAGCACAGGGCAGTCTTCTCTGATTATCCATTTCCATGAGTTCTCTTTATCACTCACGTTAAGAAACTAACACATTGACAAACTTTCCTTCTGTTCTGAGTGAAATTCATACACCTTCACTACTTAAATGTGTGAGGATTCAAAGCTTTGAGAACCATATCATCAATTCCTTATTGAAGGAAGAAATACAGCCAGTATCCCATGTCTTAATCTTTTTTTTTTTTTTTTTTTTTTTTTTTTTTTGGTTTTTCAAGGTAGGGTCTCACTGTAGCTCAGGCTGACCTGGAATTCACTATGTAGTCTCAGGGTGGTCTTGAACCTTGAACTCATGTCAATCCTCCTACCTCTGCCTCCGGAGTGCTGGGATTAAAGGTGCCAGGCTGCCCATGTCTTAATCTTAATTTTGAAGACAGTTTTTCTTGGTTTAGGTAAATTGTAACAAGGGTGGCAGCAAACAATAATCAGAATATAATTCCTTCTGCTAATTATTAACAATGAAAAGATAGTAATTTTATTTGTATAATTGCTCAGTGTTTTCAATCTTTGAATTGGTTAGGAAACCTTTCCTAAGAAAAAGAGTTTCAGGAATCACTTACCTTAGTCTCTGTTATTTGGTAATTTATTTATAGCCCTGATTAACATTATATCTTAACATTCTGGTGGATTCTCTTTGTAAAAATATTTTTATTGATTTGCAAGCAAAGAAGAGTGACAGAGAGAATGGGGGGAGAGAAAGAGAGACAAACAGACAGACAGGAAAAGAATATGGGGACACCAGATCCCCTTTCCTTTGCAAATGAACTCCAGGTGCATGACCTACTTTGTACATTTGGCTTCATGTGAGTACTAGGGAATCAAACCCAGGCCAGTAGGTTTTGCAAGTGCTTTAACTGCTGAGCCATCTCCCCTGCCCTCTGGCAGTTTTTCTATGCCTTAGCTCTTTACTAAGGAGCTACATCTAGAAAGGACAAGCTATCCTTTCAGTGCTTAGTACTAGATGCCATATTCCTTTAGGTAACAAACCTTTGAAAGAATCACTTCTCAGTTCTTGTGTGTGAACTTAGAGATAAATAGTTTGCAGATGAAACAGAAGTATAGTGAGCTCATCCATGGAGAAACTATGGATTGTACACATGACTTCCTTTTATCATCTCTGTTTTATTTTCATTCAAAAGTCAAAAGTGACAGTAAAAATTAGTTCTGGGCCAGCCAATAAATGCCACTAGTTGCAAAACTCATATTCTCTTTAAGTCTTGAAACTATCTATTTAATAAATATTTATAATCATGCCATACAAAGTATTTATATAAAAGAGAATATCACAGGCAAGATTCAATAGTTTTGGATCACAGAAGCTAAAATGAATGAATAATAATAAATAATACTATCAAAGTACTCTGTCCATGAACAGAGAGCCAATAGCTTATTTAGATACAAAATGCTATATTCTATACTAAGAAAAGGAAAAGAAACTAACCTATTTATCATTCCTTTTCCATATTTTGAAAAGGAAAAAAGTTCCAACATATAATAATATGCAAATCATATAAACCACTGGTGTAATCTAATAATTGCCTATGTATTCACTCATGTGACAAAGACAGAACCAGCCAGGGTTCCTGTTCCCATCTGTACCTCCTTTGTGGAGGAGTGGAGGGAAGCTGGTTCAGTCTAATGGATCTCTTCAATATCTCCAGTATTATGCTGGTCTATGTCAACCCATTAGGTGAGCTCAACCTACAGGGCCAATGTTATGGAAGTCAGTGTGCCCTTGACCACAATTCTTGATGTAGATTTAAGAAACACACTGCTTTCACACAACAAAATCGTATCCTCCTTCCTGCTACTTCAATGTCTATCTGACTGGAGAGTTTCCAACTTTTTTGGACAACAAGAAGGTTTCATTTCTTCTTGAAATCACAGAAAATTCCTTTATGATTTCCTTAAAATAGGTAGCTTACTGTTGAGGAAACTGAAGCACAGAGAGACATGTTTAAGGTAGATCCTTGTTTGTATCCCAGAATTCAGATTAAAACACTTCCTTTTGTCATTACACTAAATATAGATGCATAGTTGGGAAAGGAAAATCACATGATCCAAATTAAATAACTTATGATTAAGAATACCTAATCAGATACATTAGCGCACACCTTTAATCCCAGCACTTGGGAGACAGAGGTAAGAGGATCACAATGAGTTTGAGGCCAGCCTGGACTACAGAGTGAGTTCCATGTCAGCCTGGACTAGAGATACCCTGGGCTACCTTAAAAAAAATTACCTAGCAATATGTTGGTGTTTCTTATATTAAAAATAAATATTATTAAAATATCACCTTTACCACCTTATCTACCTTGAGGATTGCTCAGCTATAACTTTACCAATGGTACTGGAGTGAGGAGGATATTTTATGTCTAAGTTCACAAATAATTATTAGACCAGAAGCTCTGACACTTGGGAGATACAAAGATGTATAAAGTAAAATTCTTTCCTTAAGTATTCCATGAACTAATAGAGAAAGTGATAAAAGATAATGTTAGTATCAATGGTGTTGAGCTGTGGCTGAGAGATTGCTCTTACATTAAGTGGCATTAAGACACTAGTGAACAGGTATCTATAAGAACATCTAAGAGAGAGACGACATTAATGAGGTAAGCATAGCTATGAACTAACGATAACTGATTAAATCTTTTGGATTTTTTTTTTTTATGTTCTTGAGCAGGACATTTGCATTTTACAGAGACCACTATTCTAACCTGAAATAAATTTGGTGATATTCCTTTTTTTTTCAATGCTTTATAGTTTATAGAAATATACACACATATATAGATATATTTGTAATCTTAATAAGAGTGAAGAAAAAATAAAATTGAGTTACCATGACATTGAATTTGACAGCTGGATTTAGTTTGACAATAAAATGCAGAAATGAGCTCACACTATTTATGCTACTTTAAACTTAACAAATGAATGCACAAGCTAAGCCTGCCACCTAGTGAACATTTAGAATGAAGTAAGAATATTTTGAAAGCATGTACTACAGTTAGTGTCCTTGAAAAAGCATCACTTGGATCCAATTATAAATTTTGATATACATACTTATCTAATATTTTAAATTATGTATCTTGGAAATATCAAAACTATAAATTTATTCCTTAGCCCTAATAATTGATAAACTCATGTTGAACATAAAAGAATTTTGGTTGGAAAATCTGTTCTATTTTACAGATGGAGGAGAACACAGGGGAGAACAAGGATACATTAATACATCAAGAAGAGAGAGCGATTGTCCACCAGGAGATGAGTCACCCCCACCTCATCTGCCCAGGGCCCAGAAGTCATTACAGGGGAAGTGGTTACAGGACTACCACTCTCACAGCTAGCCTGAAAACCAGTTCCAAGGAAATGGTGACAGACACTGTGGTCACTTAAATTTCATAAAAACAGACATCCGGAGGATACAGAGAAAGCAACACCAAGTCACATCTCGATCTTGTCCACCAAGGCTCAGGGAGCAACACTGAGAAAACTTAGTGTCCATTTTTTAACGGAAAGGCTCATTTAGGAATCGATCCTGGATGTCAAGTGAAAGAGGCGATGAGGAAACTTTTCTCAGGTGTGGAGACATAGGGTCCTGTAGAAAATAACGTTCAGTGCAAAGTACACAATTAAACTGGGAGGATTTATTCTAGAACTTCACTTGGGTTGCTTTTGTTTCTTTTGAAGAAATTTTTTGTTGTTTCTGTTTTATAAAATCTAGCTTCACAGAAATGTTAGATCAGCAGTATGGTTAGTGGAAACATGCAAATAACCCAGGGTCAGTCATCTGTCTGATATAGAGAAATTCCTGACTCAGATCAGTCTCAAAACAGGATGGTCTAAATGGTTACCTGCAACTGTGATTTATTAATGCAGTATGCCTGGCCCTCAGATGTATGGGACCTCTAGGAAGTAGTGTGACTACACAGAATATTATGGCAACAATAATTAAAAGTAGAATGTTGACACAGCCAGAGGAACTAGGATGCTAATAGTCTGGTAATGAATTCGTTAAATAAGCCAATGGAAGATTTAAAAAGGCATTACTGCTTAACAATTAGAGAATAATGAATAACATGGACCCAGATTTAAAAAAAAATATTTTCTGACTGGGGAGATTACTCAGTGGGTAAGATGTTTACTGTGAAATTATGAGAACTTGAATTCAGATCCCCAGCATCTGTGTAAAGCACATGTACACACACACACACACACACACACACACACACACACACACACACATGGCTGTTTGATGTAGTGTGGGTCAGGGAATGTCTTCTGATAATTACTTATTAGGAATGAATAGACATTTAGAGATGGGGCAGTATTTGCTGCAACTTCCAGGTATTAAGAACATGGAGTCCTCAAGGACATGGAGCAGAGCAAGGGAAGATTGGTGACACCTGAGACTGAATGGCATTCAGAAGTCAGAGTCAACCTGACTTTGCCGAGGAGTGGGTTAATGAGCTGATCTTTATTTCCAGGATAACTGGAAAGCAGCTGGGCAGTGACTCTCTCTTTTGATTCTGGCGCAGCACCCCCTGGAGGTTGATAGGAGGAGCACCATGATAGAGTCCCAGCCAGCATGGGCTACAGTCAGTCTTCCAGGTTAGCTTGGGGCTACAGTGAACACCTCTCTTCCCACTCCAAAATAAAATAGAAACCAACTAACCAAACAACCAAAGACCAAACAGGATAACATTAAGTCACTCAATGTGAAAAATGGTTCTACAGGAGGAAATAGTGGGTGAGGTCGGTGTTTATTGTTACAGTTAAAAAAGAAAGTCAGAAGTCAAGACACTTTAACCCTTTGTGGGCACATCAGGTAGGCAGGTTAGAGCAAAGAAGAGAAATCTCTGCCACTGGTTTAGTTGCTGTGTGATGGGATTCTAAGCCCTTTGATTGGTGGAAGCTAAAGGGCTTTTAAGTTAATACATTACAGAAAGTTTCACAAGATAGGCAGAAGGATGTTAGGTCTGACATGGAGGTAGGCGATGGATAGATGTTAAGGAGAAAAACAAATCAAAGATAATTTGGCTTTGGATCTGCAACACCCCAACTCCCTATAATCATGAACTTCTAAATCAGTTAATCAGCTTTGCTGAGTCTATAACAGAAGTGTGGCTTTTCTTGTGTATGTGAACTTCAGTTCACACTTGGTGTAAGGAATGATAGTCTTATTAAGGAACATCATGTCTATTCATGTGGAAAATGACAATTAAAAATGAAATAATGATAAACATAGATAACACTTTAACATAGATACAATATACATAACTTCAAGGGCGATTCCTGCAAATACTGAAAATTGTCTCAATATTGAGATTGGCTCTGCTTTAAATGATAAAATGTCAAAATATGAGAACTATTTTATATCTATCATACTCTCATTATCACTAAGTCTTCCTATAGTTATTTATTTATGAAAAATTAAGATATAGTTTTAGTGTTAATAGCCTAGTATTCCTAAATTGGTGTTTCATGAATAACTTTCTATCATCCTTCTATCTATCATCTGTCATTTATCTATCATCATTTTCTATCTCACTTGCTTTATTTATATTTGTCTATCATGTATCTATCTACCTCTCTATATCATCTATACCTTATTTTTACTTCTTATTACTAAAACTCATTTTTTGTAAGCACCTTTGCAGTTCAGAGTTTATAGTATCACACCCTAGTTCAATAAACGTTTTGACTAAATATTCTAAACATACTTTCATTTGTTTGAAGATAAATTACAAGTATATATATTTTTTCATATTCACAGTCATACTTGATATCATGGAGAAGAACATAAATTATTGTATAAAAGCTTTAAGTAGGACAAACTATATTATTTTTAATATTTTATTTTATTTATTAGAGAGAGAGAGAAAAAAATGGGCACACACTAGGGCCTCTAGCCACTGCAAACAAACTCTGGGTGCATGTTCCACATCTTGCTTATGTGGGTTCTGGGTAATCGAACCTAGGACCTTAGGCTTCACAAGCAAGCACCTTAACTGTTAAGCCATCTCTCCAGCCCTATATTACTTTTAATTATAGTATTGCTTTATTGTGGAAAAGAGGCTCATAACATCATGTTATTTCTAAATTCTTTTTTAAAATTTCTTGACTTTTTTTTAAAGGTTGAAAATATAGATGCCCTCTTTCCCACCCCAATTCTACTGAGGGTCTTTGGTGGGGTTAATGGTATTCACTGTGGGGACTAAGAGGCCTCAGTCAGTCTCTGCAGGGATGGGGAAACATGGTGTCTCTGGATATTCCTGCCCATTCCTCAAAGATTCACTTTAGGAGGTGGGAAGACTATTTACTGCCTTAAGTTAATAATGTACTTTAACTAGAGGAACCTTCCATTGATGCGCTTAGTGGTTAAGGCACTTGCCTGCAAAGCCTAAGGACCCAGGTTCGATTCCTCAGTTCCCACATAAGGCAGCTGCACAAGGTAGCACATGCATCTAGAGTTTGCAGTGGATAGAGGCCCTGGTGTGCCCAATCTTTCTCTCTCTCTCTCTCTCTCTCTCTCTCTCTCTGTCTTTCTCTTTCCCTGCCCCCTCAATTAAATAAATAAATAAAATATTTTCAAAAAGGATCAGTTTTTCCCTTTCTCTCCTTCTATCTCTTCTTTAGTTCCTGACCAAAGTTTCTAAGTGTGCTTGCCCAGATACTGTGGGTTTCTCACTGCTTCTATGAAGAACCCCACCCCATTCTGTGTCCATGCAACTGTTTGGCCACCTACATCCATGGCTTTCTCTCTTCCTGTTACCCATCCTCCTCCTCAGCAGCAGCCTGCCTTTACAGCTTGCCTTTTCTGTGGTTCCCTCAACCACTAATCAAATTGTCCTCGAGCTTTCTTCTTCTATTTATTAATGAGATTAAGAACACACCCAAAGGAACTCCAGTTCCCTGTAACACTCAGAACATAAAGCCCTTTCTGAGAGGCCTGGCCTGAGCCACATTTAATTAGCTTCCCCTCATTTCTCTGATATCCCCTAAGTCATACAAACTAGACTCCTTCCTCAATGAGCACTATACTCCCAGAAGCCTTCAAATACACACGCTTTCTTTTTCTGAGTGGTGCAAAATTTCTCTCTGTCTTTGAATTCCATCCATTCACATTCTCTCTGGAAATCCTTTGGGCTCAAAGAACTGTGGGCCTTGATGTCCTCTCTCCAGTGCTAAGAATTTCTACCTCTCTCCCTTTCACATGACATCTTACATCTTAAAGAGGGGCATTTCTAATGCTTTCTCTCTCCTTTCACGTGGAATTTCAAATGTGAGCTCAATTATGCTATTTTCTTTTCCTTAAAATTAGTATATCACCAGGAAGGCAGGTGGTGAGGTCCAAAGCTAGTTAGTAGTGGGGGATCCATACCCAATGACCTCCACATGTTTTAATGTCTGTAGCACTATCTAACATAAGTATGCCTCTAATGTGTAATATTCTTTGTGGAAGATGATTGATTAGCTAGAGTTCTTACACCTGTTCATTTACTTATTTATAGATTGAATTTTAGAGTTTAGTTAGAACAATGTAATTGGGCTTCATTTTAGTATTTTCATACATATTTTTCTTTCCCCTCCTTAAGGTTTAAAGTACGACAAGAAAGGGAAATATCAGGGTAGAGGTCCATTAAGAGAAAGTTCTTCCTGGTCAAAAGTGAAGGATCAATGTCTATCTCTGGATCAGAGTGGCCACATGTATTCTGGGCTACCTAAAACATAATATTACAAACCATACTATTGTCCCTTCCCTTAAGAGTCAATCTAAATGGGCCTTCAATCACCAGTTCAAGAGAACATCTTATAGGAAAGATGGCTTATCTGAAGGCAGCTAAGGAGCAGGAAGGAATAATGACCCCCTGAAAGAGCTAATGCACTTAGGGCTCCAGAATCCCATCCTTTGAGACAGTGCTCACAGATCTTCACTGTCTGTTTTTTGGAGTTCTAATTCAAAAAGTTTCACCGTTCCTTTCTCTATTTCTACCTCTTCTTTGGATATGAACCAAAGTCCTCAGCTTGCTTGCCCTGACACTCTAGGCTTTCTCACCATTGTCTCAGTAACTCTCCCTGTTTGTACTGCCTCCTTGTTGCCTTTGTAGTTCATTTTTCTGTTGTGAGACAAGGACTTAGCAGTAAGGAAATCTGTAACACTTTGTTTTTATTGTTCCCCCATCCCATAGTCTTGATTCTCCACCTTATTGGTCTCCTTCCTCCCCTTACAAACCTCCCTTCAGCTTTCTAGGGACATATATTCCATTAACCTATTTTTTTTTCTTTCCTTCTCCCAATGAGTAGGCTTCTTCCCCACTTTCCAATTGTTTTTCTAGTTTAATGACTTATACCCACAAGTCTGTATGTACACACATATCTATATATTTCCAACCATATAATTAAACTTAAAATCTATGGCCTACATATTTCAAAAACATATGTTGTATTTGTTTTTCTGAGTTTGAGATCTTTTGTTCAAGATGATAATTTCCAATTTCTTCTGTTTTACTGCAAATGCCAGGATTTCAATTTCTTTATAGCAAAATAGATTCCTCAGTATACATATACCACATATTCTTTATCTGTTTCTCTGGGGATAAACATCTGGGCTCATTCCATTTCCTAATATACATGGATGTGGGTATATCCTGCAGTAGGATTTTGCGTTGCCACGAGTGGTATTCTCAGCTACTTCTTTTTCATCCTCTTTTTGGAGTCAGTGAACATTATGTGAGCAACACATATTTTACAAATTTATTTACTTTTTTCCCATATTAATCTGTCTTTACAACCTCAATGTATTTTTCTAATGTGCTGCAAAAGTTCCAGCTAACAATGTACACAGAGAAAAAAAAAAAAAAAAAAAAAAAAAAAGATGTTTTCTACTCCTGAAAGGTAAAGGCACATTGAATGGTTCAATTATAAAGTAATGCTTAACTTATAGTTGAAAAATAATTCTCATATCCTCAAATTCCTCCTACGTACACTGATCCCTTCCCCAATGAACACAGTCCTATTGAAATAATGAAATTCCCCAGTTTGAAGCATTTTGGCCTGAAAAATGTGGAATGGTCCTTGAACAGTTTGAGGATTGTAAAGGTCTATTAACTGAAAATGCTTCCTAATGCTAAGTAGCATGTTGCATATTAATAGGCTTAAAGGTCAGGGAGGATGGGCCCCATCCTTGGTAATCAGCAACTTGTACAACCAAGAACTAAAGCTGCAGGATAATGTTGCCAGGCTCCGCAGGCCCTGCAACCAGCTGCCTCTACCAAAACTATGCAGGGGGCCGAGAATGAAAGAGGGCAGAGTTTTACAAAGGTAATGGCTTGGGGAAATGGGGTTAAAGACTATCCATCATAAAGAAAAGTAATCCTCATCATCCCTCAAATAAAGGGTTTCAGGGATTTCCCATACTTGTATGGATACAAGTATGGATTCCCATACTTGACGGGTGTTTTATATTCATACCAGCAGAGTCCTGCTGTCGCTGAAAAATCACCTTTGAGCCCCACCTGTGGTGTTCCTGTTGAAACACTAACTAATTTGTAAGTGAAAAGTAGTGACAGCCACAGATTAGACAAATGGGGGAGGTAGAGATAGAATACCTTTGTTGGAGAAGATGGCTTCCTTTCTTTTTTTGGCATGTGTGTATGGGAGCATGAGTGTGTGTTGGTTCGTGTGTGTGTGTGTGTGTGTGTGTGTGTGTGTGGGGGCATATATATGTGTGTGCACGCATATATACACCTGTGATTACATGTGTATGGAGGCTGGATGTGAAATCAGGTATCTGAATTGCTGTCTTAATTTGTGAGACAAAGTCTCTCAGTAAACCTGGAGATCACTGAGTGGGCTAGACAAGCTAGCCAGAAAGCCCCAGGGATCCTCCTGGCTCTGCCTACTCACTACTTAGATTATCAGTGCATGCCCCCAGTGCTTGGCATGTCACATGCATGCTGAGTATCTGAACTCATCTCCTATTGCTTTCTTGGCAAACACAATACCCACTGAGCCATCTGCCTAGCTCAAGGTATGTCTGTTTTTACAGATTTATTTTTATTTCCCTTTTGATCTTTTTAAATATGCTCTGTTGCATGATTACTGGTCATGGAGTTTGAGTAGTATCACTGGCCTTGGATAGAAACTTGACACTTTGAATGGCCCAGAAGGTAAGAAAATTACTAAGAGAATTTTATATACTATTGCTTCTTCACGTAAGGGACTAACAATCACTTGGACAGGAAAACACCCCTCAATAAGATTCAGAGAATAAAATAGTATATATAAATAGCATAAATCCTTCCTAAAATGTGGATTGGCACAATGGTCCCTTTCACTAGTTATTGTCCACTCTCACCCTTAAGAGTTCCTTATTTAATCATGTAACAATCTTTACCTATTTTCTACTCCTTGGTGTGTTTTGTTACATTCTTCCAACAGAGACCCACAAGGACAAGGGAAGTAAAGGAAGACCAAGGGCTGGAGATGGCTTAGTGGTAAAGGCATATGCCTGCAAAGCCAAAGGACCCAGTTTAGATTCCCCAGGACCCATGTAAGCCAGATGCTGGAGGCCCTGGTGCGCCCATTCTCTCTTTTTCTTTCTACCTGCCTATTTATGTATCTCTCTTTCTCAAATAAATAAATAAAAGAAGTTCACATTAAAAAAAAAAAGAGATCCAGGGCTAGAAAAATGGTTTAGCAGTTAAGGTGATTGCCTGCAAAGCCAAAGGACCCAGGTTCGATTCCCCAGGATCCACGTAAGCCAAATGCACAAGGGGCACATGCATCTGGAGGTTTTTTTTTTTTTTTTTTTTTTGCAATGGCTAGTCGCCCTGGCATGCCCATTCTCTCACTGTCTCTCTTCTGTCTCTCTCTCTCTCTCTCTCTCTCTCTCTGCTTTCAAATAAATAAAAAATAAATTAGAGATCCAGGTGTGGTAGCATACACCTTTCATCCCAGCACTAGGGAGGCCTAGGTAAGATGATCACTGTGAGTTCAAGGCCAACCTGAGACTACATATTGAATTCTAGGTCAACCTGGGCTAGAATGAGAACCTACTTCAAAAAAACAAAAATAAAAAAATAAAAATAAAAACAATTAGAGAGTAGATTTGGAGTACTCATTATGTAATGTGAGAAATTCAGAAGGTGGAAGTTATAACCTTTCATTGTAAAGACCATGACCATTGAACAACTAAGATATGTTTTGAAAGGGACATATGTGCAGGATTGTTGGAATAATAATCAAGAAGGTAGAATTAGTGTTGTCAACAGCCATAGTAATTAGATATTAAAATCTTTGGGAAATGATGAAAAGTGACATTCATGATGGTGACTGTGCCTATGAAAGTTCCCAAGTTTCCAAGTCTTGAATTAATTGGACACTTCCTGTAAATATTATGTATGTAGTAATTGTGTCTTTATAGAACAAAAAAAAAGAAAGAAAAAGAAAGAAAAGATATTAAATTTTCATTTTGGGGGTGGAGAGATGGCTTACTTGTTAAGGTGTTTGTCTGCAAAGCCAAAGGACACCGGTTCGACTCTCCAGGAACCACATAAGCCAGATGCACAAGGGGGTGCATGCATCTGTAGTTCATTTGCAGTGGCTGGAGGCCCTGGAATGCCCATTCTCTCTCTTTCTCTCTGCCTGTTTTTTTTTTTTTCTCTCTCTCTCTCTCAAATAAATAAATAAAAATATTTAAAAAATTTTAAGTTTAGTCATTTAATAAGAGATGTATAACAACTATCACTCCTGAGGTAGTTGAAACTAGTATTTG
Source organism: Orientallactaga sibirica (assembly GCA_036365145.1). Taxonomy (NCBI): domain Eukaryota; kingdom Metazoa; phylum Chordata; class Mammalia; order Rodentia; family Dipodidae; genus Orientallactaga; species Orientallactaga sibirica. The sequence goes on along the minus strand of JAEOAD010000017.1, from coordinate 8,999,449 downwards.
ATGATGCTAAGTCATTCATTTTTCAGCCAAGTATTCATGGAAGGGAAGCCTTTGTTTACAGCTGTCCAGTGTATATCTTCCCTTCATAAGTCTTGTTAGTTATTTTTAAGTTATTTATGCCTGTCAGCAAGATAAGGATGCATTCTTATCTTTGAATCAAAATATTTTATTCAGAGTAGATAGCAAAAATCAAATATATAGGAACTTTACTATAATAGATTAACCACAGTAAACTGAATAAAAATAGCATATTTTATAAAAATTGCTCTACTCTAAAAACTTTAATTACTTTAAAAAAACATGAAATCAAAAGAAGAATCTTATAGTCATCAGCTATAAATCTTATACTTTTCTTCTTCTTCTTCTTCTTTTTCTTTTTTTTTTTTTTTTTTTCTTTTTTTCTTTTTTTTTTTTTTTTTTAGGTTAAGAGTCTCGCTCTAGCCCAGACTGACCTAGAATTCACTATGTATTCTAAGGCTGGCCTGAAACTCTTGGTGACCCTCCTACCTCTGTCTCCTAAGGGCTGGGATTACAGGTGTGTGCCACCATGCTCAGCTAAATCTCATCCTTGAATGTACTTTCTTCAGTATAAATGTCTTCTTTATTTTCTAAAGGAAAAAGAAAGTTTCAACATGCCTTAGGTCACCTTTCAGTGCATTGTGTGTCCCAGCGTGGTAATTCGCTATCTGTCCACACAGTGCCCTAGATGATAACAACTTTTCAGTGTGCCTTCTTCCTTCCAGGCGAAAGGTTCTTGTTTAAGGTCAGGATGTCTATTTTCCAGGCTTTATGTGTTTGTGCTTCAGCTATTACACTACCATTGCAAGGTAGGTTAATTTCCTTAAGGGAAACTGAATATCAACCAAGTTAGGAAACACTAAGGCCAGAAAAATAGAAATGTCTGTGAAGCGTCTAGGGTGGACATAGTGCCAAGCAAAGCTTGCTGCTATCTAATAGGAAAGGGGTGTTGCTTTTCCATTGTGGCACATGAATTGACACAACTCATAACTGGTAACACCTAATATTTAGTTATCCAAGATTTCAAGCATGTTTGAATATATTATGTATTTTGAAATCATAAAATATCTTATGACATACATAGAGACTTAGAGAAGAAAAGTAATTCAAAATGTCACCCTGCCTGTGACTCATACCTAAGCCATTGACTTTCTACTGGTAAAATTGGTTTTAGTCCTGACATATGCATTGCCATCATATGCAGGGAGGAGAGTGAGGAGTGCTGATGAATTTGAAAGGATTTCATCTACTTTAGTAATAGCAATAGCTCAAGTTTCCTTTGAACTTCTGAAAACTCATTCATAAAATTGAAGTAATGATCTTGCTGATATTGAAATTTTCAAGTGATGCTACAGCAAACCATCTCAAGTGACATATTTTTGACTTAAAGATGATTTTGACTTTGTGTATAGCAGGGACTTTTCTCTGGGCAGCGATACTTATCCTTTATAACCACAATACAGCTTCATATTTGAGTTGGTTAAATGCAAAGAGTGAACATAAAGTGATGAATTCACTCCAAGCCTGGATAAATTGTTTATAGTCTGATAATCATTCATTCCTACTACAGGAATACCTTTGGCATCATTCATTCCTAGTACATGAATACCTCTGGGCATGAAACCCAAATCATAACATTGACAGTTTATTTTAATTCATGAGTACTGTTGTGAACAATATATATATATATATATATATATATATATATATATATATATATATATATGTATTGGAGAGAGACACAGAGAGAGACAAAGAAAGGGAGAGGAAGACAGACAGCGATGGGCGCACCAGCAGCCTCTCAGCTGTTGCAAACGAAATCCAGATGCTTACACCCCCTTGTGGTCAAGTTCAGCATTGCACCCTTGTGTCACTTTGCATCTGACTAAACATGGGACCTGGAGATTAGAACCGCTGGAGATTGGAACCAGCGTTCTTAGGCTTAGGAGTCAGGCACCTTAACTGCTAAGCCATCTCTCTAGCCCTGAACAATATGTTTTTGAACTTGTTATCATGAAGCTACAGAAAATAGCTCACTCTACTTAAGAGACAAATTACTGATCCAATGCAAAACGTTTCACATTATTTAGTGCCAGTAATGTGTTTATTTATTGTGTGTTTTAGGATCAAATGGCTAAATGAATATCATTTATATAAATGCCACATATTCATTCCTCAGACAGATTCAGATGTAAACACTTCCTATATGTTTAGACAAAGGAAATAACAAGGTTAAGTTAATATGTTTAGCACAAAAGGAATAATGGGACAGATTCCAGCCACACACCTGAACAGAGTCTGCACGTTGACAATTGTTTTGGCGTCGGCCATGTAGTCTTCCTCAGCGCTCATGGTGCTCTCTTTGTCCACAACCACCATGTTGGCCGCAAAGGTCACTCCACACCTGAGCAGATCATCTAGGCTTTGTCAAAAACCAATAGAAGAAGATGCCTTTAAATTAACCACCATGTTACCCTCAGTGCCCAAATTTGCTCATTATTGATGGACTTGGGTGAATTGGCAGTACATATACAGATAATAATAATAATGGAATTATGATGCATTATCTATGTGCTCACTAGACTTTATTAGATTTCAATATCTTTAAGTTTCTGTTAGAAAAGTTTATTTATAACATTTATTATGTAAAGACAATATGGAAAATACCCACTTCACAATAACATAAAAAGTATGATGGAATGTTATTTTTATAGTTAATATACTACTTTAAGGAGACATGTTTTGTTTTTAAAGTCATAAGACTTTTACTCTTGTTTGGAAGGGGGGGTAGAGAATTGGCACTCCAGGGCCTCAGCCACTGAAATCAAACTCCAGACACTTGCACCACCTAGTGGGCATGTGCAACTCTATGCTTCCCTCACCTTTGTGTGTCTGGCTAATGTGGGATCCAGAGAGTCAAACATGGGTCCCCAGGCTTCACAGGCAAGTGCCTTAACCACTAAGCCATGTCTCCAGCCACATTTTATTTCTTTTAAATTTCTAATGTGATTTTGGAAAGAGTAAAGATGAGTAGTTAACATATTAATTTGGACAGTAAAGCCTGATATAGAAATATTTATTTTTAAATGACTACCACACTTTTATATAAGAGCCATTTGATAAATACCATTCCTATACTGCCAAAAACATGTGAAATTCTATCATTTAGGCAGCTCAAGCTATTGAGAAAGGGGTTGAATGGCTTGATTTCTTTGGCTGCATGAGTGGACTGAAAAATTAGGGCACAAGTACTTGAGATCTATACTAGTCAATTGTTCCTCCTATTCTTGCTAAAATAACTTACCTAAGCATTTCCCCAGTGAATCAAAGAAAAAGATGTTTCCCATTAGAGCTAAACTAGGGAAGTCATTATTCCCATTGTCCCCACTTTATTTAAACTAGTTCATAAGAAAGAAGCAGAACTGAATAGGAAGAGACTAAACTTGGCTGAGCACATGTAGAAGATCCAGAACTGACTGAAGATAAGAAGAAATTCAGTTAATTTGAACATCTCCTAATTTAGAATAAAAGTAACACAATTTAAGAACTGCAATTCCTGTTGATCCTTAAACTGAAAAGTTAGGACTCTGGGAATCTTTTCCAAGTGTATGGCTGGTTTGGGTACCCATACACCTTGTAGGGGATTTTTCTGTTGTATGGGAATGTGGAAAGCTGGATGTCTTATGCTGGCACTAGGAGAGAGAATATCATCAAAGCCTCAGTTCAACACACCCCAGAACAGTCTAGACAAAAATACTGCTTTGAATCAGGAGCAGTGTTCTGTGGCTAGCTTTTTATGGCCAAAACTGTGACAGCAGAATTTTATTACTCATAAATTTCTCCTAGCCGAAAAAAAAAAAAAAAACTCAGAATCATAAAACCCAATCAATATAGTCGTAATCTTTAAGCTTAAGACTCAAGGGGTGCTCAGATGTTTTATCCAGAAAATCCACTGTACTTGATTGTATGTTTACTAAATTATATTTTGAGTGTTTCTCAGGGATTAACTGAGTAGAGAATTTTTCTAGCATGGAAAAAACCCTGAGTTTGGAACACAAACTTCCAAAAAAAAATTTAGGAGGAAATGAATCTGATATGGTCCCCTGTGGAGCCTAAAATGATGACTAAGTCATTTACCTAACTACCTAATAATTTTAAACTACCTAATAATTTAAATATTTTCTTCATATTTTAGATTTAACAATATTTTCTTTAATAAAATTTTATCATAATTGTATAGAAAAAGGGAAATATAAGCTGGTATAAAATATGTTTCACTGAATAATTATATAAAGGTAGAAGCTAAGATAGAAAATACAAACACTGGGCTAAAGGGATAGCTTAGCAGTTAAGGCACTTGCCCACAAAGCCAAAGGACCCAGGTTCGATTCCTCAGACTCACATAAGCCAGATACATAAGGTAGTGAATGTGTCTGGAATTCATTTTCAGTAGCTGGAGGCCCCAGTGCACCTATTTTCTCTGTCTGTCTGTCTCTCTCAAATAAATAAATAAAAATTTTAAAATGTGAACATTTAATCAGCAATAATTAACAAAGCTGAAAAGAAATGTCCACGAAGTGGTTTCATAAAGTTTTAATAGTTATGTATACCCATATTCAACTCATGCATTCTCAAACCATTTCGTGTTCATACTCTTGACCATGGCAAATGATTATCATTAAATACTAGTTTAAATGTATGAATAATACATATTTGAAATATTGTTCCTGGATCACTAAATAGTACTTCTGTTCCTCGTGCTTTGATTTTTCTATTTAACTTTTCATTTCACCCCCCCTCATTTTTTTTGGAGTAGGAGATGAACTTATTGTTTTAATTCAGACCTGTCAGAATTTCCTCTATTCTGCCTGTCTGTACAGTGCCATTTTTTTCAATGTGAGTGTTTTACACGTTTTGGCCACCAGATGGCAACCAAGGAAAGTTAATTTGAATGACATAAAACTTATGGCTGATCAAATTGCCAAGGCCTGGCTCTTCACCCTTCTCTGGCTCTGTCTTTCCAAGAACTAGCATATCAAATTCGCAAGTATGTGGTAGTATCTATAAGCACGTTTTGATTCACTCAAAGATGTAATTTTTGAAAATAACATTTTTTCAAATATAAGCAAAAGAGTGATTTTATGCATGTATGAATGCCATTTTTAAAACTATTTTATTTTATTCAAAACTGAAATAGCTTTGCAGATGGAGCACAATTGAAAAGTTGACATGCAGGAAGGTTTGTTTCAATTCCATAGTGAATCACAGCTTAGGCCACTTGAAACAGGTGTGCCCACTCCCATGGTCATGAGCTCCACATGCAGAGCACAGCACACATGGTACAAACAGCACTGACACAGCAAATCACGCTCATCATGCAGCAGAGGCACTACACGTGACACATCACAGGACATCGCACCAGTTATGTTCCGTAGACTTTGTCACCTACTTGTCGATAGAGCCCACCATGTAGTAAACCATTGGAAACCAGCAGATTGCATCCAGAAAATGCACATCTGGCCTAAGCAGCGGATGGGTTACAAAGAAAGACACAGTCACGAAGGAAGCGGTACCTCCAGCAAAGGCAGCATTCCCAACTGAACTGCTAACATGGTTAGTCATAGTGACTTTTTTCTTAACATCAAGTAGAAAATGTCATTTGCACTGACAATGAGTCACACAATACAGTCACAATTATTAGATTATAGATTACAAGTCAGAAACATTATGGCATAATTGTTTGAAAATATGGAATTACTGCTCCTCACTAGGAGTAAAATCCCTTATAATTAATTTAGAAGTTATTCATGCTGATGAGACTTTGGAAATAAAGATGGGATGATTTTTTTCCCTCAGTTGTCCTAAAACATGCCTATGAATGCTTTTAAGAGTAACTATCAAGCTTGATTGTTAAGATTAATTTTGTTTAAGGAAATCACAACACACTCCATAATATTGCAACATATCAACAAAGGACATCATTACCCTGATGAAATTTGTGTTATGTAAAATTGTTTTACTCAATGTATATTGAACATATATAACTAAAATCTTTTCTTCTACACATATTTGAGGAAATAACCAAAAACATACAACTGTTCTTTGAAATCACTTAATATGTTACATTCACTTTATAGTCATTAATTCAACCAAGCAATCATTCAGCATGTATGTATTTGAAGTTTTATCTAAAAATGTATGCATTCAAAGGTTGGAGAGAAGGCTAAGATAACTCACTTGCTCTCAAAGCCAAATGACCTGACTTCAATTCCCTAGTACCCACATAGAGCCAGATATACAAAGTGACATATGCATATGAAGTTTGTTTGTAGTGGCTAGAAACCCTGGTGTGCCCAGTCTTTCTCTCTGTGTTTCTCTTCCTTTGCAAATTAATAAATGAAACTATTCTTAAAATGAAAACATATAAAAGCAATATTAGATCAATTTATAAGATATACAGTGGTTTTGACTACAGGTAAAAGTACAAAAGAATGAAAATATGCCTTAACCTTAAAAAAAGGAAGTCATGTTGCACTCAGGAGGCAGGATGGTCATGGGCATGATTGAAAGGGTGACTTTATTTTTATTTATTTGGTTTTTTTTTTTGGAGAAAGACACAGAGAGAGACAGAGAGAGATAGTCCTATCAAAAAGGTAAGGTTAGATCTTATTTTAGGTTTCTTTGAGACCAGAGTCAGCATTTCTCTTAGAGTGCTGACATATTTTACATGTACTTTTAAAATCATATGAAATTATTTTAGGTCTGTGTAAAAAAAAAAATCAAGATTGGTTCAGTGAATTATTAGTGTGAATAAGTATAGATAACTAAATAAATTAGAATAAACTTAGATCTTGCACTTCACATATAGCTTTGTAACTTGTTCCAACTTTTAACTTCCAGCTAGATTCTAGCTAGCTGCTCTTTAAGGTACAGGCAGAAATCAAAACCCTTGAAATCAGTAGCATACAATGGACCAAAAAGAACAGGTAGCCAGCCAGTCAAAAACAACTTGCTGATGGTCTGTGCAAAGATAGAAACTATTCTGGGGGATGAGGGAAAGACTGCTTTGAATAATGTACATTTTATACAGTTTTTATTATTGCTAGATGAAATTAACTAGTCTTTTGATGAAATTATCATCTATCTAATATTATTTTTCCATAGCTCATGGAACTTAAAATATAATCAAATCCTTAAAAGTAAGTCATAATTGTAGAAATGTATATGATAGCATTGTAAAACTCTTGTAAACATGAAAATATTTTAAAGAAATCATTTCTTGGTAGATTTGTAAGACACTTTGAGAAATACAAGCCATTTCAAAGGAACAAGTGGCTCGTCATTTAAAAGAAAGAAGAGGGATGGCACAAAACTTCCAGGAACATATTTATTGGTATTCAGCTTTTGTTTCCTCAGTCTTGACCACAGGAAGAGAGGACAGCAAATAAAACCATTAGACAGCATTTTTGGGAAATACATGGTTAGCTCACAGGTTTTACATCATGTACTTGAAATCTAGTAAGTGATTTTAATTTATGATAACATATTATCATTAGTAGTAACATAATAATATAGTAATAAATTAAAATAAACTCAAGCTCTACAAGAAACATAAAACAGTGTCAGCTGAACAAAGTTAGATTCTACAATGTAAGCCACTAGTAAGAATAAACTATTTCTAAGCCAAAAAGAAATCAGAAATTAAAATATGTCCCTGATTCCAAAACATAGATCATTATATCATGCAGCGCAGAGAAAAATGAAATAGGAGTTGACTAGGAGGTTATAATCCAAGAATTGATTTTGAGAGCTTTATTTTAATGGGCATATAACTTCTTTGGTTTAGCTCAGTCACTCAACATTTAGCACATTCAAATGTTTAAATTAAATGTAGGCAATAATATTTTAATTTCCCTGCACATCCCTCTGGTGCTAAATCATCTTTATGTTAAGTAACTTGATTGCTTGTAAGAATAAAATGCAAAATAAAGGTAAAAGATCTAGTATGGCAAGTGACATGTAGTAAATGTTCAATATTTATTATGATTATAATGAATGGAGGCAAGAATATTAACTTTATTATATGATCTTCATGATTTGATACAGGTTAATTATTCCTGACAACAAATACATTGATATTTAAACAGAATCATTGACCTTTTGTCAGTAAATAAGATGAGAGTTTTGAGCATTTTCTGATTAATTACCTTCAGGAACTAATACTTTGCAAACAACCACATGACTTCATCATCCTAATAAACAGATGTATCTTTCAAGAATTTTGGAAACCTGCTTATTCACAATCAAACAGAAAGGGAATAACTGCAGTATAACTGATTTGAAATCTGCCAGTGGTGACACGGCCCTAGCTTGTGCTTGAGGGATCATGGGATGGGCACGGGAAGAAGTGACTCTGAGACAGGATTCCTTAGCAAAACTAGGAACTAAAAGCAGAGAGTCCACTTCCAGTTCATAGAGATAACGTCTCTCCTCAATTTGGAAACACTAAATTTTTGTTGTTGGGAAATGAGTTATACATCAGGACAGGAAATATTTTCCTGAAATAATGTTAAGAAGAAGACAGGGCTATCTTAAGCTTAGTTCTACTGGGGGATGCTAAAAACGCAGGACCACTTCTTTCTTCTCAGCCTTCTTCCCTTCTTTCTACAAACTAGGGCTTGAATTGAGTCAGTTTGACACAAGTTATTAAAGATGGGACCACTCTAATACAGTTTGTGTTTAATTTGCTCTATAATAAAGCAAACATGCCATAATCAGTCTCAAAACTTTGAGTTAATTAATCGAAGATCCCACTTGTGTCTGCTGGGTCCCACCCTTACAGCTTGTTTGCAGAGAAACTGAGAACTAAGATTGTGTGGAAAAGGAAGGAATGTGGTAATGACCCTGTTTCTATAAGTTGTTATTCTCCATGTGTGCATCATTTTCATTTCTACATCACTGGGTCTAAATTTCTGTTATCCCATGTCTATCCTAAATATGTTTCCCTTTCTTCAATGCCAACAATGTACAAAATATTCTTTAAATATGAATACTAGGGCTGGAGAGATGGCTTAGCGGTTAAGGCGCCTGCCTCCTAACCCTAAGAATGCTGGTTCCAATCTCCAGTGGTTCCAATCTCCAGGTCCCATGTTTATCCAGATGTAAAGTGACACAAGGGCACAATGCCTCACTTGACCACAAGGGGGCACACGCATCTGGATTTCATTCACAGCAGCTGAGAGGCTGCTGGCACACCCATCTCTATCTTCCTCTCCCTTTCTCTCTGTCTCTCTCCAAAAAAAAAAAAATACTCCAAGTATGCTCAATTTTTAATAAACATTATGAAAATGTGCATTTTCACAGTGATACAATGAAAACACAATGTGGTATTCCATGGTTTAATATACAGAATTGGATCTATAAATGCTTGTCTGATAAAAGATAGTAATTTGGAAATGCATTAAAATTTATGGATTGGCAGAGGGTATCAGGTGTGTTGGCTAATTTAAGAATGTTTAGAGTAGTTATTTCACTGGTCAATTTCCAATAGTATGAGTAGATTTCTACTTGTAGAATAATTTCAAATAGAATTCTTAATACCAATGATCGTTGAAGTAGCATTTGTGAAACATGACCATATTCTTTGTGCATCATAGTGTACATTCTCTCTGTCTCCCATTGAAACATGTACCATAATGTATCTGATTAAAAATGCTACCAATAAATTAGAGTCAATTATTTTGATGTGCATAATATAATATTAAAGATTCTATCTTGTTTGTGTATTTTAAAATATACTTACGGATTATCCAATAGCAGAACTATGGGATTTAGTTCTTTCTTTGGTCTATAATATGCCCTGAGAGGAACAATAAAATTATACAATCCATTTCCAGCTGTTTCAGCTGCAACTATAATTAGTTTATTTTTGAATCCATAGGCTTTTGCGTCCTCATAGTAGTTATGCTGGCAACTCTAGAGAAGAAAAATTATACAAAGAAATGCCATTTTTATTTTCCACTAAAATTTGATTAAAGGAATTAGGATATATGAATATGTAGGAAATAAAAGTGGGAATGTACAAGGCAAATGAATTATAAACAAACTTGATGTTGAAAAAGGAATAGATATGTGCACTTGTTCTACATTAGCTAAATCTTGTAGCTATCTAGTGACTAGGACTTTAAGAATCTACACATGAATTGCATCTGCAACTGTAGCAATATTATAATTAAATAACTACAGGAACATTTTCAATTTTGAATACCTAAAGTGGTGGCTAATAAAGAAAACAAAAAAGAAAAGCAAAGAAATTTGAGAAGTTTAAATGCACAATTGAACTATCAGGGTAATGATGCAAGCACTCAAAGGCATAAAAATAATAACACAAACAATAATAAAGCAAGAACAACATAAAACCAAGCTCATTGTTGTACTGAGAATGAATTGCTATTTCCTAAGAGTTTAGACTATAATAAAATTAATTAACATTACCAAACCAAGACTCTTTTTGAGGTAACTTATATGCATAATGAATCACTTTGGTATTTTCTTTTACTTTCTATGTCTCTACATGGATTTCTTTTATTTATTTACTTGGGTAGTGATTGCTAACTTCCTTATGTATTTATCATCTCTGAAATGTTCTGGGTTAATATTCCTTAATAAAAAAAAAGTCGTAGAAATAAATTGTCAGACATTGCAGGAAAAATAATCAAAATAATTAGACCTACAAAGACTACACATTATGCTTTTACTAGATTCAGAATATCAAATGTGTTTATTATGTTTAGACAATAAGAGAAAACCTCAAAATATGAACAAAACAAAATCTTATTTAAAGTACCCCAGACAATGTTAAAACATATTATTTCTGATTTTAAACATTTTCTCAAACTGAGAAGTATTACCTAAAATATTGAGGGATGGAATTCTAGCTCAGTAAGAGAGTACTTTCCTAGCATGTGTGAGACTCTATGTACAGTCCACAGTGCTGAATACATCACATGTGCTAAAATAACACAATGCAGCAAAGGAATCAACTGCAGGAAAAAGATGAAAATATACAAATGGAAAATAGAGGAGAAAAAACACAAACCCAAAAGCTAGGATGGAAAAGTGATGAGGAATGAAAGATAGTGTAAGATTACGTAACATAAGATTAATCAAAATAAATAAAAAAGAAATCAGAAGCTTAAAGAAGTTGTATTCAAATAAATATTGACAGAGGATTTTCCAGAAGTGACAAAATACTCAGGGAACTGATTGAGTCCTAATACAAATCAATTAAGACAACTGCATAGTCAAGCTCATAACTATGGAAGTCAAGTCCAACCAAGACAATAAGATTATAAAATCAACACGAGAGAAAAGATAGGATACCTGCAACAGATAAAAATTAATGGATTTGTGAAATTGGACACTAGGAAAACTGTCCTTCAATAATGAGGGCAATATAAGGATATTCCTGAGAGAAAACAGAAATGAAAAGAAAAACCTGTCAATAACAAAATTTCACTAACAAAATTCTATTTTTTGTAGACAACTGAGTAGGAAAAATTCTAGAGAAGCAGGAAAAGATAAAGGAGGGGGAGATTTACTGCTACTATTTAGTATTGCTGCTTCTGCTATTTACTACCACTGTTACTATGTGGTGATAGGCTGATATATATGTATACTTAAACTCTAGCTGATAGTGCTGTTCTGGAGGTTGTAACTTTGAGGAGGTGGAGCCTGTTTGAGGAAGTGTGTCACTGGGGGACTTGAGATTTTAGAGTAAACCCCACAGCTGGTCACTCTTTATCTGCTTTCTCTATGCAAAAGTGGTGGTGTCCTACTAGCTTCCTGATCTTTCCATGTTTTTCTTTCTGGAACTGTAAACCAAATTAAACTCTTTTGCTTCCTTAAGTTGCTTCTGGTTGAGTATTTGTTCATATCAGTAAGAAATTAACTCATACATACATGCATGCATACATACATACATACATCATCTACCACTACTAATAAAGAAGGAGAAACAATGGAAGAGTAGAGAACTAAGAAAACCAAGGATGAGGAAAACAAGCCTTTATTGAAAAGGCATTTGGGCAATCTATAGCATTAAAATTACTAAGAAAGAAGTTGTGGAAGGAGAATAGTGATGGGGCAATTTATGAATAAATTTGAACTTCAATACTAATTAAATATATCATGGTAAAACAATTAAATGCCTTATGAAGATGTAGAAAGAGCTCAATTACTAAGGAAAATCCAAGGAGGCAATGGAGAAGTTAGGACTAAGAAGCCTTAATTGGACCAGTCAGTTGACAGTGAAAAAAAGGACATTGTAAAAGTAGTTTCAACTCATACAGTTCACTGACATAGAGAAGCCAATCGAATAATCCCATCACATAATCAAAAGGAGGCATTAGCATAGTAGACAACATCCTATTAGCCTCATGCTACTGAAGTAACCAATAACCTCAACTCTCACTACCTACCAGGGACCTTATGAAATTTTGCTTTTTTAATGTACTATAGAGAAGTTAGTAAGAAGAGAAGTATCTGTTGAATAATATTCCTAGCTTACAGGTGAGTCAGTTCTACTCTTTGTATCTGAATACTATCTCTTTCTTTTACTACATATAAAAAGAAGTAAAATCTACCAGTATCAAGTCCACTTCCCATGGTCCATAAAATATATACAATTTTAGGAATCTTCTTTAAGGAAAACATGTAAAAAGTTATAAATAAAAATAAGTTATGGAAAAAATATAATCATGGAAGAAGACAAAACTGGTAGCTCAGCTATTGTGAATTTGTTAATTTATCAAAAATATATAGCTGAACAGGAATAATTAAACATTTGGTAATACTCAAGTAAAATAAGACTTCAAGTAAATGAGGACTTGAGAAACATTCATAGTAAAATATAGATTCAAATGTTATTTTAATAAAGTAATGAATAAATAATGTATATTTTAGCTAAATTGATTCTAGCCTGCTTGATTCTTAAGATTTAAACATATAAGCTGTTCATGTCTTTATTTCCCATTGTAAAAATAAATGACTATTTAATTTGGTAGTAGGAATCATTTGGATAATGTTTAGTGAAGTTAAAAGTGAAATTAACCACATTATATAGTGAAATTTACATTTGAAAGATAAAATGCTTTAAACATATATTAGTCAAAATTCTCTATATATTATTTAAATATAAATTACAATTTTATACACTGTATACTAAAGAATATACTAAAATTTTACTATTGAAAAAAAAATCAACAAGACTTACCTTGTCTAATCTTAGGCAGCAAAAGGGCACTTTTTCATGAAGAAGATGACAAAATGTGGGTGAACTTCCTATATATGGAGAGTAAGGTGGGTAGCCTTTCGCATACCTGCAAAGCAATAGGAAATGTTATCTCTGGAGAAGTCATACAAAGCTAGAAACTTCAGTTTTGATCATGGCGATTGTGTAATTAAATTAGAATCACTAACACTTTGTGCTATAATCACCCTTTTAAAAAAAAAGACAAATTAGGGCAGTAAAGACAAATTATGGCCCAGTGATAAAAACAGGCATAGTACAAGGCTTTGAGATCTAAGAGTGCTTTTTATACCTTTAAGTGGTTGAAAACAAAATAATAGTATTTCCTGTCATGTGAAAATTTTGTGAAGTTTTAAATTCTGCATCTATAAACACTTTTATTTGAAAATAGCCATTCTCATTTGTTTAAGAATTGAGTAAGGTTTATGAATTTGTGTTTCAGCAACAGAAATGAGTAACAATGAGGTCATAAACATTTGCTAGTTGTGTCTGCAAAACATTTCGCAATCTTCATCTTTGGAGATATAGACAATTATTTACAACAAATAGTATTGCTGTGCTTTCAAAATTCATTTAAAGTAAAATGCATCACTATTCTAACTCACTATATCAATATTAATTAGCCATGTATTCATAACCGAAAAGAAACAAGTGATTGAGTTAATTAGTTTAAACCAGAATTTTTGCTGGAATCATGCTTAAAATATTATCAAAGACATTTAGTTTGCTTGGTGACTTTAAAAAATAGCCAACTGCACATTTTGGATATAGCAATGTGAAACATGGAACTTCTAAAAAGCTGCACAAATGACAATCAGGAAATAATACAACATTTAGTGGAGCAATATTCTTTATCCAAAAGGCAAGCTCTTAATTCTAATAAATGTACATGTGATACTTTGAATGTAAGTCCATGTTGGAACTATTTTCTAGACATCATTAGATGTGAGACAGCATATTTTACAAACTCAGAAGATGAATATCACTGGTATTAATTTAATAAATATTTCATTTTTATAGAAGCAAATTATAAGATCCTTCCAGCTCTCATTTTTAAAGATGTAAAGAGAGAATTTAAGTCACATCTCAAAGCAACATTTTCTGCAAAGATATTTGTCGAGGCTCTGAATATTCCCATCCTGAATTCTACAAATTCATTTCAGTATTACGGCCATTGATTTATTTCAGGATGAATTTTGACTACAGGCACATCAACTTTTTTTTAATTTTTAAATAAATGAAAGTTGTGAAGGATTTTTTTTAAGTGAGCTTTCTAATTTTCACAAATATTCCAGTTTGACTCTATTCAATTTCGTGTTAAATGAATGCATATGAAAGGTAAAGCAAGAAAAGACTTGGGCTAATGGTTCCAGTGCAACCACTGTCAGAGTTGCTGGCAGAAGTGATTAATGCTCTCCAGTTGCTGTGCACAAAGCATCATCACAGCACTTTTCCTCCATTACTCCAATTAATCTTTGTATCATGCAAAGCAGTTGTAATTATACATACTTTACAGGGAAAGGAAATGTAGTCTAGACTACTTAGTTTATGTGGATGTGACTATAGGATAAGATAGAACTGGCCTGGAAAATAGTCTTTGCAACTGCCAAGTGAAAGTTTTGAAGAAACCTGGCAGCTGTGCATCTTCTGCAGACTTAAATATGATTAACAATATATCTACATATGCTGTTCAGAAAAGGAAGAGTACTAATTTTATTCTTTTAAAAATGTTTTATTTTTATTTATTTATTTATTGGACAGAGAGAAAGAGAGAGAGATAATGTGTGTGCCAGGGCCTCCAGACAGTGCAAATGAACTCCAGACACATGTGCCACTGTGTGCATCTGGCTTATGTAGTTCTTGGGGAATTGAACCTGGGTCTTTTGGCTTTGCAGGCAAGCGCCTTAACTGCTAATCCATCTCTCCAGCCTCAAATTTTATTCTCAAATGAAAATATTGTTGCTACATCCTAAGTGAAAATAATTGCTGCAAGTTGAGATAAGTACAAAAAGCTTTACAGAAGAGTCTGGAATTACAAGTCACTGAATGATTGGTTGAACTTTGTGATAGTTAATCATCATTGTCTGTACAGTCATCTTGGAGAAAAATCTTTGGGTGTCTCTGTGAGGCCAATTCCAGAGAAGTTCAACCGGGTGATTGGACCCACCCTCAATCTGAGCAGCACCATCCTAGAGTGGGTCAGAAAGGGAATTAAAAAAGCCTTCCTTTTCCTACATCTGAAATTGAAAGTACAATGTAAAGAACCTCCACACATGCCTGGCACTATGCCTTCACTGCCATGATGGCTATACCCTTAAACTATGAGCCAAAATAAAGCTTAACTTGGCATTCTCAGGTATTTTGTCACAAGGAAAAGGAAAGCAACTTCTACAAACCAACATCAACATGGATGTGGAGTAAAAGAAACTAAAATTAAAAGTACAAAATAATAAATGTAAAATTGTTTAAATGCAGTTTAGATCATCTGAAAACAAATTTTGTATCTTACTTTTCTTTAAAGGATAATTTAAAGGGAAATGAAACTAGAAGCATATTTTGAAACCAGAAATTAATTTAGAGAGTGTCTAATAAAAGGGTGTTTTGGTAGAACTATGAATTATTGACTAGCCAGAAAGTAAGAACATTGTCTTTCTGCTATTGTTAAGGTGCCTAAAGTCAACAAGAACATTAGATAAAACCAAGTAAAGTTTCCACCTTGGACAATATCAACATACTCTACATTGGAAGAAATTTCTTCATCTGGAGCAGCTTCATCTTCTGATTGGTCACTTAGAAGGTCACATGTTTGGATGGAGGATGTGTCTGCAACCTCTAAAACAGGAGCAATGCTTGGTCTTCGTAATTCTTTGCTTCCCTCTACAGGAAGAGATAGGGTAGGACCACTTGCTGATCTACAACTAGTGTCTTGCAAATCTATAGCCACAGTACCTAAAACAATGAAACAGGAAAATCTTTTAAGGAATTTGTAGTGTATATTACACAATGTTTATGTGAATATTGATGAAATACAATCAGTATCTGTCTATCCATCCATCATTTATCTATTTATATCTATCTAGAGCATGTTTTAAATACTATTTCTTTCTTTCTTTCTTCTTCTTCTTTTATTTATTTTTTTGGAGTAAACATTCCCATGGATAAGAAACCTAATACAAATGCACATATCACAGTATAGAAGTGGGTTCAGGCAAAAGGAGTTTAGTCCCAAGTGTGGCAATGTTGGAGGCAGTGGACAGAGTCAGAATCTGGTAGAAAGTCCTTTTGTCAGGACAAGCCCCCAGTACGCTTTATGTGGGAGGAAAGAAAATGATGGCAATGATCATAAACCATAGGTTTTGTCTTTTGTTCCAACTGTTGGCAGCTTATAAACAAAAGTAATATCTAATCCAATTTCTATCTAGTTGGGGAGGGAAGGAAGTTTCCTAAAGAAGTTGAGATAATATTTTCATTAACAGGTAAGTAGATTTTATTTGAATTTTATTAAATTAATTTATAAACGACAAAGAATGCTATATGATTTGACTAATGTCCTAATGCTGTAAACCCAAATTCATATCTACTTCATTTACCCTCTACAAATGATCATGTCATCTATCTACTTCTATAAGTAAAGAGAATTACCATACAAGAATTCTTTCAAGCTTCTGTACTAAAAGCAAAAATGAGACTTCCACCAAACATTTCCTCTCCTGTCCACTTAGAAGATAATAGACATCGCTTCATAGAAAATATCCCCAGCTCCTGTACTGTACATTACATTGCTACTTACTTCCCAAGGGATGATGGTCCTATCAAACCGCCCTTATCAATATACTGAAGTACACGTCACCTCCAAATTTTTTATTGTTTTCCTGCCTAATGTAGGTAATGCTGACATGTACATATGGATAAGCTCTTTAGACAATTATCAATTATTCTTTCTTTTTTTTTTTTTTTTTTTTTTTTTTTTCTAGGTAGGATCTCACTCTGGTCCAGGCTGACCTGGAATTAACTATGGAGTATCAGCGTGGCCTCGAACTCTCTGTGATCCTCCTACCTCTGCCTCCCGAGTGCTGGGATTAAAGGCGTGTGCCACCACACCTGGCTTCAATTGTTCTTTCAATAGTGATATCTGGCAGCAACCTGGCCCATAGGATATAATCATAAGATAGAATTCAACAAAAGAGAGGAATTGAAAATATCATTAGAATTACAGAAACAAATTTGGCTTTAAGGCATTTCTTTCTCTTACAAAATCTTGTTTCTTCCTACCATTCTCCCCTCAATCCATAAAGAGATAACTTGTGTTGGGAGGTGGTAAAATATTCTCAGTTCTGATAATTTCCCCTTTGTTCTCTGTGAAAATCCAAGCTTTGGGTCATATGTCTTAATATTATAGGATTTACTGTCTTTCATTATCTTGTTTGTCCATCAGGCCTACTCCGTTGTACCTTTCCTGATGAATCTGGTCAATTTCTGTGATAGAATCAGTGCTGGTTTGTAAGGTTACCATAGCAATGTAGTACAAAGTACATGTCTTTATACAGATTTATTTTCTCACATTTCTCAAGGCTGAAGTTTCAGAATCAAAGTTTTTACCAGGTAGCTTCTTTCTGAAGATGATGAGGGAAGGAACTGCTCCAAGCCTCACTCCAGAGTTTGAAGACTGACATCTTCCTGTAATGTTTTTTTTTTTTTAAAAAAACAAACAAAAAAAAAAAACAGGTTCCCTCTGTACATGTCTGTACTGTGCCCAAATTCCCTCATCCTATGAGTTCACTAGTCATATTAGTGCTAACACTACTGATTTCATCCACATAACGTTCTTTTCAAAAACTCTATCTCTAAATGCAGGAGTACACTGAGGCATTGGGATAATCCAGAATTTCTATATACATATTTGTTGCAAAGTCAATGTTACTTTTGTCTCATGCAGGTTTTCCAAAGTAGAGACTGATGAATTCCCTTCATTTTGACTTATTTTTTCCCCTGAGGTCACTGAAATTACTTTCCACCTTAGCCCTTCAAGTTAAACTTTACTGTCAATTTCATTAGCTGTGCAATAAACTAGCAGACAAAACTCTGGGCATTTCTGTGAAGGTCTTTCTAAGTTAAGTAATGTAGGAAGACCTGTACAAAACTATCCCATTGGGGTGGTGGCCTATGCAAAGAGGATAAAGTAGCTGCATGTCTTCCCCATCATAGTACATGGTCTCCCCTTGAAATATAATACAAATATAATATAATATATATAATATAATATAAATATAATACAAAATAGGGCTGGAGAGATGGCTTAGTGGTTAAGGCATTTGCCTGCAAAGCCAAAGGACACAGGTTCAATTCCCCAGGACCTACATTAGCCAGATGCACAAGGGGGCACACATGTCTGGATTTCATTTGCAGTGGCTGGAGGCCCTGGAGTGCCCATTCTCTCTCTCTCTCTTGCTCCCTCTTTCTCTGTCAAATAAATAAATAAATAAATAAATAAATAAATAAGTAAAAAAATAATAATAAAAATTAAAAAAGAATAATCTCTTTTCCTTTTAAGTTCCTCCATTCCAGGCATGTTGCTCTAGCAATGGGGAAAGTAACTGATATAGATAGATTTTGCTGTATTAATAATTAATAACAGCAATGCTAACTGTGCTCATTCATTTGTTCATCCTAAGGCTGGCTGGCCCCTGTTCATGTCTTCCCTGGCCATTGTCATCTCCAGGCATGATTTTACCTTACTGGAATGCCAATCCTGTTCCAGCCATCTTTTCATTGTTTCTCTCACCCTCCTGACATTCTCTTTCATTAACTAGGCTATAATTGAGGCTTATGGATTTTGATTATTTTCTTGCTTGCCCATTATGCAATTAAATTCTCTCTGTCCCTCTATTTCTGCAACAGAATAGCTTGGCTAATTTAGTTTCTGTAGCACTATTATTCTTTCCACACCTTGTGACCTTACTCTCCTTTATTATACCTTATATTACACCTTCATCACATATGCATAGGTCACTTCTATCATTTTAATCATCTGCTCCAGTATTGGTTTTACTCCTACTATTTTTCAGCCACGTACTCTCACTGCCATGTACTGTGTTGTAATTGTTACCTACTATATACAGTCTCTATTTCTGTCTCCCACTTTCCTACCTTTCCATTTACCTCCTCTTGTTTGAGTGCCCCCATCAACTTTTGAATACTACAGAAAATATAGCATGCAAAAATCCATGGTTCAATCTCTTAACCAATAGGAACCTCTTTAAAGTCTGCACTGAATTAAGGTTTCACAGCTCATCATTATACACACCTTCAATTTCTTTCTCTTTTTCAGTTCCTTGAACTTCCCCCACAAGCCATCAAGCCATTTTTGACTCTTCTTTGTGCCTGGCTTTTTAAAAAATTGTCTAGACCTCATGTTTTGACAGTGTTTTCTACCTTTCCTTCCTAAATAGCTCCAGTATGGCATCCTCCACTGCTACTTCATTGCCATACCCTTTGTCAGCACAGAAGCTGATCATTGAATTGCTCATTTCCCTCCAAATATTAGCTCTGGTCATTCTCAGTCCTCCTGTTTTATGACACATTGGCATCATTTTGCATAGCTTGTAATGTAGCTGCCTGGACAATCATGACTTGCCTGCATTTCAGGATCCCACACACATACTGTGTTCCTCAGCATTGTTTCCCTGACACTCAGGTTTTGTCTTTTTCTTTTGTATGAGCCTACTCATCACTACTTGGTCTGTTTTAGTATATAAATTCAAGATGTACCTTTTCCTTGAAATCTAGACATTTATATCTTTGTGTTGAAATTTTCATCTTGATATCTAACAGACATTTGAAATGTCGTATGCTCTAATGTTGTTATCTTCCTGGCCTCCAAAAAATCCATATGCTCATAGCCTTCACTTTTAATTGATTAACATCATGGCTTAATATATGGCTTAATTCCAAAACCCTGGCTTTCCTCACACTTCTATTTATCTGATCATTCATTTCTAATTCTTTAAGGAACCTTATTACTATTGTCTTTAATGTAGATAGATAGATTTCCTCCCCTTACTATTTCTGTATGAAAACACTTTACTTATTGCCATCAAGTCCATATTTTAAACAGCAATGTAGAGTGAATTGATTAAAACAGAGGTTGGCAGAAGTGACATTAGAGCAGTAATTTTACTTAAACCTTTAGAATGATTCCCATTTAACCTAGAGTAGATGGTGTCCATTTACAGTGGAAAGAGATCTTGGATACACACACACACACACACACACACACACACACACACACACACACACACACAGACATTTTGTTTTAATCCCAACATGATGGGTATTTTTCTGTCTCTTCATCATGCTCTCTGTGCCTATGTGCCTGAGTCCCAAGAAGCACACAGGCAGGCTCCCACTTATGGTCACTTGACTTGTCTATCTAAAATGTTTTACTCACAAACATACACAGAACTAGTTTCCTTCAATACTTTACTCCAGAAACATCTTAATAGTGGCCTTATCAAACTCTTCACTTAAAAATCCAGTCCTCCCAATCAATCAATAAATAATATAATCCTCTCAGAATTTATAGACCTACTCATCAGCTGTTTTCTTTTATTCTAGCATTTATTACTTTCTAATATGTGAAATAATTTGTTCAAAATATAAATACTTGACGTTGAGTCTTACCTTTACCTTTTCCATAACATGAACTCTAAATTTTCTTTGTTAACTTATTTTTTATTACAAATATTTATTAGGATTTGGGGGACATAAAAGGTATTTAAGACATATGGGGCTAGGCTGTAGCTCATTGGTAAAGTACTAGAGTACACAAGACCCTAAGTTTGATCTTCAGTACTGCAAAACCTAATAAGAATAGCATCAAATAAATGGAAATGAATGTAGTGTTGTTATAAGATAAATATATTTTGCAAATGATAGATTTACAAAATTCACACAAAGCCATTGCATAAGTCTTGAAAATATTGATATTTAGGTGAAATAGCAAGAATTAGATATTGTTACCTATATGATGATGGAAGTGGAGAGTAGCTACTGTCAGAGGATATTTAATTTGTGTTTAAGAAAATCAATAAGAATTTAAAATAATTTATTATGATTGTACCTAAAGTGAGCAACTGAACATGTGATAAGATATGAAACTGGAAAAGTAAAAAAAAGATTAACTAAAAAAGTGTTAGTAAGAGACCACATTATCTACATTCTAAAACTACGATGCTCCAGAGAATGAAAGACAGTGTTTAACATTAAACAAATATAATGTACAAAAATTGTGCTCCTTCCATCCCCAAATGGGATTGCCTCATGTATGTAAGAACTTTTGTCATCCTAGTCGCAAAACATGCTATTAGTATTTAGACATTTTTCCATGGGTTACAATGTTTTATTAAGAAAAAAAAAAGGCACTATGAAAATTGTCCAAAGATTGTTACCGTGGTTGAGTGGAGAACAAACTACAGAGCAGCAAGATGGGAGGCATGGGAGAAGGAGAGAGGAGGGACATGGAAGCTTAGGTAAAGGACAGGAAAGGCACATTGTGGCTATAGAAAGAACTTAATGACTCTAATGGCTATGCCATGATTGACATGAATAGAATCTAGTGAATCAAAAGATAAGAGAGGGGCTGGAGTTATGGTGCTTGTCTGTTAATCCTAACTACCCAGGCTTGATTCCCCCATATCCACATAAGCCAGATGTATAAGCTAGAACATGTATCTGGAGTTTGTATGCAGTGGCTAAAGGCCCTGGTGCACCCATTCTCTCTCTCTCTTTCTCTCTCTCTAGTTGCCTCTTTTTTTTCTCTATCTCTTAAATAAATAAATAAATAATAAAATATTTTTAAAAATAAGAAAGGAGAGAACTAGTGACAAATTGATAAATAGGTACTGACAATCTACAAATGGGAAGGTAGCCATGTAATTTGTCTTTAGCTAACAATGGTTAAAATAATGCTATTAAGTGAGCGTGTTGAGGTTAACTAAATATGAACATGCTGCACTGGATATTCTTATAAGGCACATAGAAAGAACTAGTAGCCAGTTGAATGTGTTCTCATGAAGTGAAGATTAAGTCAATAACTGATGAATCATCAGTTTATGGAGTCCAGTGCAAATATGACAATATGTGAAAGTATATATGCATGGAAGAGAGGTAAGGAATGAAATTGTCTAAAGAAGAACACATCCAATGTTTCCACATGTTGTGAAGGAAGCCACTGGATTTAACAAGAGAGAGGGCAGTAGTGATCTGGTATGACATGGTTAATCTCTGGTTGTCCACTTGACATCATATAGAATCACAATGGAAACAAATCTCTGGAAATGTCTCTGGATGATTTTTAAAACAGGTTAATTGAGGTGGGAAGACCCACCATACCTTTGGGTGGCAGCACTATTTCATGGGCAAGCTGAGCAGTGGCATTCAGCTCTTTTTGCATCCTGATAGTGGACAAAATAAAAATTTGACCAAATGCTACTGCATTTCCCTGCTTCCATGTCTCTCCCTACCCCACTGCCACTGGCAGACTGTACCCTTGAACTGCTAGCCAAAATTAACCTTGCCTCCTTAAGTTGTTTTTTCAGGTATTATGCTACAACTGCAAGAAATACAATGAATTCAGAAAATTGGTATGAAGGAGTAGGGCTGTTGCTATGATAAATCTAACCAAGTAATTTGAAAGAATTTCAAAGTGGCTTGCGGAAGAAATATGAAAGTGGTTGGAACTTTGATCTTAAAAAGTCTTCAGCAGTAGGGTGTTGGTATGTACCAATGGACTGAACATGTAGAGGCCTGGTTGGAATCTGCAAGAGAGTCAGTTCTGAGACAGTTAGCTTGTCTAGTGCCAGCAGGTACAACATAAGTGACTGGGGAAAATGACCAACATCTGTCTAAGCAACTTGTGTTCTAAGCTACTCAGCAGCACACAACCTGACGTGATGCTCACACAAGTGCAGTAGTAGCACACAGCCATGGTGGGTTACCAACTGCTCTAGATTTGACTAAAGGATCCACTCAGTAGAATGGAACCCATACCTGGAAACGGGAAACAAGTCAGAACCATATCCAAAACTAGCCCACTCTCAAGCTCCCCAATTGTGGGATACAAAAGGGCTTACACCTATTAAATTCTCTCTAAAATAATAATGGTTATCCATGTATCTTGCACTGACCTCACTCTCCATTGGAGAATCTGCTACTCTCTTTCACATGGACACAGAACTTGAGGAGATAATTAGCCCATTGCACCTCACCAGGACACCAGCTGAAGCCATAGAGTTATAGGAGAAATGAAAAGAGTGCTGCTTTCTCTGCGGACCTGGTAACAGCACAAGTGCGAAGGAGACAGGCACACAGAACACTCAACCCCTACCAAATCAGATATGCAGAGACACAGAGACTCACAAAATCTCATCACAGAAGTAGACCTAAAGTGAACCCAACATGGCTCAGGGGTGGAAGAGGGGGTGGAAAGATTGTTAGAACCATGAGTTGGGTCATTATACAAAGAGTCATTGCCTCTCCCACATAACTGATGGCTACCCACATAAGTCAAAACCCATATTACCCATGGATTGAGGACAGGGAGAAGGCTAACAATGGTACCATCATGGCTGTATATATACTATATACATAACTTATAATTAAAAAAGTCCTCGAATATTATAAGCAGAGCTTAATGGACCATTCTAGTGGGAATTTGGAAGACAAGAATGCTGACAGAAGCACGCAAAGTAGAGGTCTGGATCATGAAGGTACCAAGAAGAAAATGACTCTATCAGGAAATAAGCATAGACAGTTCATTGTTCTGTGCTGTTAAAGAAACTGGATGCATTCTGCCCATGTCCTGGGAAGTTGAATAATACTGAATTCAAAAGTAATGCATTGATTTGTTTGGCAAATATGCTATCTCAAGATAGCATAACATGTGGGATAGTGCCAAGAAAGCAGATGCATTTGTTAGATCTATCAGCACCATTGAAGAGGACCTTCCTCTGCTGCACTGGTACAATGGGAAAGGGATCCTGAGAGTAAAGCACTACTCATTGGAGGCTCCATTTTATGAGGCTACAGATTCATTTGAAGGAAGAAAGCCTAACATGAGAGTCTTTTCTGCTCAAACACAACCACTAGAGGAATGTTGTGCCAAGGTCAAAATGGGAGATATACAGAGCCCTAAACACCTATGGTCCAATGGGGCCAGGATTTATCTCAAGCTGGCCACAGAACTTGCCAGTGTCATCCATGTGGTAATGGTTGAAGAGGCATGAAAAAAACAAGGCTGAGGAAGTCATTGCAGATTATATCACATTTCAAGAGTACAGCTGAGGCCTGACAATGTAAAACAGGGTCAGAGTCCCTGTACACAGTCCCTGAGAGGCCACTGTGTGAAGTTGTGAAGGTGAAACCTGAATTGTAATGGAGACTTCAAGATGTTGGAGATGCCAGAACCATAAAGTATCTTCTGTGAAGCCTCAGTTTCAGAGTGGAGCCATCACAAGAGAGAGATTTTGAGTGTTACAGGCAGCATAGCTGGAGGGGCCTGATTACTTAAACCCTTTCCTACCCAGATAATTTGATGAGGAGCTCCAGATTCCGTGCATGAGGCTGCAGGATTTGGAGTCTGCTCTGTTGGATTTCAGTCATGCTTTGCCCCTATTTTTCCTTG
This sequence comes from Orientallactaga sibirica, assembly GCA_036365145.1. Classification (NCBI taxonomy): domain Eukaryota; kingdom Metazoa; phylum Chordata; class Mammalia; order Rodentia; family Dipodidae; genus Orientallactaga; species Orientallactaga sibirica. The sequence continues at coordinate 8,974,442 of JAEOAD010000017.1, read as the reverse complement.
CTATGCACCCAACTACTGTTTTTGATTGGTAACTTTTACTCTATGCTATTTTATATTTGAGGGATGTAACTTTTTTATATCATAGGAGCTCACTGTTAAAGGCTTATCATAAAGACTTATGAAGTAGGATTGAATTATTTATCACTATGAGAGGGCCATGAGCCTGTGTGGACAAGTGGCAAAAGGTTGTAACTTAAAAGTGTCATATTTAGGGTCATGTTGACCAGATGTGGATTTGTGATTATTAATCTCTGGTAGCTAGCTGGACAGAATTTATAAGCACTGCAAATAAAAATTTCTGGGAATGTCTAGATTCTGGGATTTTTTCTAGATTAGATAAATTGATCTGGGTCCTAATATCTGTGGGCAGCATTACACAAGCTGGGGTCCAGGACTGAAACAAAAAAGTAGGGAGAAAGAAAGCTGAGAAGTAACATTTATCTCTCTTAGTTTCTTCGCTATGAACTCAATGCTACCATCCGAAGCATGTTCCTACTGTCATCTCCCTGGCTTCCCTCATAATGGACTATGAAATTGAACTGCTAACCAAAATAAACTGTTCCACCTTGAATTTCTATTGTCAGGTATTTAATCACAACAGAAACTTAATTAATATATCATAATAATTTGAGTGACATGACCACAAACTGAGTAAGTATAAACACGGAACATACACCTTTCAAGCCTCCATCAGAAGACAATTTTTGATGATTTTAGAAAGATGTTAAGTCATGAAGTTCAAAACTATAATTGTAAAAGTTTTGTGTATGTAAGGAAGGGGAGGGAAAAAAGTGAGCATGAATAGAGGAGAGAGAAACAATCCTGTGATTTTTGAAAGAAAGAAAGGAAGTGATGAGGATAAATTAAGGTCTAAGTGAAGTCTCCAAAAAAGGATGATAGTAGACATTGGAATTTCTTGAAAATAAAGGACTAAGCAAGGGGAAGAGAATGTATAAAAAAAAGGTCAGGGGGAGGGTCAATCAAAATTCAAGATATTCTGAATAATACTTATGTAAAACAATGGCACATCGAGAAGCTATAGATTGTTAATAGAAAATTTTCAGTGCCTGGGAAGGAATACTTTCCAGTGAGTTGTTGGCCAGGGAGGTCCCTGTAGCCTCCAAAACGTTAAAGGCTATTGCCAAGGCCCTTGGTTTCCCTTGAAAAACAGATGGTAAAACCCTATTGCTAAAGACATCTCTTGCCTAAGTGGCAAGGTCACTGAGAAAGCAAGCTGGTGCTGAGAAGAAAACCTTCTCCCTGTAGACCAGACAAGTGAAAGCTAGAAAAAGCTGCACTGCATGCAGTCATATGAGAGACAGAAATCATCAGTGGTGAAAACAGTGGACACTGGAAACCTCAAGTTTGGCCAGACAGGCCCAATGACCGAACAGGTGCAATAGTGGCATGCCTACTTTGGGGAAATCCAGCTGCTCTCTAATTGGACTGAAGGTCCACTCTATGGGAGGGAATACATGCCTCATACTGAAAAATATTAATTAAAAGTCTATGGCAGGGGAGGTCATGAGCCTTAGGGGTATAAAGCCTGCTCTTATCTGGCTAAATGTATATATTATTCCCACCAAACTGCCCTGAAAGCACTACACTTAATGTTCATACTCACATGTTAATACTACTCTCACTTCTGGTTAGAGAAGCTTCTCTTTTCAAATGGAGATGACCACTGGGATGACCCAAAAGGCAAAATAGTGCTGAGAAGAAGGGACGGAGGGATGTCCAGCACTAAAACATCTCTTTCACACTCTCCAAGGCTCAGGGTCCATTGCAGAAGAGGGGGCAGAAAGAATGGAAGAGCCAAAGGAAGGGTATGATTCCTTACAATGCAACTGTCCAGACATAAATTGGCCTTGATATCCATGACCTCACAGTGCCTAGCAATACCTTCGCAAGACCCTCATAATAGGAGAAAAAGATGATAACATCAAATTACAAAAGAGACTAAAGGAGAGAGGGAGGGGATATGATGGAGAGTGGAGTTCTGAAGGGGAATGGGGGGGGAGGAGAGGGAAATATCATGGCTTATCATCTGTAAGTATAGAAGTTGTCAATAAAAAGAAAAGTAAAAAGAACCCACAAAAAAAGAAAAGAAAGGCACATACTGCTGTGACAAAAATTTAATATCCCAAGGTATGTAGGTGGTTTAATGGGAAAAAATTTAAAGAAATTCTTCTACTCCCTATATGTCTAATTATTTGTGCCATAGAAGTGAAGGTCAATGTTGAGAGTGAGATGGGAGAAGGAAAGAAAGTTATGGGAATGGTAGAAAAATTTATAAATATCATTGCACACATAATATACAAGAGAAGTATCTATGAGTCAGTTTTGATCAGAAATATCACATAATTATTTATTGCTTTGTGGTAATATCTTGCTTATATTTTAGTACATTAAATTCTGAAAATTTTGTTTTGAATATATATATTCATGCACAGTATATAATATACAAGGCATGTTTTAAATTTTACCTTTAAATGTTAAGAAAATGAGAGTATATTTATGATCCTTTTTGAAAAAGGTAGAAACTAAAGGCAATTGACAGCTACTTTGCACTCACCCATGCTGGCAATGATGCTATGGACAGGTAATCTGGAAGGTCCATGATAAAATGACCTAGATACATTGTTTTTTCTCTGCTGGTCTTGATTCTTAAATGCTGAATTTTCTTCTTTGGTAATGTTAATATAAAAGCAAATGTCTGACGCATTCATAATGTATCGAGGACCTGGATTCAGCAAAATGTTTTTGTTATCCTCCCTCCTAACACCAATCAAGCAGACACCAAACCTTAATTTAAAAGAAGAATATAAAAGTTTAAGAATTATAATAGAGCAATAATTTTAACTTTTTAAAAAAGTAATAATTTACAAATTTAAAAAATAATAAACTATAATTAAGTAGAACAAAATTAAACTCCAAACAATAGATGTATGAAGTTTCAGAAGAGTCTGAGAATCTCATTTTATTGCAACAATGTCTTTATAAAATCAATTTAGTTGATCATGACCATTATAAATATATATGAGTAAAAATAGATTAGAATAAAACATTAGAATACATGTGTACAGAAAAGATAAAATTGTTTTATAACTTTTATTAAAACTTAGTTCTTTGAGAAATACAAACAGTACTTTTTACCTTGTTCAAATTATTTAAAACTATTGACTTAAGGAAGACATAAAATTTCATATGAAGAATAGGTGCTAAATTTTACTTTCATACTGTTTTTCTCCACATTTCACTTAGTAAATTTTAGAAACATATTATACATTCTTGAATAGATGTGCATGCTAAAGAAGAACAATTCAAACTATGAGTCTACTATAGTCCTTAAACAGTTTACTGCTGGGATCCAGCCCCAGCAAGGTTTTAGAACTCAGAGGGGATGTGTAGAGTCGGTGTTGTGATGAAATGATTTGGGCAATTTGGACCAGTGGTTCAGGTGAAGCACACTGGATGCAGAGCAAAACTCTGCTTCTTTATTTACACTTTTACAATACATTATATTTTTTGCAAGTCAGATATAGCAACTTATTCATGTGGCTTCTGTTCTCTAAGAAATCTTGCACAATATTCTTCTTTTTCCTTGGTTTCCCCTGCTTTTGCTTAACTCATGAACCTCTTGTCCCACAGACATTCTGATAATATCTTAAACAAGAAAGTCAAAGATTGCAAGCTGGTTAATATCTTATTCAGGCTCATGGAAACTAGCCAAGAGCTCTGGCAGGCAGCTCTTGTGGTCACAAGGTGATAGACATTTTTGACCTCAGAAAGGGCAGTTCCTTTTACTCTTACTCCATTAGTGTATGCCCGTGTATATGGTAAAGGTTGATCTATCCAAGCAGTGCTTTGCATTGATGTCTTTCCTTTAGGAGCCCACCAAACTCTATTGTTAGTTCTGAAAGTTACATATTCTGTTTTACTTCCTTGTGTGGGCCCTACCTTATTTGAAAGATGTTTGCTCCCTAGAATTTCAGGCTCCTTAGTCAGTCATCTGTAGGTTCTGGAAATGTGTCCATTAATTGCTGGAACTATCTCCACAACAAGAATTGTCCTATAAATAATGTTTCTTGGGAACAAGTAGTAAGGTATGTGATGTAACATTGCAAGGAACATGTCTCATTAGGTGAAATATACATTTGTGGTGTTGAGAAACTGTACATTTAAACTAGTCATAGTTTCAGGATCCATAATCTGTTTAAACATTACAGCATCATAAATTTCTACAGCAACATTCTTTTCCTGTTCAATCATTGGTGACTGAATAAACACATCTGAATTGGATTCCTCTATTACTAATGAAAGCAAAAATAAGCAGTGATAAACTTATAATAATTCTAAGAATTCTATGAAAGAGATAGCGATAGTGCAAACTGTCAGGCAACAGGCGCCCCAGGAGGTCTCTGAAAAACTTCGAGGCCCTGCCAAAGAATGCCTCAGATGCCACAGCCCTGCTGAATGGTATCCCATCAACCTCACACTCCAGAGCTGACCTTTGCTGCCATTTGGCCACTGCCAGTTTATGAAATTTTTGTTCCAATGTTTTCATTTTTAAAATGTCTTGAAGTATATATAATAAATCAAATTTTAAGTTTGAAATAATAAAATATTTATATAAATAGAATCATTGAGAATTAAAGTAAAATATACATCAGCTTAGTGGGATATATTATTATATTGCAAATAATTTATATTAATATATTTAAATACAGATAATTTTTATGATAAATACACTATTTAAGAAATAAATTTTCTCAAAAAAGAAATAAAATCTTTATGTCTGAATTGGCATATAATATTTGATTTTAAGATTATTTGTCTACAAAATGTTATAGTCAAGCTTTCCTCCCTCCCTCTCTTTCTCTTGCTCCTTACCTCTCTCCATCCCTCCCTACCTTCTTTTCTTCATTTCCCTACCCCTTTCTTTTTGCCAGGCATGGTGTCACTTGGGAGGTAGAGGCAGGAAGATCAGGTAATTCAATATCATCTTTGGCCACATAATGAGTTCAAGACCAGCCTGAACAACATGAGCTCCTGTCTCAAAAAAAAAAAAAAAAAAAAAAAGTAGTAGGAGGATCACCATGAGTTTGAGGCCACCCAAAGACTACATACTACATAGTTAATTCCAGGTCAGTCAGCCTTAACTAGAGTGAGACCCTACCTCAAACCAAAAAAAAAAAAAAAAAAAAAGGTTTTTTTTCTATGCAGTTTTTACAAGCATCATTATTACTTACCAAAAATAAAATAAAAAATGAATTATATTTTAAAATTTAGTACTATAAAGGTGACTTATTTTCATGTGATTGTAAATTCTTAATGGGTTAGGTATTAGACTTTAAAATTTGCTATAATGAATATTCAAATTATATTTTCTCCAGGTAATAATTTATAGAAATAAAGTGAAAAGAGCTAAAAGGTAATAATCACATCAAAATGCTCAAAATGCTTGAACCTCCTAAACTCCTATGGGTTATTTTATGAAAAACTATGTTTAAATGGTCTGACTGATACTTTAATTCTAGTCTTGTAGTGGAGACACATTTAGTGTACATGGAAACTATATTTAGATGGTATGATTGATTGATAATTTAATTCCACTATGAAGCAGAAACATACTTTTTGTGTGCATGGAAAGAGGCATATGTAAAACTCTTCCCTTCATATTCAGCAAAAAATGTACTTTCTTCCAAAACAATGTGGTAGACTTCATTTCCTGAGCATCTCCCATACATCTTCTGCCATTGTTCTGGTGACTGCTGGCCTTCTCTGCAACAGAAGCACACACACATACACACACATGGGAAAACACAGTGAATGTGGATAAAAGGGTTGTCACATACCCATCCCCACCTCGAAGAGTCAGCAAGCAGTGTGGTAAGAAATATCTCATAGCGCCTTTAAGTTTGATTGATGAATTACATAGGAATCCCTACAGAAAATCTTGAAATTAACATCATAAATCTATTTATAAGCTTGATAAATGGAAGCATGCTACAAATTGGGTATATTTTAAGACTCAAATTAAAAGATTTCATGATGATTATGAGTCAGAGACACAATGTTGGGTTTTTGTTCTCTTTATGTATATGCTGTCAGGTGCATCCATGTATACATAGCATGTCTTATTGACTCTGCATCATAGCTACATTTATCATATGGAACCAGCTCACTCTTATGGATATTTAATTACTTTATATTCAAAATTATAATTTCTTCAGATTATAAATTTTATTTTACAGAGGATATAATTTTAATTTCTGTTCATGTGAGAGCAATGCCATTCATCAACTTGTGTATCAGTCAAAATAAGATAACATGTTTATGAAAGACACTTTTTTGCATGAGGGTTCCTGCAATGATGTTTCAAAATTGGCATGTACTCTAAATATGGTAGTGTTTGGAGTGGTGAGTTAGGTCATGAGTATGAATATATAGTAGCACATAGTATCCATTGGAGTGAGACAGTTAGATCATGAACATTAACTCCTGGGTGGAATTAGTACCATTATTAGCTCAGAAGAGCTAGCTAGTCATTTATGGCATGAGAATTTAGCAAACAACCAGAAGACTACAACTTGAAGCAGTTATGACAGAACTCAGAACTCTGACTTCTAGCTTCTCAATGCTGACACATGTATTTGTGGAGTGTATATACTTCTCAGATATTGATAATTTTTATTACCTGTAAAACATAACACAGTCTCCAAAAGAGATCCCAAAAGTAAAAGTAAAAGGAACATACAAATGTAGTTTGTTTTTTTTTTTTAAGCTCTTTAATATTCTGCTTTGCCTAACTCGGTGGCTTTAGAAATAAAAGTAAGAATTCAATTTATAATGAATATTATAATGAAAATGCATAAAATAGTTCATCTTCTTAAATACTTTATAATAAATTTATTTACTTATGCTTAGTAAATGAATGCTATAAATGATAGAGAGTACAAGTCTAAATTGAATGAAAAAGTAAGCAAATATAAACACAAATAAAAATTATAAAATATCTCAACGGATGAAAAATATGACAAGTATTTAGGATTCAAAAAGTATTGTCAAAGAGTTTTGTCTAAAAGATTTTTGCAGACATATATTTATCACAGGGGGCCTGGCTGCTAGAAGTAAGCCACTCAGTGAGACCTCTGAAAGTTACACTTGCCCCGGGTTCTCACATGCTTTCTGCTCCCATTGCCACAGAGGACAAAGCTCCTCTGCCATACCATCCCCACTTAGATGGATGGAAGTTTCTCTGAAAGTATGAGGGAAAACAACCCTTTTTCCCCCCTCAAATTGTTTCTGTCAGGTTTTTTTGTCACAGCAACCAGAAGATTTGTACTTACACTGAGAATATCCCTGGCAGAGAAAATCCCTTTGGCAAAAAAGAAATAAAATCATGCTATTGTGCATCACAGGATAATTCAGCAAGATGATATTTGGCAAAGGTAAAAGCACATCCCAAGGTTCAGAAATGTAAGGGAAGGTGCCGGCAATTCATCAGGATTTAGATCTGAAATGCAGCATGGGGTCAAGTAATTGCCCTGCAAGTGTACTAAAAGCTATTGAAGAGAATCACAAATTTAATTCCAGAAGTTAAATGGGAACACAGGGTGGTAACTTGGAAAAGAACAGAAATGGGTGGGTTCAGCCAAGGACAAATCAGAGGAATTTCCTGAAATCTTCTTTGCTTATTGTCTTGCTAATGTTTTATCAGCACTTTCACCTCAAGGAGTATCATTTCTTTCAGGCTGTTTTGCTTCATGATTTCTTTAAAAGATTCTAAAATGTAATCCAAAAAATCTGTGATGCCTGCTAATTGTAAGCAGGCAAACTCTTTCAATCCAGGTTTTTTTTTTTTTTTTTTTGGAAATAGCCAGAAAAAAGAATTTCATAAAACACTGGTGACAATGTCCTGTTCTCACTCACTAGTTTCTACCAAGAAAAAAAAAAAAAAAAGAAAGAAGCTGAGCCTGGTGGCACATGCATTTAATCCCAGCACTTGGGAGGCAGAGGTAGGAGGATCTCTGATTGTTCAAGGCCACCCTGAGAGGACATAGTGAATGAGTGAAACCCTACCTCGAAAAACCAAAAAAGAAAAAAGAAACAAAGAAGGAAAGATATTTGATTGAGTGTTTTTTCAAAGTTCCAGGAAATGTTTTAAGTTCAGTTTTATAGTGATTAACAAAATTAAGCCTCTAGTTGGGGAACATTAACAGTAAACAAGAGAATTAAGCAGATTATTTCATGTGTCAGAATGGTAAGTATGGGAAAGGAAAAATAGACAGAATCAAGTTTTCAGAAGGCATTACCCAATATAAATAGTATGGTCCAGGAAGACAACATTCAAAGATTATCTGAGTAAAATCTTAAAGAGAGAGAGCAAGTGCCATCAACCATATATCTCTCTGGAAGAAGGCCATCCAAAGCAGAAGCAGCAAAAGGTATGACTGAGACAGAGCAATGCTCATTATGGCTAAGGAAGAACAAAGAAGTGTGTTTCTCTGAATTCAGGGAAGAGGAAAATAATGAAGTAGGGTGCTAATTGTCTAGGGAGTATGGTGGTGTTGAGATTTTAAATATTATGTTTAGTATTTTTATCTATTATTTATTTACAAGGAGAGAGAGGTGATAGAAAGGAGAGACAAAAAGAGAAAGAATGGGATGGGTGCAGCAACTGCTGCAAACGAACTGCAGATGCATGATCCACTTTGTGCATCTAGCTTTACATAGATACTGGAGAATTGAATTCAGGCATCAAGCTTTGCAAACAAGTGCCTTAACCACTGAGCATTCTCTCCAGCCCATTTATTTTTAAAATGTTACAATAACTTTAACCTCTATTTAGATGATTTGAGACCCACTGGGATTTTTGAAATGGTGCAAGATATTTGACTTGTTTCTTATAACAATCCCTCTCAATATCATGATGAAAATAGATTGTAGAGCAATGAGGAGTGAAAGAATTGTGTTATCTAGCAAAATGATCATGGCTTGGACCAGATTATATCCTAAGATTGTTCTGAAGAAGGATATGAAGGGATTCAAATGTGGAAGAGAAAAAAATAACAACCTGAAGTAACTATATCAATAAAAAATATGGACACATAAGCACACACCAGTGAAAATGCAAATATCAGAGCTTAAAAAATTAAGGGAAATTCTACATATGAAAACTTTAATATAATATGGTATACAGATTCAACAATGTAATTATGCCCTAGAGAAAGAGGACAGAAGTCAATATGAGATGTTAAAAGTTGAGCATCACAAGCATTCTAAATGCTTAGTTTTAAACCTGGAATACTAGGCACATGAATGATTACAATAATATTATCATACTTTTTCAATTATTAGGAATAATGAACCTTTCTAATCTGTTAAATTCATTCATCTTTACTCATACAGTAATGTCATAATTCAATTATTACAAATATAAATTATTTTTAAAATAAAGATAATCTAAAAAATCCTTCACAGATGTGGCGACAGATTAGTTTTCATAGTCATTCTAACTGCTGTCAACATGACAAGTGAGATTAAACATCATATGACTTATCTTGTTTTTTCAATAGCCTCTCACCTAGTGCAAATCTTCAGCAGAAATATAAGTATCTAAATCACTGAGCCTCATTGTTATTTTTGTATTTTTTGTCCTTTGATACACAGTATTTTCTAGTATGTCAAATACCTTCAAGAACACATTACATGTCCAATACTATTTGTTTAATGGGATTATTTAATCCTTTTGAAAAACTGAGATGAAAATGATCCTAAACTTATGATGTGGTCATGTCTACATTAACCATTGGTAAATAGCATTTCAGACATATAACTTAACAAATAGTTCAGCAACATGCACTGTTCAGTATTAGTTATTTATCCTGAGTGCTGTATGACTGAGCTGGATAAATAGTATATTTTAGTAGTCTGAGAAAAAAACAAAATTCAAAATTAGAATTTGAGAACTAAGGAGATGTTCAGTGGGTAAATGTTTACCTCATAAACATAGGATGTAAGTGCAGATCTTCAGCACCCACATAAAAACCAAGAGTAGAGTAGTATACCTGCAGTCTCAGCACTGGCAAGGCAGGAGGATTCCTAGGGCTCACTGCCTAGTTAATATAGCTGAATTGGTGAACTCCAGATTTAATGGGAGACCCTGTCACAACAAAATAAGGTGGAGAGTGACTGAGGAAAACACGCATTGTTAACTTCTGACACAGAAGCTCTTGTAGACCCCACACCTAAGAATATGTATTCAAACATGCATGCATGCCACATACACATAAACTCGTGAAAAAAAAAGAAAAACTAAAATTGTTTTTTTTTTTTCTGAATAAAAGTTGAAAATCCTAAATTGACTAATTTTAAGTGTGAACCAGCTGCCTGTTCTGTCAAATGCATATAAGGTTGACATTATGTCAATATTCCATCTGACATTCCTCTGTTACTGCTTTCTTCTTTCTGCTCTGGACATGAGCTGGTTTGAATTTCCTCTGACTTCTACACAGTATCTTACAGCTAGATAGCCTTGTCTACTTTGCTATTTCTCTCCGTCTCCTATGATTATGCCTTTTTAGTCTCTCAGATTAAGTGTTACTTCTTCAGCTTTGTAATATGGTAGTTTTTCATAATACTGTATTGCTATGATAATTCATCCTCCATGTGAGGACTGCTTTCCTGTGAAATAAGTTCCATGATGGAATGGACAATTGTGTCACGTCACCATATGTTTCTAAGATATGACATTCATATTGATTCAGAGTAAGTTCATGATAGATGTCTCATTAATAAAGAATAATTGACAATATTCTTCATGCTCAATTGCTAAATAACACTTATTATCTAATAACATAATCACTTCTTCATAAAGAGAATGTTTTTAGAGCTAAACAATTACCTTCCTATGATGAGTTTGCTATTACAAGTAAGGTAAAAACTAATGACTTGCACAATTGTTAGGGCATGCGTTTAGTATTGCACTAACTGAATGCTATAATTAGTTGAAAATAGTCATGTAAAAACACGAAGATCTTCGGAGCAAAAAAGGGCAAAATAAATAACTAAGTGGAAAATTATGAAAAGCCATTTAATGAGGATTTAAGATGTGTTTGTAACAAGCAAATGACTATTTAAGGAAAACAGTTTGCCTATATATTACTACCATTTTTAACCTTGAAGAAAAGATCAAATTATGAAATAGTGTAGACTACAGTGCAGATTTCAGAGCCTGTGAGGATTCTCTACAATATTGAATGATAACTGAACATTAAAAGTCCTTCACAATTGCATCCATATTCACATTATTTTGAAAATGATTTTAAGTTATAGCTGTTTGTAATTTGCCAGTAGAAAAATAAAAGAAATAGGAATTGATGTTTGAAAGAATCCATGGATTCTCTATTTCCCCTGAATGAAGGAAGAGGTGCAGTACAGATTTAGGTACTCAATCTCATAGTCAGGAGACCATTTGCAAAACTGACATACATCCTAGTAGAAAAAGAAGCTTTTGTCTATTATTATTCTGCATTGGAAACTGTTATCATGTGTCTTTCTGGGAAAAAAAATAACTCAAAAAGAAAGAAAATTATAAGAAAAGGTCATAGAACTTGCTCAAAAGAAAGAAAAACTAAACAAATCATAATGAAGGACATAAATCCATGCCAGGATTCCAGTCTTTAGCACAATATCACTTATCCCATCTTGCATTCTTTTAAATCATGGTCAAATTCAATTCATATCACACATAGGTCCTTTCAGTTTGAAGCTATGTTCCCACCAGGATAGTTTTCCTAGCACATTGCTGTTCTCTGAACTAACATATCATCAGTATTTTCTATGAAGTGGGCCAAATGCTGACCAACTTTAGAGACGTGATGATGCCATGGATCAGAGGGATGGGCCCCCATCTATTACTGTTAGCAATCTCTCTCAACTTTTTTCCTAGTGGGACACTGGATAGACTCTAGTTCTTTGATTTTCCTCACCATATGGGATGGATAAATGAACCTGTTTATCCATTGTGTTGTACAATATACATACTGTTCTGTAGCCCTCTCTACTTTCAGGCCTGCCATCATTCTCTCTTTTTTTCCTATTCAGATAATCACAAGCAACATAAGCAGTTGTCCAAGAGCTCATGAGGCCAGTTCCCAGTAGGTCTCTGGTTGCTCGTACTCTGCTCATACTATCTGGAGAGTCAGGCACAGCAGAAGGTAAATGAGATACTTTATTGGGACTTTAGTTTTGAGTTATCATCATCAAACCTTGTATGATATGAAAGCCCCTCTTATATAAGGATAGAAGTTTAAAAAATCATATTTCTTATATTCTATTTGTTGTTCCCATTAGAGATATTATTTGTTCCATTTAAATATTGAATTATGTATAAATCAATTCTGACAATTTTTTTCTTCCAAACACATGTTACACATTCCTCATTATTCTATAATTTCACCTCCAAGGCAAGTAGATATTTTACTGACAGAGAGCAAATTACCTGACACACAGTCTCCAGTGCTGTAACACAATCAACCACGTGGAACATGGGAGATAGTTGCCAAGTGCTTGGGTCTATGCATTATAGAAATGTATTTTAAATTTTTTTTTAATTTTTTAAATTATTTTATTTATTTTTGAAGAGAGACACACAGAGAGAGAGAGAGAGAGAGAGAGACAGACAGACAGAGAGGGAGAGGGAGACAGATAGAGACGGGTGCGCCAACAGTCTCTCAGCTGCTGTGAACAAAATCCAGATGTGTGCTCCCCCTTGTGGGCAAGTGCAGCATTGTGCCCTTGTGTCACTGCATCTGGCCAAACGTCGGACCTGGAGATTGGAACCGCTGGAGATTGGAACCAGCATTCTTAGGCTTAGCAGGTAGGCGCCTTAACCACTAAGCCATCTCTCCTGCCCTAGAAATGTATTTTAATTTATACCCCTGAAAACATTAAAGCAACCTTATAACATTTTGTTGATAAAAGTTCCAGTTGCCACCTTTTCCCACAAGGAGAGTTAATGGTTTTAAATGGGACTTCTTATTCTGAATACATGTCAAAGCCTTATTTTTCTGTATACTGTTTATGTATATACTGTGTCCATATACATAAACACGCATGCATGCATGCTGCATACCACACACATATAAGCACAAAAAAAGAAACTAAATACCTTACATTTGGTTTTAGGATTATTTTCTAAAAATTGAGGAAACTTATCTATAACATGAGATATATTTATAAATAAAATATCTCAATGCAATTTAACTGACTGAAGAAAATGCCTGGTCCAAATTTATATCAGCTTGGTTACATTTACTTATTAACACACCTCACAGGATGATTTTCTGCAAATGCACGTGAAATATATTAATTGAGAATGGCATATATATATATAATTTAATACACACAGACATATGTATGTATATATATTATATATATATATATATACATGCATTGATAGGCATCTACAGTTTAAAATATGGCAATTTATAGCCTATGCCATTATAATTATAATGATGATTTGTGGAATTAGGGGTGCACAGATGCTTCCTAAACCCTTGTGATTTCAAGATAAACAGATATTACAACAATGCATGTACTTTTATGCCAGCTAGTCTGCAGACACACTTGACAGTGCAGATGTAGGGTTATCTTCTCTAGGAAGAAAATTATTCAAGAATCCTACCAAGAGAAAGCATTAGAACAGAGTGTCACACACCTCAATCTGCTAAGGAGGGGTTAGTGCTTTCCTCCCTTGAACAGCACAACTTCCTCAACTGTTTTGTTTTATTATCACACATCAAAACAGAATCCTGAGTTTGAAGACTGAAAGTCATAGAGACAATATACATGATAATCGATTTCCTACCACTAGATGGAAGTGAAAAGCTGTTTGTTATTCAAAGCATAAGCAATGTAATTGTTGCAAGTGGAAAGCACAGAGAGATGCTATGGTATTTTCACACATCACTAATGGTGAATGTAATAAAAATCATTTGGAAGTGATCAATTTCAGAAAGAAATGAAAAAGTTATAAAGTTAGCTGTGAAAGGTTGGTTGCACATAAGATTGGTTAAAATCCACTGTTCTTAAAGTTGGTTTCTCCTTCAATAACATTAATGTGGTTTTTGGAAGTGGTTGCTTAATTCATATTAATTGTCAGCTACCCCCAACAAAACAAAAAATCGGAAAGCCTGAAATTTGGTCAAATGATTTCATATACTTCTTAAACTATCCAATGGAAAAGACCTCATTTATCATCATGAAACTGCCCTGTCAACATTTTACATTTAGCCGTGTCTCATTGACTTTAAATCTTCCACTTCAGCACCAATACACGTTTATAGTCAATGTACTTTCCCTCACTCTCTGAGAGCACAGCTGCTTGTGAACCAAACACCATATGTTTCAATTCTGCTTGAGGGCTTATGACCTAGTGTTGACATTTCTATCTGTTACTTTGTTTTAGAACAGCATAATGAATCACCAATATAGCAAAATTCCACAAATATTAATCTGTAGGTATCTAGGAGTTTGGAAAGTTTATATTGTTTCTATTTTATTTTAATCATTTGTTTTTTAAAAAATTGTTTATTTTTATTTACTTGTTATAAAGAGGCAAAGAAAGAGAGAGAATGGGCACACCAGGGCCTCATGCCACTGCAAACAAACTCCAGATGCATGCACCACCTTGTGCATATAATTTACTTGAGTACTGGGGAATCGAGCCTTGAACCAGGGCCCTTAGGCTTCACAGGCAAGCACTTAAGTGCTAAGCATCTCTCCAGCCCTGCTTTTAGTCCTTTAAAAAGTATTTGTAAAGGAGCCGGGCATGGTGGCGCACGCTTTTAATCCCAGCACTCGGGAGGCAGAGGTAGGAGGATCACCATGAGTTCAAGGCCACCCTGAGACTACATAGTTAATTCCAGGTCAGCCTGGGCCAGAGTGAGACCCTGCCTCGAAAAACTGAAAAACAAAACAAAACAAAAAAAGTACTTGTAACTAGGAAGAATTTTGCTGCTTCATCGTGTTGTCATTTGATTGATTTTCATCTTTCCATATCTAAAACATCTATATTGATAAAAAATCAATCCACTCAGGGAAATTGATAGCATATTAAAAATCTACATGTAAAGGATTGAGTATCTAACTCAGAGGTAGAGTGCGTGGCTGGTATGTGTCAGGCTCTGGGTTCAATCCCCAGTACCACAAATCAAAATAAAAGAAAACTTTCTTACTTTTGTGAAGTTAAGAAAAAAATCTATATGCTAGCAGAATTTGCCCTATTGGGAATTAGCTTATTGCAAAGACTGATACACTAGTGACTTCACTTGCATTTGATAGTTTGTTCTGATAAGTATAGGCATATGCTTTAATTTCATTTTCTAACACAAGTGTTTAGCTAGTCACATCCCTTTCTTGTTTTCTTTCTATGTTTACTCCCTTTTAAGGGCTATATGTATATCTCAAAGTCGAAAATGCTGATTTTCAGTCCTTGTCCCTAGATTAAAAGTAAAGGAGCTGGGATCAGTGATTGCATTATTATGATAGCTGCAGTGGGGCCCTCTGCTGAGTCGCACAAAATATTATATTGTGACTCTGCTAATTACCAGAGCTATTACATGGAAAGTCCAAATAATTTCTCATTTGTCATTTTGGTTTTCTTAGTGTTTATTATGGCCTACATTTTCCAGTGTGTAGAAGAAGCAGATGCATTCCATTCGACATGATACTTTTCTGTTATTCCAGTTTCCTGTTAAGAATCTGACAAAACTTCTTTGTACTTTTCTAAGTGGTAAATGTTAAGAATCATTGTTTCTAGGTTGGTTAAATTGGTGCTGACATATGACCTGGCTTTCAAATGTTACACAATTGTATACACCATTATATTGCAAGTGGAGGTCAAGAAGCAGCCTTTTTGTTTGTTTGTTTTAGGGGATACTTCAGAGGGAATATTTTCTGGGTTTTTGTTGGTTTGTTTATATACCAAATCAGGTTACTTTCTTAGTGTGGTGCTGGGAAATTTTAGGCAAGTTTACACTAGACAGAGTCCTTTTTTGTTTACACAAAGGCTCTCTGTAAGAGACATAACATCTTTATATAGATCTGGGTAAATAGGTAGTCTTTTCAAAGCGTATAGACTCTAGTCAAAACTGAGGATCAATTTATCCTTAATTTCCCTTATTTCTGTAAGCTTTGTTTTTCAGTTGATTTTAAAAAATTTTGTAAGCATATAAAATAATTAAATTATGGCTTTCACACATGTTTATATAATTTTACTTTGCTCATAGTTGCCTTCTTACCTTCACTTAACACTCCTCAAACTGTTCCCTTTCCATGCCTTATTTTTTAGAGAGGTAGAGAATGATAGATGAAGGTCTCTGAACTCTGGCTACCATAAAAATATGTACTCATGCATACATATGTGTGAGCACACACACATCACATGCATATATACACATGCAAGAAAATACTATTTTATGCTATTTTATTTTTATTTTTGGAAAGAGACACAGAGAGAGACAGACAGAGAGGGAGAGGGAGACAGACAGAGAGGGAGAGGGAGACAGATAGAGAATGGGTGGGCCAGCAGTCTCTCAGCTGCTGTGAAAAAATCAGATGCATGTGCCCCCTTGTTTGAAAGTGTGGCATTGTGCCCTTGTGTCACTTTTCATCTGGCTATACGTGGGACCTGGAGATTGGAACCGGGTTCTTAGGTTTAGCAGGCAGGCGCCTTCACTGCTAAACCATCTCTCCAGCCCTAGTTTATGCTATTTTTATTTTTTGTATGTTTTTTGTTTTGTTTTGTTTTTCAAGATAGTGTATCGCTAGCCCAGGCTGACCTGGAATTCACTCTGTAGTCTCAGGGTGGCCTCAAACTCATGGCAATCCTCCTACCTATGCTATTTTTAATGTTAGCAATCACTTCTTTATTTCAATAAGTATCCTTACTTTCTATTTTTCTACCAGTCCTTTTTTATTAATCTTTCTGATAGTAATGATTATACTTATATTACACTATTTCAGATTTTTTTTGTCATACACCAACTTAAAATTAAAGGAAAATAGCTTTTCTATAATTTAGTAACAAACATTTAGCTAAATATTCTATAAATTAAAAAGAGGCCAGGCATGATGGCGCATACTTTTAATCCCAGAACTTGAGAGGCAGAAGGAGGAGGATTGCCATGAGTTTGAGACCACCCTGAGACTACATAGTGAATTTCTGGTCAGCCTGAGGTAGAGTGAGACCTTATCTCTAAAACCAAAAAAATTAAATAAATTAATTAAAAATTTTAAAAATCAAACAAAGAAAAACTTTAAAAAAGTGAGTATCAACATGAAATATCCACAGTATTTTCTACTTTTAACAACAATTATTTTTCTAAACTGTTGATTACATTTCTCTAGATTTATGATAGGTATTTGACTATTTTACTATATTTTAACTCTCTGATTCTATAGTTCTTATTTCATGTGTGTGTGTTAACAGGTAAAATTTAAAATCTTTCTTATTGACCCCAAACAATCCCAGTGCAAAAAGAAATAAGAGAAGCAGTCACTTTCCTTATAAATGGATACAGCTACCAAATTTCATCCCATATGATGAAAATCAAAAAGTCATATTTCATATCTCACAATCTAAAGCATGTGACATTTTTATTACATAGATTCCTTTCTTTGTAAACATTATTTGTTACAAGACAGGTATCCACTTACATAAGCCAGAAGGGATATATTTTGCTCAGCATCTCCCAAATGTCTCATTATAGAGGGTTGGACATACTAATGCAAAATTTTATGATAGAAAATATATTTCAGGGCTGGAGAGATGTCTTACTGGTTAAGGTTTTTGCTTGTCAAGCCAAAGGACCTATGTTCAGTTTCCTGGGACCCATATAAACCATATGCAAAAGGTGGTGCATGTGTCTGGAATTCCTTTACAGTAGCTGAAGGTCCTGGAATGCCGATCCTCACTCTCTCTCTCACTCTGTCTCTCTCTCCCACTCTGCCTCTCTCTCTCTCAAATAAATTAAATAAAATATTTTTTTTAAATACAATATATTTCAATCAGCTTAAAAATTATTTTAGAAAAAATACTTTTTTCCAGTTATATATTTTAAACTTGGAATAATTGCAAAGAAATTATGGTGAATGGAAGAGGAAAGACTCCTTGTTCAGCATACATAACAGGTTAATCTTTATTTTTAAACATTTTTTTTCTAGCAATTTTGTAGCCTAGAGTCTCCCTGGGACTGGTCTTGCGTTGTTGTATCACCTGATGAGAATATTCTGGGCTGGGGTTTCATCAGAAAACATTCCATTGTTTTTAATTTGCAGAAACTCATTGAAGTGTCCCTCCCATCCCCCCCCTATTTTTTTTTTTTTTATGAAAGCCCATTAGTCTTTAATTCTGTGTTAGTATTTCAGTGAAATCCTACGTAAGAGAACAGTTAAGGACATGTTGGTGATAGAAGACTTTGAGTCAATGGTGTCAAGTAATCATCTTTAGCATGTACTCTACTTGATTTGTTTCACTAATAATTATGGATATGAAAACTATTGTAAACATAGAAATAATGAGATGTAATGTTAACTTTGAATTAAATCACAGCATATTTAGTGGGAAAAAACTACACACAAAAGACTAAAATACATATCCTGGATGAATATAATAAAATTCAGTACAATTTTATAGACGGGAGAAATCACATTAAATTGAGAAGTTTAAAAATATTCATGAGAAATATGTTTGAGAATATATATATATATATATATATATATATATATATATATATATCCCCTTCCAAGAAGACAGAAGCAATGAATTTAAGGCAGAGGGAACTTTATAAAAAGATAGGGAAGGCGGAAACTATGAAGTATATTTAGGATCATGTTATTTGGAGAACATGTTTCCTTCAAGAGAATTATGGGAGATAAGGATATAAAAATAAACTAGTACTAGATCAAAGAAAACCTCCCGAACATAAAATGGAAATATTTACATGTATTTAATTATGAATACTGAGCTATTAAAGGCTATTCAAGTGAGGCTGCTGGCCTTGAGCAGTATACAAATTTCTCAAAATGTGTTTAATAAAATGGTATCTTAATTATCTTTTAATAAGTGTGATTAAAAAGACATTTCCCAACAGGTTATAAGGATACATATATATATATTACACCAAATATAATGGATTTTATACAAATTATCCATATGCTTTAGCTTATATAAAAGTTACATTTAATAAGAATATAATTTCGCATTTTTTATGATTTAGGTCTCCCATCTTACTACTAACTTTTTGTTAGTGTCTTGAGACTGGGTGCCTACTGTAGCTGAGACTGACCTTGAGCATAAATTCCTGATCTTCTTGCCTTTGCCTTCCAAAGATGGGGATACAGGTGTGTACCATCACACCTAGATATTTCATTTTTTTCATTTGTTGGATGGAAGAAATGCAGAAAAGGAATACTGGGCATAAAAAGAAATATGTTTCTTAACTTTCAGGATCAAAGAAGGAACTTTCTATGCTCCAGTGAAAACTATTTACACATTGAAAATTAAAATATTTTGTGGATAGTATCTAACCAAACCAATGTTATTCCTTACATCTCTGTGTATTAAGAGCTGAATTGTAACCACCCTCTAATTCCCATGTCCAAACTCTATCTTTCAACAGCTAACAAGGAGACAGCATTCAGAGATAGAGCTTCTAATGGAGTGCTTGAGTTATACAGAGACATAGAGAGGGCTTAACTACTCAGTCATTTTCCTCAAAATAAAAGCAATGTATGTACACAAAAGCCACCAGGGATGTGGGTGCACTGAGGAATATCATCTGAGGATCCAGCAAAATGCAGCCATCTGCAAGCCAAAGAGAGAGGTCACAGAAAAATAGCACTGATATAGAACTTCCAGATTTCAGAGCTGTAAGAAAATGATGATGCTTTAAGCTTCACAGACTATAATATTATTTTTGTTAAATTATTATTATATTATTGTTATTAATTTTATTGGATGCTATAGCACACTAGTACTAAGACCAAAAAAAAAAAAAAAAAAGAAAGAAAGAAAGAAAGAAAGAAAGAAAGAAAGAAAGAAAAAAAAAACCCAGTGTTTAGAATAGAGCAACGAGAGGTAGAAGTGAACTATTCTGAAGTTTTATGTTGTGATAAAATGCATACCTTGTTGTAGAAAGGAAGGAAACATAGAGCATAAAAATAGGGGGGGGCTTTTTATTATGTAGATTGGAATTCTGAGTAACAGAAAGGCCCACATCCATTCCTTGATTATAGGTAGTGTCCAGCATCCCATACTCAGACATGCAGCAGAACTGGATGAGACAAACAGATGACACAGAATAAACACACACACACACACACACACACACACACACAGAGAGAGAGAGAGAGAGAGAGAGAGATACATGCACACACAACAGAAAGAGAGAGAGAAATCTGTCATAGAAATGTATATTTCTCAAAGGTCATTTGAGGGATCCCAATTGGACAGTCTTTCAGAGGTGACTAATGGGCAAGTGCATCCCATTTAGGTCATTATCAAGTTCTGTGGAATAATATGCAGAGAAAATGTGTTATCCTAAGAACAAGTGTTAGTTGTTGGGCTTATGGTTCAGTGGAACTGACCATCCTAAAATATTTCTTGTTTAATTTCTTGAATAATTGAAAGCTACAGAGTATATTTGCACTGTATATGAGACCAAAAAAAGCAAAGAGCCATTATGCTTCATTTGTCTTTGAGAAAATCCATCATATTCTTGGAAAAAATTTTCCCACTTGGCTTCTGTTTGGGTAGTAATCATGTTGCTGTAATTACATTCCCCAGGGATGGGAAAATGTATTGGGATTTAGAAAAGTTCACTCATACTGTCAAACAAGGTGGAAACACATTTCTGGAATTGAACTAGTGACTCACAATTTTAAAAAGCAAATAAAATTTAGCTTCACTTTTTGAGACAGTGTCTGATGTAGCCAAGGCTGGCCTCAAACACACTATGTAATGAAGGATGAGTTTAAACTTCTGATCCTTGTTCCTTCACTCCCTAGGTGCTAGGATTAAGAGGACATGTGCTTTCCTTTTTGTATGCAGTGCTATGGATGGAAGCTAGGGCCTCATGCATGTTAGCCAAGCACTCTCCCAACTTAACTCCATCCTCAGCCAAAATAAAGCTCAACTTTTACGCACCAGTGAAAATTGACTTAAATGGAGCAATCAAACATATTCAAATCTTAAACTGTGTGTGTGTGTGTGTGTGTGTGTGTGTGTGTGTGTGTGTGTGCGTTTATGTGCATGTATGTGCATGCACATTCACTCTGAAGGGAAGTCACAGGGCCTCTTGCTAATGCCCTCACTGGTACTCTGTTCTACAAGAGAGTGACTGTGCTAGGTTTGCCAGATTACAAAATATATTCCTCTGTCACAGTTTTTGAGAGTGAAACTTCCAAGGAACTAAAGATAGCTCGTACGAGCACACTCTCCCACCCATTTTTCCTTTCCTTTCTGGCAGTGAGTTTAGTAATTATAATCCCTATTATTTTTAGAAACTTTCTCTTCCACCCACATGACAGCTCCTCCCTGGAATATCTGTGACAAACTCAGGTTTAAATAGAGAAAATGTCTCCCTCTTTTCCTATTTTGACCTCTTCCTTTCTTCTCTCCCTTTTTCTGGCGTCTAGTCATAAGGACTTTGCGGATGTTTCATTAGGCTGGCTAAAGGATAGCTCATGGTTAATCCATCAACTGAGGTCTTTGACATAATGTTTGCAGAAATACTACAGGTTCTGCCCATTGTGGCCCTAACATATGGGGGCTCTGCCTAGAATGTGTTGAAGGCAATAGGGTAAAGCAAAACATTGTTTGCCTCCTTTTGCCCGGATGTTTGTCTGATCGAAATACATGTATTTTCTTATAGATTTTGCTGAAAGAAAATTTCCATCTAAGTAATATCTAAAATTGTGCAAATATCCTAAAACTAACATGAATAAAATAAAAAATATAAATTTAAATGGTCAGTGTTCCATTATCTTTCATAACAGAGGCATTTTGAAGCATGCATGACAGTTGTCTTGAGTTGACACTGTGAATGCATCTGATGAGAAAATATTGGCAGAAGTACCAAAGGAACTATGATGTGCCCTCAGAATACCCTGGGGAGAGTTCCATGAAACTGACATGTATTTTATTGCTGATTCCTTGCTTAAGTTGAAATCTGTCAGCGTTCTCCACAGTAAAATTACACTTTTTTACCTTTGTTATTAAATATCCAGGGGAAGTATACTAAGACCACATAATTATTCAAGTTCTCTTCAAACTTTCAACCCATCAGGGCGAGGATTATATTTCCCAAAGCATTTGCTTCATTGAGAGACAGAGAGAGAGAGAGGCAGATAGAGAAAGAGAATGGGTGCACCAGGGCTTCAGGCTGCAGCAAACGAAATCCAGATACATGCAACACCTTGTGCAAATGGATTACGTGGGTCCTGGGGAATTGAACTTGGGTCCTTTGGCTTTGTAGGCAAGTGCCTTAACCATTAAGCAATCTCTTCAGCCCATATGGCTTTATTTTTTATAAGTAGTTTTACAATATTTGCATAAGATGATACCTACACTATTCAACTATTTTCCCATTATATTACTTATTTTGGTTCTCAAGATTATTATCTGATTACTAAATCAATATATTTGAACTTCATAATTTTGTTTATTCTCAAAGGCAAAATTATAAACAAGTTCTATAAGAAAGAAATATTGACTAGTCAATTAAGGCATAACATATTTGATAAGAATCACTTTACCACAACAATGTATTTAGTAAACCATATCAGAAATGTGAAATGATGTACTGTTAGCACAATTACTTTTATTCAAGTAGTGTTTTATATCTGAGAAGGTAAATGTATCTATAATACATAAAAACCTATTACAAATAAATATTCATAGTTAAAAATTAAAAATGGAAGGGATTCAATGCATAAAAGACCATTTCATCTTTATTAACTAAAACAAAATTTACATATAATTATTTATATCTCAAAATACACTGTAGAATCTCTGAAAATAAATGCAGATGTAAAACTGTCAGGAAGCAATCTTGTTATTCTAATAAAATTATCTGGGGGTTGTGTGTCAGGCATTTTTTCAGAATGATTTTATCCAGTAAATTTGGATTTTTTAACAGATTTGTATTCATTCATGGATGAGTAATTTGTCCTATTCTGATATCAGTGATTATTTCTTTCTTTCTAACCCATCACCTAATAATTTCAGTAAATTATAAGCAATATTTCGTTTTGCATGTTTCATACATTTTTAGAATTTATCTCCTACAGTAATTCCCCTATGTACATTATGATCGTTTTTTCTTCAAGGGAGTTATATAATTGTGTTTTTGTTATACACTGAAAATATAAAAACCGATGCTCAATAATAACAACCACCAGGCAATGTAAGTCAGGGACAAAAAAAGACACGTCTGCATACCTATAAGATGATTGTTACCCATAAGCAAAATAGAATATATTGCTGAAACTATGAAGAAATTGAACCCCTGATATTGCTACAAAACATCAAAATGCTGTAGCCTTTTTAGAACGTATTCTAACAGTTCCTAATAAGGAATAAAGTGACCATAAAATCTATAATTTCTGTTCCTAACTTTATTTACACCAGAGAAATGACAGTATATGTCCACATAAAACCTTGATACACACACGGTTACATATATTATCACAATATTAGAAACAACTTAAACAACTATCAAGTTATATATATATATATAAAGTTCCATATCTAGCTGTGTTATATTAGGCTAATAAATGTCCTTAGATCCTAGATTTCTTCTTGCTCTGTTGAAAAGGAATGAAATCTCTATGCTCAACTCACAGGTGTGTTGTGAAACTCAAAGAGATTGCACATATAGTTTGTAGACTGGAAAGAGTTAATGATATGAAAGATTGCAATAAAGGTTTAAATAAAAGTTTTGATAAAAATGGAAGAAGTGTTATTTTAAGCTTATTGATAATATATTAAGATGTCCTGTCCCTCAAATTCATTTTTATAAAATGTAACCTTTAAAAGAAGAATATATATTACAGTATGGATGCACTTTGAAAATGTTATTTCAACTGGTAGAAACCAGACCAAACAATACATTTCTATGATGTTAATTGCAGAAATATCCAGAATCGGAAAAATCTATGAAAACAGAAGAAAAATTTGTGGTTGTTTACTGCTGAGAGGCTGCAGGGTGATGGTTTCTTTGTGGTTTTCTATAATTTAATATTGGCGATAGATAAAAGTATCCAAGAATATAATTTATTAAATTTATAAGATTTGAGGAATTTGGAATAGTATGTGAATATGATCTCAATAAAGATTCTGCAGATAAAGTTCTAGACCACACCAGCTACTGTGAAATAGTGGTCAAATACTCTTCCAGATTCATCTTATTGAAAGGAATCCCTTAATTATGTCACAACAATGTCTTCGACAGCACATGTTTGTAAAGAAATATTCATCAAAGGATACTGGAAAAGTCTTTCTCTAAATATTCAAAATCCTGTTGAATTTTTATTAGGTACATTTTTTTCACCAGGCAATATGTGAGGCAATGATAACATTTATTAGAAGTTTTACCATGGAACTTCAGAATGACTACTGAGTTGTATTAAGTCATATCAGTGGTTCTGTTTGATCACCCACATGAGAAGCAATGAAATTCTACTAGATATTCAGCATTACAGATGTTTGAATTCATGCCAAAGACAGCAGGAAAAATAATGAAGACATTTTAATTCTCCATATTATTATTTGGTGTCTGTATAATTCTGTGTACTTTGATTGCATCAAGATGTTGAGTGCTTCTTGCAAAGACACAATGTCATTCACATTCCTATTGCATCCTTTTCAGTGCAGTGATTAAACACTTGTAAATGTAAATAATAGAAATATTAAGAATAATTCTCTTATCTCTCAAAATAATAGAAGTAATAAGGTATTAAAATTTACTTCAAAATATCACTGGGCATTTTTATATTAGCAACTCACTTGACCTATTAAAAATACTGAGTGAATTTTATTGTCTTTGGCTTGATTTTGCACATTAATTAAATTACTACCAATTAAGTTAGTGAACAGTCATGCCTAGAGCATACAGTTGGGAATTTGCTTGATAAACTCAACACTTTGTCTGACATAACAAGCTAGTGATACAAACAGGTGTGACTAGTAGTAGTGAAGCATTGGTCTCTTAAGAGAAGCATGTTTACTTTTTAAACTTTTCTTTATGACCCAATTAAAAAACAAATCCTATTCTTTTTGAAGCTTGATGAAAATAAACATATAAGTACTAAATTTTCTACTAACAAAGTTTTCTACAATAAACCTATATAATAATCTACATATAATAATTTTTATTCTATACTAGCCCAACTTCTACAACTATTAAAAACAATTGTAAAGTACAATGTAAAGATCAGTTGTATACATAAAGCTTTAAAATAAAAACAACTTACTTAAAACCTTGACTGTCAGATCACTTTGACATAATTTTATTTACCATAATAGTATCAATCTCAAAAATGAAAAATGCACCCTGCCTTGAACCCTAACAAATGATGTAGACACTTGGAAACTGTAACAAGTTATCTCATGATTAGTAAGTAGGGATACTAAATCACTGCCAATGTTTTATATGTGTTAGATTCCTTAATATCTATATATCTATCAGATGAAGATAATTCACAAAAATTCACATACAAGTGCATACCTAGTTGTACATCTTGACTTATTATAACATGAAATCAAATAACTACTTATGGTTATATAACTTTAAGTAGATGATCTCAAAGAAAAATATACTTACTGCCCTCTAGAGGTATGAACCAGTAGTGTGATAAGTGTAGATGTTGCTGGACATATACAGTTTAAAGCTAACATGGCGTATTTAAACTCTTCTTCACAAACAACATGATCTGTTTGAAATAAAATAGGTAAATTAGAATATTTTACCTCAGGAGAGTAATATTTTACATACTAAATATTAAAACATGATGAATGAAATTGGAAAAGTCTCAATGTAATCATACTTGTTTTGGTGATGACTTTACATATGTAATTCCATGCACAGGAAATATTTCCTCACAGCACACTTCCTACAGAATGAGCTAAATGACTGGTTTGAGAAGGGCATGAGGCTATACTTCTAATTCTATTTTAAACAAAACATACAGCCATTGGTAAAATGCTTAATTTTCCTATGATTCATCTATATTCATTTAAGAAATAGAGAGAAGAGAGAATGGGCACAGAAGGGCCTCTAGCTACCGCTAACGAACTCCAGACATATGTGCCACCTTGTGCATCTGAGTTACATATACAGTTGGAAATCAAATCTGAGTCCTTTGGCTTTGCAGGTAAGTGCCTTAACTGCTAAGTCATTTATCCAGCTCATGACTCACCAATTGTAAGATTTGTTATATAGATTTAAAAATATACCAAATGATTCCATTATGGTCGTTGTTTAGTATTATATATTAATATTATAAAATAGGGGGCTGGAGAGATAACTCAGCAGTTAAGGTGCTTGCCTGTAAAGCCTAACAACCTAGGTTTGGTTCCCCAGTACCCACATAAAGCCAGATCCACAGAGTGACACATGTATCTGGAGTGTGTTTGTGTTTGTAGTGTCTGAAGTCCCTAGTGCACACATTTTCTCCCTCCCTCCCTCCCTCTCTCTCTTTTTTCTCTCTTCTCTGTCTCTGTCTTTCTCTCCCCCCTCCTTCTCTCCAACCTTGAAAATGGAGTATTTTAAAATTATTATAAAATAGTACTGATTGTCTAAATCATAACCAGACAGTATTAACTTCCAAAATAAAAAAAAATTGTAGACTATTTGCCTAACAGACATAATGGATTTTTACTGTGAAAACTATGATAATAATCAAAAAAATGTATGCTCAAATCAATGGAAAAAGATCCCACATGTTAAGAAACTAAAGGGTCATAATCTCAAAAGATGATGGGACCTGGGGAAGCAAGGCAGCAAATGGTCACCACATTTCAATGAAATAAAACCACAAGAATGTACTAGAGATGATAACACGAGGGAAACGCCAGGCATATATCCAAGAACAGTGCTGCTTAGCCCAAATGCACTACTGTCTATCAGGATAGGGGATTAATTTCCCAATTATTTGATTTTCTACAGAAATGATACTAGAAAAGTGAATAAACTACTGCTTACTTTGAAACAAATCCTCCCTTTCCAGTACTTAACACGGTGATAGCAATGAAGATTTTGCTAAAGTTCTCAGAAAAACACACAATTCCCAGGTACAAAATAGCAATTTTTGCTAAAGGGAGGAACAGAAGATTAAAGTTTTAAGCAAGACAGAACCATAAAGTGAACATAAACACCACACAATTCAGGAAAAAATAAACAAACAAACAAACAAACAAACAAATAAATAAATAAATAAAAAAAAACCGGAAATGTTACTTAGGAAATGAACTGGAAAATGCTTTGGCTGTATAAATATCCACCCTAGGTTTATTTTAAATATTCACATTAACATATTAAAGAGCTCATATTTTTCCTTTGTATATTGTTCTTATTTTTCCCTATCATGTTCATGAAAGAAATAATATACTATAACCATATTTCAAGAATTATTCCAAAAAGTATTTCCTAACAATCCTTCTCTTTCTTTCTCTCTTCTCAACCCACCTTGCCCCCTCCCTCCCTCTTCTTTTCCCTTTCATGGAATGATCTTAAAGAAAAAAACATTAAACATACACAGCCATTATACTTGGTGTTTTGTAGGAGAAGCAAGGATTATGAGTCCAATTTTGATTGCATAAATGTGTGCTGAATATTTGCAAAAGAAAAGTATATTTAACAATTTCAATATTTCTCAAAATAATTTTTAAATATACGTGCTAATCTGTGAAAATAAAGTAACCAAACTGCCAAAGGCAAAATACAGCACTCGAGTCTCTTACGATAGCAAGAAAAAGGGGACCATGAATTTCAAACCTAAAATTGGAACATATGGGCTGAGAAAAATATGTACACTTCATAACATATGAAAGAATGTTTAACCCGATTTGTAACTGAAAATTTAGAAGCTTTATTATCATATATTCACTATCACATGCAGGTATTAAATTTCTCTTAATAAATGCACAAATCATATTTCTTCTAGTAGGATATGAAAAGTATTATTCATGTGGGATGCTCCAAAAACACCTTATCACAATGAAAAATTTATGGCCCTTCCCTTCTTCCTCATCAAAGTTTGTAGGTATCTGTATGTTGAATGAGGAGATTGTGAGATAATTGTATCATATGCCTTATGAGCTTAAAGTACATTTTTTACCATTAACAGTGCCTACTTTGTACACAAACCAAAGTGCTCTGCACTGTTTTATAATAATAAGCTGAATTATCTAGGGACAGACATGATTGCATGAAAATTAAATGCTACTTCATTCTGCTTAGCATTATATGTGAGTCACTGATATTCACTGAAAATATCCCATCATTATTTACTACTAGTGTCAACAGCTATTTCTGGAATAGCTGTTGGTATAAGAATCACTCCCTTCATCCAAAGTGTTTTCCTGGGCATTCTTGTTTTATTTTTATATAAAAATATGGTTCATTATTGTATATTAATATAAGTATCATTTACCTTCTTTTTCTCCCTCATATGAGTTATTATTATTGTCATTTTAACATGCAAGTGTACTTATATTCACCTTGAATTTTGTTCAACAATAGTAAAATAAGTATTGAAAGACATTTATTGTAATGGAAGGCACAGAATAATGTAGAGTGGAACTGCTTTCTTATGTAAATGAGTAAGGTATATGATTTCCCTGCTTGATAAAAATCACAATTCTTTTCATTAAAATCCATTTAATCTCTATAGGTATCACATAGAGGGAAGGAACAATGATAGAATGCTCAATTGGATAGTAGTCTGGATTAATATGTATTACACAGTTAAAACCTCAACCTACAAATTAAAATTTATTCTATCTCTAGATCTTTCTTTCCAGACTTACATATATCCTTTGCCGAGGTATACTTTCAAGTACTAACCACTTGACAGCAACTTGAATTAAACACATTGAAAATAGATGTGTTGGAGTTATACTTGAGTTGTAGAGTGCTAACCTAGTCCAAGGCCCCAGATTTGATATTCAGCATCAAAAGAAAAAAAAAATGAAAAAAATATTCTTCATATTACTCTGCCTCTCATATACCAAGTGGTAATCAATATTATTCATTATGCTATTAAAGTTCTCTCCTGTGTCAATTTGTACTCTGATTACATAATAAGTTTCCGACTTTTATCCATAATTTCCAAGGTTACATAATACTTTTTTCACATATAAGAAAGGCAATATGTTTAATCCATCAGACATTATAAAATTGATCTAGAGACCAACATGATATATAAAACACTAGTAATCCTCCATATAGATGGTGTGCCCATTTATAGTAAATGAGAAAATGTAAAGCATTTAATGTCTTCATTGAAAGTTCAGAATAAGAACTTCCTCCAAATAACTTTAAGTCATACCACACACACGTACACATGCGCATGTGTGTGCGCCACACACACACACACACACACACACAGGCAAAGCAACAAAAATGTCGGTATTTGGGACTTGCTACATAAGAATTATAGATTCATTGAAAGTCTGAAAGTCTCTCACCAAGGCTAATGCAGTGGCTGCCTTATGAGATCTGGCCTTCCAACTTACCTGTATTCTGAAACTTGTCATCCACTTAAAATGGTACAGACTAGTGTAATAGCCACTAACCTCATGTGGCTATTTAGATATAAAATTACATACTGGTATAATCTTAGTTTCTACTTTACCCTAGCCTACTTTCACCGGCTTAGTGATGACTAAGTAGGGCTACGTAGTGGCCAGAATTATGCATTTCCATTCTATTCAATAGTCCCTATGGACAGCATCTCTTAATCTGCTAAATGGGTTCATGGCCTTTTAGGAGTTCTAAAATGGATAAAAGATATTTCAAAATTGTCACTTCATTCACAGACAGTAAGAACATGGGCAAGCTTACTAACATAATGTGCCATTCCTCTGCATAGTCATATTGCTGCTAAAACTGTTCATCTGTAATAGCAGGAGACAAGGCAGAGCATATGGATATAAACGCAAGCTGGTGAGTAGATGTGCAAGCAATTAAAGTTATGTTGTTATTTCTATGGCGCTATTTTCTCAGTGAACTAGCTGAAAATGATTTGGAAGGAGACTAGAAGTTTTTTGCTAACTTGTTTTATTTCCATGAACCACATTAAACTGCGTGGAAGTTAATACTAAGGCTGAGATCAGACAAGAGTGTAACAAGCAAGTGTAATCAAGTGGTGAATCAAAGACATGGCTTATAATGGTGTGCTATGGAGTTCAGAGACTAATAAGGAAAACCAGTACCTGAATAACAAAGGATAGAGAAAATTTGGAAGGTACAGAGTAGAAAGATTGGAGGAGGGAGACAGATAAGTATTGAAGACAGTAGAACTATTACATGTGTTACTAATATCACAATTTAGGGTAAGATCTAATGGAAGAGGCAAATACTGAGACACGGGAAAGTCCCAAAATCACAAGAATAGGGAGCTGAAACTTTTCATGGATCACAATATCATCAAACCCTATGATAAAATGGCATTGTAGGAGAGGGAGCACTTTTTCATATTTATCAGATATTAACATTTCTTTTTAAAATATTTCCAGTTATAAGCTGAGATTTTTCCAAATATTTTTTCTAATTAAAATGGGAGACTAAGCCATATGTAATTTAGGGGATGTAGAAGTAAATAACATGCAAATATATCCACACAGATGCCTCTATTTTTCCCTAGTACCTAATTCCTTCTCTGTATGCAGCAACCACAAGTCTGTAGAGACAAGTTTAGAAGACAAGCATACTGAGGTGTATTTGTAGCACCATGCTGATTGTATTCAGGCAAATATGGAGATGATTTGAGGAAGAAACAATCATTTTATACACAGAGACAGAATTCTCTTAAGTAATACTTTACTTGCATTCAGAAATGTAATCAAGATTCCACAAATCTGGGTACTTAGCAAAAAAAAAGAAGAAAAAAAAAAAAAAAAAAAAAGTGAACTCTAAGAAATAGCATGTTCTTTCAAGACCTGTATTAGAGGTCACCATTTATGACTTCATGACCAGAAAAGGAAGGCCCAGATCAAAGGGCTGTGATCCATGTCCACAAAAATTTCCTTTACATGATACCAGGTAGATGCCAACGTAATCCAAAGGGAGAGATAGACAAGACAACACAGCTGGAGGATAAATTAGGTTTAAGAAGATTGCTGGAATTTTGCGTAGTCATGGGCACACAGAGAAGACTCAACAATTTCGCTTCAATTTCTGCTTCAAAAGTACATATTACTTGTACACCATACTGTACAAGGGAGCGTGTAAGCATGTAGATTAATAGGGAAAGGAGTCACTTCCCAAGTGGAGAATTGGGATTGAATCAAGAAATTAACTAGATTGCTTTGAACACCTCACAATTCAGGCATCACATGACAGAATTGTATTACTGTTATCTTGTCCTTGTCCTAGTATTGTATATCTATATAGAGTGATGTTAGTGTGGTCAGCTAAGAAATGTACTGATCTATATTGCAGGTAATTGGCAACCACAGCATCATACTGTTGTCCTAGGTTACAGCTGGAGGTAGCTTCTGATGGGGTTTTGGAGTGTTTGTGCTAAAACCAATATTGTATATGGATTAGTGGGTGGTCAAGTATTTGAATCACA
Source organism: Orientallactaga sibirica (assembly GCA_036365145.1). Classification (NCBI taxonomy): domain Eukaryota; kingdom Metazoa; phylum Chordata; class Mammalia; order Rodentia; family Dipodidae; genus Orientallactaga; species Orientallactaga sibirica. The sequence goes on along the minus strand of JAEOAD010000017.1, from coordinate 8,942,573 downwards.
GCTAAAATGAACTAACTAACTAACTAATTAACTAACTCTTCCAATGCTAATGTTCTATTCCTGTTAGCAATAGGGGCTCTTATTCTTCTTACTTATTCTACCTACATATTTATCTATATGTCTGGTTGTTTTATATAAATTACATTTTGTGATAAATTATGTTTTGGAATAAATTATACTTTCCACCTTTCCTTGTAGATAGACGCATTTACATGCCTAGGAATTCTGTGATTAGCTTTGGAGAAAACTGTTGCTAATCTAAGGATTGATTTTTGTATATAAAACAAGTTTGCCTAAAATATTTTCATCTTGCTGGTGATACTATATGCATTGAAAAGCCCAGCTTTGATTATATACAAAAATATACAGTGCATTATTAAATATTCAATCTGTCCAATTTTTCAAAGGTTGCAATTTTCTTCCTCTTTATAAAAAAATTAGTTGTGATTTATTTTCAATGAGAGAGAGAGAGAAACAAGTAGGGAGAAGGAGGGAGAGAATGGATACAGTAGGGCCTCTTGCAACTGCAGACAAACTCCAGACATATGCGACAGGTTGTGCATAGGCTTTATGTGAATACTAAGGAATTGAACCTGATCATCAGCCTTTTCGAGCAAGCCCCTTTAACCACTGAACCATCTCTCCAGATCCTTCTCCTTTGAATAAGACATTTTTAATTACAAAATTGAATATATTGATCTTTCATTTCTTTCTTTAAAAATGTCTCTTCATCTAGATGCAGCCCTTTCTCCTCTATTACTTGCTGATATGCACTAGAACATGAGATCAAGTGGCTTCAACACTGAGAGTGCCAAACGACCAGCACACATTGTTATTGCTCTAGCTTCACTTGCTTTAGTTCTAAAATATAATTCACAGTAAGTTTAACTGATAAGGAGCTGGGCATTGTGGCGCAGGCCTTTAATACCAGGACTTGGAAGTCTGAGGTAGGAGGATCACTGTGAGTTCAAGGCTACCCTGAGACTACATAGTGAATTCCAGGTCATCCTGGGCTAGAGTGAGACCCTACCTAAAAACCCACCCACCCCCCAAAAAAGATTTAAATGATAAGGGGTTCTGAAAGAAAAAGTAGAAAATAGTTTAAAAAGCTAATCAATCATTTTAAATGCTAATAAGAATTCTAAACAACTATTGTGTATTGCACCATATTCACTAATAAATATAAAACATTTCAATAAACTAACTAGAAACTCTACAATTAGTGTATCTTTAAAATGGAAGTGGTAAAACCACATAATTCCATTGCTATAAAACTAAAACATTATCTCATATGTCAAAACACTGATTTCCCTATAAATGTTCATAGGCATACATCAAGCATAGAAAATATGTGAACTATATTTATAATGCTTAATGGCAGACCTTTATGATATTGCAGCAGGACTTTGTAGCTGACTATGAGATCTTGGTTTCTTCCAAATTCTCCATTTTTGCCTATCCTGGACAGGAGGTAAGTGGTTTTGTTCTACAATGTGCCTTTACTGTATGAAGTTCATCTAAAACAAAACAGCTAATCAAACAAGGATGTAATTCTCTACAACTGTTTAGAATAATCCTGTTTTCTTTATAAATTTCTTATTTCTGGTACTTGTCACAGTGATAGGAAGCTGACCAGGACAGTCAGAATGTACATCCTACTAATATGAGTGAGGCTAGGAAGATGATTCAGAGGGCTACTCCCCATGGGAAAACCTGAGCAGCCAGTCTAATCAAAAAACAGAGACTTGGCCTGTTGTAGTTGCTTCTAAACACCTGACTAAAAACAGGTTATTGAAGGAATGTTTTTTTTTTTTTTTTTTTTTTTGTTTTTTTTTTTTTTTTTTTGCTTACAGGCTTGAGGGGAAGCTCCATGATGGCAGGGAAAAGATGTTGGAGGAGAGGCTGGACATTACCTCCTTGTCACAGCAGGTGGCAAACAGCAGCAGGAAAGTTAGCTTGATTCCACCAAGGGGGAGCTGGCTGTAATACACATAAACCTGACCCTCAAAATATACCTTCTCTAGCAAGGCTCCACCTCCCAAATTACCACCAGCTAGGAATCAAGCATTCAGAAGAGATGCGTTTATGGGAGACCTCTGACTTAAACCACCACACTGTCTCAGATAAATCAAAATGAGCAGGCCAGGCGTGGTGGCGCATGCCTTTAATCCCAGCACTCGGGAGGCAGAGGTAGGGGGATTGCCATGAGTTCAAGGCCACCCTGAGACTACATAGTGAATTCCAGGTCAGCCTGGGCCAGAGTGAGACCCTACCTCGAAAACCAAAAAAAAATAAAATAAAATAAAATAAACAAAATGAGCAATAGAGTACACTCAGTGTTCTGAGGTTTCTGAATGTATGTGGATAGAGATCCTGCATCTGAGCATGTACACACACACACACACACACACACACAACACACACACACACACACACACTATATATATATAACAAAAATAAGACTATCAACAGTAATTCCCTCACACAATGGGAAAAAGCTTTGGAGCGTTATAACTTTTAAGATGGTAATGCAATATGATACCCTGTTTGTTTTGTTATTTATCACATTTAATTTGAAAGCTTTAAAACCCAGTGAAACATATAGATTTACAGAATTATTTAAGTCCCATTACTGTATGGAGAATAAAAGTGATAATTATATTTTAGCTAGTCAGAACATGTTTTGCAATGCCTGTATCCCATCTTCTGTTCTTGTATGATTTAAAACTATAAGCTTTGCCCACATGGTTGCTAGGTAACAGTTCTTTGCAAAGCAGTAAATAGTGAAACATGCACTAAACCCATCCAGTCCTAGATTTTGATTTACAGAAAGAAAATATCCTTTGGGAACAATGTCTTGAACAAAATCACAAACCAGGGTCAATATTAAAACAATGTTATTCATTTTTTTATTGAGAAAAACATTTTTTCGTATATAGACTAGCTGAATAAATTGTATTATAAAATTTCTTACACATCCTTTGCTTATTAGATTCTGTTTATAAGCATGAGTAGGTTAATAACTATAAAAACTATCTCTTTTCGTATGAGAACAGATAACATTTAGCAATCAAGTGACTTTATATTAGTCCTATTGCTTTAATCAGTATATATTAAGAAAACAATCACTGTGTGTGCACACATCAAAAATTCTGTTAATCCAAGGACTGTAATGCATTCAACCACTAAATGGCTAAGAACGGATTTTAGAAAATCTTTAAAAGTCAGTTTCACAAGATCTAAATATGACAATATTCATTAAACATATAGAATCCATCCCAGTTTGTTTTTACATCCTGTAAAACAGATTTTAGTAATACTATGTGTAAAAGAGATGCATTTTAATAGCTTAATTATTTTAATACTATAATTTCATATGCATTACACTAATTAAAATTTCAGTAAGGGATTCAAATTTCTGTATCTTAAAACAAAATAGCTTCAATGTAAATATGGTCCCTTTTTTATACCTCTTAGTATAATAAAATAATGTTAGTGTTTTTTGAATATTACTATATTAGGAGCCTACTTTCTTTGGCTTCTTCCCATAATAATCTTTCCTCACTAACATAGATAGATAGATAGATAGATAGATAGATAGATAGATGGATGCTTCTTGATAGGAAATTAATAATATCAAAAGTTATTGCAACACACAATGTATGTGTATGTTGATGTGTATGTATTTTATGTATTTATTTTAATACATCAAAAATTCTAAAACTTGTGTGTGAGGTGGAATAAAAAATTGGTAACAGAGGCCAGTAAGCTAAAGAAGGGCAATAAGGGAGGGAGGAAGGGGATAACTTAAGTGGATGGTATTATATGTATGTAAATAGATAAACAGAATAACTGGGGTGGAAAGGCCTCAGTGAGGTCAGAGGAAGATATTGCATAAAAGAAGGTTGGGGGAAGAGTTAATAGAAATTCAGGATATTGTGAATAAGCCATATGAAAACCTACTTTTTGGACAATGGCACACCCAGAAGCCATAGAGTATTACTAGAAAAATTTCAGTGCCAGGGTTACCTTCCAGTGAGTTGTTGGCCAGGGAGGTCGGTCTCTGATGCCCCCAAAACATTTCATGCTCTTGCTGAGGCTCCAGAAATAGATGGTAAATCCTACTGCTGAAGACTCCACATGTCAGGGCTGCAAGGTCACTGAGAACTCAAGCTGAAGATGAGCTGAAAACCTACTCCCTGTAGACCAGCTGACATGAAGCTGGAAAAAGCTGCACAGCATGCAACCCTTGGACTGGAAGCCTTCTCTATGGGATGGAATACATGGCTGGTACTGAAAACCTAATCAAAAGTCTATGGTGGGGCAGTTTATGAGCCTTAGGAGTGTAATACCTACTCTTGTGTGGCTAAATGCATGTATTATGCTCACCAAACTGCCGTATAAGCACTTTACTTAAAGTTCCTACCCATATATTAATGCTACTCTCAGTTTTGGTGAGAGAAGCTTCTCTTTTCAGATGGCAGTGACCACTGGGATGACCCAAAAGACACCATAGAGCTGAGACGAAGTGGCGGAGGAGTGTTCAGCACTGAAACATCTCAATCTCACCTTCCAAGGCTCAGGGTCCATTGTGGAAGATGTGGTGGAAAGAATTTAAGAGCCAAAGGAAGAGTAGGACAGTTTACAATGCAATCATCCAGAAAGAAATTGGCCTCGATGTGCTTGACCTTGCAGTGCCTAGGACTACCTTCAGAAGATCCTCATAATAGGACAAGAAGATGGTAACATCACAATAAAAGAGAGATTAGCAGAGAGAGGGACAGGATATGATGGAGAATGGATTTGAGAAGGGGAAAGTGGAGGAGGGGAGGGAATTGTCTATAAGGAAATCTGTATAAGTTATACAACTCGACCTCACATTTTAGAGCAGTTTAGCAGATTATCCCTCACATGAAACTCTTTGAAAAGTTACAACTTTACAACTCCTTACCCAATAAACAAATGATATTATGGCATGCCCAACCTCTCTCTCTCTCTCTTCTCTCTCTCTCTCTCTCTGTTAAATACATAAAAAATTTTAAAATAGAAATAAAAACTTATGGCTGCCATATATCCTCTGCTGCACCATTGCTCTGCACAATACAGCATGGGGAGCAAGGCTTGTCTTACATAGGTAGGGTCCTCTTGAAGCCACTGGTTACTCTTGGAAATTGTCCATAACAACCAAAAATTATTTTGCTGTTGTATGAAAATGTCTTTTCATGCTGAATTATAGAAAGAGCAGGTGGAGACAAACAGATGATATAGTAAATTTTAATAGACAAATGATGACAAATAAATGATCAATATTATTAAAGAAGTATACAAAAATATTTTGATTTCAGTTATGTTTTTAAGGAGTCATGCAGTATAAAATGCATTTCTTGGGCTGGAGACATGGCTTATCAGTTAACACGCTTGCCTGTTTAGCCTAAAGACCTAGTTTTGACTCCCCAGAACCCACGTAAACTAGATGCACAAGATGGCACATGCATATGGAGTTCATTTACAGTGGTTGGAGGTCCTGGCATGCCTATTCTCTATCTGCCCCTCTCTCTGTCTGTATGTCTCTCTCTCCAATAAGTTAATAAACAAATAAATAAAATATTTTAAAAGTTAAAATAGGGGCTGGAGACGTGGCTTAGTGGTTAAGGAGCCTGCTGCTAAGCCTAAGAATACCCATTTAATTCTCCAGGTCCCACGTTTAGCCAGACACAAAGTGACACAAGGGCTCAAGGTTGCACTTGCCCACAAGGGGCACATGTGTCTGGAGTACATTCACAATGGATGAGAGGCTGCTGGCGCACCCATTTTCTGTCTCTCTCCTCTCTCACTCTCTCCAAAAAAAAAAAAAAGTTAAAATAGATATCTTAATGAAAACACAGTTAATTTAGTGGAACTTCAATCTTGTTATGCCTGCTGGTTCCTTACTCTCTACTGATTACTCTTAGTGCTATGAATGTTAACTGATAACAGCCCTTCAACATAATAATAACATGACTATAACCCAAGAAATAAATTCAGTTTGGTATTTTGGTCATTATTGACACACTCTTATGCACCATAGTGATTTTGTATGTGAGTGTGTGTGTGTTGGTGTGGATAGGCTCCATCACTCTATCCTGGTCTTGTTTTGATCCAGAGTCTCTCTTTACTGATTCTAGAGCTTACAGGATTTTGATGATTCTCTGTTCCTCTGTAGGACTGGGGTTACAGTTGCAAATGGCAACCCCCAGCTGTTTACACAGAATCTGAAGATCCCAACTCTGACACTTTCAGGTCCCCTAAGTAAGCTCACTCAACCACTGAGCAACCTCTCCAGCTCTTATAAAGTGTATATGAAGTAACTTTTGGGAGAATATTTTGAAAAATTTTTTGTAACACTAGTGACAAACTCCCATATACTATACATGCACCGATCAATTTGGGGAAAAAATATAAAAACACCATAGGTAAGCTGGAAAGATGGCTCAAGACTCCAAGGTCTGATTCCCCAGGATCCACATAAAGCCACATGCACAAAGTGTCACATGCATCTGGAGTTCCTTTAAAGCAGCTGTAGACACTGGTGAATCCATTATCTCTGTCTCTCTTCTCTCTCTCTCTCTCTTTTTCTCATTTTCCTTGCAAATAAATAAATAAATAAATATCACCATACTCATAATTTAAAGAAAAACTGCAAAGTTAAATACTATAAGGCTTAGATGCTCACCCCTATAATACCAGTATTCAGGAGGCTGAGATAGGATGATTACCATGAATTTGAGGCCAGCCTGAACTACATAGTGAATTCACGATAGCCTCGGTTACTGAGTGAGACTGTCTCAAAAACACCTAAAAAATAGAGAAGCAATATATGAAATTGTTGTATATTAATTTTAAGATAAGGAAAATCCCTATAAGGCACTAAAAGAAAAATAATATCTTCACTAGAAAAAAATACGGGCATAAGGATGCATCTTATTTAAAAATTAAACAAATACTAGATAAATGAAATATGTAAATCTGTTTGGCAAATATTGAAAAGTAAAATTAAGTTTGAGAAGGCAGTATGTCCTTTGGAAGACCATATGTTGTACAGAAAAGTTGGATTCAAATTCCATCTCTACCACTTAGCATGGTACCATTAATGTTTTACAGTTGGCACTCCATACACTGGAAAGTGATTACAGTAGTTAGCTTGCTGGAGGGTCAGTCATGTGTCTCCCATCCTGCCATTGCTGTCTTCCCCTTCAAAGATCTATCTATCCAGCAGGATACCAACCATACAGCGTGCTGTCCATAGCTCTGCCATAAACAGCATCGTAGCTTCAGCCTGGTTCTCTCTTGGATCCAATGCTCTAGGGAAACCTAGCTACCACATTCCACAGACACTCTGCCATCCCTGAGGTCCATGTGGTAAGTAGAGCTGACTTCCTCATAGATGGAGTGGTGTGCATGCCAGGTGAGTTGAGCTCTTGGGGAGAAGACCTTACCGTTAGTGTGAGTTTCACAGGTAACAATAACAGCCAACTTAACTAACACTGCTCAGTGATACCCTTCCATGTTACTACTTCCAAATGTCTGACCTAGAGAAGTTTTGAGACAGTTGATATTATCTGGTGGCTATGAAGTCAAGGATAAATAAGGTTCTACCTCAGAAAAGTGCAATAAAAATTTACTTAACTGACAAAAACTGCTATTCAGCATCAGTCCTAACACAGAGTAAGGACCATGTAAATGTGATTCACCCTGTTACTACAATACTAATACTGTCATTTTTTAAAAGTTATTTTTCACTCAACTAAGGGACAAATGTTAAAGAAGGCATGTTGACCATTTGTACAGGCAATAATATCCATAAAAGCATACATATCACTTAATCTGGAAACTCTCCTAATGACCTTAGTGATTTTTAAAAGTGAGCATAACTTTATACACTGTTTCATTTTTCATTTATGAATTGAATATGATTTGGAATTTTTAAGATGAAAGAAACTACAGGCAGATTCATCATATGCAATCTTTGCTATTTATTATACAAAATGGCTCAATGAGTTAAATGAGAAATTGATCCCAATGAAAGTGGATACTTTAAAATATTAAGTGGAATTTTATGTTAAATGTGAGTACAGCATCCTATATATTAAATTTTGCATATATATTACCTTTTTCAATAACACTAATAATTACAAATACAAATTATAACTGTTAACATAACTTTAATCCCCACTTGTAAATAAATATAGTGTCTTCTGGTTTTTAAACATTTTAATTATTTTATTTACTCTATTTATTTAAATATTTATTGAATCAACAATTAATTATCCACCTCAAAAGCTCATACATATGTAAACATTTTTCATACGTAAACAATATGTCTGGGGTTAACATTTGAGGCACAGATGCCATTTTTGTGGAAATATTGAATATTTTCTCCATTGTGATCTGGTATCTAATTAAGATGAGTCAGCCCAGGGCCAGCCTGCTCCTTTGTGTTCCACTATGAAACTTCATTGTTATTGTTGCTGTTATTGTTATTTGGTTGTTGATTCTTTTGCTGGAGACCAAACTTGCCCTTTCTCTCTCTTTTTTAACTTTTTTGACAATTTTCATATGTCCATTCACTAATTTTATTATGGAATTGATTATGCTTGGTCATTTAGAACTTTGAGGAAAAATATGAAAATACAAAACAATCTATGAATAAATTTAAAATAATCATCAATGGCAGCCTATCTTCTCTAGGTATTTTATATTCATTTGTATGTTTTGAAGCAGGGTCCCACTCTAGCCCAGGGAGACCTCCTATGTTTTCATTCATTTGCAAGTGTGTGTGCACACATGTGGTCTGCGTGTCTATGCTTATGTGTGTTTATAAATATAAGCATATGTGAATTTTGTTGAGAGAGGGTCTCACTATGTAGCTATAGTTGGCTTGGATCTTGCTGTATAGCCCAGGCAGGCTTTGGAGTTGCAATCCTAATTACTCAAGAAAAAAAAAAAAATCAAGCCGGGCGTGGTGGCGCACGCCTTTAATCCCAGCACTCGGGAGGCAGAGGTAGGAGGATCACTGAGAGTTCAAGGCCACCCTGAGACTACATAGTTAATTCCAGGTCAGCCTGGACCAACCTCGAAAAACCAAAAAGAAAAAAAGAAAAAAAAGAAAAAAAAAAATCAGGAGCTCTATTCTGATTTGTCGTGCTCCTTTCTACATATCTGCTTCTCCAGAGTACTGCCTTATATATTTCAATATATTCCAATATGTACACATGTATGTACTGCTAAAAGTTTTGGAATATTTTTATTTTAAACTGATTTAAGACTACTACTTTTAAATATTATTAGTAATCTTTGAGTTTTTAAATTTTATCATATGCTCTAAGCATGAAATATCAGACTCAAGCATTATTCCACCAGTAGAGGACTGAAACATGTAAGATACTTGTAATGTAGTATTAAAGGGAAATCTAGGTACCTGTTATTCAGCTAGCAAATCATAAGAATAGAGTTCTTATTAACTGTGAGGAGATATGAGATTGTTGAGAGTTACAAAGATAAAATAAGTGATTACTAACTCTCCTTTGATTCTCATGGCCAATTGATTATTAACTTTACTGACATATATGAAATGTTTCTCACCCTCGTATTTCTATTAACACCACTCTGATTCAATTGCTCAACATTTCTCACCTGAAGAACTAGAATAGTGTTCATAATAATCACCCTAGGATGTTCTCTTTGTACTCTCCAATGCACTTAAAATTTCCCACAGTTACTTTGTTATCTATCTTAAATTGTCTGCTTTTACCTAACACATTTATGACTCTCTTATTACTTCAATAAAATTCTGATTCCTCAGTAAAATATTATTCATGATACAATATACATATAAAGTGCTTATGCAGAGTGATTTAAGACCATGATATTTTAAACAATTACCCCACTATAATATCTTTCTTTATCCATCATCTTTCTACTATGAAGAATAAATTTCCTTAGGGTTAAAAAAATGTATGTTAAGAGACTCTCCTCAAAACCAAAGATAATTGAAATTGTGAAAACCATAATGATCAACTACAGGGCAATCATTTACTGAAGTCACCAAGAAATCTTAAGAGGAACTAACTCACAATCATGTATTTCTTGTATCTGAAGGTGTCAAGGAAGGAAAGGGTCAATTATAAGGCTAAAACAGAATCTAGGATTAGTTGAAGTGATTTCCCGAGTCTTGACTCATTTATTCTTTCCAGGAGGTGAGGTAAAGAAAATGAGAAAAGTTGCCAGTGGAATGCACAGATCACAATACTCATTATAGCACTAGGGAGGATTACAAATTGGTCACACAAGGATTCATTAAAGCACTTTGAAAAAGTAAACAAGAAACAGAGAGCAAGGCCTGGTCTTCACAAAACATTTATATTGAAGAACTACTATACAAATTGAAACAATTGGATCTCACATACGATAAAGATATTCTGCCACTTTCTTTTTAAAATAATTTTGTTTATTTGCAAGCAGAGAGAGAGTAACCTGGGTTGTTAGGCTTTGTAGTGCCTTATCTCATTATGAGAATCTTATCTCAGTTAAGCGCCTTAACTGAGCCATCTCTCTAGCCAAATTCCTGTCATTTTCAAAATACTGAAAAATGAATTCTCTACTTTTCAGAGTCATGAAATTGAGTGAGAAGAATACTATTATAAAAGAGCATATACATAGTGTAAGTTAATTGAATTATAAGTGACCTGCAAGGAGATAGCCCAAAACACCTAGTGTTCAGGACCACATTACTGAAATAAAGAGATTAACTTGAAAAATGGATAGAATTCTTAATGGAACCATACATTTAAAATGTTTAAAGGTCACTAAAAGGAAAACCAAATTATTTGATTTTTTTTTTAGTAACAATAAAATCCAGGAACAAATTTCATTTAAATAATTATTCCAATATAAATTTCTTATTTCAGTGAAATGGGCCCAGATTTCATATGGCATTAACTTTAGAGGAAGCTGAAGAAAAGAGAGGGTGTGTATGAAGTCTCTGTGATAGTAATAGTATTTTTCTATAAATACAAAGCTATTTCAATGTAAAAAAAAAAATAAAGGCTAAAAGCTAATGAAGGGCTGGGGATATAGATCAGCAGTTAAAGGTACTTGCTATGAAAGCCTGCCATCCTAGGTTGAATTCTCCAGGGCATTTCTAAAGTCAGTTACACAAAGTTGTGTATGAATCTGGAGTACATTTGCAGCAACAAGAGGCCCTGGTGTGCCCATGCTCATTCTTGCTCGCTATCCCTCTCTCTCTACAAATAAGTAAAATATTTTAAAAGTTGTGAAATATAATGGAAAGCAAACTTTTTGAAATTACTGAATTAAAAATGCATTCTAATGGCTGGAGAAATGGCTTAACAGTTAAGGAATTTGCCTGTGAAGACAAAGCATCCCGGTTCAATTCTCCAGGATCCATGTAAGCCAGATGCACAAGGTGCACATGCATACGGAGTTTATTTGCAGTGGTTAGAGGCCCTGGCATGCCTATTCTCTCTCTGTCTGTCTCTCTTCTATCTCTCTCTCTCTCTCTCTGCTTGCAAATAAATAAATTTAAAAATTAAAAAAAATACATTCTTAGTGCTGGAGGGATGGCTTAGTGGTTAAAGCATTTGCCTACAAAGCCAAAGGACCCAGGTTCGATTCCCCAGGACCCATGTTAGCCAGATAGATGCTCATGGGGCGCATGTGTCTGAAGTTCTTTTGCAGTGGCTGGAGGCACTGGCTTGCCCATTCTCTCTCTCTCCCCCTCTTCCTCTGTCAAATAAATAAAAATAAAATATTAAAAAATAAAATAAAATACATTCTTAAAGCAATGTTTCAGGGGAAAACTGACAGTATCGGAATATAAACGAGATTCATGGTATTACTATTACACCACTAGAAGGGGGGTAAAAATACTACTGTGCATATCCCTTCTCAAGAATCATCTGTTGAGTGTGTGTGTATGTGTGTGTTTAAAGAGAAGCAAATGAAGCAATGTTTACTATCAATAAATGTCAATTAAGTGAATACAAGTTTTTGTTTTTTAATACTTTTAAAAATGTAAGTTGAATTTTTCAAAATTAAGAGGACTGGAGATATGGCTCAGAGGTTGTGTGCTTCCTGAGCTAGCATGAGGGCCTGAGATGGCCTGTGACTTCAAGTTTGCATTTCTAGATTCTACATAAATAGGGGAGTAGCCACAGGCTCCTGTAAACCCAATTCCTCAAGTAGAATAGACCTTGTCAGAGCCCCACAAGCTCTAGAATCAGTAAAGAGACACTGGCTCAAAATTAGACTGGGTTGAGACTAATGGAGAGAGGGAAGAGATTGGAGTTCTAAAGGGGAATTGGGGAAGGGGAGGGAAATATCATGCATTTTTGTATGTAAGTATAGAAGTTGTCAATAATTTTTTTTTTTTTTTAATTACACTGGGTTGAGAGTGGAATACTAGACACCGGCATGCGGTAGAGTAGGACATCTGATGTTCAGCTAGGAAAGCAAACCTCATCACAGGCAAACATATGGCACACCAACCCACACCACACTACACTATGCACTCACAATAAAGATAGGAAGAACAAGAGAGAATAAGAAAAGATGAAAACAAAGACTCTGTTGACCTTACATTAAACAGCCTCTAATTATCTGCCCAAGAAGAAAAACAAAACAAATTTCACGCCCTCAAAACTGAGAAATTTAAAAGGTTGGGTGGTTTGTATTATGAAAGTACATAAAATCAAAACATTAAGTTCTTAGGTAGGTTGTAAGAATGCAGTTAAGATGATATCTGTGAGGGTGTTACATGGAAAATGAAGAACTCATTCAGCATGGGAAAACTCACACTTCACCACTTGGTGAAAGTCCAGCCCACACAACCATATGTTATTTAGAAACAGCTGAGATGATTTCCAATATTTATATTTCTTGGAAATATTTTCACGCTCTCGTTACTGGGTAGAAAAAAGTAAAGCACTGAACTGTGATAATACCTCACTTAAAAAATAGATGATGACAAAGTTGATACACAACTTTCACTTTTTTGTTCAATTTTTCCAAGACATTTGTATGCATGCATATATTGCATATAATAATGTTTCTGACATATAATAAAATATATGTTTTATAATAATGTCAATAAAACTATTAAGACGTACTTGCCTTTACATTAACTTATTGTGATTTTTTCTTTAATTGCAGAGAAGTAATTCCTACAGTTCTAGTAGAATGATTCATCCCTAAAGGCATGGTTTACTTGTAAAGTAGAAACGACTCCATTGAGCAAACACTTAACTATAGGAATATTTATATTTAATTAACTACAGTTATGTTATATATGAAACATAATAAAATATTAAAATAAAAATTTCGCAACTATTCAGAATTTTATTGACAGATTTTTAGATGCTTTACTCCTACTTTTAAATAAATCTTGCCCATTTGATCTTTGTGTCTACTTATAGGTGCTCAGATGAAATGGGAAATTCTTAGAAGTCCAATGGCTGAGAAAACAATTGATAGGAAATAAAACACCAATCAATATTCACAGATGATGTAACACTTTATGAGAGGGTTAGAAATAGAAGACTAACCTAAATTTAGTACGTAATCATTCCTATAACATTCACTCAACTTGCTCTTATATTTGAGTAACTTATCTAACTAGGAAAATAGTATGAAACTTCTTAGACATATTGATTCATTGGAAAACAGTCTATTATTAAGCATCATTAGACATCATTCAAGACTTTCTTTTTAGTTTACCTTTCTGGTATACACAATATATGTATGTGTGTGTTCAAGGAAAAGGAAAATAATTCATGAGCTTATTTTTAGTTTGATTAAATGTTAAGTTATATAGAAATTTCTAAAGACTAAAATCCATATTTTTGACCTTTTGCAACAAAGGGTAAATAATTTATGAAGTGTTCACTAACATGAAGGAAAATTTTTCTTAGGATGACTTTAGATAAGAAGCTTAAAACTAATAAGGCTTCATAAGAATTGTTGAGTTTACAGAGATTGGCAAAGAATATTACACACAAACCATACTTTGATCCTTGTCTTGCTTGTGGGCTCTATCATTACCTCTGTTACATGCATCAGTATTAATTCTTATTTACTTCAAAATTATTGTATTAGTAAAAATACCTCTCCATGGAAAATAGATTAATCATACCCAGAGCTATGATACCATTATATTTTAACTATCAAAGATTACAAAAATAAGTCTACAATAAAAATTCTGGCTTAATGGTTAAGGCATTTGCCTGCAAAGCCAAAGGACCCAGGTTCAATTTCCCAGGACCCATATTAGCCAAATGCACAAGGGGGCACATGCATCTGGAGTTCCTTTGCAGTGGCTGAAGGCCCTGGTGCGCCCATTCTCACTCTTTCTCTCTCTGTGTCTCCCTTTCTCTGTCTCTAATAAATAAATAAATAATAAAATAAAAACAATTCTTAAAAAAATAATTATATTGTAAAGACTGTTCTTATTTGTCTCTTAGAGAATGAAACTGGTGAGTTTAGCCTGACTTTGGAGGTATAAAGACACATCTGCACAATGGCCATTACTATTGTATTGTGCTGAGAAATAATAAAAATCAGCAGAAAGCATATCAACCTATATATACCCAGAAATTTGAGAATAGCTAAGATAAAGAGCAGTAAATGCTGGAATTTCAGGTTGTGCAGCCTATAGGATGTGAGGATGGTTTGGATGTAGCAGATATTTGACTCAAAGGCTTGGCTTTGAACTCTAAGAAGTAGGTACTAAGGAGAGAGTGATATGAACAGGATTTAAATAAGGAAGCCAATGGCAGGTTTTAGAAATACATATTTTGAAATGTTTTGGTATACAATAAGCAATATTGACAATGAAGCTGGAGATACAAGACACACAATGGATACTGAGGAAGAGAGCTAATTTTTGAAATTTTATGAATTGGTGTGATGTTCTTTAAAAAGACATAGGGGTGTGGTAGTTTGAATAGATGTCCCCCTATATAGTCAGTGTCTTATTAGTTTGTAATTTGCATCTGCAGCAAATGACTGGAGGCAGTGGTGGTGGGTTTGAGATTTTAATCTAAAGATATGCAAAGTGTGCCTAGCTGGAGTTTCTGAGGTGTGCTGTGCTGTGTGTGTATGTTTGGTCCTGTGAAAGCAGGCTAGCTTCTACTGCCATTATGGAACTTTCCCTGGATCTGTAAGCTTCCATAAATACCCTTTCCTCCATAACTATGCCTGGTCTGGAAGTTCATCTCAGAGAACCTGAAGCTGTCTGCTACAAGGGGCAAAAAGAAAATTATTTTGAATTTTCCTCATAAACAATTTGTGGTCTGTGGACAGTGTAAGTTTGTTTCTGCTACTAATGGGCATCTATGTTTGAAACTTTAACTGCGATCAATAAACAACTTTTTCCCTACATTAATTTTAAGATAATCTGTGTTAGGTTAAGAGTACTTCATCCTTGATTTCTAACAGATTTTTTTTCTAACCTTTCATTTTCCCTTTTAAATTTGAGCTGGTATTAAGTCTCTCTCAGATAGTTATTGTATGTTCATTGAAATTAAACTATTAATCTTCATTATGGGACAAATTTATTCCTAGAATACTTTTACCTCAATGAAAACAGATTTTGAAATGCATAAATTGTTTTGATGATATACTTTGTATAATTTTTCAATCATGCCTACCAATTAAATTACTCATTGAATGTAATTCCTAATACTATGTTTAATGAGTTTTGTTTTATATGTTAATCCATAAAAATAATTGATGAATAACTTTCTTTTGTCTAATGTGTATGCCCAGAATCTTATACTTTTATAATCTTTTCACTAAGCTGCTTATATACACCTTAGATGAACCTCAGTAGACTTTCATAGAAATAAATATAATAAAATTGTTATTAGGAAGAGAAATAGGTACTCAAGTTATTTAGTAATAACAGTTTCTCTGATAGGAATAATTAAATGTTGATTTTCTTTTAAGTATATTATTAATCATAAAACTCCATGGCATAGTTTCTTTCATCATCATTTTATCAACTATGAAACTCAAGTTTAGAGAGTTGCAGTAGTCAGTGTAATACAGATAAAATACAGATACAGTAGACTAAAGATTTATCATGGAATGTCTCTTTCCAGAATTTTCAACTTTAATCACTTTACTTCAAGAAAGGTACCACATTTATTTAATTTACCAAAATGGACAAATTGTCCAAAGTAAAGTTTGCTTGTAGATGAGTAACTGTGCCATCAAACTTTAAGGGAAACCTCTGGTAATAAAATAATCAGGTTATCTGTGGATTATATTTAAATGATGTATTATTGTAACTTATAGTAGACTTCATTTTATATTTGAAATTATCATCTTAAAGCAATCATTTTATCACAAATACAATATTTCTATTGCAACAAACTCACGAGAAACTTAGACAACCAATATTTTAGGGCTTTTATGAAGTAGATGTTTGTCGATTACTGTTTTTCTCAAAGTGGTTTGGACAAGGGTGATATGGTGAGTTGGTTGGTAAATAAGCTGGGAGCCAAACAGGTGGCTACCAAGATGGATGACTCTATCATTGTGGTTTTCCATCATTAGAAGGGGATAAACAGAGCTCACATGCAGCCCATGAACTGAAAAGTACAGAGCACATGACAAAGCATAGCTTAACAATCAACCACACACTGTCATCCTCACACACTGCCTTCTGATAGGAAAGGCCCATTGTTTCTTCTTCTTCTTTTTTTTTTTTTTTTTTTAATTTCTTGCCAAGACACAAAATACATTGTGCAGAGTTGAGAGCTTCATACATCATCCAAAATGTTTTAATGTCATTTTAATGAAACTAAGATGCTTTAATTTTTTTAATACTATAAAGAGTCCCATTTGGGATGTTGCAATCTCATCTGTTCTAAAAGAATGTAAAACATTACTAAGAGAAATTTCAACATTTGTCAAAATAAGAAATATTGAGATGAATTATTGGGAGTTCATTTTAAATGACTCATATATTTTGGTAGTATGTCAAAATAATGCCAAGCAAATACTTGAAAGGTCAATGAAAAAGTTTTCTTAAAATATACACTATTTCAGCCGGGTGTGGTGGCGCACGCCTTTAATCCCAGCACTCGGGAGGCAGAGGTAGGAGGATCGCCGAGAGTTCGAGGCCACCCTGAGACTACATAGTTAATTCCAGGTCAGCCTGGACCAGAGTGAGACCCTACCTTGCAAAACCAAAATATATATATACACTATTTCAGCACATTTGATGAATCTACAGGGAGCATACTAATGGTTTGCTGAAAAAGGGAAGAGCAAGTGGTCTGTTCTCCATTTTGGTTATGATACATTCAAAATTATACATTATCTCCTCAAAGTACATGTTGCCGTTTTTTGAAGATTTGGATTCACTACAATTTATTGGACACCAAATATATTTCAGAAATTAAATTGTAATCCTTGCTGCTAACCCTATTCAATGGACTAATCCAATCCAACCCTAATCCAATGGAATAGGGAAAGTACATAAACAATGGCCTTAACCAGGCATGGTGGTGCACACTTTTAATCACAGCACACGAGAGGCAGAGGTAGAAGGATTGCCATGAGTTCAAGGACATCCTGAGTCTAAACAATGAATCCCAAGTCAGCCTGGACTAGAGTAAAACCCTACATCAAATTCAGGTTTAATAGTTTACATTTAACACTTTCTCTATTGTTCATATAATTCTGCAACTTCAAATATGCTCTGTGATGGTGTGATTCAGGTATCCCCCATAAACTCAGGTGTTCTGAATGCTAGGTTCCCAGCTGATGGACATTTAGGAATTAATACCTTTTGGAGGCAATGCATTGTTTGGGGTGGACTTATGGGTATTACAGCCAGTTTCCCCTTGCCAGTGTTTGGCACATTCTCCTGTTCCTGATGTTAGCCAGGGGGTAAGGTCCACCATCTGCTCATGCCATCATTTTCCCCTGCCATCATGGAGCCTCCTCTGACATGTAAGACAAAATAAGCCCCTTTTCCCCAAAAGCTGCTCTTGGTCAGGTTATCTATGCCAACAGTATGAACCTGACTGCAACAGTGATGTTGGTACCAGGAGTGGGGTTGCTGTTAGACATCTAACTGTGTGGCTTTGGCATTTTGGAGCTGATTTTCAAGAGGAATGTGAGAGGATTTGAAACATTGGCCTAAGAGATGCCCTGCAGTGCTATAAGTACAGCTTGATGGACTATTCTTGTCAGTCAAAAGACTTAAATATAATAAGAACTATGGACTGTGAAGTTTGGCTAATGAGCATGAGAAAGAGCTTTGCTTGGACTGCCATCTTGGAATGGGCTTCAAGTAGCTTGAGTGAGAGGCTTGCTGTTATGACCTTGTTCTGAGAATTTGTGCAGGGTTGTACTGCATAGAAATGCAGTGATGTGAGCAGAGGGATATGGCACAGAAATGAAATTTTTGGGCCAAAACTGCTACCTGTTCATCTGCAATTGTATGAAGGATTACAACCTTTGAGACTGGTCCAGCTGAGCTGCATTTGGGCAGCAGGAAGAATATAGACTCTCTTGAGGGGGCCTGAAAGTTGAAGGAGTGTCCTTTTCTTCAAAGTCTATTTTATTTTATTCCACCCTGGATTAACAAATTGGAACCCCACTTTGTATTGTGAGGTATAAGAAATGCAAGAAAGAGAGGGTCATTGACTTTGAAATGTGGTCTTGTGTTTTGGAAATGGCTATAGAAAGTGTGAAGCAGGTTTGCTGGATGCCTGCATGGAGACCCAAGGGAGCCATAAGAATGAACTGTGAGTTGAAATGGAGACCTAGTGGAGATGCCAGGACCTTGAGATGGCTGCTAAGCAAAGCTGCCAGCCCAGGTGAGGTTTTCCAGGACTGTGAGTAGCATAGCTGGAGGGGCAGAATTGGAACTCCAAAGACTTGATGGTTAGAATTATCGGATTTGTAGACTTGTCATTGACTAGAGTTGTTGGACTTGGAACTACAGAGTTTGATGTTTGCCCAGTTTAAATCTTGTATTGGTTGAATATTTCTTTGTTATACTCAATGCCATCTTTTGCAGTGTGAATGTTTATTCTGTGACATTATGGGTTTTTAGGGGGATATTTTTTGGTATTATGGCTCAGTTAAAAGATCTTGGACTATGGGTATGTTTGAACATCATTAGGATTGATAAAAGCTGGGTTGAATGCATACCATTTTACATGATATATGTTTATCAGTTTATGGGGGCCAGGGGCAGAATGTAGTGGTATGATTCAGTCCCCCATAAACTCAGTGTTCTGAATGCTAGGTTCCAAGCTGATGGAGATTTGGGAATTAATGTATCATGGAAACAGTGTATTGTTGGGGGCGGGTTTATGGGTATTATAGCCAGTGTCCCCTTGGCAGTGTTCCTGTTGTCCACCTGATGTTGGCAAGGGGGTGATGTCCACCCTCTGCTCAGCCATCATTTCCCCATGCCTTCATGAAGCTTCCCCTCAAGCCTATAAGACAAAATAACCCCCCCTTTTTTCCCCCAAAGCTGTTCTTTGCTGGGTGATTTCTGCCAGCAATACAATCCTGACTGCAACATGCTCCTGCAACATGCTCCTATGATTGATGAATGATAATTAAAAGTAAGAAGCCCCAGACAGTATTTTGATAGTAATTGGTGAATATTTCACATGGGGTTCTCCACTTTATTTACAGTCATCACAAGGCAAGCACTTTTTAGATTTAATTTCCAGCTTTGGAAATAGGTTTAGAGAAGTGCTGGCACCATTTCAGACAACATACATCAGAATCTTTCTGATGAATACTTAAAAATAATATTCCAAACATACACTAATATGCAGACAGAGGAGAGAATTATTGCTCTTGGTGCTTCAATATACATTTTTAAAAACAACCAAAACATGTGGATTAGGTCATTTTGGGGCAGTCTGGGCTATAGAAAGCAAGGTGAAGTAAATAGCATTAATATCGTGAATTCCATATTATGCAAAATTCATAGTGTTTATACCGTATTTATTTCAATACTACAAAGTAACAAGTTAGTATTTTTTAAGTTTAAGGACATTTTCTTAAAGAAGTAATATCTGTGGCACATAACTTTAAAAACCTTATATCTACTTAACTTTTGAAGCTATAAACTATTAAGATGAAGTATAGTACACACCAAGGTTATTATGTTTGGAGGTAAATTTGCATAAATTACTGAATCATTTAAATAATTTTGTTCTCATAGAAGTAGTTAAGAAAAACATTAAATAACATTTTATGATACAATTTCCTAGCAAAACAAAGCATAATCTCATATGATTATTTAAAAAAAAGATTCTCTGAAAAACAAAACTCAAGTTTGTCTTATTGTTGAATTATTTTCAATGTATATAACCCAAAATTAAATATACCTTAGTATACTTCAATGCATCTTAGTATATTACTCTGCCATACACTACAGGATAGACCCATTTTGCTTCAAATAATCTACAGCCAAATATTAACTATGAAAGAGATTTTGAGGCTTGTGTTTATCTTAGACACACATATGTCTTTGATAATTAAGATTGCAAAGACACATAGCAAATACAGCTGCTAAAGTGAGTAAATTATATAAAAATTAAAGGTTGATACTATATTTTTACATTAGAAAAATGCTTTTCAACAAGCAGATGTTTAAGAGGAATGATTTCTGTTTTATAGAACCAAGAATAAATAAAATTGCTACTAACATTACAGATGTATATGTTAAATTTCAGTGAGAGGTTGGACGCATTCAAAGGATCCCATTTAATACTAAAACTTACCAGCAAATTTGATGTGGAATTTGTTTTCAGGTTTTAATATCTGGACATACAAAGGGCAATTTGGAGCAAAATCTTTTACAGCCCATGCTCTCAAAATTGTTTGGTGATCCTGAAATGATAAAAATCAAAATATTCTGAGATAAATTTAGTAGCAAAAGTATAAACCTTATAATACTTAAAATAATAAGGGAATCAAGTTTATTAAATGGTCACAGCCACAGATATTAATGATAAAAATAATTCAACTTGAAGGCTGGAGAAATGGCTTAGTGGTTAAGCCATTTGTCTGCAAAGCCTAAGGACCCATGTTGCATTCACCAAGACCCACATAAGACAGATGCACAAAGGGGCACATGTGTCTGGAGTTCATGTGCAGTGGCTGGAGGTTCTGGCACACCCATTCTCTACCCCCCCCCGTCTATCTGTCTTTCTCTCTCTCTCTCTCTCATAAATAAAAATAAAATATTTAAAAAATTCATCTTGAAGTCTTCCTGGAAGAAGAATTATTCTTTCTATAAAAGAGACTAACAATACCTAATTTGATTCAGACAGTACTAACTACTTTTCTTAGAAAATTAGTTGAAATTTCACAATTATTGAGGAGACAAATCTAAAGATAATTTTTCCAGAATATGTATAGCAGTCAGAATGCCTCTGAATTTAAATATAACTAATAAAGTATTAATCATTATAAAAATTTCCATAGAGGAAAATATATATTCTTTTTTATTTTTTTATTATTTTATTTATTTTTGGAGAGAGACACAGAGAGAGACAGACAGAGGGGAGACAGATAGAGATGGGCTCGCCAGCAGTCTCTCAGCTGCTGTGAATGAAATCCAGATGTGTGCGCCCCCTTGTGGTCAAGTGCTGCATTGCACCCTTGCATCACTTTGCATCTGGCTAAATGTGGCACCTGGAGATTGGAACCAGGTTCTTAGGCTTAGCAGGCAGGCGCCTTAACCACTAAGCCATCTCTCCAGCCCCCGAAAATATATATTCTTAATGTCAACATACTTAGAAAGATTGGCAGAAGAAAAATAACTTTGACTGTGCACACAACAAACATATTAGCTTACTACTTAACAGAAGGTTAAATACAATATTTGATCTGTTCTTCTGTGAGGGGGAACATGCAAGTGCATGCAGAGATGATAATCCTTTAAGTATGATAAAATATATTTAAAAAGTAGAGATGATAAAATGGTCAAATTTCAAATTCATACTTAATATAAAATCTTAGAACAGTAATTATGTAAGCAGTTATTTAATGAAATACATATATCAGGGCAGATTATAAGAAAAACATAAATCAATTGATATAGTCTATAAGTGGGTGATCTAGTGGGTGTGTCCAATCTTCTGACATTGCAATATGCTGTTGTCATTTATAAGTCTTTTGGCCTGCACTCATAACTATTGTAGGACACATATGGCTCATACCTGGACCCACATGGTCTTGGGTGACACTGTACATATAATAGTCAATAGCTTCATATTGATATAAAAGTCAAGTGTAATTAAACAGAGAATTAATTCCTCAATCATACTAGCCACCAGAGCCACATGTGGCTAATATCTACCATTTTCATCATTATAGATGAAAGTTCAACTTCAAAAAGTGAAATGAAGATGAAAACTATCCTCTTTCAATGTTTGAAACCAGTAGACAAGTGGGATTAAGTATGCAAACAGAAAGAAGAGCTATTATGTGTTTTGTTAAGTGCTATAGTTTGGATATTTGTGATCAAAAGCTTCCACATATGTTAAATTCTTAACCTCTTTTGTGAGGCTATCAGCTTCTTGGGCTTTTGGAAGGTGGTGAAATCACCTCCCATGGGAGACATTCTTGTAGGGAATCAATGTTTATGTAAAAGCAGGCCAGTGGAGTGTCCAGGTCCTTTCATGAGCACATAACAGGTCTATTAACTAGGAAATCAGTTTTCATCAGACACTGGATCTCTTAGCATTTGGGCCTTGGACTTTATCATATATCATACTGTAAAAAATAAATGTCTGCTGTTTACAGCAGATCCAACCAAGACAGTCACTAAAAATTCTATGAAGGTTCTTAAAGATTACAGTGGACCAGGGTCAATGGACCTGCACCCATCTTTAGGCAGACATTCAAAATGTTACAATGCTCCTAAGATTCATTAAATAATATTTGACAATTAACATAACATGCTATTAAATCTGAGGTTACAGCATTAGAGATATTTTAGTTGCTGACATTTGTTATTTCTTTCACTAGAGATATAAAATTTTAAATAAATAAGAAAACAAACTAAATACAAACCATTATGTAAGGAAAACAAATATTAAAATATGTCATTAGTTTATTTTACCTAATGCTGTGTTAAAGATAATGAATTATTTTACAATTTTTAGCTTGTTTGTCCTTTAGTGTCTAACTTGACTTGGAAAAGTCAATTTCTCATATGCAACATAGATTTTTTTAAATACACACACACACACACACACACACACACACACACATAGATTTGCAAGCAAAGAGAGAGAATGGAAAATTATCTGAGGCTTCTCAACATAACATAGTACCCAAACACAATGCAAAAAAATTCAACGTACAAAGTGCCAGAAGAATGTCACCCATTTTCATTAAGGAATCAAAGTGATTACCTACATATGTTATTATTCAGATCCTGTGAATGGCTCAAATATCATATGGAAACTGAAATGTTCTTACAGTATAGGAGAAGAAATAATCATTTCTCTAATGCATATAGTAAAACTAGTAAAGAAAGAAGATTTTAATGCATTCTTCTAAGGCAGATTTTGGTTTATAAACTTCCCTTGCTAATAAATTCAACTTAAAGTAAGATGCTCAGTATGTCTAACTGAAAACAATCAAATTATTGGCCATAATAAGTTGGAATCGACAGTTGAAATAAAGGGGGTAGGGTGGGCATCTTCTGATCTGTTTCCACTAAAGAACATCATTTTACCTAAAGTCACTATTTCTGAAAATCAAGACATCAAAAAAATGTCACCAAATTCTACTTTCATGACTTTAATACCTGAAAATTATACTGTTTTACTGAAATCTGAATGACCCACATAAAATCTCAGATATTTAAATTATGTTTCATTCATGAATTATTTATCACAGTACATCTATGAGAATTTGTAGTCATAATTAAATTCTCAAATAGAGTCTTTGACTCAGAAAATGGTAAGACATTGGGAAATGGTAAAACATTGGCTTGTCAGAGGTTACTTTCAATCCTATTATCCATGTAAACAGTATATCAGCAGCATTTACAAATGATATTACCATTTTGTATTTTCAATATATTTCAGTAACTTTTCTACTGCAGTCTGGATATTTTAAGCTTACTAATTTATAAATAAAATGAATTATCATTAATGTTAATTATTACTGTATGTAAAAAAATTGTTACTAAACACAGAGGGAATTGAACAATGTGTGTGTGTTGTGTGTGTGTGTGTGTGTGTGTTGGCAACCATATTTATCTGTTTTTTAAAATTTTACTCGTTTCAATTTTGGTGTCATACTCATGAAATTAATGTCCACACCGATATGAAATGGAGAGATGGCTCAGTCAGTAATGCAAGGGCCTGAGTTCAGTTCCCCAACACCCACATAAAAGCTGGTTGTGTGTGGAAGCCACCTTTCATGCTTACATTCTGTACGCAGAGACTGGAGATCAGTGGGACAAGCTGGACTAGCTAAATCCATGGGTCTCAAATGAGAGGCGCTGGCCAGTAAAGTAAAATGGAGAGCAAGTAAGGAAAATATCAGTGTTAACCTATGGCCTTAACATGTGAAAACACATATGCCTGCACACATGCACACTGTATACACAAGGGAGAAAAGAAAAGCTTTTCTAAGATGGGCAGATGGCTCATTGGCTAAAGAGCTTGCTGCTTACGCCTGATACCTTGAATTTAAAATTTTAAAGACAGAGGCACAGTGTGGTCATCTGTAATCTCACTGTACATAAGGCACAAGATGGGAAGCAGAAACAGGAGAATTTCAAAAGTTCATAGGCACCTAGTCTGGCCAACCCAGCTGCAAAAAACAAAATCTGCCTCAAAGCAAGGTGGAAGGCAAGGGCCAACAATTGACCTCCACACACATGCTGTGAAACACACAAAGAGAGAGAGAGAGAAAGAAAGAGAGAGAGAGCTTTTACTATATGTTTTCATTCAGTTATTTTACAGTTTCAGAAATACAGTTAATGTCTAACCCAGTTTAAATTGATTTAAACATAAACATGGGTTCTGTTTTTCTTATTTTTATATGTTTGAAGAGTCATTTGCATGTGCATATCCAGAATTTCCAGCACCATTTGGGAAGAGATCTTTCACCTATTTTTCTTCACCTATTTTTCTTCCTAAGTAACATCAAGGTTAAGTAAGTATATATGCATGGTTGTATTTAAAGCCATTTATTCTGTTCCCTTAGTCAATATGTGTCTTTTATCAAAATACCATCTTGTTTTAACAAGAGTAGTTTATTAAAATATATTTCATAATTTTACACATGTATATGCAATGTATTTTGATCAGATCTCCAGTTTTTTTTTTTTCTTTTGCACCTTTCGACTTTTTTGCAGTACTTAATGAATTTAAGACTACTTCTTTTAGCTCTATTATTTTTAAGTATTGATGGGATTTTTAATCTGGGCATGTACTTTGGGGAGTGTGGGGACGTTCATAAAATCAAGTCTTATAATCCATTAGCACAAGAGTCTATGTCTCCTCCAGGTTCCTTCATCGGTTTTTTGTAATTAGAACATTCAAGCCTTTCAATCATTGGTTATATTTAAACCTAAATACTTTTTCTTTGTGACAACTTAATTTCACACTGTTTCTTAACTTATATAACTTCTAGAAGTCATAGAAATGTTGCATGATACTTTGGTATGCTGTGACTTGACTGGATTCATTTGTTTTGACTTTTGCCTGACTGATTACCTAGGATTTCCAGTTTTATGTTGAAAAGAAGTAATGAGAGTAGACACACCTTTCTTTTTTCTAACCTTAAGGGAAATAAAAAAGCTTCCATTTTTTACCATTGTGTATGATTTTAGCTTGGCTTTCCTTATTCATGGCCATTGTTGTGTAGTACTGTGTAGTGTGTTATTCGCTGAGTGTTTCTTTCATATGCTTATTGCTGTGTAGTGTTGACTATGATGTCACCTGGGTGCTCCTTGTGCATGGCTATTGTTGTGTAGTTTTGTATAGTATGATATTGGGTGTTCCTTTTGCATGGTTGTTGTGTAGTGTTATGTAGTATGATAGTGGATGGGTGTTCCTTATGCCTGGCCATTACTGTATAGTGTCACAGGCCTTCAACTTGTACTTATTTGAGTGACTTTATGAAATGATGTTGAATTTTGTGATAAGTTCCCTCTGCATTTACTGAAATGATGATGTGAGATTTATCCTTCATTATGTTACTGTGGTGTATCATAATTATTCATTTTCATTGCGCTGAATCAATCTTGCAACATAAGGACAAATGACACTTGATTATGATGTGTAATTATTTTAATATACTTTTGAATATTTATGTGGGGCGCTGATTGTAGTTCTTTCATTGTGTGTGTGTGTGTGTGTTTAGAATTGTGTTTTCTTAATCCTGCACAGGATTGTATTCTTATTTTACCCCTTCATGGCAGTTTTACTTAACTTAACAATCAGCATCTCCCTAGACTTCTTCATAAACCATGCATGTATGTACTGTGTTAATCAATCAAGGATCAAAGGGGAGCCTAGGCATATTCTAAGAGTTGTTTTGTGTATTTCTTCCTTTTGCAGTTTAGCTACACAAATGCCATCTTTCTTATACCCTGCTCCCCTCAGCTCATACCTCTGCCTTCTCAGCTCACTGAAACTGCTGTGACCTGCTTAGATTATGCTTTTCTCCAATAGGATCTTATAAATGTTTTTAAGCACAAAGTGTAATTTGTTTTGGGCTTGTTCCTACTATTTTCCTTAACCCCAGTGATCACAGTCCCACACTGTGTTCATGCTGTTCAGTCCAAAAATAATTGTTTTGTGTATCTTGTCCAGAATTCTAAACATTTGAGTGGGAATGTTATCTAGCACTCATTGTTCCCATACAGCTGAAAGCAGAGGAGTTTCCTATTTACTTGTAAAAATGTTGCAGATTTTAGGCACCAAGTAGTCCACCAAAAATCACTCTGATATGATCACCAGGGACCTTCGTCTTGCCAAATCTGTTATCCCTCCTCAGCACAAGCTTTGGAAAGATCTCTTCCTTTTTGCGATTCATGTTTCACTTAATTTATATATCCTCACTCTCTTTGAATCTCTTCCTCAATTATTTTTTAATTTATATACCTTCTTTGTTGATTTGTATCCTCTTTACAACCTCTAAATATTAGACTATTATTCCCAACTATATGTAACCCAATGTGATCTCCTTTCTATCTAGTCCTGTTTTTAAATTACATTTATATAATTGCAATAGATTTATCATGCATTATATGAAACTCAAATCTACTAATATTTACATTTGGATATCTCTGACATATCAAATTTCCTGTGCTGATAGTACTACTTCCTTCCTCAAACTAGTTTATTCTTGAACATTTCAATGTCAATACATGCCAGTGTATTATTTAAATTTCACATAAACTCACACTTATATTTGTCTCTTCCACTTTGACTTATACCCAATATATGGACAAATGATAGCTTTATTTTATAAACCAATTCCACAAATAACTCTATTTCACCATGTCCAATAGCAATGCATTAATCCCAGCCATGATTCTCTCTCTCATTTAGATTACTCTTCTGGAGCTTCCTACTGGTTACCCTGTTCAATCACTTTTCTTGCATGCATAAAACAGTCTCCTTTGTACATTTCATCCAAAGTAATATTTAGAAAGTAGGACAGGCCATGTTTCATGTGTACTCTGCCAGGTGCCCAAAATCTTCCTTAATGTGTCTCTATGCCCTTCCATTTTACTGAAAAGATGGAGATAAAAACAGCTCATGCTTTCAGCATGTTTCTCAAAGATCACCTCAATACAATATCAACTTAATTGTTTCAAAAATCTAAGATCCATATGTGAAAACATGAAAGCTTTCAGCTACTTTATGACAAGGATTGGCTTCCTCCAGTTTTCAATAATGCCCTTCCTTAAAACTTAGACTTCATTAGGAGCAACTGCAACCATCATATTTCTACCAAGATTATCTTCAGGATACTATGTGTAGTCTCTAGATAAAAAGAGGTTTCTGTATAGCTCTCTTCTTTAACAGACTATTTTTTCTATCATTTACCACAAAGTTGTCCGTCCTCTTCTTTACCCAATTCCAAAGCAATTTCCACATTTCTATATATTTTACATGAACAACTGCATCTAGTACAAAAACTATATTGATTTGCTAGGGATTCTATAACAAAGTGTGTAATTCTAATTTGTTATAAGAAAAGAAAGAGGGCTGGACATGGTGGCGCACACCTTTAATCCCAGCACTTGGGAAACAGAGGTGGAAGGATCGCCATGAGTTCGAGGCCACCCTGAAACAACATAATGAATTCAAGTCAACCTGGGCTAAAGGGCAACCCTACCTCGAAAACAAACAAACAAAAAAAACCACAAAAAGAATAGAAAGAAAGAAAGAGAGAGAGAGAGAGAGAGAGAAAGGAAGAAAGGAGGGAAGGAGAGAGGGAGAAAGGGAGGAAGGAAGGAAGGAGGAGGAAGGAAAGGAGGGAGAGAGGGAGGGAGGAAGGGAGGGTGGGAGGAAAGGAAAGAAAGATTGAAAGAAAGGAAACAAACAAATGGATTGAAGTAAATGTACAAAAGCCATGATCTAATGGAACAAATATGTGACATCTATTGTACTCACTATTTTACTAATTAGTGCTTCATTACTAGGCTCAATCTTACATTTTAAAATTAAATATTCAGTCTAAAACGTTTGTCTTTCCCAATATTTCACATATCTCTCCCTTACAGTTCTCTGTCACTTATCACTCTCTAATATCCCTTATACTTGTTTAACTAACTAACACATTGGTTGTTACTTTTACAAGTAAATAAACCCCTGTTAAGTTCAGAACTATGAATTTGCCTGGTGTGTTAGTGTTTGAACATAGAATATTGAATAAATATTCGTTGAATAGACAGGTGAAAAAAATCAAATGAGTAGTCAAGTGGGATGTTCAATTTGAAATTTTGAGTCTGATTATTAACATATGTAAATGATAAATCAGTGTATAATGGAATAGTCAGTGGCAAATAGCAGATACACCAACGAGAGTTCCTTAGCCATCTCCAGAATATGAGCAGTCAAAATCACATAATGATTTGAAACAGAAAATATAAATGAGCAATGAAGAAGTAGAAGGATATAATCAAGGTGAACACTGGGTCTCCAGTGGACACATGTACATCATGATATAATTCTAAGTGCTATTGGGATTATTATTCACAGGGAGAATTTTGAGTACACAATAAAAGGTAAATGGCATCTGTTCACAAATGCCAAATTGCATATTGCCGTGTAGCAATTACCTCTGAACTGGAACATTCCCTCCTGGAGGGAAGCTCCTGAGAGTCAGGAAGTGAGCAGCTCACAATTCTGAAGAAACTTCTGAAGCCAAGATTCGCAAGGTCTCTCGGCAAAGAGATACTAGCAGTAAATAAGTGCTCAGGGCACATTCTGACCTGCAGAGCTCCCAGAAAATCATGAAGTGAGCTCCAGGGGAGCAATTTGCATGTGTCCTCACTATGCAGGGGTGGGCTTTCTGGTGATGCTATTGTGTTTGAGTCATCCATGCTTTTATAAGTAACCCCTCAGCCTTGCTCTGTAGGTAACCACAACCTGTGCTCTGTAACCCCTCACCCTTACTCTATAAGTAACCTCACACCCCTGCTCCTGTAAGTAAACCCAATAAACTCCTCAGTTCACCAAGATGGACCAGGGTACAGTCATACTTTGAGCTGTGGTTGATGCTCTATCCTGGGTAATCAATGCCTGTTTGAGTCGTCCCAGGAAAGTCAAGACAACATATATCTAAAATCAAAATGGAAAAATGGAAAACAGGGAATCAAAGTGGAAGTAAAGAACAGGGAAGCAAATGACACCTTGTGAGAAACATTTACAAAATAGGCTACAAATAGTTTAATGGAAATAAAGTTACTGTGTTCTTTTAAGGGACAGACTAAGAATTGGAAGAAGGAGAACAGAAAGCTAATGCCTGGAACCCTAAATATATGTTGTACCAATTATAATTTTTAAGCTGTGGAACCACTTTAATTTACAAATTTAAATAAAATGTCATTTGAATAGTAAACTCTTATCACCATGGGAAGCAGGTTCTTCTAAAGGAAAGGGTTTAGGAGTTGAGCTAACCTGGGTAGAATCCAGAATCTGCCTCTCTGGGAAATCTAATTAACACCTCTGAGCTTTGGTTCTCTCCTCTATGAAACAATTACATGAGATGACACAATGTGCACAAAATGCCTGGCCATATGAAAGCTACTCAATAAATGTCAATCTGCTTGGCTCCATTTTTCATGTTTTTCATTAAATGGACTTGCAAAAACTGCCCTGGCATATGCATGCCAATAGTAAAATGTCAGCTACAACTGCAACCTTGTGAAAGCATGTAGAAAATTAGTATAATGTTCAAAATGTTCAATCGATATGTTAAGAAAAACAGTATTTCCTTTTCAAAAAGTATATTTTCTGTGTTTTAGTATTTTGAAATAAAATAAATCTGGCTTATTAGAAAAAGTTTTGACTTCAGTGAATCTACACTTAGTGAGATATTTTTAATTGCATGTGTGGGGTGGGAAGGGTCTCTTACGCTGCAAAGGAACTTGCTTCCAACTTAGGTGAGTAGCTAACTGAACTCATTGGCTTTTCAAGCAAGTGTCTCCTCAGCCCCAGTGATATTTAAAAATGATTTTGATCATTTGATATATAAAGAGGAAACAATTATTGAAGTAGCGGCCTTGGCACATTCAACTTCATGATTAACTACTGATATTCTTATATATTATATGAAAATATATTCAGATATATTTATTTTTATAAATAGTGTTGCTTCAAACCATAATACTGGTGAATTACCAATGATTTTTTTTCATTTTGATATTATTCAGAACTTCCCCCTTCTTCAAGGCAGAAAAATGTATACAACCCAGCTCTTTTATGAGCCATAATCTGCCAAATATAAAACTGCTATTATTAAAGCAATATAATAACTCATGTATTAATTTTGTACACTCACCAACAATTAATGAATTATCTTCAGAAATAGTGTGCTATCAGAGAATTTCTAAAACTGCAAATTGTTAAAGAAAATAGCATAAATATTAAAAATGTCTTCAAAATATATCAAATAAAATAGAATCATGTTCAGAAAGCTTTAAATTATACCCAACATAAAAACTTGGCTATGCAGTCTTTAAAGAATTGTTATCTACATATAATAGATCATGCTAATTTATATCAGCATACATATAACCAGAAAATTCTAAAATACAATGTAAAATATTAAAAATAATTTTAAAGCTTTTAATTATGTTTTATGCATTTATTTGAAAGAGAGAAGGACCCAGATAGGAGAGAGAGAGAAAGAACAGGAATGTCAGGGCATCTAGCCACTGTAAACAAACTTCAGATGCATACTCTGTCTTGTTTACCTGGTTTACATGGGTACTGGGGATTTGAACCTACATCCTTAGGCTTTGCAGACAAGCACTTTAACTGCTAAGCCAACACTTAAGACCCAAAATATTATTTTGTATTTATTAGGGAGAGATGCAGATAGAAAGTGAAAGAGAGAGACAGAGAGAGAATGGATGTGCCAGGGCCTCTAATCATTGAAAAATTAACTCTAGACACATGTGCCTCCTTGTGCATCTGGCTTACGTGGGTCCTGGGGAATTGAAGCTGGGTCCTTTGGCTTTGCAGGCAAGCACCTTAACCACTAATCCATCTCTCCAAGTCCATAAAAGTTAATTGTTTGAATTGTATACATTTCAAAAATTATTCTAACCAATGACATCCTTAAGAAATCACAAGCATTTCACTAATGAATTCCACATATTTATCATTAGAATTGAGGCTAATGGGGACAGAGCCTAAGGGGAACGCTCAATGTTAACCAACTTAACTAATATTTTTCAACAATAAAATAATGGTTTTATATTTATTGTTGAAATCCATGTAAAACTTTCTTCTTTTCTTTACCTCTGTCAGTTAAATGGGAACCTCACACTAATAGTGGTTACAACACAATTTTCATTCCATGTTGAAGAGGAGGCATATGAACAGCCTGAGAGGAGCTTTGACCACTGTCCTACAGGGAGAGAGAACTTTCCTAAAGATATGCATAAAGTACTTAATGTAAGTGGTATTCAAAATCTTCACAGTGAGTTGTCCTTAGCTAAGGGGGAAATATGAAATCAAGTAAAAAAGCCATGGGTCCAGGCCTCCAGACCCATGTGAGATACTCCCAGTGTGCTGGGAGCATGCAGAGACTAGAGTAACACTCATGTGATCATATTCAAAGTAAAAAAAGTTCAAATTTATTTTAAACTCAAAAAAAAAAAAAAAACAGAGGATTACTGTGTGAAAGTGATTAAATTGTAGCAAGACTAGATATTTTGAATGTGGCACATTTTACAATCTTGATCTACCCCAACCACACAGACAACTAATATACTTAATGAAGGCAAATCAAATCATTTTTCTAGAGTAAACCCTCATAAATTTATGATATAGTGCCTGAAAGAAAAGGAAAGGAGTGATTGAAAAAAAAAAAAAAAACAAGGAAAAGAAATGAATACAAAAATGAGTTTGGCCAATATATTTTGTAAAATATAGAAAAACATGCTTATTGACAACTGTTGAAGAAGGAAAGAATGGTAATTTCAACTTTCCTGAGTGGATTTAATCCAAATGTTTGAGGAGGATGGGTGTGGGCTGTGGGAAGTTAACTACCCTCTGTGTAGCACATAATGTAGTGCTGTTTGCATCGGCAATTATGCCAGTTCTTTCCCAAAGCATCTCATATAGCATGAGCAAATGTTCATTACCAAGCAATATGGTCTTCTCTGTGCTGACATTGTTAGCTTGCTGGCATAATGTATAATTTGTCTAGGTTTTTATATGTTTTTAAAATAAGGCTTCTCTGTTTGGATCTATCCACCCACATAGGAAAGTGGTTTTAAAATGTGATGAACAATATCTACTTATGGGCAGAGTATGTGCACATGGAGACTAAACCATACATCAAAGATCAATCCCTGAAATCCTCTCAGTGGGCTATAGATGATTCCAGGAATTGCTGGACATAAACCAGCACAATAAGGGCAGAGACACTGTCTCTTTAGTGCTCTTATGGAAAATTGAGTTTGTTTTCTGTGTCCCTTCCAGTCTATTAAGACCAGGACCCAGGGAATCTGTCTTCAGGTCCCTTTGTTCAAGATGTCTTAAGTGTGGCAGTGACGTCTCTCTCAGGTTTCTGAGGATTTACTTGCTCCCCTCAATATACTAAGCATTGTTATTCTGCCTTTTTTTTTTTTTTTTTTTTGGAGAGAGACAGAGAGAGGGAGAGGAAGACAGATAGAGATGGGCGCACAGCAGTCTCTCAGCTGCTGTGAACAGAATCCAGATGTGTGCACCCCCTTGTGGGCAAGTGCGGCATTGAACCCTTGCATCACTTTGCATCTGGCTAAATGTGGGATCTGGAGATTGGAACCAGGTTCTTAGGCTTAGCAGGCAGGTGCCTTAACTGGTAAGCTATCTCTCCAGCCCTCTGCCAATTTTTATTTTTCAATTACAGCATGATATCAATTTTGTATAACATTCTTTTGACAGGAAAGAGATGTTGAGTTCTACTTGTTACCATTAGCTTCCCTTGAATCTCTTGTGCCATCTTCTCCTGAATTATAGATGTGAATAAAAGTTTAAAAAATTCATCAAATTTTGGGATGAAAGTTTAATTTTAAAAAATATAGCCATATGAAATCATATGAGGAGCTTCACAGCAAATGATCCTATTACTTTGCTGTAATTTCAAAAGCTATATAATGATGTTATGAAAAGGAAAAAACATTATTTACAAAAAAGAAAAGGTACATTACAGATGAGGTTTTTTGTCTTAACAAATTCATATTCCAAATTTTACTTAATTAAAAAATATTTTAAATATATATATATATATATATATATATATATATACACTTCAAAAATACAATAATTCTACAAGTTTTATAACATAAAGGATCATCCTTCCCTTTCCATCGTATGGTATACAAGACATTCACTTTAATGCCATAACATGAATCATTTTATATGCCTTCATATTTCTAAACTTGACTGTATTACATTTCTTTTTAAATAATTTATTTATTTATCTGATTTAGGGGTGCTTATGCCTCAGTGCACATGTAACAGACACAGGACAACTTCAGGGTGTGTGGGTACTGCTGCCCCACCTTCTTTGAGAGATCTTCTCTTGCTGCTACAAAATGAGAGACTATGAAGGAACTTCTGACTAGCTGTCCTGCTACAAGTTTTGGATTCTACTGAGCCTAGTTTCATTATTATAGGTCTTGATATCACAGATTCATGCATCATTTTGCATCCAGCTTTACATGGGTGCCAGGGAATTCTACCTGAGTTGATGGGCTTTGCAAGCATGCATCTTTAACATCTAGCCATCAGTATGACTATCTCTTGATTTCTAAGTTATAAAGATCTATAAGCGCCAAGTGTGGTGGTGCATGCCTTTAATCCCAGCACTTGGGAGGCACAGGTAGGAGGATCGCCGTGAGTTCAAGGCCACCCTGAGACTACATAGTGAATTCCAGGTCAGTCTGGGCTAGAGTGAGACTCTACCTCAAAAAACAAACAAACCACAAAAAAAAAAAAAAAAAAGATCTATAAGCTTCCTATAATAGAAGAGTATAAATATCTTTTCCTTATACCAATCTCAAACTCAATCTACCTGATTCATCTATGTAAAATACAGTTGAATACTAATTCTATTGAGATCACAAGACGGTTTTTGTATTATTGTGATTGTGTTCATGATGAAGCAACTTAAAGTATAACTTCTTTTTGGCTAAGTCAATTGCCACTCATTTACCTGCTTCCTAGATTTCATAACTACCAGTGTTGTCTCATCTACGTACTCTCTGTCCTTGTGGGTATAAATGTTTTTAATTCATTACTTGCCAATTTACTAGTGTCAGGACGAAGTAAAATATACTGTTTAAATGAATGCTCTAAAATTCACATTTTGGGCTGGGGAAATGGCTTAGTGGTTAAGGTATTTGCCTGTGAAGTCTAAGGACCCCAGTTCGATTCCCCCGGACCCACATAAGCCAGATACACAAAGGGACACATGCATCTGGAGTTCGTTTGCAGTAGCTGGAGACCTTGGCGTGCCCATTCTCTCTTTCTATCTGCCTCTACATCCCCCCTCTAATAAAAAAATAATTTTAAAAAATGCTAAAATAATTAAAATTTACATTGTAAATGACAGTCTAAGGGACATTGAAGATTTACTCAAACTTATCAAGGATATTGAAAGAGTGTACATATTCTGAAACCAAGTAATTGTGAGAAGAACAATTGTGAGATTCACAATTGCATAAGCCAAATAATTACAGAAACACACATTGTGTTCAGTTCAAACTCAATGCTTTACTAAATAGGTTTGGGGCACTATTGTTACAGACCCATTAAGAAACTACTCAAGAAATTGTTTCATGAAGGGAAGAGGATCTGGTAAGAAATGAAATAGTATATGTGGAAAAGGAGGGAATGTGATAATTTGTATAGAATTTCTTTAGGACATTTCCTAATGTTTGTTTGGTCTATGCCCAACTCCTGGTTTACTGAGGTTGCTATAACAAAGTGTTACAAACCAAGAGGCTGAAACAACAGTCATCCACTGTCTCTCAGACCCCGATGCTGGAGTCTGACATCATGGCGCTGGCAGCTTGGTTCCTTGGGAGAGCTGTGAGGAGAGACGCATTCCAGGTCTCTCCTTTTTTTTTTTTTTCTTTTTAATTTTTTTTTTATTGACAACTTCCTTAATTGTAGACAAAATCCCACGGTATTTCCCTCCCTCCCCCCACTTTCCCCTTTTGAAACTCCACTGTCCATCATATCCCCTCCCCCTCTCAATCAGTCTTCTCTTTTAATTTTGAACTTATCATCTTTTCCTCCTATTATGATGGTCTTGTGTAGGTAATTTCAGGTACTGAAAGGTCATGAATATCCAGGCCATTTTGGGTCTGGAGGAGCACATTTTAAGGAGCCCTCCCTTTCCTTTTGCTCTTACTTGGCTTATTCTTTTCTTTTAGTGGCTTTTTGAAATTCTTCTTGTATATATTTCTGTCCTGAAATTTTCTTTTCTATAAGACACCATTCATTTTGTATTGAGACTTACTCTAATGGCTTCAATATAATCCCATCACCTCTGGCCAGGCTTTTTCTCCAAATAAATTTATATTCTGTGATATTAAGGCTTAGGACTTTAACAAATTTTTGTGGAGAAGGAATGAATCCATAGTATCCCTCTTCAGATGAATGATAAAAACACTGGGGTATGTGTATATATATATATATATATATATATATATATATATATGATTAAAATGTATATAAATGAAGCCGGGCATGGTGGCACACACCTTTAATCCCAGCACATGGGAGGCAGAGGTAGAACTGCTATGAGTTTAATGCCACCCTGAGACTACAGAGTGAATTCCAGATCAGCCTGGGCTAAAGAGAGACCCTACCTCAAAAAAAAAAAAAAAAAAAAAAAGTATATACATGAGTGAGAAGTTCAAGTAAATCACATTAAGGATATTGCATGGAATGCCATATACAAGATATACAGTCCTGAATTCATATACTACAATGTGCCTATTAGTACCTAGAAATGTTCAAAACAACATGCACCTTAAGGGTAATGGTACATTTTCTTTCACTGCAGCCATGAGAGAAGCTGTCCAGTATATTTATTTGTCTGAACACAACAGATAAGACCAGAGATGGACTTTTTGCTTAGAAACACGGTGGATAGAAGTATATTGCCAATGTAAAATTTAAAAAACACTCTATTAAAATTTGTTCTTGACAATTTCACACACACACACACACACACACACACACACACACACACACACACACATTGTAGTTTGACCAAATAAACCTACCATTACCATCTTTTGTTACCTCCATTCACACTGACACCCTTCTCTCCCCATACTACTAGATACATCACTGAAGAGAATGACTATCCCTCCCAGGCAACCCTTGACCCCCAGCAGCTCCTCAGGGAGCAGTGGGGAATCAGAAGCCTCCCCTGTCCATGATGAATGGCATCTAGCCCTATCTTGTGGAAGTCTTGTACAGTTAATTACAGCTGCTTTGTGTTCATAATGCCATGGCCATGCAATGTCCCAGTGAAAAAGCCCACAGCCTCCTCCCCACCCTGCAGCTCAGATAGTCTTTCCAACCCCACTTCCTAATGTTCACTGGGGAAGAAGATAATAGATTTCTTTTTGGAGATATGCACTCAGCAGTCACTTAATAAAACACTTTTAGGAATATTGTGTGAAATCCTACCAAACTGATCATCTAGGAATCTTTTAAACATATGCAGATTCCAAGTTCCCACTCTGTCTTGATTCATTTTGAACTGAATTTTTCACAAATGCATATTTTTAGGAGCTCCATTTGGTTCTAGTATAGAATTAAGGGTATTTTTGAAACCCACAATCTAGTTATCTTTTCATTTGGATCAACCATAATACTAAAGGATAGTAGAAATTATGAATAATTTTGTTGACACAATAAACAATTCAACTCATATTATGATAAAGAAAGTGAGAAATAGTTGTTCTCCTTTTGTAAATTTTTTAAGTTACCAATACATATTACTGGCAGAGTTTTAAACAATCTAATTGAAGATAAAAACAGTCTACTGTGAAACTTACTGAATGAGATTTGAAAACTTACAGAAGACGTTCTGTCCACTTCACAGCGGCTGCTCAGAATAAAACAGGCTTCAGCATCATCCATCCTAAACACAGACAGGAAAAACAATCACACAAATGTTGTCTGAAAAACAGAACTGCAGTGCATGATCCACGTAGCTCCTGTAGGCAAAGTGTATACTTCGGTTTACATAAACGGTGAATGTCTAGCAGAGCATGACTCTATTTGACTGTGATTAAAAAAAAAAAAAAAAAAAAGTGGCATTGCCTGGATAGCTCAGTGGTTTGCAGCAGAAGTAAACAAGATAAAATTTGTTTTTCTTTGGGGAGGGGTTAAATTTTCATAGATATGCTTTGCATAAATTAAGGGGGGGTGCTGATCTTTATCTTATGCTTAATTACATTTCAGCAGCAATGTCTTAGTAAGGGAGGGGAATCAGCCCTGCTCAGCACTTGTAAGTCAAATTTGGCTTCATCTACAATGACTGCAGATGATTCACCATTTTGCTAAAATCCTTTCTCCTTATGCTAAGGTTCTATGATCCTAAATTGTGAAATAAAGAAATATGCTTTAGCTTTTGACATAAAATGACTTTGCAACATGATATTATTTACTTTTAAATTATTAATGACTTTTTTTCTTTTTAGCATACTAGGATAAAGTGAGCTTTTTCAAAAATATTTGCTATGGAGAACAAAGATTTTAAAGGTCTGTAAAACTAATCCAAACCAAACAGTTCTGAAAAATTATTGAGGCAGGATTCTTAAGATAATATGAAGATAGGATCACATTTAATAAACATCACTTTCAGCAAAGCAATCCAAAAATCATGCAACTGACCTTTGGAGCCTATGTGGAGAACCCTCCTCCTTGTTCCTTCCATGGGGAATTGGGTTGAAGAATGTATTAGTCACATTAAATCCCAAATCTTTTACATGAAATTAGGATTAGAAGGGAACATAAAAATGAAAACTATGGCACTCTAAATTCTTCAGTAAGCAGCTTGCTTAGTGTCAGCTAGCTACCCCTCCCTCATCATCCCCTTCCTTTTATTTGTTAATTTTTGTTCCTTGGAAGGATCTTTCCCTGGTGAATATTATTGATTTTGCAGAAAAAAACATTGCAAAACTATTTGCCATAAGTCTGATAATCCTAAATAGCATCTAATTTAGATCCTAACATATAATAGCTCAGATTAATTCCTTGCTGACAAAGAAGCATCCATTCATTACACCAACTCATCTGGTCATTGTATGGATATTATCCATGGCTACTGTGTGAAGACCTTGATTGTACAGACACTATTAATTTAGAAGCAACTAATCCCCAAGCATATCCAAATAATGATAAGAATAGTAAATGGAAACATCTAAAACCAGGATTAACTTGAGGTATTGGGAATATCTTATGATATATAGAGATATACTTTCATTCAATCTTTCAATTATTTATCATTCATTTTATTGCTGCAGCTTCTACTATTTTTTGTACCTGAAATTTAATTATAGGGAAAAAACCTAGCTAATCAGACTTTATTATTAATAAAAAGTAAAGTCAGTATTCCTGACTAATTGATCATTTAATTTTTCTTTTCCATCATCCCAAACATACAAATAGACACACATACACAAAATATATTCAAGCACACAAAAATATATATTCATTCATTTATAGACACAGCCATTGAGGGACTGATAACACATAAGAAAAAAAAAGAACATGCTAAAATTTGATGGTGAGCTTTTTAAATTTAAAGCAGTGAATGAATAATCAAACTAAACATGAAGGTAGGTTTTAAACTTTAAAAATAGCAGAAAGCATTTAGAAAACCCTGTCTCCTAATGGATTCTCAGGTTTCTGAAACTCAGATATCCCATTTCTCTGGTGACCCCACTGTACCCCAACTGTGCTCTAACACTACTCCTGGGGTAGAATGCCCAAGCCCTTTGATAAATGGCTACAATGTGTCACCTTTAAGCCCTGCTAACAGGCACTTGTACAACACGCGGCAGCTCATCATGTCCTTTCACCCACCTGATTGCTCCAGAACCCAGAGACTTTTTATGACTCTAGGCTAGATAGGTGTTGCCTGGTTACCTGCACAGTGCATGTCACAAGTTCCTTAAAATGTAAACCTTCACTCACTCAATTCTTAGTTATCTCACATCATGTTTACTCTAAGATGGTATTTCTGGGCTAAAAACAGTACTTCTCTAACATAAAGGGTGAACACCACCATTCATCTGTAACAACATAGATAATTTTATCGCACCACACTCCTCATTGTTCCATGTAGACTCATTCTGGTGACTGCATATCTAACCCAAAACACTGCTGGGAATGATAATTTTATATTTTTAACACTTTAATTCTATCATCAGTTTTATAAAAGCTAAATACCATATTCAAAAATACCTAAACAGGGGCTGGAGACATGGCTTAGAGGTTAAGGCGCCTGCCTCCTAAGCCTAAAAACCCAGTTCCAATCTCCAGCGGTTCCAATCTCCAGGTCCCACGTTTAGCCAGATGCAAAATGATGCAAGGGCGCAATGCCACACTTGACCACAAGGGGGCGCACACATCTAGATTTCATTCACAACAGCTGAGAGACGCTGGCGGGTCCATTCTCTATCTGTCTCCCTCGCTCTCTCTCTCTCTGTCTCTCTCTCTAAAAATAAAAAATAAAAAAATACCTAAACATAGATTTCAACACTAAATATTGCTAAAATGTTAAAGGAAAATATATGAAAGCAGTAAAAATGATGGGGCATACAATGGAAAACAGATGTCAAAGTAGTAAAAGTAATAGGGCATACAATGGAAAATAGGTACAGCTACCTACTTTGCTCTCAGTAGATCCTGATCTTTAAGGGCTGAACCTTGAAGGTAGATAACTCTTTGAGACCACATAGGAATCTGTAGCACCCTTCGAACCTGCACATCCATTTCCGTAGGGCACAAAATCACCACATAATAGTCCTAGTCAAAACAAATGGATATAGAATGATATAGAAACAATAATGGTTTGTGTTATTTTAAAGTGGTAAATAAAATATTTATTTAGTTATAATTATAGAATGACACTAAAGAGTACACATAGAATTCGAGATAGATATTTGTTTTCCAGGTAGAAATATTAATGAATGAATTCTAGCTTGAAATTGATACTTTTAGGATGAAAAGTGTGATATTTGTTTATACATTTTGAAATAATATGAGCTGATGAAATTTTGAAAAATTTTTGATGAATATTTTAATGTATTAAGGAAAAATGACAAATAGGGATATAAAAGAAAAGTTAAAGAGTTTTGGATCCAAATATTTCAAAATATATGTTATGTGTTTAAAGTAAAATAATATAGAGGAACTGAACTTCTCTGGTAAGGCATCATGATTTCATTGCACTAAAGTATGTATTGTGGTATCCAGGTGTGGTGGCACACACCTTTAATCCCAACACTTGGGAGGCAGAAGTAGGGGCATCACCATGAGTCTGAGGCCATCCTGAGACTATATAGTGAATTACAGGCCAGCCTGAGCTAGAGTGAGATCCTACCTTGAAAAACAAAAAAAAACAAAACAAAACAAAAAAAAAAGTATATCTAGTGGAAAGTTTTTAAAGTTGAGCATTGTTTATACTAATACTAAATAGAGTTTATTATTGTAGGATCAAAGGTTTTCCTAAGATAGTCTTAATAATTTATAAAGAGAAAACTGTAGATTATGAAAAAATTAAAAAAAAAACAATATGAATAAATATTCTCAAGAAAGAAACATAATTTACATGAAAACAATAATAACCTTGTTATCACTTACAAATCAGCTTTAAATGGATGATTGAATACACTTAGCACTGTGTTCATTACAGGAGTTAACTCTTTCACATAAATTTCTTGAGAAAATACAACACTAATCAACCTTGGGTCTTTTAATTAGTGTAAGTGCATTAAGCAGAGGAATCGATTTCCTAAATCTACCTTGCCTCAGTGTCCTAAAACGTGAGGAAAGTACCCAAGAATATTTATGTTCACAAACCAATTAGGAGAAACTTATGAATTCTTGTTTATAATTCATCTAATTATTTTCTAATTTTGGCCATTTACTGCTACTATAAATACAAGCTACTTATGCTCCAGAAAACAAACAAAGTGGGAACTTCCAGCCTTTCACATTTCCATCAGCCATACTTCATGTAACTGCAGTTTGCAAGTGAGCAGATGATCTTGAGATGGGTTTCTCACTGCTTTATCATATTTGATGTTAAAATTCACTGTTTCATAAAAATATCATTTATGCTTTACACAGTGGGGAAAAGTAATCTTTTAATTCAAAGAAAATCTTTCTTTCCAACATTAACAGCCATCTGTCTTCTACTGTAGATATAGCAGGAAATTTAAAAATCTGTTTATTCCTCTAGCATTTTTTTCTATGTTCCTGGTTATATTTGTAGTCCTTCATTTACTGTTTCTAAACTTGGATGTATACTATAAAAATATTCCAGAATGCAAGCTGCACCATTAGTTAATTGACATTGATAAAATGTTAGTAGTCATGATCCAGTATTGTTTATAATATAATTCGAATGTACCTGTAGTCTTGGATGAGCATAAAATTCATTTAAAAAATCCATAAGTAAATCAATCTTCAGAGAGCTGACACACAGTACAACATGCTTTTCAGTCTGAGCTCTATGTCGACTATAGTTTCCACCTGACTTTTGTCTCTCCATCCACAAATAGGCCAATTGTTCAAACTGTAATGCATTTTCCCACATGTGAAAACAAAGCACCAAAAATAAAGATAATCAATGCAAGCACCCACTGTTTATCAGGTACACTCAAAAGAACTCACTGAGCTTCAAATTATCAGTATTATCAGTGTTCCTTTCCAAAACGGGTTTATCTTATGATTTGTACAGGGGTTACAAATGTCTCTCTGAAGTTCCAGATATGATATAATAGGTCATGCACTGAATGACAGAGAAAGCTTCATCAGCCTTTCTCCACACTCTTCTGACACAATGTGTTCTCATGCCAAGGAAAGGGAGAAAGCTGAGCCACAATATTCAATGCCATGGGCTAGCTGTACAGTACATGATACCTAAGGGAAGCAGATGGCTCAAGGGAGGAATGTCAGAAGGCAGGTTTGGGAGTGAGAAGGTCATTTTGGTTCCTACACAAGTTTAACTTGAGAATACAAACTTAATTTTTTTTTTTTTTTTTTTTTTTTTTTTTTTTCCAAGGTAGGGTCTCACTCTGGCCCAGGCTGACCTGGAATTAACTATGTAGTCTCAGGGTGGCCTTGAACTCACGGCGATCCTCCTACCTCTGCCTCCCAAGTGCTGGGATTAAAGGCATGCACCACCACGCCCGGCTTGAATTTTCTATATCATGTTTCTTATTAGTTCACTCATGAACCCTGGGCTCATTATAAGAAAAGAATAGAGATTGTGTCTCCCTATTTGTGGCCACATTTTATATCTATCCCTTTGCAATCTCCCTATCTCCTGCCCACAGTGAGGCAAATATTGCTTTAGTTTATAAACATAAATAATTAACTTTAATATATTTCAGCTTATGACTTCTAGGTTTACGTCCTTCCCAAATTTACTACCATAGTCTGTCATCCTATAATTAAAAATCAGGCTGGAGAGATAGCTTGGCAGTTAAGGCATTTACCTGCAAAGCCAAAGGATCCTGGTTCAATTCTATAGGACCAGGTAAAGCCAGATGCACAAGAGGGTTCATGTATCTGGAGTTCATTTGTGGTAGCTGGAGGTCTTGGTGTGCCCATTCTCTCTCTCTCACTCTCTTTCTCTCTGCCTCTTTCTCTTTGCCTCTTTCTCTCTCTCAAATAAATAAATAAAATATATTTTTAAACATCATATTATTCCATAATAAGTAAAATCAAATAATATTCTTTAAAAAATCATTAATATTGAAGCAAGATGTGAGTGACAGTCACCTTTGACTAGAAAGAAAATGGCAAGTCTAAATTTCCAATAAAATTGCCAGGTGTGGTGTCACACACCTTTAATCCCGGCACTTGGGACGCAGAGGTAGGAGGATCACAGTGAGTTTCAGGCCACTCTGAGACTACATAGTGAATTCCAGGTCAGCCTGAGCTACAGTGAGACCCTACCTCGAAAAACCAAACAACAACAACAACAAAAAAAAAAAAGTAGAAAGGTATTCCTGAAATATTTTTAGTAACTTATACATATTAATAAC
The DNA here is from genome assembly GCA_036365145.1 of Orientallactaga sibirica. Taxonomy (NCBI): domain Eukaryota; kingdom Metazoa; phylum Chordata; class Mammalia; order Rodentia; family Dipodidae; genus Orientallactaga; species Orientallactaga sibirica. The sequence continues at coordinate 8,898,514 of JAEOAD010000017.1, read as the reverse complement.
ATGTGTTAGTAATCACTGTTCATAAACCAATTTATGTTTCTAATTAATGTACAAAATTCAATTTTACACTTTTCCACAGAAATAAACAAGAGTGTCTTTATACCTGTATGGGTAGAACCACAAGAGCAACGCAAATCATCGCCACCACAAAGAGCTTGGAAGACCACGTTTCAGGAGTGACATCCCCAAAGCCCACAGTAGAAAAGGTCACAATGCAGAAATAAAGGGAATCAAAGAGATTTAGCTTCTTTCCTATTCGTTCTAGATGTTGAATTCCACAGATACTAAAAAAGCAAATATGGATAAAAATTAAAACTTACAAATTACATTTATTATTTCTTGTTGTTCTTTCACAATGAAAACAAATTTCATAATGACATTTAATACCTTGACTCTTGTGTTTTACAATTTTTCCCAGAACAATATAATTTTGAAATATTCAGCACACTAATCAGATGTAGTTTTATTCTGATTTATAGTCAAAAATGTTAGCCAAGCCGGGCGTGGTGGCGCACGCCTTTAATCCCAGCACTCAGGAGGCAGAGGTAGGAGGATCACCTTGAGTTCAAGGCCACCTGAGACTACATAGTTAATTCTAGGTCAGCCTGGGCCAGAGTGAGACCCTACCTCAAAAAAAAAAAAAAAAAAAAAAAAAATGTTAGCCAACATATCACAAAGGATAATTGAGTTTCTTTGTGGCCATTCATATTCAATAAATAGACTGAATTTCCTAGATAACACAGAGATATATTAAATATACATTAAGGAACCCAAGACCAGAATTTTTAAGTTTAATGCCTATAAAATTTCCAAAAGTCTTGCAAATTAAAAAGAGAGATGCATTACTATATGTGTGGCTATATACAGCAATGGTTTGCATTAACAGAAATCAAATACTATAATTTCAATATCATCTCTGTCAAAACTGGAGTTGAAATTAGTTAATCATTGTAACATTATTGAACTGAGACCTTTAACATGTATTGAGATTATGAAATCACAGTCATAAAAGGATTACTGTCATGATCGTGGGAAGGAGTTCTCAATTGTAAACATAGTTTACCTTCTCTCGTGTAATGTCTCTGTCCCTCCCAACCTTAGATGAAGATTATACACCATTTTTAATGCCAAAAGAACAACATCATCAAATTCTAGCACCTTTATGTTGGACGTCCAAGCCTTCTGAACTGTGATTCAGTAAATTTCTGCTCATTATAAATGTCTGATCAGATTTCAAGTGTTTTGCTACAATATCACAAATCAAAGTAAGTTATATTCAAAAGGAGTCCTTCAGTCTGGTAATGATCTGTAGGAAGTTAACTGCATCAAAGTAAGTAAACAGTAGAGAAACTTTCATGTCTACAATTCAGTAATAATTTCAATGATGTTCCATGTATGGCCATGCTCCCTGACCATGCCTTCCTACCTTCATGGTGAAGATCTTCATTGTAGCTGATTTAATTTAGAGTCATTAGGACTTAGATAATCATGAGGATGGAGTCTTCATAATTGAGACTAACAGCTTTATTAAAGGACTAAAGAGAAGAAGTAGATAGAGCCATTTAGCCCTTCTGTCATCTACCCTGTGAGAATCCAGCACGAAGACTCCATCTTGGTAATTAGAGGAAAGGCTCTATTCAGACACCAATCCTGTTAGGTTTTAATCTTGACTATCTCAGCCTCTGAAACTGCTAGAAATAAATTCATTTGGCTTAATAAATTATTCATTTTCATGTGTTTTTTGCAACAGTGGCTAATATAGATATCTGTACTGAGAAGTGGGGTGTTGGCTTAATAGTAGCTTTGGTACTGGATAAAGGGTAGATGGATGGGTTTGGAGCACGGCTAGAAGAAGCCCATATTGAATTTGTATGTGAAGGCAATTTTTGGGGGGTTCAGAAAAAGAGAAGAGCAGCAGAGGAGTATGTAAGCCATCATGATTACAAAGTTGATATCATGAAGGACATGGAGCCTATGCTAATGAATTTTGGATTAGAGATTAAAAATATTTTACAAGAAACTAGAGGGAAGCCCATCCTTGTAACAAAGTAGCATAGTTTGTCTGAATTACATCTACAGCCTAGAACTCTAAAATTTTGAAAGGCAAAATTTCAAGTGATGAACTAAAATATTCAGCAGAAGAAATATCTTAGTAAAGTGCTTTGGGAGTTTCATGGCATCTCTTGACTGTATGCTAAAAAAGAGAGAAGAGAGAACTGAGTTAAAGATAGATTTTATAATCAAAAGGGAAGCAGACCATAGATTTGGAAGAGTCTCAGCATGGCCAGATTGTAAAAAGTAAAAATGGTTCTCAGGAGAAAACATAAAGGGTAGATTAGTAAGAAATAGGAAGTCATATGTTACTTATCCAAACAACTGAGGAATGATCCTGAAGTTATTCCAAAGAACTTTGAAGCCACCATGGGAATGGCAGGACAAGAGCACCATTGCCTGACACAGCTGACTTAGGAGAACCACAGGAACTTATTGGATCTCTGGGTGTATGTCCAGGGCAGCCTCAGTTCTCTGATCTCTGAATTTTGGCACAGTCAAGTTTTTTCTAAATTTCTTTGTTTGTTCAAGGTAGGGTCTTTCTCGAGCTCAAGATGACCTGGAATTCACTATATAGTCTCAGGCTAGCCTAGAACTCAGAGCAATCCTCCTACCTCTGTCTCCCAAGTCCTGGGATTAAAGGCATAAGCCACCACACCTGGCCTTCCTTGTCAAGTTGGCATTACTTGGTGATGGAACATATTAAGACTTTTAGACCTAATGAGATGCAATTTTATATATATATATATATATATATATATATATATATATATATATATATATTGTTTTTATATGAAAGAAACACAAACATATGAGGGAAGGGACCTTAGGTAGAAGGCTATGATTTCAATATGCTCCATCCAAAAATCATTTTGAAACTTAAATGCCCAGGCAATTGTATGAGGAGATGGGACCACTAAAAAGAGATTAAGGCACAAACACTTCTCATAAATAGGTTAATTGACATAATAAAATTCTGCAAAATCTCCTTTAAGACCCTTCCTTTCTTTCTACCTTTCACTATGTGAAGACATTCCAATAAGTCAACATTTTGGAAGTAGGGAGAAGGTCCTCACCAGACACAAAAATCTGTGGAACTGTGATCTTTGATGTCCCAGCACCAGAACTGAAAAAAAAAAATTCATAGCCTTTCAAAATTTTTGAGGTTCAAGTATTTTGTCAGAGCATCATAAATGAACTAATATAATAATACTTTTGAGGAAAGAAAGAAGAAAGAAAGAGAGAGAGAGAAAGATAAAGAAAGAAAGAAAGAAAGAAAGAAAGAAAGAAAGAAAGAAAGAAAGAAAGAAAGAACCCAAAAGAAAGAGAGAAATAGGAAGATAGAGGAGAAATAGGGACAGGAGGGAGATAGGAGGAAGTTAAGAGAGGGAATGAAGGGAGTGAAGGGAGAGCAGAAAGGTGAATCAAGTACTGAAACATGTTAGAACACACATCGACTGTGAAACCTTGCTGAGTGAAACAAGTCAAGTGGAACAGAACACAACTGTCAATTCATGTGAAATATCCAGAAGAGAGACTGAAAGCAGATCCCTGACTGCCTGAGCTGAGAGTGGGACTGAGATAATGGAACTGTTCTAAAAGTGGAGGACCATGATGGCTGCACAATTCAGTAAATATGCTAAAATATGATTGAATTTATACCAAAACTGAGTGAATCTGATGACCACAAAAAAGTAAACAGTTAAATATTTCAATTCCAGAAACTCTCTTTATAGCCTTTTAAAACAATATTGATTTGTCTAAGTCATATACTTAAGTATCCAGGTTTTTTTTTAAATCTTTGTATAATATGAAAGAAAATATATGTTGGGGGCAGGGAGGAGGGAAATGATGGTACTAACAAATGATGTATCCATACAATGTTCTACTTAATAAAAAAAAATGGTAGGATAGGAACTCAAGTGGATAGATGAAGGAAATGAATATAGAAGACAATACAGGATACCTAACAATTACCTCTTTTACTTGTGAAAACAAACTTCCTCCTTTCACCTTTTTTTCCTTATCCCTCTTTCACTTAACTTACTTTCCTGTCCTCCATTTCCTTCTCTTTCTTTCTTAACTTCAGGTATCCAAAGTGGTTCAAAAGGTTGCTTAAGAATCTTGTGAGATACTAGAGTACCCATGATAATGAAGAGAGCCATAGAAGTTCACTTGCTCAGCTGCCCCTATGCAATATTGCTAAGTCATATATTCAAACAGAAGAAACATATAACAGCATTATTTCTATATATTGAAGTCTCATATATTGAAAGAGAAGAAACATAATAGCATTAGATCTATGAAGTTAGCTTTTAAAGTTTTATAAGTTTTATTTGATAATGTAAAATATATGCATAATGTATGTACTTCACATAAAATAAAATGAAAATGGCTAAGTTTATATATTTAGGGATATTAACTGAACGTTTTTGCTTGACTATACATTAAAAGCCAGTGTCTGATGACAGCTAAATTTTCATTTATTGATACAGATATTCTATGCAGACCTAAATTATCAGAAAAGTATATTATGCTTTGTAGTCTTCAATTTGTCCATTTTATATATAATTTACTTATAAAAACCATTATCATATATTTAATTGTGGTCTATATACAGTTCCAAAACCTAATAGATTCACTGATCATAGAATATTCTCAATCTTTTGGCACAATGGTTTATTATAACAGCTGCCAAAAAAAAAATCATGGGCTGAAGACATGGCTTAGTGGTTAAGACTCTTGCCTGTGAAACCTAAGAACCCAGGTTTGATTCCCAAGATCCCACATAAGCCAAATGTAAATGGGGACACATGCATCTGTAGTTTGTTTGCAGTGGCTAGATGCACTGGTGTGCCCATTTTCTTTCTCTCTTTCTATGTCCCTCTCTCATAAATAAATAAATAAATCATTTTTTTTTAAATCATGTCTTTGTATTAATGATACTGTTGCTTCCAACATTAATATGTGAAGTCTAGGTCACTATTTGCTGGAATCCAAGGGAGCCAATAATTTGCTCTAATTAATAAGTTATGGTGACAGTGATACTATGGTTTTGCAGATCCCAGGGTTGCTTTACTGAAATCCTGAACCCACCATATACAGAACAAGCTTTGTATACTCTATAGGAAGGCATGAGGTAAGCCTGCACCAGCACCAAACATGAGAGTCAGCACATCTTGAATCCTCTATTTGTCAGACTATTAGTGTCTAATGTTGAAAGAGGAGGAGCTGGTCAGACCAACTCCAAAACAACATCTTGTCTACCAACTACAGAGCAGAGAGCAACAAAACATTGTGTTATTTTAACCCACTGAGTTTATGGATGACATGCTATACAGAAATGGGTACCTAGTACATAAAGAATTATGCACAGTCAACATTCATATCTAATTTAGGGAGGAGATTTTTTCTAATTTATTTCTTCTTTGTTTATTATTCTGACTTTCTGTTTGCTTATGATAATATACAAAATCATACATTATATATAAAGATGTATATATACAACTTTGTCCTAACTATTTTTAACACAAAGTGTTCTTATTCTAATATTTAATTACAATTTCAGTTTTTTTTTTTTTTGATGGACAGTGTCAAATATGGTTCCTTCAAGTAGTTCTCTTTGAACCTCACATTAACATACTACCTCTAAGTATAAATGGACTTCTTGGTTAGCTGAACTTAAAAACCTCTGAATTTAGTGTTAAATATTTTATCCCCCTCCCACAAGTCAAATATTATCTATCCTAGTGATAATTATATGGCATGTGCATTTTTATTCACGACAGTGCTTAGTGAGAAGTAAATAATATCCACCCAGTAACAGTCAAATGAAGAAAAGAAAAATAGGTTGGTTAGAAGTGAGCATGGTGGCCTGTATTTGTGATCTCTAAACTAGGAGAGATGGAGACTGGAGATCAGAAGTAATATCCAGCTACAAAGAAAATTTAAGGCCATCCTGGGCTACATGAGATCCTGCCTCAAAAAAAAAAAAAAAAAAAAAGAATAAAAATAAAAGTTAAAAAAATAAGTAAACTAAGTGAGGTAACCCAGGCTCAGAAAGCCAAACGTCACATGTTCTCTCTCATATGTGGATCCTAGCTACCAATGTATAGACTTGTGTGTGAACTGGAACCAAAAATAGGTACCAGAAACCAGTAAGCTGGTAAAAGGCTATAAGGGAGGGAGGAAAGGGAAGGACTTAAGTGTACGGTAATGCACATATGTAACTAGAAGAACTGATTACAGGGAGGGGAATGGCCTAAGCGAGGCCATGGGAAGAGAATGCATACAAGAAGGGCAAGGGGAGGGTCAATTTAAACTCAAGATATTATGAATAAGACATATGTAAAATTACTTTTTTGAATAAGGGCACGTTTAGAAGCTGTAGACTGTTGCTAGAAAATTTTCAGTACCTGGAATGGGATACCTTCCAGTGAGTTGTTGGCCAAAGAGGTCCCGGTAGCCTCCAAAACATTAAAGGCTTTTGCCAAAGCCCTTGGTTTCCTTAGAAAAACAGATAGTAAGACCCTATTGCTGAAGACATCTCATGCCTGAGAAGCATGGTCACTGTGAAAGCAAGGTGGTGTGGAGCAGAAAACCTTCTCCCTGTAGACCAGCCAACTGAAAGCTGGAAAAAGCTGCATTGCACGCAGCGTATGGAAGCCAACAGTGAAAACAGTGGAAGCTGAATATTCAAGCTTGGCCAGACAGGCCCAATGACTGAACGGGTGCAATAGTGGCATGTCTACTCTTGGGGTAACCAACTGCTCCATAATTGGACTGAAGGCCCTCTCATACCTGGTACTGAAAAACCTAAGTAAAAGTCTATGGTAGGTGAGGTCATGAGCCTTGGGGGTATAAGCCTGCTCTTATCTGACTAAATGTATATATTATTCCCACCAAGCTGCCCTGAAAGCACTACACTTAATGTTCATATTCACATATTAATGCTACTGTCACTTCTGGTTAGTGAAGCTTCTCTTTTCAGATGGTGATGACCACTGGGATCACCCAAAAGGCAACATAGTGCTGAGAAGAAGGGATGGAGGAGTGCCCAGCACTGAAACACCTCTGTCACACCCTACAAGGCTCAGGGACCATTGCAGAAGAGGGGGCGGATAGAATGGAAGAGCCAAAGGAAGGGTATGACCTCTTACAATGCAACTGCCCAGACAGAAACTGGCCTCGATATCCATGACCTTGCAGTGCCTAGCAATACCTTCGCAAAACCCTCAAAATAGAAGAAAAAGATGATGACATCAAATTAAAAGAGAGACTAATGGAGAGAGGGAGGGGAGATGATGGAGACTTGAGTTCTAAAGTGGAATGGGGGGAGGGAAGGGAAATATCAGGTGGGGTTTTTTTTGTATGTAAGTATAAAAGTCAATAAAAAATAATAATTAAAAAAGCAAAAAAAAAGTAAACTATTCTTAAATAATACATAAAAAGCTCTAAAAAATATTTCATATGGGGCTGGAGAGACAGCTTAGTGGTTAAGCATTTGCCTGTGAAGCATAAGGACCCCTGTTCAAGATTCAATTCTCCAGTACCCATGTAAGCCACATGCAAAGGTGGCACATGCATCTGAAGTTTGTTGCAGTGGCCCTGGTGCACACATTTTTTTCTTTTCTCTCTCTCCCTCTCTCTCTGTGTGTGTGTGTGTGTGTGTGTGTGTGTGTGTGTGTCTGTCTGTCTGTCTGTCTCCTTGTCTGTCTGTCGCTCTCAAATAAATAAATAAATAAAACCAAAAAATTTAACCCCAGATCACTTAAAAAATTTTCATATGTTAGTTTTAGTTTCTAATTGCCCCCTAACAAACTCCCCAGAGATGTGAAAGAAATCTGCATTGTCACCTTCAGCAGCCTGAGTTCAATGAATCTTTTAAAGACTTCCACTGAGGCAAATACAGGGTTAGACCAAATTAAAAATAAAAAACAGTAACTGCAAAATCCATATGTATGACTACATATAGTACATCTAAGTTTGCATGTATGAATGTATAAAATATACAATTACTATCAAAAACATAGAGGGAAACTCTCTTTTAGGAAAGGTCTAAGCTGTGACTGGGAAGATTGTTCAGTGGTTAAAGATGCTTGCTTGCAAATCCTGCTTGCCTGGTTTCAATGAACAGCCATCCCTTTAAAGCACAGGTGCTTATTTGAAGCAGCAGGAGAGCCTGGCATGTACCCAAATAAACAAATACAATTTTAAAATTCTCTTGCTATACAGTGTTTCTTTCCTTTTGAGCTCTTTTTTTTCTCTTGATCATGTTACTTAAAATATATTTAATAAATCACTGGCAATACCTGAAATTATTTTGTGTTGAAGTCACTAAACCTGTGTGTATGGCTATGCCAGGTGCTTATCTGGTTGGTAGACTATAAAATTAAAATGACCATCCAGCTTTACCTGGGTAGCTGGGGAATTGAACCTAGATGACTGAGGTATTGAAACAGAGCAGGCAGGTTTGAAAGCAAGTGCCTGTAACTGTTGAATTGCTAAAGAATCCTGAAAAGGATGAATACAGAGTTACCAAAAGACCCTGTTATTCACTTACTGGGCCTTTACCCTAAAAGCTCCACACCTCAGCTCAGAGATATTTGTTCAACCATGTTTATAGCTTCAATTCATAATAGCTAAGAACTGGAATCAACCAAGGTGGCCATCATTGGACGAATGGATAACCAAGATGTAGATATCTACATGATGGAATTCTACCCAGCAGTAAGAAAAAAATGGGACAATGAAATTTGTAGAAAAATGGTCAAACTTGGAACAGATGTTTCTAAGCAAACTCACGCAATCACAGAAAGACAATCGTCACATGGTCTCACTCATCTGAGGTTCCTAACCTGGATCAGTCAAACTTGCTGACATATCTTAACGGTATCTCGAAGCTTGGACAATAGGGAGAGTAAGGCTTGGGGGAGGGGGAATTATTGGGTAGGGGAGGACACAAAACTGAACCCAAATTGAACTGGTACCATAGAATCCTATATCTTGGAGGTTACACTAAAAGGTTGAACCCTCAACAGGACCTTAGGGGGAGCACCTGAATCAAAAGCCCTGGAGAGGGTGACATGAAGCCTAACCTTAAATTTATCCTGTCTGTCTCTTTTTTTTTTTTTTTCTGTCTTTTTTTTTTCTTTTCCCTGGGTGCTGGCCTATAATTCCCTGTACCAGGACCCAGTTATCATCCACAACAAGTTGTTGATCAGAGAGACCTACAAAGTCAAAACAAACAAGACAGACTTCTGTCAGAGCACTTGATTACACACCAGAGGTTAGTGGTAAGACCCTACTGATGAAGGTACCATATGCTGTCAGCAGGGTTGGAATCTGGAAGATAGCCAGTCCCAGATAGTTAGCCCATCTAGTGCTGGAAGGCACTACCTGAGCTACTGGGGGAAAGTGGCCCACATTTGTCCGAGCAACTTAAAGTCCAAGCTACTCAGAAGCAAACAACCTGACATGATGCACACACAAGTGCAATAGCCACGGTGGCTAACCAAGTGCTCTTGGATTGGCTAAGAGAACTGCTCAGTGGAAAGGAAACCATATCTGGAACTGGGAAAAAAGTCAGAATCATATCCAGATAAGGATCTTGCTTTCCATTGTCAAGCTCCCACTAACCATGGGCTATAAGAAGGTCTACACTCTTTAAATCATCTCTAAATTAATAATGGTTACCCCATTTAACTTGTGCTGACTTCACTCTCTGTTGGAGATTCTGCTTCTCTTTTTCAGATGGGAGCAGTGCCAGAAAGGATAAACGACCCAGCACATTTCACTCTGGCCCCAGCTAAAACCATGGAGTAACTGGGGAAATGAGCAAGAGTGCTGCTTTCTTGGTGAACCTGGTATCAGCACAGGGGTGAAGGAGACAGACACTGAGGACACTCAACTCCTACCAAACCAGATATTCAGAGGCTCCTAAGTATACATCACTGAAGCAGACTTAAAACGCACCCAACATGGCTCAGAGAATTTTGTAGAAGAGGCAGCGTAAAGATTGTTAGAGCCACAAGTTGGGACATTATGCACAGAGACATTGCCTCTCCCCCATAAGTGACTGCTGGCCCTACAATACATGACCCACAATCCCCATGGGGATGACCTGCATCCCCAAAGAGGAGGGCCTCTTTAGAAAAGGGGCAGGGATGAGGGAAAGTATGGTACCAATATGTGTTGTTTATATAATAAGTATGTCCATATCTAATAAAAATATTTTTTTGGAGAGAGAGAGAGAGAGAGAGAGAGAGAGAGAAAGATAGATAGAGATGGGTGCACCAGCAGCCTCTCAGCTGCTGCAAATGAAATCCAGGTGTGTGTGCCCCCTTGTGGTCAAGTGTGGCATTGTGCCCTTGCGTCACTTTGCATCTGGTTAAACGTAGGACCTGGAGATCAGAACTTCTGGAGATTGGAACCAGCATTCTTAGACTTACGAGGCAAGCGACTTAACTGCTAAGCCATCTCTCCAGCCCAAAAATATTTTTTTAAAAAAAGAATCTTAAATGAAATCAATGTGTTGTCCTAAGGGGGCCATGACAGGATTATAACTGATAAAATCACCACGAAGCAGGAAAATAGTGAAATAGTTTCAGGTGACTGGATCCCTGCCAAAAAAGGTAAAGTGAGGAAACCTGGAGAAGAAAACAGCTTCCACTTAAACTCTTTCTGCCTAAAGACTTCCTTTGATCTGATTTTCCAACTCAACCTAAGTTCTTTCCAAGGCAGCAATTCTCCTTTCCCAGAATTAAGATTCTTAGAAGAATTAAACATGCACTTGACATTTTGGTTGGTTAGCTGAACACCAAAACCTGGCATTAGGATTCATTAGCTCGGTCCCCATTCAGAACCTATAAATGACTCCAATTTGGGTCTCTGGGTCTCTGGGTGGCCTTTACCCCCTCCTGCCTTCTCATAGGCAGCTCTTCATTTTCTTTTCTTTCCTTTTCTTAATCTAATAAAATTTTCCTAAATCTTAACCTCTAGTCTGTGGATTTCAATTATTTGAATTCATACAACAAAATCTAGGGACACCCCAAAATTCCTGCATCAGAGTAATATATCTTTGCCAAAAACAAATTCAACAGTGTTGTGTGATATGCTTTGAAAATAACTGAAAAAAGGAATGGGGTGCTCCCCAAGAGCCATAACCTGGCTCATTGCTATATTTAAAGAGAGAGAGACACACACACACAGAGAGAGAGAGAGAGAGAGAGAGAGAGAGAGAGAGAGGGAGGGAGAGAGCGAGCACGTGTGAACACTTTTGGAAGTCAGCGGATAACTTTTGGGTGAGTCCACCTCTGTCTACCTCATTTGAAGCAGAGTATCTTGCTCTGGGTTCTTGCTCTGCTGTACTCACCAGGACCTTCTAGAAAATCCCCCTGTCTCCAACCTCCTGTACTGTATCCACATCAGGTTGCTGGGATTACAGAAGCCAGCCAAGGCTTAAGACTTTTTGCATGAGGTCTGAGTAAAGAGTCCTTTTACCACTTAGGCATTTTTCCAGCCCTGGTTCATTGCTATTTTAAGAGAAAATATCTTCATATGAAAGAAATATTATTTCTGTATCAATAACCTTTACTGCAAATGTTAATTGTGCCAGAGTTCTTGCCTTTTAGCTGGTGAGAGGCTTCTACCAGACTCAGTGGTGAGGAGCTCCTTTCCTTTCTCATGTCCTGATGTTTTCCAGCCTTTTTATCTGATCACAAAAACAGTGATTTATGACAGCAACAGTTTGCCACTTTGTTAGATAGGCATTAAGAGGCTTGAAAGCATTAGAATGGACTCTATAAAAAGCTATGAACTCCAGGTTCCATTCCCCTAGTAACACCAATTTTAAGAGAAACAAGCATTATTTCATAATGGACCATATGAAAGAAAAAGGAGTGGCCCTTAGTGGAGACAAGACATCCTGATCTACCTAAAACATCAGTTTATGAAAGCATATGATTCCCTCATCCCTTATAAATTAATCCTGGGGATGGAGAGATGGCTTAGTGGATAAAGCCCTTGCCTGCAAAGCCTAAGGACATAGGTTGATGCCCTAGTACCTATGTATGACAAATGCACAAGGTGGGACATGAGTCTGGAGTTTGTTAGCATTGGCTAGAGGCCTTGGTGTGCCTATTCTCTCTCTCTCTCTCTCTCTCTCTCTCTCTCTCTCTCTCCATATATATATACCTTTTCTCTCTTTCTTAAATAAATAAATAAATATTTTTTAAAGTTAATTCAACTGGGCCTGTCAATCAATATTTTGAAAAGCAGATTTTACATGCATGCTAAAGAGATGGAATACATCCCCTTAATAAGATAACCTATTTGTACATCTCAGGAACTCCTCCTAAATTGCAGGTGCTTTAGAGCTTCACTGTCCAGTCTTCTGAGTTCTAACTCAAAAAGTGGAACTTTTTCTTTAGTTCCTTTATATCTCTTCTGTAGATCCTGGCCAAAATCCTAAACATGCTGATTCAGGCTCTCTGGACATTCTCACTTTCTCTCAGAAATCCCCAATCTATTTCCCCTCCCATAATACTTCTTACAGACCTCTGTTGCTGAGCTCACCTGCTCTTTAAGTGGTGCAGGTTCAGAGTAAAATTGCTTTTACTGATTGGTAGCTAATTACAGACTGGTCCATGGATTCATAAATGCACTTTGCGTGCTCTGGCAAGACTAGAATCCATATCCAGTCCAGCCACCTAAAATGGCTGCCAGCAATTCCTTAGTAGTTTCCTTTTCGGCTCACCACCCTTGTGGGCTGGCCCTTCCTGAATCAGCCTCTTGAGCTCAGCAAGCAATGTTGGATCAATATAAATATTATAAGCCATATGCATAAACTATTGACACCACTTGGTCCTTGGCCCTGGTGACTGCTGCCCCTTTGGTAAGCTCCTGGCTTTCTTCTTATGTGGGGAACTCCTCAGTCTCCCTCCCCTTTCTTTTGTCCAGCCCTGCTTTGTTCTGCATGCTTTCCTGCTGGCCGCCCACATACCTTATTGATACCTTCTCCAGACCTTTCTCTAAGTGAAGGGAGACTTTTCTTTCTCCCCTTTCATTTCCCAGCCAGGATTGGAAGGGAGAAAATTTCTTTTGGCTTGGGCTTTCCTGCTTGCCTCCTGTCCAGTTCTTGACTCTTCAATAAATAAATACAATTAATTAATTAATTAATTAATAATAAACCTCATAATACATAATTTTCCCTTCTCTTAGTCTGTGTTTTTAATTCTTTGATAACTTGGACAAGGACCCAAAGTTGGCATCCACGGGTCTGCGGTCTCCTGAGTCTTTATGCACATCTAATCCCACCCTAGATACCAACAGCCCTACATCAAAAAGACATGATTTTCTCTCTTTATCTGTCCCTTTCTCCCCTGTAGCTGCTAGGATTCACAGCTCACCAGGCCTTTTGTTTTTCACTCAAACATTAATAAAATGGTTCATACGGTTCCTTCCAAGTCTATTTTTACATTCTGTTATTAATGAGACTAAGAACTTTCAAAAGGGAGCCCTGATTCCCCAGTAACATATCTTTCTCATCTCTTTGCTGGAGACGCAAGGATCTTGGACATGGATTCACAAGGCATGTCAAGACTGCTCCCTCCCTCTGATGATACTTTCACATAACTATATGAGGTAGACAGGAAGTTTCTGTCTTTTATTTTTTCTTTCGGATTCACTCATGTGGCTGAACTCAGAGTCAGCTAGAGGTCTCCATGAAGTGAAAGGCCAAAGATGCTCCCCCTGTGCTTAATGGTCAGTGTTCCCCATTGGTGGGGACACCTTGGTTCTCCCTTGTGTAGCTTCTTATTCTCTAAGATGTTCCATTGGCCTCTTACTAATTAATTCTTATGTTGATGACATCATCTAGAGTTTTAACTGTAATAGAAGTTTCACTACGGACACCTGTGCTGCATAACAGAAAATAATTCACCTCAAATAGGTTTAAGCACTTGAATGCAAGGGGTCATATTATGTAACTCCAGTGAGAAAACAGGGGGGGAATGTCTCTTATATGGACCAAGATCACTCATATTTGACATCAAAAGCACAAATGATCAAACTGAAAAGTTCCTACTAAGGATAACAAGCTAAACAAAAATGAAAAGGCCACTAAAGAATGGGAGAAAGTATCTGTGAAAACACCTATCTGATAAAGGATTGTCAAGACATTTAAGGACTGTTTACAACTCATTAGTAGCAAAATAGGGGGGAAAGAAAGGAAAAGGAAGGCAAGGGGAGGAGGGAAGAGAGAACTACATTTACATGAAGTAACTAAAACCCTTTCACACATGTACATGAAAAAAGCATAATTGTAGGTGCCAGAGGATGTGGAGGAAATTAGAATTATGAAAATTAATACATACATATAAAAATATTGTACCGTTATTAATAAGTTAACAATTTAAAGTAAGATAAATTGTTAGCTTTCATATTAAGATTTCTTACCACACACATAGTTACAAAATCACAAATATACAGAAAAGTATGTGAAGATGATCAGTATGATTTGTACCTTGAAAATGGTTTCAGTGTCACAGGTGGGTGGGTATGTATGTCCTACTAATTAAATGTATACATTGAGTTTTATATTTTGACATACTGATGGTATGTGAATTAACTATAAAATAAATACATTTTTCTGAAAATAAGCACAGGAAATACTCTATAAATCTATCCAACATCTTACAGACCTTGAGTTAGTATTACTTGAGACAATTCCATACTGTAAGTAAGGAAATCAGTCTTCACTGTCCCTAGCAATTAATATTTATTACTGCTGCATTCCTTTCAGTGAGCACAGGAGCAGCAGCACTAGGGAGGTGGAGGTAGTAGGATCAGGATTTCAAGGTCATTTTCAGCTACTTAACAAGGTTGAAGCCAACCTCTGCTATATCAGATCCTGTTCCAAGGAAAAATTGAAAAATACTTAAGTCATGTGAAATATGGAAATTTTGGAAATAGAACGTGCTTGTTATTTATTAAAACTCAGGTATCTAATTTAATGTATGAATAATAATGCACTACTTGTTTCAAGTTTGTTTTTGTTTTTGAAAAGTGAATGAATACTAAAACATGAAGATGTTTATAAGATACAAGAGTATGGTGTTCTGATTCACATAACATGGCCATAGTACCATTCTGATACCTACTTGAAAGCATGCAACATGTAGAAAACATGTGAATCTGTTGCTAGAGTAAATTATTTTGTTTGCAGGCAACATGATAGGGAATGTTTGGGGGAAAAATGGGCATATTTTTGCTCTTAACTAGTCTTTCAAATATGAATTTTAAATTGATTATAAAAACTATCTTTTAAAAATTGATCATACAGCCGGGCGTGGTGGTGCATGCCTTTAATCCCAGCACTCGGGAGGCAGAGGTAGGAGGATTTCCATGAGTTCGAGGCCCGCCTGAGACTACATAGCTAATTCCAGGTCAGTCTGGACCAGAGTGAGACCCTACCTTGAAAACCAAAAAAAAAAAAAAAAAAAAAAAAATGATCATACAAAGGATCTTTTAAAAATTCATGTAGAAGCTGGGTGTGGTGGCGCATGCCTTTATTCCCAGCACTTGGGAGGCAGAAGTAGGATGATCACCATGAGTTTGAGGCCACTCTGACACTACATAGTTATTTCCAGGTCAGCCTGGGCCAAAGTGAGTCCTTACCTCAAAAAAAACATAAAAAGGCCGGGTGTGATGGCACACGCATTTAACCACAGCACTTGGGAGGCAGAGGTAAGAGAGTTCGAGGCCACCCTGAGACTACATGGTTAATTCCAGGTCAGCCTGGACCAGAGTGAAACCCTACCTCGAAAAACCGAAAAAAAAAAAAAAAAAAAGAAAGAAAAAAAAAAAGAGAAAAAGAAAAAAGAAATCGTGTTGGGCTGAAGAAATGGCTTAATGGTTAAAAAGAGTTTGCTTTCAAAGCCTATTATATAGTGCCCATACAACATCAGATGCACAAAATGGCACAAATATCTGGAATTCATTTGCAGAGGCAAGAGGTCCTGGTGCATCCATTCTCTCTCCTCTCTCTCTCTGTCTCTTTCTTTCTCTTTCTCTTCTTAATTAAATAATTTAAAAAATTCACCTTATTACTTTCCAGATGGAGATATATACATACATATATATATTTTTTTTTTCAACAAATCTGTAGCATTGAAAACACACAAACACACACACACACACACACACACATATATATTCAACAAATCTGTAGCACTGAAAACAATGTTGATTACATTGTGCACAAAAATTAATATCCATCTTGTATTTCACTTATTATTTTGGCCAGAACACTGAATCTTACAATGACATTTAAAGAACTGAAGCTATTTTGTGCTAATATATTTTAATATAGATAATTATCTTACTTCATTCACAGATGCAGTTGGAGTCTTTATTAAATGAAAACCACCTTTCATTCTCATCACAATTGATTAATTTTGGTTATTATTTTATTTCATTACATAGAATTGGATATAAGGAGGATGTGCACAGATTTTGTGATAAGTTAAATCCTAGAATGTGCTCAAACACTACATATTCATAATCAAAATATTATGTCTTGTTATAAGAAATACATAACTTTTCAATCTGTTAAGAGCAGCTTAAACTACTTAATTATATTCTAAGTTTAAAGTAAATAGTGTCTTATATAGTATTATTTAATTATAAAATTAATAAATTATTAGATATTATTAATAATCAACATTAAATTTTCCTATTTATTTCCAAGCAGAGAGGTAGACATACACACACACACACACACACACACACACACACATACACAACACAGAATGGGAATGTAAGGGCCTCTAGTCACTTGCAAATGAACTCCAGATGCATGTCCCACTTTTATGTATCTAGCCTTACTGGTACTGGATACTGGGGAATTGAACTTGGCTCATTAGGTTTTGCAGGCAAGCACCTTAACCACTGAGTCATTACTGCAGCCCTTATTATTCTAATTTAATATTATCTTGTGACTTATCAGCTATCTCTTACTACACTTATATTTTAAACCTTATTAAATGTTTGTGTTAAATTATAACAAAAATTTACTATTCACTATCTTTTGACTAAATTATTCTAAATTAAGTTATATACTGCAATTTAAATATAAAAAATATAAAAATCAAATTCTATTCATAGTTTTGCTTAATTTAAAAGTTAGAATCACTTATAGTGATTGACTTAATTGAAAGATTGAAAGTGAATATAACTTCTGTGAATCTAATCTCATTGTCATCTTGACAGGATACAGAGTCAGCATGGAAACTAATCTCTAGGAACATCTGTGAGGGATTTTCTAAATTGGACTGATTGAGATGTGAGGACCCACCCTAACTGTGGATCGTACCATTCCATTAGCCCTCTCTGCTTCTTCACAGTGACCTAAAAGTGACCAGGTGCTTCAATCTCCTGCCACCATGCCTTCCCCACCATGAATTAATTAGCCTCAAACTAAAAGCTTAAATAAATCTTTCCCCCCTTAAATGGCTCTTTGTTAGGTATTTTATCCAAGGAATGAGAATGGTAACTAATACAAATTCCAATTATTTAAAAAAAAATCTAAATGATAAATAATTTCAATAATAGTAAATGGTGAATACCTAATAGTACAAAACCCTTTCACATTTATTCACACAAATAAATTTGTAGATGATTTGTTACAGCCAGGAATTAGGTTGGCAATCACAGATGCAGATATGAAAACAGGATCAATAGTGCTCTTTTACCGTAGTTTACATAAGAGAAATTCCCTAAAATAATTGAACTACTAGTAATACAAACTAATATCCAAACTTTTTTACTAGTTTAATGCTGACAGGAAAATTACTTAAGTTTTAAACTTCATGCTCAGTTGAAAAGTTAATGTCATAAGATTAGCTTTTTTATGAGCTATTATGAGAATGAGTCAAGGCTCCATGAACTTCCCGGCATGTAATAATGTTCAATTAATCCAGTGGTAATTTTGTTATTTGTTTTCTACTTCCACAGTGGGAACTAGAAGCATGAAAATATTGAATATATGGGACAAAGATATATACAAGAAATTATACATAACACCCCTCTTTTCTCTTTGACAATGATATGTAAGACAAATCCAAAAAAAAAAAAAAAGTTACAGCTCTGTGGTTTTTCTGTTGTTTTGTATGTGATAAATGAATCTTCCCTTCAGAACAAAGCTGGAGATCATAGTGAAAGACAGTGGCCATGGGAAGAGTGCCATTATATATGAGCAGGAAAAAGGATTGTCAGTGGAAAAATTATCCATGCTTGATAATTAGCTCTAACTTTGTCCAATCCTTTCTCCGCACCACAACTCCCAAAAGCTATGGGAGTGGAATTATGGGTGGACTGAGAAATCTCCAAAAAGGTAGGAAAGAGTTGGGAAATTTGCAGAGTAAACTCATAATGTTTAACTATTCAGAGGTGTAATCATGCTGAGATAAGTTGACCTCTGCACTGTTCACTTTCCTCATTTACAGAAACTGACACTGAATTCTTGTTAAAGCAGAAGGGGGTGGGGGAAGATAGTACTGCTTGCCAAAATGACAACAAATTGTTTCTAGGAACTGGTTTCACTGTGTTTCTCCTAGTCATGGTAGGAAGGGCAGATTGTGTGCACTTGCAGGGTTTTGTTCTGCCTGAGTTCCTTAGGTTTCACGGTGCCCTGACCAGATCTTTTTTCAATCAGAAATTTATTGAGAAATAGGTGCTATGTCTCCATATGTACTTCCCACTGCAAACTGAGGACAATGTGATAAGAATGATTGAAACTGGTTAAGCCAGGTTATAACAGGAGGAAAATTCATTAAAATCAAAAGGTAGATGGCATAAATCAAGCAAATAAACTTCTATTTTGAGAACTCTAATATTAGTCAATTAAACCATTTGGAGAAAAACAGGAATTCTACTTGTAACCAACAAAGATATTATAGTTACTTTTATTTTTTGAAAAACATGATATTATGGCTACTACAGTAGGAAAGTGAGCATGTAATAGGACTTTACAGTCCTATTCATACATGAAAACATGTTTGGCATCCTGGACAATATTTAGGATTGTTCTTTTTGACACTGTGATGAACTAGTTATGACTCTTACCTCACTTTATTATAAACCATAGGCACCTGTAAGAGCTTTGGACTCTCTGTTCACCAAATACTGAATGCTACTGTGTTAAAACATAAAACTAATGAATTGTCAAAAAGAAAGACATGTAAAAATCAGCATTACTGCTTCTTTGATAGGTCTTACAATGGAGAAAACTAATATAAACAAATACAAACATGTGAAACAGATCTACTTGAAGTAATGGTATTGTGCTTTAGAGGAATATGATCAATGTGGGTGGATTGGGTTTCTTTGAAAGAGTGATGTTTCATATAAGACAAGAAAGTTCAGACTTTATACACAAATGAAGACAAAACATTCTAGAGAGACACACAGGTAGCAGATAGAAGTTGAATTTCAACAAGCTTGCTTCCTAACATAGTAAATATATATATGGATCAAGTTCTACCATAAAACACTAACCCTGTCATATAAGACCTCTGTCATCTGTCTTTTTTATTAAACTTTTTTATTGATAACTTCCATAAGTATAGACAATAACCCATAGTTATTCCTTCCCTCCCCCCACCCACTTTCCCCTTTGCAACTCCACTCTCCATCATACGTTTTCCCCCTCTCAATCAGTCACTCTTTTATTTTGATGTCATCATCTCTTCCTCCATTTTCCTGACACTACCTATACAAGACCATCATCTGTCTTTCAATGTATCTCTCGCAAAAATGGGCTAAAGGCCCAAAACACCAACTGACTTGTTGAATCAGCTGACAGTATCCTTGCAAGTGGAAACAGACTGAAAAAGATCTCTAGAGTGAAGGCGCAACTTACTTAAAGGGTTATTCACCAATTCTTAGTACTCAATTATCTAAGAGCAGAAATACTCAGCCATGGACTGCTCACAACCACAAGTCTTCTTGAAAAATATTTCTAATTTCCTATGTGTTAATTGGTAAGGATTCTGGCTCTTATTTATTGATGCATGAATCTGGCAATATCCTGGTAATGGCTCCTAATGACAGACCTGTTTATCAGCCAACCCCATATTTAAGTTATGTGGACATAAATGCATAATATTACTTACTGATATAAATAATATATCTTACATGATATATTAAACTATATTAAGTGAAAATTTGAATTGGAATGATTAAATTATTAAAGAGATGGCCAACTGATCCATGAGGAACTACATCTTGTAATAATGAATTCTTTCAAGAGAAAGATGAGCTTGCAAAAAGCACAAAAGGAGTATTGTGTGAGTGTATGTGTGTGTGTGTGTGTGTGTAAGTATGTATGTGTGTACAAACATCTATGTAAGATATACATGTGAGTTTACAAGAGAATGTCAAAAGTCCCCAGGCATGCTCATGACCTTTATGCTCATCTAATTCTTTCTTCATATAACTTTTTGGCCTATAACATTGGGAGTGACTTAAGCCAGCTGAGTGTTATGGAAAAATCAGATGCTTTCTAAATATATATTTGTTTTCTTTACAACAATAGAATAATAAAAAACTGTCAATATTTCCAAAGAAACCTACTTTATTTTTTTTTTCAGAGAAGAGAGAGAATGGTATCACCAAGTCCCCTGCCACTTCAAATGCTAGACACAAGTACCACTTTATACATCTGAGTTTTCATGGGTATTGGGGAAGGGAACTTGGGCAATCAGGCACCTTGAACCACTGTGTCATCTCTCCAGCACCCATACATTATTTTTTTTTGTTTTGTTTGTTTTGTTTTTCGAGGTAGGGTCTCGCTCTAGCTCAGGCTGACCTGGAATTCACTCTGTATTCTCAGGGTGGCCTCGAACTCATGGCAATCTTCCTACTTTTGCCTTCCAAATGCTGGGATTAAAGGTGTGTGCCTCCATGCCTGACTCATACATTCTTTTTTAAAAATGAAAGTTTTCTTCATTTGTATTCCCTTCTTTTAGGCATTACTTTACTTTAAAAGTTTAAAAAAAAACTTGTAAAACATTATTAACTGTAAGAAGGCTAAAAGAAAACATTCTTTAAAGTAGAAAAAGTAAAAATGAGGCTAAATGCAGAGCAGACATAAATGACTCTACATACAAACTGTGGAATTGGCATCACCCTCAACACCAAAAGGACAGATGAAGAATGTGACATGAGAGTGTGGAGTCATTCATGAGCTACTGGAACTGCCTGTGAAGGTCAGCTGATGCCTGGAGTGGCTGCAACTCCCCTGGCACCATGTATATTTACACTGCACTATTAGCCCTGGGCTGAAAATCACTTTTAAGACTCTGTGAATACAAATCATCCAAGTCAAGTTAAGTCTCTGCCCAGAGGAAATAATGGATTCAGAACAGCTACTAAATTCAATCATAAAGCCTTTCTCCAAGTTGTGAGCCCTTGCTTCACCAGAATTTATGTGTATCTTTTTCATTAATTTATCTTATATAATAGATTCAGTTCTTGAAAATAAAATGAATAACCAAGAAATATTCAAAAATAACTAAATGATATACCATGATTTACCATGATATATTTAAAGAAAAGTTCATATTTAGAATTGATAAAAAAATTGTATATATACTGATTATCTTCAGAAGTTATTTAATTTTGTAATGCATTTTTCTTTATTATCAAGAAACTAGTAAGATGAAAACTCAATTTAAGTGTCCTTAAACACAAGAAATATAAAACCTAATAAATATCAGGCAGTTTAAGCTATTTTATTTTCACTTAATATGTTCCCCCGAGAATATCTTGCCATGTTCAAGCACATAACGTGGTCTTGAACAACATTTTCTGGAAATCACATGAATCACAAGTTAAGGCTGTGCTTTATTCTATTAAAAATGGTACAAATTTAATCACTAAAAAGAAAAGGGAAAGTAGCATCAATATGCTATGTTACATAAACAGTGGGAAATACATGTGGGAAAACTGAATCTTGCTTTTATACAATCATATATTGAATCCAGTTTTAACCCTTATATGCAAATTCATTCAATAACAAAGAAATTATCAGAATGACAGATTTTTGCTCACATTATATTCTTTACTATCAATTGAAAAAACCCCCTTCCCTAAGAGATAATTAATTAATGACATCTAGTCCATGTAGTATAATATACTCAGATTACTCTATAGTGCACAAATGTAACCATAGGTAAGTAATAAAAGTCTTCAGTGCAATTTGTTCACTTAGCCTGAGACTTAATAAGTCAATGATAAACATATCAACATCTGTGTAGAATGGTCTCCTTGTTCAATAATTTGTTCTCACTCAAAATATCCATTATTTTCCTGATCAATGCAGTGTTCAAAGAGCAGTTTCAGAAGGTCAGTGACATGGTCTACACTAAAGAAATTTATGAGAAAACATGACCGCTGTCAACATTGATCTAGTGAACATTGATTGCATCTATGACTTTAATTTTACAAAGTTTCAATGAGCTTTTCTATGTCTGATAATTTAAACTACAAATATTAAACTAGGAGTTATTATTGCAAATAACATACAACAATTTAAGAAAACCACATATTTTGAAATTTTGAACAAAAGTAAAATTAAGTAAAAATATGTTTGCAAAATCCAACATGTATGTTAAATATGGCATTTCCTTTACTGCTTCTTATCATATGCTTCAATCAGCTTAAAATTATGTTTTCCAGACACTTTCCGTGTAGCATTGATCCCCATCCTTAGTAACCATCAATGCCAAGGCATGACAGAACTTCTATGTATGAACTGCCTGGGACAAGCCAGGGAACCAGAGCTTGTGGCTGAGACAACTATTATGGTCTGTCCAACTTCTTTATCTCAGGAATGTGTCAGGGAAGAAAGAGTCAATGACTTTATCAGGGCTCTTTGATTTATAAATGGTAGAAGTACAGAATTGTTTTTCAGTAATTGCCCCAGTTTTATAGAAGTAAAAGAATAAAAATATTCTGAAAATTTTCCATAATCAGAAATATTGTCATTTAAGGGCTGGAGAGATGGCTCAGCAGCTAAGCACTTGCCTGCCAAGTGTAATGACCTGAATTCAATTCCCCAGTACACATGTAAGCCAGATGCACAAACTGGCACATGCTTCTGGAATTCATTTGCAGTGGCTGGAGGCCCTGGCATGCCCATTCTCTTCTCTGTCTCTTTTTCTGTCTATGTTTCTATCTCCGTCTCTATCTCTCTGCTTACAAATCAATAAATAAAATACAACAATTATTTTTTTAAAAAAAGAAATGTTTTCATTTAAGGAAGGAGTTAGAGGAGAAGCAGGTAATTTCAGGACAGTTTTGTGTACTAATTCTAATCCTATATTGTGCCCAAAGGAAACCCAATTTATAATTCTCTGAATTCAATGAGTAATAGGTAATAATTATTAAACTAATAATTATGTAGGATAATGTTTCATATAAGATGAAATTTTAACTGACAGTGGTGGCATATTCTTATAATTCTAGAACTCCAGAGGCCAAATAAAAGTTTAAATTTAGGGCTTTAGAGGAGGCTTAGTGGTTAAGGCACATGCCTGAAAAGCCAAAGGGACTCAGGTTCAATTCCCCAGGACCCATGTAAGCCATATGCATAAGGTAGAGCATGTGTCTGGACTTTGTTTGCAACGGCTCTAGGCCCTGGCACGCCCATTCTTTTTCCCTCTCCCACTCTGTTTCTCTCGTAAATAAATAAAATAAAATGTTTAAGTTCAGTCTAGATTATAGAATGAGTTTGAAGAGTAGACTATCTAGAAAAAGCAAAACCAAAAAAAAAAAAATTAATGAAAGAAAGAGAAAGAAAGAAGAAAAGAAAAAAGAAAAGAAAATCTGACTAGGTTATGGTACCTTCCTCTGGTACCTACACTCTGCTTACGAAATGTGAAATGGAAAAGAAAAAGATACACTCTTTAAAAAAATTATTTATTTATTTAAGAGAGAGAAAGAGAGAAAGGGGGAGAGGAGAAAGAGAAAATGGGCATGCCAGGGCCTCCAGCCACTGCAAATGAACTCCAGATGTGTGTGACTTCTTGTTCATCTGGCATTACATTGGTACTGAGGAAACAAACCTGTGTCCTTAGGTTTTGTAGACAAGTGTCTTAAACGTTGAGCGAACTCTCCAGCTCTGTAATCAATACTCTTGCTACAGACTGTCATTACTCATCCGAAATACAAAAAAAAAAAAAAAAAAAAAAGTTTTTGGCACAGGTTTTAAATATATGTGTCAAGACTTAAAACATAGCTACTAATATGGAGAATAGCGGTTCACAAATGATGCTTCATCATAAGTTGGTGGCAATGGAATTGAAATTAAAATAAAATCACTGATTTATTTTTCCTTCATAGGTTTATCTCTAACTTCACTACAATATTTGTACTACACAAATTGAGAATCAACTCCAGGATATGTTTTTTTTTTTTAATATTTTATATACTGTATTTGAGAAAGAGAGAGAGAGAGAGACAGAGACAGAGGCAGACAGAAAGAAACAATAGGCATGCAAGGGCTTCTAGCCACTGTAAACAAACTCCAGACATATGTGCCACCTTGTCCATTTGGCTAACATGGACACTTGGAAATTTAACCTGGGTACTTAAGCTTCACAGGCAAACACCTTAACTGCTAAGTCATCTCTCCAGCCCATCCAGGGCATGTTTAAAGTAATAAAGAAGAATGTTTTTAATGGAGGCAAATGAATGAAGATAGCAGAAAGCCAATTTTTTTTGTATCCTTAACTGAGTTTTCAAGAAAACTTTAAAGATTTGACATATGAGCTGAGTCCTAAAGCAAGCCAAAAAAACTAAGTGGATAACTTTCAAGACAGAATAATTAGTTCAAATCCTACAAGTCAGGAATGATCTAAGATCATAGAGGAACACAAAGAAAAAAAGGGAAGGTTCAGACTGCTTGCAAACAAGCACAGGGTAAGCTGAGGTCAGAGTATAAACAGAGTCATCCCATGGAGAGCCTGATGATAATTTTTGTTTCATCTAACTGCATGCAGAAGCAAATAGAAATTTCTAAACTTGCAAGTTTATTCATATAGTTCTATAGAAATATAATACAAGAAAGCAAGGATGCTGGAAAAATGACTAGATCATCTGAGCAAGAGAATGGCTGGATAAGAGAAATGATAAAGAGATAAGGACAAATTTCTAGAGGGAGAGCATACAGGGCTTCTAGAGGAATTGAAAGTCCAGTGTGGAAATCAGAAGACATCTAGATGCTTCAAATGCTTTCAGTTCTTTAAGGAACTAGGTGGATAATGAGGTAACCAAAAGAGAAGCTAGGAAAACTTATTCAGAGAGAAGTAGGAATGTTATCTAGGGTAGAAGGAGTTACCAGTGTTTATGGCTCTGGAATCCAGAATATGGGTCTGGAGAAAGCAGAGCCTCAAGCAATGGAAAATCACTGAAAAGAGTTAAAAGCAAATCAAATGCCTTCATAGAAAATCACATGATAAACATGCTATGAGACTATGGATAACATCTCTCAACTTTCTACGGTTTGTCAATCAGATCATAGAAGACAAATGAACCTGAAAACACAATAACCCATATTTTTATTGAGAGAATTGCTGCAAATGCAAGGAAGACAAGTGGTAGGACTATCCAGTACACATTACTGTGGACCACATATGGACAAAATGCTTATGTCTTTGTGCGCACTTTATTTTCCTCTTTCATAAACTAGAGGTGGGAATAGACACCTTATAGTCTTATCAAAAATTAAATAAGATAATACAATAGATAGAAAAAATAACACTACTTTTACATTATGAAAGTTATTGTGAAGGCTGGAGAGATGGCTTAGCAGTTAAGGAACTTGCCTGCAAAGCCAAAGGAACTAGGTTTGATTCCCCAGGACCCACGTAAGCCAGATTCACAAGGTGGTACGTGTATCTGGAGTTCGTTTGCAGTGGCTGGAGGCCCTGGAGTGCCCTTCTCTCTTTCTCTATCTGTCTCTCTGTCTTCCTCCCTCCCTCTCTCTCTCTCTCAAATAAATAAATAAAAATAGAATAGTTTAAAAATCATTGTTAGGACACATGTCATGAATTAGTACATTTAACTTCTCATATTCACAGAGATTCTGGAGGTCTGCAGCATTGGTGTGAGCACTGATTCCTTCCATTGAAGAACAGGTGTGTTCCCTTTCTGAAAATGAAAACTAACTAAAAATACATTTTCCCTTCAATCTCAACTGCCTGGAAGCTTTACATAAGGTTTATACTTAGGCCCTGCTATGTAACTTTGTTTACCAATTCCATGTCTACTTTAAAACCTGCCTCAACTCTTTGAATAAAGCTTTATAATATTTGTCTTT
Organism: Orientallactaga sibirica; assembly: GCA_036365145.1. NCBI lineage: Eukaryota > Metazoa > Chordata > Mammalia > Rodentia > Dipodidae > Orientallactaga > Orientallactaga sibirica. The sequence continues at coordinate 8,872,080 of JAEOAD010000017.1, read as the reverse complement.
CTCCCTCAATTAAGAAAGAAATTGAGGCTCTTAGAGGCTATCATTTAGGTGACAGACCAAGGCTATGGCATAACCCAATCTAATGATTCTTTTGACTAAGGCCCCTTTATATAGCTATATGCATTTATGCCCTCTGGGAAGTAAAACTTCAAGAAGAGCAACCTTTTTTAATGAAACTAAAAACCTTGCCCTTAAATAATGGCAATAAAAGGCTTCTGTATATTTGACTTGTGCATTATAATTTACAAAATGCTTTCATATAAATTTTCTCAATCTCTATGGCTATTCAGAACTGGTGGCCCCTTTTGAATTTATACTTATGAAATTGAAGGATTTAGATGAAGACAAGAAAATAACAAAAATAGTCCTGGGGAGAGAAGTTAAAAACATGTAGGGGATATTTGCTTGAAAAAAATAAAACGGAGTGCTCTCAATGGTCAATGTAATAGGTAATTAAGAAGCAGTAGATTGGAAGTGGTTTTCCACTTTCACAGTAAGCACTAACAGGAACCAGCTCATATGAAATTCAAATGAGATACTTAGAACATCCTAAAATCAATTTGCTAGCAAATCCAGGACCTAAAAATAAATCCCTGAAATTGTACATAAAGCACTACAAAAGCTGGTAATAAATATACTCAACTGGCTAATAAAAATTATTAAAAGTATATTAATAGCTAAATGAAACAATTATTACAGAAAAAAACACATGAATGCTATATAATATGTGCATAACAAAATATTGTTTAAAGTTAATGTAACTGTGGTGGCTTGAATTACATATACTTCATAAGCTCATGTGTTAATTAATTTTTGATCCTCAGTTGGTAGAGGATTTGGGAGGTGGAGGTTTGCTGGAGGAAGTGGATTGCTTAGAGGTGTTATAGCCAGCTCCCCTTGCCAGAGTTCTGCTCACTCCCATGATGCTCAGACTACATGGCTGGAAGCCTTAGCAGTCCCAATCCAGCACTGAAGGCGTGGAGAATTCCTGAAGAGCTGCCAATCTTTAGTCCACATTGGAAGGCTGATGATACTTGGTTCCAATGACTAGGAAAGATAGATGAAGAGGATAGATGCACATTCATGGGAAGGAACTCCAGCAAGTAGCACAGGCGACCAGGTGGAAAGAAGGGATTGTGTCCTCTCAGACTTCCTTTAATATCACCCTGCAGTGGGAGGGCAGCACACTAAGAAAGAATTTCCTCTTTCACCTAATTCTTTTTGGAAGCAACCTCAGACACCTGCCCAAGAAGGTCTGTGAATCTAGTTGATAACAGAATTTAACCATCTAACCCTGGGGTAGGAGAAAACATCAGTTTACTTAATGTACATAAGAAAAAAGAGACAATGCTAAAATGAATGCTTAAGTGCTTAAAATCAACATCATTTACATGTCACTGGCCAAGATTTTGGTGAAGAAAGAGGGCACAGCATTATATGATGAAATAATACAGAAGGCTTATAGATAGGAAACTATGAGAACGATTAACAATGAGTTATGTTCATGAATACAGAATTCTAAGAATTAATTCAAATGCAAAAGTGTCTAAGCAAATTTAAAAAGCTAGGTAATAAAAGAATTAATAAGAATGGAAAGAAACGATGAAAAATTGAGGAGCAATTTTGAAAGAGAAAAAGCAAGATAAGATGATGTGTTTAAAAAGATGTTTGAATTCAGCAAGGATCTAGTTGCTTGATGGAAGGAAAAGTCTTTGATAATAAAAATGCTCTGTAAAAACTCTGACATTGACTATGGTTTAAAATAGATGCCATCTGGGTGGATGGTATAGAAAAGGCTATGTTTTCAGAAGTGGAAAAAAAAATTCTCAGATCCATTTTCGTAATATGGCTCTTTATAAAAATCTGCAGCAATTATATTTTTTTGAGTTCACATTTTTTGCTCAATTTTATTTTGTATATTTAATGGCCAAGTTTTGAGGACTCGCTGGTGAATAAAAGTCTTATCTCATTATAAACTGTGTCTTTAACATAATATAATGTTACTTGCCACCTTAGGATGGTTTTGGTTTTGATCACTGGTAGCCAGAGTTCTCTGTATCTTATGACTCCCAAGTCTACATGCCCAGTCCAGTCCCTTGTTTGAGCTCCAGGCTCCTAGTTTTCATCTATGTATCTTCTCTTGGACTTCTGAAAGTCATCTCAAATTCAAGGGTCTCAATTCTCATCTCCTTCATGTTTTCTCTTGAATTCCAATTTTTCGTTGAATTTCCATGTTAATAGATACCACTTTACCATTAATTTCCCAGAATACAAACTCCAAATTCATCCTTGAATATTTTTCTTCCTTTTCATGTTCTCTATCTATCTCATGAAACAATTTCACTTTAAGATATATGTAAAGCAGGGATGGAGAGATGGCTTAGTGGTTAAGCACTTGCCTGTGAAGCCTAAGAACCCTAGTTCAATTCCCCAGTACCCACATAAGCCAGATGCACATGGGGTGAACACATCTGGAGTTCGTTTGCAGTGGTTGGAAGCCCTGATGCAACCATTCTCTCTCACATGTTCACATGTGCTCCTCTCTCTCTCTCTCTCTCTCTCTCTCTCTCTGCCTCTTTCTCTCTCTGTCTATCTCAAATAACCAAATAAAAATAATGAAAATATAGGTCTGGAGAGATGGCTTAGTGGTTAAGGCGCCTGCCTCCTAAGCCTAAGAACACTGGTTCCAATCTCCAGCGGTTTCAATCTCCAGGTCCCACCTTTAGCCAGATGCAAAGTGACTCAAGGGCGCAATGCCACACTTGCCCACAAGGGGGTGCACACATCTGGATTTTATTCTCAGCAGCTGAGGGGCTGCTGGCGCGCCCATCTCTATCTGTCCTCCTCTCCCTCTCTCTCTGTCTCTCTCTCTGTTTCTCTCTATTATAAATAATAATTACAAAAATATAAGGGCTGGAGAGATGGCTTAGCGGTTAAGGCACCTGCCTGCTAAGCCTAAGAACCCAGTTGCAATCTCCAGGTCCCACGTTTAGCCAGATGCAAAGTGACTCAAGGGTGCAATGCTGCACTTGCCCACAAGGCAGCACACACATCTGTATTTACTTCACAGCAGGTGAGACTGCTTGAGCGCCCATCTCTATCTGTCTCCCTCTCCCTCTCTCTCTGTCTCTCTCTGTGTCTCTCTCCAAAAATAAAAAAATAAACAACAACAATATATATATATATATATATGTATGTATGTATGTATGTATGTATGTATGTATGCATGCATGCATGTACGTATGTAAAGCAGAGGGCAAATCCAGTAACTGCCCACTTCCTCACCATTGTAGCTCAAGTTCCCTTTACCTTCTTCTTAAGTCTCTCTCACAAACTTCTACTCAGAATTTCTTCCTCTGCCCTTCTCCCTCCTACAAACTATTTTCCATGTAGTTGCTACACTTTTATTACAAAATCTATGAATGCATGTTCCTCAATGAGGTAAGTCAACTATCCCAGAGTCTTTCCACTAAATCCTCCACAGCCTGGTACAGGCTTTCCCCAGAAACACACATCATTTACATTTTATTTTTATTTACCCATGGGAATCCCACAGCTTTAGTACTCCCTTCTGCCTCATCTCTGCTCATGGTGTGTCTATTTGGATTCAGCCTTGATTTTCTTCTCTTAAGGGTTTATGAAATTAGACTGGGTGCACCCAGATAATCTAGTTAATGTAATGACGAAAATCTTATTTTACTGTTTTGTTATACTTTCAAAGTCCCTTTTGTCATATAGCAAAACATGATCACAGTTAGACTAGGATATGAATATCAAGGGGTCTCTCTACCTAATTATTGTAAATAAGCAGTGTGTAACTTATAAGTAAAATACTAACCCATCACTTTCTTAATGGAAACTGTAACAAGTTTCTTTCTATCTTTGCAGTTAATATATTTTAGTAGCATATAACAAGCTGGTGTTTTTTTCACATTTTATTCTCTAGGCCAATGACTTTCTTCAACACTCTTTTTAAATTTTATTTATTTATTTATGATTTGCAAGCAAAGATATACAGAGAAAAGGGAAAGACAGAGAGAACAGGATGCCATGGTCCCCAGCTCCTGCAAACAAACTCTAGAATCATGTGCCACTTTGTGCATCTGGCTTTATGTGGACACTGGGAAATCAAATCCAAAGGGTTGTTAGGCTTTGTAGATAAATGTCTTAACCATTGAGCAATCTCTCCATCCCCTCTTCAACACTATTTGGTTAATTTCTATCTTCCCTCTTTCGTTTGCTTTTTCTCTTACTGTTGACTGCAGAATTCATCAGCTACCGCACATATATCTGCTGTTTATTTCCCATGGTATTTGAGAAAATGCTTTCCTTTGAAGATCTATCTAGATTATTGACTATATCCCATGCTTTCATTATTGACCTTTGTATTGATATAACATATTACATGTTGTTGTAAGAATTAAAAGAATGTATCCATTGATATTACTGACCTTTGATAATGAGTTATTTCCTTTTATCTGCTCACAAAGCAATGATGGCAGTCTGGAGGAAAATCAGAAAGTATGTGCTTATGAGCCATCTCATGCCAAGTACCATGGGTAACACCCAGTCTGAAATACCAAGAAGGACTTTGCAGCTTTCAAACTTCTCATCCTTGCCTGGTAAAAAGGTCACAAACTGTATACTTCTTCCTTAACCTTTGGAAGAGAAACTGATTGACTTTGCCCCAACCAAAGCCAACCTTACAGCGAAGTCCAAGTTTAGGTGATCCCATGGATCTGATTCAGTGATTCCTTATGCATGTATCTTCATACAAACCTCACACTCTACTTCTGAAACAAAAATAAATATTCCTATTACTTTCTTATTGGATGGCATTTTTTCTTTTCTTTTCTCATTTTATTTATTTTTTGTCTTGCATCAGCAATCATGGAGAGGTGTAAGTTGGTATTTGGAATGGTAGAGGAAAAAGTTTTGTTCAGCAGACTCTTCCTATAAATATATATATATATTTGGAGAGAGACACAGAGAGAGACAGAGAGAGGGAGAGGAAGACAGATAGAGATGGGTGCGCCATCAGCCTCTCAGCCGCTGAGAACGAAATCCAGATGTGTGCTCCCCCTTGTGGTCAAGTGCGGCATTGCGCCCTTGCATCACTTTGCATCTGGCTAAAGGTGGGACCTGGAGATTGGAACTGCTGGAGATTGGAACCAGCGTTCTTAGGCTTAGGAGGCAGACGCCTTAACCGCTAAGCCATCTCTCCAGCCCTAAATATATTTTTTATTTAATTATTTGTAAGCAAAGAGAAAGAGAGAGAAAAGAGACACACAGAGAGAGTGGATGCACCAGTGACTTCAGCCACTGTAAACAAACTCCAGATGCATTCATCACTCTGTGCATCTGGCTTTACATGGGTACTGGGGAATTGAAACCAGGTGATTAATCTTATTGGCTGAGCCACCTCTCCAACATCAATTTTTCTTTATTAAAAATTATTTAGTTATTTATTTGTTTGTTTATTTGAGAAAGAAATAAAATGGGCAAGGTAGGGCTACTTGAATAAATTGTGTTTACTACTTGTAACTTATGGTAATGATTTCCACAGCAATCCCATAATTGTGGTAGAATTATTAACCTCACAATGCAGATCATGATCTAAACTTATAGCACTTAAAAGAAGTTAAGTTTCATTTACTGGATTTATTAGTGAAAAAGGCATATAAGCCAATGTCTGCATAATTCCAAAGTTTATGATTTTTCCCATACAACAAAAAGCAGGTACATCTTAAAACTAATACAGAGAGCCTTTCTCTATAGTCACTCTGGTGTTAACAAACACAGACAAAATACGCATGGAAAAATGGAAGTTGAGCATAGCCTGAACCAGAATGAAGACATTTATTGATTGCTAAGGAATTTTAGCCAACAGTTACCATAACTCAGTGAATAGCCTGTTCTGCCCTAGATGAAATTACCCTTGTTAAAGAGTACAGGTGAGACAGAACTCAGGTCAGTCTTAACCTCAAAATGTCCCATTTACTGCAACAATAGACCTCCGCATGGTAAAAACTAAGCTCAGAAGATGAGGCCCTGTAATTTGGAAGGTTTATGGAGTCAATGCAAAGTTCCCCATGCTTGTAATACATTTGTCCAAACAAATCCAGCATGAGACTCCCCATCTCAGCCCACACTGGCACCTGGATCAAAACTAGCTTAATACATTATCATATATGCTTTTGTTTCTATGTATAAAATAGATATACATAGTCATAGGGTACCATCAATCAACAATGAGTGTCTACTTTAAAAAATTAACATTAAAAAGTAGAAAGTGGGCTGGAGAGATGGCTTAGCGGTTAAGGTGCCTGCCTGCTAAGCCTAAGAACCGGGTTCCAATATCCAGGTCCCACGTTTAGCCAGATGCAAAGTGATGAAAGGGTGCAATGCTGCACTTGCCCACAAGGGGGTGCACACATCTGGATTTCATTTACAGCCGCTGAGAGAGGGCAGGCACGTCCATTCTATATCTGTCTCCCTCTCCCTCTCTCTCCGTCTGTCTCTCTCTGTGCCTCTCTCCAATAAATAAATAAATAAATAAATAAATAAAGTAGAAAGCAATGGGGCTGAAAAGATGGCTTAGCTGTTAAGGCACTTGCCAGCAAAGCCTAAGGATCCAACTTCAATTCCTCAGTACCCATGTAAGCCATATACACAATGTGGCACATACATCTGCAGTTCATGTGCAGTGGCTGGAGCCCTTGGTGTGCTTATTCTCTCTCTATATATATATATATCTGTCTAACTCTGTCTCTCTCTCTCTCTCTTAAATAAGCAAATATATTAAAAATTAAAATAAACAAGTAAAAAGTAGAATATAAACTATAAATCCACACTAGCTTAACATAAACTTAAATTCTATATATACTAAGAAAATTTAAATAGGTTATATGTAGTTTGTAAGAGCTCTATGGTTAGGTTAAATATTTATTAAGAGAAAGTGCATCTAAAATTATAAAATGTTTCTAGATAAACACATGCAGATTACTAGATTTAACTGGGAATCTGCTGGGAGGTTTTCTTTTTCACAAAATACCAGTAAAAGTTGTGTCTTTAACATAAATACATCCAAAAAATTCAATGCTGCATAATTCTGAAAAATTGTCTCAGATTAACAAAAAACCTATCAGTAGAGCTGCAGAAATGATTTAGATGTTAAGTCGCTTACCTATGAAGCCTAAGGAACCAGGTTCAATTCTCCATGTCCCATATAAGGTAGATGCACAAGATGGTGCATGCCTCTGGAATTTGTTTGCAGTTGGTAGAGGCCCTGGCATGCCTATTTTCTCTTTCTTTCTCTGTCTCTCTCCCTCTCTTTCTCTTCCTCTCTCTTTCTCTGATAAATAAATAAAAATTAAAATAATAACTCTAAGTTAACCATAATTGATTTGTTTCTTTCTAGCCTTACAAATAACAGAAAGAGTAACATAAATTAAAAGTCAGATAGTAAGTGCTTTTAAAAGCTTGCTTTTTAAAATGTTAACTATGTACTTAATAATACAAGCTTTCAAAGCTTTGGAATGTTTAATAAGTAAAACATTAATCTGAGTGAATGGAAATATGGAGACCTATAAACTTTTAACCACCTGGTAAATGTCAATTTGAACAACACATGTTTTCAAGAGAAAAAAAAGGTTGTATGGCAGAAATTAATAACTTAAATATCCATGCACTCTCCATGAATCCCATCACTGTGCAGAGTTACAGGAAAATTTAATTAAGCATTGGCATTCTGTACTGAAAGCTTAAAACACTTTGATTTCATTCCTGTAATTCAGACATTAGCATTCAAATCAGTTCACAAATTGCACTTTGGTATTTGTTGAGTGAATGCCAATTAAATTGTTCCAAATGATCATTTTCGTTTTTTGTAGGGTATCTGCCTAACACCTAATACTAATAGTCCCATGAAAAGTAACATCATTGTAGGTGTTAAGATATTACATTTTAGTGGGAAATTGTTAATTTTGAAATAAGTATAAGGCCAGTTTGTCTATGGCTGAAAGAAACTGCTCACTTAGCTAGGTATGGCGGCACATGCCCTTATTCCCAGCACTCAGGAGGATGAGGTAGGAGGACTGGCATAAGTTACAGGCCAGCCTGGAGCTATAGAGTAAATTTCAGTCAGCCAGGGATAGAGTGAGACCCTGCCTCAAAAATAAAGAAAAGAGAAATATTTCACTGTGACACTGTCTACATTAGTGCAAAGAAACATTAGTGAATCATGATATATATATCATATATATCCCAATATCTGTATCCCAATAACCTGTAGATACTAAACACTGCAATTAATTCTCGAGAATTCACCTCACTGCATGTATACCTTCATGCACAAACATGTATTTATTTCAAAATAATAAAAGATGAGTAGATTTTCAAAAAAGAGCTGTAATTTAGAGCAGAAGGGGGCAAAGTGAAATTTCAAGAAAACAATATAGAAGCAAAACAACAAAATTCTACACAAGTGATGGGAAAAAATAGAACTGTGTATTAATACTAAAAGCAACTTGTTCCTCTGTTATAAAAAGGATCGTGACGTTCAATAATTTTATTGCATTATATTTCTGCTCTCAAAAATCTAAAAATTAAGAGGAAAGAAAGTAAAGTTCTCAAGGCATATAAATTCAGAAGATATGTGGAGTCAAAATAGTCAATTTTTATTTATCTGGGAGTTCATTTTATGAGCTATGTGTGTGCAATTCTTCATTTTTTATTAAGAAGTTGTTATCAGTTTTATTGCCCAGTTAGAAGAATTCCTAGGGCATCATTTGCATAAATTTAAGATCCTGTCTGGAAAGTTATGACTACAGATTGCATCCTAAGATCTTCCAAAACACTCTGTGAGAAGAAGGAATTAGAAATGTACATTTTAAAATATATAGTTTGAAATGTTTAGCATTCAATTTATTTGTGTCTGCAATTGATAAGGATATTCTTATTACACAGTGCTTATTATACCAAGTATTTGTTAAGCATCTAATATTTTCCAAGTTCTGTCAGTGACAGTAGGGGCAACATGGTAAGAAGGAAATATTGATCCTTTACTCTTTACACATAATAACATAGCAAGAAAAGTTGAAAAATAAATAATGAAGTAATAATCTATTTTTTTAAAACTAAGAAAGTATGTCTTAGAAATCTCCCATAATTCAAGTGGGCTTCAACAAAACTTGATAAAAAAAACTATATCAGTTAATAGGTGAGGGGTGGGAGTTGCTGAAGAAAGATGGGTCAAAGTCAGAAAGGTGGCCATGGTCCTGGAGGAGGCAAGAAGGATGAGAAGGACAAGAAAAAGAAATATGAACCTCTGGTAAGAACTAGAGTGGCGGGGAGGGAGAAGAAGAAAACCAAAAAGGGACCAGGTGGTGCCCAAAATGTGCCACTGGCAACACCTCACACCCAGTGTCGCTTAAAATTTCTGTAGTTGGAGAGAATTAAAGACAATCTTCCCATGGAAGAGGAATTCATTAGAAACCAGGAACAAATGAAACCAGTAGAAGGAGAATGGGAGAAGGAAAGATCAAAAGTACATGATCTGAGAGGAACCCTAATGTCTGTAAGAACCTCAGAAGAGCTCATTGATGGTAATCACATCATGTCCACATCTGTGGGCTCAGAACACTATGTTTACATCCTTTCATTTGTGGTCAAGGATCTGCTGGAAGGAGGCTTCTCAGTCATTCTCAACCACAAGGTGCATGCTGTGATTGGGTCTGTGTCATCCATGAACACTCCTATCAAACATACGAGAATCGTTCCAAGTTGCTGAAGAACATGCACCATCCATCCTGTGCATTGATGTCAGCATCAAGGCAATAAGTACGGAAGCTGGTTTGATGACGTTGAGAGAACATAGACTGAATGTAACAAATAAAGTCTTCCAAAGGATCTAAAAAAATGTTCTTCATGAAAAGCAAGAAAGCACTTCTGAGGGGCCGGTTTTATCTCTAGTGAGCCACAGTTGCTTCCATGAAAATGTTTGGGAGTTTTCCCCACCCTTGAGAAGTAGGGAAGAGGTTAGGGAAGTTGTTCCCTGGGGAATCCATTTTCTAGTTGATTTTTAGTAATAAAGAGCCTGTGAGTCTTTGGATTATGATGTTTGAGGAGCCTACCAAGCACTCATTGTGCTGTGCTGCTCTCAGCTTCCCTTAAAGTGTAGGCTTTTGCCGGGCGTGGTGGCGCACGCCTTTAATCCCAGCACTCGGGAGGCAGAGGTAGGAGGATCGCCGAGAGTTCGAGGCCACCCTGAGACTACATAGTTAATTCCAGGTCAGCCTGGACCAGAGTGAGACCCTACCTCGCAAAACCAAAAAAAAAAAAAAAAAAAAAAAAAAAAAGTGTAGGCTTTTACCAAACACACACACACACACACACACACACAAAGAGTTGCTGTGTAAGGAGAGAGAAGGAAATAGAGAATTTGGATTTTTAAAACATTAATGCAACTGACTTGATTAAAAGGAGAATTAATTAGAAATTTCATATGGAATATTATAATTAAATGATTTTAATTTTGTTTTAAATTTTGTTGTATCCCCATATTCTATAGTTTCTGGAAGTTGTTGTATATGTATTCAAAACTAAGCACATCCAGGATGGAGAGATGGTCCAATGATTAAGTGCATTTCCTGCACACGCATGAGGGGCTAAGTAAGAGGCTAGAACACACAGAAATAGGTGGATGTGCCCAATAATCTCATGTGAATCTGTAACCCTAGTCCTACAAAGGAGATCAAGGATCAAATCACCTGGGCTCATGAAAAGCAGCAAGTTCCATTACCAATAAGAGACTCCAGCTTAAATACGAAGAATCAGAAGAGCAATGGAGTTGGCCACCCAATATTCTGCTCCATCCACCATAGCTGCGTGTCACCCCTACAACCTACCAAGGAATACTCATATGCTAAGTTACATGAAAAATTGCACATCTGTATGGCACAATGCAGGTCGGGCCCTAACCATAGTGCATGCTAAAACAAACCAGGAAGTGGCTTCTGTGGACGTGGCGTCCTGCACAGGCCTGGCGTGACAACAGTTACAGTCCCATGCTCGCGAGAAACCTGCTGTGAGATGATCTGTCTGGAGACAGGCTGTCATTGGTCACAAGAAGGGGACCACCCCATACAACGATTGGCCAGCCAAACCCTTAAAACCCCCTACATTTCCTTGAATAAACGAGTTTGCAGCAGCTCGCCCTCTGCCTGCTTCCACCCAACTCCTGGATTCTGTGTCATGACTCCACACCTCTCACCCCCTATTCGGCAAAGACCCTGCCGTCCCTCCTGGGCTGAACCTAGGAGGGACTCCACACACATCCACTATAAATATTTTTAAATTTTATTTATTTATTATTTATGTGTGAGAGAGAGGCAGACATAGTGTGGTATGGTTGTACCAGAGCTTCCTGACACTGCAAACTCCAGTTGCATGTGCCACTTTGTGCATATGGCTTTACAAGGGTACTAGAGAATGGAAACCAGGCTGTCAAGCTTTGTAAGCAAGACCTTTAGCCCCTGAGCCATCTCCGCTGCCCTATTATACAGATTTAAAGCAAAGTAACACGAAAGTTGAAAAGGCCACACATAATAAATAGTATACCTATAGTGTATTTTCACCTACATCTATGTACATTCATAAAACATATAGGGTAATGCAGAAGCAGATGCAGTGGCAATGGTAGAAGATATTCACATATTCACAAATTGCCAACCATTTTACTTGGTAATTTTACCTAAGTGCATTGCAGTTACTTTTACCAATTTTTAAAAATAGATAGATAAATCCTTTCAGGGTTTGAGGTGTTTAACTGATCGCATAAAAGACAAAATAATTACAAAAATATTTTGTTGTAGCTAATCAAAAATAATTTTTAAAAATCTTACTCAGGGCTGAAGAGATGGTTCAATGGTTAAAGGTGTTTGCTTGCAAACTCTGATGGCCTAGATTCGATTCCCCAGTATCCACATAAAGACAGATGCAAAACTTTGTGCATGCATTTTCAATTTATTTGTAGTGGCAGGAACACCTTGCACAAGGCCTATTCTCTCTGTGTGTGTCTCTATTTCTCTGATAAATAAATAAATATTTAAAAAATCTTCATTGTCTTATGCCTTGAATTAATTGTAACTTGAAACAAAATTTCAAATTTCAAGTTCACAGTAACAGATATTTTCATAGATCTATTTGATCTTTTCTTATCTACTATTTTTATAGAGTTTTCATATATGTAGGTTAAGTTCTTCTGGGACATAATTTAAATAATATTAAAGTGCTTAAGTACTGGGTTTCACATATAAACCTGAGTTTGGTTTCTAATTAGTTGATAGCCATAGACAAGTTACTTAGCCATTTTGAATTACAATTTTATGTTGATAAAATGAAGATATCACATCTACTTGCCATTAAGCAAAATTAAACATATAAAATGAATGGAAACTATAAATATGCATGTAAAATGAGGCAAGTATTAAGTGTTAGGTACCATTATCATCAGCATACTTTAGTATCTCTCCTTTTTTTTTTTTTTTTTTTTTTTTTTTTTTTTTTTTGAGGTAGGGTCTTATTCTAGCCTGGGCTGACCTGGAACTAACTCTGTAGGCCTCGAACTCATAGCAATCCTCCTACCTCTGCCTCCCAAGTGCTAGGACTAAAGGCATGCGCCAACATGCCCAGCTTGATTTAGGATCACTTAATTGCAATTTGTTACTGCAGTTAAAGTAATTTATGTCTAACTTCCTATCTTCTATCAAAATATCCTTTTTTTCCTTATGTTTATTTTGTAGTTTGGTAGTTTTTGCCAAGATAATTTTTAATGTATTTTTTTAGTTTATTTATTTGAGACAGAAGGAGGGAGAGAATGGATGCACCAGGGCCTCCAGTCACCGCAAACAAACTGCAGATGCATACACACCCTTATGCATCTGGCTAATGTGGGTCCGGAGAACTGAACTGGGATTCTTTGCCTTTGCAGGCAAACGCCTTAATCACTAAGCCATCTGTCCAGCCCCAGAGTATTTTTTGAAGATGACAACCTATATGCCCACTGTCTTACAAATGCTTACTTTTGAAAATAGCAACTGTTGCTTTTATATGATCATCTAGGCTGTTATAATTAATGTGACAGAGCCTTTTCCAGGAGTCAAATGTTTTCAGTAAAATCCATTACAAGTTGTGAGCTCTGTTAATGCAGTATGAGGATTTTGGCTTTCCCTTTACTCCACACTAGCTTATAACTGGAGGTCTTCATTGAGTGGGAGTCTCTATGGTTCAGTAATAAAATGTCTCTGAAAGGCCATGTGGGAAGCCTTGGTTCCCAGCTCATGGTGCTACCAGGATGTTAGAACCTTTGAGAAGAGGGGGGCTAAAGTAATGAAGCTATATCATTGTGGTGTAACTTAGAGGGAATTTTGGGAGCCTTAGACCCATTGTGCCTCTCTTTTGATTTTTGACTTGCAAGAGGTATAAGAGTCTTCTATTCTCCATTCCCCTGCCTTGAAATTATGTGCTGGCCAAAAGCAAATGCAACAAGAAAAAGTTCTAAAATTATGAATAAAATAAACCCTTATTTTATTAACTTATCTCAAACATTTTTTGTGTGGTAGAAAGCTAACACATAATATTGTATAACATAAATTTGTATTCCTTTTTTTGCCAGATGTATGGCATGTAACTTCTAACTCTGAAACTAAACATTATCATACTTCAGTGATGTCTTGGTTTGACTGAGTTTTAGAATCTAAATTTAGTTTTTTTGAAACCTCTGAAGAGCATTCTAGAAACTATTTTCTCAGAGAAGAATGCAGAAACCACATTTATTCTTATTTCTTGGTAGTTATTGTTTTTCTTCCTGAAGGTTTAACATACTTTAGAGTAGATTAATGGTTATTTAAGACAGGTATACATAAATTCCTTAATTATTTTGTATACTAATTTCTTCATCCCTAAAACTAGGATTTCCTCATCTATAAAAGTGGGGTATATATGGAATTTCATTACAGGCAGTAGAAGGTTAAATTTCTTACTATATGTAAAATGCTCAGAATAGTTTTAGTGACAAAAACCTTTACATATTATACTTACTTCCACTGTTTGCTTAAAAATAATGAATCACTGCCATACTTAAGATGTAGATCACTTCATTCAGAAATTTACTCCAAAACTGTTTGCAGAGATTTATACTACTAAAAACATTATTGTAATATTATTTAGACTTGCTAAATATTCATATTTTTGCTACTTGAATTTACATAACTTGGAAAATTAAGTGCCAAAAACCTAGCTTGCAAATTTAACTTTAACAAATGTTTTCTATAAGAATTTAATATGATGATGCAAAACCAAACCACAGACCATGCTATAATATTTGCTCTGAACTACAATAGCTATGCCCTGGCTATCTACGTCCCAAGTGATTATTTTCCTCTAGAACAGAACCAGTGAACTTCAAGAACCTAAACACCAATTTGTATCAATGAACAAGAAAATTCCAAATTCTACTGAGTTAAAGTATGTACAAATTTAAGTCGATCATTCTTTGAAATAACAAATGGGTTTCTTCTCCACTGAAATAAGATGGAGAAAGTAATTGAATATTTTGCAGTAAACCAAAACCAAAAAAAATCCATTCATATAGTTCTTTAGTTTATAGCTCCATGAAATAATATGAAAATATAAATACGCATATAGATTAAACCAAAAAAATTAAAGTTTGAAGCAAACTATTTGCAAAATAAGTCTACTGATATAAAATTAGAAACACAAATGCATTATCAATTATACTCCTTGTTATTAGTTAGAATATGTTGATAATTAAGCTAAAGTCATGGAGTTGATTCCGGATATACCAGTTTACTCTGCTTTGTTTTCCAGACACAGGATGAATCACAATGCCCAGCTGTCTCTGAAGGGAGCATTATTGATGAAGAGGGAGACCGAGCCAGCATGGAGACAGATGAGTCCAATTCCATCACAATAGTAGGAAAAACACTTCAGCACATTTTCTGAAGAGAATGGGTCAGCAGCTTAATGTTTATTTCAGTTTGGCACCAGGCATGTGTTCCTCATAGACAGATGCTTAATAATAGTTCATTGTAATGTTAATAACCATGAAGACAAGAGGCATTTTAAAACTACATAGCTTCTTTCTAAAACAGGTAATTGTAAGATTGTGAATTTCATGAAGAGACAGCCAATTCATCCAAACATTGGTTCCTGAAACTTGTGGGCTCAAGTTATAAATAATGTATTAAAAATTTCTGGGCTGGAGAGATGGCTTAGCTGTTCAGGCATTTGCCTGCCAAGCCTAAGGACTCAAGTTTGATTCCCCAGTACCTACATAAGCCAGATGCACAAGGTGGCACATGCATCTGGAATTTGCAGCAGCTAGCATGCTCATTTTCTATCTGCTCTCTCTCTCTCTCTCTCTCTCTCTCTCTCTCAAATAAATAAATACTTTACTCATCCTCTGGAATATAAGAATACTAATGATATCATAAAGGATCTCATCACAATGATACATACAAATAGGAATATATTTATTTCATAGTTATGTAGGTCAGCTATTATAATCAAAGTACATTTTTGGCTTCAATACTCAAAAAGAGAGTAAAAAATGATGGAAAGCTTATTTATAATTGAAAAACACACAATCCAAAAACGTGTTTTCACCTTCATCTTTACATATCAGTTACTCCTATAGCTGCAAATTAAAATCCTTCCTCTACTTCTTACGATTTAATGAGTCATTTTATTCTCGGACAAAATGAGGAACCTTCTCTAATAAAAGTATTATATGGTATGGATGTGATGTAGTGCCTGGCCCATAAAATTTGAAGAATTAAATGTAACTTGAGACAGAGTTGTTAATACTTCCTTTAAAAAGGGAAGAGCACAAGTAGAAACAGATCAGAAATATAGAGGAAAGCTTAAATATATTGGAAACATTTTTTCATATTTGTTTAATAGATGTTGTGATATTGTGGCCCATTTTTCTTTAATATCAATAAGTTACACTATTTTCATGACTTCCTCAGTGACAATAAAGCATTCCTATTATTGAAACATCTTTTTTTTTTCTGTGATAGAAAAATATCTATCTAGCTGTAAATATGTAAATATTTGCAGGCCCTCTATTGGACATGCATGCACATGTACATATATATATATATATATATATATATATATATATATATACATACATATATATATATATATATACATATAATGTATATGTTAAAATATAGCCAAAATTTTTCATACAAATTTTTTTCTATTGTTGTATTCATACTTCCTAAATACTACAATTAAGATATAATGCAAGAATAAAGTAACCTTCTTAATCTAGAAAGAAAACTCTGGTTACATACTACAGAAGACAAGGAATAAGGAACTTGGCCCCAATACTTTCAAGTAGTGAGCCAGACATTCCCTTATGGTTAAGTAATGTGGTGGTTTGAACTAGGTGCCCCCATACATTCATGTTTTCTGAATGACGGAAATTTGGAAATTAGATTCTTATTGGAGGTGTGTTACTGGAGGGCTGGGTTATGGGTGTTATAGACAGTTTCCCCTTGTCAGAGTTTGGCACAGTCTCCTGCTGTTGTTGTCCACCTGATGTTGACCAGGAGATGTCCAGCCTCTGCTCATGCCATCATTTCCTCCTGCCATTATGGAGCTTCCCCTTGAGTCTGTAAGCCAAAGTAAACTCTTTCCTTCCATAAGCTGCTTTTGGTCAGGATCTTTGTGCCAGAAACAAGTAGTTGTATATTTGCATTGTGCATTTTGCATGGTGAAGCTCTTTACTAAAACAGCCTGCATTTGATATTCTGAGGAACATGGCACTGATTCTGTATTTTTTGGTTATAATAGCACTTTTAATTGTGAATTCAAATAAGACTCATCTTGTTAAGATGCCCATGATCTATAAACACATTATAATTCTTAAAACTACAGTAATAAGTTAAATCAGTTCCACTTGAGAAGTCATAGTTTAAGAACATATTTATATGAGTGATTAAAACTAAAAGTATAGCCTTAACAATATCCTTAATTTTACCTATTATACCTTAAGAAAAATGTTCACATATAGGCAGTAAATAGAACTGTAGATAACACCTGTCGAAACTATCAGCAGATATCTAAACTGAAACACACAATCAACTAAACAGAAACTATAACAATAAATTAAAAAATAGTGCAACAGATATTATTTCAATGATAAATTACATAATGTTAATTTTATATGTTGAAAATCCTTTTTGTTGTACTATTACATGTCCTGGTATATGAAAATAGCAAAATACTGTGCAGAGAGTAGGCTATAGAACTGAAGGATTACTGTTCTGTGGATGCTTCCAGAAAAATGGTATTACAAAAGTCATTATATGAAAACCATTTCTTTATTTTGATTTACTATTTCAGTTACATCATTTATTTCTTTTTTGTCATGCTAGCAGTAGAATTCAGGATTCCACATATGTAAGGCAAGTGCCATACAACTGAACTATATTCCAGCAACATTCATTTTAATTTTTAATTTTTATTTTTTATTTTATTATTGTTTTTAAAATATTTTATTTATTTATTTATTTGAGAGAGAGAGAAGAAAAGGCAGAGAGAAAGAGAGAATGGGTGTGCTGGGGCATCCAGCCACTGCAAATGAACTCCAGATGGATGTCCCCCTTGTGCATCTGGCTCACATGGGTCCTGGGGAATCGAACTAGGGTCCTGAGGCTCCACAGGCAAATGCTTTAACCACTAAGCCATTTCACAAACCCTCCAGCAACATTTTTTGTTTAATAAATTTACTTTGCAGGCTGGAGAGATGGCTTAATTGTTAAGGCACTTGCCTGCAACACCAAGGACCCAGGTTGAAATTCCAAAGAACCATTTAAGCAAGATGCACAAGGTAGTGCAGGCATCTGGAGTTCTTTTACAACAGCTGGAGGACCTCTTGTGCTCATTCTCTCCCTCTCTCTCTCTCTCTCTCTCTCTCTCTCTCAAAAATAAATAAATAAAATAATAAAGGGCTGGAGAAATGGCATAGCGGTTAAGGCACTTTCCTGCAAGGCCTAAGAGCTCATGTTTGTTTCCATGTAAGCCAGACACACAGTGACATAAGCACACAATTTTTCACATGCAACAAGGGGGCACATGTGTCTGGAGTTTGTTTGCAGTGGATGAAGGCCCTGGAGTACCCATTCTCTCCCTCTCTATCTCTTCCTGCTTCTCTCTCTCTTGCAAATAAATTTTAAAAATAATTTATAGGAAATATTAGAATAATTTAAATTACATTAAGAAATAATTTTAATTTTAATGATTTACTATCATCATTAAAAAATTAAAATATACATACCCTACATAATGTTTTAAAAATAATTTTCCTTAAGATAAGAAAATTATTTCATTCAAGTAATGTAGTTACATTAAAATTGAAATCTATAGTGACTTTAGATAGTAATTCACTTATTTATTTATTTATTTATTTATTTATTTATTTATTTATTTTGGTTTTTTGAGGTAGGGTCTCACTCTGGCCCAGATTGACCTGGAATTAACTATGTAGTGTCAGGGTGGCCTTGAACTCACAGCAATCCTCCTGATCCTCCTACCTCTGCCTCCGAGTGCTGGGATTAAAGGCGTGCACCACCACGCCCGGCTTAAATCACTTATTTTAATCGTGCTTTTGGTAATGGAACAGTGGACATATTTTTTAGTATTTCTGAGTGTCCTATTTTTGCTGTTAGATATTTAGGTGAATCACGAAGATAATTTCTGGTAAATTAAAAAAATA
This sequence comes from Orientallactaga sibirica, assembly GCA_036365145.1. Lineage (NCBI taxonomy): Eukaryota > Metazoa > Chordata > Mammalia > Rodentia > Dipodidae > Orientallactaga > Orientallactaga sibirica. The sequence continues at coordinate 8,853,269 of JAEOAD010000017.1, read as the reverse complement.
TTTGTTTATATTTAGATATTACTTAAAATGTTGCTGCAGTTACCTTCCTTTTGCTGAGACAAAGCACCTGACCAAAAGCAACCATTGGTAAGAAAGATTTTATTTTGGCTTACAGTCTCCAGGAGAAGCTCCATGATTGTCAGGGGAAAGCATGGCATGAGAAGAGGCTGGGCATTACCTCTTCCACAACAGGTGAAATACAACAGATGGGGAGTGAGTGAAACTCTCTCAAGTGGGAGGTGGCTATAATATTCCTAACGTAGCCCCCAACAACACATCTCTTCCAGTGAGGCTCCACCTTCCAAACTGCCATCAGCTGGGGACCAATCATTCAGAACACGTTAGTTTATGGGGGACATCTAATTCAAACTACCACAAATGTGTTCTTTTGAAAACTATAGGTGGGCTGGAAAGATGCCTTCCCAGTTAAGGTACTTGCCTGTGAAGCCTAAGGACCCATGTTTGACTCTCCAGATCCCACATAAGCCAGATGCACAAAGGTGAGGCAAGTGCAAGGTTGTACATGCCCACTAGGTGGTGCAAACATTTATAGTTCGATTACAGTGGCTGAAGCCCTGATGCACCAATTCTCTATCTCTTTCTGTCTCTCTCTTTCTTGTGCACATGTGCTTTCTCTAAAAATATAAAATTTAAAGGCTAGAGGGATGGCTTAGTGGTTAAGGCATTTGCCTGCAAAGCCAAAGGACCCAGGTTTTCTTCTCCAGGACCCATGTTAGCCAGATGCACAAGGGGGCAACACATCTGGAGTTTATTTACACTGGCTGGAGGCCTTGGCAGTCTCTCTCTCTCTCTCTCTTTCATTCTCTGTTAAATAAATAAATAAATAAATAAATAAATAAATAAATAAAATATTTTAAAAATTTAAATATATATGCATATGAAATAAATATATGTCAAATCCAGTTAGTAAAATGTATTTCCCTAACACTTCTGGTGCAAAATAGTTGCCCTACTTATATACCCATATTTTTATACGTGTGTCTAGAATTATATTTGTATCTAGAAGTTAGGTGCCAGAGTATGTGTACATTCTTCCATTTCAAGAATTTCCTGTTTTTTTTTTTTTTTATCTTTTATAAATGGGGTGAGACAAAGTCACAAATCAATTACAAATAATACCTACAAATCCTGCAAAACAGCCATTATTCTGCCCTTTTTTTGATATTTCACTTTTTTTTTCACTTGCTAATGATTTGGCTGACTCCAAACATGTAATATACCACTTCCTATTGGATTATTCTGTAATTGTCAGTGAGACATCTAAAAGAGGAAACAGCTGTTTTTTCATGACAAAGGAAAGTGGCATGCCTTGCCTTGCACTGTCAGAAGAGCTGCTATTGCTATCCTCCTGAGCACACTCTAAAACATCCTGGGGAGGAGGCAGAGGCAGGGACAGTGACAGATGATGGCAGTTTCCTCAACAGACTTTTTGCACTGAGGACAGCAGAAAGATGATGGCACCTCTATGTCGGTGACTGGAAGGAAAAATGCTTGCAGGACAACTATGACATGCAGGACAAATTCTTATGATCTGCCTGTTGGCAGTATTTTTGAAAATGTCAAAGTGGCAGTAAATATCAAGGCCAGATGATATATGAGCTCTTTTGCTTTGTCACTACAAAAGATTTACCTTATTTATAAAGGTGATTTCTTTTATTTTATAGTCAACTATTGATGAAAATACTGAAGGATGTAATTTTCCTTAAAAACTGCAATTAAAAGAAACAAGAAAAATGCTCATATGCAGTCTTACCAGGTAAAGATAAGGCATAGTAGTGTGGATATCAAAATCAAAACTTGATTAAACATTGCAGACTGTGTACGCTGAATGGCTCTGTGTAGATCATTCTAGAATATAGAAGAAAGCATATTATAAATTTTTCTAAATATTATATATAATGAGGTTAATTAAATATTAACTATAACCTGCATATAAAATATGTATCTAAATGAACTTAACAGTATATTTTTATTTTTACCTAAATCTAAATGTAACCTATTATACTATTCATTGCAATGATACTAAGCAATAATTTCAGATTATTTGCCTTGAAGATGACCAAACAAGTATTGAATTCATTCCCCCAAACCCTCAAAGCCAGACATGTTGGTATGTAGCTGTAGCTGCACCTCAGTACTCAAGAGCTTAAGTCAAGAGGATGGTGAGTTCAAGTATATATATAATGGCAACACACTATGTCAACAAACCAAACCAAATGAAACCAAAAATTAAACAGATTCTAATACAATGGTAAAAATCATTTCTCAAAGAAATTCTAACTGCAAATAATTAGGAAACAATATATCAATAAAAACTACTATATCAAGGTAGAACTATAAACAAAGATCATTATTTTTAAAATGAGTCGAATTAGGTCAGGTAATATATAAAAGAAAAACTGAGTTCATGAAGAAAATGTTGAATTTCCTGAATGGCAATGTTAAAAAATATGAATTGCTACACATTTTACCTTTCCAATTGACAGTATAAAATAATATTCAGTTTGTTAAGGTGGAGATATAAGCACATACATGCAGGACCTTTCATTCAGTTATAAAAATTTGAAGTCAATTTCATACTATATCTCAAAAATCAGAAAGCACATCCTTTCTATTTTCTGCATTTGTAAAATGAGTGTTTTCTGAAACATGTAATTTCTAAAACTTAATCACTTGAAAATAATAAGAGATAGGCACCAATAATTATATCTGTGTGTATTTATTATAAAGTTATATTGGAAGCCATAGCTTTATAGCCTTTGAAGTGCTCAATTCCAGGCCCTCTGTCTTTTAGGGTTTCCATTGAAAACTCTGAGGTAATTCTGATCGAATTGCCATTGCGTGTAATGAGTTGTTTCTTTCTTGCTCCTTTTAGCACTCCCTTTGCTTTCATTGTTTAGAGTTTTAAGAAAATAATGACATGCTGAAATTTATAGGAAAATGGATGGACTTAGAACAGATCATAACCAGGGTACACACACAATCACAGAAAGAATACTGCTGCAGGTTCTTACTCATGTTCAGTTCCTAATTTGGATCAGCTTGAATTGCCAGCATACCTGATAGGCAACTGGAGACCCAGACAATAAGGATGGAAGGGGGTCAGGGAGTGGGGATTTGGGGGGAAATAAACACAAAAGTAAACACAAAATGAACTGGTACCATGGAAACATCTTTTCCTTGAAGTGAGACCCTCAGTAGGAATATAAGATGAGTATCTAAAATGAAGGGTCCTGAGAGGGTGGGGTGAAGTCTAACCTTAAAAAATTTTGGCTCTGGCCTGTAACTCCCAGTATAAGAAATTGGCACTAACCACATTGAGCTGTTGATCACAGAGACCTATGATGTCCCCAGTGCAAGGCAGGCTTCTGTCAAAGCACTTGATATCTGCCTGATGAAAACGGCAAGACCCTATTGCTGAAGGCACCATATGCTGCTGACACAGAATATGGAGAGACCTGGCTGGAATCTGGAAGAAAGCCAACCCCAGACAGCCCATCTGGTGCTGGAAAGTGCTACATGAGCAACTGGGAGAAAGTGGCCAACAATGGTGTGAACAAGCAAGGGTCTAAGCTACTCAGACTCAACCAGCCTGCCAAGAAGTACACACCAGTGCAATGGTGGCAAACAGCCTTGGAGGCTAACCAATGGCTTTCTGATTAGTTAAGAGATCCACCCATATTTGGAACTGGGACCCAGGTCTGAATCCTATGGAGATGAAGAGTATGATCTCCAATGTCAAGCTCACACTAGTCTTTGGCTAAAAGGAGGGGGGCTATATCCATCAAAATCTCCCTAAATTAATAACATTTATCTTATTTAGCCAAATGCTGACTTCACTCTCCCTTCGAGAATCAATTTGTCTTTTTCAGAAATTAACAAGACTAGAAAAGATAAACAACACCTCACTTTTCAGCCAAGGCCCAGTTGAAATCACAGAGGAATCAAGAAGACTAGCAAACTGTCCAGACAGAAACTGGCCTCGATATCCATGACCTTGCAGTGCCTAGCAATACCTTTGCAAAACCCTCAAAATAGAAGAAAAAGATGATGACATCAAATTAAAAGAGAGACTAATGGAGAGAGGGAGGGGATATGATGGAGACTTGAGTTCTAAAGGGGAATGGGGGAGGGGAGGGAAATATCACGTGGGTTTTTTCTTTGTATGTGAGTATAAAAGTCAATAAAAAACAATAATTAAGAAGAAGAAGAAGAAGAAGAAGAAGAAGAAGAAGAAGAAGAAGAAGAAGAAGAAGAAGAAGAAGAAGAAGAAGAAGAAGAAGACTAGCAAGATTGCTGCTTCCATGGTAAATCTGACCATCAGAGCCAGGATGAAAGAGACAGATGCTTAGGATACTCAACACATACCAGAAATCCAGAGGCTCCTAAGAGCTCATCACTGAAGTAGACTTAAAACATACCCACCAAGGTTCAGGGAATTTTGCAGAAGGGGGGATGGGAAGATTATAAGAGCCACAGGTTGGGACATCATGCCCAGATGCATTGCCTCCCCACAATAACTGACTGCTGCTCCTACAATGCCTAACCCACAACCCCATGGGGAATACCAGCAACCCCACTGAGGAGGGCCTGAAGCAGAATAGGGGTATGGAGGAGGGAAAAGATGGTACCAACATATGATGTATCCATACAAAGTATATTCTCAATAAAAAAATTATATTGGACTAGAGAGTTAGATCAGCTTTTAAAGGAGCCTGCTAGCAAAGCCTGATGACCCAGTTTTGGTTGTCAGTACCCAAATAAACTCAGATGCACAAAAAGAAAGGTGTGTTCTTCCGAAGTTCATTTGCAGTAACAGGAGGCTGTGGTGTGGCTAGTCTCTCGTTCTCTTCTGTCTCTCTCTGTCTCCCTCCTTCTCTTTCTTTATTTTTTTTTTTGGGGGGGGTGTTCAAGGTAGGGTCCTGTTCCCGCTCAGGTTGACCAGGAATTCTCTAGGTAGTCTCAGGCTGACCTTGAACTCACAGCAATCTTCCTCTCTTTGCTTCCCAAGTGCTGGAATGAAAAGCATGTGCCAGCACACCTAGCTATAATGATCTTTTAATCATCTTAAAATAAGATTAGCATGAGAAAATTTACTTCACCAATAAAACAATCTCAGTGTGTCACTATTTTATTGTTCTTAAGTACAAAGGAAAATAAAATTATTATGAAAACAAATAACTAAGTTGAATAGGTAGAATTTCATCTCTCATCATGCAGTTTTTTATAGCAGAAGTTTTAAAGAACAGGAAAATACAATTTAGCATTCAATGAGAGGTCAAGAAGGAAAATATGGAAATGAAATGGAAAATGAATCTTAAGTCAATATGGCAGAACAGACCTTTTCCTCTCAAAGATGACTAATAAGTCATATCTTAGTTATTTTGTCCAACAACTAATTACAAAGCAATGAATTAGTTTTTTTTTTTTTTCTGGTAAAATTTTTAGCAATTTTGGCAACCTATATTTAGTAAAATGGTTTTTCTTCATGCCAATTAAGACAACTTCATGTTTCTGCAAACCATATGACTGGCCATGCTCTCTCACCCTTTGACCATGTGCTCTTATGAGACTCCAGTGGATACTTGATGCCAATGTTTAGAAACATTCATCTACTGTGAATACCAAAATGTTATTAAAATAATCCTTTGCCAACGATTCTGTCATTATGTCTGCTTAAAGGCCATTGAATGAAAAACAAGTATAATGTGCAGTGCAAGGAAATTAGTAATGTTTAATATTAGTGTATGCTTGATATATTATGTATTTACTGTTACATATATAATCATGCACATATATGATATACAAAGCAAGATTATAATAAGGTACTTTGATTTTCTTTTATAGATGTATATATTATTAGAGAAAATAAATAATGTACCTATTAAAGTGTTTTCCCAAAGCAAGCTTGTTGTAGTTTGAATGTATGATACACCCCATAGGTCCCTGTGCTTGCATACTTGGTTGCCAGCTGATGGCACTGTTGTAGAAGATGTGGAAACTTTAAATGGTGGAGCCTTGTTAGAAAAAGTGTGTACTGGAGACCTGGAGATTGATAGCTTTGGCCCAATTCCTGCCCATTCTGCTTATTGCTTGCAAAAACAATATGACTAACCTCTTCAAATAACTTTGAGCATGGCTTTGACACCAAATGGGATTGTATGCTTTGGAACTGTAAGCCAACTAAACTTTCCCTTCCTTAAGTTGCTTTCTGTCAGGTATTTAGTCAGAGTAGCAAGAAAAGAAAATGGAAAGAAAATAGGTACTAAAAATTAGCACTGTTGCTTTAATGAACCTATCAAATTGGTTATTAGTCCTCTGAAGCTGATCTACAGGAAGAATTTGGAAGCCTTTGGAATTCTGGGCTAAAGAATCCTTGGAATGTTATAAATACAGCTTACTGGGCCATTCTGGTGACAGTTTGGATGACAAAACTGCTAACAGAAATGCAGATATTAGAGGCCTCGCTTATGAGGTTTCAGAGGGGAACCCAAACTATACGGGAAACTGGGCTAAAGGCAGTTTGTGTTAATTTATGGCAAATAATCTAGCTGCTTTCTATTTGTTTCTTGATAGCATGACTGAGGCTGAACTGAAAAGTAATGAACAAATGTGCTTGCTGAGGAAATTTCAAGACATGTTGCTTCATCGTTACTGCTGGTGGCTCTTATCCAAGCAGAGAGGGTAACCGGTGGAGAAAATAACAAATGGAACAAATGGAAAGAAAAAAAATGAAAAGTATGCTTTTTGGTAGGGCAAGTAATGAGCTTAAGGCAAAGAAAGCATCAGTAATTGTAAAATAAGTAGTTCCTTTAAAGACATACCTGCTGTTCTGTACTGGGACAATGGAAAAGGGGAAGGGGAAGGGAAGACACTGCCCATCCAAGGAAGCATCTTAGGAAAATGAAAATTCACTGGAAAAGAGATCCAAGCTGTCAATGCTTCTGAAGGGTTTTCTTGGTTCACAAACAAAAGCTTAGGAAATTGTTTCCCCAGGGTCAGCACACAAAAAGCCAAAGTAACTATGGCTCCCATGGGCCAGGTTTTTCTGGAGCTGGCAGCAGAACCTTGAAGCCTCATTACACTGTAGCACAATATTCAGGGTTTGTAAAGGCTCACCACACAGTCCCAGAGAGCCACTGAGACAACACAATTCATATTAGAGTCAGAATTCCAGCAAAGTGACTTACAAAGGCCATTGAGTGAAGCTATGAAATGAAGCTGTGCTGCATGGAGACCTCAGGATGCTATAAATGCCAGGGATCATGGACCTTCATCCTTGAAAAGGTACAGGTATAGAATAAAGCTAATACAATTGAGATGGCTACCTGTACTACAGGCAGTAGAGACAGAGGAAGAGGGCCATCCACATCTTTAGATCCGCAGATGTGGGACATGAAGTAGCAGGATTCACTGTTTTCCCTATGGTGTTTTATTCTTCCTTTGGTCCAACTTTTTCTTGCTATACCTTTATTCCTCCCTTTTCAAATGGAAGTGTTTTCTCTGTGCCATTGCTTATTAGAAGTCTGTATCTTTGCTTTTATATTTTACAGGACCTCACAATTTGCAAATTGCTTTAAATCTCAGTAAAGACTTTGGACCTTTGAACAGCACTGGAACTGGAACACATCACTGAAACTTTTTTTAAGTTTGAATGAATACATTTTGTATCATGAGACGGCCATAAGCCTGTGTGAGTCAAGGTCAGAATGTTTAGGCTTAAATGTAACACATCACGTTGTTGCCCAGATGGTGGTGCTGCTCTGGAAAGTTGTGGAAACATTAGACAGTCAAGCCTAGCTGAAGGACTTGGGTCACTGGGTGCAGGCCTTCAGGTTTTACACTCAAGCCCACTTCCTATACCTTTTCTGCTTCCTGATTCACAGATACAATGTGACCAGTATCGCCTGTGCCTGCTGGGACTGCTTCCCCTCCCATCATAGATGCATCCCCTGCAACTCTCAGCTGAACACATCCTTTCTTCTAGAAATTGTTTCATATCAGGTTAAGTAGTCACAGAAACCAGAAAGGCAACTGATACAAGACCCATATTAACACTGGTGTAAGGAATGACTAAATAAAAAATATCTTAATACTAGTTATGTGTACTGATACCGTAGTAAATATATATATTGGTATAAACCATTTTGGCATAAAAACATTTTGGTATAAGCCATTCTTTCCAAACAAAATCAGTATTGGGGAGAATGAAGCTGTGGAACAGCTCAGAGTTTTACATATATCTTTCTGCCATATTTATGTTTCTATTTCTTAATATCTGCTGATAAACTCAACCAAATCTAAGAAGCTGAATGTACACGAGAAGTTACCCTTTTTCTCACTGGTCCTTGCAAAAACCTACATATTTTCATAAAACATTAAATGACTTTCTCTGAAGAACAGTTTGACAAAATCATCTCCTTATATTATTAAAGCTATGGTCCCATATACATGAACATACAGCCCTGAAAGTAAAGGCTATCTTTATCTAGAAGATTGAACAAGCAGTTGAAAATGCATAAATATCTGTCAAGTCCTGATTTAATGGCCATTTATATAGCCTATACAAATGATACCAAGGAGATGTAGCCAATAATATTAATTTTCATTCTGATTAGGGATAATGGACATTTAATTTCTATTAACTTTCTTATGTATGATATGTCATATTAGAAGGTCATAGTACTTTAACAATTTGTTTTTTATAAATTTTAAATAAAACTATTAACTAAAATATACTATTTAATAGTGAAAAATAAGTACATTTGAAAAATGAATGATAAGCAACTTCTATATGCCTATTTTTCTGCAGAAACAGCATGACAAATTATAAGACTCAATCTCAAAACATCACCATTTTCCATGTAAGCACCAAAAGTAGGAACTAGTGAGTGGTTAAAAACATTTTTTGGTATTTGAACTTTATTTAATTACTTACAATCATATTTTCCAAGGCATGTTTGGCAAGCCAGCAATTTAGAAATACCGGAACAAACAGATTCCTTAGAGAAGGCCAGAATATCTGAAAAACAACCAAAACTAAACTTTTATGTCACTTCAAGAAATTATATTCAGCATATTAAAAGATGTAAAATAGAATAAAAATTAAGAAATTACAAGGACTTAAAACAGTTCCAAATACTTAAAAATCATTACTAAAGAAATGCCAGGAACAGGTAAGATCATTCAGCATTGTCTAAGATTTTCTTAAAGAAATCATTACAGAAGCTGAAAGAAAACAATAAGCTTCAGCAGATGTCAAATAGATCCCTGCTGATTCTATTGTTAAAACTTCTAGTGTGAATTTTATAATGCTGCCCCTCTAATTTGAGGAGGTAAGAAGGTATGAGAGAAGAGGCTCTATCTGTTATAACATTGCCACTGTCTTCCGACTCAGTTACTCTAAGTGACATTGAGAAGCTATTCAGTTCCACTTATATTTAGTTAGCTTGTCATTTAGTCAAGTTCCAGCTCCTCCTGGAAAGAAATCACTCAAATTAAAATAGTTGTCAGACATGAGCAATAGCTTCAAATAATATCTACTTATTTTCAAATCTTTCAAAGTAAAACCCAAATGAAGTTAGAAAATCAACCCAACAGATATTATTATGTAAAATTGAGGTTAAGCAGGAATTTTGAAAATGGGACAGTACTGGATTACATATTATGGGACTACAACTGAGTAGGGAAAGTGGTATAAGTAAAGATAATGGCCAAGACTTTGATGAAAGCCTGATTGTCTAGATGTGATCATTGATGGTCTTGATCTGATCAGTGTGTCCTCTAATTCATATATATATATATATTGGGGGGGGGCAGAGTTTCAATCTAGCCCAGACTGACCTGGAATTCACTATGTAGTCTCAGGGTGGCCTTGAACTCACAGGATTCTCCTACTTCTGCCTCACTAGTGCTGGGATTAAAGGTGTGCACCACTACGCCCAGCACTAATTTATAATTTGACTCAGAAAATTCTGCAGATAAACTAAAGATAAATATATTCTCAATTTGAGCAAAGTACATGAGTATATCATACTAATTAACTTCTATTTTAGAAAATGCAATATAATTAACAAATGCCACATGTATAGCATATAATTCTTTAAAATGTTTCATTTTCCAGTGTGGTCCTTTTAGATTTAATTTAATTATACAATTCAGTTACAATACCAATATTATTCATTTTCCATCAAAAGTCTGTATGCTAATTTCCCTTACCTATTATATTACTTCATATACTTAGAGTTATAGAATTGACTTAGAGTTGATGACAAAAAATATTTTAAGATGTTAGAACTTACTGAGATAATGAAAGGAACTGCATTAATTATTTCCAGGATGAATGGTATTCGTAAAATCTGTTCCCAGATGTTTCCCTTCAAATAAAGGTTAAACAAAGTGAAAGTTATGTAGAATCCTATTAAAGAACCATGTGTAAAATGCCTATATTAACACAGAACTCCATCTCTATGTGATGTGACAATAAGTATAATTATGCCCTCTCAATTTTACAGTAAGTTGAAGAACTAAAGTAAATGTTCAAAGTAATCCAAAGACATAGTGTGTATATAACATTAGACCTTTAGTTATGGAAATTACTACTAAAAGAAAAACATATTACTAAGACTAAGAGAATGAGTTAATATGTGCCTGAATCTTGTTTTACTATCATAATTACATTAGCTCACTGTAGAGCATCTAATGTACTTTGTAAAGCACATTTGTTTGTTAGCATTCTACTTTAATCAAACATAAACAATTTTTAAAATAATCTATAATTTATTCTCTCTATCCACATAGTCCAATACAATTCAGGACTAAATATATAATTTTCAGGGCCCAGTGAAAACTAAATATATAGGACCTCTTAAAAATTACAAGGGGTAGGGCTAGGGAGATGGCTCAGTGTTAAAGGCACTTGTGTGCAATGCCAGCTGGCCTGGCTTTGATTCACCAGTATCAATGTAAAGCCAGTGTAGTGTGACACATGTGTCTGAAATTCATGTATAGTAGCAAGAAACCCTAGCATGCCAATTCTTTCTCTTTCTCTCTTTCTCACTCTCTTTCTCTCAAATAAATAAATAAATAAATAAAATACTTAAAAATTCCAATCAGAATTGACAATATTGACAATATTTAACTAATTTCAAAGTGCTTGGTGATGCAAAACCCTTTGCTGATGCACAGATCACATGTTCATGAAATTGACTGTAATACTGAGAAATCATCCATGGCACTTTCTTAAATAGCATCTACTTTAGTTTGAATATGATTTACATGTGCCCCCAGAGGCATGTGCTGGAAGCTGGCTCCTCATGGCAGAACCTTAAGTGGGGATGAATACGAGGGATTTGGGTCAACAGAGAAACAGCTTTGAGGGCTGAAAAGATTAAGCAATTAAGGCATTTGTCTGCAAAGCCTAAGGACCCATGTTTGATTCCCCAGTATCCAAGTAAGCCAGAAGTACAAGGTGGCACATGCATCCAGAATTACATTAAGCCTACCATGCTTTTGATGATTAGTGTATATGTGTGTGTGTGTGTGTGTGTGTGTGTGTGTGTTCAAAAATTGTATAAAGGGACAATGTGTATACTGCTAAAAATAAATACCTATATTCTTACTTATGTTTATTTAAATCAGTTCTAATATTTTAGAATGTCTTCTGAGCTAAGTGATATATTAAAAAATTATATTTCCTAAAATAAGTTTTTAAAAATAAATATAGAATGGATCCCTATATCTCATTGGCCATTAGAAATTCCCAGTAGGCCTGCAAAATAAGTATCCACAGGATGAAAGCAATTGCAGTCAAAAAAGAACACATGCATGAAAAATGCCACTATGTAGAGAATTATAATGCCCACAGACAATCAAAGTGCCTTTCAAAATCATATCAAACACTTATGCCATTTAACTTTATTTTCACAATGGAAATAAAAAGCATTAGTCCCTTTCTAAAAGGTAACTTCTTGAATAAAAACATTAAAGTAGAAGCCTTGCCAGTTCTGTGTCCAGTGTTAGGTTCCACTTCTGATTGGCAGGATTCAATAAAATATAAATAGGTAATCCAACTATTTTACAATTAGAATGGGCATATCATTTCTAAAACTATAACAATATATATGCTATTAATAAATATGTCAGACTTTTTCATCAAGGGTACAGGAAATCTGGAGCACTGTGATCATTCAATTGTAAAACTCCTATTAGAAACAAGATCTTAAATGATAATTAACATATGCAAAGAAAAACTCCATCTTCTTGCCTTCTTAGAATTTAAAACAGTATACTAACCTGTATGGCATTACACATAGGCTTAGCAATATGTAAGATGTTTCAGGTCTAAGGCATGGTAAACTGAATCAGCCATATCTAGAAGTGACAAGTAGGCCTACACTAAATCCTTTCCTTTCTTTTCCCAGAAGTCAACTAGTATAATGCTATATTTCTCAAATCATTACCTTTTTAACATAACCATAGGTAAAAAAGCAATCACAGATTTAGCAAATGCTTCCAGGTGTGATGAATGTTTGTTTGCAGGCTTGGGAATTGTGCTGGAATTGTTTCTGTTCCCCTTTGATTTAATGACTGTGTATATAAAAAAGAGCTCTATTATGAAAGCAGTGGATAAAAGCTTAGCATTTATGGTTGCAGTTGAATAAGATTAGTGTGGGCAACTCCTGTGGTTGTTTGGCCAAGTAGCTACAAACATGAATGAAAAGAATTTTTAAAGAAAGACCAGCATATCTACATGAGAGATAATAAGATTAATTGATGCCATGGAGTTTTTAATACAATCTGTGCTAATTTCAACATACACTTTAAATTTCGTTAAATCTGTTCACTGGCTCCTTGAGAGATTAGAATGCATTAATTGTTAAAAATCTGGCCTAGAATGGTGACACATGCCTTTAATCTCAGCAACAGGGAGGCAGAGGTAGGAAGATCACTGTGAGTTCAAGGCCAGCCTAGGCTAAAGTGAGACCCTATCTCAGAAGAAAACAAACAACAACAACAAAAAAAATCTATTCATCCTCATTTTAGAATGTCAAATTTCAAGAGTTACAGTGCTTGCATAATACTGCATTCATTTTTAAAACATTAAATATATAAACCACTAATGTATACAAATATAAATAAATATGGGTAAGCATATGTTAATTTTCTGTTCATCTCATAATTTCAGAAATTTAAGTATCAAATAATAATATTAAGGATGGATAAAATTAGTGATGTGATGAAATAGCCATCCCCATAAGCCGATCTATTATTTTTCTTAAAATCCTGGTTTGTAGAAAGGAGCATATTTTAGACTTTTATATATAAATCATAAATAGTAACCAATTACTTAATTTACTCATTCCACTAAAGGTATCCAACACTGTACTGAATAAGTCAAAAGAGTTCATGAATTTGACCAAATTTATGAGAGGAAAAGAAGATAATTAATAGCAATTTATTCCTCTACTGTCTCATAACTCCTTTTTATTCTTCCTGTTTCCTTTGTAACCTATTGGACTTTAACATCTATGTCTCCTCCAGCTAAGCCATTAATGTTTATGAGGGTCAGAATAGAAATATTATATATCATTTCACCCTGCCTGCTAAATCTTATAATGTTCCACTCTCATTTTATAAATGATAGGAAGTAATTAATTATAAATGCCATCACCATATAATTGCAATGGAAAATTTTCTGGAATCACTGTGTGTATTTAAATGGCTTTTCAAATTAGACCTAGGAGATATTCTAGCAAAGGCCCAAGGTTATTTTCACATTACCTTATTATATTTGGAGCAAATATATTCACAAGATTGAGATTTTAACCATGTTATGTTTCTGCAAATATGTTAATACTACTGAGAGATATATAATTGATTTACCTCCCAAATCCACATGTCTACTTTGTTAAGCATTTCAGTCAACATTTATCAAATAAGTGAGCATTTAGGAAATTAAAGATAAATTTTGGAAATTTAAGTTATTGTTTTATTTTTCATTCTAGTTTCCCCTTCATCTTTATAAACTGACTTCTTTCAATGAATTATCTCCCTCTACTTTCTCTTTTGAACAGTTCAGAATGTTTCAATTCTGAGAATACCATTCTTGAGTCATTCACTACCCTGGACAACCAACATTCTCCAACAAACAATTTTCACTCTCAATGATTCTCCACTAAAACTCATCTTCTCTACATGTTCAGCAAATGATCTCTTCATTTCTAAACTCCATGGCCTTTCATATGTGGCACTGGTAGTCTAGTCAAAGCTAATCATTGAGAATTACTCCAATTCAGATGCATATTCTTCCCTTTATTTTTTGGCTAATTAAATAATCCCGATTGTCCTGTCTTCTCATGTTGCCTTATTAAAACCACTGATTCATAGACTCTGCCTGTTAATCAAGGATGTTTTTATCTCATTGTAAATATGATCTCTCTCTTTCTCGCTCTCGCTCTGTGTCCCTTTGTACCTCATAGTATGTATTTATACCTTACAGAAAAAGATTCTTATATTCTGGTTTAGATTATAATTACTTGTATAATTTTCCTTGTCCAACTCCTTTCTAGACTGTAAAACCTCACTGAGAAGTCAGCTATTCAGTGTGGAACTCTTTATCAATATTAGCATGTCAATAAATATTTAGAAAATTGTGTTAACCAGTTTCGCCAGTAATTAAGACCATTTGTTAAAATGATTCCCAGCAGAAATATTTTTTGTTTTCTAATGTTTTTACAGATTAAGAAAAGACATTTAGAATAATAAAAATGCAGCCCATTCCAATGCCTCACAATAAGGATGCCTATGATGGGTTAGTAAGCCCACAGGACAGAGTAAAGTACTTCTAAAATCATCATGGAAAACCTTGCTATATTACTATAGCTTTTTATCACATACTGGAGAGGCTCCAAATAATTAAAATGGTTTTTAAAAGATTCTGCCTTGTCCCCAAGTATGAATAAAGAGAAGAAAACTTTGGGAGTGGTAATAGTGTGGTAGAAAACTACTATGGAAAGTAACTTACCTTGTAACTGAGATAACCAAGAAGTATTGTCTCAAACAGACTGATCAGTGCTACTGAGACCTAAAACATGAATGTTAACCTAATGAGAAGAGTCACAAAAATTAAATATATTTTCATAATTGTACCATTTACCTTACATGAATATGCAGACAGACACACACACACACACACACACACGTATGTATGTAGGAGGTGGTATAAAAGCTGAAAAACAAATGCCTTATTTTGCCTTTTTCTGCATTACAGTTTAGATTTTGAAACTTCTAATGTTCTTAATGACCCTTTATATTTATCATCCTAAATTTAAAGGTGACAATCAAATATTAGGCCTGTTTGGAATCTGCATGAAATGTAATGTGTGTATGTTCCTAACATCCACAATTGCACAAAACTGACATATCACAAACTTGTTCCCCTCCCCAGAAACTGTACTGCCCAAATCTTCATTTCCCTCAATAAATAAAGAAAACCAAAGAATGTAAGCTTCAAATGGGGAGTACAGAATCTTACCATGTACCTCAAGCAAATGAAGTGTTAAGAACCTTGAATACTTAAAGCTGATCATTTCAGCTATTCAAGAAACTTTCATATATCAGCTGAATAAAGAGTATAGCAAGTTGTGTTTTTTATAAGTAGAAATACTAGATTCAATTTGTTTTAGACAGGCTTCTTTCTCTGTGTTCTCTAATGTCTGTGTGATGTTTATTGTTAACTATTAGGAAATATCAGTGCCTCAGAAAATATAGGTAGAGAGAAACAGAACTGATTCTTGGAAAAGAAGTAGTAGTTGGTTAAGTTCACTAATAACAACTGTTTTTTATATTGATGTTGCTAGGACTCACATCCAAGGCATATTTGAGGAAAGTACTTGGGTACTGAAGTGCACACCCAGAATTCTAGCTGGTTTAAAACAGAGATTGAATCAAGTAAGTAAACATAAAAAAGGGATGACTCAAATAACAGCTCTTTTTTGGTTATAGATTGTTAATGTGTAATAGATTCTGAAGAAGAAGCAGACATCCTGCAGCTTTATATTTTGTTTCTGATTGGAATAAAACCTTGAATTTAAGTGGATATTAAAATATTATGACAATAAAACAGATGAATGCATAGCCACCTAAGTAAAACAGATCTAGGAAAGCATGTAGAATCCAGTCCTCTCCGATGTTCTCTAAAAGTCTGCTAAGTTAGCACCATCCGTGCTGCTTTCTAAAGGCCGATTCTGCTATAAGACCTTAGGGCACTGTACCAGAGTATGATGATTATTCACCATTGTTAACTTAATTAACTTAACTTAACTGAGAGAAAAATATCTGGGCATATCTGTGAGGGAGTTTCTATATGACCTATAGGTGGAAAGACCCACCCTAAATACAAGTGCCACCATTTCAAAGACTGGTGCCCAGATGGAATACAAAGTGAGCTGCATCAGCAATCATGTCTTCCTGCTTCCTGACTGTGCATATATGTGGCTAGTCACCTCCCATTTCTTCCTGTCACTGTCCAAAGCCTAATCTGGATTGCTAGGCAACTCCCCAAAGGTGGAGTGCAGTACTCAGGAAAAGATAAAGAAAAACAATTAAACTTTTAGTCTAAGATATGTATTAAGATTAAGCAGAAAGGCAACTTAAATTTAAATATTAATATATTTCTCTCCAATATTATTTATCTGTAAAATGTGAATAAATTGAGTAATATAGGAATGAATGAGACAAAAATGTACGTAACCTGTAAGCCCCATAAAGGTAGACTTCTGTTCACCCAGAAGATATGAGACCTATGGAAAGAATGATTGAAATGTTAGGTGCTTTTTTACAATTATGAAAAATCCAATCATTTTTTAAAAATCTGAATTTTTATGGGGGTGGGGTTTAGCAGTAGGGTCTCTCTCTCTACCCCAGGCTGACCTGGAGTTCACTATGTAGTCTCAGACTGGCCTGAAACTCACAGAAGTCTTCCTACCTCTGCCTCCGGAGTGCTAGGATTAAAGATGTGCACCACCACACATGGCTCATAATTTGATTGAATTTTAAAATATTACAATAGAATCCAGCATAAAAAGACAATGCAATAAACACATTGATATGAGAATCATTCCATGGCTTCAGTTTTCTTTGTACTTATATTCACTTTTACTCCTACAAAAAAAAAATCCTTTCTAATTCCATTTTCTGTTCACTGTTAATAGTGAATTTAGGGCTGGAGTTGTTATTCAGTGGCTAAAGGCACTTGCTTGCAAAGTCTGATGGCCCAGGTTCAATTCCTCCATACCCATATAAAACTATCCAATGCAAAAGATGGCATGTGCAACTGGAGTTCGTTTACAAAGACAAGAAGCCCTGGCATGCCCAGTCTGCCTCCTCTCTCTCATTACTCAACAAAATTTTAATTCATCTCATGAAATGTTTATAAAATTCTGCCTTTTACCTCCACCCACATACATATCTTCATGTGTTACTTCCATCACCACATCTTGTTCTATGCTACGTTCTTTGTGTTTAAATTTCAACATTTCTAAATTCTAGTGATGAGGACCACGATGCTCTTTTTGCTAGTTTATTTAATTTATTTGCAAATGGGGGAGCGAAATGGGTGCACAAGGGCCTCTTGTCACTGCAAAATAACCCCAGATACATGCACCACTTTGTGCATCTGGCTTTACATGGGTACTGCGGAATCAATCCCAGGTTGTCAGGATTCAAAATCAAGTGCCTTTAATCTCTCCAGTTCTACCTTTTAATTATTTGCTAACTACAATTAAGAGTATTTTTTTTTTTTTTTTTTTACCAGAATGAATTTGAGATACAGTGAACCCAGGAAGGATTAGACTTGTGTTATTCTCTTGCCATGGAATTTTTTGACATATTGAAATGTGGTGTCATCTTTCCTGACACAAGCCTGTTGCAGATGCTATTTGCTTATCCCGGCATTCCCAGCTGAATCCTCAGTCACTCAATGAAACCTCTGAGGCTTCCCCTGGTCAATGTCATTAAGAAATGTTTTGAGTCATGTCACTCACCACATCTTTGTTGCCACTCATCTTGCTTGAAACTATATTTATTAGAAAACATTTATTATAAGGTTTTATTATCTAAAATTAAAAGTTCTATGACATCAAAACTATGTCTATTTTACTCACTGTGATAAACCCAAACCTTGCTGAGTGCACAGACATAGTCAACTCTCAGCCAATATGAATGATATATGGTGCCAGGAGACGGCTGTAAATGCACTATCTTTTCTAAAACATTTCTTACATACTTTCACTAATACTTGAGAAATGAGAACAACTCGTTAGGACAGAGAAAACAAAGCTATCCTTACTATTGAATAACAAAGTATGAGCTACAAAAATTTCTAGAAAATCAAATAGCAATCACTGGACAATTATAAACAAAAAACACTGCTGAAAGGTACTCAGTATTTTCAAAGATAAATTGGTAATTACCAGTACTTTATTAAGATCTACTAACATATAGAAAAGGGCATTTCTGCTGGGCGTGGTGGCACATGCCTTTAATCCCAGCACTCGGGAGGCAGAGGTAGGAGGATTGCCCTGAGTTCGAGGCCACCCTGAGAATACAGAGTGAATTCCAGGTCAGCCTGAGCTACAGTGAGACCCTACCTCAAAAAAAAAAAAAAAAAAAAAAAAAAAAGAAAGAAAAGAAAAGAAAAGAAAAGAAAAGAAAAGAAAAGAGAAAAAGGAAAGGAAAGGAAAAGAAAGAAAAGAAAAGAAAAGAAAAGAAAAGAAAAGAAAAGAAAAGAAAAGAAAAGAAAAGAAAAGAAAAAGGCATTTCTAGATGTTCTGTGATGCTATCTCTGCAGGACATGGAAATGCCAGAATATTTAAATTTAGTTATTCTTTGAAAAAGATATCATGACTTTTTAGACAAGAATATATCATGTGAAGTAAAGTACCAAAAAGTCTACAAATCACTAATAAGCATATTCAAATGTGATGAGAAATGTCAATAGCAAACCATGTTCTTCACAAATTCCTTTAACATTAAATTATATAAATACATAAAATGAAATGTACAAATTTCAGTAAAAGGATATAAAAAACTGCCCTTCAGAAAATGGATTTAGGGCAGGAGAGATGGCTCAGCAGTTAAGGTATTTGCCTGAAATGCCTAACAACCCCGGATTAATTCCCCAGTTCCCATTTAAAGCTAGATGCAGAAAGTGGCGCATACATCTGGAATTCATTTGCAGTGGCTGCAGGCCCAGGTGCACCCATTCTCTGTGCTTCTTCTCTCTTTCTCTCTCTCTCTGTTTCCAAATAAATTTTTAAAAATTAAAAATGGATTTATCATTAAAACAGTTTGTTTTTTTTTTTTAGAATCGAATTCCAAAACTCTTTTAAAAAAGGGAGGATGAACTGATAGCTACCAAAAAAAAAAAAAAAAAAAAAAAAAAAAAAAGCTTCAGGAGCTGGAGAAATGGCTTAGCAGTTAGGTACTTGCCTGTGAAGCCTAAGAACTTCAGATTGATCACCCAGATCCCACTGTAGTGAGATGCACATGGTGGCACATGTGTCTAGAGTTTGTTTGTGGTAGCTAGAGTCTCTGGTACATCCATTCTCCCTCTCTCTCTCTCATAAACAAATAGAAAAATTTTTAAATATTTTCAAAATCTTCAATCACTGACAACAAAAGAACAAGTAAGATAAGAGTAATCCTACTCTTTATAATGTGAAAGTAAACAGAAGCTGCCTGAGTATCCAACAACAAGGTAACGCCATCACTATCATGACAGCTACAAGAAAGCTAACAGTGATTGTCACATAAACAGCTATGTGCCATGTGTATACACATGTAGGCAATCTCCATGCAAATACGATTCATTCATTTATGTTGATTTCTACTAGGCGTTATTAGAAAAGGTGCAAGAGCCATATCAAACAACCTAGAGAGTTAATGACATAAAGCCTGGTGCTTTTCATAACACACTAACTTAGCAGTTTTCCAACAAGTAGGAAAATGATTTTCCAAGGGTCAGATACACTTTGGTAGCAATAGGGTACTATCTCTAGAATAAGATCAAGTTGTCAGGTAAACACAGGAGAGTAATAGAATTGCCATGCAGAGCATAACTTACATGAAAAGATGTGTTGCTTAAAACTGCAAGATAAGCACAGTTTTTCATAGCTCTTCAAAATGCTAATTAAGGCTGGAGAGATGGCTTAGTGGTTAAACGCTTGCCTATGAAGCCTAAGGACGCCGATTCGAGGCTTGATCCTCCAGGACCCATGTAAGCCAGATGCACAAGGGGGTGCGTGCATCTGGAGTTCATTTGCAGTGGCTGGAAGCCCTGGCGCACCCATTCTCTCTCTCTCTCTCTCTCTCTCTCTCTCTCTCTCTCTACCTGCCTATTTTCTGTATCTCTCTCTCTCTCAAATAAATAAATAAATAATAAAATATTTTTAAAAATGCTAATTAATGCAGATGTATATTACATAAACAAAATACAATATCCTGAATCAAGGAATGAATTTTAAAACTCTCCTACCCATAACAAGCAAGCGGAACTAAGTACTTAATATAGTACTGGGCCCACATTTCACGAAGGAAATACAATATTTACCATGTGTATACTGAAGAACAGTAGAGTAACCTTTCAAAGCATTGGAAATACCCAACCACACATTACACAAGTGATCATGAAGTATAGAGCAGACAAAAATGACTCATGGAAAATAGACATTAGGAGTCTTTCTATCAGACACACATTGGTTGTGGTAGAGGTGGCATTCATGCATTGTCAACAGACATTCTCCCCTTTTCTATGGCAGAATTAAGAGAAAAATAAGACTATTCTGCCTGAACATACCAATGTCAAAATATAAGGATGTGACTTTTTCTCATGTTAGACATGAATATGAAAATCAATCAAAAATGAAGTTTGTTAAATGCCAAGAATTTTTTTTGAGATTTTATATTTTATTTTTATTTGACAGAAAAAGAGGCAGAGAGAGAAAGAGGCAGATATAGAGAGAGTGGGTGCACCAGGACCATGAGCCACTACAAACAAACTCCAGAAGCATGCACCACCTTATACATCTGGCTTAAGTGAGTCCTGGGGAATCGAACCTCAGTCTTTTAGCTTTACAGGTTAGCATCTTAATTGCTAAGCCATCCCTCCAGTCCAAATGCCAATAATCTTAAAGTCTACATTCCATTACTTCATGTTCTCTAATTTCTAAAAACTGGATGTTAAGAACATAAGACCTAGAACAATACCACACACACACACACACACACACACACACACACACACATGTGTGTGTCTATGTGTGTGTGTGATGATACCATGCTATGGTGTATGGTTATCCTTATAAAAAAAAAAAAAAAGTCCCACATACAACACCAGTATTAGTCTCATAAGTAAGCAAAAATAACATTATTATACACTTTTGAGATTTGATATTAGAGTATTTGGTGCTATTTTAATTTATACAGTAACCAATACATAGGAAAGAAGGAAAAGTCTGCATGATAATATCTACTCCTATAGTTGTTCAAATACTAAAAATGTATTACACAATTCTATTTGTTCTTACTAGAAGACAGGGCTAATCTTTAATAGCTGAATGCTATCAAAATGTGATAATTGATGTATTCGGCACTAATTTTAAATGTAAATCCACAAATAATAAAATAATAGAATGCTCATGTGTCTCTTGATATTGCTAAAAAAATAAAAATAAAAAACTAATCCAACAATTTCCAAAGTGGAAGCAGAAGTCTGAGTGAAGTAAAGCTCCTACAGGCCACGAGTCCACACGGCATGACCTCCCACTGGGACCAATCAGCTACACATATGGGTCTTTCTCCTCTGCTGAAGCCTCTACATTCTTAAATACACACTGCATACATTAGAGTTTGCCATTTCCATATCACCCATTAGCAGTAAATTATTTTCATATCTTTCATGTTACCACATTGCAATGTTTTCATGTCAGTTTTATTTCCTGAGAGAGACTTGAAAACAAACTAAATCAGTACAAAATATCTGCAGCCTTATCATGTCAGAAACTAATAAAATAAATTTCTTTTCTGGATGAGCTTCATTATTTAAAAATAGAGCCTGCACTCATCAAGACCACTTCTGTTTTTCATTAACCAAGACTGCATTGACAAGGGAACTAAACAGAACATTGTACTCAAAGTGGAGCCATACTGTAGTTGGTTATGGGTTGTAATTACAATAATCTGATTTTTAAATGCATATCCTCTATAATTATAGCAGAATATTCTCAGTAATATATAGATGTTAATTGTAGGAAACTTTGTTCTCCTTAATGTGTTTAAATAATATACTTTTATACTGCTGTAACCCATCAGCAGCATTTTCCCTTGGAAGCATCATTCATGGGTCATTTTATGATTTTCAGACCTCTCTAGTGTAGATTTTATTTATAAATCACAACCCTTTTAAAATAATTCTTCTGTGTAGGAAATATTTCTTGTATGTACCCTTTTTAATATTAGAAGACAGAAGCATGTGATGAATGCAGAATGCACTGACGTCTCTAGCCCTTAGTCCTCTATCATCTTCACTGTGCAAACACAGCAATAAATCTGTTTGGCACAATTCCATTAATTCAGTAATGCTTCCTGACCCAAGAAGCCCCATGATAAGTATGTATGAAAGCTCCAAAGGCACATGTAACATGGCGCTTACCCTCAGCAAATATATAAAAGAGGAAAGGGAAGTGCATGGCCAAATTAAAAACAATGTACTAATTGCCTGAGGTAAGTATATGGGGGATGTTCAGACAGTACCAGATACCACACTAAAGCCAATGGAAAAAGGGGCTATAGACCTGGAAATCTGGTAAGTGCCTCCTTAAGTAGCAGTCAAGTAACTGTTGTCCTTAAGGGCTCAAAAAAGCAAGTCAAGACAGGGTTAGTTGTGGGCAAGAAATAGGAAAAATCCATTTCTAAAGAACTCAAAGACAAGGAGAGTACACTGGCCAATGTGGCTGGGTGGAAAGGAAGCTAGTAAGGTTACATAACCCAAAGTTAGTTTATGAAGGCACTTCATTACACACATGTGCACTCATTCATTCAGCAAACTGATACAGCCTATCATGCCATGCTCTGCAATTCAGTGACCCATGTCATCATGGAAGTCTCTTCTGATGCTCGTTGGAAACACAGAAAGGCAAATGAGTGAAAATATACAACATGGGGCTGGAGAGACAGCTTACTGATTAAAGCACTTGTCTGTGAAGCCTAAGGACTCAGGTTCAATTTTCCAGTACCCACATAATCCAGATGCACAAGGTGGTGCATGGAGACTGCAGTGGCTAAAGGCCCTGATACACCCGTGCATTTTCTCTCTCAAAATAAGTAAATAAATAACATTGTGTGTGTGTGTGTGTGTGTGTGTGTGTGTGTGTGTAAAGAGACAAAGGTTCTAGAGGAAAAAATGAAAAAGAAAATTTAAAAAATTGACTATCTTGTGAGGAAGTCAAAAGAGAATCTGTCTTATGTCATCTAATACCAAACAGGCATAGCCCACAGAAAAGTGCTACGCTGACAGTGTTTCAGGTCTAACCTATGAACAGAGACGAGGCCAATGTGGTTAAAGAAGAGTAGCAGGGAACTATAAGTTGATAAAGCTACCAGAGAAACAGTTGCTGTTACAGCCTACAGTAAATGTTCTGCATCAAAATTGGCCTTGTATTTTACCTCAATAATGACTCTCACTAAGATTAAACCTAAATTGAGCAAAAGTAAGATAGCAGGGCCGAGTATGAGAGTACAAAACTGTGTTTTGAGACATGTTAGAATGTTTTCATTCAGGGGTAATAAGTAACTGAGGGTACGTATAAAGCTAGTATACTGTACAGAACAAGTAATTCAAGAATAGAAAGCCTTCAAGAGTGAATCCGTTCTGAACAAGTTATTCACAGCATTGTGACTGGTGATAATACATTCATAAACAGAGACCAGACTAACTTTAGATAAAAACGTAGGCAGTAAAATCTTAAATGTGTATAAAAACACACAAATATCATATGTATTAATTACCTGAAGATCCTATCAATTTATACCATCTCACATCATTCATGAAAAGGGATTCTATACAACAACTTCCAAATGGAATATGATACAAGACATTTTGAACATATTGTAGGAGACCAGACAAAGACACCTTACCATTCATTTCCTTGTGCAGGATTTTCTAGTAGTACTCGGATTATGTATAATAAACAGCTTAATAATTTGAGAGAAAAATTGAACAGGCGTATTCTTAGACCTTTAAACAAACAACAAAGATTGGATTTCCATGTGAACTTAGTTCTTCAAAAACAAATAAAAACAGGATTGTCAAAAATGCCATCTTTAAGTACAGCACTTAGAATGTAGGAGAAACCACAATGCTACGATTATCTAAGTTTACTACAGTTCTTGGTTATAATTACCTGAATTACTGAAACAAAACAAAAGAAAAAAGAAAAAACGTAGCAGAACTCGTGAACTACAATTGGAAGGAAGCATCTTACATGAGAAGGAAATCTAGGTTTGAAATTTCGGAAGCCACAAAATTTATATCCGGTCAAAGCTGGTTACAATAAGGATGGATGTAGCTTATTCTATATATGTGATTGGAAAATCAAGTTTAGGTAGCTGGAAAGTCAAGACTTTCACTTGCACCAAGACACGTCATGGAACTCCAGGATTATAGAGAAGATATTTTTATGCAATTATGATAATTGGATTATTAATTATGTTTATATTATAATGCATATCAACTATATGATTACATGCCATGTATGAATTATATGATTTATATGATCATCTATAAAGAGATCATAATACTTTGTGATGAGAGATACATATACAATTCTCTTTCTCCATATTGAGTTGGACCAACTGAACTTTTTTTTAAAGTAGGTTAAATGACAATGGATTCTTAAAAATTTATGAAAATTAAGACTGTCATGAAGACATTATATAAACTGTTTAAGTCCTGGTTGTGCAGCCCATAATAATTGATGAAGAAGAGTAATTAAAATTAAATAAAACATGCTCGAAGTCTGATTAATAAGAGCACTGTCATTCCTGCAATTATCCAATGGTATTTCATTTATGCATTTTGCATAAAATTGTGAAAAATATTTCCTATAATTATTACTTAATAGAATCTAGAAATAAAATGTCACTTTCACTTTTTGCTTCTGAGTATGTTTTTTAACATTTCTTACAGTAAGAAGGTTAATGCTTAATTATGTAATTTTTTTTTCTAGTTTTTCCTATTAAAACACACAGTGATTCTATGGGTTACCTTATTTATACTCTTTGAAATTATTAATGAATATGTCCTTGTTTTATAGAAATGGGTATTCTCTTGAGTCAGGTGAGGACTCAAACAAGGCACCCACTTTCTGTCCTGGAGAAGTGCAATGTTAGTATTAAAAGTGAGGAAATCTTCATTTAGGTCATGTGGCCACTTTAGATAATATGTACTGAAGGGGCTTTTTAGGAAATTCTAAATAGTCTGGTTATGGATACATTAGTTGATCCTAGCTTTAACCCTGGAGCTACTCTGTGACTGAGAATATCTGAACAGTATTCCTTAACTATTAAAATGACTTATGAACTATGACAGTATGTGCATATTCTCCCATGAGTTAGACTGCTCTCCATGAGCCCTACCTGAAGAGACATTCCAGATTCAAGAGTTAAAATGTCCAGCCTAAAGTGTAAGGCAAAGCAATACATTTCTCTTGATGTCTTTCCCACATTTTCAGCAGTAGTCATGTGTTCCCATAAATAGTATATACAGGTGTGCAGTGGATGGCAAAACAATAAGAATCACTGACACACCACTCTTGACAGTGACAGCCATCATTTCATATTTTCTTCATTTTCCAATGTTTTCCAAATGGCTTATAAGATATTAAACTCTGATGATCACCATCTACTTACTAGGTTAAATATTCTGCAGGAAGGGAAGCAGCACTCTGAACATTTTAGGGAACACTAGAGTTCTTACCATCATTAGACGTAATCACAAAACTATTGTCCGCTGGAATCAATATGTAGAGTCTTGACAATGAGTTTTCTCTGTATAGCACAGGTTGGCCTGGAAATTACTGTGAAACCCAAGTGTGCAAAGAAGTCTACTTATTCATATGGGATTTGGATACTCGAGATGTTGACATTATTATATGTAGTAACTACATTTTAAGAAAATTACTGTCTGTCAAACAATACTAGAAGTTGTATTTGGCTAGATAAAATAATTTTGCAAAGCATTACACAGCTAAAATTTTGAGGTAAATATATGTACAAACTGATAGAAAAGGGAATGACAGGAACAACTTACTTGATCTCTGGTTTTTAATGAAAAATAACTTTAATCTCTCCTTAAAAGTGTTTTCATTCATATAGAATTCAACTTGTACCCTGCAAATAGAAAATAAAAACAAATTTATGTAAGTTCACTATATATTTTATGAAGGTAAGTATAAACCAACTTTGTAGTTTTCTAGTTACCATAACAAATAATATATTAAATTAAAATTATATAATTTATTGCATTATATATTTGCAGTGAATTTTATGATGCAAAAAATGAGAACTGGAAAACTATAAAGCTACATCTTAGAAAGAAGCATTTACTTTCTATTTTAAAGACATTATTCAAATGTAATAAGCAGTCAATTTAATTATCCACATGAATAAGTGCAAGGCTTCAAAGGGACAATTAAAAGCAACAATAATTTTAAGACATTAATGTGTCTTTAACAATGACAACATATCAATATTTTCCAATTATTTTCTGTTGCAAGATTCTACAAGATGATTAAAAGATCCAGCTTGGGCAGTACCATTCTAAATGTACTTCTAAGGCAAGACCTAAAGATTAACTGAACAATTCACTTTGTCTAGAACCTACTTGGAACACATTATTTAACACTCTCCTTTCATATTTACTCATTTAGCCTCATATTTTTTTTTATTTTTAACATTTTCAAATATTTTATTTATTTATTTATTTGAGAGAGAGAGAGAGAGACAGAGAGGGAGAGAAAGAGAGAATGGGCATGCCAGGGCCTCCAGCCACTGCAAACAAACTCCAGATGCATGTGCCCCCTTGTGCATCTGGATTATGTGGGTCCTGGAGAGCTGAACTGGGATCCTTGGGCTTTGCAGGCAAATGCCTTACCACTAAGCCATTTCTCAACCCCCATATATATATATATATTTTTTAATTTTTAAACATATTATTTGTTTGTTTGCAATCAGAAGGAGATAGAAGACAGAGGGAGAGAGAGAGAATGGACGAGCCAGAGCTTATAGACACTGCAAATGAATTCCAGATGTGAGTGCCACCTTTACATGGCTTTACATGGGTTACTGGGGATTCGAACCTTTGTCATTAGGCTTTGTAGACAAGCTCCTTAACTGCTGAGCGATCTCTCCAGCTTGAGTCTCATATTTTAAATTATAAATGATCACCAAAGAAATGGTAATGATAAGTAGAATGCTAAGGAAAGTTTCCACAGATTAGGAAATAGGTAGCTCAATGAACTGAATATTTTAAGTTTAATCTACTATAAATAAAATCAGTTATTTACAAAATAGTACCCTTATAGTACATGTCTGCTCTCTCTCTCTCTCTCTCTCTCTCTCTCTCTCTCTCTATCTATCTATCTATATATATATATATATATATATAAAATCTACCTCTTATGTTATAATGTATAATTCATATTTTTAAACAGTAAATAGAATAATTCTTTTCAGACATAGTGTTTAGATAACAATTAAAAATTTTCTCAATTAGTCTCAAATATATTCATTATAGGATTCCAAAGACATCTAACGAACAGGTTTGTTGTTGTTGTTGTTGTTGTTGTTGTTGTTGTTATTTGGAGATAGGATCTCACTCTAGCCCAGGCTGACCTGGAATTCACTCTGTAGTTTCAGGCTGGCCTTGAACTCATGGTGATCCTCCTACCCCTACCTCCTGAGTGCTGGGATTAAACACATGCACCCCCAGCCTGGCTAATAAACACTAAACTGTTAACATGAACAATAAAATTTTTCATTGAATTTTCCTAATGTCATAATCTCTTGATTATGTAATCTATAAACCCAAGACAGATTTATGATTTGTTTTGTTTATTTGGGGGAAGGATTTTTTTTTTTTTTTTTTTGCAAGAAGACATAGCTGAGAAAATGGAGGACTCAACTGTTGAACTGTTATTCCATTCTGTGATCTCTTCACTGAGCTGTAGACTCAAGAAGACTCACAAATTCATAACAAGTGACCTGTTTAGGCCTCAAATGCACAACAGTTTTTCATTTACCAAAGCCAGGTTTCCAGTTTTCTTTGGTCTACAATTATTTCTATCCACAAGTTTTAATTCCTTTTAATAATTTCTCACTTTCATTTTCTTTGCCTTATATGAATGAGAAATGTAGCAGAAAGCAAGCAAATTTTTATTTTCTTGTTAATTTCTATAGAAACAAGTCATAAAACGTTCAGTAGGCTCAGTGGATAATTTCCATTTGCAGGCCCATAAGCATTGCACACTCATGCCAACTGCAAATGACCATGTGCACACAGACAGATAACACCCCTATTTTCATCTTTGGAATCCAACATTGAATCTACTTCCCTTGTTTATCAAATGAAAAGTCAGTTTAGTTTAAATAAAGTAACTGCAGTACGGAGACCAAGCTTAATTAGTTAAAATTTGTTATGGATACAAAAGCAAATTTGAGAGGACACATGGCTATGACACAAGTAATTTAGCAAAGGCCATTCAGATTTGCTTCCTAGGATTATCAAATTTATGGGAATGGGAATTCATTCTTCAGATAGTATCTGGAATCAGTATGAGTACGTATTGAGGAGGATTTTTAACTAAAAATGAGATAATCTTGATAAATAAACAAAATAATTAGGAATCTGGAAAAATAATACCTGAGAAAAAGTAGAAGGAACATGAAAGATTTTAAAAATATGAAGATTAAGAGCAACACACACTTGTTGTCATAAATATTGAGGTGAGTGGCATTATTAGAAAAGCATGACTTATTAGGGGATACAGCACTGGACAGAGCTAATAATAGAGAAAAAGGAATTATGAATAATAATTACTCATTTTGAAATGGCCATCACTGACTGGCTTCTTTTCTGGGAGATACATTTTGCATATTGTTGAGTCTCATGTTACATGACTTCCTGAGTACTGTCCAATTATTAAATTATGTGAAACAAAACTCTTAGTTTATCCACCTAAGTCAGCAATACTGCTGTAAAATATGGCCAATACTAAAACATCTAAAGTTAAAGATAACAAAAGAATATGTTTTTCAATTTGGGTTATAGTGGAACACTTGAATATATTCTTCATTATTTCCATTTCTTTTCAATGGTTTGTGTGTTATTACAATGATGATCACTTTTTAGTCAAATACTGTTGGTACTGGGTTTTAAAAGAGGATGCTTCTACTACTGCTTTAACAGTAATTATATTATTGTACAGTTAGAATAATTGTTGTTGCAATTATTATTAAAAATACATGCAAATGGATGGATACTGGTCAATATTAAAAACTATATACAATATATCAAATTGATGGGATATTCCTACATTTCTTTTGACTTGTTAATTTGATAAGTTATTTTTCCCATTAAGAGTTATATTATTAATGATAAATATTCTAATAATATCTTTTACACAATTTGTTTTATTTTGTGAAATTATTTGTTTTTGTAATATTATATTCAAGTAATTAACCACTTTATACATTTTGGGACCTTCTTTCCGATAGTCATAACCAATAGTTTCCTGCCTTTTTAAAATTATTGTAGTCTTAACAGCTGGGCGTGTTGGCGCATGCTTTTAATCCCAGCACTCGGGAGGAAGAGGTAGGAGGATCGCTGTGAATTCGAGGCTACCCTGAGACTACATAGTGAATTCCAGGTCAACCTGGACCACAGTGAGACCCTACCTCAAAAAACCAAAAAAAAAAAAAAAAAAAAAAAAAAAAAAATTATTGTAGTCTCTTCAAATATGGATTTTTAAGAACATGTAAATAATTACCATAAAGGAACATAACTATTATTAGCTTTCTGTAATAATAATGCTTAAATATTCATCATATTTTAGAACTTGTTTGTTCTTTTCCACTTATCTCTCACTCTCTTGCTATTGGATTTGGAATAAAAATGACAGAGTAGGTCAATGCCAAGGAAGAAAGAAAAAATATAGGTAATATGAACAAGAAAAGGGGAAGAGAAAGAAGAGGGAGTGATACAGAGAGAAACAGGAGAAGATTAAGGTTAGTCTTCATCATATCCTCTCCAGCCCCCTGTGATTCTCATGTTCTAAGAACCTTATACAGGTTCAACCTTTTAGTATGTCTTTCAGGATATAGGATTTTATGATACCATTTCCATTAGGGTCCAGTTTTTTGTGCCCCCCACCCTTTCCCTGCCCTCCCACCACACCATCCCTATTGTCCAGTCCTCAAGATGTTTATTAGGTGTGACAGCATCTCAGAAAAATACAAATTAGGAGCCACCGATGAGTGAGATCATGTGGCACTTATCTTTCTGTGATTGAGTGAGTTCGCTGAGAATGATCTTTTCCAAGTTTGACCATTTTTCTTCAAATTGCTTTGTATCATTTTTCCTTACTGTTGTGTAGAGTTTCATTGTGTATATATACCACATCTTAGTTATCCACTCACCTAATTATGGGCATCTGGGTTGATTCCAGCTCTTAGCAATTATGAATTGAGCAGCTACAAACATGGTTGAGCAAATATCTCTGAACTGAAGCTTGGAGCTTTTAGAGTAAATGCCCAGTAAGGGCATTTCGTACCTCTATAATCATCCTTTTCAGGAGTCTCCATATTGCTTTCCATCGTGGTTGTACCAGCTTACATTCCTGCCAGTGAATTCCCACAGTGAATGAGGGTTCCTATTTCTCCACACCCTCACCAGCATTGGTTGTCATTCAAGTTTTTACTGTTTGCTACCCTTACTAGGGTAAGGTTGAATCTCATTGATGTTTTAATTTGCATTTCCCTGATGATTAGGGATGTTGAACATTTTAAGTGTGTGTTTGCCATTTGTATTTCTTCTTCTGTGAACTACCTGTGCAGTTCTCTGCCCCATTTTGTGGGTGGGTTGTTTGATTTTTTTATTGTTCAGGTTTTTGAGTTATTTGTAGATTTTAGAAATTAGGCCTCTGTCTGATATGTATCCAGCAAAAATGTTCTCCCATACTGTGGGTAATCTATTCAAAAAGAAGACAGATTTCTGTGAGAGTACTTGATGACCCACTGTGGTCGTTTGATTCAGGTGTCCTGCATAAATTTAAGTGTTCTGAATGCTAGTCTCCCCAGCTGATGGCAATTGGAAATTAAAGCCTCCTGGAGGTGGTGTATTACTGGGGGTGGGCTTATGGGTATTATAGCCAGCTTCCCCTTGCCAGTGTTTGGCACACTCTCCTGTTGCTGTTGTCCACCTTATGTTGACCAGAGAGTGATGTCCACCCTCTGCTCATGCCATCGTTTTTCCTGCCATCATGGAGCTTCCCCCTCGAGCCTGTAAGCCAAAATAAACTTCTTTTTTTTCCCACAAGCTGCTTTTAGTCTAGTGATTTCTGCCAGCAATGCAAACCTGACTGCAACAGTAAAGTGGTACCGAGGAGTGGGATTGCTGCTAGACACCTGACTGTGGCTTTGGCCTTTTGTAGCTGATTGTCAAGAGGAAGAACTATGGACTGTGAGGTTTGGCTTATGAGGTGAGAAAGAGCTTTACTTGGACTGGGCTAGCAGTTTGTGTGACAAGTTTGCTGTTATGCCCGTGTCCTGAGAAGTTGTGCAGGGTTGCTTTGCATAGAAATGAACTGGTGTGAGCAGAAGGATATGGCACAGGAAAAATAAAAATCTTTGGGTGAACTCTGCCTGTTCAGCTGCAATTGAGAGATTACAAACTTTGAGATTGGGCCAGCTGACCTGCACTGGGGTAACAGGAAGAATGCAGACTCTTTTGAAGGGGCCTGAATGCTGAAGGAGTGTCCTATTTTTCAAAGTCTTATTTATTCCCCCTGGATTAACAAATTGGCACCCTACCTGGTATTATGGAGTATAACAAATGGAGGAAAGAGAGGGTCATTGAATTTGTAACACGGTCTTTTGTTTTGGAAATGGCCATGGGCAGTGTGAAGCAGGTTTGCTGGATGCCTGCATGGAGATCCCATGGGGCCATGAGGATGGACCATGGGTTGCAGTGGAGACCCAGTGGACATGCCGGACTATGAGATGGCTGCCAAGGAGAGCTGCCAGCCCTGGATGAAGTTTTCCAGGACTGTGAGTAGCCTAGCTGGGGGGTGGAAGTTGAATTCCAGAGACTTGTTGCTGGACTTGGAGATTTGTCACTGACTAGAGTTGTTGGACTTGGAATTACAGAGTTTGATGTCTGCCCTGTTTTAAATCTTGTGTTAGTTGAATATTTCTTTGCTTTGCCCAATGCCATCTTTTGCAGTGTGAATATTTATTCTGTGTCATTATGGGTTTGGGGGGAGGGGATTATTTCTGGTATTATGGCTCAGTTAAAAGACCTTGGAGTAGGGGGATTGTTTTGAACATCAATAGGATTGATAAAAACTATGGGGACTTTTAAAGTTGAATGAATGCATTGTATTTTACCTCATGTATGGTTATCAGTTTATGGGGGCCAGGGGCGGAATGTGGTGGTTTGATTCAGGTGTCCCCCATAAATTTAAGTGTTCTGAATGCTAGTCTCCCCAGCTGATGGCAATTGGAAATTAAAGCTTCCTGGAGGTGGTGTATTGTTGGGGGCAGGCTTATGGGTATTATAGCCAGCTTCCCCTTGCCAGTGTTTGGCACACTCTCCTGTTGCTGTTGTCCACCTTATGTTGACCAGACAGTGATGTCCACCCTCTGCTCATGCCATCATTTTTCCTGCCATCATGGAGCTTCCCCCTTGAGCCTATAAGCCAAAATAAACCTCTTTTTTTTTTTTTCCCACAAGCTGCTTTTAGTCGGGTGATTTCTGCCAGTAATGTGAACCTGACTGCAACACCCACCAAAGGTTATTGGTAAGACCCTACTGCTGAAGACACCATATGCGGTTTGGATGGAACATGGAGAGACCTGGCTGAAATCTGGAAGAGAGTCAGTCCCCAGACAGTTAGCTTGTCTAGTGCAAAAGTTGCTACAGAAGTGACTGGGGAAAAACGACCAACATCTGTCTAAGCAACTCATGGTCTTAGCTACTCAGCAGCAAACAACCTGATGTGATGCTCACACAAGTGCAATAGTGACATACAGCCATGGGGGGTTACCAACTGCTCTTGCTTTGGCTAATGGATCCACTCAGTGGAAAGGAACCCATACCTGAAAATGGGAAACAAGTCAGAACCATATCCAAAAATGAGCCCAATTTCCAAAATCAAGCACCCACCAATAGTGGGATACAAGAGGGCCTACACCTATTAAATTCTCTCTAAAATAATAATGGTTATCAATGTATCTTGTACTGACCTCACTCTCCATTGAAGAATCTGCTTCTCTCTTTCAGATGGACACAGAACCTGAGGAGAGAATCAGCCCATTGCACCTCACCAGGTCACCAGCTGAAGCCATAGAGTTATAAGGGAAATGAGCAAAAGTGCTGCTTTATTGGTGAATCTGGTACCAGCACAAGGATGAAGGAGATAGTCACAAAGAACACTCAGCTCCTACCAAATCAGATATCCAGAGACACAGAGACTCACAAAACCTCATCATTGAAATAGACCTAAAATGAACCCAGCATGACTCAGGGATTCGTGGAAGGAGGGGGTAAGAATTGTTAGAACCATGAGTTGGGTCATTATAAAGAGAGTCACTGTCTCTCCCACATAACTGATGGCTAACCCCATAAGGCAAAACCCACATTATCCATGGGAGGAGGGCAGGGAGAAGGCTAATGATGGTAACATCATGGCTGTATATATAATATATACAAAACTAATAAAAAATGACAGAGCATTGTCCAATTGTAATTTCTTTGTTTTAGTCATTAAATCCTTATTTAATAACTCTAAAGGAGTCTTAATCATTTTAATAGCACAGATGTACTTCTGATCCATATTATTAATAGATATTTCATTGAGAAAATATATTTTGTTATTTTTCAATTTTATTGCCTTGAAATTTATTCATGATGGCAAATTTTGCAGTCTCCTTTATATATTAGGAACGATGTACATCAGTAACAGAAGAGAATATTTTTCAAGCTGGAGAGATGGCTTACTGGTTAAGGCACTTGCCTGTGAAGCCTAAGGGTCCAGGTTTGATTCCCCAGTACCCAAGTAAGCCAGATGCATATGGTTGTGCATGCATCTAGAGTTCATTTGTAGTAGCTACAGGCCCTGGCACACCCATTCTATTTGCCTCTCTCTCTCTTTCTTAAATAAAAATAAAATATTTAAAAAAAACAGAAGATTTTTTTTTCCTGCTTGTTGCCTCTTAGGTAATAGCTTACCTTTCACCTTGCTGCTGAGTCTACCATAGTGGTGGTAGAGTCCATGTATAAAATCTCTCCTACTGTTCTCTCTCTCTCTCTCTCTCTCTCTCTCTCTCTCTCATTCTTAGTTAAATAAAAAAAAGAAGTGAAATAAAATGAAGTACCACATATTTCTTATGTAGTTTACTGAACACCAGTATCATAAAAACACTGGCAGCAGAGTGTACTTGTGGAGTGCTGGCTGTGTGCTGGCTGTGTGCCATGGTTATCTCAGGGCTCACTGAGCCTTCACTGCCCTATGTCACAAAACAATATCTAGTGCATATTGCTAGCAAGGGAAAAGACCAAATGTGAAAATCAAAGTATGATTTCTACTGAAATTCTGTCACTTTGCACCATTGCTTATGAGAAAAATTATTATGTCAGACCACAGCAAGGCAGAGACCATCTGTCCATGTATACAATGTTATATTGGGTGATGGACTACCCATGTATATACCCATGTATATAATGTTATATCTTATGATGGCTTATTCATATATATATACATGGTGTAATGTTATATTGCAGAGGTAAAGATGCAAGCATCTGGAGATCTAGTCAGTGAATGGGTTCTTTTGAATGAGGTCAATGACACCAAGTCTACCCACTCTTCTGTCAGAGCTTACAGTCAGCTAATAGGACGTAGGGATTCCACAATCCTGTGGTTCTCATAGAAAACACAAAATAAATTAGCTTTGGTACTTAAATTTCTCCAGATTGAAACTCAGATCATGAAATGTGATGTTCATTTTTTGAACTTAGTCTCTGTACTTCTCTGTTTTATTCAAAATAATTAAATTTAAACAACTCCAATTTGACATACATTGAGGCATGAGGAAAAAAAAAAGAGAAGAAAATCAAGGATAAGTACAAAGGTACATTTTGTTATCCTTCAATTACAAAGAAATTCCGCCTCCTCATGCCTGTGCCTAACTTTATGAGGGGAGCAGACCTGGGCCAATCCATTAAAAAGAAAAAAGAAGAAGTAAATTGCACAGAATAGAACATTTATTCCTCTTTATTCTATTAAGTATATAACAAAGGGCAGAAAATTCATAGCATTTAAGCTTGGAGGAAATTCAGTTTGATAAAAATTGGGTTTCCTTACCACCAATATCAAGGGTAAAAAAAAAAAAAAGTAATACGTAGCAGAACATTTAAGAATATTTCTACTTTTATTCTCTTACTTCACCTTTGCTGCTTTCCATTAAATGGATCTTAGAGAAACTTTCCAAAGTAAAAGACATACCTGCACACATTGTACACTACATAAATATATGCAGGCATGTGTGTTTAGACACTCTAGAAATATGTAATTTAAGTCACAAGGAAGGAAAGGCTTATAAGCTTACTGCATCTATAACCCAACCCTAAGCCCAATATCCACCAATCAAAATTCCTAACTACTACAACATATACATGTTCCTTTCCTTTCCCTATGAGAAAAAAAAAGGATACCATGTAATATCTAACACAGAGTATAATACACATTGCCCCCGAATTAGAAAGGATCAATTTGGGATTTTTCAGCTTTACCACTGTATAAAAGCAATACACATTCAGTAGAAACCACAGCTCACATTTTCAATTTTTGTCTTCTCCCAGACTTGTGATTTAACATACTCTCAAGGTACTGGTCATTGCAGCAAGTCCTGGATCCCAGACAGACAGAAAGAATACACACTCTACAGATTACTGTGTGGACAGCATTTTTGATGAATTATTTAATAAGTTACATGAGATATTCAACTTTCTATTATAAACTAGAATTTATGCAAGATTATCTCCCAACTGCAGGCTAATATGAGCCCTAAGAACACAAGAGGAGAAAGACAATCATTGTATGATCTCACTCATCTGCAGTTCCTAAACCGTATCAGGCCAAGTTGCTGACATAACTGATTGAATAGCATCTTGAGACTTGGACAATAGGGAGGGCAGGGCTTGGGGGAAGGGAAAAGGCTGGAGGGACACAACACTGACCAAAATTGAAATGGTACCATGCAAGCCTATATCCTGGAAGTCAGACTAAAAGATAGAACAATCAAGAGGACATTAGTGGGAGCACCTAAATTGAAGGTCCCTGGAGAGGGTGAGATGAAACCTAACCTCAAATTTCTCCTGTTTCTCTTTCTTTTCTTCTCTTTTTCTTTTTTCTTTTCCCTTGGGACTGGCCTGTAATTCCCTTTACCAGTATGTGGTCCACATCCACAATGAACTATTGATCAAAGAGACCTACTAGATCTCCAAAAACAAACAAAACAGATTTCTGTCAGAGCACTTGATTACCCTACTGGTAAGACCCTACCGCTGAAGACACCAAATGCTGTTGGCATGGACCATAGAGAGACCTGCCTCTTGGACTGGCTAACAGATCCACTCAGTGTAAAGAAAACCATATCTGGGATTGGGACAGAAGTCAGAATCATAGCCCGATAATGATTCTGCTTTCCATTGTCAAGCTCCCACTAACCTTAGACTATAAGAGACTACACCCTTTTAATCTTCTCTAAATTAATAATGGTTATCCCATTTAACCAGTGCTAACTTCATTCTCCGTTGGAGAATCTGCTTCTCTTTTTCAAATGGGAGCTGGACCTGAGGAGATAAATGACCCAGCAAACTCCACCCTGGCCCCAGCTGAAACCACAGAGGAATTGAGGAAATGAGCAAGAGAGCTGCTTTCTCAGTGAATCTGATATCTGCACAAGGGTGAAGGAGATGGACACTGAGGCCACTCAACACCTACCAAACAAGAGATCCAGAGACTCCTGAGTGCCCATCACTGAAGCAGACTTAAAATGCTCCCAGCATGGCTCAGGGAATTTTGCAAAAGAGGGGGCAGAAAGATTGTTAGAGCCACAAGTTGAGACATTTTGCACAGACATTCAACCCCCCCATAACGCATGACCCATGGGGTTGACCTGCATCCCCAACGAGGAAGTCCTCTTCAGAAAAGGGGCAGGGAGGAAGGAAAGGATGGTACCAACATGTGTTGTTTTCATACAAAATATGTCCATATCTACTAAAATTTTAAAAAATAAAATAAAAATAATTTAAAAATTAATGGTTAAAAAAAAAACTGTCCTGTACATGCAATAGGATATGTGTACTAAACACATTTTGACTTAAGAATATTTTCAATTTACTATGGATTTTTTTGAACAAAGCCCCATGATGAACCAATGAAGATTTGCATTGCATCAGTCATTTTTAAATCTGGATAAATATAATATGCTCAATAAACTGCCCTCTAAACACTTATGTTTCTGCCCAGCCTGAGACTACAGAGTGAATTCCAGGTCAGCCTTGGGCTCAAGCAAGACCCTACCTTGAAAAAACAAAAAACAAAAAATGTA
Organism: Orientallactaga sibirica; assembly: GCA_036365145.1. Lineage (NCBI taxonomy): Eukaryota > Metazoa > Chordata > Mammalia > Rodentia > Dipodidae > Orientallactaga > Orientallactaga sibirica. The sequence goes on along the minus strand of JAEOAD010000017.1, from coordinate 8,815,301 downwards.
ATAAACATAACAATCTTCCAAGGGAACTCTATTTTCAAAACAAAACAAGTTGTATAAATATTTACTGTTGTTGTAAGGTGTAGGGTATAAAGTCTATTAGGAGTAACACCACAGGCATTGGAGTCTAATGATAGGCAGGTGACTATTCAATTCTCTTGAAAATTCAGCTATTCTTTCATTAGGTATAGAATGAAAATTAAAAAGAGGAAAATATATAAAATATACATATGTTATATACAAGTTTTTGTGGCTTCATATAAACATTTTCTTCTGATATTATAATTAAAATGACTGGTAATAAAAATTCATTCTAGAATGAACATATGTAATTGAAAAGTATAAACCATGGGTCATTTCTTTGAATTTTATATTATTGCTTTCTGCAAGCAGCATTTTCTCAAAAAAATTTTTTTAAATCATAATTTACCTCAAATGTTTCCAGAGTAAAATTTATTAGAGTAAGAAAAAACATCTCTGGCTTATACTTCAACAATATTTTTGTTAGTTTTGCAATTTCACAAAGCTACTCTAGACTGTACTTAAATTATAATTATCACACTTCTCCAGACAAGCAATACACAGTAATGAACTCTCTGATCTTGCTGAGCAGCGGCAGCAAGCAGCAGCTCTGGGCAAGTCATGCAATCATGCTACTGAGCTGTGATGTTCAGTACGTTAGGATTATTAGATGCATTTTCAGCATACAGCATTTTCAGATTAGGATGGGTTTATCAGAAGTGAGGAATATATGTGTCTGTTCATCTGGGCAAATATGCACTTAAAACTAGGCTGTACTCTCTAACCTGCATGCTCAATAATTTTAAATGATTTATCATAAGCTATTGGCTTTAAGAATTCTGTTCTGTCCTGAAAGAGTCCCTTTACCATACTCGAGCCCTTATAACTGTAAACATAACACCTCACTCTTAGAATGCATGAACATTTCTAAAGTTCACAAGTAAAGAAATAGAAATTAACTCGTTTTACTATATTAACAGGGTCTGGAAGATTGGCATGGTTGCACATGCCTTTAATCCTAGCACTCAAGAGGTCAAAGTGGAAGGATCACCATCAGTTTGAAGCCAGGCTGGGACACAGATTGTCTTTCAAGAATGCCTGGATTAGAGTGAGACCCTGCCTCAAAATACACACACACACACACACACACACACACACACACACACACGAGAGAGAGAGAGAGAAAGAGAGAGAACAGGATATCTGGTGGCATTTCACTGATACAATAATATAAAGGTATTACCCAAAACCAACTGTTTTGGACTAAAAAATAAAATAAAATGAAAGAAAAGACCAATGACATCATTTGTAATAACTGCATGATATTCCTCTAGATTGGCATTCACTAATACCCTGCTAATCAAGATTTGAGTTTTGTTTGCTCTTATATATAACATAAAATTAAATAACCTATATTTATAATAAATACATTTCCACTAAACACTGTGAAATCTAAATGGAAAGTCATGTTAAAATATATTCAAAATATAGCAGTGATTTAAAAACCTTCCTACCAGAGAGTCTGGTTGTAATAGTTCAGTAAGCTGCCTTCATGGAACTTTCTCAAAAATGCCCTCTGATAGGGTAAAAAACGATATATATATATGAATGATATGGGGTTGAAGAGATGGCTTAACGGTTAAGGTGCTTACCTGAGAAGCCTCCTAAGGACAAAGGTTCAATATCCCATTATCTACATAAGCCAGAGGCACAAGGTGGCACATGTCTCTCTCTCTCTCTCTCTCTCTCTCTCTCATCTGCCTCTTTCTCTGAAAATAAATAAATGAATAAAGTGTTTTTTTTTTAAAAAAAAAAAGAAGAAGAAGAAGAAAGAAAGAAAGAAAGAAAGAAAGAAAGAAAGAAAGAAAGAAAGAAAGAAAGAAAGAAAGAAAATATGGCCAGGTATGGTGGCGCAAACATTTAATCCCAGCACTTGGGAGGCAGAGGTAGGTGGATCACCGTGAGTTTGAGGACACCCTAAGACTACATACTGAATTCTAGGCCAGCCTGGACTAGAGTGAAACCCTATCTCAAAAAAAAAAAAAAAAAAAAAAGAAAAGAAAAGAAAAGAAAAGAAAAGAAAAGAAAGAAGAAAAAAGAAAAAAAATGGAGATGTTATACTAGAGATAAAGTCCATCAGTTTTGTGAAAAAAATATCTAAAACTTGGAAAAGGGCAAAAACAATTTATAGATGCTCTTCCACTTTTGTTTGACTTTCTGTGTGACATTTTACCATTTTAAGTGAGTTGGCATTAATGCATAGAGTTTTACTGAATAGATGTGCATATTTTATGCTATATCAAACAGTGAAATCCCGAGATCCAGGGAATGATACTGTAGGACAGGAACTAGGTCAGGTGTGGAATACAAGGCTAATCAGCAAACTCCTAACAGTGTGGGGAAGTAAACAGCTTTACAAAAGAACTGCAGCGAAATTTCCTCTATAGTTCTGCCATTGATTGGTGGATTGTATAATGTTTCTGACATAATTTTATTTTATATTTGTATGATGAAAATCTATTTTAACCTTTTGAAAATTACATTTAATAGTTACTTCTAAAACCCATAAGATTTTTTTTTTATCATGGGTATTACAACTTAAGCTGTACAATAAATCTGGAAAATAAATTGGCATTTACATTATAAAGGAATCTATAGATTCCACAAAACATCAATTCAAATTACACTTGAGAATCTGAATCTATCATAAAGTTAACCTATACAAGATTTTATTAAGTAAGATTAAAAAGTAAATATTGCTCGTCTGTGACATTAAGAATTTTTATGATGGTAATTAAGGTGCTATATAAGTGGAATAGAGAAAGACAAATCCATTGGTGTATTAAAAGGAGAATCAAGACACTGACTCACTAGGCTGGGCTCAGTTGATAAAGGCACTTTCTTCCAAAGCCTGCCAGTCTGGGTCAAATTTTTCCATACCCTACATAAAGCTTGGTACAAAATTGGTGCAAGTCTGCAGCATTTTGTTTGCATTAGCAAGAGACCCTTGTTTGCATGTACATACATACAGACATACAAACGCATACATGCACACAACATAACAATAAATTAATATGTAAAAAATTATTTATTTATCTGCAAGCAGAGAGAGACACAGAGAAGAGACAGAGAATGAGCCTGCCAGGGCCTCTAGCCCCTCTCTGCAAATAAACTCCAGATGCATGCCCCACTTTGTGCATCTGTATTTATGTGGGTACTAGAGAATGGAACTGGAATCAGATTTGTTCAGCTTTGCAGGCAAGTGCCTTAACTGCTGAGCCATCAAAGAATATATATCTATAGAATAAAAGAATAAATATATATCTAAAAATAATTAAAATGTAGCACTAGTGAAATGTTATATCAGTAACAGAAACTAATAAAAGAATCTCTTAAATGATCAAACAGCAAAAGAAAAAAATTAAGAAATAAGATTCTGGGGCTAGAGCAATGGCTCAGCAGTTAAAGGCACTTCCCTGAAAATCCTAATGGCCTGAGTTTCATTTCCCAGTACCCATGTAAAGCCAAATACATAAATTGGCACATGCATATGGAGCATGTTTGCAGGGGCAAGGGGCCCTGGCACATCCATACTCACTCCCACTCTCTGTCTGTTCTCTCTCATATATATGAGATTCCTTATTTCATAGCATAGTACTAAATCACATCCTGATGTATGAAGAAACATTGGAAATATTAAAAATTAGAAATAATATTTTCTACCCTGTGTTAAAGTATTTTGCTTAACAAACAAAAAACAAAATCATGAAATACATGTTAAATGTTTCTCCTTTAAAAAATACAACATTAGGGCTGGAGAGATGGTTTAGTGGTTAAGGCGCCTGCCTCCTAAACCTAAGAACGCTGGTTCCAAACTCCAGTGGTTCCAATCTCCAGGTCCCCCGTTTAGCCAGATGCAAAGTGACACAACAGCACAATGCCACACTTGACCACAAAGGGGCGCACGCATCTGGATTTCATTCCCAGCAGCTGAGAGGTTGCTGGTGTGCCCATCTCTATCTGTCTTCCTCTCCCTCTCTCTCTCTCTGTCTCTCTGTCTCCTGTCTCTCTCAAAAAAAGAAAAGAAAGCCAGGCGTGGTGGCGCACGCCTTTAATCCCAGCACTTGGGAGGCAGAGGTAGGAAGATCACTGTGATTTCAAGGCCACCCTGAGACTACATAGTTAATTCCAGGTCAGCCTAGACCAGAGTGAAACCCTACCTCGAAAAACCAAAAAAATAAAAATAAAAAAAAAAAGAAAAGAAAATTTGAAAAAAGCAATATATAATTTTGTTGATGGGTTAAGGAAATTCACAAATTTAGAAAAGGGTGATCAGGGAAGGCCATGGTAATCTTATGAATCAAGGCTGGGGTGTTGCTTTTGCTGTCACTGCTCTTCCCAATTTATTTTCCAGTTCACCAGCCTCTTTAGAGATAAAATGCGATAGTGTTTTACTAATGCTGTTTGAATGTAAAATGTCCCCAACAGCTTAAAGTTTTATAGTCTTGTCTCACTTTCTGCTTGATCTCTGCTTCCTAACTGCTGTAAATGTGGTGAGCCAGCAGAACACCACCGCCACCATGATGGAACATATGCCCTCCAAACATAAGCTGAAATTAACTCCTAACTTAACTCACTTCTGATCATAGCAATGAGAAAAACTAATGTAGCTACTAGATTTTTTTTTTTTTGCAGAAAATTCAGTACTGTGTCTCAATTAATTTATAATGTTTACACTATTTTAGCCCTTAACTTTGCATCACTTTCTTTGTCCATGGGCTATTCTGTCCCTTTGTTTGGCAGAATTCCACAAACTGTGAATGTATGTCACTCAGTACTAAGATTGTTCAGCGCCTCAGATGTTTGTATTGACTTGTTTCTGATAATAGCTTTTTTCTAAATTAAATGTTATAAATGAACATTTTATGGTTAAATTGTTTTGTAGGGCACGTTGAGTGGAATTTAGAGGAAATCCCAGACAGGGTGATTAGGAATGCAAAAAAGTGGGGTCTAGCCATTGGTCAGAATGGTAACTGGAGTTTTTACAGTAAAAGCCTGAGCCCCACAGCCCCAACAAGTTAGGATCAGCACCTATCTTTAACATGCCAATTAAAATGACAGGTAATGGGAAAATGTAGAGATAGGGTACTCAATGTTGCAAAAACGGGGAGAGAGACAGATAAGTGGGTACAGTAAACCCAAATCTGTTTTCTGGGTATTGAGCTTTTAGGTTTTAGATAGTGGAAGAACTGAATCAGGGGACAAGACATATGCATCATTAAGCAGTCCTGGTCTAGGTGTGCTCCTGGTCACTGTATGGGTTCTGGTCCTGCAAAGTAGACCAAAGAAGACCTTATTGCCCAGAAGGACAGGTAGGGTGGCTCTCAGGAGATGATTTCTCCTGTCGAAGTTGCAGCACATTTCACACACACACTCGGGAATATTGGCACTTGTCTGCAGTGTGTGTGTGTGTGTGTGTGTGTGTAGGAAGGGGGTTAGTCCCCTGTTCCTCTGTTCAAGATTCTGTTCTCCCTGGAATCCTAGGAGACTCAAGAGGAAAATCTAAAGTATCACTGTATCTTCAGCCAAAATAAGAGGAGACAGATATAAAATGAATGAATGTCAGGTGTGTTGGATTATATTGACTGTCAACTTTACAGGGCCTAGAATCATCTGTGAGAAAGTATCTAGATTGTGTTACCATGTCTGTGAGAGACTATTTGATTGTGCTGAGGTGGGAAGAGCCACCTGGGGTACTGAGCTATATAAGAAGAGATCTGGCAGAGCACAAGCATAAAATAGACAAATAGAATAAACTTTTGTATTTTAAGTGAAAAAAATTACTAAGTATTAAATATTAAGAAAAATAAAAAAATTTAAGAAATCATTAAGGAAGAGCAAACAAACAAGTACACATATGAAGAAATGCTTATTTATTACAAGGAAATACAAAACAGACAATAATGAAGTAATATGTCCACTTGAGGTGAAAATAAATATGCATATAAAATGGACACAAAGTACATTTGCCACCTCAATGGGAATAAAAGATCATTTATTCTGAGCTGACTATGGCTGAATATGGCCTGAGAAAATGGATTCAAATTATCCAGAATGACATGTTCCACTGTGGAAGCAGTCCACATCAGATTTATTAGCAACAGAACAAAAGAAAATGAACCTTTTACTAAATACATTGATAAGGACATCAGGTTGACAGGTTATATGGAAGCAAGGAAACTCTACTTTAGGCTCCAGATATTATTTGATGACATCCTTAGCTTTTGGCTTTGTGGAAACTAGTGGTCTGCTAAATTCTTTTTCACTCTTAGTTTGAAATATTCAATTACTAAGTTTCACATAATAATTGAAATGATGTTAAGTCAGGCACACAGGTAGGCAATGAATGGTCATTAAGGGAACTAATGGCACCTCAAAATAATGTTGGCTCCAGAGCTGTAGCATCCAGGATCAGGAAGTTCTAATCTATAAGCTTTGTAGAATCTTTAAGATAGTTGTTTTATTGTTTGTTTGTTTGTTTGTTTGTTTGTTTGTTTTCTGGGAACTTCAGCTTACACAATAAATATAAGTTGGAGAAATCATTTGATTTGATTTCTAATGGTAGATGAGTGCCAGAGAGAAACCTGCACTGCATATGCAAGGATATAGGAACCAAATGTTCTAAAGGGCACTATTATTGCTAGTAGATAAGAAAATTTTAAAAAAATTAAATATCCACTGACAAGGAAATTGATAAGTAGGATCATAATCATAAAGTGAAAAGTTCTGGTAGAAATTTATGAAATATGGCTCTACAATAATATGAAGAATTTTTTTGTAAAAGTGTTCAATAGGGCTGGAGAGATGACTTAGCGGTTAAGGTGCCTGCCTGCTAAGCCTAAGAACCCGGTTCCAATCTCCAGGTCCCACATTTAGCCAGATGCAAAGTGACGCAAAGGCGAAATGCCACACTTGCCCACAAGGAGGCGCACACATCTGGATTTCGTGCACAGCAGCTGAGAGACTGCTGGCGCACCCATTCTCTATCTCCCTCTCCCTCTCTGCCTGTCTCTCCCTGTGTCTCTCTCCAAAAATAATAAAATAAAGTGTTCAATAAAAGATGCAAGTATAACAATACATGTGGCTTCCTGTCAAGGTTTATAAAATTCAAAAATATTTGAAATAAGCTAACATGCATCTGTTAAACTATGTATTGTAAAAGCAAACGAATGAAGAATGAAATTAGGAAAGTGGTAACTTCTGGAATGAAAACCAAGGAAGAGAGTACAGGAACCCATAGTTACATGAGTTTTGGTTTATTTTTATAAAGAATAAGTTTTTTGAGTGACCATATTTATCTGCACACAGTTAGTTTATTAACAACTGAAAAGAACAGTTGAATGAAATTAGTAAGACTCTGTTCTTAGGCACAATGAATAGAATATGCTACCAACTGAAACACCTAAACTAGACTGACTTTGGGAAGTATAAGAAATTCTTAAGCCAGGAGTGGTGGCACACGCCTTTAATTCTAGCACTCGGGAGGCAGAGGTAGGATGATCACCATGAGTTCAAGGCCACCCTGAGACTACATAATGAATTCCAGGTCAGACTGAGCTATAATAAGACCCTACCTCAAAAAAAAAAAAAAAAAAAAAAAAAAAAAAAAAAAAAAAAAGAAAAAGAATAAAGAAAGAAAGAAAGACTTTACACCTCCATGTTCTATCAGTAAGCATACAAGTTTTAACCTTCAGAAGATTTAGGTAGTAAATGATGTAGTAGAGGATTGAAAACTTGGTGATAATGATAAAGAAAAGGACCCAGTGTAGGTGGTAGTGATGGAGAGTAGAAGAAAACTTGAGTTGTAGTGATAAGGAGCAATCTTAGGTGGCAAAAACTAGTGATAGAAACTAGAAAGAAGCTTGGGTGGTACTGATAGAGATTAGGAGCAAGCATGGGTGGTACTGATATGGATGAGGAGTAAACTTGAGTAATACTGATAGAGATTAGGAGGAAGCTTGGGTAATACTGATAGAAACTAGAAATAAGCTTGGGTGGTAGTGATAGAGATTAGGAGCAAGCGTGGGTATTAATCATATACTCATATAGATTAGGAGTAAGCTTGAGTGGTAATGATAGAGATTAGGAGCAAGCGTGGGTATTAATCATATAGATTAGGGTGTAGATTAGGAGTTACCTTGGTGGCAGTGATAGAGATTAGGAGCAAGGGATTCTAATTTTCAAGCAGCTACTTAGGGTACAGACCCAAAACAGACAAGATTACTACATGGCCTGTTAAAGAGTTTAAGAATTAAAATCCAAAATCCATGACTCATCAAGATGCTGGCTGGACACTAATCGTTATTTATTTTTACTTCCTGGTTCTTCTAGTAAGGATGGCAATCATTAAAACAAAAAAATCTAACAGCGACAAAGGTAGGTGAGGATTTGGTAAAAGAGGAAGTCTCCGCTGTTGGTGGGAATGTAAACTTGTAAAACCACTATGGAAATCAATTTGGAAATTCTTGAAAATAGAGCTACCAAGAGACTCAGTTATTCCCTTACTGGGCATTTATCCTAAATGCTCCATACATCAATACAGAGACATTTACTCAACCATGTTTATAGCTGCTCAATTCATTATAGCTAAGAACTGGAATCAACCCAGATGCCCATCACTGGATGAATGAATAATGAAGTTGTGGTACATTCACACAATGGAATTCTACTCAGCAGTAAGAAAAAAAATGATACAATGAAATTTGTAGAAAAATAGACAGACTTGGAACAAATCATAATCAGTGAACTCACACAATCAAAGAAAGACAAACGCCACATGGTGGCAAAATAGTCTATATGCATTTAAACTTAATCAATAAAATTCATCCTAACTCATTACCCAATTTCCTTATGGACCAAGGACAGGTTCATCCTCAGTATATAAACACCTTTTTCAAAAATGCTGATCAGTGATGAGTCAGGACACTTCACTGCAGGGAGCTTTTTATTTTCACTTCTCAATAAAACTTTACTTGCTTCCTGGACCCTCTTCTAGCTACATCTAAAAATTCTTCATGTTTGCTAAACAGTGAACTGTGACCCAGAAAATCAGTTAACATTCCTGAACAGATAACCATAGCTGAATAGGCATTTTATATTTTGCAAATTTTCAAAATATACTTACATATGGAAAGATGTCCAGCAATTTCAGATTATAAAAACACTGTAAGTAAATATAACATAATCCTAAAACTTGTCATACATTAGGGACCACATAAGTAAGTAGTTAAACATGGACATATGAAACACAGACTCTCCTCCTCCAAAAGCTGAATAATCTCCAGCTCTTGGGTACTCCAGAGTTGCTTCAGCTGCAAAGACCTGTTTGTTTACAATCAAAATATTTGTCACAATTCCCTTGTGATCTCCTATAACCATTCCTTTCATTCTTGTGGTTTTTAACAACCTATAATTCTATCCAATAAGATCCCTACCCTATGATCTCAGTCTGAAAAAACAAAAAGAAAAAAAGAAGAAAAACACAAAACAAGTTCCTTACAATCCCATGGAACTTAGAAAGCCAGGAAAATCACTTATATGCAATTGCTCAGGACTTATGTGTGGCCTTCTGGGAAGTACACACGAATGTCCTAGGTGTGCACCATTCTTTTAATAACCTCATCCCCCTTTATCTCTCCCTTAATAACCATGTTCAAGTTTATTTTAAACATTTTCCTACAGAGTGGGGATATGACTCATCTATCAAGTTCTTGCTATGCAAGCATGAGGATCTGAGTTTGGAACCTTAACACTCACATAAAAGCCAGGCATGGCAGTGTGTGAAAAGCCAGGCATGGCAGTGTGTTAAAAGCCAGGCATGGCAGTTTGTGAAAAGCCAGGCATGGCAAAGTGCGCCTTGTAAACTACAGTTCCCAGGAAAATGCTGCATCTGCTGCATCCACTCCAAACATGGCTGAATGGATTGGTAAGACTCCACTGATAGCAGGGATGGGACAGTGCATGAGCAGAGCCAAATGACCTTGGGCTAACTTTAGCCCCTTCATAGCCTTTTATTGTTCACATCTGTGATCAGACCTCACATCTAGGTGACTAGCAGTTGATCAGGTGTGATCTTTTCAGAATGTACAAATATATCCCCAGCTTTCACCAACCCGAGGTCTTAGAATGTCATAAGATAGTATTGGAAAGAAGCCTATGGTAGAGTTTTGCCCACTTTTCTATACACCACCTAGCTGATGATCAGCCAATATATTTGAAATAAACCTTGATTCAAGACTTTTGTACTGTAATTTTAAAATTTTCATGAAACTGTTCCCAGGCCATATGTTCCCAGGCCATGGTTACTCATATTTGGCTCCAGGGTGAACTAGCTCTTATTCCCTTTGAGGTGAGAAAATGTGTCTTTTACATTGAAAGCCAGCAATCTCAGTGACAAGAGAGGTAGAAATAGGAGGATCTCTGAGGATTGTGGATTAGCTAGTCTTAACTGAATCAAGAGGCTCAGGGTTCTGCGAGAGAATCTTTTTCAAAAAAAAAAAATAAAGTGGACAGGACTGGAGAGATGTCTTAGCAGTTAAGACGCCTGCCTGAGAAGCCTAAGAATGCCCATTTGAATCTCCAGGTCCCACGTTTAGCCAGACACAAAAGTAATGCAAGCAGGCAATGTTGCACATGTGCACAAGGGGGCGTCGGGAGGTCGTTCACAGCGGCTGAGAAACCCTGGTGTACCCATTCTCTCTCTGCCTCTTCCTATCTCTCTCTCTCTCTCTAAAATTAAAATGAAAATAAAAAATAAAGTGATGAGCAATTACAGAAGACACTCTTGCCCTCTGGTCTCCTCATGCACACATGTGCAGACAAAACCACATGCACATCACACACATATAAACATGGAAGAACATAGATCACTGTTTGTTTTTTTGTTTGTTTTGTTTTGTTTTTTCAATAAACTCCAACTTTGCTTAGTGTTGACTGGCCCAGAAATTCTTTACTGTGGTGTAGTCAAGAATCCCAGCTTCACCTTGGTGGAGGGTGCTGACAGGCAACAGTATGAAGCTATAGCTCCAGCTCTTGCTCCCACAGCCATTGACATGCCATTGAGCTCTCTTGGGTGAAAAGAAATTTCTTTGTATCTCCCCAGGAAAAGTGATGCAAGAGTCAGCTAACATCAAAGTCTCTGTGTGCCCTTCTGCTATGTTTTTTTTTTTTTTTTAATGACACAGTTTAATATATGGACAAGGCAGAACCCTGCCTAAGAAATATTCCACAAAACAGCTCCACCATATTTATCAACTCCACCCCCAATGTCTCCAGGTGCCTGAGATGCAAGATTTCAGGAAGAATCTATGAACCCCAGATTTTGGTTCCTTATCCAATTTTATCAAAGAATTGATCAAATAGACACTAAGAAGGGTAAATTATGAATTGTGACATTTAATGTAGGGCAAATTATTAGAAAGAGAGGAAGCTACCTGACTCAACCCAGACAATTCTCCTTCTTGCTCAGCTGCAAAGGGACAGGGGAGATGAAATCTCCCAGAGGTTAAAAGAGCTCTGGAGGACGCACATACACCCATGGGTGGAAGGCAATGCATAAGAACCAAAAGATCCCCTTCACATAAAAGACTAGAGAGGATTAAGAAATAGTGAAAGACTCAAGCATCAAAGACCATTCATGTAACAAAGCACAAAAGCATCCCAAACAAGACACACAGGAGACAAGTAGGGAAATAGGTAGAAGGGAGCCTCAGCCTGCTGGGAAGATGCAGAGAGAGACTTTCACGCTGTCCTTCGAGGAAAACAGGAAGAACAGTGGTCACACAAGTAGTTAAGGCTTTTTCGTTTTGATCACACTTCCAATTAGGATGAGCCTTGTTATCAGACTCAGGGGTATACCTGATTGGTTCCTGGACTCAATGGGCTAATTCATGAGGGGCCAAAGCTGGTTGATGCCTGCACTCAAGAGGCTGAGGAAGAAAGGAAGTTCGTGCTGGGGAGTGTTGCTGGCAGCCATCTTGGATGAGACTGGATCAGACTCGTCTAGTCCTGCTAGGGCAAAGCCCGGAGGCATTTCCTTGTTCTCTTTGGGATTCTGTCCCTGTCTTGACACTTATAAGAAACTGCCTTGCCCCTGTTTCTACTTTACCTGATGGGCAATGTTGCTGGTGCATGAGCTCAGCACATCTTTTGTGACAGAAGCAGTTGCAGAGCACACTTCCCCATCTTGTCCATCATTTCAATATCAGACAGATACAAAAACTTCTTTTCTGGTCTCCTATAGCAGAATACCATAGATTTCTGCTGGCTTAAACAAATTTATTTTCTCAGAGTGACAGCAGGATTGATTTCTGATGTAGTCTCTCTCTTGGATACAGATGTCCTCTTTCTTCATTTGTTTCACATTGTCTTTCCTCTGTGCACCCTGTGAACATCTCTTGTGACTTCCCTGTGTTCAAATCTCCTCTTCTTTCTTGTCAGGACACTAGTAATATTGGATCAAGGCCCAGCCCAGCAGCAGCATTTTAATTTAACGCTATTTCTGAAATCAATGGATAATTCCTCACCATATATATATATATATATAATTTTTTTTTTTGAGGTAGAGTCTCGCACTTCACTGGTGTTGCAGTCAGGTTTGCATTGCTGGCAGAAAACACCTAAGAGCAGCTTGAGGGGGGAAAAAAGGTTTATTTTGTCTTACAGACTCGATGGGAAGTTGCATGATGGCAGAGGAAAATGATGCCATGAGCAGAGGGTGGACATCACCTCCTTGCCAACATAAAGTGGACAACAGGAACAGGAGAGTGTGCCAGACACTGGCAAGGCGAAATTGACTATAATACTCATAAGCCTGCCCCCAGCAATACACTGCTTCCAGGAGGCATTAATTCCCAAATCTCCATAAGCTGGGAACCTAGCATTCAGACCATCAAAGTTTATGGGGGACACCTGAATCAAACCACCATACCTGGGTTGACCTGGAATTCACTATGCACTCTTAAGCTGGCCTCCAACTCACAGTGATCCTCCTACCTCTGCCTCCAGAGTATTGTGATCAAAGGCATGTGCCACCACTCCCAGCCTCTCTATATATTTCTTGTTTTAGCTCTACACTTGAAACAGTAGTCACTATTTTGCTGAAGGAAGTACAATGCAGAATTCAGGCATTAACTTCAACCTCTTTGTCTGGGAAGCAGGAGGCAAAGTTTATCATTTCCTCCTTCTTGAACCATTCTCTTCCCTTGACTTCCTGAACACTCCTGCTTTCCTGACAGTCTTCCAGGTTGTTCCAGAGTGTCCTTGGCTGATCTGTTCTTTTCTATTACTAAGAATAAGTTCCCTTTTATAACTAAACTAAATGTAATCCACAGATGTGCCCAAGGTTGCCAACCTATTTCCCACCCATTCCTCTCTCCCAAACTTTGTATTAAACTGCCTACTCAACATTTCTCCTTGGCTCTCCAATGGACGTTTTCCAGCCAACATATCCAAGCATAACTAAATTACTGATTTTCATCCCTGAAAGTTTTTTTTTTTTTTTTTTTTTATGTAAGTTAAAGTCAAACACATACTTGTCATAGCCCAAACAAAGCCATTAAGTTAAACTTCTTTGCACTTAAGTAACATTCCAGTATTATTTTCTAGGGTTGAGTCATAAATATCTTCTAGCAGTAAAAGAAGCAAGAGAAAGAACAAAAACAGTGTTTTTGACAATGCTGACTTCACACCAGCAATATTGACTCAAAGGAATCTAAGCCGGCCTGTGGGCAGAAAATTTACCTTCAACAGAACACACGGGGGAAGAAAAATCAAACAAAACTTTGCAAGGAAAATGGAAATGCAAACCCCAAACTGAAGCTCCCTCTGTGTACCAATCTACAAAAACAAAATATCATACATCATTGAAAGTCCTCTGCTATACAATATCTTCCATTCTAAGGCATGAGCTTTCATTGGATGCAACTGCAGAGTCTGCTGGATTGGGTTCTTAGTATTAGTGATGCTAATGTTAGGAGGAGAATATCTCAAAGGATACAACCAACCTTTCTCTTCCCATGAAGAAGACACTCTGAGCTACCTGCCAGTGTTCTATGCCTAGTCTCTCCCTCCCTCCATGAATCCCCATATGGCATCCAAAGTCCTATGAACATTCCAAATTGGGTTTGAGCGTAAGTTTATTAACTTATTAAGTTTATTAGCATCCTAATGCCTCCATAAACATCAAGCTCCCTGAAAGAAATACTAAACCACCTTCACTTATAATTGTGCCCAAGGCCTAGAACACAGCGGCTACAACAGTATATATGGAATTAAAAGTTACTCTGCTGTAGTTACATCTAATACCGTTAGCATCCAAAGTTGTCAACTACCAGCAGGCAGGAGCTGACAACAATCTGTGGATACTGCCATCTGGCATCTATGCTGGGAAGCAGAAACTCCCAAATAACCTCACTCCCAAAGGGAGAACACAGTTTTGAGATTTGACATTACATGATTCTGATTTGCTAAATGAATACGCTAGCATACCATGATACCATTTTCCTTCCTCTACCAGACATCTCATGCAAGTTTTCAATAAAACATACCAAGCTTCACAGGAAGAAAAGTAAAGTACTCTCGAATTAGCCACGCTTTCTTTGGACTTACTTCCAAGCCTCCCCCTGATTCCTTCAGGTTTCAGAGTGTTTCGTTTCTTTGTTTTTGTTTTTCTTGTTTTTTTTTTTTTTTTTTGCCAATGGACTCTCACCAAAGTCCTAAATAAGTGGCACAGGTATATTATTACTTAATACTCTCTTTCCCTTCCCAAGGTGATAGTATTTTGGAACTGCAAATTTAATGGTCCATATATTTCAAATAACAGACCTTAGAAATAAAATAACAGAATCTATGTCATATACTCCAAAACAAAGAAATATTAAAGGAGGAAAAATAACATTAATTACATTTCTACTATTAGAAATCCAGTTATTTGGATGTAAAGTGTATACTCTCCTTGAGCAAAGTCGATGCAGCTCAACTTAGCACTTTCAGAAACAATGGGCACAAATAGACTGAAATAGACAAGAAGCTACCAGATGGAGTGTCATTAATATATCCAACCATGAGCCTCGATGAGAGTTGATGCGAGGGCATGTTTCTCGCTGTGTGTCCCTCCAAAGCTGCCAGTGATGGCTTAACTTGGATCTACAATTATGAGGGCAGGACTGTGCCTATTCTGGTCATTTTGCTTGTGTTTTAAACCTAACACAGAGCCTAGCATGCTTAAGAAGGATTCTTCAATCTCAATCTCTATATTTTTTGTGGCATTTTGACTGAATTTTACTGTACAAAATGTACTTTCATTTTCTAGGTTTTATTTATTGCTATAACAAAACCGAGTTCCCAATTTTTATCATACTCTAAACATTTTCTAGTTTTCATTGTCTCTTTTTTATGCATACTATTATTAGGGCTTATTTTGAATTCCCATTTAGCAATCTCCTTCAACTCTCCTCCCAACCTTCCATCAAATGATTTAATAACACAGCCTTCTGTGTGGCAGTAACATTAGGAAAAACAAAAAAAAAATATTTCCATACTATCCAAATAACTAAGTATTTCAGACATCTGCAATAAAATGTGGCTTAAAATGTCTATTAATAAATATTTACTCAATGACTAAATAAACATGTTATATTAGAAGATAAGTTTAGTGTGTGCTTTCTGACACTCTTAGAAACAGGATTGTTTTCAGATTTCTGATTTTTTTGAACATTGAAATATTTGCATATATATATGATGAGTTACCTTGGGGATAAAACCTGATTCTAACATGAAATTTATTTGAGTTTCATATACCATTTATATGAATCATCACTACAATATTAAAAGTGATTTTTGAACATGAAATAAAACATAGATTATATCATATTCCTCACTCTCCAAATGTGTGTTAGGGTAAGGTCTGAGTGGAGGATGCTACTAAATCACTTAGACTTAGAATGAAGAAAAAAAGTGCAATTTTCCAGTAAAAAAAAAAAATCATGAATTTTCACTGGCAGAGTAGTGTGCTCTATAGTCTCAGCACTGGACAAAAGCAAGAATCTGGGTAAAATCTCTTGGGAGGAAGGTAAGGAGAGAGGAAGGAAAGAAGGAAGGAAGAGAGGGAAGGAAGGAGGGGGGAAGGAAGAAGGGATGAAGGTGAAAATTAAAAGACAAAAAGAACATAATAAGCAGTAAAATAGCAGTAAAATAACTGATGTCTACTGAAGAGAAAGGCAGGCAAGCAATCCTGTCACTACCATCCTACTGTATAATTTATCATATCTCTTCGAAGGCTAAAAGTGAGGTCATCACAATAATTTTGTATCACTTGATGTTAGTGTTGTAAATGTTCAAGAGAAACAGATGTATGATGCAAAATGCCAGAGTTCATATTAAAGCTGTATAATAGAGTCATTTGCAGTGTTAAGTAAAAATCTTAATTTTCCTAAATGCCAGCTGACTTGTATGTGAGTATATGTGAACATTTAAAATGTCTATGACACACATTTTATATAGACATGTGCTGACTAACAGTGTTACCTTGTCTTTATATGACACATGACTACCTTAAAAGTGTTTTTCATTCTGACCCCTAGCACCTAAGGTCTAGTTTTGATTGTATGATCCAATGTCCACATTTTGGTTTTTCAAATGTTGCCAACATAAAATCATGGACTGTGTCTTCCCTGATACTGCATGCTCAGTGAGCTGATTCTGTGGTTTACCCCTAAAAGTCTTTCCTGAAACAGAAAAATGTTTTTTATTAATTAAAAGAGAAAAATGTAGCATTTACAAGAGTCAATTTTATGATGAATTAGTAGAACAAAGGCTAAAAATCCAACTACAGATGCATCACACCACCATAGTTAGGCAAAATAACCTGAAATGTGCTTAGAATAATTCACATGTAAGGAATAGGACTAGCTAGCAAAGAAGTATGTTGAAAAATGAATGATATAGTGTTGGTTTCAGTGTGAAGTATTTCCCCATATCCTCATGAGTTAGTGATTATGCCTCATACTCAATCTTCAGCTGGTAGAGCATTTTGGAAGCAGGCCTCCCTGGAAGCAGGCATTGTGATTTATTAGTACAGTCCACTGGCTGTTCAGAGATAACACACTTTGTCTACCACTTTCCAGCTGATGTGTCGATGTGATGTCCAGCTTCTGCTCTAGCATGCTTTCCCTGCCATAATAAAACTGCACCTCAAAACTGTAAGTCATAAATATGCCTTACCTTTCATATACTGCTCCTGGTTGAGAATTTTTTCCCAGAGGTGAGAAGGGAACAGCAACAGCTATTAATAATCAAATGAACTCCCTGAAAATAAGGCCATTATCTTTAAAATTTCAAGTACTTTAAAAGCTGCTTGAATCTCTATCCTGGGGAAGAATATGAATTGGTAAGCATTACTCTGCTTGTGAAGCAGCATGGGTCCTCTGAAAGTAGCATATATTTCTAGTCTCTGAGAGATATATCATTCATTTGGCAAAAACTTTCATTTAAATATAAAAATGTGATGTTACAATTGAAAGGCTACAATTAGTTTAAAATTTAATGTGGAACAAACTTGCCAAAGCACATGAAGGAAAACATTTCAAGTGAAAAAATAGGATAAACAAAGCATAGAGATGAATTCATTTCTCACTGTAATCACAGATATTAAAACTACTCCTAATTTCTTTAGGTCAGTCACTGCCATGAAAAGGCTGAGGTTGAAAGTCAAGAAACTATTCAAGAAATCTTCTCTACTTGTCATTTAAAACAATTATCTTGTTCAGTAGTTTCATCATTATAAACACATAAGAAGTTGAAATTATGTAGTAATATATGTGAATATATATACACATATATGAGTATAATAAAATACTTGGAAAAGAATTATATGTAACTACTATTAGCATATAAAAGGATTTAATTACCAGTGCAATTTCTCATTTCCAAAATATGCTCATATACATGAACCAGTCGTACCATTTTAGGTATATCAAAGCATTCTAATTGCATTCCTGCTACATGCCAACATTTACCATTTTTTTTTTGTTGTTGTTGTTTTTTTTTTTTTTTTTTTAACATTACAAAACTTGTTTGGCTAAGCATTGCTATTTTCATACAGATGAGACTGGTCAGGTTCAGGAATTGATCAAGATCACATTGCTAGCAGATCATGAGCTATGATCAAATAAAGTGCAACTCTAAAAATAAAGTTCATCTTGAAGGTTAATTTCTCATTACTTGTATGCACACTAGATGTGAAGAGTCAAGATTTTTTTCTACACAGTTGTACTTTAGAATGAGTATTTGCTTATTGTTGCAGTAGGCTTCATATTACTGGCAGAGAGTACATGACCAAAAGCAGTTTATGGGAGGAAAGGTTTTATTTTGACTTACAGACTCAAGGGAACACTTCATGATGGCAGGCAAAACAATGGCATTTACAGAGGCTGGATATCGAAGGGACCAAACTGATGACATGACAGGCTTTAGTAAGGTGCTGCCCTGACTAGGCCAAAGTTTCAATTTCCAGGAGGGACGAGCTCTGGGGGCTGAGTCGGTTCCTAGAGATATGTCTAAACATGCCCAGACATGTCCCTTTCCCCCAAACCAATCAAAAATGTACAAACGTAACTGCTATTGCTTAGTCAATCATGTTAGGTGGTTACATCACCTGCCCTGAATTCCCCTAGACCTGGCCACCAAAACCTTAAGACCAATTAAAAAAAAAAAAACAGTTACTGTTCAAATTAGCCGATCATGTTAAAAATTCCTTTAGCTGTGCTTAAAAGGAGCCTGCAAGCTCCTCCTGGGGTCGCCATATTGTACGAGTGGTTGATCCCAACATGCTGGCTGATTCTGCAGAATAAATGCTATCTGCTTTTACACACTATTTGACTCTGGGGTCTTTCTTCAGCAATTTTCAGACCCTTACAATATCACCTCCTGGCCAACATCAGGTAGACAACAGCATCATGAGAGTGTGCCAAACACATTCAAGGGGAAGCTGACTATAACACCCATAAGCCCACACCCAGCAATATACTGCCTCCAGGAGGCTCCAATTCCCAAAATGCCACTAGCTGGCATATAAATTCTCTATGGAGGACATCTGAATCAAACCACCATACTTATGGATAGAAAAATGAAACTCAGACTAGGTAAGAGTCTTAAATGGCATGCTTCTTTAATACAGTGACAAAGCAAGGTTGGTCTTTGTCTGATTCTGACCTCTTGCCATCCACCATACCAACCTTTAATTTTCCTAGCTTCAAATCTAAAAGTTGGGAAAAAAAAAAAAAAACAGGCTAATAGTCAGTGGTGGAATAAGCGTTACTGTGGCTGATCACAATCTCTACAACAGGTTTCATAGCTCAGAAGTTAAATGCTTATGTAGGGTTTTTTATTATTATTATTTTTGTTTTCTGTCCTCCCAAAAGCTGAGATTAAAGGTATGCACCACCATGTCCATCCCTCCCCTAATAAATTTTTGCAAAAAAAAATATTTATTTACCTGAGGTAAAGAGAAAGAAGCAGACATAGAGGGAAGGAAAACCAGGGAGTCTAGCCATTGCAAACAAACTCCAGACACATGTGCCACCTTGTGCATTGGCTTACATGGGTACTGGGAAATTGAACTTGGGTCCTTAGGCTTTGCAGATAAGCATTTTAATCACTAAATCATCTCTCTAGCCCAGCTTATGCATTTTGATTAAAAGAAATCCGGTTTGGGGACTTGAAAGATGGTTTAGCAGTTAAGGCACTTGCCTGTGAAGCCTAATGACTCAGATTCAATTTCCCAGTACTGACATAAAGCCAGATGCACACAGAAAGTGATGCATACTTCTGGAGTTCATTTACAATGGCTAGAGACCATGGTGTGCCCATTCTCATTCTCATTCATTCTCATTCTCATATTCTCTCTCTCTCTCTCTCTCTCTCTTGCAAATAAATAGAAAAAGTATTTTTTAAATCCTGTTTCATTTTTAGTTCCCTAATTTGCTTAGTTCACCAGTGTTATTTTCATTAGATCTGCAAAAAAAATCCATTTAGGTTTACATAAGATAATATTTTCTATGAAGTTAAAAACAGATTTAGAAATGCTCAATAGAAATAATGCATCCTGGCCCAACATGGTGGTGCATGCTTTTAATCCCAGTACTCCTGAGGCTAAGGTAGGAGGATTGCTGTGAGTTCAAGACCAGCTTACAGCTATGTATTGAATTCCAGGTCAGCCTGGGCTAGAATGAGAACCCTACTTCAAAACAAACAAACAAACAAATAAATAATAATAAATAAATAATGCATCCTCAGTGTTACAATGCTAAGTGGTCTCTTCTATTTACAAAGGTACAAAGGTGGTCTTTAGATACTAACAGTTTTTATTACTCTGTGTCTTCATCTCAGTGCCAATGGAAATCCTAAGGTACAATTTTAATACAAAACATACTATGGGTAATTCCTTTCATTGCTTGGAAGCATTCAAGGAAGTGTTTGATAGAAATGACATCATTAACTTTCTTTCCACAATGATATGTCAGCCAAAGTAGATGGTATTAAAGAAAAGCCATTAAGAAAGACCATCAATCTTTGTTATAGCTCTTTACCCAAACACTCACTTTAACATAGTCTATTTAATCAAGAAACATTTTAATTTTAAATGCTAATCATAAAGCATGCCATCATTAATGGAATATAGATTTGTCTTTTGTGGAATTTCCTACTTGCCATCTCATGACTATTTGTCAGTAATAAAAATTGGTTAGCACTTCCCTTGCTCATTAGGTAGAATTATTTCTCCCTTGACTCGTGACATAAATGTATTTGTAACCGCCCCATCTGCAGTGCTGGAAGCCCAGCCTAAAATTCATAGCTAAAAGGAACAGAAGCAGGAATTTTGAGAGAATTCTACTCAAGTCATTCAAAGGGAGAGAAACTCAGACATGATTTGGTCATGCATTGGGTTGCCTATAACCTTTATGCTTACAATTATACTATACATGAACATTTAACTTGAATGTATGCCTTATAATAAATAATGACATTGGATGATTTTTACAGCAAATGTTGAATGTACCATATTCTAAACCCCATCCATTTAAGTAATAATGTTAGAGAAAGATATGCCAAATTAGAACAATTTGGTAATGATTTAAAGTCAGAAAATATTGCATAGCCAATTATTTTACAGTGTCTCAATAACTAGTTGCTGAAATAAATATTTCTGAAAAGCTTCTGAAAAAAACCCATAAAATAAATTCATTAAAGTACACATTTCTAAAAGTACTCTTTGTCTTGGAGAAATACACATACGGAACAAGAAATTATAGCTTTAACCATGTCAACAAAAACATTCATAGTTTTAATCAATCCAACCCTTCGTATTTACAGCTTTCCCTACATTACCTTTTTCTTGAATCAGACATTGATGGCTGAAGTCGTGGAAAAGGCACAAATGTGGATCCACAAGGAACTAGCTGTGGAGACATAATGATCTTCCCCTCAGACACTTGTTCAAAACAAAGAAATTGACAGTCACAAACTCCTTTCATCCAGTACTGTGATCAAAGGAACCAAGGCTTTACTTTTCCATTTTTAAAGGTTGTTTATGGATGTAAACATTGCAGCTTCAGGAGCTCAGTCTAATTTCTTTAAGGCTATCTTTGAATCGGCATTGCTTGACAGACTATTAAGGCAATGTTGATGATGCAGGAAGGCCAGTGTACCAGTTAACATGATTATTTTACAGAGCACTGTGCATTCATTAATAGCAAATACATTGTCACAATATTCCTCTCTGCTTCTTTCCAAAGCTCTTTGAGCTCTTTTATTTTTCTTTATCTGGTATTGAAACATTTAGTGGTCAAAATATAAAACATAGCATTTTTTGAGAAAATATAACCCATGATGTTTTTACCTCTCGTAAGTAAATTTTAAGAAGGACTAAGATACTCATATGCTGTCTACCAAACATAAACCTTACAACTTGGGAAAAGGGAAAAGAAGAAACAAGCATATTAAAACACATCCTTTGGAATAGCTGAGACATTTAGGGCCTCAATAAATGTGGCAAATCTCCTATGAGTATATCAGGAATAGCAATATTTAAAGAAAAAATTGTGTGTGTGTATGTGTGTGTGTGTGTGTGTTTATGGGTAGATGAATTTATGAAAATATAAAAACAGGGGCTGGGAACATAGTTCAGAGGATAAAATGTTTGCCATGCAAGGATGAAGACCAGAATTGGGACTGCCAATGCCCACTTAAAATGTCAAGTGGACAGGGCAGCCCACCTGTAATCCCAGCACTCAGGAAGAGTAGACAGGGGATCTATGATGCAAGCAGGCTAAACTAGCTGAATCAACAAGCTACAGGGTCAAGTGAGAGACTGCTTCAGTAAATGAAGTAGAGAACAATTGAGGGAAATGTCCAACATCATCTTTTAAATTCCATACTCACATGTCCACAACTGAATGGGCATCTACACACACACACACACACACACACACACACACACACACACCACCCAACATGCAAATACAGACTAAATATTTAAATCCTATTAAAATATAAATGTTATTTATGAATGTTAGCAAGATATTTGAAATCTATATGACAATGATGGTGAAAAGTTGTAGAAATATTGTTGAAGTCTTATTTTGATTGAAAAATGGAAACAATGTAAATTCCCAGTAGTTTATTTTTAGTATGTCAATGACATGTAATAGTATTGCAATCACAAATAATAACCTGGAAACTATTCATTTACTAAAATAAAAACTAGTAAACAAAAAATAGGTAGCCAAATTTTATTATAATTTGATGGTGTCTAGGTAAATCACACATACATATCCATATTCTCATATATTCACATTCATGTCCATCCATACACACACTCACATACACACACATATATACACATGACAGTGGGATTTATTGTTAAAATTTGAAAAATTAGGGTGAATTTTTTTAAGATTTTAGTGATTATTTTAACTAGTATTTTCTGCCTTTATCATAGTGATAACAAAGTGTTTATAAATGTAAACACAAAATATGATACATCATTGTTTTTACCTAGCAACATCAATATCACAAAGTTATGGTTATAACTTTACTTCCTAAAATGGCTATCCTGTCAAAGTCATTCTGAATATATGAAGATTCAAACACATACTCTCTGGCGTCTATAGGTCATTTTAAAATAGGCCATACTGAAAATCACACCATTTTCTCATTGTAAATGCTACTTGCTAGTGACTTCAGCCAGAATTCTGTGCCTGCCAATTTCCTAGACAAGGACTTAAAGAGTAAACCAAAGGCAGGTAGTGACCCCCAATATGAATTTATCAAAATTAGGTTCTTCATTGAATGGCTGCAAATACAGTGAGCCACCATCTCATATTCTCCTGAGTCTCCTGATCTGTCAGATAATTGTGCATTCTGTTAACTCAAATATAGCAAACATGTGCTCCAATTTTCAACTTTGTAGGCTGTATTTATTAATTTTCTTGGTTTTGAGACCAAAGCTACTTAAGGAGAATGGCTTTATTTCATCTTATAGCTGGAGAGGATATAGTCCATCACAGTGGGGAAGGAAGACATGGTGACAAGAGCATGAAGCAGTTGATGGCATTGAGTCCACATAATCAGGAAGCTGAAAGCAAAGAATGCTAGTGCTTCACTCACTTGATTGATCCTCTTTATTCAGTCCAGAACCCCAGCCCATGGAAAGGCACTGTCCCTGTATAAAGTGAATTTTCCCATCTCAATTTAAGCTCACCTAGAAAATCCCTACCAGACAGACCCAGAGTTTGTTTCCATGGTAATTCAGCATCCTATCAAGTTGACAAACTAAATTAAACATTCCAAGGACATTTTCTTCAAATCAACTGAGATAAACCCAAACTTTTGTCCCATCCCTACAAGGAAAGATATTTTTTCAGTTCTTGTACTGAACTCCCTTTACACAGGATACTCTCTGAGAACCAGATGCTTAGTGAAGTGACATGGAGTAAAAAAAAGATGAATTGTGTAGTAGCCATTCTGACATTTAAACTCAGCCAAGGGACTGGAGGCACCAACTTTATTTAATGTTATAGACTCTCAGTTCAATGTAAAATGGAGGTAGATATACCCATATTCTAATGTTAATAAGAATGCTAGTAAAAAAGTAAATGCTTTTCAATTTATGTCTTCTTTCCTATATCCGTATTACCCTCATAGTCTTGTAGCCAATATGATCATGCACAGTAAGAAAAGACAATATTGCCCACTAGAAACAGATTTACAGTTTATTGAAATAATGAAAATAAAATGAGCACTGTGATTAATTTAGTTGGTTGCCACTAGATCTGTGAAGTAAAAAGAGATGTCTTTATTTCAGACATTTAATGTAATTCTATTAAAATATCTGCTGCTGGAAGTCAGTGACAACTGTTGCAGTATTTCGAGCATTGAGAAATCACATCTAGTGGCAATTGATTGGAAGTCTGAACAAGCTCATCTGAGAATCAAGGGTTTTATGCTCTGATTACACATACCCACCAAGATACTCAAATTTCTATCTTGTTTCCTGTTGCTCAACACTATGATAAGATATTTGTTTGGTTTAGTAAACAGTCTTCACTCCCTGTTAGAAATGGGATGACTTATCAAATATTCAAGTTTATTTACTGCACAGTGAATTCAGATGAGGATCATCACAAAAAATATCTGACATAAATGACTTAAGTCGATTTCAAAACATGAGGATTTAAGCAAATAAATTATTTCAAGGAACAACTTGGTCTGATTCTGAATAGCTCATAAACTCCTTCAGTAGCCAAGCAAGAAAGTACATGACACAATTCCTATGTTATTTATTTGGACATGATTTTGGCTTCCAGGACTAACATGAATACAGCCATTCAAGAGCCAGTCTCATGTTTTAGTACTAATATCCTGGAGCTTTTTGGCATTTACAAGCTCCAGCTTGTACTATGAGTCTTCTTAACCAGAAAAGAAAGAAAGTATTGAGATCAACAAGGGAGTGCCTACAAATAATCCTTGAGATTATGTTTCCTAAGTGTCCTTACAGTTTCATAGCACCTAGCAGAATTTTATGTGTATCCTATTTAGGAAGTAATATAAACAGAAAAATTATGAATCTATTCCAAAAACATCATCAGTCTCACTGATGACTCTTTAATAAGTTTAATAATTCACTGTAACTAAACCAAAGCCATTTATTTCTACTCTCCATATTAACTTTTCCACATGTGAAAGGATGTTTAAATGATAACATTCTACTCTGTTACATTCCTTGATGAAGAATTAAGTTAATAATCTCTTCTCATAAGCCAAGGCAAAAACCATATGGCCTGTTACACAGAGCACTGCCATGAACCCAAAGATTTCAGTTAGCTTAATTCTCAATGCAGTTTTAGGAACATTGTTTCCTCCCAGTGTGTGGGAGGGAATATGACAGGAAGGGCAAAGAGGGTGGTGGGAGGGGTTATGATCATGGTATATTATGTATATGTATAGAGGTTGTCAACAAAAAGTCTTTTAAAACTATAGATTAAAAAGAAAAGTTAGGGGCTGGAGAGATGGCTTAGTGGTTAAGGTGTTTGTCTGTGAAGCCTAAGGACCCCGGTTTGATTCTCCAGGTCCCACGTAAGCCAGATGCACAAGGGGGCGCACATGTCTGGAGTTCGTTTGCAGTGGTTAGAGGCCCTGGCATGCCCATTTTCTCTCTCTCTCTCTTTCCCTCTCTCTGTCCCTAATAAATAAATAAAAATAAAATCTTAAAAAAAAAAAAAGCAAAGTTATACCTTAAAAAAGAATATCACAATCCAATTCAGGATATGCTTTGAAACGACCAATGTCTTCTATCACACAGGACGTGATATTAATGCCCAGAAAAAATGACGGAGAGGATACTGGTGCTACATTGAAGCTTTCCTCCATGGTACAATTGTAGTTATGCTAATGACCAGATAGATGAGAACAAAATTGCCCCTCCATTAAAAGGGTGATCACAATACTTATTTCTTCCAGGAAATGCTTATAAGTCTCCTAATTAGAATAATCATTTAAAAAGAAAAACGGGATGCTCCAGAAGGTAATGTAAATATGAGCCAACTGCTCAACCTTAACTGATACTCTCTTATAGATCAAAGGGCACTTTGGAACTTTCATATTCATTCATCTAAATGCTTAATATCTAAGAAGACTTGACTAACTTTCTCCCAGATCAGAACATTAGTGATTCTTTAGTTCAATCCATATGGAAAGAAAAGCCTCAGTTTGCCTGCATAGGTATTTATTCATTCAATATTTTATTCATTTCTATTATGATTATAACCTTGTATAAAGCATAAACAAAAGTGTTCTTGTAGAGCTTAAAATATAGTCAAACAAAGCAGAAAACAAGCAAATGGCATTAAATGTCTTATCTTACCTTGTAGTAAGTGTTATCAATAAAAATTTCATTATGATAAAGAGTGGATTGTAGATTATTTTGCAGAAAAAAAAATGTTACCCTGTTTTACAGTCATGTTTGAGCCAACAAACTTGTCAGAGTTAGCCCCAAAAGTAATTCTTCTAACTGAAAACTGGCTGTCACTCACACTTCAGAGTTAATGCATGACACCTGACATTGGGCCTAGTGTTCTGGTATGGTCATGGAAGGTGATAGTGGGAGAGAAATGAGAAAATAATATTTTCACTTAAGACATATTAATGCACCGTTAGCTCAGCAAACAATACTTGCAAAGATTGATTCTATAGTTGATATTGTCCACATTTCACTTTTGAGTACCTTTGATGTATTATCATTTTCAATGCAGTAATACTCTGAGAGAAAAATCACATGGAGGTAATACTTGGAATAAACTGATTTCCTACTACTCTAGAAAGGCAAGTGTCTCTGCATTTAAAGAATGCAACAGACTAACTATGTTAAAGTATCTCATCTTTACCTCCTACCCCAGACAATAAATATGTATAATCTAGAAAATTATTATTAACATAATATCTGCTTGATTGGGTGTAATGATTTGAGCTGTAAACAGGAATGTCTGTATTCTGAGATTATTCTCAGATGAATAAGAAGGAAATGACAAAACCAAGAAAGCTCTTGTGAACTGAGTTAACATTAAATCAACCAATTATATTAAAAGAAAGCTTCCATCCTAGCCTTTAAAATCATAAAAAGGATGGGAGCCTATTCCTTAGATATTTAATGAGAAAATGAATTTATATAATCAATGCATATTAAATAGACTTGAATGCATTGGAAGAGAAAGCAGAGCACTTAATAGAAATAACAAAACCTCACTGGCTTCTTTCTGATGACGAACCATGTCATCAAGGAAAGGCAAAAAAAAAAAAAAAAAAAAAAAAAGTTCACATTGCTTATACTAAAGAGACCATTCTTTCACAAAGTTCCTGATGGAGTCACAAGATGACACACACTTTATGTGTGATTCAAAATTATCTTCCTCTCTTTCCTTATCTGATTCTATGCCTCAAATGTAATTCATATTATAAATTCCCAACACACACACACGTGCATGCATGCACACATACACATATAATTCGGGTGGACAGTCACTACCATCACAGTATGGTTTGCATCTTTCCATATTTTTGTTTACCATGAATGAAACAATAATTCTGAAAGGGCACTACTCTTATGTTCACATGAAATCAGATGCCCAGCCTTCATCAGGTTACAGCCACTGTGACACATTCACCAAGTAACCATTATCTGCTTTTTTGTTTGACTCAACTTTACATTTGCAAAATCAAAGGTAAAGGTATACTGTTCATTTGCTATCATCTGTAGAAGTGTTCTGTCTGAGACACTGTATGTTCCATCAGCAGCACAGGGAAATTGAAAAGTTAAAAAGTCCAAATCAATTAATGACATTTCATCCAAAATTGATAGTTGAGGGCTGGACAGATGGCTTAGATGGCCTGCCTGCAAAGCCTAAGAATGCTTGTTCAAATCTCCAGGTCCCTCGTTTAGCCAGACACAAAGGTAATGCAAGCATGCAATGTCACACATAAGCACAAGGGGATGCACATGTCTGGAGTTCATTCACAGAGCCTGAAAAAGCCCTGGCGTGCCCATTCTCTCTCTGCCTCTTCCTTTTTCTCTGTTTCTGTCTCTCTCTCTCTCTGTCTCTGTCAAATAAAAAAAATTAAAAAATGATAGTTGAGGGCTGGAGAGATGGCTCAGTGGTTAAGGCACTTGCCTGCAAAGCCTAACCACCCAGATTTGATTTCCCAGTGGCCAGATACACAAAGTGGCATATGCATCTGGATTTCATTTGCAACAGCTAGAGGCCCTGACATTCCCATACTTTCTATCTGTCTCTCTTCTCTTTTTCTCTCTCTGCTTGCAAATAAATAAAAATATTGTTTACAATATAACAATTTGGGGCTGGAGGGATATCTCAGTGGTTAAGGCATTTGCCTGCAAAGCCAAAGGACCCAGGTTCAATTCCCCAGGAACCACATTAGCCAGATGCACAAGGGGGCGCATGCATTTGGAGTTCATCTGCAGTGGCTGGAGGCCCTGGTGTGCCCATTCTCCCTCTCTCTCTCTCTTTTTCTCTCTCCTTCCGAATTCTCTGTCAAATAAATAAATAAAATATTTTTTTTAAATGACAATTTTAAGCCAAATGTGGTGGCGCATGCCTTTAATCCCAGCACTTGGGAGGCAGAAGTAAGAGGATCACAGTGAGTTTAAGGCCGCCCTGAGAATACATAGTGAATTCCAGGTAAACCTGGGCTAGAGTGAAACCCTACCTCAAAACAAAACAAACAAACAAAAAAGGACATTTTTTTAAATTTGGCTAGCAATATTTCAAAAATACACACTATTATTTATCCCCTATGGAATAGACAAGGTTCTCCTGTATGGTTTGAAACCACACTTACTTCCTTACTGGTTGTCAGGACATCTCCAGCTTACAGGAGGGGGTGAGATAAAAGCCTTTAATATGGGGTAGTTAAATTTATGGACTTGAGTTTAATAATTATGGTTTTGTATAATATCAAGCCATGTTATAATTACATTTTACTGAATTTGCAATCTCAGTGCTAGCTAATAACATTGACTCTCTTACAATGATTATTCTTAAAAATATCTTAAATTTGCTTATTATGTCAGCACCCAATTAAGAAATATAAATGTACTTAGGCTTAGTGTTTGAGAAATGGAGTATTAAAATTACATGAAATGTATTTAAATAAAATTTAAGGGCTAGAGCGATGGCTCAGCTGTTAAGGCACCTGCCTGTGAAGCCTAACAACCTGGGTTCAATACCCATGAAAAGCCAAAAGCACAAAGTGGCACATGCTTCTGGAGTTTGTTTTCAGTGACTGGAGACCCTGGCACGCCTATTTATATCCTCATTCTCTCTCTCTCTCCCTCTCTCTATCTCTCTCTCTCTCTCTCTCTCTCTCTCTTTGCTTGTAAATAAATAAATAAAATATTTTTTAAAAAAACTTAAAATTGAAGCCAGGCATGGTGGTACACCCCTTTTTAATCCCATCACTTGGGAGGCAGAGGTAGGAAGATTGCCATGAATTTGAGGCCAGCCTAGGACTACAGAGTGAATTCCAGATCAGCCTGGGCTAGAGCAAGACCCTACCTCAAAAAAAAAAAAAAAATTAAAATTACATTATATATTCATTATGTTTTTCTTCTGTGGAACAGATTTTTTTAATTTTGTCTGAGCAAGGAACAGCATTTTATATAGTTCATGGAAACTTCATAAATAACTCAAAAAACACTAAAAATAATAACAAAATAGAAACAACTACTACATTTTAATGAAATTATCCATGATAATATAACTCAACTTAATCTTTTATAAAAATAATTGACTTGGGGGCTAGAGAGCACTTCTCTGTGGAGCCTAAGGACCCTGGTTCAAGGCTTGATTCCCCAGGACCCACGTAAGCCAGATGCACAAGGTAGCACATGCATCTGGAGTTCATTTACAGTGGCTGGAGGCCCTGGCACACCCATTCCCCCAATCTCAGTCTCTCTCTCACTCTCTTACTCTCTCTCTCTCTTTCTTCCCCTGCTTATTTCTGTATCTCTCTCTCTCTCAAATAAATAAATAAAATAAAATAAAATAAATTGACTTAATTTGTTGATAAAGTGCTGACATAGGAAAATAATGACGCATATAAGAAAAACAAGTTCTTGAAAATGTTGCCTCAGCTGTAAAACAAATTAGTATCTACTTCACAGAGCTGGAAACTAGATAAACTAGTTAAATAAAATACAAGAAGTCCCTAACACAGAATTATCACTCCATAATTATGACATCTCTTCTTTTAGAAGTCATAAATAAGAAAGACAAAAATTGAATAGATATATAGATATTTATTTTTATTCATAAAATTCTATTTGTAGATTTCTATTTATTAATGGTGGGTGGGTGTGTGTGGATGCGAGTGCCACAGTATGCGTATGGAAGTCAGAGAACAATTCCGAGGTGTCTATGTTCCACTGTATTTGTCAGGGTTTCTTGACACTACAAACGAACCCCCAGAATACAAAGGAATGTCAAATTAGCCGGCTATGAGCTTTGAGTTTTGGATTGTCCTGGCTCCACTGCCATTGCTGTAGATGAGTTGTAATCACAGATTCATGTGACATATCCAGCTTTATGTGGGTATTGGGCAAATAAACCCTGGCCAGCAGGTTTAGCAACCAGTGCTTTTACCTGCTAATCTCTCTCCAGTCCTGAACATCAATATTTTTTAAAACCAATAATTATTGAATATATTTAAGAAAAGAATAACTAGAGATGAAATGAATTATGTTTTAAAAATTCAACAACACATGCTGCTGCAAATGAACAAGCCATAGTAGAATTTCTGAGCAGCTTTCAAATCACAACTGCCCAGATGAGGACTTTCTATAGACCCACTGCTGAGCCAAAGGAATAACAAAGGACCTTTGCACAAGAGACAGTGCTGACCCTTGCTCCAGCTGGCATGTTGTCTCATTTTTTTCCCACAACCTCTTTGTAATGCACTTTTATGAAACTCACTTTTAGGATGTAGAGGACAAGTTATTCATTATCTGATAATACATTCTACATTTTAATCTATTCTATCTCCTGTGAGATGCAATGATATCATGGGTTACAAATGATGATTACTGATTAAGGATGCGAATGAAAATTGCAATTGCGTAGTTAGAAGATAATGTTGGGAGACTCTACTGAACACTTACAAAGTTCTCTATTATTAACCAATTTCAAATACTAAGAAGATATGATTTAATGCAGGGTGAGCAAACACAGCACAATCATTTCCTCCATCAGCATGTTAAGGAGATGTCTGCCATATAGCATTCCTTTCAGCAGCATTCACAGTAATGGAAACAGTAACTGATGAATGGATATACGGTACATATACACAATGTAAGTCTTTTCCACCACCAAAGAGAAGGAATTTCTGTCCTTTGTGCTGATATGCACAGAGCTGGAGATCACCACCCTCTGTGAAACAAGCCAGACACAATTGCTAAATGACCTTACTCATATATGAATCTAAAAAGGTCAGTCTCATGAAGTTCACAGTAAAGTTGTACTGGCCAGAGGTTCAGAAAAGTAGTAGGGAGGTAGGAAAATGTTGATCAACGTGTGCCGCGTCACTGTTAGATAAGATCAAGCAGTTTGGTGTGCCACGTCACTGTTAGATAAGATCAAGCAGTTTGGTGTGCCACTGCATAGCACAATAACTGCATTTAATAACTATGTATGATACACTTCAAAAAGTTAGTACTTCCAAAGCTTGTACATTATAAAGAAATGTCAAGGGTTTGAGAAGAGAGATATGTTTAACTTAAGGTAACTTTCCCTTTCTATTCAAGAGTGATTATGTAATCTATTTTACATTTTCTTTCTTTCTTTTTTTTTTTTTTTTTGAGAGAGACACAGAGAGAGACAGACAGAGAGGGAGACGGACACAGATAGAGAATGGGTGTGCCAGCAGTCTCTCAGCTGCTGTGAACAAAATCCAGATGTGTGTGCCCCCTTGTGGGCAAGTGAGGCATTGCATGCTTGTGTCACTTTGCATGTGGCTAAACATGGGACCTGGAGATTGGAACTGGGTTCTTAGGCTTAGCAGGCAGGCGCCTTAACCGATAAGCCATCTCTCCAGCCCCATTTTTCTTTTTGTTTAATTTCATGTATTTATTTATTTGACAGAGAGAAAGAGGCAGATAAAGAAAGAGAGGGAGAGATTGGGCGTGCCAGGGCCTCTAGCCACTGTAAAAGAACTCCAGATGCATGTGCCCCCTTGTGCATCTGGCTAACGTGGGTTTTGGGGAATTGAACTGAGGTCTTCAGGCTTTGCAGGCAAATGTCTTAACTGCTAAGCCATCTCTCCAGCACAATTTTTCTCTTTTAAATTTTATTTATTGTGTGTGTGTGTGTGTGTGTGTGTGTGTGTGTGTGTGTGTGAAAGAGAGAGAGTATATTATGTGCGGGCATGAAAGTGTCTCTTGCTGTTGCAAACTAACTCCAGATACATGCACCCAGCTATTTACATGGGTGCTGGGGAATCAAAACCAGGCAGGCAGGCAGGCAAGCTTCATAAGCAAGTGTCTTAAACCACTGAACCATTTCTCCAGCCCCTCTATGTTTCTTATTTAACTTAACAGATAATTCCACAGCAATGCAAACAAAGGTGGGCCACTGAGTACAGATGCAGTGACCTTTCACAGATATTTAGATTGCCTAGAAGGGTCATCTAGATTTCTGAGTGCATGAATACTTTGTTTCTTTTTAATGCTGACTAGTGTTTTAGTATCAATCATTTCCATATTTTGATTATTCCCCATTGGAGGGAATGCAGCCTGCTCACAGTTCTGAAGTATTTGAATAAAGTTAGCATGAACTGGTGAAAATATAACATTTAATTCCTCCTATGTGAGTGCATGAGTCCAATTGTTGGAGTATGTAGTAATTGCATGCTTAATTTTTTTAATGTTTTTTAAAATTTTTTATTTTTGGAGAGAGACACAGAGAGGGAGAAGGAGACAGACAGAGAATGGGCGCACCAGCAGTCTCTCAGCTGCTGCAAACGAAATCTAGATGTGTGCGCCCCCTTGTGGTCAAGTGCAGCATTGTGCCCTTGCGTCACTTTGCATCTGGCTAAACATGGGATCTGGAGATTGGAACCAGGTTCTTAGGCTTAGCAGGCAGGCGCCTTAACCGCTAAGCCATCTCTCCAGCCCGCATGCTTAGGTTTTAAGACACATTCAAGCATTTTTTTTTTTTTTTTTTTTTTTGCAAAATGCTATGCCATTTCAATTAATGTTTGCAATGTTCATGTGCTCCAGTCATTCACATCTGCACAGCATAGCCAAGAATGTTTATTATGGTCATTGTCATAGAAAAGAGATCTAAGGACCAAATATAACATTTAAAATATGAAACAATTGCACACTGCATTAAGAATCATTCAGAAGATTATTAAATATTATATCACACATATTTTCCAACATGAGAGTACTCTTCAAAGATAAAAATCCTAGATAATATATTTTTGATATTTAATTTATTTATTGAAGTAAAAGAGTGAAAGAGGCAGATAGAGAAAGAGAATGGCATGCCAGGGCTTCCAGCCACTGCAAACCAACTCCAGATGTATGTGCCATCTTGTGCATCTGGCTTACATGGGTACTGGGGTATTGAACCTGGATCTTTAGGCTTCACAGGCAAGCACTTTAACCTCTAAGCCATCTCCCCAGCCCAAGAACATTTTTTTTTAACTTTGTGATTTATTTCTGCAATTTTTTCTTTCCAAAATTTTATTTTCCAAAGCTCAATTACCTTCACAGTTTTGGGAGTACGAAGTGTGATTTATTGTTATCTAACTCGACACAATTTATGGTTCTCTGGTCATACAGCCAGATAACAGATTAATAGTACTGCATCAGACATAAAAGATTTCCCTGAGACTAAACTTTACTACTTTGATTTTAGGATCTTCACAATTGCAATATTCTAAAATGCTGATTCTCAAATATATTGCTGAAAGACAGATGGGATCATTAACTACATACTAAGTCTACAAATTAAATCATGAACCAAATCTTTTGTAGAAACTTTCACTTTAGTAATTTCACCATGAGAATTGCAAGTCAATAGCTGTCAACACTAATGGAGTATATCTTATGTTAATATTTTGTTAACATACTAAACATGTATTTATATATTCATATAGGATATCTCATTGTTTATTTATTTCAGGATATTACATTACCTTTTATCTGCAGAGGATTGTATACCCTCCAAATGTTTCATGTCAACTTCTAAATATAGGATCTGACCAAGCTAAATCTTCTTTCTATATGTTTCTATCTCTGTAAGTAGTATCTGCATATATATTTAATTCCAAATTCATAGACTATCTCTTAGGCATCTAAAACAAAAGATCCAACTAAACTGTCTTTGCAAATAGAACCTGACTAGAGTCAGAACTAAGAGAGAATTCTAACTCCCTTTATACTCTCACTCCTATTTATATACATTTTTAAAAATTGTTTATCATGTGAATATATTGCCAATTCAAAATACCTTTTAAAAACAAGTTTCAGCTTCTAATATTTCTCTTCTGGAAGCAAGTGTTTTACTTGTGAACAGAGCTGCAATTAGAAAGATGAAAATGGCAAGTTGGGGGAATTTTAGATTTAGAATTTTGAAAAAGAAAATTCTAATGCATCTCTAGTCTGAAATTGAATTTCCAGATATCAGAAACACTTGGTTGGTTTGGGCACTTTCTCTGATAGATTCCATATTCTCCCAGAGCAAGCTTTTCCACCTCATTTGTCTTCAGACATGGAGTTCATGGGGAAAGAATGCTCAGAGCACAGTTAAGCACATTGGCAGGCCTGGCACTTTGGTGTATCCTTATAGAGAACTGCATTTGTTTTGTAATACAAATAATGCTTCCTGTGAGGCAGAAAAGTGTGGTTTATCTCAGGACATGTGCATCTGAAGGGGGGAAAAGCTTGTAATAATAACTGGCTTCATAAAAACAAGAAGTATGAAGTAATACTAATGTTTATCAATTTTTTTTCAGACTAGAGACAAAAATAAGCCACTGATTCTCTTTCATAGTAAAATATATGTTTTCCAGATACAAGACTGGTGGACTCTTCAAAAGCCTAGCATATTTGGGAATTGGTAATCTGATGCAAATATATATTTTCCCATGCATGGAAAAAAAAACAACTTGTAGAAGCTAAAATTGTTATGAATTATAGCCAAGAATGTTTATTATGGTCATTGTCATAGAAAAGAGATCTAAGGACCAAATATAACATTTAAAATATGAAACAATTGCACACTGCATTAAGAATCACTCAGAAGATTATTAAATATTATATCACACATATTTTCCAACATGAGAGTACTCTTCAAAGATAAAAATCCTAGATAATATATTTTTGATATTTAATTTATTTATTGAAGTAAAAGAGTGAGAGAGGCAGATAGAGAAAGAGAATGGCATGCCAGGGCTTCCAGCCACTGCAAACCAACTCCAGATGTATGTGCCATCTTGTGCATCTGGCTTACATGGGTACTGGGGTATTGAACCTGGATCTTTAGGCTTCACAGGCAAGTACTTTAACCTCTAAGCCATCTCCCCAGCCCAAGAACATTTTTTTTAACTTTGTGATTTATTTCTGCAATTTTTTCTTTCCAAAATTTTATTTTCCAAAGCTCAATTACCTTCACAGTTTTGGGAGTACGAAGTGTGATTTATTGTTATCTAACTCGACACAATTTATGGTTCTCTGGGTCATACAGCCAGATAACAGATTAATAGTACTGCATCAGACATAAAAGATTTCCCTGAGACTAAACTTTACTACTTTGATTTTAGGATCTTCACAATTGCAATATTCTAAAATGCTGATTCTCAAATATATTGCTGAAAGACAGATGGGATCATTAACTACATACTAAGTCTACAAATTAAATCATGAACCAAATCTTTTGTAGAAACTTTCACTTTAGTAATTTCACCATGAGAATTGCAAGTCAATAGCTGTCAACACTAATGGAGTATATCTTATGTTAATATTTTGTTAACATACTAAACATGTATTTATATATTCATATAGGATATCTCACTGTTTATTTATTTCAGGATATTACATTACCTTTTATCTGCAGAGGATTGTATACCCTCCAAATGTTTCATGTCAACTTCTAAATATAGGATCTGACCAAGCTAAATCTTCTTTCTGTATGTTTCTATCTCTGTAAGTAGTATCTGCATATATATTTAATTCCAAATTCATAGACTATCTCTTAGGCATCTAAAACAAAAGATCCAACTAAACTGTCTTTGCAAATAGAACCTGACTAGAGTCAGAACTAAGAGAGAATTCTAACTCCCTTTATACTCTCACTCCTATTTATATACATTTTTTAAAAATTGTTTATCATGTGAATATATTGCCAATTCCAAAATACCTTTTAAAAACAAGTTTCAGCTTC
Organism: Orientallactaga sibirica; assembly: GCA_036365145.1. Taxonomy (NCBI): domain Eukaryota; kingdom Metazoa; phylum Chordata; class Mammalia; order Rodentia; family Dipodidae; genus Orientallactaga; species Orientallactaga sibirica. The sequence continues at coordinate 8,778,711 of JAEOAD010000017.1, read as the reverse complement.
TAATATTTCTCTTCTGGAAGCAAGTGTTTTACTTGTGAACAGAGCTGCAATTAGAAAGATGAAAATGGCAAGTTGGGGAATTTTAGATTTAGAATTTTGAAAAAGAAAATTCTAATGCATCTCTAGTCTGAAATTGAATTTCCAGATATCAGAAACACTTGGTTGGTTTGGGCACTTTCTCTGATAGATTCCATATTCTCCCAGAGCAAGCTTTTCCACCTCATTTGTCTTCAGACATGGAGTTCATGGGGAAAGAATGCTCAGAGCACAGTTAAGCACATTGGCAGGCCTGGCACTTTGGTGTATCCTTATAGAGAACTGCATTTGTTTTGTAATACAAATAATGCTTCCTGTGAGGCAGAAAAGTGTGGTTTATCTCAGGACATGTGCATCTGAAGGGGGGAAAAGCTTGTAATAATAACTGGCTTCATAAAAACAAGAAGTATGAAGTAATACTAATGTTTATCAATTTTTTTTCAGACTAGAGACAAAAATAAGCCACTGATTCTCTTTCATAGTAAAATATATGTTTTCCAGATACAAGACTGGTGGACTCTTCAAAAGCCTAGCATATTTGGGAATTGGTAATCTGATGCAAATATATATTTTCCCATGCATGGAAAAAAACAACTTGTAGAAGCTAAAATTGTTATGAATTATGAAGAATTTCTCACATCTCAAATCACACCAAAAACACTGAAAACTGATGCAGGGTCAGATACTGAATTCAACAACAGGGAAGCAGGCTGTTTAATTACTCAAAGTTATAAAGTTCAAAAGAAAAGAAAGGAAAAATATTATCAACTACATCCACCTGGCACCTTCCTTCACCACTATTATGAAACAATTCCCCTAGGTACTTATGAACCAGACTTACAGATCTCAGCAGGGAGAAGAAGCAGAAGACAGAACATGGAACAGAGCATCAGGTGATGAGTCAGAGAAATGGGCTGCACACCACTGCACTTCACTTTCTTTCCTTTAAATGGATTCACTCAATGTCCTTCATGTAACACACATGTTAAGTGTACAACTAAGTGGTTTTCTGCATAATATAATTGTGCAAAATCAACAAAGCTAAATTTAGGACATTTTAATATCTGTAAAGAAATCCTGCCACCCAACGAACTCCCATTCTGCCCAACCTCTAGCCCTAACAACCACTACTCTGTGTTTTCATAGATCTCTCTAAATATTTTATATATTTTATATATTTTAACCTTTTTAAAAATATTTTTAATTAATTTATTTATGTATTAGAGACAGAGAGAGGGAAAGAGACAGAGAATGAGAATGTGCGCTCCAAGGCCTCTAGCTTGCACCACCATGTGCATCTGGTTTATGTGGGACCTAGAGAATCGAACCGGGATCTTTGGGCTTCACAGGCATGCACCTTAACTGCTAAGCCATCTCTCCAGCCCAATATTTTAACCTTTTTTAAAGACAGGATTCTCCCATTCTGCCTAATGCTTTCAAATTTAATCCATATTTTAGCTTGTATCAGTACTTAACTTCTTTCTTGCCATACAATATTCTTTTGTATGCATGAACCACATTTAACTTTTTGTGGTATCTTTTGAAATGAAAAGGTCTTTAGGTATGAAGAAGTGTAGTGTTTGTACTTTTTGTTCTTTAACACTCATGCTTTTGGTGTGATATAATTGGTATCAATCAGAAAGAAAACTGGAGCTAATAGCTGAACTATAACCAACAGTTCTCATCCTTCTTATCACCCTACAGACTTTCAAAGTCACCTGTGTGACTACCCATCACACCTCTGAACACTCATTAGTCTCAAATTGTCCCAAAGCACAGAGATGGTTGAAAAGAAACCTAAGCATTTGAATTTGGATGATGAAATCTCCCCCATGTTACAAAACTTATGACAATTATGGGGAACAGGAGAAAACTAATCTGAGCACACGGACTTCTCAAAAATCAAAAAAAAAAAAAAAAAAGGGTGGGGGGCCTGGAGAGATGGCTTAGAGGTTAAGGCACTTGCCTGCAAAGCCAAAGGCCTCAGGTTCGATTACCCAGAACCCACATAAGCCAGATGCACATGGTGGCGCATGTGTGTGGAGTTTGCAGTGGCTGGAGCCCCTGGCATGCCCATTCTGTCTCTCTCTCTCTCTCACTCTCTCTCTCTCTCTCTCCCTCTCTCTCATCTCTGTCTCACTATATCACTCAAATAAATTTTAAAAAATTAAAAAGAAATTTTAAAAAGGCAGAAACAAAGCAAAATGAGACAGCAGAAAAAAAATCATGAAAAACATTATTGAAGAAAACTACTGAAGTGATAGCTTTGTGATTAAGGCACTTGCCTGTGAAGCCTAAGAACCCAGAGTTGATTCCCCAAAACCTATATATGCCAGATACCCATGGTGTCACATGTGTCTGGAGTTTATTTGCAGTGGCTAGGAAGCCCTGGCATGCCCTTCCCCTCAATAAATAAATAACTTTTAAAACATATATTGAGCCGGGTGTGGTGGCACACGCCTTTAATCCCAGCACTCGGGAGGCAGAGATAGGAGGATTGCCATGAGTTCGAGACCACCCTGAGAATACAGAGTGAATTCCAGGTCAGCCTGAGCTAGAGTGAGACCCTACCTTGAAAAAACAACAACAAAAAAAAAACATATATTGAACATTCAGGAACTTAAAACACTATGCACAATCAAACACTGACAGGGAAACTAAGACAAATTTAAAGAAATTAACTTCCAAGAATAAGAACTTAACTGTGTGTATTCATCAAAGTACAAAGAGAAGGTTAGTAAATTAGATTGATACAAGATTTTTCCCAGGTAACAATCAATGTCTGGAAACATGAGATTATTTATAGTTATGCAGCCAAGATCCACAGAAGAATGCTATGCCTGTACTATGGTGCTTCCTTATAGTGTGAAACCAGCATACCAACTATAGCTTGGAAGACTTACAGAACACAAATCTCACTAGACTTTGCATGGGGAGAGAATATAAACCTTTAATGGAAAGTTTGCATTAAAGAAGTGAATAAAGAGCTGGATATGATGGCATGAGCTATACTACTTTAGATTCTGAACCGGTAGGATCATAAGTTCAAGGCAACACTAGGCAGCATGAAAAACCCTGCCTCCAATAAAACCAAAATCCCACAGGGTAGCAGAGACCCAGGAATCATCACAGCTTTAACAAAAAATGGCAAAAAGAAGAAGGAGCCACAGAGCAAAGAAACAGGACACCAGACATTCCACTCTGGCCAACACAGGCTTGAGGCCAAGTGTATGGAGCACCGCATGGTTATACATGTGCATACACCACACACACACACACACACACACACAAACACACACATTTTTACACACATAAGAGCATAAAAGGGGGGAAGGGAAGGGAAACAAAGAAGAAGGGAAGGGAAGGGAAGAGAAGTGAAGGGAAGGAAGGAAAAGGGGAGAAAAGGGAAGACATGTAAGAAGGAAAAAGAAAAGGAAAAAAGAAAGAAAAGGAAAAAAGAAAAGGAAAAGAAAAGGAGAAAAGCAAAATTGAAAGTCAGGAGGAGACTATATGTTAAGTGCCACTAGTAAGACATTGTATAAGGAACTTAAACAATGATTGAAATTGTGACTTTAGAATGGAAAATGAGTATCATTACAAATAACATGTTTTTAAGAAAGCAAATTGGGGGAGGGAGTGTGAGGCAGAGTGTATATTTCCTCATCCTTCATTGGACAGACAACAGATGTCTAGACTTGAAACACATCCATCTCAAAATGTTACTACATTTTAGCAATCTTGAAAAATCTAATAGCTCTTCCTGTAAAGAAACATGAACTTTAGCAATGTTTTCAATTTTTCTTAAATTTCTTTATAGAAATTCTGAATACTGCAAGAGTCAAAAAATTCAAGGTAATATCTCTCATTTCTTAATGTGATATATATATAAACAGATTCCATTTCATTAAAATTATTTTTCTCTTTCCTCAAATATCCATCCAATTATCCATATATATTTCTTATATCCATATCCATATCTGAATATTAAACAACCTGAAAGTATTATATGTTAATATTATTTCTCATTGCTTGAGTGATTTTCTGTCTCTTTTTTTTCCTTAGGATTATATTTTTCAATGAGCAAATAAACTTGAAGACAAGCAAAAGTAACTACCTTTCACAAAATCAGTTGACAGATCTACCATTTTATGAGTTAACAGAAGAGGCTCAAATGGAATGTCCAAGGGAAAAAAAAAAAAAAAGTTTTTTAAGGCACTACTTAAACCTTAAGCAAAAACCAGCTAAGGAACTTCCAAACAACACTCTTTGATGGAGTAGACCTGGAGTATGTTCAGAGATCTGGCATCTATAAATGACTACAACAACACATTGAGTAATTAATTCTAAGCAATTACACAGATTTTCTCATTAAATAAAGCAACCATGAGTTAAGAAAGTGAGATATGAAGGTTGGAGAGATGGCTTAGCAGTTAAGGCACTTGCCTGCAAAGCCTAAGGACCCAGGTTCGATTCCACAATACCCACATAAGCCAGATGCACAAGATTGTGCATACATCTGGAGTTCATTTGCATCACACCTATTCTCTCTATCTGTCTCTTTTGCTCTGTCCCTCTATCTCCCCCAAATAAATAAATAAATAAAATTAAATAAATATTTTTTTTTCAAAAAAGGAAGTGAGATATGAGGGGAAGCAGAGACAATAATAATCAATAAATAAAAATAAGTAATTATGGACTGGAGAGATGGCTTAGCAGTTAAGGTGCCTGCCTGCTAAGCCTAAGAACCCAGTTCCAATCTCCAGGTCCCACGTTTAGCCAGATGGAAAATGACACAAGGGCACAATGCCATACTTGACCACAAGGGGGCGCACGCATCTGGATTTCGTTCACAGCATCTGAGAGGCTGCTGGCACGCCCTTCTCTATCTGTCTTCCTCTCCCTCTCTCCCTGTCTCTCTGTGTCTCTCTCCAAAAAAAAAAAAAAAAAAAAAAAAAAAAGAAGAAGAAGAAGAAACATGTTCTTTGCTTTATAATTCTATATTGAGTAGCTAAAGGAAATCTGTTTTTACAATTACTTTTTTATTTTTTAGAGAGAGACACAGAGAGAAAAGGAGAGAGAGAGACAGATAGAAATGGGCATGCCAGCAGCCTCTCAGATGCTCCGAACGAAATCCCGATGCATGCGCCCCCTTGTGGTCGAGTGCGGCATTGCGCCCTTGCGTCACTTTCCATCCGGCTAAACGTGGGACCTGGAGATTGGAACCGCGTTCTTAGGCTTAGCAGGCAGGCGCCTTAACTGCTAAGCCATCTTTCCAGTCCATAATTACTTTTATTTTATTTTTTATTTTTACAATTTTAGTTTATGTGTTGTGTTCTAATAAAGTAAAATTCTTCTTCTATAATATTTAATGAAATTCATGGCTTTGGAAACAATTTTCTTTTATTCATCTGTACTATAATGTCATTTTCTAAATGAAAATTTCTAAGTATTACAAAGTGAATTATCATGTGTAAAATTTCATAATAGAAAAGTATCATAGAATTGGTCTCCATGCGTTAGGTCTCTTACTTAGTCTGTTTGATGTTGCTATAATAAAGGACTATATATTTAGTAAAGAGAAGAAATGTATTTGTTATAGCACAAAAGACTGAGAAATCTACAGGCAAGAGCTTTGGTGCTGAGTCATATTGTATCAGAAGGGGATAAGAAAAAGTAGGAAAGAGCTAGAAACCAAATTTATAGATCCAAGGATTTTTTTATAACCTGCATTCATCCATTCATGAGGGTAAATGACCAAAACACCTCCCATTAGTTAACACTGATACAATTGCTATGAAGTTTCAAACCTGTCATTTTTAGGAGCTATTCAAGCCATGTCTGTCATAGACAAACAAGAGAGTGGGACTAGACTAAGAACTAAAACCATACACCATGTTATTATAAATTAATTAGCTATGTAATTTTAGTCACACTACAATTTTCTTGTGTTATTTGACTCAGTATCACAAACAATGAATATCGACCTACTTGTTACTCATATTAAATCTTTCTAAAATTCTGGTAATTTATAAAAATCCTACATCAATATTCATTCATCAACTAGTGTTTGCGCTTTGTTGTGCACTTTGTTGAAAACGTATGTCCACTGGATCTGGGAACAGAGTCCATATATACGTACATTATAAAAGGTAACTCCAAATATTTTACAAAGAATCATGTGGGCCTGCCATTCAGATACATTTGTGCATCTTTTTTTTTATTATTAGCTGAAAACAAAGCCTAATTGAGAAGAGGATAAGGATGCAGTTTAAACTAGAAAGCCAGCTTCAAAACACACATTGCTGTACAAAGACAGTTCAGAAGGAAAACCCATGGGTCCAAAGACTAAATATCTTAAGCAGAAAATGAGCAAGATGGGTGAGAGCAAGTAAAGAGGCCCTGAAGACAGGCAACCTGGCTGCGACAAATGACTGGAGAGTGACCTATCCGTGGCTCTAGTTAGGTCTTCTAAAACTAGAAGTGCCTCCTGCTCTAACTGGTTTCTAGATGAAAAAAATAGGAACTAGCTATGTGAGAGATGATTGTGATTTTCCCATATCATAAAGATAGAAACAAAAGAGGTCTCTTAGCTCCTTAATGACCCTTTAAAAAACACACATGATTTTTCAAAACCAATTTCTACACAGATGGAAGAATTTTTTAAATTATGTCCTTTAAAATCACTTTACATCTCTAGTTTGTGTTTTATGTGTGTTTGAAATTTCTCTTAGAGGTACAGAGCTCTAAATATCCTACCCCCAATTATATAATTCCAAAAATAACAAACCAAAACAAACCAAAAGATAGTAAAAGAATGGCAATTCAATAGATCTGACAACATTGTTTTGCTGCTGTTATAAAAATCTCATACTGCTTTATAATTCTTAATTCTCTTTCTTGAAAATTGTATCTCTCTAAATGCTGATTAAAATAGCCACATTTCTACTTTTTGTTTTATTTTACTTGTTTATTTATTTATGTATTTTTTTTTAAGGTAGGGTCTCACTCTAGTCCAAGTTGATCTGGAATTCACTATGTAGCCTCAGGGTGGCCTCAAGCACATGGCAATCCTCCTACCTCTGCCTCCCAAATTCTGGAATTAAAAGCAAGTGCCACCACACTCAGCTTACGTTATATTTTCGATAATCCAATATCAGAATAATTTATCTCTATTTACCCAACTTATGGCTCATTTTAGCCCATCAGTGGATAGTTTAAAAATTGTGATACCTTTTATTTTCTGATATTCAATAGACATCAACAGCTTGTCTTAAAATCGTCCTACCTCCATATGTTCATTATCAGCTTAAGGGATAGAACTGCTGCTGAAACAGTCTCAATTCCAAATGTATGCATGTTCTTAGCAGGAGGGAGAGGAGAGAAAATGAAACCCAAGGATCCTGGCAAAATTATTTGGAAAATTAAACATTTAGAGTATCTATATTCTTCTAAACTGTTTCGCCTCGAGCCCCATGTGTAAGAAAATACACACAACAAAGACTGCTTATTTTAAACATGGTATATTTTCTAATCACTACTTAAAGAAAAATGTGGAATTTTCTATTACTTACCAAAATCAAAGAAATATCTTCAGCCTTGTAGTTTTACTCCACTACAGGTGACCATTAATAATTTAGGCCTAGACCACATTTATATTTTACCATGCATTCAACCTTAAAAAGTACGCATGAATCACTCAGAGAGATTCTAAAATAAATCAGGCAACAGACACCAGAAAACCAAACATGCTCTGTTTCTCACTTCTATTCTCTTTCTCCTCAGTTATCATGGGAACCAGCTCCCTACAGACATATGTCTATGTTTTCTGAAGCAGTGATAATAATTATGATGGTGATGATGATGATAAAAAGAGGAGGAGCCCAGTCAAGGTGTGATGGATTATATTTGATTGTTAGGTAGAGAGGATATAGAATCACCTGTAAGGGATTAGGGAGATTAGATTAGCTTCTGTGCTTGTGAGAGATTATCTTCATTAGGTTAATTGAACTGGAAAAAATCAACCTTAAATGTAAGGGGCACCATTCCATGGACTGGGGACCTGGATAGTATAAAGACGAGAGTGTGGCTGAGGAGCAGCATTCAGCACGCTGCTCTGCTTCCTCCCTATAAGACCATATGTGACAAGCTCTTGCCACCTACTTTCTCTGCCATGATGGACTATAATGTAGAACAATAAATTGCAATAAACCTTCCATCCTTTAGCTGATTTTTGTCAGGTATTTTGTCACAGCAATAAGAAAGTAACTGAGTCAGAAATATGCTGGTGAGGAAGTAGGGGAGGGTTAACCAAAATTAAAGATGCTATGAATAAATGCTGTTAAAACCTACTTCTTTGTTAACTAATTTTAAAATACAATTGAAATTTTAAAACAAAAAGGATAGATAGAGAGTTTGTTCAGAAGTACCTTTTGAGGGTGGAAGATGCTACACCCAGAAGCAATAGGTTGTTAAAGGAAATTCTAGTGGCAGAGGTGGTATACTTATCAGGAATTTATTGTGCAGGGAGACCCACGAGGCCAGCAAACAATACAGTTAAATGCCAAGACTCTACCAGAACTAGAAGGTAAGATAATAATGACGGAGACCCAATAGGCTATGCTTACAGCTCAGTGAGAATTCAAGCTGGAGCTGAGCTGGAAGCCCACTCCCCATGGATAGCTGTCATAGGGCTGGAAAATGTTTTGCAGGCTTCTGGGAAAGAAAATCGGCAGTCTTAACCAGCAGTGAATTCCGTATGCTACACAACCAGCCACACAGGCAAAATACAACCAGTCACCAGTGCAATAGTGGCCTGACTGTTATGGTGGTAATCACTCACTGATCAGATTTGAGGCCTATTCTACAGAACAGGATTCACACCTCATACTGAAAACAGTCAAAAGTCTAAGGCTGGGAAGGTATGGTAGTTTGAATGGATATCTCCCAATCAAGTCAGGAGTTTTATTAAAGCTTGTAATTTATATCTTCAGCTGCCTGGCTGGAAGAGGTGTTACTGTGGGAAGATCCTAGGGTCCAGCCATAAGGTGAGGGGTTGGATTTGGAATTCCAATTTAAAGATATGCAAAATTCTGGAGCTTTGGGGTTCTTGTAGTGTGCTTGCTTGTAATGATGGTGGTTTCTTTTGGCTTTTCTCTTGGTATGGACCTGTGAAGGGGGGGCAGTTTCTTCTGCCATTATAGAACTTTCCCCCTCTCTGTGAGCTTCAATAAATCCCTTCCTCTATAACTGTGCCTGGTTTGGAAGTTCATCCCAGAAACTTGAGGCTGACTACTACAGAAGGCCACAGACCCTAAGGGACAAACTACTATTCTTACACTAAATATTTGATGGTGCCCATCAAATTCCCCCTAAATACATATTTATTTATTTATTTATTTATTTATTTATTTATTTATGCTCCTAAATTAGTTCTGTTCACATTTTTGGTCAGAGAAGTTTCATTTTGCAGATGGCACTGACTACTGAAAAAGTCAAAAATTGTCAAAAGTGCAGAGAAGTGACATTAGAGTACTCAGTACATTATGAGACATCTCTATCTTACCTAACAAGGCTCAAGAATACTGCAGAAGATATGGCCAAAAAAAAGTGTAAGTGTCAAGGATGATAAAAAATGCTGTGGAAAACTTTGTCTCTCTTAAACACATAAATATTTTTTAAAGACCATAATGGGCCACCATGGTAGCACACACTTTTAATCATAGCACTCAGGAGTCTGAGCTAAGAGGGGGGCTGTAAATGAGTTCAAACAAAGCCAGCCTTAGACTACATAGTAAATTTCAGAATAGCCTGGGCTACAATGAGACCTTACCAAGAAAAAAAAGAGAGACAGATTAATGGGAGGGAATTAAGGTCCAAATACATGGTATACATGCATAAAAATTGTCACTAAAGCCCTTGGTATGGAAAAATGGGGCCACTGTGATAAACCAGATAAATCTGACAATGTGTTTTGTAGGCTTTTGGAACTGTTTTTTTGTTTGTTTGTTTGTTTGTTTTAGTAACATTATTTTTTTATTGTATCTGAGAGAGAAAGAGGCAGGGAAAGAGAGAATATGCACACCAGGACCCTCAGTCACTGTAAACCAATTCCAGATGTAAGTGCGACCTTATGCATCTGGTTTATGTGGGTCCTGGGTAGTTGAACCTGGGTCCTTTGGCTTAACAGGCAAGTGTCTTAACTGCTAAGGCATCACTCCAGCCCTTAGAACTGGTTTTGAGTAGGAATGTGGAAGATTTTGGATTTGGGGGCTAGAAAAAATCCTTAAATGCTGTCAGCAGAGCTTAATGGCCATTCTGTCAGGAGCTCAGAAGACAGTAAAAATTGATGGTAATATTTTATAGCTAAAGACACTACATTCTTCAGTTTGGACACTGAGAAATTAAGTTAGAGCTGAGTGATAAGCCTCCTCCCTGTTCACAAATGGTCATAGTGCTGGAAAGCGGTGTGCAACCTGAGGGAGAAATGCCATCGGTGGTAGTTGTAGACAGCTCTAAGCTGCTGGGATGAACCCCCAAACCAGACACAGTTTATGGGAGGAATGGGATTTATTTGAAGCTTACAGATCCAGGTAAAGTTCCATATTGGTAGAAGAAATTGGCCCCCTTTCACAGATCCACACAGAAAGACACAACCATAGGCAGTCCCACAAGCAAGAGCACTAACCTGCAGCAGCCAAAGAGCAGGGAATCCAGGCAGAGCTCAAGCACTCTGCACACCTTTAGGCTGGAAATCAAATCCACTCCCAGTGACACCTCTTCCAGCCAGGTAGCTGGAAACCCAAGTTACAAGCTTTAATAAAACTCCTGAGTCTACTGGGGGACATAAATTCAAACTACCACAGTGGTCTTATCTAAAAGTGGATTCTGCAAGCTACACAATGGTTCAGTTTAGCAAGGTGTGCTCACTAGTACAATAATGGTGTCTTTGGTTATGGGGGTAACTAACAGCCTTCAGGTTAGACTTGATGTCCACCAAATGGGAGGAAATTCATGCTTTGTACTGGAAACCTGGTTAGAGACCTATGACTGGGAGGGCCATATGCCTTAGCAGAGAAGATACTATTGTTGCCTGGCTATATGGATAAAATATGCTCACTAAATTGCACACTAACTACTTATGATTATGCCCATATGCTAGTGCTGTTCACATTTTTGATAGAGAAGCTTCTCTTTTCAGATGGTAGTGACTGCCAGGGAGACTCAAAACTTGTTAAAAGTCCTGAGAAGTTGCAGTTGAGTGTCAAGCTCTAAACAAGACATTTCTATCACACTCTCCAATGACTCAGGGACTATGATGGAAGTGATGGTGGAAAGATTATAAGAGTCAAAAGATGAGGAGGAGGAGTGTTTTGGAATACTGTATTGTAGACATGATTTGTTCATTGTATTCATGCCTCAGAGCAGCTGTCATCACCTGCACAATACATGCATAATATCGGGCCCATCCACAGGTTGACATGGATGATGAGGAAGGGGAAAAGAAGGACATTAAACTAGAACAGGGAATATTAAGGAGGAAGAGGGTGTTCAGTGGAGAGAGGTGAGGAAGAAAGGACAAAGGAGGGTGATAAAAAGTGATTATGTAAAAGTTTAATAAAATTTTTAATTTAATTTAAAAACAATATTGTATAAAGCAAAGACTAAAAAAAAAGAAATGTCTAATCATATATTTGGGGAAAGAAATAATAATGCCGAGAGAATCACAGATAGGCAAGGCCTGGCACATGAACTTTCAGAATTGAACCTGGACTTATCAGGAACTGGGCTAGACCAGTTCATGTTACATACTGCCTAAGAAACTGGCTGGATTCTGTCCATGTCCTGAGAATTTAAATGATGCTGAAATTAAACATAATGGACTAATGTGTTTGGTGGAGAAAATCTGGGGACAGAATAACCTTCAGGCTGGTGCATGTAATGTTAAAGAGATCACCATCATTATAGGAAACTTCCTGTGCTGCCCTGGGACAATGAGAGATGTCCCCTGGACAGAAACATACCCCATTGAGGTTCCATCTTGTGAAATTCCAAATTCACTTGAAAGAAAAAAGGCTAAACTGAGCAGTTCCCTGTTCAGACTTATTGGTCAAGGGAAATGTTTCTCCAAGGTTAGTTTGAAAGGGAGAGAGCTCTGTAACTGTGGTCTAAGAACTTTGGGCTATATTCCAAGCTAGCAGAAGAACTTACCACATCAGACACATGGGAATGTTTTTGGAAGAATGAAAGATGGAAGCTTTAGAGAGTTATGGAGTATTAAACCACAGTTCCAAGAAGTCACTGAGGCCACGCAATGTGTGGCAGGGTTGAAGTCTCAACAAACAGGTCCTAAGGGGATATTGTATGAAGCCAAGAAGGTGAACTCTAAGTTGCAATGGAGATTCCAGGATGCTGGAGATGACAGAACTGTGGAAAGAGTCTTTTGAAGCAATCTGCAGGTATGGGGTGGAGAGGTCCTAAGAAAGGCACAGCTGGAGGCGTGGAGTCCCAATCATCCCATCACTAGTTCCACATGTCAGAACTGGAGCTGCAAGATATGGAGTTTGTCTTGCTGGGTTTTCGTCTTCTTTGCTCTAATGTTTGCTTTCCCTTGGGGAAAGGTAATGTTTACCCCATACCATTATATATTGGAAGCATAGGACTTATGTTTTGATTTCACAGGGCTCACAGTGAAAAGATTGCCTTGAGTCTCAGATGAAACTTGACTTTGGAGCAGTTTGGAACTATTTAAAAATATTAGGGCTTTTGATGTTGATCAGAATGCATTTTGCAGTATGAAATGGCCATGAACCTATAAAGACACACAGGAGGTTATTACTTAAGCATGATATGTTTGGGAGTTGAACTTACAAGGAGTGGACTTGAGATGGTTTTTATTGATTGTCATCTTGACAGGACCTAGAATCACCTGTGAGAGATTATGTAGATTAGGTTAACCAAGGTAGGAAGATCCACATTAACTTTGGATGATGCTAATCCATGGATTGGGGACCTAGACTGAACAAAAAGGTGAGAGCTATCTGGGCAGGAGCATTCATCACTCTGATTTCTCAATGTTCAATTAAATGTGACCAGTTCTGGCCATCGTACCTTCCCTGCCATGATGGACTGTAACCTGGAGCTGTAAACAGAAATAAACCCTCCCTTAAGTCCATATTTGTCGGGTATGCTGTCTCAGCAATGAGAAGGTAACTGATACAGAAGGAGAGGGGGAGCAAGAGAAAAGTTATGTGGCCAGGGGGTAGGATGCTGGAGAGATGGCTTAGCAGTTAAGGCACTTGCCTGCAAAGGCTGAGGATTCATATTTGACTCTCCATGTGCCAAGTAAGCCAGGTGCACATGGTGACACAAGTGTTCAAGGTCATACATGCTCACAAGATGGCACACGCCTCTGGAGTTCAATTTCAGTGGCTGGAGGCCCTGGCATGCCATTCTTCTCTCCATCTCTCTCTGATAAGAAAATAATAAAAAGATTTTTTAAAAGTCATGTGGACCCTATGAATAATTTAAAGGTGACATGGAAATCATATTTTTAAAAAAATAGCTATATGAAATTTCTCATGTTCACACACTTATTGAAATGTGAAGATTGAAGATAGATGACTTTAAATATTTGTAGTATTTCTGTCAGATTGTGCTCTCTAGTTGCTTTTATCATGTATGTTTTTACAATTCTCCGTGGAAGTTCAGAGATGAGGCCAGTAGGGTTAGCTTGGCCCCTGGTTGATGGAAAAAGTACAGACGTTGCCTGTGTTTGCCTTCCTTAAACCTACCACTTAAGAATTAATGACGATTAAGTCACAGACAAATGTCCCCTGTCATTGTTAGTTCTGTCTTAAATCCATAACTTTTCTTTTCATCAGACTGAAATATATACACAATGAATAATAAGAGCTGTTTTAATTTTGTTTTAAGAAACAAAACATAAAGTTGATATCTGGAATTATTTGTATAGAGAGCCTAAGCGAACCAATAACTGGCTGTAAGATGTGAGAGTTTAAGGATGGTAACGACAGCAAAAGAGTTGTAAAAGGACTGGGATTCTGGTGCAATGTAAAATTTGACTGCTCTGCTGTTGTGTTGAGGTTGTGATGACTTTAGATTCTGTGTGTTAGAGACACAAAAAAGATAACAAAGGGAAAGCATAAATCTTCCTAGAAGCTACTTTCTTTTACTCCTCAGAGAAGCACTTTTTAAGTTATCCAGGAAAGATGATCACCCAGGTACTGCAGTTAAGGTTCATAACAGGAAACCCACTGCATTAGAATGAGGTCTGCTCTTAAATGTGGAACAATGTTCTGTTTTCATTTTTTTAATAGGCTAAATAAATATGAAAGAGGTTATTTCTCTAAGGAGTTGAGAAATTTCCAGTACCTAGGTCTCATACCACGTTTACCACATTTTATGTTTTCTGTTTTGTAATGAACAAAAAATGAAACATTCATTTGGGGGGGGGTTGTTCATGTTTATGCATGTGAATGCAAACATGTTTGTGTCTCAGCATCACGTGCAGGTCAGAGGCCAAGGAGGGTGTTGATTCTCACCTTTGTTCACCCATGTGTTCACCAAGATAATTGGCTTGTGAATGTGCTAGTAATTCTCTTGCACTGCCTCTAATCTTCCCATAGAATCTTTGGGATTACAGATGTGTGTGCCGTTGTATCTTGCTTTTATGTGAATTCTGGAAGTTTGAACACAGCTACTCATGCTGGCAAGTGCTTCATCCCCTAAGCCATCTCCCCAGCCTCCAAACATTCATTCTTTTTGGTACCTGCCCTGGCTGAATGAATGTGTATATAAGTTGTCGCCGTGTAGGAGATTTATTTTGAGAAGTTCAGAATGTAGTAGGAAGTTAGAAAATGGGCAGGAATACACATAACTCAGTGAACTTCAAATTCTTACCAAATCTACTGTCCTATCTACATGTTCTATCAAGACATGATAGTCTCCTAGCAAGTTCCAGGCACACATAGTCTGAAAAAAACACATAGACAAAAGAAAAATGAGGCAAATCTCAACATACAGACTTACCCTAATTCCAAAATACCTGTCTAGAAATTTTTTGTCCATTCTACATTATATTCTTGAAAAGAGGAATTACTGACTATTTCAGTAGTAAAATTGTGAGTTTCTTCCTTGTCTAAGCATATCAGTAGAATGCTTTATAAAAGCTATTTGAAAAGGAGTAAAATATTATTTCCCACCAAAACTTTAAGTGTTTGAATTATAATTTGAACGATACCTTTTAAAAATAATGACTTTCTCTTACAGCTTTGAGTACTCTTCCTGTTTTCTGTGATTAGTATGTTCACTGGATAAAAGAGAGGTAATGCCTGTCAAAAGTCTTCTAAATGTCTATATTTATCCCATTTGATTCATGCTGTTCTCCCTCTTGGTTAGAGAATCTGTACTTTACAGATGACAGTGAATATCAGGGATTCCCAAAACCCATTAGTACAGTAAGGAGAGAAAGCTGACTGCCTAGTATGAAGCCAGTCATCTCTATCACATCTTCCAGGGCCCAAGAAAAATGACAAAAGTGGTGGAATCAATAAATGCCCTGCTCCCACTGCTAGCCTGAGTACCTCCTCCAAGGAGATGGCAGTAGATACTGTTGAGGTGACACAAAACTCATCAAAGCAGAAAATCAGAAGCTGTTGAGAGCTTAACACTAAAGCAGACAGAACACATCCTCCAAAGCTCAAGAAACATTGTGGAAGAGGGAACAGAAAGACTGTAAGAGCCACAGGATATGCAGGTATATTCAGAACCATTCACCTGGCCTCCACCACTGAGACTGACTGGTGCACTCTTGACCTCACAATGATTACAAGTCGCCCCACTGAGGGTCCCTCAGCGGAATGGAGGTAGGAGAGGAATACTAAAGTATAAGAGAATTTGGCCAGGATGCAATATGTTCATACAGTGAAGTTCTCAATTAAAGAAAAAACAGTGACTATCATTGTATGTCATTTCTTATGCAATATAATGACCTGTGTGAACATTGCAATTTGATTTTAACTAATAAACAAGAAGTAAATTTTCAATAGCCTCTGGGAACCTTCTTCTCAAAGTGGATGGTAGGCTACAAAGGACAATGGCAGTCTAGGACAGGGCACAGGGAAGATTTATTAGCTAAGTAATTGTATTTGGCTTAACTCATGCCAATGTAATTTCATCAAAATGTTGCAAAAAGTATAAGACTAGTAAGGAAGTAGGGCTGGAGAGATAGCTTAGTGGTTAAGGCACTTGCCTACAAAACCTAAGGACCCATGTCCAACTCTCCAGGTCCCATGTAAGCCAGATGCACAAGGTAATACAACCATGCAAAGTAGCATAGGCACAATGTGGTGCACACGTCTGGTGTTCGACTGCAGGGCTGGAGGCTCTGGTGTGCAAACTCTCTCTCCCTCTCAGTCTCTTTCCCTTTCTCTCTTAGTCTCTCTCTCTCTCGCTCGCTCTCTTAAAAAAATTACAAAAAATTGGGAAGTAAAAAACATATTTTGAAGCTTAATTTGTAAATAATATCAGGTTATCTATTTGAACAAGAAGGTCAAGAAATCAGCTTTTCAGTTATTTACATTTTTATAGATGAATTTATTCACTATTTTAAGAATGTTTAGTTCTGAGTGAAATCAAACTTCTTTGTCAAAGAATATCTTTCCAAATTATTAAGAAAAAAAACAGACCTCATTTTTCTCATGTGGCAAAAAAATGTGGTGAATGTCCTGAATTGGGCAGCTCTGTGACATTTTATCTCACTGTTTTTACCAAAACATTATGAAATTGCCTTCTGGCAAAGTGGGCGATGTCATATGGTTTCCAAAAAGTACTCTTCAAGTGTAATCTGATATTATGTTTGTGTGAGGGACTGCTTTTTTATGTCTAATTAAAAATGACATAAACCAAAGAAATGACGTCATCAGATCAACTTCAGTCTTAACTACTGATGAAGATATTGTGTGAGATTTTCATCTGTCAGTCATGTAAAATGTACATATTCAATTCATTTAGCCAGACTAAATCAAATGGCTACATGTGGAAAAATTCCTGTCAGCAATTTTAAAGATCACAAAGTAATATTATATCTAACATGATTTTACAACACTGGGAAAACTAGCCATAGTGTGTGTGTGATTGTGTGTGTGTGTGTGTGTGTACAGATTTTTGTTTGATTTTTGTTTTTTTTTATTCTATTTTATTTTGACTTTGTTTTGTTTGCAGCCTTTGTAGAAAATGCGAGGGACAGTATTTTCACAATCAGTGCATGGAGCCAAGTAATATGTAACTTACCAGAATTACCAGTGTCTCTGGGAAACTGTTAAATAATTTACCAGAAGACAGAACTAAAAACAAATAAGGTATGAACCAAGGTTGAAAACTGGGGGTGGGGTAGGGGTCAAGATTTATCTCTCGGAGAGCATTCTCTTTTGCATAGTTAATATGCATTTTTTAAGTGAAACAATACATGTTTACTATTTTCACAACTATAGTAAAATCAGAAACCACTAAGTGGATGAAATGTATGAGTTTTTAATCTTAATATCATGCATGGCATTTAGCTTATAATACTTTAATTCTATCACA
Source organism: Orientallactaga sibirica (assembly GCA_036365145.1). NCBI lineage: Eukaryota > Metazoa > Chordata > Mammalia > Rodentia > Dipodidae > Orientallactaga > Orientallactaga sibirica. Next base: position 8,761,071 of record JAEOAD010000017.1, on the reverse strand, counting down.
AGTTTATATGTAGTATTTTTAAAGGGTAGAAATTCACTATTTACAGAACAAATAATAACTTGGAGGGACATACTTATTTGAAACACAAATAAGTTACATATAACAAAAACATCCCTGATTTTTTTTTAAAAATCTAGGTAAGCAGTAGTTGTTTGCTGGATGAAAACAATCACCGATTATTTTCCTAAAAATGTTCTTTCATAAGTAAAAAGAAAAAAAGTGCTTAAGATCACTTGAAGAAAGTTTTCTTTTTCAACAGGTCTTTCAATAAACTCAATTTTAATATAGGTCAAAGTAAATAGTGAAATGTTTTCTGGAATTAATGTGTGATAGTTGTGTTTATAACTTGCATTAAGAATACAAGGAACATGCCACCTTATTTAAAACCTACATTATGCTTATACAAGACTGTATCTTGGAATTTATAATTTATAGATGAATAAGCCATGTCTCCAATTTTGAATGTTTAGATTGCTTCTACTTTTTCAATACTATAAATAAATTGTGAACAGCAGACCAAATTCACTGAGTTTCAGCTTACATCTTTAGCGTAGCATCCCTAAAGAGTTAAAGAGTTTGAACATGGCAAGATTCTTGAAAAATATTAACAAATAACTTGGTAAAAGGGTTGTATAAATGTACATTCTACTAGAAATATTTAAAAGCTCCACTTTTTATACACTCTTTCATACTAAATAGTAAAATTGTTAAAAATTAATGCTAAACGTGCTGTCTCATTTTATTGTCCATTTCTTAGTTTAAAAGTGATACATGTTACTGTGGACAGGATTTATTTTATTTGTTTTGTTTGTTTGTTTGTTTTTTGAGGTGGGGTCTCACCTAGCTCAAACTGACCTGGAATTCACTATGTAGTCTTAGGGTGGCCTGGAACTCAAGCGATCCTCCTACCTCTGCCTCCAGAGTGCTGGGATTAAAGGCATGTGCCACTACTCCCGGCTGACAGGATTTATTTAATTTCATGTTTCCAGGATTGTTTTACTCTGGATTTTGCAAAATAATATATAAAAATGTTTTATAAGATGACACAAACTGTTGGTGTATTATTCAGCATATTTGATTTACAGGTACACATGTCTTTGTATATTACATGGCGTATGATTAAAACAACTTTTTCATTGATTTTCTTTTCTCTCTCTCTCTCTCTCTCTCTCTCTCTCTCTCTCTCTCTCTCTTCTTTGTGAAGCATGGTCCCATTGTAGCCCAGGCTGACCTGGAACTCACTCTATAGCCCAAGCTGGCCTCAAACTCACAAATGATCTTCCTGGTAGGTAGGACAGGCTCCCAAAATGAGTCAACAAGGACAGCAGGATGGAGGCAGAGAAGTAAAAAAGTGAATTATCCACATTTCTCAAGAAGCTGCCCAGCCATTATCCCTTCATTACCTAACAATGCCCCAGGTCATGGTTTCCTGCCTCCTTATCTCACACCTTGCCAGGTCACTGCTCTGGTCTCACACCCCAGCTATTTGAAAAGGGTAATGTAAAAACAAAGGAGTTCTTTTCCCTTCCTTCCCCCAACTGAAGAAGCCTATAAAGCCCACTACCTGAGAAACTCAGACTGGCTCTGCTCCTCTCTGGACAGTCAGTCCTGGCAGCTCGTGCTTTTCCCAAATAAAAGCTTTCATCTTTGCCTCAGAGGGGTTTGTGTGGTCTTGGTCACAAACCTTACACTTCCTATCTCAGCCTTCTGAATTCTGGAATATAGGCATGAGCCATCACACCTGGCTTCGGTTGTTTTTCTTAAGAAAACTAGTTCTACAGTCTATTTTCTCTTAGTCATGAGAAATTTTTCTTCATCCTGATATTTAATAAATGTTTAAGTATGTCTTCTACTTTTTTTTTTTTTTTTTTTTTTTTTTTGATTTTTCGAGGTAGGGTCTCACTCTGGTCGAGGCTGACCTGGAATTCACTATGTAGTTTCAGGGTGGCCTCGAACTCACGAAGATCCTCCTACCTCTGCCTCCCTAGTGCTGGGATTAAAGGTGTGCCCCACCACGCCCAGCTTCTGTCTTCTACTTTTAATAATTAACATTTTGTGTTATGCATGTTCATCTCTTTATGTCAGAAGATCAGTAAGATACTAAGAAATGTTTTTGGCTTGTAATTCAGAATCAGTTACCACAATCTAGTAGTACATATTTATTCATATATAGAGCAGGAGACAGTTGTGAATAACAGGAAGCCTGGAGCTGCACATAAAAGACAAGGTGATCTAAGATGGATCCTGCAACACTACAAGCCCCCTAATCGCTGCTGCTTACCATAGCAAGATCAGAAAGAATTGAGCTATTAACAGTATTGAAGGAACAAAAACAACTTAAAAACAGCAAACAATTCTACATGCTGAAGAGAAATGATCCCTCTTTCTGTTTTCTTTTTAGTATTGATATTAATAATTTTGTAATTGAAAAATACTCTTTGAAATGTACGTGGAGTCTTTTGAAAGCCAGACACTCTTTTCTCAGGTTTATGATGCAGGAATGTCTTCCTCTAGAACCTGGGGCCATCTCTTTGAAATATCAACATCAAAGGCGATATTGTCCACATCTCTCAGTTTCCTCAAGTTAGGAGTTTAACTTTAATGAATGCTTGCTCCAAGTGACAAAACTACTTCCAATAACGAGAAGTTTGGTTTTCCTCTGCAATATTCCAATTGGTGAATATACAAGGTCACCTCAGTTACAGGTAAAGTCAGGGTGGACTTGTGACAAGTAGTGCTACCAAATGTCCCAGTTATTCTTTCTTTTAAAAACACTGCCATAGGGGCTGCAGAGATGGCTTAGCAGTTAAGGCGCCTGCCTGCTAAGCCTAAGAACCCTGTTCCAATCTCCAAGTCCCACGTTTAGCCAGATGAAAGTGACGCAAGGGTGCAATGCCGCACTTGCCCACAAGGGGGTGAACGAATCTGGAGTTCATTCACAGTAGCTGAGAGGCTGCTGGTGTGCCCATTCTCTCTCTGTCTTGCTCTCCCTCTCTGTCTGTCTCTCTCTCTCTGTGTCTCTCTCCAAAAAAAAAGAAAGAAAAAAAAAAACACTGCCATAGGCATGAGTCTGTTTGTTTCTTTCTTCTTCTTTTTCTTTTTAATGTTTTTATTTATTTTCAAGTCAGTGGAAGGGAGAGAATAGGCATGCCAGAGCCTTCTACAAAGGAACTCTAGATGCATGTGCCATTTTTTTTATCTGTCTTCATGTGGGTACCGAGGAATCAAACTGGGGTCCTTAGGTTTTGCAGGCAAACGCACCAACCGTTGAGCCATTTCCATAGCCCTTGATTTGGTTTTTATAATTAATTGTATTTCTAAAATGTGTTATCTCTTACATTAAACTATTATATCAACTTGCTATCATTTTTAACTACTTTGTTTCATTAATCTCTGGAGAATTTTTGAATAAGATATTTTCAAAGAACATATTGCTCTCCTAAACTATACTGTAACATTTCTTAGTGTTGATATTAAGTTTTTCAAAATAAACTCACATTCTCTATTCTCAAACTTTTTTCATATTATTTTAAAAACACTATGTTTCCTTTCAACAACAATGCAATCATTATTGAATAGGATAGGGATAACTAGATACCCCATGTATAAGAATGGAAGAGGGTGGGCTGGAGAAATGGCTTAGTGGTTAAGGCTCTTGCCTGTGAAGCCTAAGGACCCAGATTCAATTCCCCAGTCATCCACGAAAGCCAAATGCACAAAGTGATGCATGCAACTGGAGTTTGTTTGAAGTGCCTAGAGGCCCGAGCATGCCCATTCTCTCTGTCTGTCTGCCTGTCTCTCTAATAAAAAAATTAATAAGATTTTGTTTTAAAAAGAATGGAAGCAGACCCTTACCATTCATCATGCACAAAAATCAATCTGAAATGAGTCAAACATATGACTTGACACCACATAAATTTGGATGAGTATATACAGGAAAATGTCAACATTTGCAAGTTTTATATACCAGGCAAAAGCTCAGGCTACAAAAGTGAAATAAAATAAGATTCTACTAATAAGGAAAATTATCATTAAAATATGGAGAAATATTATAGAACAAATGCTTCATAAGAGAATATTCAAAAGTCATAATGAACATTTACAACACAATAAGCAAAAAAAGAAAGAGAGAAAGAAAGAAAGAAAGAAAGAAAAAAAGAAAGAAAGAAAGAAAGAAATAAAGAAGGAAGAAAGCAAGAGAGAAAGAAGAAAGAAAGAAGAAAGAAAGAAAGAAAGAAAGAAAGAAAGAAAGAAAGAAAGAAAACTGATTTTAAAATGTGAAAAGCTCCTTAACTTTTTCCAAACATTGGATGACACTGACCACAGGTATAAAAGGTTCTCTATATCATGAATGACTATGGAAATACAAACTGAAGCCACTGAGATAGAGTGGCAATTATCACAATACAAAAAATAAATGCTGATCATGATGTGGAGAAATGCAAACCCTGACACATTCCAGGTAAGAGTATAACTTGAAGTGCCATTGTGGAAATAGTGTAGAGGTTCCTGAAGAAAATGAAAATATTCCCACCAGCAATCCATCTTCTAGCTATATTTGCAAAAGTAGGAGAAATAATTCAAGAAGTTACAATTGTCCTTGGGTAACACCCAGTGTGTAATTTCCCTGGACCCTGTTCCTCCAAATTTAAACACTTCTTCCTGGGAGAAGACTTGGGAAGTAAACAAAATTCATGGCAGTCTCAGGAAGTTCTGCAAACCTAGAAGATTCACAAGACCCTTTTCCAAGGTTATAAGCAGTAACAATTACAGGGGAGATAAGACACTAGCAGACAAGCTGTCCAGGGAGTTCCAGGGATGCCACTTATGTGAGACTTCTCCCATGCTGGGTGGGATTCCTATGATGCGGCTGTCTTTGAGTAATCCCTGCTCCAGTAATAACTCTCTAAACTTGCTGGTTCCCTCAGCTAGACTTCAGAGGCCTCATTTCTTTGGTCTGATGTTGGTATCCTATGGCGTGAATAGTCATTTGTTCACCTCCCCAGAAAAATTCACGTAATAGACCCTGATTTCCACTTAAAGAAGTGAGCCAAATGGGGAATGAATCAAGCCTCAGGATACAGAAATTTCATCTCTAAGAGATTTAGGTTGAGTTAGCTTTTCAATGAAAGTCAAAAGGTCCTCTGGACATCAGGGCTCCTACCACTAAATACATCAATTATTTTGCATCTATTGTGAAGTCCTAGTTTATTAACAAGATGTTTGTTATGAATTATGCTTTATTACTTCACAAAATAAAGTCCAAATAGTGCATATCCAAATGGAAGCAGAGAGCTTTGAAGACCCGGAAAGAAGAGCCAGGTACCTAAATCTCTTTCTAAGTCTTCCAGTGGAACTGAAGGAGTCCAGTTACACTTAGGGCGAAATCTATTTATGAACAAGTTAAGTATTTTTTGTAACTTAAAGAACAGGAAATATCAATTACTTTATTTCTGTAGTGGAAACAGTGTATTTTTGAGGTAATGTGCATTCAACTAAAAATATGACCTTGATTGTTCAGATGTTGAAACTTGTCAAAGGAGATTTTAAAAATGAGAAGCTGGGTCTGAAAGGTAACCTTTGAACACCATAGAAAAGAGTGATCCAACTGACACAATTACTGTCTTGGCTTATATAACCTGATTTCCTTTTAATCTTTTCTCTAGTAGGCTAGAAAATGGCAGCAACCCTTGACTATAACAGAAATTGTCTCATCAGTGTTAGGATCAGGCATTATAGGCAAAAATTTGGAAGATGGTGCCTAATGTGAAGTCTTTCGGAAAAACACTTAAAAGGCCTTATAACTCTCCCTCAGTCCCTCTCTCCCCTCTCTCACTTCATCTTTCCTCCCTCTCTCCACCAATTTAAGAAGTAATCTATTGCAACCATGTTCCCAATATAACATGCTGTCATCGATCTTTCTCACCAGGGCCCAAAGACATTAGGCTTCCCCAACTAAATTTGGATTTTTGAACCTGAAAAACTGTGAGCTCTTTCTTTATAAATTAATTGCCTCGTATAATTCATTATAGTCATAATGTAAACCTGACTAATACAAGTAGAGGAGTATTTTGAGAGTTGACTTATCCACCAACCAAAATTAAAACCTGAACATTTATATTGTGTAGCAGGTTTCTCCAAATTGAAAGATTGTCTCCTGAAGAGGAAGAAGAGGCTCTGCTTGAGAAAGTCAAATCTGGGAGATAACCACTTTCCAAGGTTATGTAAGACCTCCACCCTAAGGCTATAATAAACACACAAAAATTGCTCGGAGAACTGCCTGCCAGTATGTAGCATGCTCCAGACTCTGATGGGGCTGCTTGCAAGTGGCGCAGTGTGCTCCAGAGATGCAGCTTCCATGAGTCATCGCCAAGGCTGGGTGGACTTTTTGGTGAGTGGAAGCAGCCATGGGAAGGTCATCATCCAGGATGGGATGAGACTTCCTTCTGAATGAGAATTCGCATGATGCAGCTCTATTAGTTATCTATTGTTCTTGTAAGCAATTCCTTACCCTGTTCTCTAAGTAACCCCAATAAACTCACTGGTTCACCCAAACTGGCTTTGGTGAAATTGTCCTTAGGTTTGTCCTCTATGCCTTGTCTGGGGAGCAGACATGTAATCTCACACAATAGGACAATTCATGTTCTTAGTCTAACACATAAAAATCCACTAAGCACTTGGGACTTCTTCCAATGTGGGGAAAGCTCAATATGACACAGGATCCTGGAGGGGGAAAAGTAGTCTATGTGTGGGAGGTAGAAGATGCTGTGCTGACCTAATCTAGATAACAACACACACAAAGGACATTAATATCCTAATCAAGGGCACCTGGAAGGCAATAAGAGCAACAGTGAATCACATAAGGTAAAAGAAAGAAGGATGAAAAGAAGGATAAAAAATTTCCAGGGCAAAAGAAAGATGACTGTATTTTGCCACATTGTCAGCAAACGCCATTCTCCATCATCACTCTGGGCAGGATAATTTGTAGGGCATAATTGTGAAGTGCAAACGTTTTCTAATCAGGGTGGATATTATGATTACCAAGCAATTTTACTTGATTGAGCACTGCGATGCATTTCAATAAGCAAATATATTCCTCCCAAAAAGGTTGTGAAAAAGAAAAAGAGAATTTACTAAGACGATGGAAGGAAGTGCACTTTGTAGAATGAACGGACACATGGGTGATGCCAGCATTAAGAGTTGCTTCACAGATTTTTATGTCTAATACGATCTTCAGTGGTTTCTTGGAGCAAGATGACGTTTCCCTGCTTCTTGGAAAACTTTAAATATTAGTCCCACTCTACATTAGTAGTAAAACAATGGAGAGAAGCTCTGCTGTCTTAGTTTTAAACGGATCTTAGGAGGAAATACAAAAACACATGCAAGTCAGAAGGGAGAAAGATCCCCAGAACTACATACTTGAGCTTGAGTTAACTATAATGGGCTCCTCTAAAGATTTAAAAACTTGGAAAATTGGTTTTCAACTTCCATAGGGTTCAAAAAAGGCCCTGACTAAACCTTGCAGAATGGGGAATAATGTGATGTGCTTATCCTTCTAGAGATTTGGACTGTTGCACTAAGCCTCAAAAAACAACCTAAATTTCCCCTATTTTTAAAATAATTTTCATTTAAAAAAGACAACTATGACTAATTTTAAGAATGGAATATATGCAAAGGATATTTTCAGAGAAGTATCTGTAATTTTCTGAAAGCACAGACTATAATTCATAATGATATTCCTGTATTTACTTGCTTTATGACTTCCTTAGATTTAAAATCAATTTTACACTCTGCTTTGAAAATTAGAAGAAACAGTGCTTTTGATCTGGCTGTTTGTCCAGTAGATTTTATTACTGATTATTTTGTTCTAGTGATAGAAAATCTTGATTTGTTACTATATTACAAGAAATTAACGTTAAGAACTTTGATAAGTCTTTGTAGAACTCAGAATACTGAAAAGGTTGTCCTCTTTTCACCTTTTCTTTTCACAGTGGGAAAACAGGAAGTTGCCCAGACTGGCTTTGCACTTTTTATCCTGACTCAGTTTTCAAAGTAGCTGGGTTTGCAGGTCTGTGCATGAGCCCAAGTTTAGGTTTACTTGATTGGGAACCTGCATAAATTTGCGATGTTTTTTCCTGCCATTATCCATACTGGTTGTTACCTTGTCAGATACTTGTGATTCCTGAGCTCCTGCAAGGATCTGTGCCTTTGTGTATGCTAATTCTTCTGCTCGGTGCTACCCGATGATCATCTTGACTCACTCAGACATCTCACCTCTTTAATTCCTCCCCACTTCTTCCTCTGAGTGTGCTCTCAGCCCATGCTCCTAACTGTACCATGACATGTCACATGACACTTTATTTTCCTAGTCACCTAGGTGATTATAAATATATCAATAGGATGAGTTTATTTATAATGGTGCCTGACCCATAGTAAACAGGTTCAGTTTCTTGAAAGAGACAGGGAAAAACTAAGTAACTAAACAAAAATCAATTTCAACTTAATAATATAGTATGGCAGGTAGACAGGTTTAAATTCTAGCTCTAGTACATCACACTTTCAGGGGCTTGAATAAATCTAGTTTTCTGAACATCATTTAATAATAATAGTATTATTCAGTAGAAAGGAATGAGAATATATAATCTGTAAATACATTTTCACACAGCATAAAGGAAATAAATATGAAGAAAGTCCTGTCAATAAAAACCAATAAATGAAATTTTGTATTTTAATTTATATTTAGCTGAGAAGCATATCTCTATACTCAAAAGGTAATATATTTAAAATATAATTATATTTTAATTATTTATTAAATATATTTCCAATATATATAATTATTAAATATATTTCCAATATATATAATTATTAAATATATTTACAATATATATAATTGTTAATAAATATATTTCCAATATATAATTATTTATTAAATATATTTACTATATATAATTATTTATTAAATAAATTTACAAAGCTTTTGCACAGCTAAGGACCCTGTGAGTAGAGCAAAGAGGCAACCTACAGAATGGGAGAAAATCTTTGCCAGCTATATATCTGACAGAGGATTAATATCTAAGATATACAAAGAACTCAAAAAATTAAATAATAAAAAATCAAACAACTCAATTAAAAAATGGGCTATGGAAATAAATAGAGAGTTCTCAGAAGAATAAATAGAGATGGTATACAAACATCTAAAAAAATGTTCTATATCCCTAGTAATCAGGGAAATACAGAATAAAACTACGTTGATATTACATCTCGTTCCTGTCAAATTGGCTACCATCATGAAGACAAATGACTATAAATGCTGGCGAGGATGCGGAAAAAGAGGAACCCTTCTACACTTTTGGTGGGAATGCAATCTGGTCCAGCCATTGTGGAAATCAGAGTGGAGATTCCTGAGACAGATAAATATAGATCTACCATATGACCCAGCTATACCACTCCTAGGCATATATCCTAAGGACTCGTCTCACTACCTTAGAGATACTTGCTCGACCATGTTTATTGCTGCTCTATTCACAATAGCTAGGAAATGGAACCAGCCTAGATGTCCCTCAACTGATGAGTGGATAATGAAAACGTGGCACATTTACACGATGGAGTTCAACTGAGCAGTAAAGAAAAATGAAGTTATGAAATTTGGTGGAAAATGGATAGATCTGGAAAGGATTATACTTATTGTAGTAACCCAGGCCCAGAAAGCCAAATGTCACGTGTTCTTTCTCATATGTGGATCCTAGCTCTAAATGATTGGACTTCTATGTGAGTAAAAATAAAACTCAGTAGCAGAAGCCAGTAGCTAGAAAGGGGATATAAAGGGAATAGAAAGGGAGGAAGGGGGGGACTTAATAGGATGGTATTGTATATGTGTAAGTAGAAGAGCAGATTAATGGGGGTAAAAAAGGCCTAAGTGAGGTCAGGGGAAGAGATTGAATAAGGGAAAGGTGGAGAGAGGGCTAATCAAAACCTAAGAGGATATAAGTAAGTCATATGGAAACCTACTTTTCTGGACAATGGAACACTCAGAAGCCATAGATTGTTACTAAAAAATTTTCAGTGCCAGGGATGGGATACCTTCCAGTGAGTTGTTGGCCAGGGAGGTCACAGATACCCCCAAAACATTATAGGCTATTGCCAAGGCCCTTGGTTTCCCACCAGTAATAGATGGTAAGAACCTATTGCTGAAGACTCCACATACTTGGGCTGCAAGGTCACTGAGAAATCCTGTTGGAGCTGAGCTGAAAGCCTCCTCCATGTAGAACAGCTGACAGAAAGCTGGAAAAGGCTACGCTGCGTGCAGTTCAATGGGAGAGAGAAAACACTAGTGAAGGTACTCAACAGTGAACACTGCAAGCTTTAAATTTGGCCAGCCAGGCCAAATGAGCCAATGAGTGCAATAGTGGCATATCTGTTATGAGGGAAACCAACTGCTCTCTAATTGGACTAGAGGCCCTCTCCATGGGAGGGAATACATCCCTGATACTGAAAACCTATGACAAGAGTAGTCATGAGCCCTAGGGGTGTAATGTCTGCTGGTATCTGACTAAATGTATATACTATGCTCACCAAACTGCCCAGTAAGCACTTCTCTTAATGTCCACACCCATATATTAATGCTACTCTCACTTTTGGTTAGAGAAGCTTCTCTTTTAAGATGGTGGTGACCTTAGGATGACTCAGAAGGCACCATGGTGCTGAAAAGAAGGGACAGAGGAGTGCTAAGCACTGAAACATCTCAAACCCATCTTCCAAAGCTCAGGGTCCATTGCGGAAGAGGGGACGGAAAGAATGTCAGAGCCAGAGGAAGGGTAGGATTCCTTACAATGTGCTCCTCCAGACACAAAATGGCCTGGATATCCATGACCTCACAGTGCCTGACACTACCTACACAAGACCATCATAATAGGAGGAAAAGATCATGACATCAACCTGAAAAGAGAGACTGATTGAGAGAGGGAGGGGATATGATGGAGAGTGAAATTTCAAAGGGGAAAGTGGGGGGAGGGAGGGAAGTACCATAGGATATTGTCTACAATTAAAGAAGTTGTCAATAAAAAATAAAAATTAAACAAATTAATATATTTATAAAATGCTTTAACAATTTCTCTCAATTTTACTACCTAATCTGATTCTCATAACAATCTTATGAGAAAATGAGAGTGTTTTCTCATTTTAAACAGAAAGAGTGTAGGACTTAGAGAGTTCTGCCTTAATTCAAAATGGTTAACAATAGCAACAGAATACTCAAAAGCACAGAATCTATGTGCTCTTTCAAGCATTTCAATACATTCTCAACTCAGAAGCAAAATCCCTACCTCACAACTATCATGGGCATGTTCATGTTTGTGCAGGTACGAGTATGTATGTGGAGGTCAAAGGACAACTTTGTGTGTCATTCATAAGGAAAGTGGTCTACTCTGTGAGATAGAAACCATCATTGGTTTAGAGCTCACCACTTATTATGCTATTTTTAAACATGGAGTGACCTGGAAGAATCTGGAAGAGGGTCAGTCCCCAGACAGTTAGCTTGTCTAGTGCCAGAGGGTGCTGCAAGAGCAACTGGGGGAAAATGACCAACATCTGTCCAAACAACTCTCAGTCTAAGCTACTCAGCAGTAAACAACCTGACATGATGTTTAAACAAGTGCAATAGTGGCACACAGCCATGGTGGGTAACCAACTGCTCTTGATTTGGATAATAGATACACTCAGTGGAATGGAACTCATAGCTGGAACTGGGAAATAAGTCAAAACCATGTACAAAAATGAACCCATTCTCCAATATCAAGCTCCCACCAAATGTGGGCTAGAAGAGGGCCTACGCATATAAAATTCTCTCTAAAATAACTGTGGCCATTCCACCTATCTGGTACTAACTTCTCTCTCCATTGGAGAATTTGCTTCTCTTTTTCAGATGGATGATGAACCTGAAGGCAGGATCAGCCTATCTCAACTCACCAGGACCCCAGCTGAAACCATAGAATAATGGGGGAAAATGGGCAAGTGTGCAGCTTTCTTGGTGAACCCGACACCAGAACAAGGCTGAAGGAGATAAACACAGAGAACACTCAACTCCTACTAAGCCAGATATTCAGAGACACAGAGATTCCCAAGACCTCATCACTGAAGTAGAACTAAAATTAATCCAACGTGGCTTGGGGAAATTCACAGGAGAGGGGTTGGAAAGAGTGTTAGGGCCACAAGTTGGGTCATTATGCACAGAGACTTTTGCCTCTCTCCCATAACTGTTGGCTACCCCCATAATGCATGACCCACATTCCCCAATGATGAGGGTCCCTTCGGAGGGGGGAGGACAGGGAGGAGGGTACTGTAGGTACCAACATGAATGTAAAATAATTAAATAATAATAATAAAAGAAACAGAGCAAAAAAAGAAATTTTTTTAAAAAATCAAAGTATAAGATATACTTAAGTGAAAATATTTTATGAAACCCATCAGAATGTACATTGAAGATATGCTCATAAAGGAAGTTTTCAAAATATCACCAGGCTGGAGAGATAACTTAGCAGTTAAAACACCTGCCTGCAAAGCCTAAGGACTCATGTTTGAGTCTCCAAGTCCCACTAATGCCAGATGCACAAAGTGACACAAGTGTGCAAGGTTGCACATGTGCATAAGAGGTTTCATCCATCTGGAGTTCAATTGCATTGACTGGAGGCCCTAGCACCCACCCTTTCTCACTCTCTCTCTCTTTCTCTCTCTCTCCCTCCCTCCCTCCCTCCCTCCCCTCCCTCCCTCCCCCTCCATCTCTTGCATAAAAAAAGGCCATTCTGTTGGGCTTGCCTCAAAAAAAAATCAGAAAACAGAATGTAACACTTTAAAGAGAACTTCAGAACTATCATAAATACATTGAGTATGATTTGTGGGTTAAATTTCTTTATTATTGTATTATACTGAATAAATATTGAAATTAAAAATACATGACACTAAAAAGTAGTTTTTCTTATTTCAGATTCACCACTTCAGGTGACATTATGAAATATTCCATTCAACACACCTGAATGCACATTTATAACGTCACTGTGCTCAGACATCTCTTCTTGTTACCCCTTTTCCAAAATAAAACAATTCAGAGCTGGTAAAAATTAATATTACATTAGAATGAATTCCAATTCCCTTTTCAATTTTTATGTAATGAATAAAACATGTATTGTGCATAGGTAAATATGCAGGTCAAACTTATATTTAGTTTCCTTTTTTGATTGCTTTTTCATTCAGGGCTGGCCATGCATCGGGACATGTGTTTTAACACCATGAAATAGCCCCAGCCCCGAAGATCAGCTTTAAGTACACATTTTAACCTATGCTTGAGGTTTGGTTACTGCTTTGCCTCATTGTTTAAATTGGCCAGATGGAGGTGTGGTAGGGGTTTTTACAAGAATCCTTTTTAGTGGTCACCCCTGAGAAGCAGGCATTTTCATGAGCTGAAGTTAAATGTCTCAAAGGATAAATGGGATATTATAAACATTTCCTGAGCTTGCTTGAGCTGGTCACTGATATACCCATGTCTGCTCTTAGAAAAGCAGTTTCTGCTTGGTTTCATGAGGATGGGATGTTCCACTCAAATGAAGTTTTTATTTTTAGTGGTAGTTATTTCTTTTTCAAAGTTATACTCAGAAAAAATTAGTTATTTAATAAAAGAAGTTATTTAATAAAATATTCCATCCTTAGTTTCAAGTAATTATAGAGATTCAGTTGTTTTTATTTTCCTTTAACATCTAAGAAACCAACAAATTCAAAAAGTTTATTAACTCAAAGTTTGTGGGACAATGTATAATAAAAAAAAAAAAAAAAACCATTGTAGGCATGTTAAGATAAAGTTAAAAAGTAATTTCATGTTTTTTTCCTTTCAAAATTCCCAAAGACTTACAAGTAATTTTTATAAAATGTAAATACCCACATACTATGTGTCATGTTTCTACCACTATCTATAAAATAAGAAAAATATCCACTGAATGTAAATATAACTTGAGAGACATTTATTTTATGTTCCGAGCTTTAGCAATTGATGGAATGAATTATCTATTAAGAAATGGATCAAGGGTAAAAAAGGAGGGAGCGGATGTGGGAAACTTCAGCTGTTATCATGTTTGGAGGAGCTTTGGTAAGCTGCTCACTGGGGGCCACTGGGACACTGGCAAGTCACAGCAGAGAGTTAGTTGACTTGGTGCTGACACCTTTTACAGTTCAGGCAATAATCTGAAATAGGTGCCAGTAAGGCTCTGTGGTATTAGCACTTCGACATCAGCAGTTCTCAAGTGTCAGGTTCTTATCTACCTTAACAAAGAATCGAGAACCAGGCTCACACAGGAGGGTAAATCAGGAATTATGAGATTTATTTTAGGGAAAGTTAAGAGGAAAACTAAAGGTTCAAAGCACCCAAGCAAAACATATCCCTCTTCCTAGCCTGGAATAGGGAAGGAGAAGGGAGACTGAGAAGATACTGTCCACATAGGGAAAGAGAGAAGGGACTTGGATAGGTAGGAGACTTTGCACAGATGACTGAGGTCCAATTGTATGAACCAGGCCTCTAATTAGAATTCGCCTGGTCACCAGAGTCAAGTGTGTCAGGGAGAGACCTGACTGGTTGGTGGACTCAAGAGATCAGTCCAGTTAAACCTGGGAAAGTTGAGAAAGAAACAGAAAGCTGGTGCTGGAATCATTGCTTGCAGCCATCTTGGATGAGATTGAATGGGATACGATTTTAGTCCTGTCGTGGCAAGCAAGGTGGCATCCACGCTTCTGTGGTCAAGTCCAAAATTACTACCTACCAGCGGAAAGCTACCTTGCTCCTAATCTGTTATTATTCCCCTTCCTGAGATAAAACTCTAATTGCTATTAGGGACATGGGATGACAACCTGTCTAACTTCTTCAAGATGGATTAGGTGGTAGAGCACAGCAGGTAGAGCACAGCTGGGAGGGAGTTCATCTAAAGGCCCACAATGGAACCCCTTTCTTAGTTGTTATGAACCAGCCTTATGCCCACTCACCATAGAGGTATACATCTTTTGCCCATTAGGATGTGATAAAGAAAGCTTGATTATTTTAAAAAGAATGCATGTCACACATATGGATCACTTTGCAAATTCTCTGCAGCACAAATACCACAGTAAATTTTACCTAAATTCTGCCAGATTGTGGTAGCAATCTGAAGAATGACACAGTATGTGGTGATTTTCTGTACCAGTCTGAATGCAGTCCACTTCTGGGATTGTGATTCATGTGATAGAACAAAATGTAGCTTGTGAGATCCTCGAGGAATTCTGGTGCCTCTGTCCTGCCTGTTATTACAGACAATTTCTTTGTTCCCTCTTAGCTCTTATAAGATCAAACAAAGTGTCTCTGTGCTAGGGTGGTGGATTATTTGTAAGTTTACTGTGCGTTTGTTTTTATAATTAGTAACAACTGTTAATTGTATAAGTCAATAAGATTGTGCTATTTTCGTGCATGTATATTTTACCTGGTCATCACGTATGTCCAGTTTGCTTATATCCTTCCTCACCCTTCTCTCCCCATTCTGCCCAAGTTCCATCCCAATCCCTAGCATCTGGAAACCCCCTTCTACTTTAAAATAATCTTTTAGAGTTTTTGTTCGTATTTTTCATTTTATTTGACTGCATATATGTGATGACACATAATACATATCATTCTGAGTCTCGCCAAAACTCTGAAGCTATTATAAACACATCACATATAAGATTTATATAGAGCTGTAAAGATGGCTTAAGAGTTAAGGTACTTTCCTGCAAAACCAAAGGACCCAGGTTTGATTCCCTAGTATGCACGAAAAGCCAGATGCACCAAGTTGTGCATAAGTCTGGAGTTCGTTTGTAGAGGCAAGAGGCCCTTGTACATACATTCTTTCTCTCCTTGAAAATAAAAAATATTTTTAAAAGATTTATGTACAATTTTCTTTTCATTACTTGATCATGATATGTGAATGTTGATTTTAAAAAGCTGCATTACAAAAAAATAAAAAATTATAAAAATAAAAAACCCCAAAAAATAAAAATAAATAAATTAAAATGAATAAAAAACACATAAAAAAGCTGCATTGCAAGGGGCACATTATTTGTTCCTTAAAAAAATTAAAATATTAAAATCAAGTAAAGACAAATTTTGCATTTCTATGTGTCTTCCAATTTTATTTTTTTGTAAATTTATTTCATTTCATTTTTATTTTCTATTTATTTATTTATTTATTTATTTATTTATTTATTTATTTACTTGAGAGAGAAAGAAGCAGAAAGAGGGAGGGAGGGAGAGAGAGAGAGAGAATGGGTGCTCCAGGGCATCTAACCACTGCAAATGAACTCCAAACACATGTGCCACTTTGTGCATCTGGCTTAAGTGGGTCCTAGGGAATTGAACCTGGGCCCTTTGGCATTGTAGGCAAGCACCTTAACTCTTAAGCCATCTCTCCAGCCCTGTCTTCCAATTTTCTTCCCAGTTTTCAACAAATAACATGATGACTTGTGCTCCCTGATTTCAGACAAAACTTAAGGACATAGTCAAATGATGGTGATCTCCATGCTAAGTAAATGTCACAATGCTCATTTTGAGGCATCCTAAATTTAGGCATCCTTTTCTGGAATTATAAAAGTCTAATCATAAAACAGAGTTCTAGAGGTGAATTTTTTTCCAGAAAAATGTAGTGCAATGATTTTACTTTTAATTAATAAATTCAGTAAGGAGATATTTTGAAAGATCTGTATTATACATTGTCTTAAACTCCTAATACGATGAATGTCCACTTAAAATCAATGAACACGCTTAAATTCTCCCTCTTTCAGAATTTTTGGTACCAGCATGAATCAGTGGACAATTTAAGAGTTCCTACACCATTTTCCCCCTCTTACTTTTAACTCTATTCTTGATCTAATGCACATAAGTCATATACTGGGTTAATCGTGAGTGACTCAGAAAATTCCATAGCACAAAACTTAAACCCTTGATTCTAGGAGAGCTATGAGAATTCTAACTTTAGCTGGAAAGCTTTTCACTCAAATTCACAAAGTTTTGTCTCCTTTATTACTGACATTTATAAAAATAACTGTCCTTTAATATGCAGACTGGTTTCAATCTTGTCAAAATGTTTGTTGTAACCAACATTTAGTTAATGCTTGTGAGTGCCAGGCAGTGGGGTTCAGTTCCTTTTGTAGATCTCCTTAAAGCCCAACAATGTAAAATGGATCCAAATTATTACTGGTGTTACTATGGTAGGAATGGAAGCTCCCATGGTGAATTAATTGAAGGCTGTAGATACAAAAAAGAGTAATATAACACATATATAACTGATTCAAAGCCAATACTGTTGGCTTTACTGCTAATTTTATAAAGAGAAAACTGAGATCCAGAAAGAATAAACTAATTATTCAAGGAGATACTAGCAGAAATACTACAGGAGTTTGAATGAGTGCTTTTCTATTTGACTCTACTGTCTCCTGAAAGGCCCGTACCATGTAAAAAAATATTCCAGGGTGTAGCAGACAGCTTCAGGTTCGCTGAGATGAACTTCCAGACCAGGCACAGTTATGGAGGAAGGGATATTATTTATTGAAGCTTACAGATCCAGGGGAAGTTCCATAAAGGCAGGAGAAACAGCCTGCTCTTCACAGGACCAGGCAAGAGAGAGAGAAAGCCAACCAGCCACCACAGCACACAGAACAAAACTACAACCAAAAGGTCACACAGCACACTTCAGGAACTCCTGCTCGGCACATTTGCATATCTTTACAATGGAATCTCAAACCCATACCATTAACACCTTAAGACCAGCCCCCAGTGACATTGCCTCTAGCAAGGTGATTGCAGATGCAAACTATAACTAGTAAAACACTGAATATATTGGGGGACATATATTCAAACTATCACACAGGGCAACTCATTAGTAGCATTTTAAAGTGAAACATATTATCATACACATGCTTGCATACACTTTGTGCATAATGCATAGTTCTACAAACACATCTGTATGTTCTTATGGTCAAAGTGTGAAGAAACGTCTATATGTCAAAACTTTAAAGCAAATGGTGGATCCTACTAATTGGTTCTTCAAAACCTTGTATTAATTTTTACTTCTCTGTATAATCTCATCTTTTTAAATAAAAAAAAAAAAACACTTTGGCCACATTTAAACATTCAAGCTTAACGTATGTAGTTCATTAAAGATTTTTAAATTACTAAATATTATTGGTTTTCAAGTCCATTTTAATGATTGCTTAATGACTGCAAATACTCAACACAACCAATCAATGACATTTAATTTAATACAAGAAGTCCATTTAGCTCCTCGTCCCCAGACAACCATTTTCTTGGATTTGTGCAAATCATGTGTTTTGTTTGTTTGCTTGTTTGTTTGTTTTTGGTTTTTCTCTCTAGCCCAGACTGACCTGGAATTCACTATGTGGTCTCAGGATGGCCTGGAAGTCACAAGATCCTCCTACCTCTGCCTCTTGAGTGCTGGGATTAAAGGCAAGCATCACACTCCACTCAAATCATTTTTAATTTGTCCTCAGTGGAATAGGGATAGAAGAGTGGGGACAAAAATGAATAACACGATAAGACTACAACCAATTTTCACTATGTTCATAAGTTAAAGTTCCCAATAAAAATTATTTTCAAAAAGAAAAATAAATTCTTACATTTTTGTCACTTTGCATTTGATTTAAGAATGTACTGCAATAATCAATGAAAATACAAAATCCCTCTCAGAGCTTCTACATCAAGCCAAAATGGAGTGACAGGTACTAAATTTACTACTCCAATGAATAGCAACCCCCTTACCTCCCCAAAAATAAGCCTGTTAACACTGTATACAAAAATATTTTCCAGGTACCAAGCATCAGCCAGTACAAGATAATCATTCTGAGAGGGATAAAAAAAAAAATGAGGTGAGCCCTGACTGTCCTAGTTTATTCTTAGTATCCTAAGAAAACTTCCACAAAGCAGAAATGCCCTAAGGACCCTGCAATGCTGTGAACTGGGGAGACAAGACTTGCATCTGAATGGAACTTATCAAGATGAGAGCTGCCTGTGGAGTAAAACCTACTGACACGCAGGCATTTTCCCACAAGTCCTCAGCTGCCTACCCACTAATTTTTGCTTGCTAAGAACTACTCAAGCCTGAGGAAAGACCCATGAGTAATGAGCCTGACCCTAACACAGGGACAGAAATCATGCCAGTAGCCTAGAAAAGCTCAGGCTTCTCAGAATGCCTCATTAATAGAGAATCAAAAGTCTAGTTAACCACTGCCTTTGTGCAGCCGACCAAATTTTAAAAGCAAGAGCCAAGAGGATCAAACTGCCTTCAAATAAACATGTCAAAACAAACTCAAGAATATTTACAGAAAACCACAATATCTGCCAAAAAAGTAGTACTCAAAATGTTCACATCTAATAAAATGTGTTAGAACTACAAAGAGAAAAATACAATTCACGGTAATTTTAAATCATTTACTTGCTCCTCATGTATAGTATTCCTTTCTTAATAGGAAAAAAAAAAAAAAAAGCCAGTATGTATACAAACAGCAATCTGCACTGATTTTAGTGCGTTGTGAGATACTAACTCTACATATCACCACGTGTCATAAGTAATCAATATAGTGCAATGCTCACAGTACAATGGTTTGGTATTTGAAAAAAAAAAAAAGCTATTTTCAATTTTAATCAAATTTACAAACAGACAGTGTTACATATTCCACAGTTAAGAGGAAAGTGTTTCTGCTTGGACAGTATAGCCTGGAGGTTGACAGAGGCAAGGCCCAGCTTTTCTTGTTATCATTGTTTCCATTCTTGATGCTAAAGACTAGGAGACAGAAATTGGCTAGGCAAGAACCTAAAGTGAATAGATTTCTCTTGCAAAAATAAGCTGCTTTTGTTGTTTGTTTGTTTGCTTGCTTACTTATTTTTTTTTTCTTTCTCGGGGAAGTTAAACCTTCTGGGAACAATTCCTACAGAGTGAAGCTTGCACCCTTCCTGGAGAATTAAGATTTTGGGAAATTGTCCTTCCTCAAAAATCCTGACCGCAGACACCTGCCATCAGGATTGGGCTAACTAGAGGAGTCATCTGTCCAGAGCGTTCACATAAAAGATGCTGTAAAACGTGTCATGGTGGACTTCCCCATTTTCTGGAACCCTATTTGTCTCCTTGGACAAGAGCAGTGCTTTCCTTTTTTTCTCTTGAGTTCTATCTGTAATCAAATAAAACGATCAACCTTACACTCTGGACTGTGGATTTTCAATTATTTGAATCCATAAGACAAGAATCCAGAGGCCCTGACTCAGTGGAAGTTTTATGCGACTGCTGAGTTTTCTGGAACCCTCATTTGTGAGCTATCACCTTCCGAAGAGCTAAGATAAGGTCCCAATGCTCTCAAGGCAACTAAAAATTCCTGTACTATGTTCACCCTCCTGTTGTAAGTATTCTCACAGTAGCTGACTCTTAGAACCATGAACTCAAATGCCCTGACAAAAACACATATTTTAAAAACATAAGTTGACAAGATGTTCAACATACAACATTACTTGTTTGGAAATGTCCTATGTAACACAGTACCACCTATAATTAATATATAATAATGGGAATTTTTAATTTTTAATTGACTTCTCAAGGAGTCATCTTGACTACACCTAATGCAGCTTATGCATAAAAAGTGTACATTTTTCAAACAGATTAAACATTGAAATATTAATGCATATATAATATAATCCTCCTCCTGGCACTTTAAGTTTCTGCATTGCTAAGAATGAGATCACACCAATGCTAATCTATGAGAAAGTACATGCCATGGACATTTAAGGGGGAAACAATTCTTGGATCCAAATCCAAATATATGGGACTTGTCTAACTTAGCAAAAAGCAGTTCTATGGTATCTATATAAGCACCTTAAGGAGAAGACTAAAGGGCAGAGACCATTCCTTTCAAGAAGAAACTCTCCTCCATTCAATCACAAGATGTTCTAAGTAGAGGACACCAAATTATCTCCCATTACTCTAAAAAGTAGTTATTAAATGTCATGCTTTATTTAGTAAAATAAGCATGTATATTTAAGACCAGGCAAAATAAAGCAATTAATTTAATAATTTGAAAATTTTAAATATTGCTTATTATTTATTGAAAATAAATACTGCAAAGTGAATGCAATTTTTTTCTCATTCCTTACTACTCAAGGCTACGCAAAATTTGAGTTCACAAAAATTAGCATAATCTAATATCCTGCCCCATTCCAAAGACATCTCACAAGTATTCTAAGGACCTAAGGGGCAGAGAACATTCCTTGCAAGAAGAATGTCTTTCCATTCATTAACAAAAATCTTCAAAATAAAGAAAGGAGTCCTACCAAAATACAAATTATCTCCAATTACTCTAAAATGTATGTGTTTTGTTGCAAGACTTTTCCCCCCCCTGGGGTGAAACTAACTCACATCTTCTTCCCAGAGAGGGCATAGACAATAGACAGACAGAAGGATGATTACACCCAGACCAGTTTTGGTAAACTGATGAGTTTCTTGGAGTTACTTACAGAGCAGGGTGAGGGGTTACTTAAAGGAGCAATAAATGACACAACTGCAGCCGCACCCCAAGAAGTCTCATCCCATCCTGATGACAACCTCCCCATAGCTGCATAGACTCAAAGGCAGCTGCATCACCAGAAAGCACATTTCAGCATAGGTGACAACTCACGGAAGCTTCCTCTCTGAAGCACTCTACACCACTTGCAGGCACTCCACTGGAAAGTCTCTCAAGCACAGCACATAACTGGCAGTCAACTCAAAGGGAGAGTCTAGCACACTGTACCACTTGCAAGCAGCGCCATCAGACAGACTCTTGTTACCAAACAGTTGTTTTCCCTTTTATATGACTTTAGGGTGCTATTTTTCAACCTTTTACTAGACTTGTTGACTTCCTGAGTCTCTAGATCTTCCTTACTGTCTTCCTCTCACTACCCCCCTTAACACCCCAGGATAGGGAGTGGTTATGTGATCTTTATGAATAAGGTCTCCAGGGCTTGACTTCCTGAATCACCAGAGCCTCCTTTCTCTCTTCAATTGGGAGGAATTTGCTGCACAGTACTCTACCTCTTCCTGTGGCTCTTACATTTCTGCTCCCTCTTTTGCAATGTTCCTGAGCCTTGGAGGGGGTGAGCTAGGTGTCCATCTCTGGCAAAGCATTGGGCCACTCTATCACAGCAATAGTCACATGGTCTCAGCAGCTCAACCAATTAGCAGCCTCTTTATCATCAATCACAACCCATTATAAGACGCTCTCCTCCAGCTTCAAGGCAGACAGCAGTAGTAACAGTAGTGATGTCCTATGGGCACAAGCACAAATGTTTAGCGTGCACTTTGACAGGACCCTCACATCCATCTAATAAAACTGTAGCAGTGGCTTCTCCACTAAGACCTATGATTTCCCCACTCATAGGATTTTGAGCAGGTTTATAGTACCAGACATGAACTTCCTCCTGTGGATTGGGCCTTGAATCAAATGGGAAAACTGCTGGCTGAACCCCCAACAATCATTCCACTATTGCACAAGCAGGTGTGCCTTGTCTGGCACGTTGGTATTGTGTCACACAGTGCATAGCCAAATAAGACTTCTGATGGCATTCTTTCCCTGCAGCCTACAGAGCATCTTCCAGCACTATAAAGCCAGCCAGCAGGGAGGGTGTGTCTATGTCAGAAAGCTTAATTTCTGCCTATCTTATAACCAAAGCATACCATGTCTTTGGCAAGAGGGTCTTATCATTTAATTCTGGAATGCAATCAACAACAGTAGCAATAACCTATTTTCATTTGAGGGACCTCATGGTCTTCCCTGGCCAACAGCTCTCTGGGGGGTAGCCCATCCCTGACACTGTGATCTTCATTCAGTTACGTCATGGTCTTTCCATCCATGCAGGATGTCTAACTTCCAGTCTGTACTGTCTTCTCAGATACCTTGCTTAACATGGAAGACACTCAGAGGTTAGCACTGTAACCTTTGTTACACCTTTTTGTCAAACCTTTTCACAGAGGGTAGGCAGGGTCTCTAAAGGCCCATCATCATACGTTCCAAGCAGCACTGGTTGGTCTCAGGAGTCAGCAGCTAAGCGGACACTGAAGGAGAACATTAGCAAGGTCCAACACAGCGTGAGGAGATTCCACTGTATCACCTGCTTCCTCTAAAGGGCAATTCTGGGAACAGCACCATGGATGGGAGGCACTGCCCCATCCAGCCTTCCACAATCCCCAGACATTTTCCATGGGCCACTTTGCTTCCTTATCCTGTGGTACTTCCATGGGGTTGCTGTGCATCTCCCCACTCCCAATGAGCTCAGTGGGGTCCACTCGGGCTGCTTGGCACAACCCAGGACCAAGGGGGAGTGAGACTGCTCTCTAGTCTGCTGTGGTACCTGCCCTTGGGCTGGCACTGAGGCCCCAGCCCTGGCTATCATTTCTCCCTCAGCCTTACCTGGATGCTGGGATAACTAAGGCTAGGTGAGCCATCTCCACCCTGAGCATAGCTTTCTGCAGGACAGACAGAAAGGTGCATGGCTCAGTCTGGTGGTATAATTGTCCATCCCTGGGACAGGCTTAGTTCTCTTCATCTGCACCCTATCATTCATACTCTCTGAGAAAGAACTCTACTTCTGGCCATAAAGCCTTCCAGAAGCTCACTAGCACTGCATTTGGTTTTCTGTTAATTTTATCCCGAGCATTTTCTGCTCTACATGAATTTTGCCCCATATGCCTTTTAGTGACCCTACCAGACTCCTTTGTCTTTTTTGTGCTGTTTCTCATCTCTTCTAGATTATTTTAGTACTTTATGAACTCGATTTATCACCTTTATCTCATTCTTTTCATTCTCACTGTCTGACTCCTCCCAAGGGTTCCAACTTTTCAGATGCCATGAAGGGCTTTCTAACACCCGTCTAACTTGTGTTTGGTTCACCTTTTGACCAAGACAGTAAGCCAGCACCACCATCTCACTTTCTCCATTATGAAATTTATCTTCCAAATCAGAAGGTAATGCTGAAGACTTTAACCCCATTGAGATTCCTCCTTTACATAACCAAGAGAATCTTTGCCTCAGCTGTATACTTTTTTGGTTTTTAGTCAAGCCCAGCAGACTGGCCTGAGAATTGGCAGGCCTCCAGCCACTGTAATGAAACTCCAGATGTGTGCACCATCTTGTAGGTATGCATCACCTCGTGCATCTGGTTTACTTTGGGTCTGGAGAGTCAACCATGGGTCCTTAGGCTTCACAAGCAAGTGCCTTAACCACTAAGCCCTCTCTCTGGCCCAACTGGATACTGGTTATAAGAATAACCAACAACAATGGCCAGGCAGCTTGCTGGCACTCTATTCCCTTATGTAACAACTCAAAGACTTCAACACATTTTACAAGCCCTTAACAATTTTCAGACATCCCCGTAGTCTCAAGACAGGCCCCACTCATCAAGCTTACATGCCACTCTATACCACATATGGGAAGATGGCCATGCTGGGATTCCTCCCACAGACACACTTCTTCCTGATGGATCAACCTTAGTTACATGTCTGACTACCCAGATCTGTGCAAACCACCACTACCACCAACAAACACATCACCACACATCACCACACGTCACATAGGGAAGGATGGCCATGTCAAGCTTTCCCACACTGATGCTCCACCCTCAGCCTCAGCTATGTGCCTTGCTGTCCATAGCCAGGACCATACAATTGCACCTTCCAAATTCATCTTTGGTTCTGCCATGTCCCCCATTGGGCACCAGATGTTGTATGAAACCTTTTCCCTAGGGTGAAACCAACACACATCGTCTCCCCCAGATTGGGCACAGACAACAGACCAAAGGACAATTACACAAAAACTAATTTGGTCAACAAATGAGTTTACTGGGGTTACTTATAGAGTACTGTGTGGGGTTGCTTACAGGAGCAATAGAGACCCCAAAGTGGCCACATGAGACATCTCATTTCATCCTGATGATAACCTCCCCATAGCTGCTTCAACTCGAAAGCATCTGCACCACCACAAAGCTCACCTTAGCACAGTCTCTAGCATACTGCACCACTTGCAGGCAGCTCCATAAGAGAGTCTCATCCCCAAGCCGTCATTTCCCCTTTGTATAGCTTTAGAGCAGGGTCTTACAACCCTTCCCAAGACTTGTTGACTTCCTGCGTCTCTGCAACTTCCTTACTACCCCTATCTCTCCTTACTACCCCTATCTATCTCCTTACTACCCCTATCTCCTTACTTACTACCCCTATCTATCTCCTTACTACCCCTATCTCCTTACGACCCCTATCTCCCATCCCCCTCTGAAGGGATGTTTCAGTTTCTAGCTACCATAACCTTGGAGAGGGTTGTGTGACCTTTAAGATTTAGGTCTCAGAGCCAAATGTGGTGGCGTACACCTTTAATCCCAGAACTTGGGAGGCAGAAGTAGGAGGATCGCCATAAATTTAAGGACACCTTTAGACTACATAATGAATTCCAGGTCAGCCTGGGCTAGAATGAGACCTTACCTTGATAAATCAAAAAGAAAAAAGAAAAAAAATATTTATGTCTCCAATATTTGACTTCCTGAATTCTCAGAGCCTCCTTTCTCTCTTCAGTTCAGAGGAATCTGCTACACAACAGCTGTATTTCCCAAAAATGTCAAATTCCCTTTTGTCCACCACTTACATGTTTTAAATTGTCTTCTTGTTTGTTGGTGTCTTATTTAAGTCACACTAAACTTGATGGGCACATGAACAGAAGAATGCTATTGAATCATGGGCATTCCAAATGCCTTGTTTGGCTTACTGTGGAAAACTTACCTCTCCTAAGAAAAGTTCTATGAGAGAACCAATACTGTCAGTCTTTCAGGAAGTACCTAAAAACTTATTAGACTGCTGGGCCAATGACTCGGCAACTAAAGCTGCTTACTTGTAAAGCCTACCAGCCAGGGTTCAATTCCCTAATACCCACATATAGACAGACACAAGAAATGTGGTGGATGAATCTGGAGTTTGTTGGCAGCAGCAAGAGGCCTGGGCATGCCCATTCACACATGCAAATAAATAAAAAGTATTTTTAATATGTATTTTTAAAATTATTTATTCATTTATTTATTTGCAAGCAGAGAGTGAGATAGAAGAGAGACAGATGGAGAGAGAATGAACACACCAGGGCCTCCAGCCACTGCAAACGAACTCCAGATGCATGTGCTCCTTGTGCATCTGGCTTTTGTGGGTCCTAGAGAATGGAACTGGGATCCTTTAGCTTTGCAGGCAAATGCCTTAACCACTAAGCCATCTCTCCAGCCCTAAAATGTATTTTTTAAAAAACTTGTTAGAGGGCTGGAGAGATGGCTTAGCGGTTAAGGCGCCTGCCTCCTAAGCCTAAGAACCCAGTTCCATTCTCCAGGTCCCACGTTTAGCCAGATGCAAAGTGACGCAAGTGCTCAATGCTGCACTTGCCCACAAGGGGGCACATGCATCTAGATTTCATTCACAGCAGCTGAGAGACTGCTGTAGTGCCCATTCACTGTCTCCCTCTCCCTCTCTCTCTGTCTGTCTCTCTCTAAAAATAAAAAATAAAAAAAAATTTAAAACTTGTTAGAATGTTTTTAGGAATCATGTGTAGTTTTATCAACTACTTTCTATATGCTCATAAAGTAGTATATTTTTGAAAGGAAAAAAAACTCCAAATCTCCATTCTTTCTCTTCCTAGACCTTCTTGTCTTCTCTCAGAGAGACCTACCAGCCAAAAAAGAGCAAGGTTTGAGTTCTTCAGTTATTGCATCTCTCCATGCCTCCATTTCCTCATCTATAAAATATGTATATTATTATTATTAATCATTAGGCATATATACTATTTAGTACTTCATGATAAGAACAGTTATTCTACTGAGGAGCTAAAGTTTATGAACAGAGTCAACCATACCACTTGAGGCAAGAAGAAATGCCTGCCCTAGAATCAGCTATAGTAATCTAAGAAGGCCTAATGCATCCTTGATTCAAAGCCCTATGCACTGGTTTATGGTTATTCTTAAATTTATCTTGATTAAAACTTTTAAAAAGGTAGGTGAGGCAGGTTAGAGCTAGCAGTACCCACTTGAAAGTGAAACCAAGGAATATTTTTGAGCCTTTTGGGGGAGAATATGGGACATTCTACTTTGCAAGAGGTCGGAAATGTTGAAAGGGTCTGGTTTTTCCTTATCTCTTCTTTCATTAAGGAGTTCCCCCTTTCCTAGTAGAGACAAGCACCCCTTCTGAGACTTAAATTTTAATCCTTGTAGGATTAAGACTTCTTATTTTCCCAGAAAACCTGACCTCAGACATTAGGCATCAAGAATGACCAGTTCTATCTCTCAACCAAGGGTTCCCTTCAAAGACCTGGGTTTGTCTCAATGTGCATCTTCCCATTTTCCAGGAACTACTTCTTGTCTTGTATGGGGAAAAAGTTCTGTACTCTTTCCTTTTCATAAACTCTAAATTCTCCTTCTCTGAAGCACTAATATATCCCTGTAATAAAATCTTTCGAACCTTATCCTCTGGTCTGTGGGCTTAATTTGTCCAAAGCAAAAATATGGAGGCCACTGACTCCCAGAGAACTTTGTGTGGCTGTTGACCTTCTGGGATTCTAACTCCTGAGTTACTGTCCATCCCTTGAGATCCAAGATAAGACCACAGTGGTCTCAAAGATACCCCAAATTCCCATTTCAGAGGGGCCAGTGGGAACAAAAGGAAAAAGCACTTAATCTTGTTTGCCACTTTTGTTCTCCATTTGTTTAGACACTTTGAAGAAATAATTTCAACCTCTGTTCATGTATCACTAATGAGGTCTAATATTAGCACCATTAGTATTGAACAAAGAGAGCAACCTTCCTCATGCAAACAGAAACAATTTGTGAAAATGAAACTGGGGTTTTTAGAAAATGCCAAGGGTGAGGCAGCACGATAGAAAGTAAGTTGTGTAAATCACTTTACCTAAGACAGTTAAGCTGTGGGCTCCTTCGGCCTTGGCCACTACCTTAGTCCTCTGCACTCTGGAGACAGGGCAGGGCACTGTCAGTGGGTCAATGACTCAGCCCTTTGTTCTCTCACTGCTGCTCCCCTTACATTTTAATAATGAAACAAAATACAGAAGAACCAAGTCACCTGCTTGAATTTATACACAGTAGATGAAATGGAATAAGGAGACTATGCTGAAAGTATGAAAACAGTGAAATGTCAAGGACTGCAAAGAACATAGATCTTCAGAATAAAAGTCTACCTAAAAATGCCAAGACAAAAATTAAGCAAGTGGTAGCTAGTCAAGTCCAGCGTGACCATTGGGTAACCAGTTGGGGAGAGATGGGAGAGCTTCAGAGCTATTTGTTCATTCTAGGTAAAGGCTATGTCAGAAAATCTAGAGATGAAAGAAGTGCAGCAGAAAACTTAAGACACATCTCAGTATTCTAAATGAGAAGAAAAGGTGAACTGATTATGTCGGGGAGAAATAACACAAGTTATAATGATACCTCTGCGAACTACTTATGAGTGGAATCACTGCATCATGTAGTGAACCAATTTGTAGACAATTGATCAATCCAGGATTGATTTGCCCCCTTGCATGTTCTTATTCTCCCAAACAGAAAATACCAGAAGACAGTTTTGAAAAGAGGTGACAAAATTAATGTTGGCTAGTGTAAAGGCAATGACCTTTAGTGGGATACAGTCTGTAAAGGTTTATAGCCCTGAGTAGAAGACTCAACAAACACTGAGATGTGGTGGTCATCAACATATCATTAAGCTACTGAAGTTTTAAATAAACTTAGAAGGGGGAAGATGAGAGTGGGCATTGTACCAAGGGACAGTTCTTGGTAAAACATAATTCTTATGAGAAAGTCTAAAAAGGGAACCCCATAAGGGAGAGAAAATAATTGACTAAAAATAAACTAAAGGAGAAGAATGATTGTATATGAATCAAGAGAAGGGAGTTTCAGGAGAGAGGAAGAGATCAGAAGTGTAGCTGTTCGTCACATGAAAATTTATGAGGTACGTCTGTAGGGCAGAAGAAATTGTGCAGAGGTACAGAGCCAGGAAGAGTGAGAGAAGAAACATTCTGACTAAAAATGAGAGAATGGCATAGAGCATGAAATGTAACAGAAACTGAAGGTATTGGTGGCACATAAAAATGAATCCATTTTGTGTTCATAAGGAAGTGTGAGGGCTGAAAGGCCAAATTGGAGTTACAGGGTGGTATACTCTATGTTCCAGAATTAAATGGATTCCTGTCATGCTAAGCCCTGCCTTAAAAAAGAATGCTGAATGGAACTCAACATAAAAGTCATTGGACTAATGGTGCTGTAAAGGCAGGGTCTCAAATTGTTCATTAAGCTAAGGAGAAAAGGTGATGGCAGTGTCTGAAATAAGAAGAATGGAGATTTGCACTCAATCCTCACCCTGCCCTGTGACTCTGAAGGCATTGCCACTAGGTTGACAGAACATATGGACAGGAAAAAAAAAAGGTTGTAATACAAAGCATATGCCTCAAAGAAGCAGGGATGTATTGCTTTGGAACTCACAAGAATACTTCCAGACCTATAATATGATAGGTAACTATATTAACTTAGATAACTTCAATCTAAAGATGCTGATATGACTGCTTAATTTCCATTAAAATAAGCAGAGTTGCCTTGTCACTCACAAAACTGAATAAACAGAAATTTATTTATAAGTGTGTTTGAATTCCAGAAGGCTTGGCAGAAAGAAGGGTTGGCTGGGGGCAATGCCTGGGTCATTAGATGAACAGAGTAACAGGATGAGACAGAGACAGAGGGTAGATGAATGAATATATCCCCAGAAAATTATATCATGAAATATTCTGTGTCTACAAATGTCAAAAGGAAATTCCTATCAAGCTATTGTTCACTCAAATTTTAAAAGTAATTTAGTAGGCTTTGCTGGGTCAAGAACCTTGGGATTCAAGATGATATTAATTGTATTCAAGATTCCAGATGAAATACTGTAAGTTTTGTCACAGCACAATTATAATACATAATTCATCACCCATCCTCATCTTCAGGAGACTACACAGGTTCCAAATCAAACATTATGCTCATGTGATTGTTTCTCCAGGGTATACAGGTTGTAAAATGCAGACTCTAAGGAAAGAGAGCTTCTACTAGGTTTGGAATCCCTGGGGGGAGACTCAGCAAACGCATGTGCTACTTAGAATTGGGTTAATGCCCAGGCAGAAAAGGCCAGTTGGCTAGTATTTGTCAAGCATTTATTATTTCCAAATATGAATATAATAAGTAAAAAGAACTTGGAGACTAGCTAAGTAAATAAAGTAATACAAATTAAAACTCAAGAAAGAAATTATAAAAATTAAATGAAATAATAAACACAAAGTAAGGTAAAATAGAAAGAAAGTTTAAGAGATAAAAGAGGGGCATAACAAACATGGGCGGGGTAACAGAACCGGCAGTAATATTCTAAAGATGCTGGTTCTATGTCATGCACTTTAGAGAAATCCCTCTTCAAAGAGAGAGGGATTTGGGGCTGGAGAGATGGCTTAGCTGTTAAAGAACTTGCCTGAGAAGCTTAAGGACTGATGTTCAAAGCTCCAGATCCAAAGTACAAGGTGCAGCATGAGCAAGGTTACACATGTGCACAAGGTGGCACATGCATCCAGAGTTTGATTGTAGTGGCTGGAGGCCCTGGCACGCCAATTCTCATTCTCTCTGTCTCTCATAAAATAAGACCAGTCTGTTGGACTTACCTCAAAAGAGAGAGAAAGAATGAGAGTGAGGTATTTTAATTGCATATCAAATGAAAGGTAGTATGAAAATAAAGTATAAAGAATTCAAAGTTTTTAAAGTATTATTCTATATATACATTTGTTTTATACTTTGATAATTTGGACCAAGTACCTTTAATTCTACATTCTCTTTGCCATTCTGCCCACCACAATAAGCAAGGTATATGAATAGATAGAAGTATGGGCCACTTATATGAATAACGGCTTAGCTCATTATAAGGATCACAAAATGAATCTGATAACTTAAGAAAAATGAAATTATTTTAGAATATTTTTCCTTTCTTACTGTGAAAACAATAGTCACTGATTTACCTTGTGCATTCATCAGCTTTCTATCACTACAACAAATACTTAATATCAATCAACTTGTAAAGAGCTTATTTTGGCTCATGATTTTGGAGGATTTGGTACACAACTGGTTATCCTTGTTCCTTTTGGCTTGTGGTATGGAGTACACTATTGCAGTAGTTAAAAACACAGCATGAGCTCACTGCCAGAAAGCAAAAGAAAGAAAGAAGGATGACCAGTTTCCTGAGTTCTCAATGACAGATATCTCAAGCACTTGCTCTTGTCTCTGGAATTTATACCAGCTCCCAATAGTAATAAGATGGATATCAAGCATATAGTACGTGGGCCTTTGAGAGTCAACTTGAAATTGAACTACAGAATCCATGCATTAGGGTCATCAATTCATTTTTTCTGATAGCTTCAGTGACTCTAGATTCATGGAGACAAATGTTTAGCTTATGGACAGGTCCTATATTTTGGATACATATCATACTTTTAACAATTTTGGTTTCTATTGTCTATAAACATCATGTGATAAGAACATTAAACTTGGATAAAACTAATTTTTAAAATATATATATATATATGATCACTTCTGTTGAATTCTGATGAGATAACTGGCAGAACAATAAAGCCCTTCATTTCTCAATACTGAGTTTCCAGTTCTTCAGACCATTTTGTAAAACACAGCATAGATTCTTGTATTTGTTTTTGTTTTGTTTGTTTTGAGTTGTTTTCGTTTTTTTGAGGCAGGGTCTCACTCTAGCACAGGCTTAACTGGAACTAGGTCTGTAGCCCCAGGTTACCTCAATCCTCCTTACTTCAGACTCCCATATGCTGAATTATAGGTGTGAGCTATCATGAATGTTTTAACTAAAATTTAAAGTTTAAAAACTACAAACAATATTAAGGATTTAATTATATTGGAGCCTTGCTTTAAATGAATTAAATTAATGAACTAGACTTTGCTTGCGGGAAGAATAGGAAGTCTTACATGAAGTAGCATTCTTTTCTTCTACTATTTAATGGCAACATTTGACTTAATATCAAGTCACCTTTTCACCCTTCTAATGAATCAACATCTAAACACCTGTGCTTTTGTGAAATATAAACTTTCTAGAGGAAAAATGAGCTAAATAGAGAGAAACTAGTAAACTGCTTAGAAGCGATTAAGTTAAAATTGAGGGGAAACAGTTTAAGAACCCTAAATGGAATAGTATATATTTTCTTACATTATATCTTACCATAAAGAACCATGTTCCTTATGTTCCATCTTTGGCCACTTCTTATGTTGACAGACATGTACCCACATTGAATACTATAGTATTTAATAAATACACATACATACAAGATCAGAACTCCTTTTTCTATAAATACAAAGGAAAAATCCTTGAAGCCAGAACTGGATATCAACCACACAATTCAATATCACATGGTTAAAATGGATTCTGTGATTAGGAAACATGAACCATAATAATGAAATATAGAAAGTACTTAAAACGTGGAAATTTTAAGATGGAATTTTATTAAGACTTATATAGACTTTATTAGATTAAGAGAAGGAAAAAAGAAAAGAAGGTACAGAGAGCCAGATCTGCTATGTGGAAGGCAGGAGGGGTAGGGAGCTCACATGGTAATCGGAGTCCTTCTCCATCTCAGGCCAGCAGGGCTAAGATGAGAGGGGTGCTTACAGAGCAGGAATGTGGAAGATCAAGAGAGGTAAAAGGCCAGAAAAAGAGCTCAAATAGAATTGTAATAAGAACTAGCACTTGGTGTACTAGCATCCGTTTTCAAAATAATTTCCTAAATCATAACTTAAAAAAAGCTGAGTAACACTGATGACCTCTAAAAGCTGACAAGTCATACCAAAATATTGGGAACTAAAGTTCCCAAAAAGCAGCTGCACATACTTCAAACTTCCTGCAAGCTTGATTAACTGATAAAACTTCTATGATTATGCAGAGATGGAATGTTGAAGATCCACAGCCAAGTTATTTTTGGACCATCCTTAGGCCCCTTAATGACTATTTATTTCCCATATCTGTGTTTTTCTTTGAATATCAGGTGAAACATATTTTTTGGAATGTGCTAGCAGACCACTAGTTTATACAACCCCAGGGCTATGAATGTCACCAGATAATATTTGAAGTCTACAGCAGAGACTTCCCCACTTTACTATAACCTGCCTAACTGATATTTCCTGAAATGTATTTGAAAAGTGCCTTTGTTTATAACTTTATTTTGTTCTGTAACAGGAAAATCTTCAGTAAACTTCTATCATGTTGGAACATGAAATTTGGGGTAACCTAAGCCTCTGATCCTAGGCCACGGTGATTAAAATTCGGCTCCAGAATAAACTATCTCTTATTCCTTGTGAGGTGAGAGCTGTGTGCTTTGCATCAACAATGTCTAAACTACAATTAATAAGGAAGTAAATGGTATATATTTAGCAGTGACTATTACTTGGCACTAAGAATTTTTCATGAACTACTTCTTTTCTCCAAAAAAATAAATAAAAATAAACCAGATTGCACCTCAGTTCGCAGATGTGGGCACTGGCAAGACTATACAGTTCCTAAACCATGGAGGAAGGCATACAGCCACAGTAAGAGCTGGCTAAAGTTACACACTAACAGTTCTACTTTCCTAACATTTCAGAAAAGTCTAACCTTTCTCTTCTAATTATTTAATTGCTCACCCTGATGCCACAAACCAACAACTATCATCATTTATTAACATTCTGTATCATTATTCAGATGGCTAAGTGTCATGTTTTAATTTCAGAGTACTAATTTAGCTAAATGCTTATATCATTTAGCTCTGCAGGTTTTAATTATAATAATTTATGAAGACTTATTTATGTGACTATCTGATACAGGAATTTTACTTTTTATTTAGATTTTAATCTTCAATTATAATGAAAAGAAGCATCACGAATGACCCATAGAGATGTTCTCCCAAGTCTTTGATATTTATTTTACTAATTAAATAGATTCCCCTTTTTATCTCAATTTAATGGTTTTTATAATGTGGAAAAGCTAAGATCTCAAAGTATCCTTCTTTGACATGGTGGCACAGTTCAGTGCTCCTAAATACATCATTCACTTCAGAGAAAAATGGATTCTTCCTTTCAAAAAGCACTGGAGCTCTCTGGCTCAATGCTTGGTAAGATAGCGTAGAAAAATTATTATCACCATGACCATCACAATCAATATTTTCAACAGCTTGCACATCAGCTGATGTGGGGGGAGACACACATTCTCTTCTAATTAGTCTGCACTGCCATTTCAAGAGGGAGTTATTCAGAATATCTTGAATTAATCTGCTGGGCATTTGAACATGGTATTTGAAGTATTTCATTAAAATGTGCATTTTACTATTTGAAAGAGGATTAAATAGATACACACACACACACACACACACACACACACACACCTAAACAGATAAAGAAAACCTGTTAGTGGATTGTCCCAAGTGTTTACCAAAAACATGATGATTTACTTGCAATTTAAAAAAAAAAAAAAAAGTCCTGAAGTTTATCTATTTACATCATTAACTATTCCTAAAGGCAATGCTCCTGTGTGGTTTCTTTCATTTCTTTTCTTAATAGTGCAATATTTCACTAGCAAATAAAACATGTTTTATTGCAAGCATTTTGTTGATAGTTCTGAAAAGCAATTGCTTTTATTGTTATTGTTAACACAAGCACTGTGTCAATTTCCATGTTTCCTCATTTGCTTTTGTTTCACCAACAAAATAAATACACTATAATACCATAAGACACATACAGAGTACAAAGAAGTAACATGGTACTCTCCCATCAACCATGTTGTAACAACATTTCATAATGCTGTAGAAGTTATATAGTTATGGAGAACAATGGATTTGACTGATTAGTGCATGAAAAACTATTTTGAGCATAAATTTAAACATTTTTATGGCATACAAGAAATAAAAAGGCATTTTAAGCCAAAAAAACCCTCTCAGTCAAGTTTTTTTTTTTAATTTTATTTTTACTTATTTATTTGAGAGAGAGAGAAAGCTAAAGAGAGAGAGAGGGAAAGAGAGAGAGAATGGGCATTTCATGGTCTCTAGGCACTGCAAACAATCTCCAGACACATGCGCCACCTTGTGCATCGTGTTTACATGGGTACTGGGGAATTGAACCTGTGTCCTTTGGCTTTACAGGTAAGCGCATTAACCACTAAGCCATCTCTCCAGTCCTCAGTCAAATTTTTATTCATAATAATAATCAATATAATTCCAAACATTATGAAAAGTAACAACAAAGCTTCAAACATGGACATGAGTAATTAAAGGCAAAAATGTAAAATATCAGCACAAGAGCAAATATCTATCACTACCAATAAAGTTAAATAAATATGAAAGATTCATATTTTGCATTTTCATTTTATCAAAAATAATCTTTTAGGTGGCTATGTAGAGATGCATTTTACAGTGCACTATGGGCCACACATCTACAATTACTATGCTTAGGAAGCTGAGGAAGGAGGTTGGTAAGTGTGATTGGTTAATCTCAGTTATCATCTTCACAGGATTTAGAATAACAATGAAAACATATCTCTGGCATGTCTGTAGGGATTTTCTAGATAAGACTAGCTGAGAGGGAAAACTGACACTGAATGTGGCACCATTCCCTGAACTGGAATCCTAGATCACATAAAAACGGAGCACAGGCTTCCATCCCTCTTTGCTTCTTGGCTGTGGATGCAATGTGACCAGCTGCTTCACGTTCCCGCCATCATGTTACCCCCTCTGTGATGGACTTTACACCTCAAACTGAGAACCAAAATAAACCCTGTGTTCTAAAAGTTTCTAATAGTCAAAAATGTTATGATTATAATTGTTTATTTTATTTATTTAGTCAACTGTGCATTGCAGCTACAGGAAAAGTAATGAATACGGAAAATTTGTTCTAAGAAGTAGAGCCTTTGCTGTGATAAACCTGATCATGTGGTTCATAGCTGTTGGAACTGGTTTTGGGGAGAAATGTGTTTGAAACTTTGGGCTAGAAAAGCTTTTGAATGTTGTACAGAGAACAGAATGGGTCATTCTCCTGGGAGTTGGAAAGCCAGAATGTGGAGAGAAACCTAAGCAGTGGAAGCTGGCTCATGAAAATTCAGAGGGGAAAAAAAAAAAAATATGTCATGAACTGAGCTATTTGCCCATCCTGTGATATTCTGGCAAGATTTAGCTGTACCCGTGACTGACCCCTACAGCTCATGGGCCAGTCTAGCCTGATTGGTGATCTCCAGATCAATGAGAGACATGGTGTCAAAGAAAAAGTGTACAGCATTCTTAAGGAAAGGCACCTCAAAGTTGTCCCCTGGAATCCATGCATGTACATGTACCCCCTACACACACATGTGCATCCATAGATACACAAACACACACATATATAAAACTTTAAAGATGTCTTAACAGTATTTTAAGTGTTCTCAAAAATTTAGGAAAGTATTTGTAGTATAGTAATATTAAAATTAAAGATGAAAATATCATTTTATGTACTTTGTCACTAAGTTAATTTTAAATAAGCCTAAACAAAATATTTGCCTCATTTTTTCCTGTTCTGACACTTTCCAACATGTTATATCCATCCATAAGTCAAAACCAGCCTCTTTGATCACATCATCCTCATCTCTAATCTGAGACAGTGTTCTCTTCTTGTAGACATATACAGTATGATTATGTATAGTCACCACAATTAGATTCGTCATTAACATAGAGGTTTTCACGCCTTCAAAATTCTTGTCTCTCTTGTGTACTGAATTAATCCAACCATCTTTTTATCCACTGTGTCAGTTATGGAACCTTTGTTCTGTCATAATTCATGCCATTTTGTTAAAAGACCTTTTAATTTTAGGCAAATAGACTTATAAATCAACTCTTACTAAGCATTAGCTGGAATATGCTTCTATATACCTTCATAAACCTTTTTTAAAATAAAATCATTTGATTTCCTTTTGCTTTATTCATTCTAATACCAGAAAAATATTTTTGAAGCTATTCTTTTCAATAGTGTGGGCTTCTAGATTTTGGAAAATCACCAAAATACTAAAGGAGATATTGGTAGCCTAGTGTAGTACTCTATGTCGATCTTGAGTTCTCCCACACTTCTGGCTGGTCCTGGCTCTTCCACACTTTACATATGCCAAACAAGCAAAAATATAAAAGGACAAGAGGAAAAAAATTATATAAAAATCCCACATATAACAAAGTGATCAACAGATGCCTGAAACTCACAGACAATATTATAGTTATTAAAAATCACATTCTATTTTTCAGATGATTTGTTATAAAAATGAGACAGGGGCTAAAGAGATGGATTAGCAGTTAAGGTACTTGTTGGCAAAGCCAAAGGACCCAGGCTTGATTCCCCAAGACCTACATAAGCCAGATTCAAAATGTGACACACACAGGGCTGGAGAAATTGCGTAGCAGTTAAGGCGTTTGCCTGCAAAACCAAACAATCTGGGTTTGACTCTCTAGGACCCACATAAGCCAGATGCACAAGGGGGTGCATGCATCTGGAGTTCATTTTCAGTGTCTGGAGGCCCTGGTGCTCCCATTCTTTCTCTTTCTCCCTCTTTCTCTCTCTTAAAATAAATAAATAAATAGTCATAAAAAAACTTTAAAATGCAACAGTACAAAGAAACAGGCATGCAGGCCAGGTGATCAACAGCAATCCATGCGTCCTCTTCCCCCTCCAGAGCTCTCCTATTTCCCCAAGAAGAACAAGACATCAGTCTCTGATGCTTTGCTAAATCATTTATGCTAGTCTGTCCAGGTTTAAAAAAAATAGCTTTACAGTGAATGGCAGGTGTAATCTATTACTCAAAATTAGAGTGGTTCATCTACTTTCAATAGTTTAGGTGAAACAATGGTTCTGTTTCTAATTCAGATTTCAAGGTTACTTGGTCATGATGAAGAATTTGCTCTTCCACAGCTTATAAACATATTCTTTTACATACTTTACCTCAGCTCCTCTAGCACCAAAACTTCTTCAACATCTGTATGATAGAGAGCTGATTAAAAAAAAAAAAAAGTTCAGATGCCAGGTGTAGCAGACAGCTTCAGGTTCGCTGAGATGAACTTTCAGACCAGGCACAGTTATGGAGGAAGGGATATTATTTATTGAAGCTTACAGATCCAGGGGAAGTTCTATAAAGGCAGGAAAAGTAGTCTGCTTTCACAGGGCCAAGCAGAGAGAGAGAAAGCCAACCAGCCACCACAGCACATAGAGCAAAAAACTACTGCCAAAAGGTCACATAGCACACTTCAGGAAACCCTGCTAGGCACATTTGCATATCTTTACAATGGAATCTTAAACCCACCATTAACACCTTAAGACCAGCCCTCAGTGACATTGCCTCTAGCAAGGTGATTGAAGATGTAAACTATAACTAATAAAACACTGAATATATTGGGGGACATATATTTAAACTACCATATTTCATCCTTGGCCCCCAATATATTTAGCTCTTGGCCCCCAATAGATTTATAACTATTACATATTGTAAATTGTACTTAGTCTAATTTTAAAAGGTCTTATAGTGTTGACCAACTTAAGATAGTCTTGTAAAATCAAACAAGTTAAATACTTTTAACATGTAAAGGCACAGAGTAAACATTTTTAACTGGTATAAGGCATAGCAAGGAGAGACTATAACAATGCAAACTTAACCACTATTAGCCGTTATTAAACTTTTGTAGTTTAAGTTTAATATAACCAGAGACTGACAGTCTCTAGGTTTTTTTTAATTCCGCCCCTCTAGCTGGGTAGAGTTGTCAGGGAAAATTTTGATCCCAGGCCAACACTGCACTACATGGGAGTCTTTGTATAGTCTTAGTATATCTAAAACATTTTTAGGTCTTTATGTAAACAATGGTCCATTTTCCAAAGGCTCTTGCAGCCTATTTTTGAGGGTCTTTATGCCCTGTCTCATGCCGCATTTTAGTAGCAGCTCCTGGAACTGTGTGCAATTTATGACCATTTTATGCATTTTTTATGCTTTCAAAATTAATATCAGGTGTGCAGGACACAGCCATATTTTTAATTCAGGGACAAAATAAATCATAGCCTTGAAAAGCAGGTTTCTTTTTCAGTCAGTTCTTTTTAAGAATTTGTATTTTTAATAGTCTTTCCTCAGGCAACTTTTCTTTTACCTTTTTTATGATTGTTAATGTGTCGACAATAGCAGCTAAACCAGTCTCAATGGTTTTACTTTTAACTTGTTTTAGGTTTTTTAACTTAAAATCTTAAAATCTCAGTCTGATATCTTTAGCCAAGCACATCAGTCTATTACAAATTTAAGTTTGATCAAACACTCTGGGCCTGGATAGCGGAACGCAGCCATCCCTTATGCCAGTAGCCCAGTTCCAATAAAGTCCTCTGCCATCTTTTTTTTTTTTTTTTTTTTTTAAAGTTCATAAGTCAAGCCTCGAAGTTTAATACTGTCTGTACTTAGCATTTTCAAACTCTCATTACAATAGTCTATAAAACTTGGCTTATCACTCCAGAAGGCATCTTTAGTTGCAAGCACCAAGTCCATGTCCATTTTTTTAAAACAAAAGTTCTAAAAGACGAATATCTACATGGTCAGGTTTATCTCACCCCACTCCTGGTACCACTTTACTGCAGCAGACAGCTTCAGGTATGCTGAGATGAACTTTCAGACCAGGCACAGTTATGGAGGAAGGGATATTATTTATTGAAGCTTACAGATCCAGGGGAAGTTCTATAAAGGCAGGAAAAGCAGTCTGCTTTCACAGGGCCAAGCAGAGAGAGAGAGAAAGCCAACCAGCCACCACAGCACATAGAGCAAAAAACTACTGCCAAAAGGTCACACAGCACACTTTAGGAACTCCTGCTAGGCACATTTGCATATCTTTAAAATGGAATCTTAAATCCACCATTAACACCTTAAGACCAGCCCTCAGTGACATTGCCTCTAGCAAGGTGATTGAAGATGTAAACTATAACTAATAAAACACTGAATATATTGGGGGACATATATTTAAACTACCACACCAGGCATGGTAATATACACCTGTAATTACAGCACTCAGAAGACTGAGACAGGAAGATGTGATGGGCAGTCTGGATTACATAGCAAGATCCTGTCATAAATAAATAAAAAAGGAAGTGTTGATTCTGGACTGAATCAAAATATCATATAATATCACAAGGAAAATGATTGACATTTTTCCAGAGGGTCTTAGGGAAAAAAATGGTATGTTTACTGTGTTATAACTGTTATAAAGAAATACAGCAACAATCATACACTGAGTCTTTTATTTGGCAAAAAGAAGTTAATGTATCTATAGAAATTATAATTTCCTTTGATAACTACCCAGAATTGTGAGTTCTTGACCTCATAAACGCCATATCCCCACCATAACATTTTCTTAGCAGAACACACGCACACTTCTTTTCCATAATTAACCTGAATGTTTCTTTCTCACATTCCCCAAAATGGTAAAATTCTTCAGAAACAGAATCCAACCCAGTGCTAGAGCCTGAACAGAACCATTTCAATACACCTATGTAATCCCATTGCTGTTTGCCCTGAATTGGTTTGGGCAAAAACATTGGAATATACCAAAATTCTAATCAATAAGACATGAAAATAAGTATGTTGGGATACCTCCAGCAAAATATTTTTTTTACATTTGAGAAGAGCATAATACAGGAATAATAATTCTCTTCTGGACTGGAGAGATAGCTTACTGATTAAAACATTTGCCTGCAAAGCCAAAGGACCTTGGTTTGATTCCTAGTACCCACATAAGCCAGATATACAATGTGGCATGTGCATCTGGAATTCATTTGCAGTGGCTGGAGGCCACTTTCAGTAAGAAAGGAGAACAGGAGTCAAAAACAGGCCAGCTGATATCATTGTCTTTTGTAGGAAATCAGAGACCCCTTTCTCCAAACTCAACCTGATGCCTTATTTCTTGAGAGTATTAATTACTAAGACCATGTTAAGTGGACTTCTATGATTTACAAAGGAAGGAATAAAAAAAAATTGTTACTTGTAAGGAACAAAAAAAATGTTATTTCTGTAAAGCATTTAAATTCCTTTCAGTGGAGTTTTTTTTTCCTCGCATAAAGTGTGTGTGTAAGTACTTTAATCACCTGTCATACTGTGAAGAACACAGAAATAATGCATTTTAAGGGTTTAAGTTCCATATTCATTTATTATGGATCATATTTATGTGCATATCTCATACCATCACTTTTCTTGTTAGATCCATAATTTGCTAATACTTTTTCCTTTTAGATATTATAGTATGCAGTAGTTATTTGCATATTGATCTGTGTTTACTGAGATAAGAGGAACTTAAGGATATCTTATTATTTGCTTTCAAAGACCTTAGACTCAAAGAAGAAATGATCCTCTCCTTTTTGTTTGTTCAATTGAATGAAATGGGTCAATAATAGAAGTGACTATATGGAACCTTTTCTGGGGTGTATTGGAATGCACACCCATTAGGTACTAAATATGTCAAACTCTATATTTATAAAAGGAATGATACCAATTTGCATTGAATGAACACAGAAAAAGCAAAGACACTTTCTTCCTCTTGTTATATTTCCTCTCATCTCACAATATCAACCATTCTTCAACCCCATCTCAAGTGTTAACATTACCAAATATTTTTATTGTGTTTTTTAATATTTTTGGTGTTTTAACTATTACTGCCCTACCACTTTTAGCTCATTGAAGTAGATTAATGAATCTTTCTCTTCTGAAACCTTCAATATATTTCTGAAATCATTTCACTAAAGTTAAAACTTTGGAAGCTGAAAAGATTGCTCAGTGGTTAAAGGTGCTTACTTTCAATGCCTACTTGCATTAGTTCAATTCCCCAGCCACCCATCTAAATCCAATCACAAAAAAAAGTGGCACCAGTCTGCCATTTTTTAGCTGTAGCAAGACACCCTAATTTGCCGTCCCCCTCACACACACATGATAATAAGTAAATATTTAAAATAAAATAAAATAGAATTACAACATTGATCACACCATTTCTTATTCAAAATTTGTACCAATTAGTTTATGAAAAAATTCAACCTTTTCCACTGGCTGCAATCAGCTCCATATTGCTTGGACAAGCATCCAACCAGACACAGTTTATGAAAGGAAGGGATTTACTTCAGCTTATAAACCTAATGGAAACTCCACCAGTGGTGGAAGAAGCTACTTCCTTCCATCCATCCAAGCAGAGAGAAACAAGTGCAGCAAGCAAACACCAACACCAGCACACACAAAACAGCCAGAGGTCAAATTGCTTTCTTCACACCTGGAGCTGGAATCAAGATCCACCCCCAAACACACCTTAGGGCTAATCCACAGGATCTACCCCCCCCAGTGACACCTCCTCTAGCAGGGTGCTACTTAATCAAAAATACCTGAGGCTATGGGGGACATACATTCACATTCAAACCACGACACTTCTCAAAGTAAATTGTTCTATAATATTCCCCAACCTACAGATGAGATGCAGAAGTCATTACAACATAGTCTATACTTTGGAATTTGGTCTGCTTACAGATTTTATTGTTGAACATGCTCTGGCTAACCATTTGGCCTTTGGGCTAGTCAATATAAAAAATACAATATAGGAATTTTCACTTTCTTTCTCTCTAGAGTTCCTTTTCTGCTTTTTCCACTGCACTCAGGATGGTATCCTGTGTCACACATTCCAGTTTATATAACAACTATTGAATATATTTTATGTCCACAACCCAGTAACACAATATGTGTTGAAGAAAAATATAAGTGTGATTTTCTTACTTATGTTCTATTCCCTAAAGTATTTGTACCTGAGTAGAATTCGTTTTTCTTAAGTGTATTGGTCATGATACAGTTCCCAGGGAGTCAATGTAAAATTACTTGATTTCTAGTGTTATACTTAGACCTATCTATTAATATGCTTCACCTGTTCCAAAGAAGATTTGCAGGCCTTTTTAATAGAAATAGATGGAATGAAATCAAATAAATAGAAAAAAACTATAAGAGCCAATGATAATATGAAAAAAGCAGATAAGGTAAAGTTGGTTCACAGTATGGATTTCAGGAGTTTCAGAATGGCTTAGAGAGGTTTTTAGAGCAAAGAAGGCAAGATGATCCATCTTATAAGATGAGATGTGCAGCATTTCCTTGCGATCAAATGTAAAGGGAATTGCTGCTGTGGGTCTTTGGTTAATCTTTATGCTATTATTAAAAAAATAATAAATTTCATCTGACTCATAACTTTCTCACCAGCAAGTGTTGATGTAACTAGAAAGGATTACCCACTTGAAGTAGGACATGAACACACACACACACACACACACACACACACACACACACACTCATACACAGACATACACACATTTCAGATGCATCTTATAGAACAAAAA
Source organism: Orientallactaga sibirica (assembly GCA_036365145.1). NCBI lineage: Eukaryota > Metazoa > Chordata > Mammalia > Rodentia > Dipodidae > Orientallactaga > Orientallactaga sibirica. Next base: position 8,717,543 of record JAEOAD010000017.1, on the reverse strand, counting down.
CAAAAAAGAAACACATGGAGGTTAGTGATGGATTTTAAGTCTTTCCTGTAGTCATCCTTAAATGTTTTAAATGCATACAGTGTTGACTGACAATTAAGAATATTGAAAGATTTGTTTCAGATTCTTGGTTGACAACTTGCAGCAGAAATGCAGAGAAGGAAAATAGCAAAGGTCGTTTTGCATTCTCATGTGCCAATGTTACAGTCTCCTGATTAAGAAGACAGTTTTGTGTTTTTGAAGTTGAAATATTTTATTCATTTACTTGAGAGAGAGGCAAAGAGAGAGAGAGAGAGAGAGAGAGTGGGTATGCCAGTGCCTCTCACCACAACTCCATTAGCTTATGCCACTTTGTGCATCTGGCTTTAAGTGGGTACAGGAGAATTGAACCTGGGTCCTTAGACTTCACAGACAAGTGATTTAACCACTGAGACATTTTTTCTCCAGCCCTTGAAGTTGATAATATTTTCTATGAGAAAAATGTTTTTTGGATTTTAAACAGTGTTCTAAACAGTGTTCATTTGACAGTCTTGGAAACAAAGATTTGAAATCAGAAATTAGACAAACAAATAAGATAAAGGATGTGTGTATGAACTTATTTATTTTTATTTGAAATAATTTAAATGTAATCATCATGTGAAAAATAAAATAAAGATGATAACAATACATTGGTTAATATGAAAAAACAGAGAAAAAATAAATGAATTATAAGCATATGTGCATAGAAAGTCATTATATAAGACCATATAATTAACCCAGTGAAACTCTTCAAATATTTGTTTTGAAAGTTTTGACCAGAAACTCCTCTTTGCTGCAAAGGATGAATATAGTACTTAGAATAATAACAGAAATATAAGTATTTGTTCTTTTCTACTCTTTTTTTTAACTATTAAAACAGCCTCTTTCTATACCCCACAACTGCCTTGAATTCATGATTTTCCTACTTCAGCCTCCTGAATGCTGGGCTTATGGGCATACTCCACCACTTCCAGTAGTATGTGTTTTTAAAAATCTGTGCATTGCATTCAGAGATTTGAGATATATTTACATAAAGATCACAGAAGAATTTCATATTTTTTTATTCTTTAAAAAAACTACTATGCATGAAAATGTTACAAATCTAAACAGACCCAAAATTATTATAATCACTGATCTTCAATTTAAAAAGAAAGATTTCTACAGGATTTAATAACATCCTCAAAAAGAATTACTACCACTACCTATCTCCTAGGGAGGTGGAGTTGATCAGTTCAACACCTCCTCAAGTCCTCAGACAATGATGCTGCTGGCGGCTCAGCAGATTGATGGCTTGCCCTGAGTAGATCTCCATGCAAATTTCAGAATTCACTTTAACAGTCATTTGGATTGTCACAGTGTGAATTATGGACTGAAGCATTCTTTGCTTTGCTATTTCCAAAGAAAAGCTCTTTGTGGATATTAAATTAGGTGGAGAAAGACATTTTCAAGTCAAATGACTTAAGCTGCAATACCTGGGTTTAGAAATAAGCATTAAAAACTATTGTATGGGGCTGGGGAGATGGCATAGCAGTTAAGGTGCTTACCTGCAAAGTCAAAGGACCTCAGTTCCATACAATAGGACTCAACATAAGCCAGATACACAGGGTAGTGCATGCATCTGGAGTTTGTTTGCAGTGGTGTACCCATTCTCTCTCTCTCTCTCTCTCTCTCTCTCTCTCTCTCTCTCTCTCTGTGTGTGTGTGTGTGTGTGTGTGTGTGTGTGTGTCTCTCTCTCTCTGCCTGTGTCTTTCTCTCTCTCTCAAATAAATAAATAAATAAATAAAAATATTTTTTAAAACTATTGTATTTTTACAGAAGAAAAAAACACCCATTTATTTTTATTTTTATTATAATAATGTATATATGGTACGTGTAGATATTCATAACTGTGACACATTTTTTATTTTGATAATACCTGGTTAATATTATAAAATTAAAATATTTGGTGCCTTTCTATAAAACAATTAAATTCATCATATGGGAGAATACAAAATGAACTTAGTTTTAAATTTTCCTTAAATAGTCCAAGGTCACACCTGCAAAAAACCATGAACATAATTACAAAATGACATGATGATGAGCAGTATAGTGAGTGACTCTGAATATACTGAGTATTGATTCTGAATATTTCATTAGTGAGTGTGGTTCTGCACCTAGGTTAGGGTCAAATCATGCAAGAGCAGAAGGACATGGTGCAAGAATGACATAACAGAAGACATGAATGACAGAATGACATGGGCAGAAAGAAAATCAAGACAGCCTCAGACCAGGGTAAGTACAAGTCAAGGCACTGAAACTGATATCAGCATGGAGAAAAGGGATGACTTCTGTGAATAAGGGTAATGATTAGATTTCAAGCAGCGTTTTAAGAAGAAAAGTCAATTAATAAAAAACACATAATGTTGAATGAACCATTAATGGTCACATAATAAGCATTAGTGGCATAATGAGATTCCAAGCATGAATATTTCACGGTAAATTGATGTTTAAGAAGATAATGATAAATATACATAGGTTGAATAAGGCTTGAGTTAGGGGTAGTGAAGATTTTTAGAGGTGGAATGCAGAAGACAGTTTGGAATGATGAGATGTGCTGGCAAATGCCAAAGGAATTTAAATAAGACATGAAGCACAACTGGAAAGAATAACTGAAGCAAGTTAATAAACTAATGAAAGCTCCTGCAAAATCTGAAATAGAAAATCTTTAATGATTAAAGTGATATTTGAGGGTGACAGATAAACTGCAAAGATATTCTTGAATGAGGATATTTTATATGATAAATGAGCAACCCAAAGTTGACTGTAACAATCATGTAGTTTATATATGTAGTTTATACAGATGTTTATACACACACAGTTGTATGAATCTATGTGCATCTAGAAAGATGGGGACAGATGAATAACTAAATTTGTGATTCTGATCCAGCCTTAACTGCATGGAACTGTGGGGAAAGAACTTAATCTGAAACATGTAAGAAGGTGGAAATAGCCATATTTTAAGCTTGTATTTTGGTCAGAATCTAAATGAATTTTCAAAAAGACAACCACTGCATTCTCTCTTGACTATGCTTCTACTTCAAGTTATAAACCAGGAATGTGAAACAAATCTTTTAATATTTTACTTATCAACTAAAGCTGTATGTATTTAACAAGTATTTAAGAAAACCAATATGAAGGCTTACAATCCATTAGTACCTCTTGTGTTTCCTTCTGCATTCTATAAGCTAAAGCAGAATCTGAAATGCATGTCCTACTACAAGTGGATAATTCTTTCTAGATCCAGCCACATGTGCCAGGGAGCATGCTGTAAGAGTCTATGGCTAATCATGTTGTCTTCTTTGCCCTAACTTTGTGACCCATGTCCAGGGAATATTCTGAAACTTTTGGAATCTATACTATGTGCTTATATTACTCTACCTGACCTGGCTTTTTTCATATTATCATGTTTTTCTTGTGTATCTCATTTTATGCTGTTGCATCTGATTCTGTAAATCACTGAAAACCTTCTTTGGAACAGGTGAAGCATATTAATAAATCTTCCAAAGTACTAAGCACTACGGAAAGTAATTTCATATTATTACAACTAAGCCCCAGAACATTGCATTATCACCAGTACGTTGGTTAAGCAAAATTAATCCTAATCAGGTACAATTACTTTAAGGAATTGAACATAAGTACAAAACCCACAAAGAACTACTAAAAGCACACAATGAAACACACATCCATCAATAGAGAAACAATTGTTGTGGATTTACCAAAATAGCAAAGAAGAGACTCAAGCCAAACCTTCCAAAACAAATATTTGAAAAGTTTCAGTAGGTTAATTATCTAATTTTACATAATGAATTATTGTTCACATTTGCTCAGAATTAATTTACCTTTTCATCTGTTTTTTTCATGTTACCATGGTGCTGTTATCTTTATTTCTCATGTGCTAATTTCTTTTAATCTGTTTCAAATAAGAATATACATATACACACAAAAATCTTTGTCTTGCTTGTTTTTCTACCTTCTTGTAGGCAAGCACCTTAACCGCTGAGCCATCTCTCCAGTCCCTTTCCACCTTTTTGTTTGACTATTCATTTGCTATTGCCAAATGAACAATGACCTGGATCTAAAGGAATAAAAAAGACTAACTTCAAAAGAAAAATAGAACTTTCTTCTGGAACTGGTCATTAAAATATTAGTCTATGAACATAGGAAGCATATATGATTTTTCTGCCTAGAAAAAGTATTATGTTTGTTTGCATTTTATCCTTTCCATTGTTTATAAGACATTAAATAATATATTTGTATGTTATTAACATGGTTGGTAAGCACAATAGATTCTGATTCCATCCTTGTGATTTATGTATCTCAAAACAACTTTGGAATCTATATAGCTTGGAGGATAAGTCTGTAAAATGAAAAAAAAAGTAAGAAAATTCTTTTAAGTTGATTAACTTAAAAGATTAACAATGTATGAAACATTCATACAACAATGTTTGACACATCTTAAACTCTTTGTAATTGTCTACTGACAGGAATACTATGTTCAATATTACCACCCACTGTCCTTCTACTGTCTGTATTTTCCATGGCAATTGTAAAATAACACATGGACTTGTTTGTGGTAAAAACACAAAATGCTAAAAACTTCCATCTATAATTTGCCAATGTAATCACCACATAGCATAGCAATGACTAAAGTCATTACCATCACTCCTTAATGGAACCTGTACAGCTTGCTGATCACACTATGTGATTCCTAGGGGATTGCTATTTCCATTTCTGATGGACTTGAGACAGAAGGCTGTCCATTACTAAACCACACATCTGGGCTCTGTTATTTATAACTGGTGGTTTATAATATGTGGACAATGTCCAAGTTTTCCCACAGGGAGTTAAATGAGGTTGAAATGTGTTAATCTGCTTTTATCCCTATTCACACAGTGATTTGGAAGATGGGTTAAGTGTGCCCTTGTAATAACAATTTGTCATTATGATTCTGTGTATGTCAGGTATAAGAAGTCAAGTACAAACAGTCTTTTATTTCTTAGATTAACTGGTTGTTGTTGTTGTTTTTTTTGACTTTCTATGCAAAGTTCATTTCTTACACATATTTACATATTGTGAAAATGGAAAGTAATATAACTCTGAGTTCAAGGGATGCACACACACCAGGAAATTGTTCTCTATTTTAAAAGAACTGCCTAATTGCAAAAGGGCCCAAATTGCCAAATCACAGTATAAAGGACAGGTCGCATAAGACACTGAAGAGGAAAGGGGTCAAAAATGCAGGTCTGGCCGGGCTTGGTGGCACACGCCTTTAATCCCAGCATTCTGGAGGCAAAGGTAGGAGGACTGCCATGAGTTCAAGGCCACCCTGAGATTACATAGTGAATTCCAGGTCAGCCTGGGTTAGAGTGAGACCCTATCTTGAAAAAAAAACCCAAAAATGAAAAAAAAAAAAAAACAAAAAATGCAGGTCTGTTGCCAGCCACTGACCCTGAAGTAAGCCAAACTTGCCTATGAGTTTCTCATTTGATTTTGCTCACTGTTTCTGTCTGTCAGAAAAGATGAAGATAAGCAGGATCAAATAAAAGTTCAAAAATATGGAAAGAGGGCTGGAGAGAAGCCTTAGCGGTTAAAGGCACCTGCCTGTTAAGCCTAAGAACGCCTGCTGGATTCTCCAGGTCCACTTTTAGCTAGACCCAAAGTGATGCAAAGGCAGAATGCCGCACTTGCCCGCAAGGGAGCACACACGTCTGAGTTCGTTCACAGAGGCTGAGTGGCTGCTGGTGCACCCATTCTCTCTCTCTCTCTCTCTCACACACACACACACACACACACACACACATATACACACACTCCAAAAATATATATATTGAAAGAAATCCCACTTCTCTTGGTGTTCCAACTGATCTGTCCCACATCCCAGAACATATATCTCTCATTTCTTTACAGAAACTAATGCTTTCCAGCAATAATCTCTTCAGCTGCAACTCTCCATCCCTCTCCAATTCCCAGTAGAAAGAAAGCTAAGTCTAATACTGGGGCCCTAAGAGATTTAATTTACATTAATGTTTTATACTTCCAAGTATGTGAAGTATTTCTGCTTTGAAATTATCTCAATAATCAATTACCTCAATTCTCTTCATGAGTCAGCTCATTCTAGTTGTACCTAGAGTCATAGTCAGAAATTTCTAATCGTTACTATTATCCTTTTTATATGACCACATGCAAAGAATCCCATGTCATCTCATGTGTTTCTTTCCTTCATATGTCCCTAGCATGTGCATCATCACTTTTCTGCACCAGAAGTATGCAATCAAACATCCAGTGGCACAAAGTCTTCCAACATTCAGGTACTGGGATAAATAATGAAGCCAAATGAACATAACAGAGCTTTTGTTGGTGATCTAAGCAGTAAGTCATTACATGATATGTGATGGAACCTCAACTCCCAAATCATCATTTTGGTTCATCAATATGCAAATGCTCAACTACTTAAGATATCTACTAAAACTCTCTTTTTTTCCAAGGTAAGGTCTCACCCTAGCCCAGGCTGACCTAGAACTAACTCTGTACTACCAGGCTAGCCCTGAATTCATAGCAATTCCTCTACTTATGCCCTCTGAGAACTGCTATTAAAGGACATATTTGTCTCTAGTGTGAGACCTTATCTCAAAAAAAATAATAAAAGAATTGACTTTTATTTTCATGTCCAGAAAACAACCAATAACCAGTCAAGGATTTTCAAAAAGATAAAGTAATTGTCATTTTGGACCATTGTCTTTGAGCTTGATTACTTTTGCAAAGAAAATTTTATCAATCTAAAGCAGAAGGGATGACCATCTATGTTTTGGAGGGAATTTTATATGCGTTGGCTCTCTTCTAGCCCACATTTGGTGGTATCTTGCTCTTGGAGACTGAGCTTATTTTTTGTATCTGGTTTTGACTTATTTCCCAGTTCCAGCAATGAGTTCCATTCCACTGAGTGGATCTGTTAGCCAAATCAAGAGCAGTTGGTTACCCACCATGGCTGTTTGCCACTACTGCACTTGTAAAGCAGAAAAAAGATAATTTAAAGAAATGCTTGTGATGAAGGACATTAAATATTACATAGAAAGGGCAAGACTAACTTCATTACACACTATAAATACATAAAGCAATTTGTCAAATTTTACTGTAAAATACATTTTCATTACATTGTCTAAAAATAACTTTGATAAGCCTGGTGCACAAGTAAGATGACACTGACAATACATAAATACACTAATAAGAAACAGATGAACCATCCATTGCAAAATGACTATTGAATTTCTGGAAATATTTTCATATGCAAGAACATGAATGGTAACACCCAGTAGAAATACTGAATTCACTGTTAACATCAGCATGAAGATAAACCTATGATCCAGCTGCTGGTACATGTTATTGAATATATTAATACTAGTTTTTGTTTTACTTATATACTGTATTTCTCCTTAATTTGTACTCTGTATTTTTCCATAGTGTTTTTAATTCTTTGTGTTTTTGTGTGCAGATGTTGAGTTGTACTATGAATGAAGAAAGGAAAGTGTATTTTAATAATTTTGATATGATAATTAAATTAGTTGGAATCATTTCCTTGGTCACTCTTGAATGTTTTGCACACACATCTAAGAACTGTGTTGCCAATGCAGGTATTACTTAGTGGAAAGTGTAATGTTTCTAGGATGACATACATTTTATGCAGAAAATGAGAATATTGTATTCTAACCTTCCTTCCCAAGTAAGCTGAAAAGTCATATTGCAATTTATGTCATAAGAATTTATCAAGTAGGAAAAATAATATCTGGTTTATATAAAATGCCAATCTCTAAAATTTTAGTACCTATTGGAAAACAATAACATTAATGCATTTTTCTGTATTTTATATATTATACTGTGTATATTTAAAGTCAGTTTTAACAATACAAATGTTAGTTTCTAAGTTTTTGATGTTTTTATTTGTACTTTGAGAAATGCATACATTTAATCAATACAGATATCCCAACAGCCTCAATTATCCCCCTCCCACCTCTGCTGAGCCCCTTCTTCTCCCCACCCCTGACCAGTGGAAGAGACATTACTGAAGAAAACACTCCCCCTCCCCTAGCAGTCAGTAAAGACCATTAGTTCTTCCGTGAAGGGGAAGTCTCCAGAGCTCCTCTCTGATTCAGAAGGGCATGTTTACTCACTCTATCTTATCCCCACAACTACTGCAATTAGTTAACCACAGTTGCCATGAGTTTATGAGAACAATGACCATGTACTAATCTAAGGAGAATTCTACAGCACTCTTCTCTACCCTTTAGCTCTTAAATTCTTTCTGGCTTCTTCTGTAATATTCCCTGAACCTTGGAGAGAGTGATAAGGATGGACCCAATAGGACTGAGCAGACAACTATCACTTATTTTTAACACTTTAACCTAAGGCTCTGCATTAACCTCCACACACTGCAGAAACATACTTCTGGGGGCTGTCGAGATGGTTTAGCAGTTAAGGTGCTTGCCAGCAAAGCCAAAGGACCCAGGTTCAATTCCCCAGTACCCATGTAAAGCCAGATGCACAAGGTGGTGCATGCATCTGGAGTTGGTTTGCAATGGCTATAGGCCCTGGAGCATCCATTCCCTCTATCTCTATCTGTCCCCACCTCAATAAATAAATGAACAAATAAAATATTTAAAATAAAAACATACTTTGACCAAGGCTGAGAAGCAGGACTAATCCATGGGTATCAATAACAACATTTAGAAAGCAGTTTAACAGCATAATGGTTTAGCAAAACAATGGTAGTATATATTATTCCTATAATACAGGACATTGGCAATGCCTTTGGTTGCCCACCAAAGCTGAATGTTAAGACCGTATTGTTGAAGACACTACACCCTTTGGTTGTGGGATGTAGAGAAACCAAGATAGAACTGAGCTGGAAGTCTTCCCTGCCAACTAGCTTTCATAGTGTCTGTAGGTGCTGTAAAGGCTGCTCTAGGAGAAAAGTCAATGGTCTAATACAGTGATGGATCCTATGAGCTACAATATTGACCCATTGAGCAAGATGTACCCACTGGTGCAATACTGCCCTGACTGTTATAGCAGTAACCAATCACTTTCTGATTGGATTGCAGGTCCACTTTATAAAAAGGAAGTCATGCCTGGTACTTCAAGCCTTGTCAAATGCTCATGGCTGGGGAGGCCAGAGTTTCATTTTTCATTTTTCATTGCCTTATTTCTAGCAATTTCTCTTGGAAAATTGATGTTAAGAAGCAAAACATAATAGTAGCACTCAAACTATTCTTGTTTTTTTTTTTTTTGTAGACAGTCAGAAATCCAGAGAGAGAGAGAGAGAGAGGGACAGATAGAGAATGGGAGTGCCAGCAGCCTCTCAGCTGATGTGAACGAAATCCAGACGCATGCGCCCCCTTGTGGGCAAGTTTGGCATTGCACCCTTGCATCACTTTGTGTCTGGATAAACATGGGACCTGGAGAAGCAAATGGGTGTTGTTAGGCTTAGGAGGCAGGAGCCTTAAACCCTAAGCCATCTCTCCAGCCCAAACTATTCTTTTTTAATGGACAATTTTCATGCATGTCTTAATACTTACTATATTTTGATCATAATCCCCCTGCATTGCCCTCTTTGACCTCACCCTCTCACCCTCATTCCACTGAAAAGACTCCTCTTTCCAAGTAGTTATTTTCCTATTTTGATGTGCCATTCTTTTGAACTCAATATTGTGCAGGCCTTGTGGAGGTAACAACATGGATTGTGATTCAAGCACATGACTGGAGGAGAGTGTCCCAAAGTACATCTCCCACCATCTGGCCCTTCAATTCTTTCTTCCCTTTTATTCATAATGTTCTCTGATCCCTGGCAGGTGTGACTGAAATGTTCTCATCCAGTGTTGAACACTCAGCTGTCACCACTTCTCATCTCCATGACATCTTGGATTTTCTCAGAAATCACCATTGTCGACAGTGGTGGCTCCACTCTCAAGCTATTCTTCAAGTATGTTTAATCATGTGAAATTTAAAGCTTCAATATTTTATAATAAAATACTATTGTTAAAAAAATATGTAATTTATTATAGGAAACAAAATTGATGTGTCATAAAAATGTCCCATATGTCAATGCAAAAAACCCTCCCATTATTTAATTTTATTATATACAGTAATATACTTGACAGTATAATTCCTAAAATTTACCATACTATAAAATATATTCAAATACTTTGCCTATTTTTTATAAATAACTCTGAAGTTGCTGATTGAGTGACTTGTATTCTTTGTTCAAATCTGTCTATGGTGTTAATCACAGGGCATTTGCTAACATTATTTTTAAATGCTACCTATATCATAGGAAAGGTATATTGAAAATTACTGTAATGGAAACAACAGGCCTCACATTTGAGGTCAAGCATTATCTTTATTAAATACATGGCCTACTCTTCTATGACTACAACTGAGAATTGTCCATTAACAGCAAAGGGAACTGTGACAACCTATCAACATCAGTACATTGCATTCCAAAACTTTAACACTGTCAGGATAAGGAGAAGGCTTTTTATTAACTTCATGAATGTGTTTAAAACCTGAGGTTTATCAGTGGTTAACTGCAGGAGAGAATCCTAAATCTTTATTGCTTTACAAATAATAGCACTATTAAATAGAAAACATTGTCTTTTTAATGCAAAAATGAATCTACATATCATCGAATGGTTTCCAAAACATGTCAGTTTGGTTCTCTCTCCACCAAAAGGAGCTTCAATCACAGAGTAAGGATGGACACTCATCTAAATATTGCATTCAAAACACATTGAAACATCTGGAGTTCTCTAATGTGATGACATCATCTTCTTAATTGTCAAGCCAGTGCTGAATATACCATATATAAATGACACAGGATTTTCTTAACACCATAAAATGGAAATTTTACCAAGACATCATCATAGCATAAACAATACTGGCAATTTTATTGGGACAAGTCACTTCTAATTATATCAGTCAGTGCCTGCTTGGTAGTTTGAATATATGGTCCCCAAGACATTCAGTGTTTTATTAATTTGTTGTTTGCATCTGCATCCACCTGGCTGAAGGCAATGTCACTGGGCAGATCTTAAGGTGTGGTGGTGGGTTTGAGATTTCAATCTAAAGATATGCAAAGTGTGCCTAGCTCGAGTTCCTGAAGTGTGCTGTGCTGTGTGGCTTTTGGCTTGTGGCTTTGCTCTCTGTGTTTGGTCCTGTGAAGAGCAGGCCAGCTTCTTCTGCCATTATGGAACTTCCCCTGGATCTGTAAGGTATAATAAATCCCTTCCTCCATAACTGTGCCTGGTCTGGAAGTTCATCTCAGCAGACCTGAACCTGTCTGCTACAGAAGTTGGTACCAGAAGTGAGTTAAGATGAACCTGACAGTGTGGATTTTAATCTTTTGGAACCTTTGGTTTGGAGGAATGGGCAAAAAACTTGGTGCTTGCAACTGAAGATGCCTTCTGGACTGGTAAACCAAGTATTATGGACTATTCTGATGAGAGTTTGAGAATGCTAAGTGCAGACAGTATTGAACTTCAAGGCTTGGTTTATGAGCTTTCTAAGGGGAAGGAAAGGCTGCAAAGGACTTTGTTGGAACTGGGCTACTGGCATAAGGGATGACTGCATCCTGCTGCCCAGGCCCAGAGAGTTTGATCAAGGTTAAATTTGTAATAGACTGATGTGCTTGGGTAACGATATTGGACTGAGAGATTTAAGCTTTTAAGTTGGAAAACCTCAAGCAAGTTAAAATTAGAGGCACTGAGACTGGTTTAGGTTACTGGAACTGCTATTGTCAATACATTAGCATTCTTAAGGAAGGTGGCCCAACTGCTTTACATTAAAACAATGGAGAAGATGCCTAAGGAAAGACTGTTAGAAATGCAAACTTTTTTGGAAAGAGCTGATGGAAAAGGAACCTGCTTTTCAAGGTTATGACTTAATTTCATCCCTGAAGTAACAATATGGCTGTGTCCTGCACACCTGGTATTAGTTTTGGAAGCATGAAAAATGCATGGAGTGGTGATGAATTGCACTGGGTTCAAGGAGCTGCTGCTGAAATGCAGAATGAAGAAGGGTGTGATGTCCTGATAGGCGGAAGAACCTTTGGAAGATGGACCGTGGTTTGCATGGTGACCTGAAGATGTTTTGGGTATACCAGGACTGTGCAAGGACTACCATGGAGTGCAGTGTGGCCTGGGATGGAATTTTTCCCTGGCTACTCTGCCCAGCTGGAGAGGCAGAATTGGAAAACCTAGAGTCTCTCAGTCTTGGGTTATATTGAACTTGAACTGCAGAAGTTTGATGACTGCTGATGGTGACTGAGTTTGCATTGTTTAGTCCCTCCTTGCTATGCCTTATACCAGTTAAAAATGTTTACTATGTGCCTTTACATGTTGAAAGTATTTAACTTGTTTGATTTTACAGAACTCATTATCTTAAGTTGGTCAAGACCATGGGGACCTTTGAAATTTGACTGAGTACAATTTACAATGTGTTTTAGTTATAAATCTATTGGGGGCCAGGGGCAGAATGTGGTAGTTTGAATATATGGCCCCCAATACATTCAGTGTTTTATTAGTATGTTGTTTGCATCTGCATCCACCTGGCTGGAGGCAATGTCACTGGGCAGATATTAAGGTGTGGTGGTAGGTTTGATTGAAATTGAGATTTCAATCTAAAGATATGCAAAGTGTGCCTAGCTGGAGTTCCTGAAGTGTGCTGTGCTGTGTGGCTTTTGGCTTGTGGCTTTGCTCTCTGTTTTTGGTCCTGTGAAAAGCAGGCCAGCTTCTTCTGCCATTATGGAACTTCCCCTGGATCTGTAAGATATAATAAATCCCTTCCTCTATAACTGTGCCTGGTCTGGAAGTTCATCTCAGCAAACCTGACGCTGTCTGCTACAGCCTCCATATCCAGAAATACTATTTTATATTTCTTTATATGTTTTTCTCAAACAACATACTGAAAATGACATATAACAATAATTATAATTCAAATATTAGCAGAAATGTATAATGGCCATTATACTTATAAAAACCATATGAAATAGTTTTGATTTATACTCAAAATGCAAAAGAAATGAATGTGTATTATACACACAACAGACAACCCACAGCAAAAGTGATATTCTTTTTTTTTTTTTTTTTTTTTTTTTTTGAAAGAAAGAGAGACAGAGAGAGAGGGAGAGGAAGACAGAGATGGGCACACCAGCAGTCTCTCAGCTGCTGCAAATGAAATCCAGATGCATGCACCCCCTTGTGGTTAAGTGCAGCATTGCGCCCTTGCATCACTTTGCATCTGGCTAAATGTGGGACCTGGAGATTGGAACCGCTGGAGATTGGAACCAGCGTTCTTAGGCTTAGGAAGCAGGCGCCTTAACTGCTAAGCCATCTCTCCAGCCCAAAAGTGATATTCTTATTTGGTAACTCTCAAACTTATTTCATTGGTTTCACAGAACAAATATTAGCCACAATTCTCAGCATTATTATAGTTTTTATGTTCTATTCAGAAAGGGATATTAAAGGGTAAATGAGGGCTGTAGAGATTGCTCAGTGGTTAAGGTGCTTGCCTGAAAAGTGTAAGGACCAGAGTTCAATTCCCCAGCACCCACAAAGCCAGCTACATAAGATGGCACATGTATCTAGATTTCATCTGCAGTGGCTAGAGGCCCTAGTGTATCTATTCTTTTTCTCTCTTTCTCACTTTATCTGCCTCTTTCACTCTCTCTCAAACAAATGAATAAAATCTTTAAAAATGTAAAGGAGAGGTAATTATATAAGGATAGCACTGAGATATTTTAAACCCACAAATATTCACAATAAATTTTCATATGCAACACAGATCTATATTTACAGTACATATATTACATGCCCATTATTTGTGTTGGTGCTGAGAGAAGGGTTATCTATGAAGACAGCATAATATAAATTTATAGACCTATCCATCCAAAGAATGTCACAGAAATCTATGGTTAAAAATACACTCATTTTCAAGCCAGGTGTAATGGATCACACATATAATCCTATTACTTCAAAAGATGAGGTAGGATTGACATAAATTCAAGGCCAATCTAGGCTGCACAGTAAATCCCAGGCCATCAGCCTGGGCTACATAGTAAGATTCTGTCAGAATAAAAAGAAGTTCAATATTCTACTTGGTTCATCAATATTTTTTTATCTTTAGCAAAACCTCTATGAATCTATCAAATGCCTCACTTATTTTCACAAGTGTTTCCTCTTTAGGTTTATCTTAACATTCTCAAAATGAAGAGAATGGCAGAAACTGTCTACTTTCCCACTGCTGGAGTCAAAATTCTCCATTATCCATAGAATGTCACTCTAAATAGAAAAGATGGCCAGCTTTCTTCATAATCCCCCACAAGCCAGCCTTAAATTATGATTAAAGTATAGGAAGTATTTTAAGAAATCAACTCCAGAACAAAATAGTAAGGCAGAGGGATTTCAGAAGCTAGTAAAGCTTGTATCATTCAGTACTTTGGGATATAATATAAAACACAATTTAAATTTTATCACCCAAGGAGAAAGGAGCAAATATATTTATGAAGCAAGTTCCAGTTTGCTCAGTAGTACCCTGGCATCCTATTCAACACCTTGGCTTAGTATACTCCTAGAAATCGTGAATGGAAGGTATTCACAGAAAGTGGCCTAAGAACATGAACAGAGTACTTACAGCAACTGGCTACTCCATCTGAAGGAGTGTGTCAACTTCATCTGAGTAAGAATTGAGTCAACAAATTTAGCTGAGTAGTATATTGTTGTCACCCAAACTTAATTGAAAAGAGGAACATGTAGTCTTACTAAAAATAAAAGAAATGACTTTATTTACTGCACATAAATTTAAGATCCTGAAAAGGAGTGGATGGGAGGGAAGCAAGGAAGAAGAGAAGAAGGGAAGGTGAGGGGGGGGGGATACAAAGTGTGCACTGGAAGGAGAAAAAGATAACAATATTTAATGAGCACCTAAGCTACGCAAGGTGCCTTAAAATTATGCTTATGAATTCAAGTGGATTAAGAGCAGACAGTTTAAAGAGTCTCCTTTTTTGTTCTAAAAAGTCTTTGAGGAATTAGAGTTAAGAAGAACTGAGCTTGATCTATTTAAGATGCTATGCTCCATTTAAATTTCCAGAATCTCAACTTCTTAGTTTCTAGTTACCTAGTGTTCAGGAACTGTATGAGGACTGACTGAGACAGCATATGCCACAAGCAAAGCACTTGGCAGTCTCAGTGGTAATTGTTAGTCTTGTCTTACTCTTGTCACAATTGTATGAGGTAGATGTTAATGAAGTACACATGCCTTTATACAAACAAGATTACTGGATAACATAACATCCAGATGACTTTCCGCAAACCAATTAGCTACAAAGGATATAAGCAAAAGCCTGAAATCTAGGTCTCTCTCTTTATAAGTTCGTGATTACAAAGGTTGATAGAAATTACAACCCCCAACAAAATATTAATTTCATGAAGCTACAGATCAGCTAAAACTCTTCATATGATATTTAAATGATAAATGTGACTTGATTTTTAAGTTAAAGTTGGGCACCAAAACCATTTTACAAAATGTAAAAATGAATGACTATACAAATGACTATACAAAACTTTTAAAAGTAGCATTGACTAAATTTGGTAGTATTCAATTAATCACAGTTTTTATTATTGAAATATTTTTGCAACATCTTTATAAAATGAAGGCAACCAAATGAACAATTTGCATTTTGTTATATTTCAAATGAAAAATCAACACTCTCATCACTGGGTCCAAAATATGTTGCAGGTACTCAACCCACCTCATACTTCCTACTTTTCCTAATATTCCTACTTTTTCCTAATATTTCAATGCTAGATGATCCTGAGGTCCTGAAATAAACATGAATCCAATCACCAGATGAACTCAGATAAGACAGTTTATCAATTAGCCTAACAAAGTTGTTTAAATATTCACTTAATTATCTTTGATTAACACCCTCAAGTATGTGTGCTTATAAGTCAAGTATTTGGTCTTTAAATATTGAAACAACATACATGTTTTATTCAGAAAAATTATTAAATTGAAATAATATCCTATTTAAAACATCCATCCATGTCCCTTTAAATCACTAATATGAGGCCAAGCAAGATGCCCATATCTGAAGTCCATGACAAAGCCCCCAGTGTACTGGAACTAGATTTGTCCTGAGAACTGAGTGTTAAGTACAGAGGAGATTCAGATTGATCCAGTAATGAATAGTTTATTTAATTCAAAAGGAATAGTAATGCCAAACTGAACTTCATGGGAACATTCCAACTGACTTAAGAGCTTACTTGTATATATTACCTAAACACAAGAAAGTGTGTCATGTGATATAGGAAATGCCATTCCAGAAAACACTGAATTCAACAATTCACAAAGTGTGCATTTTAACTAAAACAGATATAGTCTAAGGAATTTTGTAAGTTTAAGCACTAGAGCAGTGATGAGACACATGAGCAGTTCTTTGCTAGTAATACGTACCCAGCTTTGAAACTTAAGTTTCAATTTTGAGTCTATACTATTTAAGTTAAAATATACTAATTATAGAAAGGTTGTATTAAGCTGTACAAACACTGTTGCTAATAACTCACGATTTCCTGTTCAATAGATGTTCGATTCCCACAATTGTCATTTTTCACTAACTACCTGTTACATATTTAAGTCAACCGCCCACCTAAAACTCCAAAGGATTCAACATTAGGAAACTCCAAGTGGCAAATAGACACCTAGTCAACACCGATGAGGCGTCAGATGTAGGTGCCGTGCCGTGCTTGAGTTCCTAACATGATTTGTCAATCAACTTGGATATATTGAGGCGATAGATTAACCATGCCAAAGGAAAATAATAAGGAACAGTTGGCACTGATACCGCGTGTCATTTGGATGTAATTGTCCCTCCGTTACCAGCTTTCTCCATAACCAAGGAAAGCGCAGACAAAGAATTACCAAATAAATGCAATAATTGCATTGCAAGAATAAGAAAGTGCAAAGGGAAAGGAACCAAAATGGAGAGACATGGAGTCCCTTTCCTCTCCCGGTGCCAGGGTCTCCCTCCTGGGCTCTTTTCTTCCTCCCCCTCCATCCCCCTAGACAGCAGTATTCAGGGACGGCCGCACCATCACTCACCTGTCGTCGTTTTGCCATCCTTGGTCCCCTAGCAGCAGATCCCGGAACCTGTACCTGGGAGGCAGAGGAGGTACTTCGCTCTCCAAATCAACCATCCTTCCTCAGGGTGGGCAACATCCAACAAGGGATGGAGGAGAGGAGGGAGTGGAGGCAACAGCTGCAGAGTGGAGGGAGGTGACCGCGATGCTGTGGTGAAGAGAGGGTTGGGAGAAGGGGGCTGGGAGGGGGAGGGGGTCGCTCGCCGGAAGCTGAGGCTCGAAAGGGGGCTGGCTCCTCTTTCCCCAGGGTGTGATGGGGATGATGCAAACCAAACCCAGGAGCAAAAGTCTGGCTCCGACTAGACCCAGCGCTGCCAAGGAACCGCCCCCAGGTTCGGCGCCGCCTCTGGTCCCCGGGACTGGGGGGAGGCGGGAATGCAAAAGTTACTTCGCCGACAAAAAAGAGAAAAGATCGCGCGGTGCCTAGAAAGAGGGCAGGTGGTGGGCGTGAGCCCAGCGCGATGCCGATCACTTTCCTAAAAGGCAAGTGCCTCCGGCTCCCGCGCAGGCATCCGCGGCCGCAGGTCCCTCGGGCGTGCACCAGGCACAGCCCGGGAAGGAGTGAGCGCGAGGCGGTGGGTTTCCGCCCCGCTCGCCACCCAGCCAGCCCTCCGCACACCGGTCCTTAGGAGCTGTTGCTGGAGGCCCAGCCCATGAGCCTCCCCCTCATTAGCATAGCACAGTGACGGCATGGGGGTGCCTTGGGGATAACCAATGAGGGAGAGCTGATTAGCCGATTCCGAGGCTGCAGACCCTTCTTTGGGAAGGGGGATGCTGGGTGCTTGGAGTGCTCCAAGGTGCCGTCAGTCCCTTCGCTTTGGTCTTTGGTCGCTGGGCGGAGGAAAACACGAAGCTCCGGGTGGGGAATCCCTGCTCTCAGGCCCAGGAAAACCCCCCCACTCGCACCACCCCCATTCAGAAAGAAGAAAGGTATTTCCCAGGTCTGAGGAAATCGCACGGCCACGGTGAAGACTAGGAAAGGTCCCTGAGACTCTGCACTCTGCCTAGGCCAGGAGCTACACCTTCGTGGGCTTTCAGGCTGCAAGACCTGAGCTCCGGGTACAAGGACACAAGGACGCCACCAGCAGTGGTTCACAGGGTCACAAAACCAAGGGAATTCCCGAGTCCAGAACTTGATTTTTCTCAGCATCAGTGCTCATCTGAGCCCTGTTTGCACATACTTCCTAATTCCTTCAGGAGTAGATTCTTGGGGGTACTTACAAACGTAGACGAAAAATAAAGTTACCTGAAAGACTGCACTTCAGGAAGTAAGATAATGCCACGCTGCCCCTTGCCTTCATTTAGGAATCTCACTGATTGCTTAGAGGATGATGATACAACACGGAAATCTATAATCAAAGAACTTGCAAAGAGAAATGCCTCAAGTTGGGGTCACAGGACACAGGAAACAGGCATTCTGTGTCCCTTTGCTATCTGCTTAAATCAGGGCGGCGGGGGAACAAGCAGAGAATGGTTGTCTGCATAGAGGCAAGTAATTTTAAAATTTTCCTATCAAGGAAATAGTGATGAATTCAGTAGCGTTAACTCTCAGTAGCAGAAAGTTCATAAAGAAAGCTAAAATGAAAACAAAAATCTTTAGAGCAGATAGAATAGTATTCATTTCCAAACCTGAAGAGCAATTATACACTTCCATATAGTTTCCTGTTCCTGCTGGTTCTTCTAGGTTCCTCTTCAAGGACAAGGACATACCCAAGATTGGATTTCTGGACTCGCGCTGGGGATCATGATGCCTTCTGAAACCCTTCACACCCTGAGAGCATTTTTGCTTGTAGTGCTGATTGTGTCCCCTCATACCTGGGGTGTGGTGATGACCCACATGTTGTAAGTCACTGTGCCTCTACCCAAGGCTTCTCTTTCTTGTACAGAGCACTCAAAATAGCAACACCCTACCAAATACGCATTGGGATGCTTTAAAAACTATTATGTTTAAGAAATTAATGTGTTTTCTTTACATTTACTTTTACCCCAGAGTTATGCTTTTCTTGTGAAATGATTATTTAGCACAGATTTTTACAATTATTTTGTAATCATTACATGATTAGTTTGTTGTATCTATGAAGTTTTAAAAATAATATTTTTAGTTAATATTTATATTATTTCAATCTCTCATTGCATATTTGGACTACTCAAAATACTGAAGCATTTATAATGATTAATGTAATTGACATAAGAAAGAGGACATTAAAAAAGAAACAAATGGAATATCCCTGGGAAAAAATAAACCCATCAATCAATATTTTAATTGAGAGATGGACATCTCATTTTTGTAATTTCTGACAACTTTTGCTACTTGGGTTTAAGTGGAAAGATAACAGGATAGAATAGAGCAACTATGTTGAACAGAATAAAGAGGGCTAGGAAGAGATTGCACCGTGGTTAAAGGTGCTTGCTTGCAAAGCCTGTAAACCCAAGGTTTAATTTCTCTATACCTACATAAAGCCAAGTACACAAAGTGGCCCATGTGGCTGGAGTTCACTTGCAGCTGCAAGAGGCCCTGACAAACCCATTATTTCTCTCTCCTTTTCCTTCTCTCCTTCCCTCTCTTTCTTTTCTTATTTTCCTTTCTCCCGCATCTCTCAAATAAATAAAAACAATGGGGGCTGGAAAGATTGCTCAATGGTTAAGATGTTTGCCTGCAAAACCTAACAATCTGAGCTTGATTCTCCAGTACTCATGTAAAGCCAGACACACAAAATGGCACATACATCTGGAATTCCTTTGCAACAGCTAGAGGTCCTGGCATGCCAGTTCTTTATCTCTCTCTTTCTTCCTCTCTCTCCTTGCAAATAAATAAATAGCATTTCTATTGCAATTGTGAGCATCAAAATTTAAATTTATAATTGCAAAATCTTTTTGTTATACTGTATTTTTTTCATTGTTTGTAGACAGACTAGTTATTCTAGTTCTCTCATCTGTCTCTCCACATTTTTATTCCTCTTTGTTCTTGTGAATGTCAGGTAATCCCCTGCTGTTAAAATTCATTTACCTGTTCCACTCTTTACCTTGGTTTCTCTTTCCACTGCATGCTTTCAATCTCTTATCTCATCAAGGCCTTTTCTCTCTGTGTATTTGAAATTTTACTCTATTACAGTATAAGATTCAATTTTTTGAAATAAATTTAAACTTGGTTCAGTGCATTGCACTTATATCTAATGCAATACTAGCCAGTATTCTTGCTTCCTAATCCACATTCAGTATGGATTACTAGCAGGCTAGATGGTCACAAGAATATATATGCACAAAAGTCACCAAAACTCTTTTGAATAATTATATTATTAAAGATTGTAAACAATGAGAATTAACAAAATTGATTCCTAAATTGCTGAAATTTTAATTGTATTTTCTAGACAACATTTGAAGATGATAACTTTCCTTTACAAAAGCTCTGGTTTCCCATACATTGACTGGCTATACAAATGTTTTAACATACAATGAAAAGATGAATTCCCGTGGTTCTATTAACAATTATGAATTTATTTAGGGATGGAGAGCTGGCTCTATGATAACCTGAGTTCCTATTCCTAGAACCCAAAATTAAGCCAAAGTCTGTAATTCCAGCATACCTGAGATGAGAAAGGAGATGGAAGCAGGAAGGCCTGCAGAAGCTACTCCAGCAAACAGAGAAGCAAAAACCAAAAGCAAATTTGCCTCAAAAAAGGTGGAAGGTGAGAACCAACACTCAAGGTTGTCCTCTGATCTCCAAATAGTCCATGTGCCCATATTCACACATGTGAACACATACAAAAACATGCATATACATACAGTAAAAATTATTTATAATTTGAATGTAATGTATGTAATAGCAATCACAGAACATGATGTAGAATTTTATCCAAAGAGGTAAATGACAAAACCCATTACATAATGTAAAACAACCACCTAGCAGCAGTATAGCAAGATAACCGATGGGAATGCAAAATTAGAAGAAAGTAGGCTATTTATGAACTCAACCATACTTCAGGTGAAATATGTCCTTTGTGTGAACTGAGACAGCAATCATGTTGCCAATGGAAAGCAGAAGACACATGTGTAGGAATTTGAGGAAATAGATTTACAGGGTCTGATAATTGAGAGGTTTGGGGAATTAATGTAGAGTGAAGAATCAATGACACTATCCAGGCCTTCTGACATGAGTAAGTAGATGGATGATTTTTATTGTTGGATGAGATGAGAAATCAGAAGTAGCAATGAGTGAGAAATTGACTTCATTTAGAACCATCTGCAAAACATCAAATGGAAATTATAGGTGTTTGAATACCAGGAACAAATACTTGTCCAGGGCTATAAAACTGGGAAGCATCAGGATTACAAATGGCTGTTGAAACTAAGGACAGATAAATTTCCCAGATTCTGAACACTGAGAGAAAAGCAGGGCAGAAACTGAGCCCATACGGATGACCAGAAAGCAGGGAAAAATCTGGGCAACAGGAGCAAATCCAAGCAGAACTCAGCTTCTACTGCCAGACCAGAGACAAGTGTTTCTCTGTTTTCTTGATTAGTTTTATTCTGTGACCCCTTATGCAAGATAAAATACATCTAAGCTGAAGAAATAAAAAATTTAACACAAACCTGTCCTACATTCTGAGCATGTCTAGCTATAGAAGCATTATTTTTATGTCTGAAAATTGAAAATAAGAAGAAAGAGAAAATAGAAAGAGCAAAATATTACTTTTGTTTCTCAAAGTCCTAAGACCAGCAGGTCAGCAACTTGCAGGGTGGCCATACAGAGATTTATTAAAATATTCCTATAACTAATACAAATCACCCAACATATTTTCTAGAATTTTTTAAATCATCTTATCTAAACATATTGTCAGTGAGGTGAAATGTGTATACAGACCTTACAATAGAAACTCGTCAGGAGACAGCTAATGCTTTACTGTATTAATTGTAACATCCTTGGTCATCTTTTGTTGCTTCCTTCTGTCTTCTCATAGCTCTTCCTTGAAAGACATATCCTATCCAGCATAATTCAAAAATATCACATATATCTCCTATGTGATGGGTAATATGATTGTCAACAGGATCAAGAATCTCCTAGGAGACAAATCTCTGGACATATTTGTGAGGGATATTCTAGGTTGAACTGAATTAACCAAAGTAGAAATACCCACCCCTAATGCAGGTAACATCATCCCATGAGCTAGGATCCTGGAATGAATAAAAAGAAAAAAGTGTTCTAGACATCAGGATTTGTCTATCTCTGCTTCATTAATGTGGATATGATGTGACCAACTGCCTCATGTTCCCAACACCATGCCTCCCCCACCATGATAGACTATATTCTGAGACTAGAATCAACCAGAGTAAACCCTTCCTACATTTCCTTCATTTATCTGTTTTCAAATATTTTCCCCTTGATTGAAAAAACATAGACCCAAAGAAGGAATTACTTAGTACCAAATACATTTCAATAGCCTGAAAGCATGATCTCTAACTCATTCCACAAGCATGACTGTGATAGGTAGAATTTATGTCCTCCGCAGACTCAGGTGTTTTATTAAAACTGTAAATTGAGGGCTGGAGAGATGGCTTAGTGTTTAAGGCCTTTGAAGCCTAAGAATCCAGGTTCTATTCCCCAGTACCCACATAAGCCAGGGGTACTAGGTGGCACATGTGTCTGGAGTTTGTTTGCAGTGGCTAGAGGCCCTGGTGTTCTTCCCTCACTCTCTCTCTCTCTCTCTCTTAAATAATTAAGGGAAAAAAAAAGCTTATGCCTTATGTCTCCAGCTTACCTGGCTGGAAGCGTTGTCACTGGGGGTGGATCCTGGATTCCAACCCACAGATATGTAAAAAGGTCTCCACTCTGGGCTCCTGCTTGCTGTTGGTTCACAAAGGCTGCTTTTTGGTGTTGCTGGCTGATGGTTGTTTCCCTCTCTGCTTGGATTATGAAAAGAAGCCAGCTTCTTCCACCATAGGTGCAACATCCCCTGGAACTGTAAGCTTGAAATAAATCCCTTCCTCCCATAAAATTGTTTGGAAGTTCATCCCAGCAACATGAAATTAATACAATGACTCACATTAGCCTTCTGTGATCAAAACATGTATGTTCTTTGAAGGAAAATCCCAGTGGTTTGGAAGGTTCTACTTATCTTAGATCTTCCCATGCTGCTAATTGACGTTCCACATTCTCTTCCCTGGTGTACTACTGGATGAGGCACCCCTCTGTTCATAACTCTCCTTCATCTCTGACTCAAAAGAAGTAATAGCAATGCAGCCTTTTCCTTTAAACAGAACTTGGCATGACTGACAATTGATCAATGAGTGAATAAAAAAATGGAATATGCAAATGTATTTGGTCATAGCTTTGTAGGTACTGAAGTATAAAACCATATATTGAAGCTGGTCATGGTGGCTCATTTCTTTAATCCCAGCACTCCAGAGGCAGAGGTAGGAAGATTGCTATGATGTTAAGGTCACCCTGAGACTATGTGGTAGTTTGAATAGATGTCCCCCAATATGTTCAGTGTTTTATGAGTTTACAGTTTGCATCTGCAGCCACCTTGCTGGAGGCAGTGTCACTGTGAGGATCTTAAGGTGTGGTGGTGGGTTTAGGATTTCAATCTAAAGATATGCAAAGTGGAGTTCCTGAGTTGTGCTGTGCTGTGTGGCCTTTTGGCTTTTGGCTGTGGCTTTGCTCTCTGTGTTTGGTCCTGTGAAGATCAGGCCAGCTTCTTCTGCCATTATGGAACTTCTCCTGAACCTGTGAGCTCCAATAAATATCCCTTCCTCCATAACTGTACCTGGTCTGGAAGTTCATCTCGGCGAACCTGAAGCTATCTGCTACAGACTACGTAGTGAATTCCAGGTCAGCCTGGGCCAGAGTGAGACACTCTCTCAATCTCCCCCTACCTCTGTAAAAGAAAAAATATATATATACTGTTGATTTTAATGGCAAAAATAAAAGTGACAGTGTAGATAACTATTATATGTTAGACATTTTGTTAAGAGCTTTTAGACAATTCTGAAAAAGCAGCATTGTCCTAGTTAGAAAAATGAAAAGATAGATCCCAGAATGTCACTCCACTAAAATATTCTTAAAAAGATTCAAGTACTTACATGTATTAACTCCTGGTTGCATATATTTCCAAAAAGTAATAAGGTAGTTTTGTGATCAGGAGTTCTTAGATGTTGATATTTACTAAGTGGTAATCAAAATCACAACTAAAAATTTCAATAGTGTTATAGCACTATCCCCCACATTTCCTAGGCTCCAATATCAATTACTATGTTTATACTATCAGGAATAATCTGGTAAATGTTTGTGGACTGTGACACAGAGTTCCTAAAATGTGTGCTGTCATTGGAGTGACAAGACTCATTGTATCATGATTTTACATGAAGGGTACCCGAAGCAACATTGTTTCTGGATGAGAGCACCTCTCCAGGATGAGAAGATTGAGGTACTCAGTCCCACTCCACTCTGCAACCTCCAACATGAGAAGAGGGGCTGTACATTGAACTAATCATAGTTTACCAATGCTGTAATCAATCATATCTATATAATAAAGCCATTACTGAAAAATAAATAAGAATATAACTTAAGAGGATAGACTTTGGAGAACTTCCATGTTGCTGAACACATGGAGGTTCCTGGAGACTGGCATGCCTACAGAAGGCACAGAAGGACTGTGGCCTCCCCACATACCCTGATATATACATTTCTTTTACATTTCCTTCTTCTGTAGCCTTTATAATAAACCAAATGTCAGCAAAATATTACCGAGAGGTCGTTAGCTCTTCTAGCAAATACATCAAATCTGAGGACGGAGTCACAGAAACCACCCATTTACAGTCTGGTGTTAAGAAGCACAGGTAAAGCAACCTAAAGCTTATACAGCAGCATTTGGAATGAGAAGGAATCATGTGGTATTGATCCTTGACCTGTGAGATCTGAGAATATCTTCAGGTAGATTGTGTCAGAATAGTTAAGCTATAGAACATCTGATATCTGCTGTAGGACTGATAAGTTGCTGGTAGGGAGAGATACCCACACAAATCTTGTTGACTAGAGAAGTGTGTTGTGCAGAAGGCATATGTGAAAGCAGAGAACAAAAAGCTGATTTTTTTCTTCTAGCCTTTTCTACCTAGGGCTCTTCATTGCTTCTTTTCCCAGACTGCTCTTCCATTATCTTCACAAGGCTACTCATAACTTCAGTACCTCTCAATGTGAAAGACAGGCCTGATCATATAACACAAAAATACTTCACAACCACACCCTAGGATACCAAATAACTATGCTGACAATTTTCATCACATTTGAAAAATAATTTTCACTATCTAAATTATGTATATATTTCTTTGCATTTCTCCTACTTCCCCACTCCCATAAATCAGTGCCTGATAGAAAGTGTGCACACAAAATAAAAAGTTTGCAACTGATCTAACAAGAAAGCAATTGCATGAGAAATGACGTTTTAAAAAGTCAAAATATTTACCTAAATGTTTAAATTTTTAATCTGGCAAAAAGAAAACACATTGCACATAAAAACACCACATAAGCCGGGCATGGTGGCGCATGCCTTTAATCCCAGCACTTGGGAGGCAGAGGTAGGTTCACTAAGAGTTCGAGGCCACCCTGAGACTACATAGTGAATTCCAGGTCAGCCTGAGCCAGAGTGAGACCCTTAATCTAAAAATCAAAAAAAAAAAAAAAAAAAAACCCACCATGTAAAGTGTCTATATGTACACAAAGTATTCTTAATTAAACAAAACATGCAAATTTTAAATATTTATTTTTTATTTTTTGTGAGAGAAAAAAGGAGAGAGAATGAGTAAGAGAAAAAAAAATGGATGTGAGAGAGCCTCCTGTCACTGCAAATAAACTTCAGATGCATGTACCACTTTTTGTGCATCTGGGTTTACATGGGTACTGGGGAATCAAACCCAGCCCAAAACATGCAAATTTATAAAGCACTTTGTCAGAGCCATGTACTAAAGTATGTTAAGTCTCTCCCATGCAGAGATGGACTTGAACAGAGAAATAGTGTTGCATGAAAGAAAACATGGGTTTGACAATTCAAACTGCTTTACTTGACATTTCATGTTTGTTTATTGTTTTTTTTTTTGATTCGTATCCATAAAAATTGAATCTACAAGGACAAATGTTGAATGATTGCTGAATCATTTCTATAATGTATTATGAGTTGGTAATGTTCATTAACTAATCTATTCTAGTAGTAAAATGACTTCTGACTTAGTATTATAAAATGTATTATAACTTGAAATTTTATGTTAATACCATATGTTTTCCACTCATGTTTAATTTGCTTTACCAAAGGCAGACACAGATAAATAAAACTACTGAAAAGCTAGTTATTTGGGAACAATTTATATAAATATCAAATTTTCCAGATTATTATGTAGACTCCAAATCAACAGTAGTTTTCATTGCTAATGGATACACGCAGTATCTAAGAACAAATCAAAGAAAAAATGTTATCTATTCATGAGAAAACAGAAAAATTGTCATTTTTTTTTAACAGGAGTGTCTTGGATACATGGAGACTCATTATTCATGCATAAAGTCTTAGACATTCACATCTGTTTTTACCAAAAAAGTTATATTTAAAAATTAACTATACTAGTTTTATATGCCACTCTTTAGTTTATATTTATTTTCAGCTATCTCATTAGTGGAATGTCAGCTACTATGTCCCCACCACTTTCCTTTGTATAATTTATATGTAAAAATTCTTTTATTTTTTATTATTTATTTGCAAGGATAGAGAGAAGTGGAAAGAAAAAGAGGAGAGAGAGAGAATGTGCTACTTTCACTTGCCACTTTTTGCATCTGAGTTTAGCTAAGTACTGAGGAATAAAACCCACACCATCAAGTTCTGCAAGCAATTGCTGATCTAGCTCTCCAACCCTAAGTGTACAAGTTATTTTAAAAATGACTATCTACTATGAGTTTTATGATGTAGAAAAAAGAATTAAAGAAAAGATACAAATAGCCATATTACCAAGAGTCTGAATACTCAGAAATTGAGAAAACTAAAATATGTGAACATGTACAGAACCACTAAATATTTAAACTCCCTGAGCATTCTGTATTCAGTTTGCATGAAAATGAGCAAAATGATAGGACATGAAATAGTATAAATATTAGTTGAAGAGGCTGATATCTAAAAGGTCATGTGTCATAAATGGATCTTTTTAGCTGAGATTAGACTGCTTCATTTAGCATTATTGAAAACTGTTCTATGACAACAGTGAATCAAGTAAATGCTGCTTGTGCATCCCAGATCATTCCAACCTGAAGAGTACATAGTTGCATCCAGTCTTACACACACACACACACACACACACACACACAATCTTAGACACCTTCCTCTACGTTTCCAACTTAGAGGCTCTAAATTCCTGAAGTGAGTCCCCCCCTTCCTTTTTCATTCCTTCTTATGGATCTCACTCATGACTCTGCAACCTTACCTCTCTGCCTCACATCCACTGCCTTCCTGAGACGTGAGGCATGGTCACGTCCTGTGATTGAGTATGTAAGTTCTGAATCTGCCCTGCTTAGATTAAATATTGAAAGCGGCATCTACTAGCTACTTGGACTTGGACAATTTATTCAATGTGTTGTAATTTCACTACAAAATACAATGTGGTATGTATTTGGGGATGTGATCAAATGTGATAATAAATCTAAATATTTTGGAATGTTGCTACTGGGTTATTCTTTCGAACTCTGATGCAAATGGTCAGATAGAAGCCTGATCATATGAACATTTAAAATTAAAACAAGCATCTCGAGTTTTATTCACATGCATGGAAATACATATGTATAATGCACCATATTGAGTT
Source organism: Orientallactaga sibirica (assembly GCA_036365145.1). NCBI lineage: Eukaryota > Metazoa > Chordata > Mammalia > Rodentia > Dipodidae > Orientallactaga > Orientallactaga sibirica. The sequence continues at coordinate 8,689,476 of JAEOAD010000017.1, read as the reverse complement.
CAGATTCAACAGTCTGACCATGTGGCAGAGCTAAATGAGAAATGCAGTTTTTACAGTGGGTCCACTCCAGCTTGGGTGTTATAGAAAATAATGATATGGCAAAAAAAGCAATCTGAAAATGTCATAGCCCAACCAATAATGAAGATAAAAGCTTATGAACTTTTATTCACATTCAATATAAAATATATTTAAATACTAATTAGTATGAAGAAATAAATGATATTAAAATTTTAGGGCTTAGGGCTGTAGAGATTGCTCAGTGGTTAAAGGAGCTTGCTTGCAAAGCTGCTGGCTCTGATTCAGGTTTCCCAGCCACCCATGTAAAGCCCAATAGGTATTTGTTTGCAGCAGCAGGAGACTCTGGTGAGCGCGCACAGGCACACACACACACACACACACACACACACACACACACATGCAAATAAATAACTAAACTAAATTTTTTAAAGAATATAATAAGTAGTCTTTTGATATGGCCTTTTCCCTTTCCATTCTCATTATTTTCCCTACAAGCTTAAGAACTCACTTGGATTCAAGCCCTGGGAAAACCACCAAGTGGCACAACATGGTACAGAAATGCTGAATAGCATTAGATGTTAATAACCTTACAGTTAAAATGGAGTTTTCAAGTGATTTCCTAAGTCAGGAACTGATTATTTCCTCAAAGATTTTCTACCAGATTCTCTAATGCCATGGTTCTTCAATGGCTTATGCATTTGTTTCAATAAATCCTTTAAAAGTAATTTTAATCCATAAGTTAATTAAACTAAAGCATGCATTGTCAGTTGTGATAGAATAAATAAAATCATTTAAAATTTTTTTCCCATCAGTTGTTCCTTTTTTCTCATTTTTCTTCTCTGCTAAAACTCTCAGTAAGAAATAGTTGATAAACACAAGTTGATAAACACGTCAGTACAATAAAAGACAAAGGACTGGTTCCACCTCCCTAGCTAATGTCCAGTCATGCTGAGAAAGAACAAAGTAGAAGCCAGGTCAGCTAGAGTCAACCTTCATAATAATCAAAAAGGGGAGAAAAATATAGATGTCCAATTTATAACCCAATAATAGCAAAGAGATTGACGTTTGAGACACTGTAGAAGCTGAATTCCATTATAAAATAAGAACTAAGTCAACTAAACAAGTTAAAAGAGACATGTGTATGCTTAATTCAAAGAGAAGTTACAGCAGCTAGACCTGCTCTAGCCCTCTTTAGACTACCTTGAACAAGAGTAGCCATAATGCACATAAGGAGGAATGTAATATACCCAGATTAGATCTCGCACAAAAGGATGCCACTATTCATAAACTAAAGATTCAAATATCTTGCTGTAACACTGTGGATGTTCTTGATTGGAAGGTAAAGAATATTTAATCCACTTTGTTAAAATAAAAACTTACTGTCTCACATATGGAAAATTTCAGAGATATGGCAACTTTAGACAAGACTAGATATAATATACCACAAAGAGTCTTAAGTCTCATTTTCCCATCTGAAACTAAAAAAATAAAGATCACTGAATTTAGCAAGTCTGTATAGCTTGTTGTTCTCCCAATACTTTCTTTCTTTTTTAAAAAAATATTTTATTTACTTATGAGAGAAAGAAGAAGATAGAGAGAGGTTAAGAGAGTGAGGGTGCACCAGGGCCTCCAGCCACTGCAAACAAACTTCAGGGGCATGTGCTTCCTTGTGCATCTGGCTTTACATGGGTACTGGGGGATTGAAGCTGGGACTTTAGGCTTCACAGGCAAATGCCTTAACTGCCTATACATCTCTCCAACCCTTTCTAAAACATGATTAGAGGAATAGAATGTATTTTAGAAAGTCTGAATATATTTATAGTAGAAATATAATGCCTACTCAAGATCATATTCAGTGAGGATATTGAAATACTCAGTTTAGTATAGTGGACATGATTTTTGGTCTACTAACATCTTATTCCCTTTAATATAAAAGACCTAAGTTTATCGTGTGGGTTCCACCATCCATTCCTAAACAACTGCATTGGCACATGATCTAAATTGGGTCAAAAGGGGTGTAAACAATATGAATGGGGAATATTTCATGAATGGCTATCAGGAAAGTAAAATTCCCTTCCAAGAACTATTGTGAATCATTTGAACATATACAACATTTTATAGCAAGATAACATTTCATTTATGTATTATGTTTTTGATATTTTTACACTTGAATATAATGTATTTGATCTTATCCCACCCAATGACCCTCACTATTCGTCTCTCATTAAAACCCTTCTTCTTCCTTATTAATTCAATAGGTTAAAAAAGCAGACAACATTGTTTTTAAAGTCTGGATCTGGATATTATTACAGTATGCATCACTCCAAAGAGTCCAAGTCATATGAATCAATTTGTTCTCTTCTTACTTTAGATAAATTGAAGTAAGCTTCTATCACTTATCCCGAAAAAAAAATCGAACTAATAAAATATGGTGATCTCAAAAGTACTGTGAATAATTAGCATTCATTTTTGGTCAATTCCAGACTCTTTTACTAATAAAGCCAAAAAGATTATGATAGCAAATTCTGTTGATGTTGTTGTTGTTCAGCAAATGCCAATGCTGTTTGAAAGCTAATTTTCAAACTCTTGTCTAGGTCCCAACTTTTACATTCTGCAGTATTACACACCCCACCACAATGATCAGGCTACCTGATCCCTTAGAATAATGTAAAATTTCACAATAGTAGCAGACTCTTATGAATAAGTCTTTAAATCTTGTTTTGTTCACCAATGTTTTACCTTGTTACAATGTATTATTCATGCGTCATTTGCAGTTGCATAATTTGAGCCTTCTTCCCTTTAAAAGTTTTATCTACTTTTCCTCTGTAGTGACAACTGAAACAACCAAGGATAAAAATATGTAGACTGCTGAATCTTCAGTGAGCTTAGGAGACAAATTTATTAAATCACAAACTCCTAGTGCAATCTTAAAAAAAAAAGTCATTAGGACAAAAAATGAGAGAAAGTGTCAGAGCAAGTGCTAGAACTCCTAGATATATTTTAAATAGTCTGGATGTTTCTCAAAGTAGATGGCATAGCTGTAAAAAGATCAAAGATGATTTTCCTGGCAGGTGCGAATGGGATTCAGGTGTTGTAAAGCAAAGCTGATGAGAGAGTGAGAGCTGAAGAAGAAGCTGCAAAGACTAGCCACCTTTTTGGGAAGCTGACACCATGAGAGAGAACATATGACAAGCATCTTGGTGACAGCTAATCAAAGCCAGCTGAAAAGAAGGCTCTGCAGGCAAAGGATGCCATACACAGCACCATAGAGTGTGGTGCTGTGAAAAGCCTATTTGCTTAACCCCCACGGGGAAAGGCAAGGAAGAGTAGAATCTTTTGCAGAGATGTCCAGGCCATAGTGATGAGAATATACCCAGTTCCAGCTGACATCCTACATTCCTCATCCTTCATCTTATTTCAGCAAATATTTCAGCTAGATGTGTGTACTCTATATAAAATGAATAAAATTTAGAAATATATAAGCATGGATGACATGATTGTACATTTAAAACATATAAGGAAAAGAGTAATGTAAGTAAAAACAGGAAAGTTTCACTAAATAATTATAAATAAAAATTATTATTAAATAAAATATGAAAAACTCAAGAGACTAGAAATAAAAAAATCAGTTTATGGGGCTGGACAGATGGCTTAGTGGTTAAGGCGCCAGCCTGCCAAGCTTAAGAATGCCCATTCAATTCTCCAGGTCCCATGCTTAGCCAGACATAAAGTGACTCAAAGGCACAATGCTGCACTTGCCCACAAGGGAGGGGGCACATGTCTGGAATTCATTTACAGCTGCTGAGAGGCCACTGGCATGCCCATTCTCTGTCTCTCTCCCTCTGTCTCAAAAAAAAATCAGTTTATAGAACTTATAACAATAAGAAATAAATAAGATAAAGAGGGAACAAATCAGCATCCAAAGCCTTACATACACTCACATGCATGCATACACACTTGTACACACACACACCCATACACATACACGCAATGCACACACACTCACACAGACATACACACACACACACACACACACACACACACACACTTGCACGCACTTATTACACTTCATTCTACATTCGGAACATGAATGACAGACTAGAAAAAAAATCAAATGGAATTTTACAAAAGAATAAATGAAACTCATTTGAGAAAAACCATAGATATGGAAGGCAGAAGAAATATATGACATGTATAATTTGTGCTAATAAACATAAAATAAAGCTATTAATGTAATTTTTTAAAAGTATGAGATTTAATATCTATTTTAAAATTATAATGTTTACTATGATCAAAGATTGACCAGCATGGTATTTATACATCTAAACATTTGTTTTAGGAGCCTAGGGAGATAACTTAGTGATTAAAGGCATTTGTTTACATTTGTTTGCAGTGATATTACACTATGAATTATTTTTCATAATTAGTTAATTTAGGCACATCAGTTTGTATTTTAGAGAAAATCATTTTCTTTAGGACACAGATAAGAATAAGCCTAGTTTATAAGTGTTACAAAGGTAATTTCAAATCTCAGCTGAGCTCTTTCCCAACTATTTATTCAGTCTTTAATGACAAAAGAGATTTTTTAAAATAAAATGTTTCATGCATCTGTGTGATTCTGGTAACTTAAAAAAAAAAAAATCACTGAATGAACACATAAGTTGTGATGACCGAAAAGCTCAGAGCACTGGCAAGTCTTAATTGCAAACTATGTAACAGAAGGCCTCACGTTTTCCTGAGGGGAGATAGGAACAAAGGTATCATTCAGCATTTCAGTAAAATGGCATTGCCCGGTGGTGGTACTACTGAGAAACCAGGTCACTTCCTCTACAGTGTCCATGTTGGAGAAGCTTCCACTATCCTAGTATGGCCCTGCCTCCAGCTGCACAGGCAGCCACTAAGCCATCCTGGCCTTTATCCTTTGGCAATGTGTTCACAGCCACCATGATCACTTGGCAGCTAGTGGCTCCATAACTGCATCCCACAGATAGTGATCCACCCCTGATATTAAACTTCTCTAGATGAAGTGATCCAACCTTCATTGTCCTTACTACATAGTTTCACACAAATCAGAATCCTTGGTTTTAATGTTCACCATAATCTGACCCAAGAAGGCTTCATGGGTTTCAAACTATCTATACCACATATGGTTTATCTTGACTTTTCTAGAATTTTGAGAGTAGCATATGTTGGTTCAAATAAAGGCTGATTTTTGGATCCTAGGACACATACATAAAGTTGTCAAATATGCCTATGGCCAGAGCTTTGCCCTTGGCCACAATCAGGAATGCAGAGGCATCACCAATACAGAACCTCCAAGTCATCAGCCAGTCAGTCTGCAGAGTGGCCTATTGTGTCACTTGTGGAGACTCAGCCACTCAGGGGCTCAGCTGATAGAAAATTCTATCTGAATTTAGGAAGCAAAGGCAGTCACTGGCCTAGAGTCTTGGCTTTATTGAGATCAAACATCATTTTCCTGAAATGATGAATAGAGAGAGCCATGGGACATTAAACTCAACACCACCAGCAACAAACACATCATACTGGCCAGAAGCAATCAGACCAATAGCTGTAGTCATGGCATAGTTCAGAGAGAGCTATAAGCCATGTTGATGTATGTGAGCAGAAACATCAGCTCTGAGGGCAACCTCTCTAAGCAAGTTGCTTAGTTCCACCTTTTGGATAACTGCACCAAAGATGATAGGATAATCAGCAACATCCTTTGGAGCATTGGTCCATATAACAAACCTTAAAGTATAGTACCAGCCAAATGATGTGCCATTGAGTCCTTATATGAAGTGCCTGACAACAACAAAAATGAATGCAGATACCATCCACAACCACAATATTCCTTCTATTAGGTTTGGCTAAGGTTCTCTTTAATTTGGTCTTGGCAGCTGGGGCAGTTTGTAGCTGGCAGGAATAACTCAGAGGTCTTACAGAAAATCTGAAGGTCTATTTTAATGTGGCAGAAAGGTTTTAAAAAGTGTAAATCAAGGGCTTGAGGGATGGCTTAGTTGTTAAGGCATTTGCCTGTAAAGCCAAAGGACTCAGGTTTGATTCCACAGGACCAACGTAAGCCAGATTCATAAGGTAGCACATGTGTCTGGAGTTCGTTTGCAGTGGCTGGAGGCCCTGACTTGCTCATTCTCTCTGGCTCTCTCTCTCTCTGACTCTCATAAATAAATAAATAAATAAATAAATAAATAAATAAATAAATAAATGTATGTATGTCTGGGTCTTTTTTTAAGTGTAAATCAAGATGGAAGTCATTGTGGAATCTCAGTTCTTGAATTCCCCTCCCAGAAAAGTTCAAATTTAGATGTCATATTTAATACAAATATAATCCTTAATTTATAAGTTAAAGGGAATAATGTAGTCTACAAAAGATATATCCAAATGTGGTAATTTGAATGTATACTCCATAGACTTGAGTTTGAATTGAGAATGTCCAGTGTGCAGAGCCTTATTGGGGAAGAGAAAATGTACTGGGGGTGGGATCCTGGAGTGCAGCCCTAAGGTGTGTTTGGGGGGCACATCTGAGGTCTAGCCCAAAGGTGTAGGAAGATTAGACTGAGCTCTGGTGGTTTGTTCTTGCTGGTGTTGGTGTTTGCTGGCTGTTGGGTAATATCTCTCTTGGACGTGTGGAAATGAACCAGCTTTTTCTGCTAGTAATGGTGTTCCACTGAAATTTGTAAATCTGAAATAAACCCCTTCCTCCCATGAGCTGTGTCTGGAATGATGCTTATCTGAGCAATGAGGAGCTTCCTGCAAAAACAACATGCTTTGGAACAATGGAACCATGTAACAAACACTAAAGTGCACCTCCAGTCAAATTATTTGTCATTGGGTACTTATGAGAAGTACCTAATATCAAAAATAGAATACCAAATTATCCACAGCAACAAAATTCCTTCCATTAGATTTGATTAAGATTTCCTTTGATTTGGTCTTGGCCGCTCAGGTAGCTTTGTTGCTGTGAAAAATAGCTCAGAGGTCATAAAGAAAATCTGAGGGCCCATTTTAACAATTTTTAAGTTATAATCAAGATGGAAGTCATTATGAAACTTCAGTTCTCATTTGTATGGGACTCCTCTCCCAGAAAGATTTGATCCTGGATACCATATTTAATACATATATGATACTTTATTCATAAATTAAAAGGGTATAATGTATTCTATTAAAGGTATATCCATGACAATAAAACTAAGAAAAATATAGGAGGAGCTGAATTATCACAAAAACTCTCAGCATTGTTAAAGATTTCACCAAGACTGCAGATCATAAGGTAAGCTGAAAACAAAATGGCTTCTCTGAACAAAGCAAATATGATTAAACTTAACAGATTGATAACATATTGGGAAAATCTGACATCCAAAGTATTTGAAAGTAATAAGAGATTAACTTGGAATACATATCAACATATTCTCTAAAAGCTTTCTGCATATTGCCAAGTGTGGTGGTACACATCTTTAATCCCATCAATCAGGAGGTAAGAGGTAGGAGGATCGATTACTGTGAGTTTGAGGCCATCCTGAGACTGTAGAGTGAGCTCCAGGTCAGCAGGGCCTAGAATGAAATCCTACCTTGACAAACAAAACAAAACAAACAAATAAAAATAAAACTTTCTTAATGTTGGTAATACTGACAATTAAAAGGTATGAATTCTCATAACAGAGAAAGTAAATAAAAATTTTGCAAAAAAAAAGAAACAAAGATAATAAGTATACAAAGAATGGGAAGAAATGCTCACGTGGTAAGTAACTAGAGAACTGCACATTAAATCAATAGAGCATATAGGAAGCTTTGTGTACCTTGTAGGAGTAGTCTGGTTTTATTATACTAGAGAGCAATGTGTTAGGATCAAGTCCTAAAATATACCCTGAGGTTCTAGCATAATTACCCATATAACCTATTGTAAAGATATGGCATCCATCATTATTAGTAATAAAAGTTGAAGCAATTTTGATGAATGTCAATAAGGGAATAGACAAGTTTTCAATGATAGGATAGAGTTATAGGACTCTACAGAGCAATTTATACAGAGCAATTAAACAAATATTTTAAAATAAAACTAAATAAAACTAACTACCAACTGATATAAGATATAAAGAAACATAAATTATATAAAACTACTTGTTTAGGAAGAACATGAACAATGAATATTTACTACCAGCACTTATAATGGGGTAAACAATTGACATACATAAAAGAGAAATGAGACAGGCAATGTCAATAAGTCTCCACTATCTTGAAGCTCTTGCATTTTTCAGACCTGAAAAACCAGCACCACATAAAACTCCACCAAGTTCTTTTGCCAACTTAAGAAGCACCAGGGCACTGTTGGAGCTTGGCTGTAGCAGCCTACATTACTGGGCATCAGATCACGGCAGTGGGGGGACTGTCAAAGAGTTCAGAGTTTTTCATTCTTTAGCTGTAGGGGGTCATCAATTCTCATTAATTTCCATAAGTCCTCAAGAAGCCTTTCCTATTGTTCTAGTACAGGATATGTGCTTTACCACACTTTTTTTTTTTCCTGGCCAAACTATACATTTTCCCTTTCTCCACTGCCTTTTGTTCTCAGCTGTCACTGTAAATATGACTAAAAACAGCCCATAAGCACTATACCATAGCCTACTTGCAAGAATGGCTTGACATTTTCTTTGCCATTTAATTAATCCATTACTTTTAAATTATAATTTCATTGCTAGAATATAATAAATGGCCTCTACAATAATTCCCACAAGAATACTTTTCCCATCTAAAATCTCATGAGCATGGTCTTATTTATTTATTTGTTATGTAGATAGTATATATACAGTCATGCTGGTACCATCCTTAGCCTCCTCCCTGTCCTCCCCCCTCTGAAGAGACTCTCCTTGTTGGGGAATGTGGGTCGTGCATTGTGGGATAGCCATCAGTTATGGGGAAGAGGCAATATTTCTGTGCATAATGTTCCAACTGTGGCTCTAACAATCTTTTCACCCCCCCCCCCTTCCATGAACTTCCCTGAGCCATGTTGGGATCATTTTAGGTCTACTTCAGTAATGAAGTATAGAGAACCTCTTTGTCTCTGGATATCTGGTTTGGTAGGAGTTGAGTGTTCTCTGTGTCTATCTCTTTCACCCTTGTGTTGGTACCAGGTTCACCAAGAAAACATAACTCTTGCTCATTTCCTCCATTACTCTATGGTTTCAGCTGGGGCCTTGGTGAGGTGCAATGGACTGATTCTCTCCTCAGGTTCCGGGTACATCTGAAAAAGAGAAGCAAATTTTCCAATGGAGAGAGAAGTTAGCACCAGATAAATGAGATAACCATTATTATTTTAGAGAGAATTTAATAGGTATAGGCCCTCTTGTACACCACGATTGGTGGGAGCTTGATATTGGAGAGTAGGCTCATTTTTTGGATATGGTTCTGACTTGTTTCCCAGTTCCAGCCTTGAGTTCCATTCCACTGAGTGGATATGTTAGCCAAATCAAGAGCAGTTGGTTATCCACCATGGCTGTGTGCCACTACTGCCCTTGTGTGAGCATCATGTCAGGTTGTTGGCTGCTGAGAAGCTTAGGTCAAGCATTAATTAGACAGTTACTGGTCACTTTCCTCCAGTTGTTCATGTAGCACCTTCTGGCACTAGACAAGCTAACTGTCTGGGGACTGACTCTGTTTCAGATTCTAGCCAGTTACCCATGTTCTGCACCAGCAATATATGGTGTCTTTGGTGGGTCATCAAGTACTCTGACAGAAATCTGTCTTCTTATGGGAAACCTTGTAGGTATCTCTGATCAACAGCTCATTGTGCATGTTAACTGCATGCTGGTACTGGGAATTACAGGCCAACACAAAGGGTAAAGAAAGAAGAAAAAGATAGGTAACATAGAGGAAAATGAGAGAAGACAGAGAAGAGGGAGAGGGAGAGTGAGAGAGAGAGAGAGAAGCAGTAGAAGCTTAAGGTCAGTCTTCATCATACCCTCTCCAAGGCCCCGTGAGTCAGGTGTTCCCTCTAAGGACTTAATGAAGGTTCAACTTTTTAGACTGTCTTTCAGGATATAGCATGGTCTTTATTAGCTACATTTCTACCAGTGTTCCAGTCTGATACACTCTCACCAGAATCTTCAGGTAAGCTCTGAGAATAGCATTCTAGAAACTATGATCCACACCTCCAAATGTCTACATTCCACCTCTGAAACGTCCAATAACTTAAGAACCACATGGTCAAGTTTGCTGGCAGAAATAATCTTACTTACCTGTTACCAATTTTTGCCTTGGCATTTTTCATGTAGCTGTGACCAAATGCCTGATAAGAACCATGCAGGGGAGGACCTATTTCTGCTGACTCATATTCAGAGGGTTCAATCTCCATGTCTTTTTCCTCATGCTTGGGCAAGGTGAACCTGTGACACAGGACTGCTGTTCACAGCCCAGAGGACCAGGAAGTGGAAAGAGACAACCAGGAAGCAACCAGGCATAATATAATGCCCCCCCCACCAATGTAATTCCTCCATTTAGGCTTCAGAACCTTACAAAATAGTGTCACTAAAGACCATAACATGAACCTGAGAGGAACATTCTAGATTCCAACTGAAACAAAAATGAATCAAGTGTTTTTAAACTAAACAGTAGTTACTTAAACTCATTACTTCTGGAGCTGTAAGAACAAAATAAACAATACCTATTAAATAATGATTTAATAACAAAATGAAAACCCAAACTTCTGAAAATAATGAATTTAAAGACTAGATAAAGAGTTCTGCAAATGTTCTATTCCTTAAAAAAGTTTAATTTCATCTTATAACAATATCAGTACATAGATATATGTAATTAATTTCGTTTTTTAAATATTATTTATGTATTTATTTAATGAAGACAGAGGGGGAGAGAGAAGAAGCACATAGAGATAATGGGTGCACCAGGGACTCCAGCCACTGCAAACGAATTCCAGACATATGCACCACCTTGTGCATATGACTTACATGGATCCTGGGGAATCAAACCCAGGTCCTTAGGCTTTGCAGGCAAGTGACTTAACCACTAAGCAATCTCTCTAGCCCTGTAATTAATTTTCTTATATGTATTAAATATTGACTAATACAGCTACAATTTTCCCAAAATATATTTTGATCTAGTTTTGGTGATCCACTGATGTGGAGCCCATGGAAACAGGCAGCTAAAAGCATATTATTGAGTGAAAAAAATGAATACAATTTATTATTTATATAGTAATCAAAAATAAGAAAGGAACTCTGATTTCAAAAGTCAGGATAGCGAAGAACTTCTGATATTTTGTTTACTGATCTCTATGATGGATATATGGCTACTATTCAATTGTGCCTTGTTTATGTGTAAGATTTAATGGAAATATATATTTTTCCAAGAAGTCTTGTCATCACTAGTCTAAGGTAAAGGAAAAGTATTATTAACCATATTTTCTACATAAACAGAATCATTGATACTAGAAGATATGAAAATTTCGCTGCCTTTCACATTGCTTACACACCCAATTCTTTTAAAATATATTATTTTATTTTATTTATTTATTTGATAGAGAGGGAGAGAGAGAATGGGTGCACCAGGGCCTCCAGCCACTGCAAACAAACTCCAATTCTAATAATATTTAAAATGTGATACCACATTATCTGAATACAAATACTTTCATCAATAGACTATAAAGTTGATGTTATTTTCCATATGTCTTTGTTTTTTTCTAGGTAAATTTTTATGTTGTCAAATAATCTCTGTTTTCTTTCTTTTTTAAAATTTTTTTATATTTATTTATTTGCAAGCAGAAAGAGAGAGATACAGAGAAGAGACAGAGAGAATGGGCACACCAGAGCCTCTAGGCACTGCAAATGAACTCCAGAAGCATGAACCACTTTATGCATTTGGCTTATGTGGGTACTAGGAATTTGAACCTGGATCCTTAGACATAGCAGGAAAGTATCTTGACCACTAAGCCATATCGCCAGCCCTGTTTTCTTTCTTAATAGGCAATGTTACCTCAGCTTTCAGAAGAACATCAGCAAAATGGCTATTCTTCAGGGAAGGAATGATTTGAAGAGAACAGAATTGTACAGGTTTTTAATCTACATGCACTTTACATAAGTATACTAATATTTACAAAATTATGTCATGTTAGAAATATGATTTGCACATTTCTCCATGTCTGTGCTATAATTTAATAATGGCTTAAGTTGGGGCATTATGCATAGAGACTTGGCCTATCCCCCATAGCTCTTGACTACCCCCACAATGCGTGAACCACAGTCCCCATTGATGAGGGTCCCTATGGAAGAGGGATGACAGGGAGGAAGATAATGGAGTCATCATTATCAATGTAAAACTAGAATAATATACATAAAAATAAATAAATTTTTTAAAAAGGAGGCACTGGTGCACCCAAACTCACTCTTTCTTAGCTACCAAATAAAAATTTAAATTAAAAAATTTAAAAAAAAGAAGACAACAAGCTAAGGGAGACAAGATGGGAAACAGATATAAATGTTATCAAATTTTATGTGTGTAGTATTGTAGCAGACAGCTTCAGGTTCTCTGAGATGAACTTCCAGACCAGGCATAGTTATGGAGGAAGGGATTTATTGAAGCTTAAGAATCCAGGGGAAGTTCTATAATGGCTGAAGAAACTGACCTGCCTTCAGAGAACCAAACAAGAGAGAAAAGCCACAGAGCACAGCACACCTCAGGAACTCCATCTAGACACACTTTGCATATCTTTAGATTGAAATCTCAAACTCACCACCTCACCTTAAGATCCACCCAGTGACACTGCCTCCAGTCAGGTGGCTGCAGATCCAAACTACAGTCTAATAAAACACTGAATATATTGGGGGACATCTATTCAAACTACCACATTCTGCCCCTAGCCCCAATAGATTCATAACCATCACACATTATAAATTGTATTCAGTCCAATTTCAAAGGTGCCCATGGTCTTGACCAAGAAGTGAGTTTTGTAAAATCAAACAAGTTAAATACTTTTAACATATAAAGGCACAGAGAAAACATTTTAACTGGTATAAGGCATAGCAAGGAGAGACTAGAACAATGCAAACACAACTGCCATCAAGCAATCATCAAATTTCTGCAGTTCAAGTTCAATATAACCACAGACTGACAGTCGCCATGTTTTCAATCCTGCCTCTCCAGCTGGGCAAAGTATCCAGGGAAAACTTCTATCCCAGGCCAACAATGTGCTCCATGATAGCCCTTGCACAGTCCTGGTATATACAAAACATCTCCATGCAAACCATGGTCCATCTTCCAAAGGCTCTTCCAGCCTATTCCTGAGGGTCATCATGCCCTGTCTCATGCAGCATCTCAGCAGCCGCTCCTGGAACCATATGCAATTCATGACCACCCCACACATTTTTCATGCTTCCAAAACAAAGACCAAGTGTGCAGGACACAGCCATATTATTAATTCAGGGATGAAATAAATTGCAACCTTGAAATCAGGTTCCTTCTCCAGTCAACTCTCTCCAAAAGAGTTTGATTTCTATCATAGTCTGTCCTCAAGCATCCTCTCCATTGTTTTAAGATAAAGCAGTTGGGCCATCTTCCTTACAATTGCTAATGTGTTTCACAATAATAGATCCAGCAACCTAAAACCAGTTTCAGTGCCCCTAATTTTAACTTGCTTGAGGTTTCTAACTTAAAATATTAAATTTTTCAGTCCAATATCTTTAGCCAAGCACATCAGTTCATTACAAACTTAACCTTGATCAAAGTCTCTGGGCCTGGGCAACAGAATGCAGCCATCCCTTATGCCAATAGCCCAGTTACAACAAAGTCCTCTGTAGTCTTTCCTTCCCCTTAGAATGCTCATAAAACAAGCCTCAAAGTTCAATACTGTCTGCACTTAGCATTCTCAAACTCTCATCAGAATACTCCATTAAACTTGGCATACCAATCCAAAAGCCATCTTCAGTTGCAAGCACCAAGTCTATGCCCAGTCCTCCAAAACAAAGGTTCCAAAAGACCAAAGTCCACATGGCCAAGTTTATCTCCCCCCACATTCTGGTATCAACTTCTGTATCAGACAGCTTCAGTTTCACTGAGATGAACTTCCAGACCAGTTATGGAGGAAAGGATTTGAAGCATAAAAATCCACGGGAAGTTCCATAATGGCAGAAGAAGCTGGCCTGCCTTTACAGAACCAAACAAGAGTGAAAAGCCACAAGCCAAAAGCCACACAGCACAGCACACCTCAGGAACTCCAGCTAGGCACACTTTGCATACCTTTAGAATGAAATCTCAAACCCACTACCACATATAAGATCTGCCCAGTGACACTGCCTCCAGCCAGGTGGCTGCAGATCCAAACTATTGTCTAATAAAACACTGAATATATTGGGGGGCATCTATTCAAATTACCACAAGTATGTAACTTGTTAAACAATTTATCTTATTTTATGACCTAAAAGGGAAAATAAAATTAAATTTAAAGTAGGTAAACAAGAAAAATGTATATTATAGTTATCCAGGGAAAAATCTTAGAAAGGAGAAAAATCTGAATGATATTAGACTCTTGCATGTAATCATATGCCTCAAAAACTTGAAATAATGATTCTAAAGTGCTCAGGAAAAAGAAGTGTGACTCAAGACTTTTTATATTCAGTCAAGTTGACATTTTAGCATAAAGGAAATTCATGAATATGTAAGAATCAAGAGAGTCCAAGAGTTTGTCCTAAAAATGTGAGTATGAATTGCAGGGATGGGTGAAGTTAAAAATCTCAAAAACATATGAGCCATATCAGGAAAGTACTGATAGTTTTAAAAAAGCATTTGGGTATAAAACTAAGATATGGAAAATTAATTATAAAACTCAATATAAGTGTTAAAATTACAGAAGAGATATTAAGGTTAATAAAAGCAAGCACTATTAACAGACAGCTGTTTATACACAAACAGTAGGACTATACTGCATAGTTTGGATATTAAATACATCCATGGAACTTGACTTGGACAGTTAAGTGGAAATTGAAGCGAGTTATGTGATTGTCAGACAAGTTCAAGAAATACTGTAGTAGGCTCGGGGATGGCTCAGTCAGTGGAGTGTTTGCTTTGCAAGCACAAGGGCCTTAGTTTGTTCCCTAGTGCTCAACCAAGGAAAGAACTAAAAATGCTGAGCTTGTAATCCCAGTGCTGAGGAGACAGGAACAGGTTAATCTCTGAAGTTTCCAGGCCTGGCAGGTAAGCCAATTTAACTAGCTTCAGGTTTCATGAGAGACACTGTCTCAGAAAAGGTGAACAGTGCCTAAGGAAAACACTTAAGATTTTCCTCTGGCTTCCATGCTCACCTGCACATACATGCACACACATACAAAGGGAGAGAGATCTGTGTAATTTTCCAGATCTCTTCCCTGCTGTCTCATTGACTAGTTGTACTTCAGATAGCATTGATCTCAGGGGAAGGGGAGCATGCATTCTAGTTCTGAGTTGCTCATTAAGAACAGGTAAAATGACTGAAAATACTATAAATACACATGAAATAGTACTATATAAAGATATATAAATATTTAATATATCCTTCATATTATAAATTAAAATATAATATTTTATTAATTTTTATGCAAACAACTATGGCTTATGAATGCTATTATTTATTACTATATCTTGCTGCTGGGATAGTTGCAGCAAAAATAACATGTTCTCTGGACCAATGCTGAGTTCAGAAAACTGTTACAGGTAAAATAAAAACTCTCTGTAACAAAATGTACAGTTTCTATATTCCTACATATCAAATAAATGTGATTTGGCATTCAAAGATGATCAAACACATAGGGATTCTCATTGTAAATACTGAGGTAGACCAGCTGCATTTCCATATGCCACACTTCACATGCATCCCAGGTAGCTCATGTCTTACTCCCTAATAGCTTTTTGCAATTTTGTTCGGATAATTGAACAAAGGGTAAAAATAAAAGATTGCTGAAACAGTTTTCAAATTTCCTTCATTTTTTTTTGTAATCCAAAGAAAGTGCATGTAGTAAATTGAATATAATGTTATAGTCAATTTAAAAACATTCAGTAACAACAAAAAGAGTTAGTAGACACAAAACACAAAACTTTTACAATCAAATAGATGTCAGACACTGAAATGATCATGTACAGGTTATGAGAAAAATATGTAACTCTTTAGATTACCCAGAATGCAAAACAGATAAAAATCACATGAAAGAGAAATAGAGACTACTTGGGGAGTGTACAATATATCTTCAATATAAGTCCCAGAAAAATAGAATATTTAAAATAAAGAACAGAGAAAATTTGAAGAGATCGTGACTAAGAATTTTTCAGTGTGAAAAGATGTAAATGAAAGTACAAATCCACACTTGGACATCCACTGATAAAACTAAAGGAACATAGAAGACAGGAAGAAGAGTTTAACATAAGCAGACACTAATAAAAATTCAGCTGTGATATTACAAAAGTGTCAAAATTAATGAACTATGCAACTAACTATAGAATAAAAAAATCATTTTAAATCAAAAGAATGTAAAATGAAGGAATCCAGAACTAAAAATAAGCTAAGAAAGAGACATCTAGTGGAGCACAGAATTAGTAAATTTGAAATAACTAGCAAAATAGATATACCTCTGATAATATTAATCAAAACAAATAAGAAAAGAGATTTCATTTAACTGAGACCATTATCAATGGGTTAAAGTCCTAATATATTTGAAATTGAAATAATTAAATCCTTGGGAGATGTAGAAGGTGGCAAAACTGGATTTAAGAAATAGAAAATCTTGGGGCTGGAGAGATGGTACAGTGGAAAAGGCACTTGCCTGAAAATCCTAAGGACCCAGGTTCAATTCCCCAGTACCCATGTTAAACTAGGTGTACAAAATGTGGCACACATATTTGGAGTACATTTTCAGAGGCTGGAAGGCCTGGCCTACCCATTATCTCCCTCTCTCTCCATCTCTCTCTCAGTCTCTCTCTCCCCTTGCAAATAAATAAAATATTTTTTAAAATAAAAAGAAAATATGAACATTCATAAAACTATAAAAATATATAGTTTTCATTTAAAACTAGTGAGCTGATTACTAGCAATCTCTCAGTTCACAGCATGATTGTGGTTGGTCTGTGTGGACCATGACCAGTGTTCAGGCATTGTAGCAGACAGCTTCAGATTCTCTGAGATGAACTTCCAGACCAGGCACAGTTATGGAGGAAGCAATATTATTTATTGAAGCTTACTGATCCAGGTGAAGTTCCACAATGGCAGAAGAAGCTGGCCTGTCTTCACAGGACCAGGCAAGAGAGCAAAGCCCACAGCCACACAGCACACAGAGCAAAGCTATAGCCAAAAGCTACAGGACACTTCAGGAACTCCCTCTAGGCACACTTTGCATATCTTTACAATGGAATCTCAAACCCACCATCACACTTTAATTCCCAGTGACATTGCCTCTAGCAAGGTGGCTGAGGATGCAAACTATAAACTAATAAACACTGAATATATTGGGGGCCATATATTCAAACTACCACAGGCATAGAGAAGCCTATCTGGAGGTATGTGTACCTGGGCTCTGAAAAGAGAAAATGAGCATTGCCTCAACTTCATGATGAGATTAAATATTCACACTTAACAAAAAAAAATTTTAAAAACTCTTTGGAACAAGAGTAGGCAGTGGGCACACAATGATACAAGTCTTCAAACCAAGTGCTTTGGAGAAACTTGAGTAGCAGTAATGTAGCCATCAGTGTAGACCTCCTTCCTCTTCAGATTGCTTCAGTCAAGCTAGGTCCAATACTATGCCATGCTATCAAAAGCTAGAAGGAAATGAGCCTTTACCAGTCTGTATTCTCCTTTCATCCCCTTGGGCAATTACTAACTGTAAGTGATTTCACTGATTCTGGGTGACAGCAGTTGTAGTGGATTTCACAGTGCCTAGGAAAGTGGAGAATTTTCACAGTATTTCGTTTATCTCTCACTTCCTCCTTTTCTCTTCTCTTCTTTTCTTTTAAATAATACAAATATGTTTTTCCATTACTTTTCCAGAAGCTGGAAGTTTAATATTAGTATGTGATAGAACTGGTCTCTTCTGAGCTCTCTCTCTCCTCATTTTTCATGGTCTTCCCTTTGTGCTTTTTTTTTTTTTTTTTTTTTGTATATTATTTTCTGGGAGTGTCTCTCGGCTTATACAGGTTTATGCAGTCTCCCTCTCTCTCTTTGTCCCTCTGTCCACTTTTTGCATGGTTTTCCTTTGTATTTACTTTGTATACTATTTTCTAGGAGTGGCGTGGGCATCAATAAGAAAACATAAATCTATATCAAGTGAGAGGTACTATACCAAACTTGCTAGTGATTCATATTAAGAAACTAAATATTGCTGAAGAGATTTATATAAGCTCATTTGAGAGTATTTGTATACTCCTATAATTAAAAGAAAGAGAGATTTATGTTATCTCATCTTCATACCACTCTACCAGGGTGGGACATTTTTCACACTCAAAAATGTGCATTTCCTTTCAAGAATCAGAGAGACTGCCATTCCACAAAAGTTACAAACAATCTAGGGAAGAAAAGAGGGAATAATAAAATCACTTTGGACAAAGTCAGTTATCAAATTCATATCTCCTCAGATATCCTTGACTTTAAAAAAAATCAACTTTGTATTGACAGAGATCATAGTAAACACAGAGAAGTGAAATTGCCAATATTTATCAATATTTTTTAAGAAAACACCAAGGGGATACTGTTCCTTCAAAACTTTTCTCATCTTCCTCTCCCTTACTCATGCATTTCTTGGAACACTGCCAATGCCAAAGAAAGATATGGGCATGTGAAACTCAAAGGGATTAGAAAACATTTGGTTAATGGGACCTGTAAAAACCCTTGCTTAAGCAATAACAAGTAGTGAAGCTTTTGAAAATAACACTAGTGTGAAGGCTTTTCATCCTCTTGTTGTGGTTGGCCATAGAACCTTTTGGTTACAGCATAGCTGTACATATTTCACTGTCTTTGACAGTAAAGTTGCTTTTACTCAGTCAGGAGTGACTTTGTTTCAGCTTGTGCTACATGAAAATTGAGTTCTTGAGCAACTTGTTGGTTTCATACAGTTGTATTTTAAGTAGTATATTCCTGAAAACATGACAAATAGTTTTGAATTTTTTGACTCAGAAATCTATATATTCATAACTTTAATTAGTATGGGAATGATATGCTCTATGTCCAGGAATAATTTTTGATATTTTTTGCAGAGCATTCAATGTTGAGATTACTGACAATATCTTATTATGTTGGATGGCTGCTCTATTCTATTGAATTAATTTGTCTGACAGCAGTCTGTCTCATAGTGAACACAAGTTTGTTGGGATAGCTAAGTTCTGCAGGCATCAATGGAGAACCATGACTACTTCTGGAGAGAGAAAGTGAGTCAATGGCGGTGATTCATAGTTGCTTTGAACAGAAAGAAGTTGTGGTAGTTTGAATATATGGCCCCCAATATATTCAGTGTTTTATTAGTTTATTGTTTGCATCTGCAGCCACCTTGCTGGAGGCAATGTCATTGGGCAGATCTTAAGGTGTGGTGGTGGTTTGAGATTCCATTGTAAAGATATGCAAAGTGTGCCTAATAGGAGTTCCTAAAGTGTGCTGTGCTGTGTAGCTGATAGCTTTTCTCTCTCTGCTTGGCCCTGCGAAGACAGGCCAGCTTCTTCTGCCAGAAAGGAACTTCCCCTGGATCTGTAAGCTTCAATAAAAAAAAATATCCCTTCCTCCATAACTGTGCCTGGTCTGGAAGTTCATCTCAGCGAACCTGAAGCTGTCTGTTACAAAAGTGGTACAAGAAGTGGGGTGAGATGAACCAGACCATGTGGATGTTTGTCTTTTGCAACCTTTGTTTTGGAGGAATGGACATGGACTTGGTGCTTGCAGCTGAAGATGCCTTCTGGAGTGGTAAGCCAATTATTATGGACTATTCTGATGAGAGTTTGAGAATGCTAAGTGCGACAGTATGGAACTTTGAGGCTTGGCTTATGAGCTTTCTAAGGGGAAGGAAAGACTGCAGAGGACTTTGTTGTAACTGGGCTACTGGCATAAAGGATGGCTGTGTTCTGCCATCCAGGCCCAGCGAATTTGATCAAGGTTAAATTTGTAATGGACTGATGTGCTTGGCTAAAGATATCAGACTGAGAGACTTAAGATTTTAAGTTGGAAAGCCTCAAGCAAGTTAAAATTAGAGGCACTGAGACTGGTTTTAGGTTACTGGAGCTGCTATTGTCAAGACATTAACAATCTTAAGGAAGGTAGAAGGAAGGTGGCCTGACTGCTTTACATTAAGACAATGGAGAGGATGCCTGAGGAAAGACTGTTAAAAATGCAAACTCTTTTGGAAAGAGTATTGACTGGAGAAGGAACCTACTTTTCAAAGCTATAATTTATTTCATCCCTGGATTAAGAATATGGCTGTGTCCTGCACACCTGGTATTAGTTTTGGAAGCATGAAAAATGCATGGAGTGGTCATGAATTGCACACGGTTCCAGGAGCTGTTGCTGAGATGCAGAATGAGGTAGGGTGTCAGGCCCTTATAGGCTGGAAGAGCCTTTGGAAGATGGATCGTGGTTTGCATGGAGACCTGAAGATGTTTTGGATATACCGGGACTATGCAAGGGTTATCATGGAGTGCAGTGTTAGCCTGGGATTGAAGTATTCCCTGGCTACTCTGCCCAGCTGGAGGGGCAGAATTGGAAAACCTGGAGACTGTCAATCTCTGGTTATATTGAACTTGAACTGCAGAAGTTTGATGATTGCTGATGGTGGCTGAGTTTGCATTGTTCTAGTCTCTCCTTCCTATGACTTATACAGTTAAAAATGTTTACTCTGTGCCTTTACATGTTGAAAGTATTTAACTTATTTGATTTTACAGGACTCACTATCTTAAGTTGGTCAAGACTGTGAGAACCTTTGAAATTGGACTGAATACAATGTACAATGTGTGATAGTTATCAATCTATTGGGGGCCAAGAGCTAAATCTATTGGGGGTCAGGGGCAGAATGTGGTAGTTTGAATATATGGCCCCCAATATATTCATTTATTAGTTGATTGTTTGCATCTGCAGTCACCTTGATGGACGCAATGTCATTGGGTGGATCTTAAGGTGTGGCTGTGGTTTGAGATTCCATTGAAAAGATATGCAAAGTGTGCCTAATAGGATTTCCTGAAGTGTGCTGTGCTGTGTAGCTGATGGCTTTTCTCTCTCTGCTTGGCCCTGTGAAGGCAGGCCAGCTTCTTCTGCCATTATGGAACTTCCCCTGAATCTGTAAGCTTCAATAAATAATATCCCTTCCTCTGTAACTGTGCCTGGTCTGGAAGTTCATCTCAGCAAACCCGAAGCTCTCTGTTTCAGAAGTCTTAGAGTCTTAGAGTCAGAGTTCTAGAAGTTAAGAGGGTATGTGTTGTCTTTGGTAAAAGGTTTTAGATAGTGATAAAGCTGGATAATGATAACTATAATTTCCTGGAGTCAGAAGGAGATAGGGGCAACAGGATATACTTGTGTTACTAATGTCTGGATTGATTTCAAGGTTGCTACCTATAGAGTTCAGGCTATTTGTCTTCTGGATCAATGTAGAGGCCACTGCACATTTCCTACTGTGGTATATGATATTTATAATAGCCAAAAACTGATTATCTATTACAACTCCTTTTTGTAGTTGATGGCTGCAGCACCAACAACCCATCTTTACCATTTCTTGGTATATACTACAAATTGCTTCCCACATAGTAACTTGCTCTGTGCTTTGCAAAGCTTCCTTCGAAGTCAGATGTGATGAGATGGCATTTCATAAGCCATTTTCTCAGTAGACTTCATTATTAAAAACCATAATCACAACTGAATCTGGACATACCTCTCAGAAACCACAGAAGGAAGGAGAAATTGAAAGAACATTCCAGAAACATCTATATCCAGATTTCTATTTATCTATGTCTAGCATAATTATACTCTGAATAGGACAACAACTATTCCTCAAAAATAATTATGATAATTCATCACCAGTTGATCTCAAAGAAGTATGAAATAATTTCTTTAGGCAGAAGGAATATAACATCAGAAATTGGACCTGCATTGAAAAAATAAAATACTTGGAAAGAGAAAAGACAAAATGAAGGTAAAAGAAAAATCCATTTTCTTTATTTTTATTTGGCCAAACTCTTGAAATGACAAGAAGACAAAGCAGATATATATATATATGACAAGATTAGGAAATAATAGGAACAGGAAACATCGCTGTTATAGAAGACGAGAGGGGGGAGTTCTAAGAGAAAAAGTCAGTAGTGTCAAAGGTATGAAAGAAATTATGGAAAACATTTATTAAGACCACATGTTGTGGAGTAAATTGTGTTTCCTGAAAAGGCACAGTCAAATCTTAGCCCCCAGTAACTGAATGTGATCTTACTTAGAAATAAGGACTTTGTAAATATAATCAAGTTAAGATGAGGTTGTATTGATTAGGAGTCTTTATAAGAGAAACAAAAGGGAAAATTAGAGATAAGCACAGTTAAGAAGATCAAGTGGGATTATTTCCTCAAAGATATTTTTAAGATTTCTTAAACAGGGAAAGAGCAATGGAGGATTCTTGCCCAGAATCTCTAGAGGCATTATACTCCTGCTAACATATGACCACACTTGTAATCTCCAACACTGGGAGAAAAGATATTTCTATTATTTTAAACCATCTACATAGTGACTTTGTTGTAGCAGGCCTAGGAAACTAATATACTGAAAAGAACCAAAGCATTGCAAAGCTTACTGGGGGCAGTGAGGGGATACCAAGTCATTGTTTTAGAGGAACAAAGGCAGAAAATGTAAATTCCAAAAAGCTAGAAAGTATGCAAGTGATTTATGCTGCACTCCTAAACTATCATTTCAAAGTGCATTTGCCAGGGTGAAGAAGACAGATCTGAGGATACTCAACACTTACCAAAGCAGAGATCCAGAGGCTCCTCAGAGCTCATCACTGAAGTAGACTTAAAACTCAACTACCATGGCTCAGGGAATTTTGTGGAAAAGGAGGTGGAAAGATTGTAATAGCCACAGGTGGAGACATAATGTCCAGAGGCATTACCTACTCCACAAAATAACTGACTGCTGCTCCCACAAAGCATAAACTACAATGCCATGGGGGTACCTTCAACCCCACTGAGGAGCATCCCCAATGGAATGAGGGCAGGGATGAGAAAAAAGAAGATGCCAACACATGATGTATACATATGAAATATGTTGTTAATAATAATAATAATAATAATAATAATAATAATAATTTTCTTTAGGCCTGAAAATAGGGCTCAGCAGTTAAGGTACCTGCCTGCAAAGCCTACAACCTGAGTTTGATTCCCCAGTACCCACCTACGCCAGATTCACAAAGTGGGACAGGCACCTGGAATTTGGTTTCAGGGGCTAGAGGCTCTGGCAGGCCCATTCTCTCTCTCTCTGTGTCTTACATTCTCTCTTTTTCTCACTCTCACTCTCACTCTGTCTCTCCTTGTAAATAAATAAATCAACAAAATATATTTTAAAAATTCTTTAAACTCATGTTAACAATTACTTAGAATCTTTAAATTAAGTGATTTTCAAAGTTTGTGGTAACACAAGCTTTCCTGGGCTTTTTTCTTTTGAGAACGAGAATAACATTACTGGCAGCAATTTAAAATATTTTCAACTTACAAATTCTTAGTATCTGTGAATCACAAACTTATTCTTATTTTTAAAATTATCTTCCTTGTGTATTGAGCCAATATTACATAGACCCATTTTCACTGTTATGTTTATAATAGGGAGGATTTTCTGACTTTTTTCATCTTTCTTTCCCTGCTGTGAAATCTAGCTCCACTTTCCTTTGCAGACAGCTGTATGTGCAAAGAATCAGGAAACCATTTCATTTCATGTTACTGAGGTCAGCATGTAGTTCACACTTAAAATAACATAAAGACTAGACAAATACTTCTATCTGGCTATATCTAACCCTGAGATTTATGTTGTGCCAGTCATTACTGTTAGTGGAAAGATTATGACTCAGAACAGCCATTATTTCCTCAAAGAAATAAGCTGACTTTTAGCATCATTTTGGTCTTTCATAATTATTCTGTTGAGGTATAACCGGCACATAAAAAACATGGCTAGTTAGTACATACATCACATATTTAAGAACAAAAGGAGAGACTTGCCACAAATATCACTGTGAGAGTGAGTGTCCTGGTGTGATTGGTAATTTTTCCCTCTATTGACTTTATACGATCCAATTATGTGATGATTACAAATATCAATATAAAAATAGCCATCCTTATCCTTGAGTCCCACAAAGTAAGTCATCTTAACAAGCCTGACTCTGGACCACAGCTGAAAACAAAGGCAACAAATGAGAAAAATATAATTGGCTATTTTATTCATCCATGTGACTATTATTTGATATATAACACTTTAGCATTGTCACCTTAAAGAAATACAAATTTAATCTTTGAAAAATTAAAGAGCACTTTCATATGTGTTCTGAAAGGATATTAATAACATTGACACTCAAATTAATTTACATTCATTTATCTTACAAAGAAATAATAAAAATGTATATACTACTAGGGATGTTCCCTGGGAACTAAGATTTTGCTCTTTTTTTTATTGGCACTAAGGTATGAGCTTATTTTCAAATTATACTATTTTCAGAAGAATTTTGTCAGTAGAATTCTGTTTTCTTACACTATCTGACAAAAAGGTTTCTAATATGGGCTTGAGAGATGGCTCAGCAATTAAGGTGCTTGCTTGTGAAGCCTAAGGACCAAGATTTGATTCTCCAGTACCCAGGTTAGCCAGATGCACAAAGTGGCACCTGCATGTGGAATTTGTTTTGGAGTGGCTAGAGGTGTTGGCCTGACTATTCTATCTGTTTCTCCCCCTCTCTCCCTCTTTCTCCCTCTCTGTCAAATAAATAAATAAACAAACAAATTGTTTATAAGTTTCAAGTAGTTAGTTGTGGCAATTTTAATATATGTGCCCCATAAACTAATACTGAGTTTGCAGCTTCAGGAGCTAGCAGGATGACTCCTGCTACAGGGAGACTTGTCACTGGTGGGTGGGTCTGAAATCCAATCTAAAAATATGCAGACAGGTTTTGCTTGTGGTGTTGGCTTTGGTGGTATCTCTGCCCTTGGATTTATGAATGGGAGCCAGCTTCTTCTGCCATTTGACAGAACTTTCCCTGGATCTGTAAGCTTGAAATAAATCCCTTTCTCCCCAAAACTGTGTCCGGTTGGATGCTCATCCCAGCAACATGGATTTGTCTACAGCAGAAATTTGTACCAGGAGTGGGAGATTGCTGTGTGATGAATCTGAGCATGTGCACTTTGGTCTTTCAGAACTTGTATGCTGTAGGAAGAATGCATATGGATTTGGAACTTATGGCTACAGAAGCCTCACAGTGTGCTAAGCCAACATTTATAGGCTATTTTGGTGAGAGTTTGAAAATGCTAAATGAAGAGAGGATTATTTTTGAGGCTTGGCCTATGAACTTTGAAAGGGGAGGGAAAGACTGAAGTTTGTTAGAACTGGTCTTATAGGCATAAGGGCTGTCTATGTTCTTCTGCCCATACTCAGAGTTTGATCCATATTGAATTTGAAAGATAGGGAACTGAAGTGGAATTGAGAGATATAAGATTTAAAGTTGGAAAAATCCATAAAGTTTAAAACTACTGTAACAGAGACAGGTTTGGGTTTACTAAAGCTGTTATTGTTAAGGATGGCCAACTACATTATATCGAAACAATGGGAAAAATGTCTGAGGTGATTCCACCAAGGAAAGACTGGAGAGTAAAAATTCAAACTCTTTTGAAAGGCAGAAGCCTACTTTTCAAGGTCATGATTTATTTCATTTGTGGATTAACAATATGGGCATATCATGCATACCTGGTATTGGCTTTGGAAACATGAAAAAAAAAAAACATGGAAGTGGATCATATAGCATACACAGTTCAGGAAGCCACTGTTGAGACATAGCATATGAGGCAAGGCATGTTGTCCCTGAAAGCAAGACCAATGAGGCCATTGCCTGAATTGAAATAGGAGCCTCTGCTGAGATGAAGCATGAGAAAGAGAATATCCATGCTTTAAATGCTGGAAAGGCCAGTGAATTGAAGATGTACCATGGTTTGCAATGGAGACGTGAAAACATTTTGGATTGACCAGGACTGTGCAAGGGCTACCTTGGCGTACTGTTGGCTCAGGATGGAAGGTTTTCCTGGCTACTCAGAATATCTGAAGGGCTAGGATTAGAAATTTCAAAGACTGTCCTCACTATTTATGGATGTCAGTCTTGAACTGCAGATATTTGATGTTTGCCAAATAGCTATTGATTTTACATTGGTCTAGTCTCTACTTGTTATGCCTTATAGCCATGGAAATATTTGCTCTGTGCCCTTATGTGTTGGAGGCATGTAACTTGTTTTGATTTTACAGGACTCACAGTTTAGAGGCAGTCTTAAAGTTGATGAAGTTTATGGGGCCTTTGAAATTGGACTGAATATAATTTACAGTGTGAGATGGTCTGAGTCTATTGGGGGCCAGAGGCAGAATGTAGAAGTTTGAATGCATGTCTCCAGTAGATTCAGGTGTTTTATTAATATTGAGTTTGCAGCTTGAGCTATTAACAGGTAGACTCCTGCTACAGGGGACTTGTCACTGGGAGTGGACCTGAATTCTAGCCTAAAGGTATGTAGAAAGGTTTTGAGTCCTGCATTTGCTTGCTTGTGGTGTTGGTTTTTTGATGGTGTCTCTCTGCTTGAATTTATGAATAGGAGCCACTTCTTCTGTAATTTGATGGATCTTCTCCTGGATCTGTAAGCTTGAAATAAATCCTTTCCTCCCATAAGCTGTATCTGGTTTGAATGTTCATCCCAGCAACAAGGAGCTATCTACAAAATTAATCAAATGTCTTTGTGTTTACTTACTAGTATATAGAATGGGGTTATTATTATTAATATGATTTCTAATTATACATGAATGACATTTTAATAGAATTAAAGTTTTGACAATAGAACTAGCACTAACCATATTACAATCTTATATCTATAAAATCCTATCATAAGACTGGCATGGTGGCGCACACCTTTAATCTTAGCACTCTGGAGGCAGAGGTAGGAGAATTGCCATGAGTTCAAGGCCACCCTGAGTCTACATAGTTAATTCCAGGTCAGCCTGGGCCAGAGTGAGACCCTACCTTGAAAAACCAAAACCAAAACCAAACACACAAAAATAAAAAAACGTACCATATAACAAATTTTATTCTTTTGATTAAAAATATAAAAGTTATCTTGGGCTAAGAAAGTAGATTTCTTTATTCAGAAAAGAAAGTAGACATCAAATAATCTACATTACTTGTGTTTCTTTAGGAATCACATGTGTATTTATAGGAATCCTTTTGAATTTGAATTTCATTTAAATGATGATATATAAGCCAACCCAATTAGCTAAATTAACTGGATAGTGAGCCATTTACCTTCAAATAATAAACCATCATTAACCATTTATGTTCAGCTACTCATATGTCACAGGCAAGACATTTTGTTTTTCCCAAGAAATGTTTACTTCTACCTGATATATTACCATATATAATTTATTAGATATTATTATAAAAATAACTTACAAAATGAAATTATATTCTATTAAGACTGCATCAATATGCAAAATGCTAAATTGTGTATGTATGAATCTTTATCAACAAAAGACTAATTTTAAAATTAGCTTTAAGACTGCCCTTTTCCTGGAGACAGAATTGCTAACAGGTCTGAGGAGAGTATACAGTGGAGTTTGAAAGGCACTATATAAGTTACTTTTCTCATTTCTGAGACCAAATACCTGGAGAGCAGGTACTGAAGCAAGGAAGGGTTTATTTTAGCTCACATATGGAAGGGAAACACCCCATCACCGCAGAGAAGGCAATTGGAGTGTGAAGTGGCTGGTTGAGATGAAAGAGGAAACAGGAAGTGGGGCCAGGCTTTAAAACCAGAAGGCCTGCATGCAGTGACCCACTTCCTCTAACAAAACTCCATTTCCTAGAGGTTCTAAGGCCTCCAGAAACAGCACAGATGGCTGGGGGCCTTTTAACATATGTTCTGATGGGGGGCACTTCATACATATTCAAATCATAGCAAGTGGAACTAGCCAGCCTGAGATCAGATCTCAAGTCCCCCACTCACTGAAACTACTACTTGAGCTGCTTTTAACTTTTGCCTTCCTATGCATAATAACAACAATAATTAAAATGAAATAACAAGAAAAGCAGAAAGAAAACGCTAGCTCCTAAAGCAGTAAAGATTCATGTATCTGCTACTGTGTTGTATATTGCACATTAGCATGAACGACTGGGAACCTAGAAAGGAACACATCAAAGCAAGTTGTTAATGTAGAGAAGGAAGGAGAATCAATTTTCTCAACAGGTCTTTTAAGGTTTTTGACATAAAATCCTGGCTAATAGCAAAGTAGTAAGCAAGTTGGTGTGTTCACTATGTCCAAAACAGGCAAAAGAAGATGAGAGTGCAGGCCATCATGACAGGCCAGCAGTGATGGTAGAACAGCTTCATAACATTCCACCCCAGGCTGCCAAAGGCTCAGGGGCATCTCATAATACAACTTGCATTCAGGGCTACATGGAAGATGCTCAGCTTAGCTGCCAACATGAAGTGTAGCCACACCTCCTAAAGTAGCCTCTGAGTACCTGTACTGCTGAATCTGAGAACCATTTCCCTAGGTGGCCATGCACTGGCACTTCTTTTCAAGCGAGAATCTTTCAAATAGGTTTAAAGTTTTGTACCCTTCTATCATTGCCTTTCTATTGGTGGAGTCTTGCCTTGAAGGTGCCTTTCCTGTTATTACAATGGGAAGCCCATGGTTTCTATTTAATGATACGTAACTCTAACAATTACAGCTACTTAGTCTATACTTTTGATTCTCACCCTGCTCACAACCTTAAAAACCTTCATGCTCCTTTAAGCTGTGCATTTTCAGATTCTTCTCTTCTCCTTTTATCTCTCCATTAATTTAACAGCAAGTAGAATCCATGCCAGGGCTTGAATGTTATCTTTTGAAATTTTTTCTGACAAACTACTCAACTGCTTATAAATTCAACTTCACTTCCATTTTTAGGACAGAGATAGAATGTAGCCATATACTTTACCATACTGTAGCAAAATGGCCTCTAGTTGGATCCGTAGAGAGTCCTTGATCCCCTCTACAACTTCATGAGCATGGTCTTTGCTGTCCACATTTCTATTAACATTCTGGTCATCTCCTATTAGATTAGTTCTGTTACAGCATTGTAGGGCTTCACTAGCCTGGGGGCTGAACTCTTCCTCACAACAGTTCCAAAGGCCTATGAAGCATTTGGTTAGTCTTATCACAGAGACAATCCATATCTCACTACCAATGTTCTCCATTAGTTACTTTTCTCATTGCAATGACTAAAGCCTTACAAGAGCAGTGTAAGGAAGGAAAGATTTGTTCTGATTGAGTTTCCAAATATTTCTGGGGCTGGAGAGATGGCTTACTGGGTAAGGAGCTTTCTGGCAAAGCTAAAGGACCCAAGTTTGATTCCCCAGTGCCCACATGGAGCCAGATGCACAAGTTGGCACATGTGTCTGGAGTTCATTTGCAGGGCCTAGAAGTCTCTCCCCTCTTTCTCTCTCTCTCTCTCTCTCTCTCTCTCTCTCTCTCTAATAAATAAATAAATAAATAAATAAATAAATAAATAAATAAATAAAAAGATTTCTGTACAATTTTGTAGGAGAGGTGGCAGTTGGAACAGCTCTAGCTGTGGTGGTGTGAGCATGATTTCCTTACCTGTGGC
Organism: Orientallactaga sibirica; assembly: GCA_036365145.1. Classification (NCBI taxonomy): domain Eukaryota; kingdom Metazoa; phylum Chordata; class Mammalia; order Rodentia; family Dipodidae; genus Orientallactaga; species Orientallactaga sibirica. The sequence goes on along the minus strand of JAEOAD010000017.1, from coordinate 8,659,600 downwards.
AGATGAGGAGGCAGAGAGAACTAGACTGGAATTAGAGGCAGGGATAACTTTGAAGGACTGCTCCCAGTGATGATTCTGCCTGGTAGGTCTCACTTCCCAAAGGTTCCAAGCATCTCAAAACAGTAGCCAAAGTCCTCAAACACTACACCTGTGAGGGGACATTTCAGATTGTTGATGGTATTTGTTGTTGTTGTTGTTGTTTTTTCCTTTTAGATGGTTGACTTATTTGAGAAGCTCTCAATCTACTTTTAGAAATGGATCTAATAAAATTAGTGTAAAAATATGGCCTTTGAGATTTCATTTCTTCTAACAGAACTAAAAAAAAAAAATCTAAAACCACTGTAAATTATTAGTAGAGTCTTGGGCTGTTCAGAAAAATAGCTACTGAGTTCCTGAGATATGAGCAATGGCACTACAAAATTGATCTTATAGCTTTTAAAGATGTTCTGAGGTGCTATTAAAATAATTAAAGGACTGGAGAGATGGCTTAGCAGTTAAGGTGCTTGCCTGCAAACCTAAGGACCCATCTCTGCTCTCCAGATGTCATGTAAGCCAGATGCACAAAAGTGAGGCAAACACAAGGTCGCACATGCCCACTAGGAGGTGCAAGTGTCTGGAGGTGGATTTCAGTGGCTGAGGACCTGGTGTGCCAATTCACTTTCTTTTTCTCCCTCTGTCTGTCTGTCTCTATCTAAAAATAAAATAAAAATACAGTAAATAGTGGAGCTAGAAATTCCATTTCCAAGGTTCTTTGTTCCCTTGTGTAGATCTACATTTCCATGTGGCATCATTCCCCTTTGGCCAAAGTACTTCTGCATTGCTTTTGCAGTGTGAATGCGCTGCTGGTTAACTCTTTTATTTATGAGAAAAAAGACTTTAAGCCTTCTTATTTACAGATGTTAGTTTTCTCAATAAAAGTTTCTAGTTTGATAGTGTTTAGTTTAAAATGCTTCAGGGAGAAGTAATTTTCCTCAACAAACAATGCTAAGGGAATTCATATCCTCCTGGGCCTGCCTTACATAATTGCTAAAGGAAGTTTTCAAACTGAAGCAAAAGCTTCTACTGACATGGGACAAATAAAAGTGCATGTTCATTATCGTCCAGTTCTGTGGAGTGTATGTTCTTTTTATCTCTAACAAAATGGTTAAAAGTCAAAACAGTTTAAAAAAATAGCTACAAGGGCTAGGGAGATGGATCAGCAATTAAAGGCACATGTTTACAAAATGTGTAGGTTTTATTCCCCAACACTCATTTAAAAAGCCAGTGCAAAGTAGTGCATGCAAGTATTCTAAACATTTCTGTAAAATCATTTTAGTTTTTTTTTAAATGTATTGAAACATACTAAAATAGAGTCCCCATATGACTGAACAAAACCACTTCTGTATATTTATCCAAAATATTCCAAATCAACATATCACAGAGATACTCACACATCAATGTTTATTGCAGCATTTTTCACAACCAGTGTGTGTGGCACATGTACACAATGAAAGTTTTTTTTTAAGCAATAAAGAATGATGATGGGCTTGGGAGATGGCTGAGGGGTTAAACATGTTTGTCTGCAAAACTTTCTGGCCAAGGTTCAGTTCCTCAGTATCCACATAAAGCCAGATGCACAAACTGGAGCATGCATGTGGAATTCCTTTACTATGGCAATAAACCCTAGTACATGTTCATTCATCCCCCCACTCTTTGTGTGTCTTTCTCTCTTTGCAAATAAATAAATAAATAAATAAATAAATAAATAAATAAATAAATAAATAAATAAAATATTTAAAATAAAATTGAGGTTCTGTCATTTGCAGGAAAATCATATTAAGCAAATCAAGTCAGTTCCAAAGACAAATATCTCATGTGTTCATGTGGGGAATACATATACCATTAAAAAAATAATAAAACTACTAAAACATCAAAAGACAAAAGCATGTCACTGATGCCTTTGCCATCAGTCTATTTTAAAATCAAATAGCATAGTAAAAACTCAATAAATTAAAATATATGAAATTCTCAACTTGAATATTAAAAATTGCATTTTAGGGCTGGAGAGATGGCTTAGAGGCTAAGGCTCCTGCCTGCTAAGCCTAAGAACCCTGTTCCAATCTCCAGGTCCCACCTTTAGCCAGATGCAAAGTGATGCAAGGACGCAATGCCACACTTCCCCACAAGGGGGCGCACACCTCTGGATTTTGTTCACAGTGGCTGAGAGACTGCTGGCACACCCATTCTCTGTCTCCTTCTCCCTCTCTGTCTGTCTCTCTCTGTGTCTCTCTCCAAAAATAAATAAAATAATTAAGTTTTTTAAAATTGCATTTTAAATTCAATATCTGTACATATGGTAAAAATTTGTATTGTAAACTCCACTGTCCCTATACTTCAAATATTTTATTTATTTATGTATACACACATTGGAAACCTTTACAGTAATGCATTTAATTATAAAGTAGAATATACTTTTTTATAATTTTATACTTTTTTAATGCATTTAATTATAAAGTAGAATACTGTGCTTATAAGTATGTGAGATATATATTTTGAATTTATGCATATCTAACAGTGTAAGAAGCAAACCACTTGAAAGACAGACCTATGAAGATTAAAAGTAGGATTTGTGAAATCTATTGGGTTCAACATTCAGCTCTAGCATTTTTGGTGGCTTTGAGGAGGTTGCTTTAGTGTTCTGAACTCAGTTCATTCATCTGTCTTGAAGATAGAAATAGCTTCCTTCCTACTGTGCTGCACAAATATTAAGTTTATGTATTTAAATCTTTTACTGATATAAAATTAACCCTCAATAATACTAACCTTTATAACACTCTACATACCCTTCAAGTGTTACTTAAGTATTGCTACTAGGCATGAAACCATTAGTAGGAATTTAAATCATAGAAGATAGTTGGATTGATCTTGAAAGAGATAAACCTGGTGTAAATATGGAGAGAAAGCACAAATGTTCTGTTATGTCACCCCTGTGTTGCCAGTGATTCAAAAGTTAATCTCATAATAAAGGCTGAAAATTCATAACTGCTGGATTTGCCACACCTAATTTTCATTTCTTATTTTCCTCAGAATAAAAAATCTCAGCCAATCTCTTCAGCCTTTATGATTTGTTGAATACATAACAAAAAGAAAAATTAAACCTGTATAAAATCAGACTAGAAGGAAAGACCATAAACAGAGATATTTCATATGATGAAATGAACAATCAAGAAAAGGTTGTCAAAATTTTAAATATGTATGCAAAGATCACCAGAGCAGGCTAGAGAGATGACTTAGCAGTTAAGGCACTTGCCTGTGAATCCTAAGGACTCAGGTTTGATTCTCCAGGTCCCACACAAGCCAGATGCACAAAGTGGCTCATGCATCTGGAGTTCATTTGCAGTGACTAGAGGCCCTGGTGTTCCCATTCTCTCTCTCTCTTTCTCTCTCTCTCTCAAATAAAATTTTTTTTTTTTTTAAAAAAGATTACCAGAGCTATAAAGAAATTGACAGATCTAAACAGAGACTAGATAATCATCATGGGAAATTTAATATGTCCTTTTACTACTTAATAAACATAAAATAATTAAAACTTCACTGACCATATAATGGGCATAAATAAAATCTTACCAAATTTTAAAATACTATAGCATGTCTTTTTTAAAATTTATTTTTTATTAACAACTTCCTTAATTGTAGACAATATCCCAGGGTTCTTTCCTCCCTCCCCCCAGAGCATGTCTTTTTCAGACCATGTCTTTGATCACAAAATTAAAGTAGAAATAAATTGAAAAGAAAATTAGAAGTGATAGTTTTTGGAAACTGGACATTCCAGAAGATATTTCAAAGTAGAATATAGAAAGACAGAGGAAAGACACTAGTTATTCCATGTAATAGTTTACGATGCAGACTTACATGTCAACAGTTAGCTGAGAAAAGATACAGTACTAGCAATACTTTTGGATATACATATTTTAAAATGTCTCTGAGGCCTCTTATTACAATGTAGACAAAAGTCAATTACAACTACAGTGAAAGATTTAAATGCAGAAGAGAAAATAATTATTTTAGAAGAAAAGCATTGTATCCAGGCAGTAAGAGTTTCTTATGAAGAACACAACTCTCACTAGTCAGAAGAAAACTTGAAAATGCACACTAGTTTTAAATTAGTACAACTTCTTCATTGAAAGGTGTAACACTGAGTAAAAACACAATTCATAGACTAGGAAAAGTCATTTGTACTATACATATCAGAAAATATTTCTATAACTAGCATGTGTAAAGAATTCCCACAATTGGGCCTGGAGAGATGGCTTAGAGGTTAAACACTTGCCTGTGAAGCCTAAGGACCCCGGTTCAAGGCTCGATTCCCCAGGACCCACATAAGCCAGATGCACAAGGTGGAGCATGCATCTGGAGTTTGTTTGCAGTGGCTGGAAGCCCTGGTGCACCTATTCTCTCTTTCTCCTCTCTCTCTCTCTCTCTCTCTCTCTCTCTTGCTAATAAATAAATAAAAATAAACAAAAATAAAAAAAAAAAGAATTCCCACAATGCAGAAGACTCGAGTAGGCTCATCACAATAAAAAATTATTTACTTATAAGAGAGAAGAAAGAAAGAGCGATGAGAATGGGCACCTCATGGCCTCTTGCCACTGCAAATGAACTGTAGATGTAATACGTAAGTATTGGTGTGATGGTTAAGTTTGTGTCAACTTGATTTGTTTAGGAATCAGACATTCCACAGACATTCCTCATAAGTGTGTTTCTGAGGCTGCCTCTAGGAAGGATTAACTAAAGGAAGAATCCTTCCCCAAGGGGTAAGCCTTCCCCAGAGTGGGCGGCCCAGAGTGGGCTCTTGGAGGAGGGGGCTGGTTGATAAAAAGGAGCTCTGGGAAGAAAGGCTCTCTCTCTCCCCACCTGGCTGCCGGTGCTACTAGCTGCTTGGTGTTTTCTGCTTGGTACCTGCTGCTTGGTGTTGCTGCTCTCAGTATGGACTGAAGACCAGGGTGGACTGAAGAGCAGCGTCTCTCCAGGAAGCCTCCAGGCCTTCAGTGCCGGATTGGGACTGCTGAGGCCTCCAGCCTCGTGCACTGAGCAGCTACCGGGTTTCTTGACTCTCGGACCTGCAACCTGCTAACTGTGTAAGCTAATCCAATAAATCCCCTTTTAATACGATTCATTCTGTCCATTCTGTTCCTCTAGAGAACCCTGACTAATACAATTGGGGAGTTAAATCTTCCAAGCTTTGCAAGCAAACACCTTTAACCACTGAACTATCTTCTCACCCTCCCCACCCCTTTTCATCATAAGAGGTTTTTAAATGACTGATTACTAAAGCTATTTAACTTAGGCAGCAGGAAAATTCACATTGTTCCTTCATGTCCACCACAAAGACTAAAATTACAAGGATTGAAACGATTAAAATTATTGAATACACGGAGCACTTCATTCAGTGCTGATAAGGATGTCAGCAGGTAGAATCCACCTGGAAACCATCTGATGTTCTTCATTAACCCAAACCCAAGTTATAGTCTCACTGCACGCATAGTTATGCACTCACCAGAAAGGTGAGGAAAAGCAACATGATTTGTCTTAGTTCCAAAGTGGAATCTAATGAAATGCACATTAGCAAGCCCACAGATCATTTAAATATGTGCTGTACTCAAATAATGGAGTATGATATAGAATAAAGAAACAAAATTAACAGTCTCTACCTAGGTCTAATAATGTGGTTGAATTTCTGAAACATAATTTTTTGGGGGATGCTAAACAAAAGAGTAAATGGCTTCTTTTCAATTTATAGAAGGTAAAAAAAAAAAAAAAAGTCAGACAAATACAGTCCGTGTGCTCAGAGATGCAGCTAGTGATGGAGATGAGCAGGACGTGGTGGACTGAAGACAGGGGTCAAGTTCCAGGATATAATGATGTCATTGGCTTGACCTTGGTGGCATGTGTGGATCTCTTCATCTTCTTAATTCTCAGTAAACATTTTGCTTACTGTATGCATTATTGCATTGTAAAGTTTAAAGAAAAGTCAGCATCTCCAATTCTTGATTTTTAAAAAATATTTTATTTTATTTACTTATTTTATTTATTAAAGAGAGAGAGAGAGCAGGAGGGAGAGAAAGGGCACTCCAGGGCCTCTAGCCATTGCAAACAAACTCCACACGCATGTGCCACCATGTGTATCTGGTTCTGGGGAGTTGAACCTGAGTCCTTAGCCATCTCTACAAACCAATTTTATAAAAATATTTTATTTTACTTATTTATTTATTAGAGAGAGAGAAAACAATTCTCGATTTTTGAATCATTCATTTACATCAAATGTTTTACACATAGTAAAAAAAAAAGTCCTTAGAAGACTAATCTTATGAGCTGCTAGACAAACAAATCTCTCCCTGCCCCCAACTACCCAGCCCTACATTCTTGGCAAAGTTTGTTTACTGTCGTCTGATGTTGATTGAGAAAATATTGCCTAAGCAGGAGTTTTGTAAAATGACTTTAAGAGCTTTCATTATTTTTTTTTGTTCTGTGGCTCGCACAGTAGAGCCCAGTTTGAATAACTGGAGGGTTAATGAAATCCAGAGGCTATCACCAGCGGTTGCTGTGTTCCAGTATTCCCATAAACCTGAACTTGTTTCCAGGCAGAACAAGCTGGGCTTTACAAGAACAGCTCGGGGTGGGTCCATAGCCTTAACGTTCAGTCAGCAGTAAGAACCAGGATGAAAAGCTGGGGATTGTGGTTGAGTTTTTTCGTTTACTTTGCAGAAGTCGTGGGCGGAGCATCTAGTAATCCCTCGTTTCCTAAACTGTTTCAACTTCCTCTTGAGACAAGTGCTTTTACTGCACTAATCATAACTTTGAGCAGGGAAGTCGACGTAAGTTCTGCGAGTCAATGCATCTCTAACCGATCCAAAACATGGGGTTGCCAACAAAGATTATTTTGTTGATATTCTGGACTGTTTGTGTAGCAGAAGGTAAGATTAAAACAGAAAAAAAAATGTCTTTTTTTTTTTTAGAAAAAAATATTTTAACCTCATAGCTATATTATAAAACATTTGTAGGAGGTATTTTTCATAATGATGATCATCAAAATTTTGTCTAGAAAAGGAGATTTAATTACTTGTCTGTAGCTTAGTGGCCTTTGACAGTAAGTTTAAAAAACAAGTGTTTTTTTTTTTTTTTTTCTGGCATAGTTCATTATAACTCTTTAATGTAAAATTCAAGAAAGTGCTTTATTAACATTTCCAAAACTGTAATTAGACTTGTAACTACCATAAAATATAATCCATTTTTATTGCAAGTTTCATTAAAATCCTTTATGTAAAGTCATAAGAAATGAGTAAATATCTATACTCAATAAAAGCCTTTAAATCATATGATGATTGGATTTACTTAAGATATACTTTTAACTTCCTAAAAACATCATGTATTATTTATCACTGATATTGCCATGGGCATTAAAGTTTTGAAAATAAGTATTCTTTGTATTCAAATGAAAAGATTATAAAAGTTTGAACTATAATTGAATATACATGAATTTTAACCTGTAATTTGCTTAGCTACTTTTCCCTGTGGTTATATATAAAGTATATTCTCTTCTGAAAGTTTTTTTTTAATTTTTTTTGATAAGAAGTACTGTGCTTCATTTTTACATTGGTCATGTGAGTTTTGGAATTTCATTTCTGATGCCAGTAAAACAAATTCTGTCTTTATGATTATGTTGAACTCTACCAATATTGCTTAGCAGTTAAAAATTTATTCATACAAAAAATTTATTCATACAGAATAAACTTTCCTAGTTATGTGATAGGTATGTGATTCACTTTATTTTTTTGAGACAGGATCTCACCATCACTCTGACTCAGGCAGGCCTTGAAATTGCTGCAATCCTCCTGCCTCAGCCTCTCTAGTGCTGGGATTATAGGTTTGAGCTTCAGATTCTGCTTTATTAACACTGATACTTTTCTCTTAGCTGACACATTTTGATTGAATATCTGTCATCTAGATTGCAGGTATAGTAGAATTTAGCAAATAACATAAAACCCCTGAAGCTGAAAATGTTCCAGTCCAGAAAGAAAAGCAGATACATTTTTCTGTTATATCTTTTACTAAACTTACAAAGAAAAGATATAAGTATGTTTAATACTTTGTCTTTTTTCAGTTTTATTTTTAGTGTTATTGCTTGATGACTTTTAGCTTATGTCCTATATGCAGTTTTCAGATTAGACATTTCCTTAACATGTAAATATTACAGTTAGTATTTAAAAGTGAAATATTTCTATTTTGAGAAATGGTTCTAAAACAATGTTAAAATGTTAAAATCATAAATAAATGCATTTGTTCTATTTCATGGTGATACTTCTAATGTTCTACTATTTACATACTGTTTGCTAAGGGTTTATGTCATATCAGGAAGATAGTTTTATTTCTAACTAAATTTTCAAAATTAAGAATTGAGCCATGTTAAGTCATTAAGTAATTATAAAGTGGAATTCCAATACTATTAAAATAGAGTGCTTTGAAGTTTGTACAATTTAGTAATAGTAGTTTAGATTCCTCTCTTAAGTAATTTATTCCAGATAACTTATTCCAGATAACTTGTTTTCATTCATGAGCTTGATTTTTTCATCACTTTGTTCCAATTTTTGCTGTTGAACTGAACAATAGTGCTGTACATTATAGTTAAAATGACTGTATAGCTGGCCATTTCCTCACAGATGACACATGACTGTGGTAAAGACTTGCACAGATTAGTCTCAAAAGAGTGCCAGGAGCACATACAATGCACAAGCAAGAAAAGACATGTTCCGTGGATTTATGAATATAAGACTCATGTTTGATTCTTTTGAAAAATTACTGGTGAAACAAGGCTGGCCTGTCATGCAAACTGAGAAAAGATGATTTTGCATGCAAAGATAACTTGCTTTATTAAACTGAGAATAACATATAAGTATTTAATAATTTTTTTCACCCTGGTAAAAATGAACACTCCTTGCAAAAATCATTACCAAAGAATTGTGAACCAAAGGAAGAACGTAGAAACCCAGCTTTCTATGTGTTTGCCTATTTTATTTACTGAGGACCAAGATAGTGATGCAGTATCTGCCTTGGAACTCAGAGTTCGGAGAGAACATTCACTGCTTTCTCTTGCAATAGGCCTTTATTCTTCATGTAACTGCAAGCAGCTAAGAACTGGGTCAGATTTACAGAACAAAGTTAACAAATAAGAGTTCCTCAATCAAGCCATAGTTCAGGTTTGGGAAATGTATTGTAAACAAGCTTTCCAAGTGGATTTTAGTCTAACAATTGAGCCCAGTATAAAATTAGGCCACAGCTGAGAAATTCCAGAATGACTAAAGTGAGCAAATTAAAACTGTGTTGAAACCATTCCAGATAACTACCAGCTATGCTGTTTTGGGAGATAAGAGTTTTCTAATCCTGGAGGTTTCAAGGACAAAAATGTTCTTTCAGGCTTGACAAGACTGTTATAGATCAAAGATTGAGGAATTCTATTTCAATCAGAGATATGTATTATGGTATTTATAGTACAAGATGCTTTCAACCTTGGCATAACCCAGATATTGGAAAACATTGATATTATGTATTATAAAAGTTAACTCTAACTTAATTATAATTGTTAAGGATGCTGTTATGGATCATTGCCTAATCCACAAAAATAGGTGCCGGGGACTTACCACCAAAATCCAAAATGCTATTTTCTTTTCAGTGGGATAAATAAAACCCTCCTCTCACGTTTTCAGAGACAGTAGTATGGGTTTTTACCTATGTAGTAGACTTTGGCCCTGTCAATTTCCCAGGTATCTTCAGTGCTTCATTTTAGATTTATTTTTCAGTTTTAAGGCTTTTCTACTTGTACATATTACATGTTGAGCATGTCTTCCTTTAAACTTCCATCTCACTTTTCTTGCTCCTTCTCCTCCCATGAAATCCATTTTGTCCCCCTAAGACACTTTTACTTCTACTTTCATGCCACCTTTGCATATGTGATTGTTTCGTATCTTTATAAAATGTAGAAACCACAAATGAGAGAAAACAGATACTTGTCTTTCTGAGACAGGCTTAATTCACTTAATATGATTATTTTTAGTTGTATCCATTTTCCTGCTAATGGCATAACTTTGTTTTTCTTGATGGCTGGAAGATATCCATTTTGTACATGGTTTTTTGTGCTTTTTTACATCACAATACAACATTTTCTTTCCTCATTCTCTGTTGTTTGGCACTTAGGTGAGTACCGTAACTTATCTGTTGTGTTTGCCACTGCAAAAGAATGACAGATACTTGTGCCCAATTTTTGTATCCAGCTTTACATGAATGCCTATGGAATTGAACCTGGACCAGCAGGCTTTGTAAGCAAGTGCCTATAACTGCTAAGCCATTTCCCTAGGCACTGTTTGTAGTTTTTTGAGAAATTTCTATCTGATTTCCATCATGTCTGGACTAGTTTATACCTCCACCAGTGGTGTATAAGGGTTCCTTTCTGTCCACATCCTCACCTGCTTTTTTTTTTTTTTTTGACTGCCATCCTAACCAGGGTGAGATGAAATCATTATGTAGCCTTCAGTGGAGTAAAAAAAAAGATAAGAATTTTGTATTTAAGTATATTTACCCATTATAGTGTATCAGAGAAACTAGGTGACTGGAATAATAAAGGCTACTAAAGGAGCACTTGTGTAAAGCAGAATTCTAAAATTGAGATAAATGAATAGAATAGGGTAGTTGGGCAGTTGGCTTGTACGACAGACCAAAGAGAGAAATATGTCAAGTTTGAGGTGGCAGCTGGGTAGGACTATGATGGCGCTGCTTGTAACAAGGTCTGGTTGTGCATGTAGCCCAGGCTGGCCTCTACTAACATCTTCCTTCTTCAACCTTCTAAAGAATGTTGGGACTACAAGCATGTACCACCATGCCCAGCCCTCTTGGGAAGGTTTTGAAGTTTTCATAGAATTTAGCCAGATGAGGTCAAAGAGTAGGTTAAGACTGGGAAAGCATCAAGTTCCATACAAATAACAAAACACAGTTCTGTGGAACTGGACTGGTCATGTCAGTATTTCCAATTCACCCATCTATTTAACTCCTCCAAGAATGACTGATAACATTTGGTATAGCAAATTGTTTTTTCCTTTTTCTTCTAATCCTTATCCTCAGGATTCCACTGATAACTGCTCCAAAGCTAAATCATTTCTGCTGCGGAATCTCAGGGCTCATTTTAATGTCCCCTGTGACTAAGGTATTTTGTGTGGCAGCCAGTCCTGCTTGATGTAACAGGGCTTTGATGTCCCCCACTTGTTGCCTTGTCTTATATCCCCTGTTCTACATGTACTAACAAGTTATTTTAAGAAGCTAACATTGTGACTGGAGTATGAATGGCTATCAGGAAATAGCTATTCAAAACTGTACATTTCATGAAACTTGATCTCGGAGGAATTTCAAGCTGTGTTCTGTTACTAATAAAAATAACTATTGTTCTGCCCAGTGTTTTCGGAGTGCTACCTTTCCTCCCACGTACCCTTTGATATGTGCTCTTGTACACTATCAACATAAAAAAACAGAACCCGTACAAGCATTGCTTTAATTTTACAAAAATATTATTCTTCAAATGCTCACTAGCACAACATGAACATAATTTTTTATTGTTTATTTTAAAATATTATTTATTTGTGTATGCACAGGTGCATGCTCGCATCAAGGCCTCTTGTCTATGAAACTGAATGCCAGATGTATAAGCCATTTTTGTATCCATCTTTTGTGGGTAGTTTTGCAAATGAACCTGGGTTGGCAGACTTTGCAAGTAAGTGTCTTTAATTTCTGAGCCACCTTCCCAGCCCTGAGTTTATTTTTTTAATTGTGATATTTTCTTTACATAGCTTTTCCAAAATATGTCCTTATACTTGTGCTATTTACAAAATAACCTGAATATTTAAAAAAATCTATTTGGCTTATATAGATGCATATAATTAATATTCACATATATTAAATTAAAAGCTAGAAAAAATTAGTGAAGATATCTGTTTTTTGCTTTTCCTATTTCATTCATTTGCTTGTTGCCTAAATTAATTTTGTAGGTTTGGCTTACAGCATGTTCTACTCTCCACTATTAAGAAGTAAATTAAAAAGTAAATATTTCCTATAATTTCCCAGGATACTTTTAGGAACATAGAATAACTGTAAAAAGAAACTATTTTTCTTCTACCAGCATAATGTGTTTCAAAATGGCTCAAGTTTTAACAAATTTATAAATTCATCAAGATTTATTTCATTGAATAAAGACACTTCAAATAGCTCAGAGACATAGTGGCATGGGAAATAAGTAATTAGATTTGCATTTGTGCATAAAGAATATCCACTTAAAATTTGAACATGGAAAAACTGGTGAATAGTGATTATTACATAGCAAATGTTTGCATTATTCTTTAACTATAATCATATAACATACCTTCCTCAAGAGAAAGTAAAAGTTTGCTATTGTAAGTACTCAAACCTATTCATACTTCTTAGTCTTTTTCTGAAAAATATTTTAAATTGGCAAATAAACCAAGTAAATAGGAAGTTAACAAAATAAATTGGAAATTAAGACTGAAAGCACATGAAAAAGTATATTCCTTATTTAAATCAGAGGTCTTTGCTTATGTTAAAGAAAGATGAGTTCTGGGCTGGAGAGAAGGTTTAGCGGTTAAAGTGCTTGCCTGTGAAGCCTAAGGACCCAGGTTCTATTCCCCAAGACCCACGTAAACCAGAGATGCACAAGGTGGCCCATACATCAGGAGTTCGTTTGCAGTGGCTGGAGGCCCTGGTGCACCCATTCTCTCTTTAGAAAAAAAAAAAAAAAGAAAGAAAATGATGAGTTCCTTCATGAACCTGGAAGAAGGTTCCTCTCTTAATATTTTGTGATGAATCATCCTTCAAGAATGTTTTTATGCTTTTCCAAATATTTTTATGCTTCCTGTTTAATAAACTCCTACCCTGTTTTCTTCAAGACTTGCCAATTTAATTCTAGTAAAAGTGTCTGTTATATATATGTCTTGACAGTTTGGCTATGTAGATGAAAATAATTTATCATTGTCTAATTAGAACTCTTTAAGAATAGAATAAACTGATCTTGAAAATTCAGTTGTTTGTCAATTCAGGTAAATGGACAATTTGTCATAAGGCAGTTTTCATTGTTATAACTCAAATGAAAATAATAAAGAAGGTATATTTAAAGGGAGAAGTTCTGAATACTATGGGAAAATTAATCAACCAACTGAAAAACAGAAATAGTGCTCATTTTCAGATAGCTTATTTTTTGAAGAGGAGAGCAGAAAAATTCTTGCAAGCAAATCAATGGTTATGAATCATAAACAGCTTTACAAACTAAGTCAAGCTGAAGACGCTAAAGGGCAATAGGGCTTAGGAGTGAGGAGGCGTTAGATGGGTGTGCATCAGAGACTGGAGGGAAGTGCATCACTTTGAGGCAGACACTCTGAGTAGAGGCTGAAAAGATGAGACCAAGCAGATCATCAATGGGCTGTGATTAATTGTTCCAGAAGGAGAAAACAATGTGAGCAAAAGATCCAAGAAAAAACATTTTGAGATGCTCAACAACTTATAAATACTCCAGGGGGCTTTGGCTCAGTGAGCCAGAGGCTTCCCTCCCAGGCTATGGTGACGACTTAGCACTCTTTAATGAGGGAAATGTTAGAGAATTTTAATCACAATGTGCCACCATTTTTTCAGGTTCTGTGGAGAATGAGCTGGAAGAACAGAAGACTGGATTGGAGACTAGGTAGTGGGCTAGATCAGGGTTATAATGACAGATGATCATGATGTAAACAAATATTTTAAAGCAAAGTAGAGAAATTTGTGCTGGACAGACAGCTTAGTGGTCAAGGCATTTGCCTGTGAAGTTTAAAGACCCAGGTTCAATTTCCTAGGACCCATGTAAGCCAGATGCACAAGGTGGCACATGTTTCTGGAGTTCATTTGCAATGGCTGGAGGCCCTGGCACTCCCATTCTCTCTCTCAAATAAATAAATAAATAAGATAAAATAAAATAGAGAAATAGAGTAGGGTATATACTTTTTATTTCTTACAAACAAAATCAAGAGATGCTGTTGTAGTCAGTTCCACATTGCTGGGGTGACCATCCCAACCAGACACAGTTTATGGGAGGAAGGAGTTTATTTCATATTACAAATTCAGGGTAAGCTCCATCAATGGCAGAACAACCTGCCTCCATCCATCCAAGCAGAAAGAAACATCCAAACTGCAAGGACAAATAAAACAGCAAAACAGAAGCCAACACAGGCAGCAGGAAACCGGCCAGAACCTAGACAGCTCTGCATACCATTTTGCTGGAATTCAGATCTACCCCAGTGATATTTTAGGTCTGAACTCCAGGATCCAACCCCAGTGACACTTGCTCCAGCCAGGTGGCTGGAAACCAGAGTTACAAGATTGAATAAAACACCTGAGTCTATGGGGGGAGCATAAATTCAAACTACCACAGATGCTATTTAAAATACATGAGAAAGCAGTATGAATTTTACTATAATTTTAAATAAAAAGATAATTTATATGATAATTATTTATTTTCTTTGCATGTATGTGGGAAGACATGTATGTTGGTGCACATTTTTGTGCACAAGCATGTGGAAGCCAGAGGCTGATGTTGGTGTCTTCCTAAATCAACTTTCACTTAGGCTAAACTGAATTCACTATGTAGTCTCAGGGTGGCCTGGAACTCACGTTGATCCTCGTACCTCTGCCTCCAGAGTGCTGGGCTTAAATACGTGCACACCACGCCTGACTCGTCTTATTCTTTTTAACCCAGGATTTCTCACTGTATCCTTAGCTCACCAATTCTGATAGACTAGCTAGCCAGCAAACCCTAGAGATCCTTCTATCTCTGCCTACCGGCACTGAGATTAAGGAATGTATGTTCATGTGGGCTCTAGGTTCATGTAGGCTCATAGGTCCTCACCCATGTGAGGCAAGAAATTGACCAACTGAGCCAACCTCCAAGCCAGAGTATACTTTATTTATGGTAAACATTTATACAGAGAATAAATATTGTGGAGGAGCACTGGTAGAGGAAGCTCTTCCTTCCTTTGTCTTTTATATCTGGTTTTAAATTAACTAATTTCAACTTGAAAAATTAGGAATTAGGGCTGGTTTAGCAGTTAAGGTGTTTGCCTGCAAAGCCAATGGACCCAGGTTTGACTACACGGACCCACGTTAGCCAGATGCACAAGGGGGTGCACGCATCTGGAGTTCATTTGCAGTGGCTGGAGGGCCTGGTGTGCCCATTCTCTCTCTCTCTCTGTCAAATAAATATAAACAAAATATTTAAAAAATGAGGTATTAGAGAAATAAACATGATATTTGCACATATGATAATGACCAGGAAAAACAGGGTACTCTGCAAAGTCAGAAAGCAGAATTCTGTAGGTGAGTTACTTTACCCAAAAGGGTAAAGTAAACTAATTGTTGAGAAATAATTTCAATTAAAAAAAAATCGAACGGAAAATTTAACATTTATATTTTAAAATTTGTTTTAACAAAACCAAATAAATTTTCCAGGATTTACCAAGATGTTAAGGTTGTGAAGCTACCTCTCTACTAACAATGTTGATATTGATATTTGAAGTATATCTAATGTACTTACCCAGCAACCCATGACACCTTTAAGTAGATCTGAAGGTTTTTTTTTTTTTTTTGTTTTTTCCAAGGTAGAGTCTCACTCTAGCCCAGGCTGACCTGGAATTCACTGTGTATTCTCAGGGTGGCCTCAAACTCACGGTAATCCTCCTACCTCTGCCTCCCAAGTGCTGTGATTAAAGGCATGTTCCACCAAGCCCGGTTTGTAGATCTGAATTTTGAAAATGAAAAGTACATATGTCAGCCAGCCTTCAATTGATGTGAAACTATCCATGCAAAATGTAGATGTGAAACTACAACAAAATCAACCAACCAAACAAGCAAAAAGCAAGATTAAAACATCAGTGGTTATCAGTGGTAGTGGTGGTGTGTTATTTTGTGATACAATATGAGCACCATCTAGTGGAAAAAGATTAATAATAAAATTACAAGTATCAAAATTGTAGTGCTCAATCATTTATCAAACAAATTCACTAATAGAAATGAGGTAAAAATTGTTAAAATGTGCAAAGGAAAATAAACTCATCTTACAGCAAATACAAGTATTTTCTTTCATGAAATGTAGCTGCATATCGGACTTTTGTGTTATTAAATATCGTATAATCTCATTATTTAAAAATATTCCAGGGTGTGATTTGGCTGTTTATATTCCCTTATTTTTTTGAAATAAATTAGAACAAACTGTTAACTCGTTACAAAAGCAAGTAATAAAAGTATTTTATCAATTAGTGAATGATTTAACAAGTATTAATGATAACAAATATTTAGAACTTTTAAAAACTAATGTGTTGGGTTTTACTAGTTCAATCATGCAAATATCAGAATAGTTATATCTAAATTAAGCAGCAAATAGTATAAAAACATCATCAATTAAAGTCAATAGGAATGATAGTCAGAAATTGTGACGTAGGCCTGTGATAAAGCACTTGGGAGTCTGAGGCAGGAAGATTGTGAGGTGGAAGCTAAACTGGGCTGCATATCAAACCCCATGACAGAAGTAAATAAAAAACTAAATTTTAAATAAATAAATTCACCAAGAATGAACCTATTGATTTTCTGCCCAGTGTTATATGTAATCATTATTCTTTTGAAAAATGTAATATTGCATGAACAGATTTCATTAATTTGTACTTTTTACAAATATAATTCATGCAAGAGAATAAATTGTGAGCATAGGGTATCGCAAATCATCACATTCATCCATGTCAGAAAGTACATTTCCAGCATCCCAGAAAATTTCTACGCATCTTTTCCAAATCAATAACCTCCATATTTTCTCTAGGGAAAGGAACATAGTATCTTCACAACCATGGTAATTATATTTTAATATTAACACCCTATCTATACCTGTCATTTGTGGTTTGAATGAGAGAAGTCCCCTATAAGCTTATTGTTTGAACACTGGTCCCCAGCTAGTGGCACTGTTTTGGAAGGTTGTGGAAACATTAGGAGATAGAACCTTGTTGGAGGTGGGCCTTGAGGTTTTATAGCCCGGCCTCATTTCCTTTTTGCTCTCCCTGCTTCTGGACTGTGGATCACTGTGACCAGCTGCCTTCTGCTATCATGACTTCCTCACCATGATGGACTGTATCCCTTCTTACATTGTAAACCAAAATGAGCCCTTCCTCCCTTAAGCTGCTTCTCACAGGTATTTGGTCACAGCAGCAAGAAAAGTAACTTATACACCTGCTTAATACGTTTAATGTCCATTCGTAAAATTTATATTTATGCATTATTCTTATGACATTTAATGCAACTTGGTGTTTATTCCATTAATGTTTACTTTGTATGTTGATATACTTTGTATATTGATTTGTATATTGATGTAATATACCATTGCATGCCTTTAATATGAATATTTATCCTTTCAACTACTGATGTTTCTGTTTTTATTTTTGATTATTAGCAATGTTGCTATGGTTGTAACCATAGTGGAATCTGATTCACATGTGCATGAAGATATACTTCTAGTAATAGAACAGATGGGCAATAGAGAGTTGGTATGGGCATTATATTTGTTTCACCTCTAAACTGATAGATTGAATACTTAATCACTAATAGGGTGGAATTAACCCTAGCTAAGACAGCAGTCACCTCTGCCCTCTCTGGGAGCTGCTGCCCTCACTATGTTTGTTCTGATGTGCAATTTCCCAGTTTCCTTCCTACCATCAGGTCCAACAAATGTGGAGATTTTTAAGCTTTTCACCATTTATCAATGCCATTTTTATATTCATTTTTATATTCATAAATTTTATTATTTTAATTTTTAGTTTGACTAATTTCCACAAGTGTTGGCACATGATTTTTCTCTTTGGTATTTGATCAGATCCTTTGTCTATCCCCCGCCCCCACTTTTCTAGACTGGTAAGGCTTGAATATCATGGGTACTTTCCCTTGGATCCTGTTTGAAACCAAGTATTTCTTTTTAAAAGTTTTTTTTTTTTTTTTTTTAATTAATTAATTAATTAATTTAATTTGATAGAGGGAGAGAGAGAAAGGGCTTGCCAGGGCCTCCAGCCACTGCAAATGAACTCCAGACATGTGCGCTACCTTGTGCATCTGGCTAACGTGGGTCCTGGGGAATTGAACCTGGGTCCTTTGGCCTTGCAGGCAAACGCCTTAACCACTAAGCCATCCTTCCAGCCTGAAACCAAGTCTTTCTATACTGGCTGGAGGTTTCATTTATTTTGGTGATAGGACATTGAGGGTTTTCTTGTTGTGGTGGTGGTTGTTTTTTTGTAATCCTGTGATAGCCTTTCTTAGACTTTGAAAGAGGAATTTTTCATATTTCCAGATGCATTAGCAACTATTGTTTGTAGCATTCTATTACACTCTTTTTAATGTTTGCTAGGTTTCTAGTGATACTCCTTTTTATTGAGAATTTTTCATAGGTGACCATTTTATAATTTTATCATTGTTTCCTCCCAGTACCCTTTATCTCTCTCCCTTACCAAACCCCTTTCTCTTTCCAAGTAGCCATGCTTCTATTATGATGTCCCATCCTTTTTTGGTGGGACTGCCTCTCTCATCTATGTCACAGTGTTGATGAACTCAACATTATGCATGTATTCTGATGGTAGAAACCTCCTGTATAAGGTCGTGAGTGCACCAGTCTCTTCGTTTCCAGAGAACAGTGTTCCATCTTACTTATCCCAATCCTCTAGCACTTTCTTTCTCCCTCATCTTGGATGCTCTATGAGCCAGGGACAGTGGAATAATGATATCTTACTTAGCACTAAGATTTCACCAATCTTTTATTTTGAAAACCTTGATGAATTTTGAGACTCCCCGTTATCTACTGACATCTACAAAGAAAATTTTATCTGGCCTGTGGTGAGAGCAGCACTAACATTCTTTCTGCCACTCCCCCTCAATGCTCCCTGACCCTTGGTGATAGCAATGTCTCATCCAGGGCTGAGGACGCAGCTCTTGCTACTTATCACCTTGCTGAATCTTTGGCCTCCCCAGTTGTCACCATCATCTGTGAAACAAGGTTTTCTATCCAAAAGTATGGACAGTACTAATCTCCTGGTATATACTTAAATATTTAGAGAATTCTTTGACGGATCACATACCCATTTAGCCTAAGAGAGCTGGGAGTTTCCCAACTACAGCCTGTGACTTTTTAATCTATAGATTTTGACTTAGTTTCCACTATCAGGAATGAATTCCCTTCAGGTAACAAGTCTCAAATCCAAAAAGAAGTTGATTACCACCAAAACTAGCTCAGTACAGGACTCTGATCCGTTTCTGTACAGCAAAATTAAAAATATATTTGAGTTAAAATCCAAAGCTCAATAACTATCTCTGTATTTGCTTCCTCTTTATGATCTTGTCATCTTTTGAGTTGGTTAATTTTTTAATTTTTTTATTATTTTATTTATTTTTGAAGAGAGACATAGAGAGAGACAGACACAGAGGGAGAGGGAGACAGATAGAGATGGGCACCCCAGCAGTCTCTCAGCTGCTGTGAACGAAATCCAGATGTGTGTGCCCCCTTGTGGGCAAGTGCAGCATTGTGCCCTTGCGTCACTTTACATCTGGCTAAACGTGGGACCTGGAGATTGGAACCGGGTTCTTAGGCTTAGCAGGTAGGTGCCTTAACCGCTGAGCCATATCTCCAGCCCTAATTTTTATTATTTAATCTTTCTCTTCAAATAGGCTGGAAATTTATTCTAAAGAAATTTAAGGGGTTTTTTATTTGTTCTGTTTTAATAACATGCTTGTGGGTTTTTAATCTCTTTCAATTCTGTTTACAGACTGGTTTACAGACTTCTCTGTTGACATACAATTTTAAGCACTTTAGAAATAGCAAAACCTCAACTTGATTTCAGACATCAATATTTTCTGTTATAGATTTAGTTGTTATTTTTACTGTTTTCCTGAAACAAATATGTTTTCTCTCTGTATTTTCAAGACTTTTCTGCTAGTTTTCATTTTAGAAGAGCCTAAATAAAGGTTTTCTTTGGCAACAACAGAATGAAGATTTGCTGACATTTTGAATCTGAGTTCATTTCATCAAACTTAGGAACCTGAGCCAGTGACCACTTCTGTCCATTCCATTCTCTCTCCTATGCCTTGTACTTCAATTAGGCATATATGGATCACTTGGCTCTACATAGCCCCCGCCCCGCCTTTTTAACTGTGTTTGTTTCTATTTATGAATTTTCTGGACTTTGGTTTTGCTATTTCTATATTAAACTTTGTTCAAGTATAATAAATTTCCTGCTACATCCACTTGACCATTACGACCAGGTCATGAATCATTATGTCAAATATGAATTTATAATTTCAGGATACTACATTTTACAGTGGTTTTATCTTGAGCATTCTTATGATTTTACTCATTTTATTCATTTTCCCTATAGTTCCTTAAAATACTTAAAATAGCTAGTCCATAGATACTGATCCTGCTTTCACCAGGCATTTGCTATTAATTTTCCCTGCATGGTTATTTTTTCCACCTCTTAGTGTGTGTTTAATTTTCATTTAAAGTCATACATTTTGTAGAAAGTAAATAAAGTGACTAAAGTCAATGTTGTTTATTCAAGAGCGTTACTTTCTTGGATCCAGCCATGAACCTAACTCAGTTCATCCCTGCTCATGCTTGCATTTGAGTCAGTCCACTTCAGGTTTCAAGCGTTTGAAAGAAGAGGTGAGTGTGTGTGTGTGTGCATGTGTGTGTGTGTGTGCGTTTAAACTCAGAACCCATTTTGACTCTTCTCACTCCATCCCCAAAGAATGATCAACTTATCTGCATTCCTTCATGTCATAGACACATTTCAATAGATATTTTAAGTATTGTTTTGTTTTTACAACTTGCAGATTGTAAAGGACCTCCTCCAAAACAAAGTACAGAAATTCTCACAGGGTCTTGGCCTGACCAAACCTATCCAGAAGGCATTCGGGCTTCTTTCAAATGCCGCCCTGGATATAGAACACTTGGAACTATTGTAAAAGAATGCAGGAATGGAGAGTGGGTGGCACTTAACCCAGCCAGGATATGTCAGAGTAAGTACTCTATGTCTGCAAAACTTACAAAAACTTTAAGGTTGACATACTGAATATCTTATATTGTAATAATGTCGAATCACATATTGTAACAAGGCAGAATCATATCACTACTATCATTTAAACATAGAACATCATTATTTTTAGCATTCTACAAAATTTAAATAAATGGATCTTAGTTATCTTCAATTAAAAATAGTGCAATTAGGAATGGAGAGATGGCTTAGTGGTTAAGGCCTCTATCTGCAAAGCCAAAGGACACAAGTTCAATTCCCCAGGACCCATGTAAACAGGATGCACAAGGGGGCACATGCATGTGGTATTCTTTTGCAGTAGCTGGAGGCCCTGGTTCACCCATTTTTCTCTCTTTCTCTCTCAAATAAATAATAAATAAATAAAATACATTTTAAAATAGTGTAATTATTTTCAGTTTTTTTTTTATATCTAATGCTCTCCAAATATCCTTAGCCTTGACTCCTATATAAGGTTGGTTTCTATGCATCACATACTAATACTGTGTCTTCTTTCTGCACATTAGAGAGACCTTGTGGACATCCTGGAGATACCCCCTTTGGTTCCTTTAAGCTTGCAGTTGGACAGCAGTTTGAATTTGGTGCAAAAGTTGTTTACACATGTAATGATGGGTATGTCATCTATATTAAAAGATTTATTATTGAAGTTATAAATAAGAACTGTAATAATTTATACTTTAGTATGACTGTATTTTTCTATCAACATTTAAAAAATAATATAAAAGTAACTCGAAAAATTAACCTATGATTTAAATGATTATATTTGGATGTTGTCATAGTTTCTGTAACACTGAAAATTTTTGCACAGTTATAACTACTCTGGAACAGTGCTGTTATGAGGGTGTTAGAATGGTTTGTAAATATGTTTTAAGTCAACCAACAAGTCTTCACAACAGTCTATGCTTTGCAGATATGAAATGTGTCAGGGACAATGAAAATTACTTTTTATGGTAAATATATTGGAAAAGCTTTACAAAATTTAAGTGCAGCATAATTTGTATTTGAGTCTGAATCTCACTTATGTGTACAGTTATTAAGGTTTATATGGTATGCAAATTACTCTTCTCAGACGGAATCATTGGCTCTTTGTCTTTTGGTCAACCCCTGAGTTGTCATAGAAAAGCACCATCACTGTGCCCTTCATTCCCTATGATTTTTCTCTAGTTTATAGGTTACTTTTACAGGAAATTTCATAGATAATGAAGACAGGATAAGATAACAATAATATTTACCACATAAATATAAATAGAATCAAGAAATTGCAAATGGGCACTTTATTTTCCCTTGATTTATTCCCTGATTTGAGACAACAAATCATGAGAGTTTAAAAGCTCAGGCTTTGGAGAAAACTCCAAAGCATTCTAAATTGCCAACATTCAATTTCTGTATGTATTTTTCAAAGAATCACTTTGCTTCCATCTCCTCTCTTACAGAAGTACAAACGTTTTTGTGTATGTGGGATTAATGGGAGACATAATTATAAACCACACTTGAAGGTCTTCAAAGAGATCTTGGGATATGGAAAATTCCTAAGTTATAAAGGTTTACAATTTAGCCTGATTGAGTTTTTAGGCCAACTTTCAATCATTATGGTTGATCTTATTACATGGAGACAAACAGGTTAATACCTCCTTGACCACTGTTGTACAATCTTCTCTACTCTTACCTCATTCCAGGCTAGCTTCCCCTTCTGTTTAGGTATCACCCTTAGCATGGCAAAGGGAATCAGAGCTCAAAGGCTTCTTCCATTTGATTTCCTTAATCTCATAACTTAATGTTTATAATTTGATGAAGAAATAAACTACTTATGGCTCTTTTTAATTCATCTTTGTCTCCATCTTATGCAAATTAAAAGTAACCCTGATATAGCCCAATAATGACAGCAACTAGTATTTGCGTTTCCAATTGAACTTTTGCAGTGAAATCACTGAAATAAACTCCTCAAGTGATCTAGGAATAAATAAAAACTTTTTAAAGTATTTTATTAAAAAATTCGTGTGTGTGTGTGTGTGTGTGTGTGTGCCCTCGCACGCGCCTGCCATGGTGCCCATGTGGAGATCAGAGAACAATCTCAAGGTATCTGTGCTCCACCTTCTTTTAGACAGAGCCTCTTACCAATGCAAAGGAACTGCTAGACAGTAAAGGAATGTCAGGCAAGCTGGCCCATGAGTTTTCTTATTCTCTCGTCCACACCTTCACAGATGCATGCACTATTTTGCATACAGCTTTATGTGTGTGCTAGGGATTTAAGTCCAGGCTTGTGGGCTATGCAAGCCTTTTGTCATTGAGCCATCTCTATAGTCCCAAGAAATACAAGTCTTTTGATGCACTGGTAAAAATATATGGTGAGAAAGATTTGCTATTAACATAGTTTTTGACCTCTCCTATTTAGGTTTCCTCTGTTTAGTTAAATATTATTTAAGAGGGTGATTCCTTGTAAGGTATCACTCTTCTTATAGATGGGTGACTAAAAAGGTTTACAGAGATTTTCTTCTCCTGGTGTTCTGTTTGTCTAGATGATAGAGATGTGAGTTATTACATTTCCCAATCACCAACATGGGCAATCTTTTTCTCTTCCTTTCCCTCTCCTTCTGTGTCTATGGCTTTTATGTTGAATTTTACAGAATATCTGAAGGTTCTTTGGAGAATGGATGGGTCTCTGGAGTAGATGCAAAATACTGAGCAGAAATTTGCTTTATCTATTCAAAAAGAGTTCATTCTGCCTAGAGCGGGAGAGAATGATTTTCATACAGATTATTTGTTTGTTTTACCAAGAGTGTTCAATGTATGGCCCTGGATAACTATTAATGTTACACAAAATCGAGAATTCAATTAAATATTATGAGGTTCTTCTTTTCCATTTTTAACTTAATTGCATTGTTCTAGAACATGAACTGTGTTGTTGACAGCACTTTGTCACAATGTCAAGTAGAAATGCATGTTCTCACAACCTATGGGCAAGTAGTTGTATACCCCTGGGTAGCTCAGGACAATTCTTCTTCCATTGTGGCCCAGAGAAATCAAAAGATTGGATACTCATGCCAGTACACAGAGTGCTGACTTAAGACTTTGCCCAACAGTCTATTGAAGTGTTTTCTTTCAATGAGTAACCAGGAGCAAGTCAAGAACGGTAAAAGAAACACAAACCATTTCTGATGAGGATTTTTTACTTGTGTGATGATCAGAACAACTCTTATTTTCACATGAAGAAAACCAATATCCATGTGGAATTATGTAGAAAATAAAGAGAAGGGAGGAAAGAGGGAGGAGGAGAGGAAAGAAGGAAGAGGAGAGAGGAAGAGAGAGAGAAAGAGGGGATTTAAGAAGAAGGAAGGCAGGAAAATAGGAAGGAGAGAAAGAATAGAAGGAGGAAGGAAGAGAGGGACAAAAGGAAAAAAGAAGGGAGGGAAATGAAGAAAGGAAGCAAAGAAATAAATGAACATTCTGTTAATTTCCAGTGACCTACAGTTTCTGGAGGAAATCAAAATGATGTTGAGCTTAAAAGTGCATGAGAACACATGACATCTCACCATTATGGTATTGTTGGGTTTTCAGGTACCAATTGTTAGGTGAGATTGATTACCGTGAATGTGGTACAGAAGGATGGACTAATGATGTTCCTATATGTGAAGGTAAATGAATATCTGATTTATAAGCATCCTAAATTACCAAAAGGGTTAACATAAAAATATTCCTAAAATTACCTAATTTTAAGCAAATTGTTTTATAGTGTCTATTAGAGAAAATAATATATATTTGTTTTGTTACAACATTATTTCACTTTTCAGGAACTAAGTAAGAATTCTGGGCATCTACCTCAGTGGTAGATACCTAATATAACATGTCTGAGGCCCTGGATTTAACCCTGAGCATATTCTTCCCAGCATATCACAAAATTATCTTATATCAACAGAATAATTAGGATATAACCTGACATGATTTAATAATCAAAATATTGAATGTAAGTGAGCTAAAGCTAATTTTTGTCCTTTTTATATTAAAATACATATGAGCATCACTAACTTCATAAAGATCAAAATTTTTACTTTATAAATGAGGTTCTCCTCCAGTAATCACTGAATTTCAGTGATTCATGCTAATAGTTACAGCAGAGAATGTGATTTAAATACCTAATCATAGTTCACCACTCAGGGAGGTTTTACTGTCCAAATGGAAGAATTAAGAGACACCTTCGTCACTTCTTCCTCATATGTGGATTAAGCAGTGGGGATGAGAACAATGTAGAACACATTTCTAAGTTGAGTGATCACAGTCCAAATCTTAAGTCATCATGGACATAAAAATAATCAACCCAAATAGTATGTCCTGCTTCTTTGGTATGTGATTAATGAGAAACAGAATGGAGGAGGAAGGAAGGAAAGTGAGGGAAGGAGAGAGAATGAGATGGTCATTGAATACTATAACTAGAGCACAAGGGAAGATTTTCATTCAGAGAAATGAGAAAAAGATGTTTAAAGGGACACTTACATCAAATTCATGAGAGTTTATTAAAAACTGAGTTTGGGGTCATTAAAAGAGTCTGCTGAATCAGTATTTTGGGTGATAGGGTTGAAAAACATCTGTCAAAGTCCCTTGTATCTAGAGTCTTCTACAGGGTAATACAATTTGAATACTATCACCATAGGCCAATTAAAAATATTAGTTTAAAATTATAATTAAGTATTCAAATAATTTTAAACACTGAGTTGAATTAAAAATGAAAATTAAGGACAATTTCTCCATTGGAGTAAATATCATAAGATTTTCTCTTATGTCCCTTACTTATTCTGGGAATAAGTATATACTTTGTATTTAGTTATGCTTACTAAGTATTTAGGGACAGTTTTACCAAGTGTTTGAAAATACAAATGAACATCCTCTGTACATTCCTACAGACACAGAGAAACATATGACTCATGTTATTTGGGCTTTATGTTTTATAAACAAGCCTACCAAATGCTTCTAAAATATTTAGGTAATTGACTCTAGTCTTACCTTGCTCTGATAATTTTATGCATATGTACGTTTATCATGAAGCAGGTTTCAAATATGATCAGTAAAAGATACATTTATTTTGTCAGTTGTTAAGTGTTTGCCAGTAAGAGAACCAGAGAATGGAAGAATTATCCGTGGTACAGAAGACCTAGATAAGGAATATTATTTTGGACAAGTTGTGCAGTTTGAATGCAAGGCAGGCTTCAAGCTTGAAGGACATAAAGAATTGCATTGCTCAGAAAATGGCCTTTGGAGTAATGAAAGCCCAAGCTGTGTGGGTAAGATCCACTTGTTTGTTTGATGTTGAATGACTTTTTTAAACAAAAAAATACATTGCAAAACAGTACCCATTGTATTATAATTATTAAATAATTATTTGTTTGTAGGCAATTAAAATTATTGCTAATATTTATGAAGCATGAACTATTTCCCTGTAATTAACCAAAACTTGAGTCATCTTATTTTACCTTCAGAGCCATCACTGATTTATATCTCCTTATCATCTCTACTTTATAATTAAACAAACCACACTTCCTCAGATTACTGTGGAATAAAATTTATGATTTAAACTTAGATTGTTAGCTGTCTCAAATTCAGTCTAAGATCATGGCAAAATACTCAATATTTATGCTGCATATCATCATATTGACTTCCCAAATAAATAGCTTTTTGTTTTGGGCAGCCAAAGATTTATTATTTATTTCTACTGATGTATCATGACAATGTAATTTCAGTAGTATTAGGAAGGGGTTATTTGTTTATATCTGTGCTGCAATGTTACTATGACTGTTACTGACTTTAATTGAACTCACTAAATTCTCTTGCATTTTAGGTAAAGGTCTATAATAAATTGTTAGCAAACATTTCATTCTTTAGTCATGATATTTATGACATTTTAAAAAATTAAGTAGAAACTTGTCTGGACACATCATATGTTAGTGCCATCATTTCCATCTTATCTGCAGCCATTACACTGAAGTCCTCCTTAGTGGGATTGCTGGCATTTCCCCTAAGGTTATGAGATGGGAGAACAGCAGTCATTCATTGTAAGGGTGGGAGGCAGTGCTTCTGGACATTCTCTTACACTCTGTGGCTCTTAGAATCTTCCCGCCCCCCTCCCACAAATTTCCCTGAGCCATGGTGGGTGTATTGTAAGTCTACGTTACTGCTGTGCATTCAGAAGGTTCTGGATTACTGTTTTGGTTTGTTTTCAGTATCCTCAGTTTCTGTCTCCATGACTGGCCCTGGTTGACACTTTCGCTCTTAAAACAGTATGCTTGCTCATTTCGCCAATTCTGTTTTAACCTGGACCCTATGTGATAGCTGATGTGCGTTGGTGGTTTATCTCCTTGTTCTAGGTGACTTCTGAAAAAGAAAAACAGATTCTCCAAATGAGGCTGAGATCAGCATAGGTTTAATGAAATAAGCATTATTAATTAAGAGAGATTTTGATGGGTGTACCCTCACTTTTAGCTTAAGACTACTGGGAGCTTCTTGTTGGGGTCCATGATCTTAGATGAAAATTAGATAGTTAAGAAAAGTAGTGTTAAAGATGATGCCTAGTATTTTGTTTGTTTCTTTTCTGTTGATCTGTGTTTTGACTGAAAACCTACATGTACAGAGAAGATGCAAAAGCAGAAGCCCATGACTTGAAAGAATTTTCTTAAAAAGATCTTCTCTTAATAATGACTAACCAATATTCAGTGAAAGTACTTACCACATTAGCCTATATATTCAGTTTCACATGATTTGATAACTGCTACTGGTTGCCATTTATTTCAAGGTTAACTTGCTTTATATTGATCATAATTCAAAGCATAATTTTAATATGAATTTTGACTTCTTTTAAAATGAATGTTTAAAACAACAGATAAATTATTCTGCAGGCAGTCAAGTAAAAAAAACTTTTGTCTTGTTGACTGATATGTCTAATAGGAAAAAGATATCTGTGTTTACATAAATATGACTTGTTCACAATTGTTTTGTTTATAGTTAATATTTTAAAAATAATTCCTTGCATTCAGAAATTTTCTGTGCAATACCAGAAGTTAAAAATGGGTTTGTTATATCAAAGAAGAGAAGTTACAAGGAGCATGAGAGATTTCAATATCAATGTAATCCAGGTTATGAATACCATGAGAGAGGAGATGCCATATGCACTGTTTCTGGGTGGATTCCTCATCCTTCCTGTGAAAGTAATGTTATTTTTATCTTCTCTATATTTTATTACAAATATATCATTTATCATGAATCTTTTTCTGTTGCTAGAGCTCAAAGCAAGGGCTTTGCATTTGTTAAACAATCCATTTTACATTGTTTTATAACCATTAGCCCAATTCTTTTAAAACATATTTGTTTTGAAAATATTACATATATATTTATGTAAGATATATATGAAAGAGGCAGATATGAAAAAGGAAGAGAGAGACAGAGAATAGATGCACCAGGGCCTCTAGCCACTTCAGACAAACTCCAGTTGAATGTGGCACTTTGTGATTGTGGCTTTATGTGGGTACTAGGGATTGAACCTGGTTCTTTTGGCTTTGCTACAAAGGGCCTTAGCCACTAACCACTAAGCCATCTCTCTAGTCTAGCATAATCATTTTAACTAAGCAATTTATGTTCTAAACAATATAGCTCTATTTTTATAACATCTACCTGTTAGAAAGATTATATGTCATAGTACATAATACAAAGTCTATTTTCAGTCCATTTGGCCTGAGCATCTCATTCCTAGGATAGAAATAAACAGGACTTGAGGTTTAAATGTCTTACTCAGTCACTTGTCCATGATCACAAAACATTTCTCAAGCTGAGCTTCTGCTACCATAGACTTTTTCATTCCCAATAGTTCACAATTCTTTAACCTAAAATCTAGCATTTAGTTTTAATAAGTTATATTAATAGCAGATAAGAGAACTATGTATGTACAATTGAGTGAAGGGAAACGAAATCTATTCATGTCTTAACAATTGGCCTGATATGAATTAACAATGATCAAAAGAAAATCTTAATTCCCCTGGGCTTTGTCACTGAAGGTTGTGAAGCAGAGTGAAGAGTTAATCTCAGCTGTGCACTTGACTGCACATAACAAATATGCAGTCATGATCTGTTAGGCCTACTTTGTTTTAAAATGTATGTTTTCAAACTCTTATGACCTAGAGGAGAATTTAGATAGTCAGTTTAAGAAATCATACCATATGAATAGCAAGGAGATAATGATGTGGGGAACATCTAAAGAGATTGTCATACATTTTCAAAGAGTAGTGAGATAATTTCAATGAAAGCTATTATAATGATTGAAACCAGGAAAGGTGCTATAATATAAGGAGCAGTACTTAAAATGTGTCATTTTTTTAAAACAGATTTTGACAATGGGTGGGGGAAGAGTTAATAAATCCTGTGAACTTTAAATCATGATTCATAATTATATGAATTAATTATGTTTTTGTATGCCTTTTACTAAATGTGTTCATTTTGATTTTATATATTTAAATGAATTTGACTTAGGTATATAAATAGCTCTATGGAAAAAATCTTTTTTCAAAATTTAGTGTATTCAATGTAAGAAATTGAGAACTCATTTTATTCAGATATATAATTTAGTAACATGCTTGTTTGAACATATCAATTGCTTTAATTTCTGTTTCTTTATAATTTAGTCACACTTGAAAAAAATTCTCTATCACAAGCCAGCTCTTAAAAGTTCAAGTATGGGCTGGAGAGATGGCTTAGTGGTTAAGGTGCCTGCCTGCGAACCCTAAGAATGCCTGTTCAAATCTCCAGGTCCCACATTTAGCCAGATGCAAAAGTGATGCAAGCATGCAATGTCACACATGCCCACAAGGGGGTGCACGCATCTTGAGTTCATTCACAGTGGCTGAGAAGTCCTGGTGTGCCCATTCTCTCTCTGCCACATCCTCCTCTCTCTCTCTCTCTCTCTCTCTCAAATTAAAAAAAAAAAAAAAGTTCAAGAATGTGTTCGTTTTATAATTTACTTTTTATTTATATTATTCTAATTTTATATTCATAATGGTGACTCCATTATCCTTATCCCTGTCCCCACTTTTCCAAAGGGACCCTCATCATGGGGAATGTGGGTCATGCATTGTGGGGGTAGTCAAGAGTTACGGGGGATAGGCCAATTCTCTGTGCATAATACCCCAACTTGTGGCTCTAACATTCTTTCTTCCCCCTCTTCTGTGAATTTCCCTGAGCCACATTGGGGTCGTTTTAGTTCTACTTCAGTGATGAGGTTTTGGGGGCCTCTGTGTCTCTGGATGTTCTCTGTGTTTATCTCCTTCAGCCTTTTTCTGGTGTTGTGCTGTACTCTTGCCCTTCCCCGGCAAGGTTTCAGCAGTTGGAATCCTCCCTTCAGATTCTTTGCCCATCTGTAAAAAATAAGCAAATTCTCCAAATAGATATTATATAGATAGATGGGATATATATATTTTATATATGCATAGGCCCTCTTCTTTCCCATTTTTTGTGCTTGATCTAATGAATGTTGCTGGAACTAAAGTCAAAACCATGTACAAAAGATGGTTTTTAGCTTTTCCTCATTCAGGGAAAAGGTTATTTTCTCACAAGACCATTAAGAATATAAACACAAAGCTGGGCATGGTGGCACATGCCTTTAATCCCATATTCACTTTACTCATGGAGGTATTTTTGAGGTCCAGGAGAATTGCTGTGAGTTCTAATGGCCACCCTTTAATCCCAGACTTGGAAGGCAAAGTTGAGGATACTAAGTTCAGCCCACCCTGAGACTAGATAGTGAGAAGCCTGGGCTAAAGACCAAAAAAACAACAATAATGATGATGAAATAAGACTATAAAAGAAAAAAAGACAACAGTTGGAGGGCATACACTCATATGATCCAACTATAAGGCATACATATTCACTTATGCAACACCTATCAGTCTGCAAGATAGACTGTTCTAAGACTGGTAAGTATGAATGTGAAAATCTAGGGCAGAGTTATTTGAGAGACACTTGGGAACTAAAGCATAGATGGCAGGAATGGGTGGGTATGTGCAAAGGTCAGGCCAAAGCCAGAGTGGTAATGGCACACAAAGTCAGAAATGTTCCAGAGAGTGAAAATGAAGATCTAAATAAAGTAGTGCAAAGAAGAGGATTAAGAAATAACAAGAAATAAAAATGAGATAGATTATAAAATAAAACTATATGAGGAAGAATAGGAGAGTGTACAAGCATAATACATTAGATAACTCCAGAAGCCAGTGGTCTAGAGAGGCAGTTATCTCAGCTTTGACTTCTTCAGTTTAACAGTTAAGGAACTCAAAGTATACTGCAACCACTGAAATCAAAGAATTAACATAAGATGTATAAATTAGAGCAAATTATGGACATTTACTTCAAAGTGAAAGGGATATAGAATCCTGACAATTATTCAGAAGGAAGAGACTCTTTATAATCATACCTATGAGCACCCAAAAAGAACACTGGTAATCAGAGAAGAAAGAAAAGTCATTGCCACCACGGAGTCAAAAAACACTGAGAAGAAGGGATAATCAGACTGAAGAAAGGGACCATTGTGGAAAATGATAGTGGAAGAGCCAAAGGAGTTATATCCATGACAGTGCAGTGCCTAGCAATACCATCACAAGACCCTCAAAATAGAAGAAAAAGATGATGACATCAAATTAAAAGAAAGGAGAAAGGAGGGGATATATGGAGATTGGTGTTCTAAAGTGGAATGGGGAGGGAGGGAAATATTTGATAAAAAAGAATAAAAAAATTAATAATTAAAAAAAAGAAAAGTCATTGCCAGATATGGTATGAGGAAGTATGTGATGGCTTTGATAAAAAAGAATTAATAATCAAAGAGGTACACATGCATCAGATGGAAAGCCTAGTAAAGGGGAACATGACTGATATATACAGAATATAAAGATGTGCTCATTTTAATGTTTTTTATTTTAATGACAACTGATTTCTATACTATTCATGTATGCTTCTTTTCAGAAAAGACTTGCAATGCTCCATATATTCCAAATGGTAGCTACTCACCTCACAGGATTGAGCACAGAAGTGAAGATAAAATCAGATATGAATGCAAACCTGGTTTTTCTCCTGCATCACAAGGACAGATTTCAAAATGCACAAGTACTGGCTGGGTACCTGCTCCAAGATGTAGTTGTGAGTTTCCTTCACAGCTTGATGTCTATAATTCTGAAAATGATTTCCCTTCAAAACATAAAAATGGAGATACAATAAAAACAATGATTTCTCTTTTGTATATGGAACCTTTAAAAGGGTCAAGCCGGGCATGGTGGCGCAAGCTTTTAATCCCAGCACTTGGAAGGCAGAGGTAGGCGGATCGCCATGAGTTTGAGGCCACCATGAACTCCAGGTCAGCTAGAGCTAGAGTGAGACCCTCCCTCGAAAAACCAAATAAATAAATAAAATAAATAAATAAAAAATAAAAAGAATTCTTTGTCTACAAGTATCTTGAGTATAAGTAATATTAAAGCCATATTTTGGAAAACTAAATCTTAGTTTTTTACACTAAAATTTAATTATATGAATCTATAAATGTATATTTTAATAGTTAGAAAAGCATTCTAAGATCTTAATTATTGGTTAAGAATATGGCCAAATAAGTTTACTATATTAGTTATCACTGCATTGTAACAAACTTCCAAATATTTGTATCATAACAAACCTTAGTTATCTCAGTCTTTATGGGCCAGCTTCTAATACTGAGTTGGCTGAGAAGTTTTGCATCACCAAGGAACATTCAGGATATCACCACTGGCTGCATTAATCAAAAGGCTTGTCTGGGTTGCAGGCACTACATCCAATATGGCACATTCATATGAATTCTGACGAGAAGCCCTAGTTCCTTATCCATATGTTGCTTTCTGACAGCTGCTTCTAGAGTTACTGGGTCAGAGAGATACAAGAGGAGGCCCAGAATACATTTATGATGTGTTCACATACTGTGAATTTCACCACATCTGTTCTTCAGATACTAAGTCCAAAACACACCACTATTTGAAGGGAGTATTGTGGAAGGATTTTTTTTTGTTGTTGTTGTTTCCTAGCACACATATAGCAAAATTCAACAAGAGACAAGTTTATTCTATTTCTGGCATGCCCAGGTTTCTGTGTGTGTAAAAACCTTTTCCTATCTTTGGCAGTAAGTACATTGTAATGGAGTATCACACTTAAATTACATCCTTCGTAAATGAAAATGTAATGATACAAGTGATTGAGCAATGAGCTCTTATAAATCATCTTTCTGTTTCTGTGACCAAACCACTAAGAATAAACAACTTTAGAGAAGGAAAGGTTTATTTTGGGTCATGGCTTCAGTCAATAGACTATTGATCCCATGGTTGAGGGCCTGCAGCAAGGCAAAACAACATGGCAGGAAGTGTACAGTAGGCTCACCTGAGACATCCAGGAAGCAGAGGGAACATCATATGACTGCATCCCAATATAGTGTTCCAAAGCATATCCCCAATTACCTAACGTCCCCCAAATGGGCCCACCTCCTGTAGATTCTATCATTGCTGAATAGCACCATCAGCACTGTACTAGGCCCATTTTACATGAGCTCTGGAGAGTTAAAATCCCAACCAGAAGAACATTATGTAAATTCTAGAGCTATTTGAATGTACTAGTGGAAGAAGATATTATCAATATGAAATAATTTTAATTCATATAAGAATTATAATGAAAATATGTCATCATGTCATGGTACACTGTTCACAATATCGATCTACCTATAAACATCTGGATTATATGTAGCCCAACTATGTAGATTTTAACAAAATCATTTCACAATGAAATGTCTGATATTTGTGTGGATAAGATACAGAAATTAGTCACTTAGATGGTTCATCTGCCATTAATTTCTTTATTTAACTCACCTGTTTGTCATGTACCACACTTTGTTCTTATGATGGTTTAATTATTCATTTGTTTCATTACATAGATTAATGTTTTGGGGATAAATGTAATATAAGTCCACAGGAGGGAGAATACAGTAGAAGATGACTATGAATTTGTACAAGGACTGATCATTACAAAATAATATTTTGTGTCCTGTTGAATCTAGTAGGATGCATGTAGCAGGGGACAAGTAAAAGATCTCAGGATAGGGTCAAGGAAATTAGACTAGAGGAGTTATAAAACTAGGAAATGTTTAATCAGTTTTAAGATTAGCCGATGTCATCACTGGGATGTAATCACCACATCTAATGAAGTCATACACTGTGTTGGGAGAGGCACAGGACATAGAATGAGGCTATGTGAAGTGCTGTTCATTTCTACTGACCTCAAGCTTTCTGGAACATTATGTTTGATGAAAAAACCACTTATTTAAAAGGGATAAAGACAGACTTTAATGTACCAAAGAAGACAGAAGAGCAGCAAGGGGCTAAGGACTGACATAAGAATGATACACCTACTTTTGATTCTATGTCCTTCTTGTTACCTTTGAAAAGACACCAACATGGTTAACTTAATTTATTAATGTTCTAAGTATTTATTAATGT
This sequence comes from Orientallactaga sibirica, assembly GCA_036365145.1. Taxonomy (NCBI): domain Eukaryota; kingdom Metazoa; phylum Chordata; class Mammalia; order Rodentia; family Dipodidae; genus Orientallactaga; species Orientallactaga sibirica. The sequence continues at coordinate 8,624,895 of JAEOAD010000017.1, read as the reverse complement.
TCTAGTATTTAATGAAAGTCATAATTTACAAGAATTCAAAATTCATAATCAACAAAAGTTTGAAAAAAACTTCTTGAAAGAATTTTCTACTAAAAATATAAAATTAATAACATAAGGAAACAGTTGAATATTTGCTCTGTGTATGTGTGTGCATGCTTCTGCATGTTTGTGATGATTCTTTAACATGTTTCATAAGGTTTCTGGAGTAGAATTATACTTTGTGGGAAAATTATTTATGATCTGATATTAAAATGAATCTTTATTAAAATATCATAAAAACAAATTTTAGAGAAAATATTATCCATAATCCAGTAAATGTAATAAACAATACAATATTTCATATCTATTTAAATATTTATAACATTAAAATTGGAACTTAATGATTATCATAATGTATGTTAATGAATATTCCTCATCCATGTCTCTGATGATCTGCAAGATATAATGTCATGTGCATTAGGAAAAACATCCTGACATACTGAATCATCCGAAATGAGTGAATTTCCTTCACCCAGAAACCTTAACTCTAAGCATATAGTCATATTAGTAGAAGATAATTCATTTATCAAGTGACTTACCTCTGATATGATTGTTCATTAAGATGAAATATCACTTATCCTGTTTTTTGTTTTGTTGTTGCTGCAAGTGAGACCTTGTGATTCGCCAGAAATAAAACATGGGCAACTATATAACGAGAACTATAGGGGATACTTTCCAGCATCCATAGGCAAGAGATACATGTATTATTGTGAAGACGGTTTTCTGTCTTCTTCAAATTCCTACTGGGGTTATATTCATTGCACAGCGGAAGGTTGGGAGCCAAAAGTCCCATGCCGCAGTAAGTAATTGTCTTTACAGTTATAAATTATGCTTGATTCTTTGAAAGAGTGGAAAGGGAAGAGCATGCAAGTAATTACAATTGAGTTCTGCATGGTAGGAATAAGGCCAGCAGAAGTACTGTGAGAGAAAAGACTCAGGTTTTCTCTTTTGTGAATAGCTGTTGTGAAAGTCTCATGAAAAATAATTGAAATATCTTTTTGATTTACAGATATTAATTATGAAAATTAATAAGTTGTTTAATTAAAAGCTGATATTTACACTAGTGTTTCTTAATTTCTCATTATTTTCAATGATCTTACTTAAATGTTACAAACATAATTTTAATTGAGTATTTTGACCAAATAAATGTTTTTCTTTCTTAAAAATTTTATCATTTTTATGGTCCTCAGGACAATGTGCCTTCAACTATTTGGAAAATGGACATTATCCACAGTATGAAAGAAGATATCTACAGGATCAGTCTGTGAAAGTTGAATGCTACCCTGGCTATAGTCTTCCAAATGGCCAGAACACAATTACATGTACAGAGAATGGTTGGTCCCCTCCACTCCAGTGCATTCGTGTCAGTAAGTAAACTTCTGAGATTCCAAGATGTTCATGAATCCCTGACACTCATCCATAGTATGGCTCACATCAATTAAATTCATTGTCTCAAGTTTGTTTAACTATGTATACATAAAATAACCTAAAAAGCCTTGACAAGTTTATGGCAACATAAACCCCCCTACTAGATATTAGTTAATACTACAGTATTCTTTTAATACAATTTTGATTAATTCATATTAGCTTGTACTTTGAACTTATGTAGTCATCTGATTCAAAATGTCTATAAAATAATAGTATGGATAAAAATAAATATAATTGCTAAAATGTCATGCATCTATTCAAGTAACATAACATTTTAGAGTTGCACTTTTTCTCTGGAATGTATAACTAAGATTGGAATTTGTAGGACCTTAACAGCTTTGGGTTTTCTCCAATTATATAAAAATATGAGTTCATGTCAGCAATGTCTTCTTCTACATCTTTCCAATGGTTATGTAATGTCATATTTTAATATTGACCAAATGTATGCCTATATAATATTTTGGAATTATAGTGTTGATATGCATTATTTTCATTATGAGTTGTGTTTAAAAACGTTATCATAGGGCTGGAGAGATGGCTTAGCGGTTAAGGTGCCTGCCTCCTAAGCCTAAGAACTGTGGTTCCAATCTCCAGCGGTTACACGTTTAGCCAGATGCAAAGTGACAAGGGCGCAATGCTGCACTTGACCACAAGGGGGCGCATGCATCTGGATTTCATTCGCAGCAGCTGAGAGGCTGCTGGTGAGCCCATCTCTATCTGTCTTCCTCTTTCCTCTCTCTATCTCTCTCTGTCTGTCTCTGTGTCTCTCTCCATTAACAAAAAATGTTATCATATGGGCTAGAGCGAGGCCTCAGTGGTTAAATGTACTTTCTCTGCCAGCATGAGGGCCTGAGAAGGCCTGTGACTGCCGTAGTTCAAATCTCCACATCCCCAGTAAAACGCTCAGAATGGCTAAATTCCAGTGACACCAGTCCCACAGGGGAGCAGAGACCCACCAGAGAATCATCAGAGCTCAAAAAGCTCCAGAAAATGAGACTATGACTCAAAATGAAGTCAGGTGGAAGAGCAATGGAGTGGGACACTAGATGTTCTATTCATGCCACCACTGGCAAGTTACCTCCACCTAGAGAGTATAGGGAGCAAGAAAAGGACACATACACATGCATAACCACACACACACCTACATTCCCCACACTACATTACTCCTGCATGCACACACACACATAAACACACACACACAGAAACATAAAAGCAAAAAATACTGTCATATGTCAATTGACAAGTTATTATTTCAAGAAATGCAGTTTGAATTTTATCTAATTAGCCTTTGGTATTTAATTATTGGAATCTTAACAATTCCAAATATTAATCTTCTTCACATATATTTTACAAATATGTCCTTCATTTAATTCAGATAATCAAGTTTCTGTTTGGATTTTGATTGAGATTATTATGGATTACCAGAATAATTCGCAACAAATTCACAGCTCAATACTATTGCCTTCTTCTTTGTGAATGTAATATATTTTCTTTATTTTAAGCAATTTGTGAATGCTTATCAATTGCTTTCTATTTTGCACATTTTTTGCTGATAAGAAACTTTTAATTTCTGGCTTAAGAATATAATTTTTTTAATCTTCACTGATAACAAAATTTACAAAATTCATATTATCAATCTATTTGAAAGTTTCATTAGTCATTTATTGATGGTCTTTTTGCTGTTTAATTCACATTCTTAACATTCTGCATCCTTTCTCTCTAAGGTCACTGTCATTTGGTCTAGTCTGCTTTGAACATATTGTTCTTCTCATATTTCTACAACTAAATTACCCTCATAACCATATATTCTGTGTCCATGGGCTTATTTTTGACAGTGGTATTTATTGAGAACAAGTTGATACATATTTAGTGGAGAATCTGATGACTGGCAAGTGAGTGTGCTTAATGACAACATACTCAGTCAAGCTGAAACTTCTGAGAAAGTTCTTTTTTTCCCTTTTAATTAATCTAGCTTCAACTCCACCATCCTACATAATCACTGTTATTTCTTTACCATAGTTTCCCGTTTCTACTTCATATGAAAGGATTTATACATCATGTCTTCTGTCATTGTTCTTTTATTATTTAGAAAAATATCTATTATTTGTTTATGTTATGTCTAGAATTATTAATTGTTCCTTTGCATGTTTATGTATGCCATATGTGTGTATGCTTATTTATGTATTGGCGAGGGCACATCTGTGTGGGTGCACATTGCCATGGGAAACTTTTTCACTGGGAAGACACAGACACATGACTATTCACCCTAGATAGGGCACAGATGACAAATCAAAGTATGATTGGACCAAACCCATTTTGGTGAACCAATGAGTTTATTGAGGCTACTTACAGAGCAGGGAGTTGCTTACAGGAGCAGTGGATCATTCAAAGGCAGCTGCATCACCTCAAAGCTCAGCCCAGCTCGAGTGACAACTGACAGAAGCTGCCTACCTGGAGCACACTGCACAACCTGCAAGCAACTGGGCTGGTCAGCGAGTCTCCAGAACACTGCATGCCTTGAAGGCAGCTCAGTCAGAGACTGTCTGCCCAAGTACCTGTCTACCTTTATATGATTTTGGTGTTCCCACCTTTTCCCCAGACATGATGACTTCCTGGGTCTCCTGAACTTCCTTCCTTCTGCCAGTATGGGATGATTTAATTCACAGGAAATTGCTATAGAACATGTGTATATGTGTGTGCATGTGTGGGGGGATTATCTCAGATATGCTCTCCCCCTCTGTGTTATGACAAGGTCTCCCATTGGCATGAAGCTCACCAATTAGGCTAACCTGGCTAGCCAGCAGGCCCCATGTAGCTCCTGGTCGCTGACTCCTAGTCGCTTGCATTATAGATTTGTACCAACACGCTTGGCATTTTTATATGGGAAATGGGATAGAATTCAGGCCTCCATTTTTTCAAGACAAGTCCTTTACTGATCTTTTCCCCCAGTACCCCCTTAAAAATTGTACAAAAATAATATATCACCAAATGGATATGTCAGAATTCATTTATTTGATTTGTGATGCACATTGGGATTATTTTGCATTTTGATAAGTATTTGAGGTGCTTATGAACACTTGGAGATGAGTTTATGGATAAACATTTAAATAGCATTTCTTGGCTAACCATCTAAAAGTAAAGTTATGGGTATTATGGCTTGTGTGTGAGTCAAACTATAAAAATCTACCCTATGAACTTTTTGGGATTGCTGGGCCACTTTACAGTCATAGCTACAGTGTGCCAGGGTTCCCGCTGATTTGCTTCACTTTGAGAAGCAGGTCAGGTTTAAGACTTTAACCCACATTATCACAGGTATATCATGGTGCTTTAAGTTCCTGGTCAATTAATACTCGAAAGCACCCTTTCATCTGCTAGCAATTGTTCTACTTTGGGAGATTTAACTTTTTCCAATTTTTATTAAAATATTTCTTTGGGGATTTTTGGGCTTGATGGTGGAGTAGTAGCTATGCCAAAGCAGGATAGGGAGGAAATAAGCAGAGAAAGAGCAAAATACACTCTTCTACTGCAAAGTGAATGTGCATAAGAAATTATCAACCTCAGCAGAAAAGTAGGAGAGACCCCGAGCTTCCAGAGCCCACAGAAACAGGTAGAAGCAGCTCCTGCAGAGGTGCAGGTCGAGCAGCAACCAGGCTCTGCCAGTGCCACAGGAGAAGCCAGGTGAAGGGATTTTTCACTCACACCAGCCTCCTTGCAAAGTCAAGAATCCCGAAGTTGAAAACAGCAGGGACCAGCTGAGTGGCTGGGGAAGAACAGGACTGCAGGGACCAGCTACACAGCTCTAGTACAACTTCAGGCACCCTCCACAGCCTCCCCTCCCCACAACGGTCAGCACTGGCAACACCTAGAAGCCTGGGGAAAGGAGATCAGCTGCACAGCACCCACCACTGGTGATCAGAGCAGCAGATGCACGGACCCAGCCAGCTTAGCTGAGCCCAAAGAGCAGTAAAAACAGATCCAAGTGGACCCACAGAATAGCTGAGAAGACAACCATCCCAAAAGGTAACAGAGCCTACTTATACCAGGTCAGTACCTGCCAAAAAAGCCTTTGGTATATAAGCCTGCACTGGAAGTACTAATCATACCTTCCATGTCAGTGCAAGCTATATGTTAGATCTGTCTGATGGTCAGCTTTACTGTTCGTAAATAAGCTATGTTTTGGAGTTGTCCTTTGTAGCTTCCTGATTTATAGTGCCTTTATTTTCTTCTTTCATTTGTGGGTGCAGAGTCTCACTCAGCCCCACACTGACCTGTAATCCTTTAAAGACCAGAAATCTCAGCCTCCCAGTTGACAGGATTAAGGGTGTGTCACAACACACACTCTTAGGGACTTTAATTTTGTTAGATTATCTGTTTAATATTCACTCTTACATAAATACACCCTGCTGGTTTTGATTAAATGTGTATACTGTTCATTAGAATTTTAGAATCTGTCTGCATTTCATCCTACCCAGTCGAGTAGAACACTTCTTGGCAGATAAACCCAAAACCTAAGGTCACTTCTGCTGTTACTCTGGGAGTCATTTAAGAGTAACACCTGGCACACTAAGCTTATACCCTGAAGATAGGTAACATCAGATTTATACATCTAAGAATACTGTAGATAATTACAAAACCCAAGCATCAAATAAATCCAAGATGGAATATTCTCTACATACAAGAAACACAAAAATTCAAGACAATATAGTTCCACCAAAATGATAAATTCATTAGAAATGCCTCCAGTGAGATTGATTTAGATGAAATGCATGAGAAAGATTTCAAAAGAATGATTATAAGTATGCTCAAAGGAATCAAAGAAGAAAACACACACCTAAAGGAAAGCACAATAAACCAACTTAATGAAATAAGGAGGTCAATACAAGACATGAGTAATGAAATAGAAACACTTAAGAAAAACCAATAAGAAATACTAGAATGAGAAACACAGAAAGTTGAATAATAATAATAAAAATCCTGTAGAAAGTCTCACCAATAGAATGGAGAAAGGAGAGAAGAGAATATCTAAAGTAGAAGACCATGTGGCAGATCTCTGATACATTCCAACAAAGAGAAAGACAAGCTAATAGGAAGGTAAAAATGGGAAGATCAAGATATTAAGGACATTATGAAAAAGGCCAAACACAGGAAATCAGGATATAATAGAAGGAGAAGAATTTTAGTCCAAAGGCATACTAGGTGTTTTCAACAAAATCATAGAAGAAAATTTCCCCAAATTAGAAAAGAGAAAAAAGACAATTAAAAAAGAAAATGAAGATACATGACTCATTTAGAACACCAAATTGAAAAAACATGGAAAGAACCTCACCTTCCATATTATAATTAAACTACTAAACTTGTAAAGAAAATATATTGAAAGCAGTTAGAGAGAAAAAGCATGTTACTTATAAAGGCAAGCCCATCAGGATCATATTACTCAACACAAACTTTAAAAGCCAGAAGGAACCAGGCATGGTGGTGCATGCCTTTAATCCCAGCACTTGGGAGGCAGAGGTAGGAGGACTGCTGTAATTTTGAGCCCAACCTGAGACTTCATAATGAATTCCAGGTCAGCCTGGGCTAAAGTAAGATCCTATCTCGAAAAACAAACAAAAAAGCCAGGAGGACTTGGAATGATTTACTCCAAGTTCTAATAGATAATGACTCTCAAGTAATAATACTTTATCCAGCAAAAGTATCCATCCAACTTGATGGAGAAATAAGACCTTCCATGGCAAATAAGGGCTAAAGGAATATATGCCCACTAAGCAAGCTCAACAGGAAATACAGAAGGGATCCTCTCCACATTGAAGAAAAAAAAAGCCTATTAGGATGCAGGAAAAAAAATAATCCATACCCAAATAATAGTTAATTGAAGAAAGTAAAGGGAAAAGAGGAAACACTACAAAACAAGAAGAATAGTGAGAATAAATGCATATCTTTCAATAATAACTGTTTTAAAATATTTTATTTTTACTTATTTTACTTATTTAACAGAGAGAAAGATGAGGAGGAGGAGAGAGAAAGAGAAAGGGAATGGGCATGCCAGGGCCTCCAGCTGCTGCAAAAAGAACTCCGGACACATGTGCCACGTTGAGCATCTGGCTAATGTGGTTCGTAGGAAATCAAACCTGGGTCCTTTGGCTTTACAGGTCAGCACCTTGACTGCCATCCCTCTAGCCTAATAATAACTCAGTATCAATGGCCTCAATATCCCAACCAAAACACACAGGCTTTTAGACTAGATTAAAAGGCAGGATCCTTCTCTTTGCTTCCTCCAAGAAACCCATGTCTCCATAAAAGATACACACTATCTTAGGGTGAAAGGATGGAAAATGATATTTCAAGCAAATGGGCCTAGAAAACAAACAGGTGTTGCTACCCTAATATCTGACAGGTTAGACTTAAACAAACATTAGTAAGGAAAGATAAAGAAGGTCACTTTATATTGATTAAAGGAACATTCAACAGGAAGACATTATTCTAAACTTACATGCACCAAACATGGGTGCTGTCAATTTTATAAAACATTATTACACTTAAGATCATAGATAACACCAAGCACAATTTGTAGTGGGTGACTTCAATATCCCTCTATCATCAACTGTCAGGTCATCCTGACAAAAAATAAACAGAGAGACATCTGGATTAAATGAAGTCATAGAACAAATGGACCTAATAGATATCTACAGAACGTTCCATCCTAATGGGGAAGAATACACATTCTTTTCAGCAGCTCAAGGATCATCCTCTAAAAGAGACCATGTATTAAGACAAAGCAAATCTTAAAAAATCCAGGAAAATTTAAATAATTCCTTGTACTCTATTTGATCACAATGGGATTAAACAAAAAATCAGCAACAAGAAAAATTACAGAGCATACAAAAAAATCATGGTAACTAAACAGTAGACTACCGAATGGGGAATGGGTAATTGAAGAAATCAAAAAGGAAATTAAAAAAAATTCAGACCTTGGAAAAAGAACAAAGCAAACCATGAATCAGTGGATGTGAAGAAATAATAAACATTAGGGCAGAAATTAATGAAATAAAAATAAAATATAAAAAGAATCAATAAAACAAAGAGTTCTTCAAAGAATAAATAAGATTGATAAACCCTTATCAAATATGACCAGAAGAAAGGGAGAAGAGACACAAATTAATAAAACTGGAGATGAAAAGGGCACCATTACAACAGATACCAAATAAATTCAGAAAACTATAAGGACATACTTTAAGAACATATATTCAACTGTTTGAAAATGAAAGAAATGGATGATTTCCTAGATTTATATGACCTACCAAAATAAATCAATATGAGATAAACCATTTGAATAGACATATAACAAGTATGCAGATCCAAGCAGTTATAAAAACTTCTCAATTGAAAAACAAAAGTCTAGGCCCAGATGGATTCACTAGGGAATTTGACCAGACCTTCATGAGAATACTCACACCAATGCTTCTCACACTTTCCCATAAAATAGAAAAGGAAAGAATACTAACAAACTCCTTCTATGAAGCCAGCATCACTCTGATACCCAAACCAGGCAAAGACAGAACAAATAAAAGAAAACTACACAGCAATCTTCCTCATGAACATAGATGAAAAAAATTTCGCACAAAAATATTGGCAAACAAGGGCTGGAGAAATGGCTTGATGGTTAAGGTGCTTGCTTGCACACCAGAGGACCCAGGTTTGATTCCTCAGGACACACGTAAGCCAGATGCACAAGGTGGCACATGTGTCTGGAGTTCATTTGCAGTGGCTGGAGGCCCTGGCATACCCATTCTCTCCCTTTCTCTCTCTGTCTCTGTCTCTCTGTCTGCTTCTTTCTCAAATGAATAAATAAATAAATAAATAAATAAATAAATAAATAAATAAATAAATAAATAAAATACATTTTAAAATATTGGCCATAGAATACAACAATATATCAAAAGTATTATTCACCCCAACAAGTAGGCTTTATCCCAAAAATGCAGGGTGGTTCAACATATGCAAATAAATAAATGTAATACACTATATAAATGGACTGAAGGACAAACATCACATAATCTTCTGAATAGATGTAGAAAGGCATTTGACAAAATCCAATATCCCTTCATGGTAAAAGTCATACAGAAAGTGGGAATTGAAGGAACATATCTTAGCATAATAAGAGCTATTTATGACAAACCTACAAACAACATAATACTAAATGGGAAAAAACTTGAAGTTTTACCACCAAAATGAGGAATAAGACAAGGGTGTTCACTTTTGCCCCTTTTATTTTATAATACTAGAAGTCTTAGCCATAGCAATAAGGTCAGAGATACACATAAAAGGGATACAAATTGGAAAGGAAGAAATCAAACTATCATTATTTGCAGATGATATGATTCTACATATAAAAGACCCTAAAGACTCTACCAGGTGTTGTTAGAGCTGATAGATACCTTTATCAAGGTAGATGGATACAAAATTAACACACAGAAATGAGCAGATGTCCTTTATACTAACAACAAGCATGCTAAGGATTAAATCAGGGCATCACTCCTATCCATGATTGCCTCACATAAACCTGACCAAGGAAGTGAAGGATCTACATGATGAAAACGTTAAAACACTCAAGAGAGAAATTGCAGAGGATACTAGGAAATGGAAAGACATCCTATGTTCTTGGATTGGCAGAAACAATATTGTGAAACTAAATCTTTAAAAAAAAAACCTTTATCTGCATTTATTTGATCAGCAAATCAGTTTTTGTTCTTTTCTTTTGTTTTGTTTTTTTTCTTTTTTTTTTTTTTTTAGTTTTTTTTGAGGTAAGGTCTCACTCTAGATAAGGCTGACCTGGAATTCACTATGTAGTCTCCAGGTGGCCTCTAACTCTTGGCAATCCACTGCTCCTGAATACTGGGATTAAAGGCATGCACCACCACACCCGATGAAACTGTCACTCTTACCAAAAGCTGCACATTTAATGCAATTCCCATTGAAATTCCAATGGCATTCTTCACAATAATAGGAAATGCAATCCTAAATTTCATTTGGAAGCACATGAAAAAAAAAAAAAAACTCGAATACCCAAAAAAGTTGTGAGCAACAAAAATAAAGCAGACACTATCATCATATCATCATACCCAATTTCAAGCTATATTACAGAGCCCTAGCAACAAAACAGCATGGTACTGGCACAAAGACAGATACATAGAACAAAGAAACAGAACAGGTTCCAGATATATATCCAGGCTGCTACAGCCATCTGATTTTTGACAAAAATGCCAAAAAAAAAAAAAAAAATCATTGGAGCAAAGATAGCCTCTTTAACAAATAGTGCTGTGAAAACTGGATATCTATATGTATAAGGATAAAAATTGATCCTTCTCTCTCTCTATGAACAAGAATCAAATCCAAATGGATCAAAGACCTTAGTATCACACCTGAAACTCTGAAACTTCTAGAGGAAAAAGTAGGGGAAACCCTTCAACATATCGGAATAGGCAATGGCTTTCTGAAGATAACCCCAATTGTTCAGGAAATAAAACTACTAATCAACCACTGAGATCTCATGAAATTAAAAACTTTTGTGTAACAAAGGACACTGTGAATAGAGCAGAGAGGCAATCTAGAGAATGGGAGAAAAATTTGCCAGCTATACATCTGACAGAGGATTAATGTCTAGGATATACAAAGAACTCAGAAAACTAAATAGTAAATCAAACAACCCAATTAAAAAATGGGCTGAGGAACTAAATTGAGAGTTCTCAAAATAAGAAGTGCAGGGGCTAGAGAAATGGCTTAGTGGTTAAGATGCTTGCTTGTGAAGCCAAAGGACCCATGTTCAAATCCCCAGAATCCACATAAGCCAGATGCACAAGAGGGTGCACGCATTTGGAGTTCATTTGCAGTGGCTGTGATGCTCTCTCTGTGTGTGTGTCTGTCTTTCTCCCTACCCATTTCTCTCTCTCAAATAAAAAAGAAAAATAAAATATTAAAAAAATAAGAAATACAAATGGCCTATAAACACCAAAAAATGTTCTATATCCTTAGCCATCAGTGAAATGCAAATTAAAATTACTTTGATATTCCATCTCACTCCTGTCAGGTTGGCTATCATAAAAAGAAAAAGTGACAGTAAATGCTGGTGAGAATACAGAAAAAGAGGAACCCTTCTACACTGTGGGTGAGAATGTAATCCGGTACAGCCATTGTGGAAATCAGTGTGGAGGTTCCTGAGACACCTAAAAATGCATTTACTATATGACCCAGTTATGCCACTCTTAGGCATATATCCTGAGGACATCTCTCATGACCTTAGAGATACTTGATCTACCATGTTCATGGATGCTCTACTCATAGTAGCTAAGAAATGGAGCCAGACTAGATGTCACTCAACTAATTAACGATAATGAAGATGTGGTACATTTATACAATAGTGTGTATTCAGTGGTAAAGGAAAATTAAATATGCAGAAAAATGGATAGATCTGGAAAGGATTATACATAGGTAAGCCAGGTGCAGAAAGTCAAGCACTGCATGTTCTCTCTCAGATGTGGATCCTAGCTACAAATGTTTAGACTTGTATGTGAGTTGTAGTAAAAATTGTAGCACAGGTCAGTTAGCCAGAAAAAGGTTAAAAGGGAGGGAGGAGGTGGGAGAATTTAGGGGAATGGTATTATATGTATGTAAGTAGAAGAACAGATTACTGGGGGTACAATGGCCTAAGCAAGGGTTATAGAAAGAGATAGAGTAAAAGAAGGTTGGGGGTAGGGTAATCAAAATTCAAGGTGTTGTGAATAAGCCAAATGGAAGCCTACTTTTTTGGACAGTGGTGCACCCAGAAGCCAGAGACTATTACTAGAACAATTTCGGCACCACCAATGGGATACCTTCCAGTGAGATGTTGGCCGCAGATATTTCTGATGACCCTAAAACATTACAGGCCATTGCCAAGGCTTTTGGTTTCCCACCAGAAATAAATGGTAAGTCCCTATTGGTGAAGACTCCACATGCATGGACTGCAACATCACTGAAAAATCAAGCTAGAGTTGAGCTGAAAACCTCCTCCCTGTAGACCAGCTGACAGAAAACTGGAAAAAGCTGCACTGCATATAGCCATATGGGAGACATAATTCATCAGCAGTGAAAACAGTGGATGTTGCAAGCCTTAAGTTTGGCCAACCAGGCCAAATGCTCAAATGGGTGCAATAGTGGCATGTCTGTTATGGGGGAAACTAACTGCTTTCTAATTGTATTGGAGGCCTGCTCAACTGGAGCGAATCCATGTTTGGTACTGAAAACCTAATGAAAATTCTATGCCGGGGAGGTCATGAGTACTAGGACTGTATCACCTGCTCTAGTCTGGCTAAATGTATATATTATGCACACCTAACTGCCATGTAAGCACTCTACTTAATATTCACACCCATATATTAATGCTACTCTTACCTTTTGTTAGAGAAGCTTCTCTTTTCTGATGGCAGTGACAACTGGGATGACCCAAAAGGCAGTGTAGTGCCTAGAAGAACTGACAGAGGAACATTCTACACTAAAATATCTCTATCATATCTTCCAAGGCTCAGGGTCCATTACAGAAGATGTAGCATAAAGGATATAAGAGCCAAAGGAAGTGCAGGACTGCTTACAAAGCAATGATTGAGACAGAAACTGGCCTCAATATCTTTAACCTTGCAGTGCCTACGACTACCTTCAGAAGACCCTCATAACAGGAGGAAAAGATGATGACATTAAAATGAAAGATAGGGTAATGGAGAGTGGGAGAGAATATGATGGAGAGTGGATTTATGAAGGGGAAAATAGGGTAGGGGAGGTATTATCATGGTTAATTGTAATTATGGAAGTTGTCAGTAAAAATAGTTGGAAAAAACAAAAATATTTTTCATTTAGTCTTAATTCTCCTTTAAATATCTGATATTCAGCTCCATTATCAAATAACTTGTATTTTTGTGTATTTTTCAATTGCATGAGCTATCTTCTGAGATTTTTAATTTTTTTTTATCTATTGAAGAGATAAAGAAAGAAAATAAAAAAGAAAAAGAATATGTTTGCCAGGGCCTCTAGCCATTGCAAATGAACTCCAGGTACAAGTGCCACCATGTACATCTGGTTTATATTGGTTCTGGATAATTTAATCTGGTTCCTTAGGATCCCCAGGAAAGCATATTAACTGCTAACCCATCTCTCCAGCCCTATCTTCTAATTTTTTTATTGACAACTTCCTTAATTGTAGATAATATCCCATGGTACTTCCCCCCCCCCCCACTTTCCCCTATGAAACTCCATTCTCCATCATATCCCCTCCCCCTCTCAATCAGTCTCTCTTTTCATTTTGATGTCATGATCTTTTCCTCCTAATATGATGGTCTTGTGTAGGTAGTGTCAGGCACTGTGAGGTCATGGATATCCAGCCCATTTTGTGGCAGAAGGAGCACTTTGTAAGGAGTCCTACTCTTCCTTTGCCTCTTACATTCTTTCCGCCCCCTCTTCCACAATGGACCCTGCACCTTGGAAGGTGTGTTAGAGATGTTTCAGTGCTGAGCACTCCTCTGTCCCTTCTTCTCAGCACCATGGTGCCTTCTGAGTCATCCCAAGGTAGCCACTGTCTCAAAATTTTTCTGGGCAATGGAACACTCAGAAGCCATAGATTGTTACCAGAATATTTTCAGTGCCAGGGATGAGATACCTTCCAGTGAGTTGTTGGCCAGGAAGTTCACAGATATCCTCAAAACATTATAGGCCATTGCCAAGGCCCTTGGTTTTCCAACAAGAATAGACTGTAAGATCCTATAGCTGAAGACTCCACATACTTGGGCTGCAAGGTCACTGAGAAATCCTGCTGGAGCTGACCTGAAAGCCTCCTCCATGTGGACCAGCTGACAGAAAGCTGGAAAAAGCTACTGCTGCATGAAGTTCAATGGGAGAGAGAAAACATCAGTGAAGATACTAAACAATGAACACTACAAGCTTTAAATTTTGCCAGCCAGGCCACATGAGCGAACAGGTGTAACAGTGGCATGTCTATTATGAGGGAAAGCAACCGCTCTCTAATTGGACTAGAGGCCCACTCTATGGAAGGGAATACATCCGTAATACTGAAAACCTAGGACAGGGGTAGTCATGAGCCCTAGGGATGTAATATCTGCTGGTGTCTGGGTAAATGTATATACTATGCTCACCAAACTGTCCAGTAAGCACTTCTCTTAATGTCCACACTTATATATTAATGTTACTCTCACTTTTGGTTAGAGAAGCTTCTCTTCTGAATTTTTAACAGTATATTTCCAGAATGCATATTTTCATTTTAATGAAGTACAAAATAATATTTTTTCTGATTTACTTTGTTTTGGAGAAATGGATGATTGAAAGGCATCTATTAGGGTGTTTTTTTTTTAGCAATCCTAAAGTGTCCAAAATTTCACATGATAGATTTTTTTCTTGGAAAGATTATATATTTACTTTTACAGTCATGTCTCTGATTGACTTCTACTTATGTATGAAAAGATATAATTATATTTATTTTTAAATGGTTTCTAGTTCAAGCCCAATTTTTAAAAATGATTCTCCTTTGTTCCTTGTGAAATTTGGTCCATGATCAAGTTTTGGTTATTGTCACTTATGGAGCAGCACTGTGCTATAATCTGAGTTAGGTACAGTGTAGGTCAATTCCTGTCTCCTGTGTACATGATTATATAGGATACTGATCTCAATACACCAGAAAAAGCATGCCTTGTCCATATCCCTTCAATCTGTGTGATTATAGGGATGAACTATCATTTGAATTTATAAAAGTATTGTTGCCTCATTGGGACTGTAATGTGCTTATTATTTAAAATAAATCACCTCATTTTTCTTAAAACATGTTGAATGTACAAGTGCATGCATATGTCAGTGTGTGTATCTAGGATATTTATTAATTTTCACAGAAATATATACATTTTCTTGTTTATAATAATGTGAGTTCTTCAACATTGTGTTTCATTGTAATATGTAGAACAATGTTCACTTCAGGGAAGTCATTGTTCCAATCCTTGGACCCTTTGCATGTTAAAGGGACTTTACACACATTATTATGACTGTGAAATGGGTAGAGTATGGTGGACCATTTATGTGGGCTCAGAATAATACATAGGAAGAAGAAGGAGGGAAGAAGTGTCGGGAAGAGGTCATACAGAAAATGAATACTGCTGGTATTGAAGGAGGAGGCCAAGAAAATTACCTCTGGTAACTGCCAGGGCAAGGAAGTAGATTTTCCTCTGAAGCCTCCACACAGGAATGTAGCCTTGACATCATGTTGATTTTAGGTCAGTGATAGCTATGCCACTTTTCTTTTTTTAGAATTGTAGGACAGTAAATTAGTATTGTTTAATTTGATAACCTTGTATAATTCATTACAGAAGTAATAAATCAATATAATGTTTTTTAAATCATTGTACCTACCTAACAATTTCCCATTTTGTTTGACTTTTGGTCTCACCTTGTCAATTTCTGCAGAAAGTCAGCTAAGATTTTGATTTAGATTGAGTTGAGTCTTTATGTCACCTAGGGAAGCACTGGTATTGTAAAATTATTAATTCTTCCATTCATGAACATGACATGACTCTCTAGTTATTTAACTCTTTTTCAATTCATTCAGGAAAGTTCTATAATTTTTAAAAATATTTTTATTCATTTATTTGAAAGACAGAGGGAGATAGACAATGAGTATGGGTGTACCAGGTCCTCTTGTTGCTGCAAATGAACTCCAGACATATGGACCACTCTGTACACCTGGTTTTATGTGGGTACTGGGGAATCAAACCCAGGCCATCAGGCTTTGCAAGCAAATACCTTTAACAACTGAGTCATCTCTCCAGCACCATATTTTGTAATCTTGACAATGTAGTTGATGTGCTTATTAAATTTTTGAATGTTATCTTTAGAAGCACATGTTTTTAAAAAGGTTACAACTTATTATTATTATTTTATTTTTAATTTCATTTTTATTTAGTTTTAGTTATTATTATTATTATTATTTTTTTTATTTTTGGTTTTTGCAAGGTCTGGTCTTTACCTAATCTGGTCCAGGCTGACCTGGAAATAACTATATAGTCAACAGGGTAGCCTCTTTAGGCTGTTTCCTCCTGGGGTCTGCCTTAATGCTAATTATTATAATAGAGTTAATTACAGAGCAAATGGATTGATTTTATTTTTAATTTTAAATTAAAATGGTTCCTTGAAAATATTTGACTAATATATTAAATTTTTCATCTTAATAAACCTTATCTAACTTTGTAAGTTAAACTTGAAATATGCATATGGTAATAGTTCTTAAAAATTGCACACAGAAGCTATATTTAATTACTTATTTATTTATTTTAAATGTTTTATTATTTATTTATTTATTTATTTATTTATTTGAGACAGTGTCTCTGGATGGATTTTAAGGTGTGGTGGTGGGTTTAGGATTTCAATCTAAAAATAACTCCAAAGTGTGCCTACTTGTGTTCTGGCTTAAGTGTGCTGTGCTGTGCTGGCTTTTGGCTTTGCTTTAACCTTTGGTCCTCTCTCAAGCCCCGCTGGTTTATTTTTGCCATTAGATTTGGGTGTTTCCCTGAAATCTGAAAACTTTGTCATTATAAATATCCCTTCACTCCATAACTCATGCCTGGTCTGAAACCAGGGATCTCAACAAACCTGAATGCATCAAACACACAGCATGTAATTAAAATATGACTTTCAAAACAGTTTCTGTCCAGTGTACCAACCACTGATTTCTTGTCATTGGTGTGTTAAGCCATTGTATTCTGTACCACAGACTCTTACTATTCACTCATTGAAGGACATTCTTCCTGTCAAACATATTCATGCACAGTTTTGAATGTATATCAGCCCATTACTAAATGGAGCTAATTGTAGATGATTTATGTTTAGTTAATTATAAACCAAAAATATTGCTCTAGGTGTTAAGCCATGCCACCACTTTTATATGGTTTGGGTGTGGTTCTCATTCACTGTGTTTGGCATCTATTAAGAGGACAATAATTCATGTTAATAAACTTATACCTAACATAGTAAGTTAAACTGAAATATATAATCTTTTCCATGGACTGTTTTTAACTCTTAAAAATTGCACTTGTCAGATAGCTATATTTATTTTTTTTGTTCCAACTTGATTTATATTTTTTTAAAACAAAATCTTTTAAAACTTTTTGGTCATTATAAACGTTTTGGTTTATACTCCCTTGGGTTTCACTCAGTCCCTCTGGCTGAACCTGGGATTCATTATGAGTAGTATGCATGCAAACACACAGAATGTAATCTATAGCATATGACTTTCAATGAGCACAGTTTCTGTCCAGTGTACCAACCACTGATTTCTTGTCAAATGTGATTAATTTTATGTCATTTATTGTGTTAAAATTTTCATTTGTGGATTATGCCTCTTACCTCATATAAAAGGTCTTTGCCAAACAAAGACTATATGCATTTACTTTTCACGTTTAGGTGCATGAACAACTTTGGGGTAAATTTTGTATGCTGTGTGAAATGTTGAGGTTTATTGTTTAATTCAAATGTATGACTGAATTCTATTTGTGAAAAAACTATTCTTGCTGCAATGATACATCTTGATGGTTGTGAAGCAGCTACTGACACATGAGAGTCTGGCTCAGACTCCCTTTCCACTGTTCTGTGTGTTTCCTCTTTCACCAATAGCACAGGTACATTCAATTGCACTCCCTTAGAACTAGCATCTTTTTATATGAGTCCCCTAATTTCTTTATATTAAAATTTAATTTAAAATTTTGACAGTCATAGAAAAATGTATAAATTGTACATGTTAATGAGAAAGGTGATATTTCTATAAATGTATAGATTATGAAATATTTACATTAGAATTAACTTATGTTTATCCTCATTTTCAAAACAAGTCCTATTATTGTAGTCATTTTGTCTCGTCAATGATTTTTAGAATAAGTTTGTTTATTTGTGTGAAACCCTGTACTTTCCTTTATTTATTTATTTTTATTTTTTTCCTAGAGAAAGAGACAGATAGAGAGGAGAAAGAGGGTGTCAGGGCCTCTAGCCACTGTAAATGAACTCCAGACACATGTGCCCCTTGTGCATGGTACATGGGTACTGGGGAATTGAACTTGGATTTTTAGGCTTCACAGGCAAATGCCTTAACTGCTAAGACATCTGTCCAGCTCTTAACTGGATTTTGAGACTAATTAATTTCTTCTGACTAGTATGTTTTTTTTTTTTAGATTTTTCCAATTTATAAATATATGTTCAACTTACACACATTTTTTTTCATTATTACCATCTCATAAGAGCGAATGTGATTAATTTTATGACATTCATTGTGTAAAAATTTTCTTTTGTGGATTGTGCTTCTTATGTCATATAATTTTCATTCATAAACTGACTCCATTATCCTCCTCATTTCATGTTTCCAAAGGGACCCTCATCAATGAACAACTTTGGGTCAAATTTTTGTATGCTGTGTGAAAAGTATGTTGAGGCTTATTGTTTAAATTCAAATGTCTGACCTAATTCTGTTTTGTGAAAAGTTCTTACTTCAATGATGATTTGATTTGTTGGAGCTTCTGTGTCTCTGGATATCTGGTTTAGTAGACTCCCTGGATGTTCTCTGTGTTTATCTCCTTCAGCCTTTTTCTGGTGGTGTGAATCACACACAAGAAAACTGGCATTTTTTCCCTTTCCCCTCTGTTCTGTATGTTTCAGCTTTACCTGGTTTAATAGACAGGCTGATCCTCCCTTCAATTGTACATCCATCAATGAGAAAGATGAGCATTTTTTTATAAATAATAGATTTATGGCCATATTTATTTAGATTTAAATTTTTAATAGACCCTTCAGAAAAAGTATATTATTTGTACATGTTTGTCTTGAAACTGGGCTGATTTTTTTGTAAATGGTATTTATTTGTTTGAAATAGCACTGTGTTTAGAATTTTTTTATCTATCTCTAATTTTCAAAACAAGTCTTATTATTAATACCCACCACTTTGTCTGGCCACTGAAATGTCCAGCTTTAATAAATTTATTTATTTGGTATGGGGAACCCTGTGTTTGTTTTTTTATTAGATCATTTTTTTCTTATCTCTCCAGCCCTGACAGATCTGACTAGATGAGCTAACTGCCTGGGGACTGGGCCCTGTTTCTAGCCTGACTGGTCTCTCCATGTTTGGTCTCACATTATGTATCTGTCTTTACATAGGTACTAGGGAATTAACCTTTGGTCATCAAGAACTCTGACAGAAATCTGTCCTTTCTGGGAAACCTTGTAGGTCTCTCAGATCAACATGTGCTGAGATCTTGACAGAGTATGAGATATACTTATGAATCCCTGTGGAGAGACTTGATGTAGTGTAACTGGGCTTTTCAGTCCATGAGTATTATATATTTGTGCATTTAGTTTGATCTACTTTTTATAGCAATGATATTTAGTATATAACCTAGAGATCCTGTATATTTTTGAAGAAAAATATTATGTTTTTTCTTTATAAACCATAATATTGTTTATTTTATCCATTTTTATTGAATGAATTGTGGTAATTCATGGAATTCAATGAGTCTGTTCACTTTTAAGTTATTAATTTATTGACAACATTGTTCATAGCATTCCTAATTTGTTCTTTTAATATACATGAAAAATATAGTGATGTACCACATGTTGCTAATTTGTATCATTTCTATTTTTTCTAATAAGTCTTCATAAACTTTATCAACCTTAGAGTTCTTCAGTAATAAGAAGGTTTAAGTTTATATATTATATATAGGTATGTGTTTGGGTTTGTATATTATATCTGCATTTTCTTCTACATTTCTACTTTGGTATGTGAACTCAAATTATTTTTGTTTTCTTTCATCTAGTCTCTTTGAACATAATCCCTTCTACTTTTCCTACTATGTTAAGGGAGAGTCTAACATAACTGATGTGGACCCTTTTATTTTCTCATTCATATGTTTAAAGAAGCTACCTCAATCCATGTGCCTTGTCATCCTCCCAGATTCAGATATATGGTTTATCTGCTGATATTTGATTGGCATAGGGGGCATATCAAAATAGTTTTCTGAGGTTTTTTTGTGGGGGTAATAATAATAAGATATTGTAAACTATTTGTTTCTGTTTTGACTCTTGAGCCCATGCAGTTTGTTTCATTGGTTTTCAACTGGAGACTGGAAGGTTTTAAATTTAGTTTTCAAAGACTTCATCCATTTGACCATTTTCCCCATTTAAAATGTTATTAGGCTGGTTCAGGGAGCTTTCATTCTAGAACTAGTTTATTTGAATATTAATAAGGCCTTTTGGGGTTCTTTTCCAACTGACGTGACTTAAGTTGCTCTTTTCACTCATTAAATTTGTCTCTCTCCTTTGACAGTACACATTGATTGGCAACTTGACAGGACCTAGTATGATCTAGAAAACTACCAAATGGCCATGTTTATGGGGAATTATCTAGCTTAGGTAAGCCTCTGAGAATGCCTGAGGAGTTATCTTAATTAGGTTAATTGAGGTGTGAAGACCCACATTAACCATGGGCAGCACCATTATATGGGCTGCTATCCTGGACAATAAAAAATGAAGAGAGCTGGCTAAGCACCAGCCATTGTCAGCTCACTTTGCTGCTTCAGGGTCAGCCTCCTGCCACCATGCCTTCTCCACCATTGTGGGCTTTATTTAATGATAAGTCAAAATAAACACTTCCATCCTGAAGTTGCTTCCTGACAAGTTTTGGACAATGACAAGAGAGTAATTAATATACCCCATTGTTGGTGCTCTGGAAAATCCTGATCTAATCCTCTTCTGGTAGTTGTTTCTTTCTAAGACTTATTTGGAAATCATAGAATTTTGTGTTAAGCACCACTGTGTCAGTGTTTTGCCAGTGAAGCTGGAGGATCCTTTGTAGATGTGCAGAGAAAAAGGAGAGATCACAATTATTTATTTTTATTCTTCATTCTTTTAAAAAACATTTTTAATTAATTTATTTATTTCAGAGAGAGAGAGAGAGTATGGATGAGCCAGGGCCTCCAGCCACTGCAAACGAACTCTAGATGCATGCACCCCCTTGTGCATCTGGCTTATGTGGGGCCTTGAGAGTTGAACCAGGATCCTTTGGCTTTGCAGGCAAACATCTCTTAACTGCTAAGCCATCTCCCCAGCCCTCTTCATTCTTTTATTACAGCTGTTTGCTCACATATTTCCTTCTTTACACTATTTTTGTGTCATCTCACAATGTTTTATTGCTTTTATAAACAAAGCTGTGCTCTGGGGAGAAAGCTCAGATCTGACAGAAGTCTACTTGTGCAGTTTCAAGTTAAGTTGTATGTAATTAGAGCAGTCATCATTGTGGCATAAGCAGATAAATGAATTGCTCTTTCTCTTCTTCTTTGAATATCATACATGCATATTTTTAGACACACAATTAGGATGATTCCAATACTTGTCAAACTCCATAGTCACTCTGTTGATTGATTCTCCAAGATTGTCACTTGATCCCAGGAACCCAGGCTGATTAAATGAATTGTAGGTGCCTAGGAAATCCAAACTAATCCCATGTTGAAAGCTAATCCCAGGTCAAAGATTATCTACAGAGTTCAGGCATGCTGTAGGATCCTGGGTCCATGCAGACAATCAAATTTCTAACACCTCTTAGGAGGGATTATGAATCTTTTATATCTTGTCTAATTACAAAAGACCATGATGTTGTATCTTTGGAAACCTGTAAGTTGTTTTCTTTGTCAAAGTAACCTGAATAATTATAATTATTTCAGGTTTTTACATACAAATAACTTGGATTCCTTTTTTTTTTTTGATGTTGTGATGTTATATGAATCCTAACACTGTGGATAAAGGTTCATCTCTTCCTTATTCTCTTCATTTTAGAAACATGTTCAAAATCCGATATAGAAATTGAGAATGGATTTCTTGCTGAGTATGACCAAAGCTATGTTCTAAATAAAACAACACAATATAAATGCAAACCCGGATATATAACAGCCGATGGCAAAACCTCAGGATCAATTACATGTCTACAGAGTGGATGGTCATTTCAACCCACATGCATAAGTGAGTAGACTATTTCCTTGCTATCATTATCCCTGGCTATATATAAATGTTTATATTTATTCTGTCATAAGGTGGCTGATATGGTTTCATTTGAAAAGGTGAGTTCAAAAATCTATGATCATGCTGTATTGTCTACATGTATGAAGAGGTCAATAAAAAGTCAATTAAAGGGACAGACAATAAAAAATAATGAGAAGTATACTTTTTGATTACAGAACTCATTCCTTTTATGGTAAAAGTCAAGTACATCTTCCATTTTTTAAATTATTTTAAAACCTTCTATGACTTGGAAGCTAGCCTTGAAGCTTTTTGTGTATTATTTTATAGAGGCCCTTTCTGACTGTAATATCTACTACCTTTTTAAGGATTCTGCCTTTTATATCAAAATTTTTACTTTTAGATGAAATAGAAAATTTTAGTGAAAATATGTATCCATGGTTTATAAACTAAGAGTAATTTAACCTTCTCAATATATATGTTAAAGAGCATGAAATAAAGTCTATTTCTGAATCTCTTCTCCCCTTAGCAAAGCTTTATCACTATTCTAGATGTTAGAAAGCAAAGTTTTCCAGATAGTAGCAAATTTTCTTGTGATGATTTTCTAAGTATGAGTAGTTTAGTTTATCATACTTATTAGAAAGACATTCAACATGTATTTCTCAGGTGATATTTAATATACCATGAATTGAGTAGCTATTTGAGATAGCCATTTTTATTTCTATTTCTTCAACTTTCATGACTGTGATAGGTTCTAATGAAAGAAAATGTTATTAAATTACTACCATATAAAACTCTTTTAATATTCAATTAAAATCTATAATATATTGAAATTTTATTAACAAAAAGGAAATCTCACATAATAAATACTTCTTTTTAAACTCAAAATATTTTCTATATCACAACAACTAATAAATATTGTTCCTTAATTCACAAAATGTTATTACATCTTTACATGAAAAGTAATAAGAATATGTTATGGCCTAATTTATTACTAGTGTGGGATAAACAAGTAAATTGAACTGAGGAAAATATTTTAAAATTAAAGTTTCAGAAGTCTTAAGTGATGAGGAAAAATGGTATTTAGGAATATACTTTGCATTTTAATAACGATTTCAGGAAAATAATTGATCGTTCATTTTCTTGTGTTATTTTTGTTCAGTATGTAATATGTTAGTACATACTAGTAAATAAAGAACATTGTGCTTAGAGTGAGAATTACATAATTCATATATTGTTAAATTAGAAATGAAATCCTCAATTTTTATGCATTAGAGTCTTGTGATATGCCATTTTTTAAGAATGCAAAAACCAAAAATAATGCCATGTGGTTTAAACTGAATGACAAGTTGGACTATGAATGCCATGATGGATATGAAAACAAATACAAACGTACCAGAGATTCTATACAATGTACTTATGATGGATGGTCTGATATCCCCTCATGTTATGGTAAGTACTTCTCCTCAGGAATTCTTCATTGGGAAGCATATAAAGTGCTTTGGCAAAATAATCAAAAATAACCCGTAAACAAATAGATCCAGTATTTACTAGTCAGAGCTTTTAAGAAAATGATGTCCTTTAAAATAGAATGTGAGGGATTTGTTCAGTGATAGTGATTGGCCAGCTCATCGATCTGGTCCCAATTCCCAGCACTAAAAAATAAAATGGAAAGGAATACATGAAATCATGAATGTTATTCCCATTGACTCTACAATGTCACCAGGCATGACAGGAAAATGCTAAGCCAAAGGGAGAAAGTAGAAATGACAGAAAGTAGTACAAACTGATGTGGTGAAAACAGTGTTACAATGTAAATTTAGTAGATAATCAAAATGTGAGCATACCATAATCTCTTGGCACAGTATAAGTTTCCAAGAATGGATGAACAAATCACAGCTAGTATTCAAATATGTTATTTTATCAACAATTTTTCAGATTCACTGATACCCTGGCTTATTTTTTTAAAAAATTCTTTGGAGTTCTTTCCTTTGGAGAAATATTTCCAAAATGTTATCAAAAGCCATTTTCATTGAATAGTGTTTACAACAATCTTAAATAACTTTTTTTTTTTTTTTTTTTTTCGAGATATCCTCTGGTCAGAGCAAAGACTGCATACTAACTCATTTTGATCCTCCTAACTCCCTGCCTCCCACTATGATTTAGGAGTTAATGTTTAAATAACTGTATCCTCAGCAAAGACTAAAACATTTCTTATTTCATGTTATGTTAATGTTTTAGAAAGATAAACATTTCAATTTCATGTTAGTCACATGTAAGTTGCATGCATATATGCATGCAGTAGTTGGACCAGGCTCAGCCAAAGATTGCTATTTTTTTGATTAAAGCAGAGATTTTTATGAAGTGATAAAAAGAGAGTATATAAAAATAAATAAAAATAATTAGCATATAGAAATAAAATCATGATCTTGAAAGATTGCAATGCAATTTTGGAAGTTTCCTAGTGATACCCATTCAAGGGAGATCTTCTCAAATTATTTTCAAAATCCAACTGTAAAACAAAAGCAATTCCAGGTGTGTCTTATGCCACTGATGTCTTATCAGTAATTTCAAATCAAATGTTTGTTTGGTTATCTTTTGAACATTATGTTTGACACTTGTGATCTAAATCAAACATTTGAAATCTTTAGTTTTATTAATTAGCAAGAGAGGGAAGTTTCAAAAATGAAAAGAAAAATACCTTTTCATAAATAATACTTTAGCAATATCACAAATTTAAAAATTCAAATATTAGAGACATTGTTACACATTATTCATTTGATTCAGAATAATAACTTAATTATTAATAAAAATTAAATATACTATTAAGTTTAATGTTAATGGAAATATTCAAAACCATAGACTATAGATATTATTTTAGCCTTAAATGAGTTTTTATTTTTCTTTATTTATAAAACATTAATCATGTAATTTATTATTTTCTAAGTTTATATATCTGTAATAATATTATAACTGCAAATGCATCAGAAAGGCTTCTATGTGTTTTGTAGTTTCCATTGTTTAAAAATAAAAACTATTTAAATTCAAAATTTATAAATTGTATACCAATAATTTTCTTAGTATGAGAGACTACCTTCCAGATTTGAGGATGTGAAAATTATGACACTAACTTTGACAAGTGTCAACAGCAAACCTGATCCAAGGAGAGTATGTTGAATTTTCAAATTACTTTTTAGAACAAACATATTATTCCATAGTATAAACATTTTTCAGACAGTACCATGTAAATTTACAGGGTATGTAACACAGTAACTAACATTTTTCAAGGACGAGGCTTTTCTGAAGATCCCAAGTGTATTCATCACTCAGCACCTACCTTTTTCTTATACAATTAATAAAAAATTTACCTTGACAATGATTGATTCCATGCTCTAATGAATTATGTTATTTTTTTGTTTTTAGAAAGAGAATGCAGCATTCCA
The DNA here is from genome assembly GCA_036365145.1 of Orientallactaga sibirica. Lineage (NCBI taxonomy): Eukaryota > Metazoa > Chordata > Mammalia > Rodentia > Dipodidae > Orientallactaga > Orientallactaga sibirica. The sequence continues at coordinate 8,598,916 of JAEOAD010000017.1, read as the reverse complement.
GAAATACCAAGAGAATTGATTGTTGTTCCCAAGAAAGAAAAATACACAGTTGGAGATGTGTTGAAATTCACTTGCCAGTCAGGATTTACAAGGGTTGGACCAGATTCAACACAATGCTATGATTTTGGATGGTCTCCTGATGTGCCAATATGTAAAAGTAAGTAATCTGCTTGCAACTGATGAAATTTGAATTAATCATTTGATTGTAAACTCCTTTATCTCCTCTTTGCTCTCTGTGGTCTTCCTGTGTGTGAATAATCTGACACATAAAGTCACAGACACATCCATGTGGAACATGAGTTAGGTGGTAAATAGCAAACATTCATTTACATAAGAAATTAATCCTCAGTTGTTTATTGAAACATGTAATGGAAATATTTATACATAGAGATATGATGGCTGCAACCTGAGATATTTCCTTTGTTTCTTTTCAATTTGCCAACACTACCATTAATGTAGGGCATTTGGCATGGTGTGGGCACTCCTTCAACTTTCTCTGAGTGTGTCTAAAGCATTACTAAAGCAGCTTGCAGTAATTTCAGTAGCATATTAGTTAATCAAATTAAAACACATAGATCAGATGCTTGCTTCAGTGATGGTATTCTTTCAAGTCATGATAAAATGTTGCCAAAAATAAGAAAATTTATAGAATTCACACAACCATATTAGCTTGTGGATTTGCATGCATCCTTAGAGTGTGAGTATTACTAAACATGTTCACAGCCATAAATCTACTTCCAGTGCAATTTCAATAAAAATGATACGACTGTGAAGTATGAATTAAAGTAAACATTTTAACTGTGATATCATGCTATTGTTCTATAATAAATTATATAAAAATCCACTTTATTCCATGAGATTGTTAAAATATAAAATAGATATTTCAATCACTATCTAATCATGATATTTCAGCTATAGATCATGTACAGTCATGTGATCAACCTCCTGAACTCCTCAATGGGGAAATTAAGGGAACAAGGAAAGAAGAATATGGACACCATGAGATCGTGGAGTATAATTGCAACCCTAGATTTCTGCTGAAGGGGCCAAATAAAATTCAGTGTGTCGATGGGGACTGGACAACCTTGCCAGTGTGCTTTGGTAATTAAAAATATCATTATTTAAATTTCAAATGTTTTATACTCATTTAAACATACATGTGATGACTTAATTTTAAATATATTTTTGTGAAATTTACACAGAGGAGGAGAGGACATGTGGAGATATTCCTGAGCTGCAGAACGGCTATGCCCCACTGTCTCCCCCTCCCTACCACCATGGATATTCAGTGGAGTTCAGCTGCACAGACACCTTCACGATGATTGGACACAGATCAGTCACCTGTGTTAGTGGGAGGTGGACCCAACTTCCTCAGTGTGTTGGTGAGAACATTTTCTCAGCTTGACAGTGAATAAATTATAATACTTCTATTGCAGAAATATTTTCAAGTATAAAATTTTAAACTTAGTGACTTTTAAAAACTGTTTAGTCTTAAATACAATGAATGTAAACTTTTATTGTTGATCATTCAATTTTATATAAATAAGAACAATGCTATCCATACAATTTTATTAATATTTCTATTAGTTACCTTTAATTATAAAGCTACATTATACTTTTAAGTTGTTAAGTGATTGAAATATGAATAGCAGTAATCAGGAAAATATAAATATTTTACATAAATTCCATTGCTAAGACCCTTCCAGTCATGTGCTGATAAGCAAAGAAATAATGTAGTCAAATTTGCCATTTCTTCTCTCCCCTAACAAACTATCCTCTCAACACTTCTACCCAGGATCATTTCTCAGTCTGTTACAAATGTACCTGTTAAAATCTGAGTCCTGAGGGCAGGGGCCCTGACCTCCATCAACTGTAGAAACCACTGACACCAGGACTTCCAGAAGTAGTCAGGAAACCAAATCTTGTGTGTTTCTTCACTCTACAAGCGTCTTACTCTGTCTGACTGGTGACAGTTTTGTTGGCTAACTAGAGGGATCTGGGAAAGTGTACATTCATTTTCCCTTAGCCTGGGTTCTTTCTTGAAGTTATCTTTTATTTAGAGAGAGTTCTGTGTATACAGTCTTACTTATTAATCTCATTTTTAGTCACTGATTAATCTCAGCAGAAACAGAGCTCCTCAGAAGTGAGCTCAAACAACACGACAGCCAAAAGCACCCTCGCCTCCCCTGCAATGAGTGAGTTCAAGGATGCCCCTAGGGCACATCCATGTACATACACACACACACACACACACACACACACACACACACACACACACACACACACACACACACACACACACAGAGAGAGAAACAGCCAGAGAGAGAGTAGGGGGAATTCTCAATTCACTGGATGATTAACTGAGATATACAGCATATAAAAATCTTCTACAGTCAATACTTAACAGTGAAATAATATGATTATAGCATGATGTGGCATTTAAATATCTTTAACAGAGTTTCTTTTAATTCAAAAACAACACAGCTCATGATTGGAAAAATTTCTTATTTCAGTTTTTCTTTCTCCCTCTCTGTCACACAAAAATATGCTTACTTTTTACACAAAATATCTTAGCTGCATTTCCTTGTATCACATCTCTCAAAAATGTAAATTTAAACTAGACAATTCTTATATTTTATTCCAACAGATATTGTTTTAATACTTCTTGTCATTTTATTTTTGAATCAGTGTTCCTCATAGTCCAGTTTGACTTCAAACTCACTATTGTAGCCAAGATTGACCTAAAACTTTGTATCCTCCTGCCTCTACATCTTGAGTGCTGGGAATTAAAAGAGTGTGCAACAATGCCTGGAGCTTTAGTATTTGAGGTTTGTGAATTCAAAACAAGATAGTTGGAAAGCAAATGTAAACATTTAGACAGAGTTCAAGTACAGGACCAATTGTGATCATGTGATGACTCTTACTTAGATCACTGAAATTAACTCTTCTTATCTTTCAGTTCCCAAAGCTCAAAATAACTTTATGCCAGATGTTTTCTCTGATATGTCAAAAACTGCATGTGAGAATTGTGTTCACAGATGATAATATATTTCATTCATTGAGATTATGATCCATTTGACAGATAGACCTTATAATCACAGTTTTTAAAAGAATATATATATATATATATTATAAAAGACTATATACCATTATTCCCTTGCCACAACTCCCATTACCCTGGGGGAACTCTTCAGTGGAGTTATGTAATCACAGTGGGGTCATGAAGGCCTCAGTAAGTCCCTATTGGTGGGTAATTGAGGACCGTGCCTCAGGGTGTTCCTACCTGCTCTGCGGCTTCTCCAACCTTTCTGCCCCCTTCTCCGCAATGTTTCCTCAGCCATGGCAAGCCTGTTGGTGGTCTGGTTTAGTGTGGAGTTACTTGCCATTTCATGATTTCTGCTTTCATAGATTTTGATTATTTTGCATGGTTGTCACCATCAACCAGGGATTAGCTGTCAGACCAACAGTGAGAGCAGTATTCATGAAGTCACTTCCTCTGCAATTTCTCCTGGGCTGTGGCAGATGTGGTAGACCTGGACAGTCTCATGTTGGGCAGTCGGCTACCATCTTATCAATGGATCTAGGCTCTGTTCTGTTTTCCCTGCCATCTGTAAATAAAACAGATTCACCAGCCAAGCATGACAACATTTTGGGCTAAAGGGAGGATGCAAAGTTGTTGAGGAGACCTTTGGTGGGATACTTTCTTGGTTTCCAGTAGCAGGCACGAGTTCCCTCCCACTGAGCAGGCCTCACACCCAATTCAAGAACAGTTAAGGACACAGTTTTATTATTCATTGATTGAACCTACATTAATGTAAAAGCTGCTGTCTTGCTTCTTGTAATTGGTCTTTTCATGAAAAAATATTTTCTTTTTATAGCAACAGATCAACTTGAGGCCTGCAAAGCCCCAAACTCAGTTGTATACAAGCCAAATCTGTCTGATGGGAATGGATTCACTCATAACTTTAACATAACTTACAAATGCAAAGGAAAGTCAGAAGTTGAACACTCCACCTGCATCCATGGAACATGGATTCCTGAGCCAAACTGCAAAAGTAAGTGCAAGTGTACAGTGTGTTTTGAAGGTTCTTCTAAGAATTTCCTTTGAATATCTTGGACATTCAAACAAAAGGACATCTTTCTTTTTTGTGAATATGATGTGTTTTTCCATTTATTTGTGTTCTCTAATCTTTTTCAGCAATGTTTTGTAGTTTTCAGTGTACACATATTTTATTCTCTCAGTTGGTTATGCCTAAAATAAATTTTATTATAAATTAGAAAATAATGTTTCCTTTTGGCCTTTTCATAATGCCTTGTTTTGTTTCTCCCCAACAACCCATATCCCTGCCCACTTCCACACTCCCCTTTGTCCCCATTATCACCCCTCGTACTTTAATCTCTTGTGTATTTAATTTTCTTCCTTACCCTCCCTCAGTGTATTACTTCAATTTGTTTCAAATATCATCCATGAAAGGAGATAATTATATATATATTTCTGCTTTGAATGTTTTGTTTCTCCTTCCTGTATAATTGTTTGGCTAGGATTTAAGTAGGACTTTGATAGACATGGTGAATGTAGGCATAATTATTACGTGCTTTCCTAATTTCAAAGCAAAAGTTTTTACATGTTAACTTATGTCTTTGATGAGTGAATTAAGGCCATCAATATTCAGAGATATAACTGTGAGGTTTGATTTAATACCTGCCATATTGTTTTGCTTCTTGAGGGCTCTTGATATTGGTTATTTGTTTCTTCTGTGGAGAAATCCCTCCCACTGAGCATGCCTCACACCCAATTAAAGGACAGTTAACTACACAGTTTCATTAACACTGGATTGTGATGACGGCTATGGGCTTTATATATGTATTCTTTAAAATATTGAAATAATTTTCTTTGTTGTGTTCTTCTACAAAAGACAATATGTTGAATATTGTCAAAATTCTTTGCAGCTATTGATGATATCATTATGTGATTTTACCCCTCTCTGTGTTATGATGGTTAGTGCGTAATACTTGGATTTGCATGCATTGGCCTATTTTACATTCCTGGGATCCATCTAACTTGCCCATGATGTATAGTCCATGAAGTGAGATGTTCAATTATGTTTGCTATGTTGACTATTTCTACAACTATATTCATCAGCCATATATATTATATTAAATATAATATATATATATATAATATTATATATAATTTTATTTTATTTTTATGTGTTTTTATTATAAACTATATAAGTATTTATATTTTGTAAAAATTTTAAAAAGAATGTCATTTTTAATTTTTATTTATTTTTTGCAAGCAGAGAGAGAGAGAGACATAGAAGAGAGACATACAAAGAGAGAATGGACACACCAGGGCCTCTAGCCAGCACAAATGAAATCCAGATCCATGTGCCCCTTGTGCATCTGGCTTACATGGGTCCTGGAGAATCAGGTTGGGATCCATTGGCTTTGCAGACAAACACCTTAACTGCTAAGCCATTTCTCCAGCTATAATGTCATTAATTTATAAAATATTTATTTATTTGCAAGTAAAGACAGATAGAGGGAAGAGATACAAACTGAAAGAATGGGCATGCCAAGAGCCTCCATGCACTGGAAATTGACTCAAGATGCATGCACCACGTTGTGCATCTGGCTTTACGTGGGTACTAGGAAATTGAATGCAGGTTGTTAGGTTTTGCAGGGACATACCTTACCAGTGAGACATCTCTACAACCCCATTATTATTTTAAATGTTTGACAGAATATACCATTGAAAGTGTTTTTTACTGAGATTTTCCTTTCTTGAGTGATTTGCTCATTATTTCCATTTCCTTGCTAAACTTAGATCTGCTTGGATTAAAAGCTCTTTATGAGGTAGTCAAGTTGTTTGCAAGGATTTATCCCTTTCTTCTGGGTTATTAAATTTATTGGTGTGGAATGGTTACTTTATAAACATTGATATTATGTGCTATCTTGAATATTTTTAATTTCTGATTTTATTTACATGAGTTTTCCATATTTTTGTAGGAATGTAATAATTTGTCAATTTTATTCATCTTTTCAAAGAGTTGCTTTGAGCTTCATTGATTATTTTTGTTTTCTGTTTTCTAACATATTCATTTCTGCTCTTTGCTGTGTCTTCTGTTATCCCTGGCTTCAATGTATTCTTTTTGTAACTGGTTTGAGGCATAAAGTAAGGTTTACTTATTGGAATGGTTTTTTCTCTGTAGATTATTTTCACTATGTAAATCTTTCTAACCAGTAACTAAAATATGGCCACATAGAATAATTTCTGGTATTATTTTCATTTCCATTTGGCACAAAGTGCTTTCTGATTTCTCCTCTGATCTTGTCTTTGGCATATTTGCAGTTTGAGAGAATTTTCTTTAACTGACTTACTTATGAATTTCACAGTGTTTCTTCTGTTACTGATTTCTAGAATAACTTCATTATTATTGAAAAGAAATTTGGTTGCTTTCAAGTCTATTGTGTCTGTTACACTTAAGGTTTTCAATTTACTTTTGGTTGTTGTTTTCATAAAAGTGCTGGGGTTTTTTGTCCTTTATTTTTCACAGTGCATCTTTCTATTAAAAAGACACCATATTTCTCTCTTCTGTGCTTTTTCTTCTTTATAAAGTTTCACTACTTTAAGCATTGTTAACATGCTATGTTTTTATTTCTGTTTTCATTATGAAAATTCACTTTCCTTTAATTTTACTAATCTCTTCCTTGTAAAGGTTTGGGACTTATTTCAGTACAATTATTATTTCTTTTTACCTTCACCATTTTATTTTATTTATTGTGTTGTTTCTTCAAATTGAACTGAGGGTTTGATACTTGATAGATAAACTCTACCAGTAAGCTACCCCACAGTCCACTAATCTGTTTCTTAAGGTATAAAACTAAAGTGTGGATTTAAATCATTATACTTTTAAAATAAAAACTTTAAAGTTGATTTTGAACTCTTTCCTACCAAGCTATATGTCTATATAGGTGTGTGTTTCAATCTTAAAAGTAAAATTATAAATATATTTATAGATATAATACTACACATGTTTTATATCTAAGTATAAATAGTTCAAGGCAAGTGTGCATCATATCCATAGAATTTCCATTTTTGGGAAGTAAATCTAGGAGAATAAGCAGTTCAAGGTCATGCTTGGTTAATAGTGACTTTGAGACAAAACTATACTATATAACACCCTGTGCAAAAAACAATTCATTTGATTCCACTTGAAATATGTTTATCTCTTTCCTTGACTCATCAATTATTAATTATTTAGAAGTTTGTTGAATAATTTCCATGCATTTAAATTTTCTAGATAACTTATCCTTACTGGATTAAAACTTAATTTTACTGTCTGATAATACGATTTTTGAAGTGGATGCTTCAGGTAAAATACCTTAAAGGCCAGAAATAATTAAAGTTAATTTGATTCATTATTGAAGACTGCTTAAAGAAAGAATAAATGGAAAAACCTATAAAAGACTAACAGACAAAAAAATTGTTATTCAAGTTGAAAATTGTAATTATAAGTAGAATAGTATAATATGGTCATAATTCATGACTCTCTATGTATTGAAAATTAATCTTTATTATTTTAAGTTTTTATGTTTTTAACAATAAGTCTAATTTTTAATATTTTATAGAAGAAAAAAAAAAATTCTGCCCACCTCCACCTCAGATTCCCAATGCTCAGGAGATGAGAACCACTGTGAAATATCAGGATGGAGAAAAAGTATCTGTTCTTTGCCAAAAAAAGTACATACTTCAAGACACAGAAGAACTTGTGTGCCAAGATGGAAGATGGCAAACAGTACCACGTTGTGTTGGTCAGTAGTGTATGTATAGCATGATTTGTAACACTAGCAAGCTAGGGCTAATAAACCTCAAAGCCCACACCCAGCAACACAGCTCCTCCAGCTAGGTCCCCTCACAAATTGCCATCACCTGGGGCCCAAGCATTCAAAGCACATGAACTTATGGGGACAACTGATTCAAACCACCACAAAGTGCTTTCAGATTTTTAAATATATGGTATATATCTTGAGATTATTAATCCTTGGGTATATTTTTTCTCTCCTAATCTTTGGTGATTGATTTAAATATTTAATTTTGTTATTTCAAGTCAAGTTCTTTTGCTCATGATGGATTCAAGTTTAAAACATGCATTTCACTGATATTTATATAAGAATATATTCGATTTGTTTCAAAAAGTTTTAACAAAAAACTGGCATGAAAATGGATTTCTGAATTTATAAAGCATAGATTTGTTTCACTATGAGACACTCATATGACTTTTAGGACTTCCTTGTGATGCTCCCCCTTCAATTCGTTATGGTGTTGTGTCTCAGGAGAGAGACATTATAGATATGGAGAAATCTCAACCTTCCAGCTGACAGGATTAAGGCTGTTGAGCAACGCACACCCTTAGGGATTTTGGCTTCATAGGGATTTGTTTATTATAATCCCTATGCTGTGCTGGTTTTTTTAAATATATATTTTTTATTTTAATTTTCCATTCATGTTGGTGCCTTCGGTAGCCTCCTCCTTATCTTTTCCCCTCTGAAGGGACCCTCTGCATAGGGGGATGTGGGTCATGCATTATGGGAGTAGCCAACAATTATGGGGAAGAAGCAATATCTCTGTGCATATTGACCCAACTTGTGGCTCTAACATCTCTTTCTGCCCCCTTTTCCACAAATTTCCCTGTGCCATGTTGGGTTCATTTTAGTTCTACTTCAGTGATGAGGTCTTGTGAGCCTCTGTGTCTCTGGATATCTGGTTTAGTAAGAGTTGAGTGTGCTCTGTGTTTATCAGCCTTGTGCTGATGTCAGGTTCACCATGAAAGTTGCACTCTTGCCATTTCCCCCGTTAGTCTATGGTTTCAGCTTGGGTGCTGGTGAGGTGTGATAAGCTGATCCTCCCCTCAGGTTCAGCATCCATCTAAAAAAGAAAAGCAAATTCTCCAAAAGAGAGAGAAGTCAGCACCAAATAGATGGTATGTCCATTGTTATTTTAGAGGGAATTTTATATGCATACGCCCTCTTATAGACCACAATTGGTAGGAGCTTGATATTGGAGAATAGACTCATTTTTTGGACATGGTATCAACTTGTTTGCCAGTTCCCAGTTCCAGCTGTGAATTCCATTCCATTGAGTGGATCTGTTGACCAAATCAGGATCAGTTGCTTATCCATCATGACTGTGTGCCGCTATTGCACTTGTTTGAGCATCATGGCAGGTTGTTTACTGCTGAGTAGCTTAGACTATAAGTTGTTTGGACAGATGTCATTTTCCCCAGCCACTCATGTAGCAGCCTCTGGCACTAGACAAGCTAACTCTCTGGGGACTGACCCACAGTGTAGATATACCACATCCTTGTTATCCATTCATCTAATGATGGACATCTGGGTTGATTCCAGCTCTTAGCTATTATGAATTGAGCAGCTATAAACATGGTTGAGAAAATCTCTCTCATCTGAGGTTTGGAACTTTTAGGGTGAATGATCAGTAAGGGAATAACTGGAACTATTGGTAGGTCTATAGTCATCCTTTTCTGGAGTCTCCATATTGCTTTCCATAGTGGTTGTACAATTTTACATTCCCAACAACAGTGAAAGAGGGTTCCTATTTCTCCACAGCCTCTCCATCCTTTGTTATCCTTAGTTTTTTTAATGTTACCTATCCTTACCGGGTAAGGTGGAATCTTATAGATGTTCTAATTTGCATTTCCCTGATGATTAGGGATGTTGAACATTTTCTTAAATGTGTGTTTTCCATTTGTATTTCTTCCTCTGAGAACTCCCTGTGTAGTTCTCTGTCCCATTTTGTGAATGGGTTGTTTGACTTTTTATTGTTTAGGTTTTGCAGTTCTTTATAAATTCTAGAAATTAGGCCTCTGTCAGTTGTATAGCTGGCAAAAATTTTCTTCCATTCTGTGGGTAATCTGTTGGCTCTGGTTATTGTATATTTGTCTGTGGTAAAACTTTTCAGCTTCATGAAATTCCAATGGTTGAGTGATTAATTTCCTGAGCTGCTGGGGTTTTGTTCAGAAAGTCTTTTCCTACTCCTATCAAGGGATTTTATTGAATGTGTATATATTTTCAGTTGTCTTTTAGTATTTGCCAGTAAATTTTTCCACCCAGGCCACTAGAATACTTGAAGAGCAGGCAAACAACACATAGGATTACATCTGCGGTTGGATTGGAGTACAAGAGCTACACTTGGCACCAAACTCAAATCATAAAGTTGTATTTCAAGGATGAAAAAATTACAAAGTTCAATCAAATCAACTATATGCAAAAATTGCTACATTATAATACAAGAAACACAAAAATCAAGACAATACAATCCCATGAGAAATTTGCTCAACTATGTTCATAGCTGCTCAATTCACAATAGCAAAGAACTGGAATCAACCCAGGTGTCCATCACTAGATGAATGGATAACCAAGATGTGGTATATCTATACTATGGAATTCTACATAGCAGTAAGGAAAGATGAAATAAGGAAATTTGAAAAAAATGGTCAAACATGGAACAGATCATCCTCAGTGAGCTCACCAAAGCACAAAAAGATAAACATCACATGATCTCATTTATCTGTCACTCCTAACCTGAATCTACCTGGCCAAACCTAATAAACACTCTGAGGACCAGGCAAGAGGAGGGTGGGATAGAGGGAGGGTAAGGGTGGGATGGAACAAGAGGGTGGGAGGGAACAAGAGGGTGGGAGGGAGGACAAGGGGGATACAAATTGGGACCCAAAAGGAAAAGATACTATAAAACCCTTTACTCTGAATAACAGACTAAAACATTGATCCTTCAGCAGGTCCTCAGAGGGAACACCTGAACCACAGGAAACTGGAGAGAGCATCATGAAGAACAACCTTAATCTTGTCCTGCTTCTCTTTCTCTTCTCTCTCTCTCTCTCTCACCCTCCCTCTCCTCTCTATACTCACTTTCTCTTTTATATTATCTATCTTTTTCCTCCCTCACCTTCCTAGGTGCAGACTTATAACTCCCAGTGCCAGCACAGGGTTAACTTCCACAATGAGCTGTTGATCTGAGACACCTACAAGGTCTCCCAAAAAAGACAGACTTCTGTCAGAGTTCTTGATGACCCACAAAAGGTTAATGGTAAGACCCTACTGCTGAAGACAGCATATGTGTGTGAGACCAAACACGGAGAGACCTGGCCAAAACCTGGAAGAGGGTCAGTCCCCAGACAGTTAGCTAGTCTAGTACCAGAGGGTGCTACATGAGCAACTGGGGAAAAGGTTCAACATTGGTCCAAACAACTTGCAGTCTAAGATACCCAACAAGAAACAACCTGATGTAGTGCTCAAACAAGTGCAGTAGTGGCACACAGCCATAGTGAGTTACCAACTGCTCTTGAATTGGCTAACAGATCCACTCAGTGGAATAGAACTCATTGCTGGAACTGGGAAATAAGTCAAAACCAGGTACAAAAAAATGAGCTCAGTCTCCAAGATCAAGATACCACCAAAGGTGGGCTAGAAGAGAGCCAAAGCATATAAAATTCCCTCCAAAACATATATGGTCATCCCTTCTATTTAGTACTAACTTCTCTCTCCGTTGGAGAACTTTGCTTATCTTTTTTTAGATGGACAAGGAACCTGAAGGGAGGATCAGCTAATCACACCTCACCAGGGCCCCAGCCTACCATAGAACAATGCAGTGGAAGGACAGGAATTATAAATCTATCAGAAATGGTCCTGAATTAGACAGTTTGAGATGAAATGCCTGACAAATATCTCAAAAAAAATGATTTGCGGGCGGGCAGGGATGAGGGTAAGGATGGTACTACCATGTGCTGTAACATACTGAGTATGTCCATAACTAATAAAAAATGACTTTATCTATACTCAAAGAAATAAAAAAATAAATCAAAGGAATAAAAGAAGAAAACAAAGGAATTAAAGAAGAAAACAAATTCCTGAAGGAATCCCAAGAGAACACAGAAAACCAGTTTAATGAAATAAGGATGTCATTACAAGACTTGAGTAAGGAAATAGAAATACTGAAGAAAAACCAGGCAGAAATACTAGCACTGAAAAACACAGTCAGTCAAATAATCTCACCAGTAGAATGGATGAAGTAGAGAACAGAATATCTAAACTAGAAGACCAGGTGGCAGATCTAATACAGTCCAACAAAGAGAAAGACAATAATAGAAGGCATGAATCAAATTTCAAGATATTTGGGATACTATGAAAAGATCAAACATAAGAATTCAATGTATAGTGGAAGGAAAAGAATTTTACTCCAAAGGCATAGTAAGCATTTTCAAAAAGATCATAGAATAAATTTTTCTCCAAACTGGGAAAGAAATGCCAATGCAGATACAGGAAGCTTTCAGAACGCCAAACAGAAAAAAAAAAAAAAAAAAAAAACCTCTCCACTCCATGTTATAATTAAATGATTAAACATGCAAACCAAAGACAATATATTGAAAGCTGTTAAAGAGAAAAAGCAAGTCACTTATAAAAGCAAGCCCATCAGAATAACAGCAGATTACTCAACACAAATTTTAAAAGCCAGAAGGGCTTGGAAGGATATCTTCCAAGTTCTGAAAGATAACAACTATCAACCAAGATTACTTTATCCTGAAAAGGTATCTATAAGAATTGATGGAGAAACAAGGACATTCTACAACAAAAACAGGCTAAGGGAATTTATGACAATTAAGCCAGCTCTACAAAAAATACTTGAAGTAACCCTTCACGCTGAAGAAAAAGCAAAGCACACACATGAGGAAACAGAAAAAAACAAACCATACTCAAGTAACAGTTAAAACAAGAGATAAAGGGAAAGAGGAAGCACTACAAAACAAGAAGAATGGCAAGAATAAACACACACCTTTCAATAATAATTCTTAATATCAATGGCCTCAATGCCCCAACCAAAAGACACAGGTTTGCAGACTGGATTTAAAGGAAGGGTCCTGCTGTTTGTTGCCTCCAAGAAATGCATCTTTCAGTAAAAGATAGACACTGTCTTAGGGTAAAAGGATGGAAAATGGTATGATGACATTAAAATAAAAGAAAGGCTAATGGAGAGTGGGAAGGGATATGATGGAGAATGGATCTTTGAAGGGAAAAGTGGGGAAGGGGAGGGAATTATTATGGCTGATTGATTGTCTGTAATTATGGAAGTTGTCAATAAAAATAGTTTAAAAACAAAAAAATCTTCATTTAGTCTTAATTCTCTTTTAAATATCTGACTTGCAGATCCATTATCAAATAACTTGGACTTTTTGTGTAGTTTGTGTATTGATCTATCTTCTGAGTGTTCATTTTCATATACTTTATTTGCTTGAAAGAGAGAAAAACAGTATTAAAAAAGAGAGCATAGTCTAGATGTATGTGCCACCATCTGCATCTGGCTTATGTAGAGCCTGGGTAATTGACCCTGGGTCCTTAGGCTTCCGTGCAAAGTGCTTTAACTGCTAAGCCATCTCTCTAGCCCTAACTTCTGAGTTTTTAACAGTGTATTTCCAGAATGTATTTTTTTTTATTTATTGTAATTTTACATTCATGTTGGCCCCTCCAGGTAGCCTCCTCCCTTGTCCTCTCCCCTCAGAAGGGACCCTCCTTATTGGGGAATGTGGGTTGTGCATTATAGGGGTAGCCAACACTTATGGGGGAGAGGCAAAGTCTGTGTTTAGTGACCCAACCTGTGGCTCTAGAACTCTTTCCACCCCTCTTCCATGCAGAATGCAAATTTTAATGTTAATGAAGTAGAAATTAATATTTTTTCTGATTTACTTTTGCTTTAGGAGCAATGGATGACTTAAAGGCATACATTGGGATGTTTTTATCAATCCTAAATTGTCCAAAATTTGACATAGTACATTTTTTCTTGAGGATTTTTCTAGGGATGTCTTATACCATTGATATCTATAAGCAATTTCAAATCAAATGTTTGTTTGGTTATTTTTTGAACATTATGTTTGACACTTGTGATCTACATGTAACATTTGAAATCTTTAGTTTTATTAATTAGCAAGACAGGGAAGTTTCAAAAAGAACTTTTCACAATATAGATCTACCTATATATATCTGGATTAGCTGTATCCCAACTATCTAGATTTTAACAAAATCATTTCACAATGAAATGTCTGATATTTCTGTGGATAAGATACAGAAATTAGTCACTTAGATGGTTCATCTGCCTTTAATTTCATTATTTAACTCACCTGCTTGGGAAAGGCAATCTGGCCAACATTGGGATTGAGTTAGTTGGGCTTAGAATCTCTAGGCCAGAGAGACATTGTCATGTACAGTACTTTGTTATTAAGATGGTTTAATTATTCATTTGTTTCATTATATCGATTAATGTTTTGGGGATAAATGTAGTATAAGTCCACAGGTAGGAGAATACAGTAGAAGATGACTGTGAATTTGTACAAGGACAGATCATTACAAAATAATATTTTGTGTCCTGTTGAATCTAGTAGGATGCATGTAGCAGGGGACAAGTAAAAGATCTCAGGATAGGGTCAAGGAAATTAGACTAGAGGAGTTATAAAACTAGTAAATGTTTAATCAGTTTTAAGATTAGCTTATGTCATCACTGGGATGTAATCACCACAACAACTAAGGTCATACACTGTGTTGGGAGAGGCACAGGACATAGAATGAGGCTACAAGAAGTGCTGTTCATTTCCACTGACCTCAAGCTTTATGGAACATTATGCTTTATCAAAAAACCACTTATTTAAAAGGGATAAAGACAGACTCAAATGTTCCACAAGAGACAGAACAGCAGCAAGGGCCCAGGACTGGCACAAGAATGATATACCTACTTTTAATTCTATGTCCTTCTTGTTACCTTTGAAAGGCTACCACCACTGTTAATTTATTAATGTTCTAAGTATTTATTAATGTTCTAGTATTTAATGAAAGACATAAATTATGAATTCAAAATTTATAATCCACAAAAGTGTGAAAAAAATTCTTGAAAGAATTTTCTTCTAAAATATAAAATTAATAACATAAGGAAACAGTTGAATATTTGTTCTGTGTATGTGTGTGCATGCTTCTGCATGTTTGTGATGGTTCTTTAACATGTTTCATAAGCTTTCATGGAGTAGAATTATTCTTTGTGGGAAAATTATTTATGTTCTGATATTAAAATCAATCTCTATTAAAAAGATTATTAAAAACAAATTTTAGAGAAAATATTATTCATAATCCAGTAAATGTAATAAACAATACAATATATCATATCAATTTAAATATTTATAACATTAAAATTGGACCTTAATGATTGTCATAATGTATGTTAATGAATATTCCTCATCCATGTCTCTGATGAGCTGCAAGATGTAATGTCATGTGCATTAGGAAAAACATCCTCACATACTGAATCATCTGAATTGAGTGAATTTCCTTCTCCCAGAAACCTTAACTTTAAGTATATAGTCATATTAGTAGAAGATAATTCATTAATCAAATGATTTATCTCTGATATGATTTTTCATTAAGATGAAATATTACTTATGCTGTTTTTTTTTCTTTTGTTGTTGCTGCAAGTGAAACCTTGTGATTCCCCACAAATAAAACATGGGCGACTATATGACGAGAACTATAGGGCATACTTTCCAGCATCTAGGCAAGAGATACATGTATTATTGTGAAGACGGTTTTGTGGCTTCACCAAATTCCTACTGGGGTTATATTTATTGCACAGCGGAGGGTTGGGAGCCAAAAGTCCCATGCCGCAGTAAGTAATTGTCTTTACAGTTATAAATTATGCTTGATTCTTTGAAAGAGTGGAAAGGGAAGAGCATGCAAGTAATTACAATTGAGTTTTGCATGGTAGGAACAAGCCAGCAGAAGTATTGTGAGAGAAAAGACTCAGGTTTTCTCTTTTATGAATAGCTCATCATGAAAGTCACATGAAAAATAATTGAAATATCTTTATCATTTACATATATTAATTATGGAAATCAATAAGTTGTTTAATTAACAGTTGATATTTGCACTAGTTTTTCTTTTTTCCCATAGTTTATTTTTATTTATATTATTCTGCTTTTACATTCATAGTGTTGGCTCCCTTATCCTCCTCCCTGTCCTCCCTCTTCCAAAGGGACCCTTATCAATGGGGAATGTGGGTTATGCATTGTGGGGGTAGTCAAGAGTTCTAGGGGAGGCGGTAGGCCAAGTCTCTTGCACTAGTTTTTCTTAATTTCTCATTATTTTCAACGATCTTACTTAAATGTTACAAAGATAATTTTAATTGAGTATTTTGACCAAATAAATGTTTTTCTTTCTTAAAAATTTTATCAATTTTATGGTCCTCGGGGCAATGTGTTTTCAACTATTTGGCAAATGGACATTATCCACAGTATGAAAGAATGTATCAACAGGATCAGTCTGTGAAAGTTGAATGCTACCCTGGCTATAGTCTTCCAAATGGCCAGAACACAATTACATGTACAGAGAATGGCTGGTCCCCTCCACTCCAGTGCATCCGTGTCAGTAAGTAATCTTCTGAGATTCCAAGATGTTCACAAATCCTTCACACTCATCTCTAGTACTGCTCACATCAATTAAATTTATTGTCTCAAGTTTGTTTAACTATGTATAAATAAAATAACTTAAAAGGCCTTGACAAGTTTATGGCAATATAAACCCACCTATTAGATATTAGTTAATTCTACAGTGTACTTTTAATACAATATTGATTAATTCATATTAGCTTGTACTTTGAACTTATGCAGTCATCTGATTCAAAGTGGCTATAAAATCATAGCATAGATAAAAATAAATATAATTGCTAAAATGTCATTCATCTATTCAAGTAACATAACATTTTAGAGTTGCACTTTTTCTCTGGAATGTATAACTAAGATTGGAATTTGTAGGACCTTAACAGCTTTTGGTTTTCTCCAATTATTATAAAAATATGAGTTCATGTCAGCAATGTCTTCTTCTACATCTTTCCAATGGTTATGTAATGTCATACTTTAATATTGACCAAATGTATGTCTATATAATATTTTGGAATTATAGTGTTGACATACATTATTGTCATTATGAGTTGGGTTTAAAAATGTTATCATATGGGCTAGAGCGAGGGCTCAGTGGTTAAATGTACTTCCTCTTCCAGCATGAGGGGCTGAGAAGGCCTGTGACTGCCCTAGTTCAAATCTCCACATCCCCAGTAAAAAGCTCAGAATGGCTAAGTGCCAGTGACACCAGTCCCACAAGGGAGTAGAGACCCACCAGAGAATCATCAGAGCTCAACAAGCTCCAGAAACAGTAAAACAAGACTCTGACTCAAAACAAAGTCAGGTGGAAGAGCAATGGAGTGGGACACCAGATGTTCCATTCATGCCACCATTGGCAAGTGACCTCCAGCTAGAGAGTATAGGGAGCAAGACCAGGACAAATACACATGCATAACCACACATACACCTACACCCCCCACACTACATTACATCTGCATGCGCACACACACACACAATGCACAAAGCAAAAAGTAATGTCATATGTCAATTGACAAGTTATTATTTCAAGAAATGCAGTTGGAATTTTATCTAATTAGACTTTGGTATTTATTTATTGGAATCTTAACAATTCTAAATATTAATCTTCTTCACATATATATTACAAATATGTCCTTCATTTAATTCAGATAATCAAGTTTCTGTTTGGATTTTGATTGAGATTATTATGGATTACCAGAATAATTTGCAACAAATTCACAGCTCAATACCATTGCCTTCCACTCTGTGAATGTAATGTATTTTCTTAATTTTAAGCAATTTGTGAATGCTTATCAATTGCTTTCTAGTTTGTACATTTTTTGCTGATAAGAAACTTTTACCTTTATGGCTTAAGAATATAATTTTTTAATCTTCACTGATGAGAAAATTTACAAGATTCATATTATCAATCTATCTGAAAGTTTCATTAGTCTTTTATTGATGGTCTTTTTGCTGTTTTGTTCACATTCTTAACTTTCTGCATCCTTTCTCTTAAGGTCACTGTCATTTAGTCTAGTCTGCTTTGAACATATTGTTCTTCTCATATTTCTACATCTAAACAACCCTCATAACTATATATTCTGTGTCCATGGGCTTATTTTTGACAGTGGTATTTATTGAGAATAAGTTCATACATATTTAGTGCAGAATCTGATGACTGGCAAGTGAGTGTGCTTAATGACAACATACTCAGTCAAGCTGAAACTTCTGAGAAAGTTCATTTTTTCTCTTTCTAATTAATCTAGCTTCAACTACACCACCCTACATAATCACTGTTATTTCTGTTACCATAGTTTCTTGTTTCTACTTCATATGAATGGATTTATACATCATGTCTTCTGTCATAGTTCTTTTATTATTTAGAAAAATATCTATCATTCATTTATGTTATGTCTAGAATTATTAATTGTTCCTTTGCATGTTTATGTATGCCATATGTGTGTATGCTTAATTATGTATGGGCGAGGGCACATCTGTGTGGGTGCACATTGCCATGGGAAACTTTTTGACTGGGAAGACACAAGCACATGACTATTCACCCTAGGTAGGGCACAGATGACAAATCAAAGTATGATTGGACCAAACCCATTTTGGTGAACCAATGAGTTTATTGAGGCTACTTACAGAGCAGGGAGTTGCTTATAGGAGCAGTGGATCATTCAAAGGCAGCTGCATCACCTCAAAGCACACCCCAGCTTGAGTGACAACTGACAGAAGCTGCCTACCTGGAGCACACTGCACAACCTGCAAGCAACTGGGCTGGTCAGCAGTCTCCAGAACACTGCATGCCTTGAAGGCAGCTCAGTCAGAGACTGTCTTCCCAAGTACCTGTCTACCTTTACATGACTTTGGTGTTCCCACCTTGTCCCCAGACATGATGAATTCCTGGGTCTCCTGAACTTCCTTCCTTCAGCCAGGATAGGATGCTTTAATTCAGAGGAAATTGCTGTAGAACATGTGTATATGTGTATGCGTGTGTGAGGGGTGGTTATCTTAGATATGCTCTCCCCCTCTGTGTTATGACAAGGTCTCTCATTAGCATGAAGCTCACTAATTAGGCTGACCTGGCTAGCCAGCAAGCCCCATGTAGCTCCTGGTCGCTGACTCCTAGTTGCTTGCAGTATAGATTTGTACCAACACGCTCAGCATTTTTATATGGAAATGGGATAGTATTCAGGCCTCCATGTTTACAAGACAAGTCCTTTACTGATCTTTTCCCCCAGTAAGCCCCTTAAAAATTGTACAATAATAATATATCACCAAATGGATATGTCAGAATTCAGCTATTTGATTTGTGATGCACATTGGGACTATTTTACATTTTGATAATATTTGAGGTGCTTATGAACACTAGGAGATGAGTTTATGGATAAACATTTAAATAGCATTTCTTGGCTAACCATATAAAAGTAAAGTTATGGGTATTATGGCTTGTGTGTGATTCAAACTATAAGAATCTACCCTATGAACTTTTTGGGATTGCTGGGCCACTTTACAGTCATAGCTACAGTGTGCCAGGGTTCCCACTGATTTGCTTCACTTTGACAAGCAGGTCAGGTTTAAGACTTTAACCCACATTAGCACAGATATATCATGGTGCTTTAACTTCCTGGTCAATTAATACTAGAAAGCACACTTTTATCTGCTAGTGATTGTTCTACTTTGTGAAATTTAACTTTTTCCAATTTTTATTAAAATATTTCTTCAGGGATTTTTGGGCTTGATGGTGGAGTAGTAGTATGCAAAAGCAGCATAGGGAGGAAATAAGGCAGAAAAAGAGCAAATTATACTCTTCTACTGCAAAGTGAAGGTCTATAAGAAATTATCAACCTCAGCAGAAAAGTAGGAGAGACCCAGAGCTTCCAGCGCCCACAGAATCAGGCAGAAGCAGCTCCTGCAGAGGTGCAGGTCCAGCAGCCACCAGGCTCTGCCTGTGCCACAGGAGAAGCCAGGTGAAGGGAATTTTCACTCACACCAGCCTCCTTGCAAAGTCAAGATCCCAAAAAAGAAAACAGCAGGGACCAGCTGAGTGGCTCAGGAAGAACAGGACTGCAGGGACCAGCTACACAGCTCCAGCACAAGTTCAGGCACCCTCCACAGCCTCCCCTCCCCACAATCATCAGCACTGGCAACCCCTAGAAGCCTGGGGAAAGGAGATCAGCTGCACAGCACCCACCACTGGTGATCAGAGCAGCAGATGCACTGACCCAGCCAGGTTAGCTGAGCCCAAAGAGCAGTTAAAACCGACCCAAGTGGACACGCAGCATAGTTGAGAAGACAACCATCCCAAAAGGTAACAGAGCCTACTTACACCAGGTCAGTACCTGCCAAAAAGCCTTTTGGTATATAAGCCTGCACTGGAAGTACTAATCATACCTTCCATGTCAGGGCAAGCTATGTGTTAGATCTGTCTGAAGGTCAGCTTTACTGTTCTTAAATAAGCTATGTTTTGGAGTTGTCCATTGTAGCTTCCTGATTTACAGTGCCTTTGTCTTCTTGTTTCATTTGTGGGGGCAGGGTCTCACTCAGCCCCACGCTGACCTATAATCCTTTACAGACCAGAAATCTCAGCCTCCCAGTTGACAGGATTAAGGGTGTGGGGCAACACACACCCTTAGGGACTTTAATTTTGTTAGATTATCTGTTTAATACTCACTCTTACATAAATACTCCCTGCTGGTTTTGATTAAATGTGTATACTGTTCATTAGAATTTTAGAATCTTTCTGTAATTCATCCCACCCAGTCTAGGAGAACACTTGCATAGCAGACAAACCCAACACCTAAGGTCACTTCTGCTGTTACTCTGGGAATCATTTAAGAGTCACACCTGGCACATTAAGCTCCTACCCTGAAGATATGTAACATCAGATTTATAAATCTAAGAATACTGTAGATAATTAGAAAACCCAAACATCAAATAAATCCAAGATGGATAAATCTCTACATACAAAAATAAGCCAGTCATGGTGGTGCAAAATCCCAGCAAAAATCACCATGAGTTTGAGGACAACCCAAGACTACATAGTGAATTCCAGGTCAGCCTGAACTAGAGTGAGACCCTACCTTGAAAAACTGAAATAAATAAATAAATACAATATAATTCAACCAAAAATCATATATTCATCAGAAATTACCTCCAGTGAGATTGACTTAGATGAAATGCATGAGAAAGATTTCAAAAGAATCATTATAACTATGTTCAAAGGAATCATAGAAGAAAACACACTCCTAAAGGAGAACACAGGAAACCAACTTAATGAAATAAGGAGGTCAATACAAGACATGAGTAATGAAATAGAAACACTTAAGAAAAACCAATCAGAAATACTAGAATGAAAACACAGAAAGTCAAATAATAATAATAATAATAATAATAATAATTCTGTAGAAAGTCTTACCAATAGAATGGAGGAAGGAGAGAATATCTAAAGTAGAAGACCATGTGGCAGATCTGATACATTTCAACAAAGAGAAAGACAAGCTAACAGGGAGGTAAGAATGGGAAGTTCAAGATATTCAGGACATTATGAAAAAGGCCAAACACAGGAAATCAGGATATAACAGAAGGAGAAGAATTTCAGTCCAAAGGCATACTAGGTGTTTTCAACAAAATCATAGAAGAAAATTTCCCCAAATTAGAAAAGAGAAAAAAAGAAAATTAGAAAAGAAAATGAAGATACATGAATCATTTAGAACACCAAACAGAAAAAACATTGAAAGAATCTCACCTTACCATATTATAATTAAACTACTAAACATGCAAAGAAAATATATTGAAAGCAGTTAGAGAGAAAAAGCATGTCACTTATAAAGACAAGCCCATCAGGATCACAGAATATTATTCAATACAAACTTTAAAAGCCAGAAGGAACAGGGTGTGGTGGTGCACCCCTTTAATCCCAGCACTTGGGAGGCAGAGGTAGGAGGATTGCTGTGAGTTTGAGCCCACTCTGAGGCTACATAGTGAATTCCAGGTCAGCCTGGACTAAAGCAAGTCCCTATCTTGAAAAACAAACAAACCAAGCAACAAACAAAAAAGTCGGTGGTATATCTATACTATGGAATTCTACATAGCAATAAGGAAAGATGAAATAATGAAATTTGAAAAAAAAAATGGCCAAACATGGAACAGATCATCCTCAGTAAGCTCACCCAGTCACAAAAAGATAATCATCATATGGTCTCATTTATCTGTCGCTCCTAACCTGAATCCACCTGAGATGCTGCCAAGCCTAGTAAGCACTCTGAGGACCAGACAATAGGGAGGGTGGGATGGAGGGAGCGAGAGGGTGGGAGGAAGGACAAGAGTGGGGGGAATACAAATAGGCACCCAAAAGGAAATGATACTGTAAAACTCTTTATTCTGAACAACAGGCTAAAACACTGATCTTTCATCAGGCCTGCAGAGGGAACACCTGAACCACAGGAATTTGGAGAAAACATCATGAAGACCAACCTTAATTTTTTCCTGCTTTTCTCTCTCCCTCTCTCTCTCTCTTTCTCTCCATCTCCTGTCTATACTCACTTTCTCTTTTAAATTACCTATCTTTTTCTCCCCTCACCATCCTAAACACTGACTTATAACTCCCAGTACCAGCACAGGGTTAACTTTCACAATGAGCCATTGATCCAAGACACCTACAAGGTTTCCCAAAAAAGACATTTCTGCCAGAGTTCTTGATGAACCACCAAAGGTTAATGGTAAGAACCTACTGTCGAAGACAGCATACGTGTGTGAGACCAAACACAGAGAGACCTGGCCAGAATCTGGAAGAGGGTCAGTCCCCAGACAGAGGGTGCTACATGAGCAACTGGGGAAAAATGACCAACATTGGACCAAACAATTTGCCGTCTAAGATACCCAGGAGGAAACAACCTGACCTAATGCTCAAACAAGTGCAGTAGTGGCACACAGCCATGGTGGGCTACCAACTGCTCTTGATTTGGCTAAAAGATCCACTCAGTGGAAAGGAACTCATTGCAGGAACTGGGAAGTAAGTCAAAACCATGTACAAAAAATGAGCACAGTCTCCAATCAAGATACCACCAAATGTGGGCTAGAAGAGGGTGTACCCATATAAAATTCTCTCCAGGATATGTATGGCCATCCCATATATCTAGTACTAACTTCTCTGTTGGAGGATTTGCTTATCTTTTTCAGATGGACAATGAACCTGAAGGGAGGATCAGCCAATCACACCTCACCAGAACCCCAGCTGAAACCATAGAGTAATGCGGGGGAAGGGCAAGAGTTCAGTGTTCTTGAGGATCACAACAACAGATAAAGGCTCAATGAGATAAACACAGAGAACATCCAACTCCTACTAAGCCAGATATCCAAAGACACAGAGGCTCCCAAAACCTCATCACTGAAGGAGAACTAAAATGACCCCAATGTGGCTCAGGGAAATTTGCGGAAGAGGGGGTGGAAAGAATGTTAGAGCCACAAGTTGGGGCATTATGAACAGTGACTTGGCCTATCCTACATAACTCTTGACTACCCCCACAATGCATGACCCACATTCCCCATTGATGAGGGTCCCTATGAAAGAGGGGGGACAGGGAGGAGGATAATGGAGTCACCGATTATGAGTGTAAAATTAGAATAATATAAATAAAAATAAATTATTTTTAAAAATAGAGTTGGAATTACAAACATAAAAAAAAAGTCAGAAAGACTAGTAATGATGGAGCCCAAGTTCTAAAAGATAAGAACTGTCAAGCAATAATACCTTATCCAGCAAAACTATCCATCCCACTTGATGGAGAAATAAAGACATTAGATGACAAATATGGGCTGAAGGAATATATGCCCACTAAGCCAGCTCTACAGAAAATACAGAAGGAATCCTCCACACTGAAGGAAAAAAAAAAACTCATATATGAGGAAACAGGAAAAAATAATCCATACTCAAATAATACTTAATAGAAGAGAGTAAAGGGAAAACAAGAAGCACTAGAAAACAAGAATAGTGAGAATAAATGCATATCTTTCAATAAGTTTTTTTTTTTAGAAGAGCAATGCCTAGTTTATTATGCAAATAACTTGGCTATAAACAGGAGGTTCTTGATACTTCATTGTAAATGTACAGCTGGACACTCTGGTTATCCTATCCTGAAATTAGTGGCAACACTGTGCCATAATGGGAATTATCTTAACCATGATGCAGCTGGATTCTCATCTTCCAGGCTTGGGAATATACTTCTGGATAGTTCACCCTCATTGCCATTCAATATTGTTTTAGTTGTCATGACAACTATTCTCAGGCAAGGCAGGTGTGGTGGCACACACCTAATCCCAGCACTCAGGAGGCAGAGGTAGGAGGATACCATTCTTTTTGGTTGTTGAGAATACAGAGTGAGTTCCAGGTCAGCCTGGGGTGAGACCCTAAAAAATCAAAAACAAACAAACAAAAAAAAAACCCTTGGTTCCACTCTAGCCAAATATGTTTGCCATTCCTAATTTGAAACATTCTGCCTCCTTTGCTGGAGAAAATCACAACAATGATCCCAGCTTCCCATTCTAATGTCTTTCTCATTCAAAGATCAATGGTCTCCTTCATGTATTGCCTAACCAGTATTGCCTATGCTTTTTATCCAGTGTTCATCTTTAAGCACTGCTTATTATATCATTATCCACCTATCCAATATTCAATGGGTCTCCACTGGTAAATTCCAAATTCTTTTGTTTGTCAGGTAAGGTCTTGATGCCAAGCTATCATTCTAATCTTATCTCTTAATTCTTACTTTTTCTTAGTTATCTAAATAACTCTTTTAAAATATTTTATTTTTAATCTTATTTTACTTATTTGACAGAGAAAAAGAAGAGGAGAAGACACACACACACAGAGAGAGAGAGAGAAAGAGAGAGAGAGAGAGAATGGGCATGCCAGGGCCTCCAACCACTGCAAACAAACTCCAGATACATGTGCCACTTTGTGCATGTGGCTTATGTGGGTTCCAGGAAATAGAACCTGGGTCATTTGGCTTTGCCATCCAGTGCCTTAACTGCTAAGCCATCCCTCCAGCCCAATAACAACTCAATATCAACAGCCTCAATATCCCAACAAAAAGACACAAGCTTGTAGACTAGATTAAAAGGCAGGATCCTTCTCTTTGCTGCCTCCAAAAAACCCACATCTCCATAAAAGACACACACTATCTTAGGGTGAAAGGACCTACATCTCCACAAAAGACACACACTATCTTAGGATGAAACGATGGAAAATGATTATTTCAAGGAAATGGGCTTAGGAAACAAAAAGGTGTTGCTACCCTAATATCTGACAGGTTAGACTTCAAACCAACATTAGTAAGGAAAGATAAAGAAGATCACTTTATATTGATTAAAGGAACAATTCAACAGGAAGACATTATTCTAAACTTACATGTGACCAACATGGCTGCTCTCAATTTCATCAAACACTATTAGAGTTAAGGTCACAGATAACACCAAGCACAATTGTAGTGGGTGACTTCAATATCCCTCTATTATCAATTGACAGGTCATCCTGGCAAAAAATAAACAGAGACATCTGGATTAAGTGAAATCATAGAACAGCTATCTATAGAACATTCCATCCAAATTGGGAAGAATACACATTCTTTTCAGCAGCACATGGATCATCCTCTAAAATAGACCATGTATTAAGACACAAAGCAAATCTTAATAAATCCAGGAAAATTTAAATAATTCCTTGTACTTTATTTAATCACAATGGGATTAAACAAAAACTCAGCAACAAGTAAACAGAGCATACATAAAAATCATGGAAATAAAACAGTACACTACTGAATGGGGAATGGGTAACTGAAGAAGTCAAAAAGAAATAAAAAAAAAATTAGACCTTGCAAAAACAAGAACAAAGGAAACCATGAATCAGTGGATGGGAAGAAATAATAAAGATTAGGGCAGAAATTAATGAAATAAAACAAAAAATACAAAGAATAAACAAAACAAAAAGTTGGTTCTTCAAAGAATAAATAAGATTGATAAACCCTTAGAAAATCTGACCAGAAGAAAGGGAGAAGAGACACAAATTAATAAAACTGGAGATGAAAAAGGCACCATTACAAGAGATACCAAAGAAATTCAGAAAATTTTAAGGACATATTTTAGCAACATATATTCCAATGTTTGATAAAATAAAAGAAATGGATGACTTCCTAGATTAATATGACCTACCAAAATTAAATCAATATGAGATAAACCATATAAATAGACATATAACAAGTATGTGGATCCAAGCAGTTATTAAAACCTCCCAACAAAAAAAAAAAAAGTCTAGGCCCAGATGAATTCACTAGGGAATTTGACCAGACTTTCATGAGAATACCCACACCAATGCTTCTCACACTTTTTCATAAAATAGAAAAGGAAAGAATATTACCAAACTCCTTCTATGAAGCCAGCATCACTGTGATACCCAAACTAAACAAAGATAGAACAAATAAAAGAAAATTACAGAGAAATCTTCCTCATGAACATATATACAAAAAAAATTCCCACAAAAATATTGGCAAACAAGGGCTGGAGAAATAGCTTAGTGGTTAAGGTGCTTGTTTGCACACCAAAGTACCCAGGTTTGATTCCTCAGGACACACGTAGCCAGATGTACAAGGTGGCACATGTGTCTGGAGTTCATTTGCAGTGGCTGGATGCCCTACCCATTCCCATTCTCTCTCTCTCTCTCTCTCTCTCTCTCTCTCTCTCTCTTCTTCCTAATATATAGATAAATAATTCATTTAAAAATATTGGCCAACAGAATACAAGAATATATCAAAAGGATTATTCACCCCAAAAAGTAGGTTTTATCCCAGAAATGCAGGGATGATTCAACATATGCAAATCAATAAATGTAATACACTATATAAATGGATTTAAGGAAAAAAATCACATAACTTCTGAATAGATGTAGAAAAGGCATTTGACAAAATCCAAACTCCCTTCATGGTAAAAGTCCTACAGAAACTGGGAATTGAAGAAACATATTTTAGCATAATAAAGGCTATTTTTGACAAACCTACAAACAACATAATACTAAATGGAAAAAAAAACTTGAAGGTTTACCACCAAAATGAAGAATAAGACAAGGGTGTCCACTGTTGCCACTTTTATTTTATAATACTAGAATTCTTAGCCATAGGAATAATGTAAGAAACACACATAAAAGGGATACAAATTGGAAAGGAAGAGATGAAGTTATCATTATTTGAAGATGATATGATTCTATATATAAAGGACCCTAAATACTCTACCAGAGGATGATGTTAGCAAGTTAATGGATAAAATAAACACACAGAAATGAGTAGCTGTCCTTTATACTAACAACAAGTATGCTAAGGATGAAATCAGGGAATCAATCCTATTCACAATTGCCTCAAAAAAATATTAATGTACCTTGGAATAAACCTAACCAAGGAAGTGCAGGATCTATACGATGAAAACTTTAAAACACTCAAGAGAGAAATTGGAGAGGGTACTAGGAAATGGAAAGACATCCTATGTTCTTGGATTGGCAGAGCCACTATTGTGGAAATGTCAGTCTTTAAAAGAAAACTTTACTCTGCATTTATTTGATCAGGAAATAGTTTTCTAGAAGTCAATAGGCAGGAGAGTCATTTGAAGTAATTCTTATTTTTTTTTTTCTTTTCTTTCTTTCTTTCTTTCTTTTTTTTTTTTTTTTTTTTTTTCTTTTTACCAGGGTTGGCTGTTCAAAGGCTTCTTAAGCTTTGGGCGGGCTTGTCCCGAGTCAGTGTTTTGAGGTAAGGTGTCACTCTATCTCAGGCTGACCTGGAATACACTGTGTAGTCTCAGGGTGGCCTTGAACTCTTGGCAATCCTCTGCCTCAGAATACTGGGATTAAAGGCATGTACCACCACATCCGAGTGAAACTGTCACTCTTACCAAAAGCAGTCTACACATTTAATGCAATTCCATTGAAATTCCAATGGCATTCTTCACATTAATAGAAAAAGCAATCCTAAATTTCATTTGGAAGCACAGAAAAAAAAATGCCTCAAATACCCAAAACAGTTGTGAACAACAAAAATAAAGCTGACACTATCATCATATCATCATGCCCAATTCCAAGCTATATTACAGAGCCCTAGCAACAAAAACAGCATGGTACTGGCACAAAGACAGATACATAGAACAAATAAACAGAATAGAAGATCAAGATATATATTCAGACTGCTAAAGCCATCTGATTTTTGACAAATATGCCAAAAAAATTCATTGGAGCAAAGATAGCCTCTTTAACAAGTAGTGCTGTAAAAACTGGATATCTATATGTATAATGATAAAAATTGATCCTTCTCTCCCTCTATGCACAAGAATGAAGTCCTGACCCTCTGAAACAGCTAGAGGACAAAGTAGGGAAAACTTTTCAACATATTGGAATAGGCAGTGACTTTCTGAAGATAATCCCAATTGTTCAGGAAATAAAACTACTAATCAACCACTGAGATCTCATGAAATTAAAAATTTTTTTGCAACAAAGGACACTGTGAATAGAGCAAAAAGGCAACCTAGAGAATGGGAGAAATATTGCCAGCTATACATATTACAGAGGATTAATATCAAGGATATACAAAGAACACAGAAAACTAAATAGTAAATCAAAAAAACCAATTAAAAAACGGGCTAAGAAACTACATAGAGAGTTCTCAAAATAAGAAATACAGGGCTGTATTTCTTGTAGAAATGTAGAAATGGCTTAATGTTTAAGATGCTTGTCTGTGAAGCCAAAGGACCCAGGTTTGATTCCCCATAATCCACATAAGCCAGATGCACATGGGTGTGCATGCATCTGGAGTTTGTTTGCAGTGGCTGGAGACTCTGATGAAGCCCTTTCTCTCCTCTTTCTCTCTCTCTCTCTCTCTCTCTCTCTCTCTCTCTCTCACACACACCAGCTATACATCTGACAGAGGATTAATATCTATTTTTCTGTATTTCTTAAAATGAAAGAAAAGAAAGAAAGAAAGATAAAATATTTTAAAAGTAAGAAGTACAGATGGCCTATGAACATCTAAAAATATTCTATATCCTTAGCCATCAGTGAAATGCAAATTAAAACTGCTTTGATATTCCATCTCACTCCTGTCTGCTTGGCTATCATAAAAAGAACAAATGACAGTAAATGCTGGTGAGAATACAGAAAAAGAGGAACCCTTCTACACTGTGGGTGAGAATGTAATCCAGTACAGCCACTGGGGAAATCATTGTGGAGGTTCCTGAGACACCTAAAAATACATTTACTATATGACCCAGTTATGCCACTCTCAAGCATATATCGTGAGGACATCTCTCATGACCTTAGAGATACTTGATCAACCATGTTCATGGATGCTCTACTCATAGTAGCTAGGAAATGGAACCAGACTAGATGTCACTCAACTAATTAATGATAATGAAGATGTGGTACATTTATACAATAGTGTGTATTCAGTGGTAAAGGAAAATTAAATGTGCAGCAAAATGGATAGATCTGCAAGGATTATACATAGGTAAAACAGGCGCAGAAAGCCAAGCACTGCATGTTCTCTCTCAGATGTGGATCCTAGCTACAAGTGTTTAGACTTGTTTGTGAGTTGTAGTAAAAATTGTAGCACAGGTCAGTTAGCCAGAAAAAGGTTATAAAGGGAGGAAAGAAATGGAAAACTTAGGGGGATGGTAATATATGTATATACATGTGTGTGTGTGTGTGTGTGTGTGTGTGTGTGTGTGTGTGTGTGTGTAGAAGAACAGATTACTGGGGGTACAATGGCCTATGCAAAGATATGGTAAGAGATAGAGTAAAAGAAGGTTGGGGGTAGGGTTAATCAAAATTCAAGATGTTGTGAATAAGCCCAATGGAAACCTACTTGTTTTGGACAATGGTGCACCCAGAAGCCACAGACTATTACTAGAACAATTTCAGCACCAGCAATGGGATACCTTCCAGTGAGGTGTTGGCCACAGATATTTCTGATGCCCCTAAAACATTACAGGCCATTGCCAAGGCTTTTGGTTTCCCACCAGAAATAAATGGTAAGTCCCTATTGGTGAAGACTCCACATGCATGGACTGCAACATCACTGAAAAATCAAGCTAGAGTTGAGCTGAAAACCTCCTCCCTGTAGACCAGCTGACAGAAAACTGGAAAAGGCTGCACTTCATACAGCCCTATGGGAGACAGAATTCATCAGCAGTGAAAAGAGTGGACATTGCAGCAGTGAAAACAATGAATCCTTTAAGTTTGGCCAACCAGGTCAAATGCTCAAATGGGTGCAATAGTGGCATGTCTATTATGGGGAAACTAACTGCTTTCTAATTGGATTGGAGGCCTGCTCAACTGGAAGGAATGCATGTTTGGTACTGAAAACCTAATCAAAATTCTATGCCAGGGGAGGTCATGAGTTCTAGGACTGTAACACCTGCTCTTGTCTGGCTAAATGTATATATTATGCACACCCAACTGCCATGTAAGCACTCTACTTAATATTCACACCCATATATTAATGCTACTCTTACTTTCTGTTAGAGAAGCTTCTCTTTTCTGATGGCAGTGACAACTGGGATGACCCAAAAGGCAGCATAGTGTCTAGAAGAACTGACAGAGGAATATTCTGCAATGAAATATCTCTATCATATCTTCCAAGGCTCAGGGCCCATTGCAGAAGATGTAGCAGAAAGAATGTAAGAGCCAAAGGAAGGGTAGGGCTGCTTATAATGCAATCATTCAGACAGAAATTGGCCTCAATATCTATGACCTTGCAATGCATAGCACTACCTTCAGAAGACCCTCATAAGAGGAGGAAAAGATGATGACATTAAAATAAAAGATAGGCTAATGGAGAGTGGGAAAGAATATGATGGAGAATGGATTTATGAAGGGGAATGTAGGGGAGAGGAGGAGATTATCATAGTTGATGTCTGTAATTATGGAATTTGTCAAAAAAAAATTGGAAAAAAACAAAAATATTCTTCATTTAGTCTTAATTCTCCTTTAAATATCTGATATGCAGCTCCATTATCAAATAACTTGTATTTTTGTGTGTTTTTTCAATTATATGATCTATCTTCTGAGATTTTCAAATTAAATTTATCTATTTTTTAATAAATATAAAATTTTATTCAAACTATATCATAAAAAGGTAGAATTATACTTACTTATTATTTACATAGTGTATGAATCATATGCCATATAAAATAAGAAAATTATATATACAAATTTATACTTATTTAGTATATATGAATATTCAAAAATATGCAATACACACAGAACTGGAAATATAACTGCAATTTCTTGGCCCAGGTATGGAGACTAATGCCCAAGATTCTTTTTCAAGGAAACAGCATTGGAGAATCAGAAATTATGGGAGAAAACCACAAATATACCATCTGATAATTTAGAAGCATTTGTGTATAGAAATCACTTCACTACAAGAGACAGTCTTGAAGAGTAGAAATGAATAAGAAAACAAAACAACAGTGAACAGATCCCTCTCAAACAAGACTTGTCCAAATTCTTGCAGCAAATTCAAATTTTGCATGTGCAAGAAAGACCGAAGGAAACACCAGTAAGAATGGCAAAGATAGAAAGGTCATGAAATTATAGCAAGAAGCATCAGAAATGTGAATCTGATCTTATCTATTGAAGAGATAGAGAAAGAGAATAACAAAAGAAAAAGAATATGCTTGCCAGGGCCTTTAGCCATTGCAAATGAACTCCAGGTACAAGTGCCACCATGTACATCTGGTTTATATAGGTTCTGGATAACTGAATCTGGGTCCTTAGGATAGCTAGGCAAGCACCTTAACTGGTAAGCTATTTCTCCAACCCTATCTTCT
Organism: Orientallactaga sibirica; assembly: GCA_036365145.1. Classification (NCBI taxonomy): domain Eukaryota; kingdom Metazoa; phylum Chordata; class Mammalia; order Rodentia; family Dipodidae; genus Orientallactaga; species Orientallactaga sibirica. Next base: position 8,567,069 of record JAEOAD010000017.1, on the reverse strand, counting down.
AATTTTTTTTTTATTGACAACTTCCTTAATTGTAGATAATATCCCATGGTACTTCCCTCCCTCCTCCCATTTTCATCTATGAAACTCCATTCTCCATCATATCCCCTCCCCCTCTCAATCAGTTTCTCTTTTCATTTTGATGTCATGATGTTTTCCTCCTATTATGATGGTCTTGTGTAGGTAGTGTCAGGCACTGTGAGTTTATGGATATCCAGGCCATTTTGTGGGAGGAGGAGCACTTTGCAAGGAGTCCTACTCTTCCTTTGGCTCTTACATTCTTTGTGCCCCCTCTTCTGCAATGGACCCTGAGCCTTGGAAGGTGTATTAGGGATGTTTCAGTGCTGAGCACTCCTCTGTCCCTTCTTCTCAGCACCACGGTGCCTTCTAGTCATCCCAAGGTCACCACCATCTCAAAATTTTTCTGGGCAATGGAACACTCAGAAGCCATAAATTGTTACCAGAAAATTTTCAGTGCCAGGGATGGGATACCTTCCAGTGAGCGATTAGCCAGCAAGGTCACAGATGTCCCCAAACATTATAGGCCATTGCCAAGTTCCCTTGGTTTCCCATCAAGAATAAACATTGGAGAGAATAGGCATGGTGCACCCATATCTCAACCTAATAAAGGCTATATATAAAGCACCTAAAGCCCAAGTAATTCTTAATGGGGAGAGACTGAAGGAATTTCCATTGAGGTCAGGCACAAGGCAGGGGTGTCCACTCTCACCTCTGCTCTTCAACATAGTGCTAGAAGTATTAGCTCAAGCAATAAGACAGGAGAAAGAAATCAAAGGGATACAAATTGGAAAGGAAGAAGTTAAGTTAGCCCTATTTGCAGATGACATGATTCTATACATAAGTGACCCGATAACTTCCATCTCAAAACTCTTAAAGGTGATTAGCGCCTTCAGCAAAGTAACAGGATACAAAATCAATGCACAGAAATCAGTAGCCTTTCTGTATGCAAAGGACAAAGAGACAGAAAAAGAAATAACTAACATTGTCCCATTTTCAATTGCAACAAAGAAAATAAAATTAATTTGGAATAACATTAACTAAGAAAGTGAAAGACCTATACAATGAAAACATAAAAACTCTCACAAAAGAAATTGAGGAGATCCTACAAAAATGGAAAGACCTCCCATGCTCCTGGATTGCTAGAATTAACATTGTGAAAATGGCAATTTTACTAAAAGCACTTTATAGATTCAATGCAATGCCCATAAAAGTCCCAACTTCCTTCTTCAATGAGATAGAAAAAAACTATCTCAAAATACATATGGAAAGGCAGAAGGCCTCAGATATCCAAGCTCATCCTCAAAAAGAAACACCTCTGGAGGCATCACCATACCTGATCTAAAGCTATAGTACAAAGCCATTGTAATAAAAACAACATGGTACTGGCAAAAAAACAGGAATATAGACCAATGGAACAGAACTGAAGACCCAGACTTTGGGTTAAGTAACTACAGCTACTTGATATTTGACAAAGGCCCTACCAATGCAGAATGGAGAAAAGACAGCATCTTCAACAAATGGTGCTGGACAAACTGGACAACCATATGTAGGAAAATGAAACTCGACCCACACATCTCTCCATGCACAAAAATTAAGTCCAAATGGATCAAAGACCTTAATATAAAACCAGAAACTATGCTACTACTGGAAGAAAAAATAGGAGGAACCTTCCCACGACATAGGAGTGGAAAAGATTTCCTGAACAAAACCCCAGTAGCTCAGGAAATTAAACAATCACTCAACCATTGGGATCTCATGAAGCTGAAAAGCTTTTTCACTGACAAAAATACTATAACCAAAGCCAGCAGATTACCCACAGAATGGGGAAAATTTTCACCAGCTATACAACTGACAGAGGCCTAATTTCTAGAATCTACAAAGAACTCCAAAACCTAAACAATAAATCACCAAACAACCCACTCACAAAGTGGGGCAGAGAACTGCACAGAGAGTTCTCAGAGGAAGAAATACAAATAGCAAACACACATTTAAGAAAATGTTCAACATCCCTAATCATCAGGGAAATGCAAATTAAAACAGCTATGAGATTCCACCTTACCCCAGTAAGGATGGCTAACATTAAAAAAAAAAAAAAATGACAACAAATGCTGGCGAGGCTGTGGAGAAATAGGAACAAGTTTTCATTGCTGGTGAGAATGTAAAATGGTTTAACCACTATGGAAAGCTATATGGAGACTCCTGAAAAAGATGACCATAGACCTACAAAATGGATCCAGTTATTCCCTTATTGGGCATTTACCCTAAAGGCTCAAAGCCTCAGATCAGAGACAGTTGCTCAACCATGTTCATAGTTGCTCAATTCATAATAGCAAAGAACTGGAATCAACCCATGTGTCCATCACTAGATGAATGGATAACAAAGATGTGGTATATCTATACTATGGAATTCTACGTAGCAGTAAGGAAAGATGAAATAAGGAAATTTGAAAGAAAAAAAAAAACAGATCATCCTCAGTGAGCTCTCCAAAGCACAAAAATATAATCATCGGTCAAACATGGAACAGATCATCCTCAGTGAGCTCTCCAAAGCACAAAAAGATAATCGTCGCATGGTCTCGTTTATCTGTCGCTCCTAACCTGAATTGACGTGACATGCAGCCAAACCTAATAAACACTCTGAGGCCCAGACAAGAGGGAGGGTGGGATGGAGGGAGAGTAAGGGTGGGAGGGCATGAGAGGGTGGGAGGGAGGACAATGGGGGGATACAAATTGGGACCCAAAAGGAAAAGATACTATAAAACCCTTTACTCTGAAGAACAGGCTAAAACATTGATCCTTCAGCAGACCCGCAGAGGGAACACCCGAACCACAGGAAACTGGAGAGAACATCATGAAGGCCAACCTTAATCTTGCCCTGCTTCTCTTTCTCTTCTCTCTCTCTCTCCCTCTCCTCTCTATACTCACTTTCTCTTTTATATTATCTATCTTTTTCCTCCCTCACCTTCCTAGGTGCAGACTTATAACTCCCAGTGCCTGCACGAGGTTAACTTCCACAATGAGCTGTTGATCCAAGACACTTACAAGGTTTCCCAAAAAAGACAGACTTCTGTCAGAGTTCTTGATGACCCACCAAAGGTTAATGGTAAGACCCTACTGTCGAAGACAGCATATGTGTGCGAGACCAAACACAGAGAGACCTGGCCAGAATCTGGAAGAAGGTCAGTCCCCAGACAGTTAGCTAGTCTAGTACCAGAGGGTGCTACACGAGCAACTGGGTGAAAATGTCCAAGATTGGTCCAAACAACAGTCTAAGATACCCAGCAGGAAACAACTTGACATAATGTTCATACAAGTACAGTAGTGGCAAACAGCCATGGTGGGTAACCAACTGCTCTTGATTTGGCTAATAGATCCACTCAGTGGAATGAAACTCATTGCTGGAACTGGGAAACCAGGTACAAAAAATGAGCTCAGTCTCCAAAATCAAGTTATCACCAAATGTGGGCTAGAAGAGAGCTAATGCATATAAAATTCCCTCCAATACATATATGGTCATCCCTTCTATCTAGTACTAACTTCTCTCTCCGTTGGAGAATTTGCTTATCTTTTTTCAGATGGTCAACGAACCTGAAGGGAGGATCAGCTAACCACATCTCACCAGGGCCCCAGCTGAAACCATAGAACGACTCCTGTTCTTGAGTTTCAGGGGAAGGGCAAGAATACAGCTCTCGTTCATGGTGATCACGACACCAGAAAAAGGCTGAAGGAGATAAACACAGAGAACATCCAACTCCAACTAAGCCAGATATCCAGAGACACAGAGGCTCAAGTTTCACTTGAGCGAAACATTTCATACCAGCAGTTTTGCAAAATCTTAATAAAACTTCTTCCCATTTAATGGGACTAATCCAGTCAAAACCTCATCAAGGAAGCAGAACTAAAATGACACCAATGTGGCTCAGGGAACTTAGTGGAAGAGGGGGCAGAAAGATTGTTAGAGTCACAAGTTGGGGCATTATGCACAGAGACCGGGGCCTACCCCCCAGAACGCTTGACTAACCTCACAATGGAATACCCATATTCCATATTGATGAGGGTCCCTTTGAAAGAGGGAGGACAGGGAGGAGGATAATGGAGTCAACACTATGTATGTAAAATCAGAATAATATAAAAAATAAATAAAATATTTAAAAAAAAAAAGCTAAAAAAAAAAAAAAGAATAGATGGTAAGACCCTATTGCTGAAGATTCCAAACATACAAAAAATGAACTGGATCAAGTTATCACCAAATGCAAGGTCACTGAGAAAACTCCTGCTGGAGCTTTTTCAGATGGACCTGACCAAGGCCCCAGCTGAAACCATCCATGTGGACAAGCTGACACTGAAGCTGATAAAAAGAGAACTACTGGAAACAGCTCACTCAAGGAAGCAGAACTAAAATGACCCCAATGTGGCTCAGGGAACTTAGTGGAAGAGGGGGCAGAAAGAGTCACAAGTTGGGGCATTATGCACAAAGACCAGGGCCTACCCCCAGAACAACTTGACTAACCTCACAATGCAATACCCATATTCCCCATTGATGAGGGTCCCTTTGAAAGAGGGAGGACAGGGAGGAGGATAATGGAGTCAACACTATGTATGTAAAATCCATGCAGTTCCAGCTGAGATGGAAAAAACACCATGCAGTTCACTGTGAGATAATAAACACCAGTGAAGATACTAAACAGTGAACACTGCAAGTTTTAAATTTGGCCAGCTAGGCCACATGAGCTGATGGCTGTACTGTCCTGACCAGCAGGTACAAGTCAACCTGAAACTCGAAGAGGGGAGTGGGGACTGAAAAGACACAAGGAATGGAGTCAAGCCTAATCCTGGTCAAGGCTCAAAGTTTATTGCAGAAGTCTCAGCTAATATATTAGTAAGCAAAACAAAGAAGCTCCTGAGAGCAGAGACCTTGTTCCAGTTACACAGCTGCACACGGAGGGAACCTCAGATAAATGTATATCAACGATATTCCTTGTGGCTAAACACCCTGACCTTCATAAACTTTCTCATCAGGCTGGAAAATGTTAGAATCTTTGTCTCAGCAAACTCCCTTAAAGCCTTAGGCTGTCAGCCAAATATTTTGTACAGAAGGCAAGGTCAAGAAATAACCAAGATTGCACCTGGCTCTCCACAGTTCCCCCTTCTTTATATTTTAAAAATAGTCTCCTTGCGAATATGCCTGTCTTAGGTTGGGTATCTATTGTTCTTTCTTACCCATCATGGAAGACACACCCAGGTCTGAGAAGTGTTTCTGTCTTAGGTTGATAAGAACTCAAGACCACTCTTACCCTTCTCTGGCTATATTCACATTATATTAGAGACGGGGAAGTTCTTAAATGGAGACTATGTAATTGAATCTGTAAGAAAGTAAGTTGACATGCCAAATATTGTACAACACAGAGCAATAAAAGACAGCCAAGGACAATCATACCAATAATTATCACAATAGCTATACCGTGCTGAAACATGTTAGTCCAAGAGGGAAACATCCACTTAAGATTAATAAGAATATCATTAGCTGTTTGTGCAGCATTAAAGTGTAAAGGTTCAGCATCTTGCATTTTCATGATATCTTTATGCAGATGTAATAAATCAAGGGAAAGATATATATTATGCCATAGGCCCCTCAAATGGGTCTTTACATGTCCCCACTCTGATGTGTTCTGATTGTATTTCATAGTTGTAACACAAATCCAATTTTAGGATGCATGACAATTGAAAGACCCTCGTAATTTTAACCCTTGTATTTCATCTCCCAGATACATAATCATGTCATATAAAGCATTTAATCTATGTTCCATCTTTTCATCAAAACGTTCTTGTTCTTCCCAAGAGCTAGTGCTATTGTGAGCCAAATCACTAATGACTTGTGCTGTCTGAACTTCCTGAGTTAAAGCCACAGTAGCAGTAGTAAGTGATACAAGTATAGAAATGAAAGTAACAAAACCAAAAATAGCTAAACCTATTTCCCTGTGTGTACGGGTTATAGCATTTTTAATTTCTTCCAATATTTGTAACCCTTTTTCAGTAAACCAAGGACCAGATATTCACAGGGACCATCACAAATGCAGGTTGATAAACAATCAAACTTTGAGAGCCAGAAGGCATAGCAGTAATACAATTAGACAAATTGCAATTGATGCATTTGACATAATAATGTTGCCCTTTCATAGTTATATTCATTTTTCCACTAACAATAGCATAGGGGGGCAGCTACACAAGCAGTGACATGTCCACGAATGGGGCATGTACATATTACCTCGTTGTTAAAGGTCTTGCATCCTGGAGGAACAGGTTTATGGTAAAGGAGTGGAACGATAACTAGAACCTTCTCCTTTTATGGAATCCATAGATGCAGCTATTTTCCAAACATATGTCTGAGGATGACCTTTTGTAGTGAACCACAGTCCTGCTGAAAGTCCCTTGTCCCAGTCCTCAGAATTAGTCTGAGGTGCTTCTTCAGTTCCTCCAGTTTGATTACCTGACCAATCCAAAATTGTGAAATCACTTCCTGAACGAAATTGCATGAGCTTATCAGCTCTACATCTTCTCCAAAGTAAAGTCTTATTACTGAACCTTAGATCTTTTGAGCAAGATGTAAATTCTGCAGGAGGGAGGTGTTCTTCTGTAGACAGCAGCGAGCTTCCAAATGTAAGTCTGTGGATATCCATTGTCCGACCATCAAAGTCCAGTAGACAGTCCTTTTTCCCATTCATCATTGTTGCTCTGGCCCAAAACTTGATTTTCAGACCAGTCCATAATATACCTGTTTGTATTGGTTACATTATGTCTGAAAGGTTTAGATGTATAACATTTCCTCCAAAAATTCTCCCCGCAGTCTTCAACAACCTGTCTACAAAATCTTGAAATGGTTCATCTGGCCCTTGTCGAATGCTGGACAAACTCTGAGTCAAATCACCCTTTTGTGGAATAGTGCCCCAAGCCCTCTTAGCAGCCAAAGCTATTTGAACATATACACCAGGGTTATATCCAATCTGAGCATTCACACCTTTATATGGTCCTTCTCCAGTTAACATATCAACATTCCATTGTCAACTACCCCACTTGCATAATCAGACACTAAATATATAATTTAAAAGTGCATCTTCATCCAGAATTCATTATTAATCACAATCTCAACATTAAGTTTGAAGTATTTTTAAATCATTTGTAATAATAGATAAGAATCATTTTGACATTTGGTGATCAACTTTGAATCAGAGAATATTGCCACTAGTCACAAAGCACTGCATTCAAACTTGGTAAACTGAAATGTGATGTGTCCTAGCATAGAACTTATTAGGAAGAAATTAGATGCAATTACTTCAGTGTTTAAGTCTTTTCATCAATTGCTTATCTCTCTGAAAGCTTTGTAAAACAGCTTAATAAGCTCTCTAAGCTCTGTTTCACATAGATAAGAGATCTTGTCTCCAACTTCAAAATTGTATTGCTGGACAAGGATGTAAAACAGAAACTGCAATACAACATATTATTAATGGATATAAGTAATTATTACTTATTCTTTTTATACTAATAAATAAGTGTAAGAAGGATGAAATATATGAACTTCTAAAATTTGTCATTCTAGCATTAATAACACAAAACTTCACAAAAAGGAAAAGGTTAACTGGGTGTGTTCTTATATGACTTTAATAATATTGGCATTTTTATAAAAATTCTCTATGAATTATAAACATACAAGTACCTATTTTATGCCCTGAATTATTAGAGAAAAATATTGACAATAACCCTAATTAAAAGGGTTAAGTGTTGCTGTTTAATTCCTTTAAAGAGAATTTCTAAGTTATGGAGGGTCAACATGATTTTTTAACTTTATGTTCATATAAAGGTAATATGCATTCAGCAAAATCTGCAATTTGAATTTTTATATTTTTCTCAATCTAGAAGTATATAATACAATATTCATTGTACTAGTCAGTAGCAGCTAACCACAGCTGCCCAATGGGCTTGTGATCACAAAGATGAACAGCACAGGCTGGTAGCTATAGATCGGGACTGCTGAGGTATACAGCTTTATGGACTAAGCAGCTACCAGGTTCACAGATTCTCCAAATTGTAGACAGCCATTGTTGGACTATTCATTCCATGTTGTGAACTATCTGGTGAGCCCACTCTCTCCCTTCCTCCCTCCCTCCCTCCCTCCCTCTCTCTCTCTCTCTCTCTCTCTCTCTGTGTGTGTGTGTGTCACTCTCAAGTAAACAAATAAAAATAAACAAAAAAGCTGGGCATGGTGGTGCACGTCTTTAATCCCAGCACTTGGGAGGCAGAGGTAGGAGGATCACTATGAGTTCGAAGCCACCCTAAGAGTATATAGTGAATTCCAGGTCAGCCTGGGCTAGAGCCAGACCCTACCTAGAAAAAATAAAAAAATCCAGCTATACCACTCCTAGGCATATATCCTAATGACTGTTCTTACTACCTTAGGGATACTTGCACAACCATGTTTATTGCTGCTTTATTCACAATAGTTAGAAAATGGAACCAGCCTAGATATCCCTCCACAGATGAATGGATAATAAAGATGTAGTACATTTACATAATGGAGTTCTATTCAGCAGTAAAGAAAAATGAAATTATGAAATTTGCAGAGAAATGGATGGATCTGGAAAGGATTATGCTAAGTGAGGTAACCCAGTCCCAGAAAACCAAATGTTTCATGTTCTCTATCATATGTGGATCCTAGCTACAAATGTATAGACTTGTGTGTGAGCTGGAACCAAAAATCAGCAGCAGAGGCCAGTAAGCTAGAAAAAGGCTATAAGGGAGGGAGGAGAGGGAAGGACTTAAGGGAAAGGTATTGTATATATGCAAGTAGGAGAACAGATTACAGGGAGGGGAAAGGCCTATGTGAGGCCAGGGAAGAGACTGTGTAAAAGAAGGGTGGCAGATGGGGGGGGTCAATCAAAAATCAAGATATTCTGAATAAAACCTACTGTTTTGAATAATGGCACACCCAGAAGCCATAAATTGTTACTAGAAAATGTTCAATGCCAGGGATGGGATACCTTCCAGTGAGTTGTTGACCATGGAGGTCCTGTTGCCTCCAAAACATTACAGGCTATTGCCAAGGCCCTTGGTTTCCCTTGAGAAACAGCTGGTAAGACCCTATTGCTGAAGACTTCACTTGCCTGTGTGGCAAGGTCACTGAGAAATCAAGCTGGTGCTGAGAAGAAAACCTTCTCCCTATAGACCAGCCAACTGAAAGCTGGAAAAGCTGCACTGCATGCAGCCGTATGGGAGACAGAAGTCATTAACAGTGAAAACAGTGGATACTGGAAGCCTCAAGTTTGGCCAGATAGGCCCAAGGACCGAATGGGTGCAATAGTGACATGTCTGCTGGGGGGGGGAGGGACCAACTGCTCTCTAATTGGACTGGAAACCTGCTCTAAGGAAAGAAATACATGCCTGGTACTGAAAAACCTGATCAAAAGTCTATAAAGCCTGACTATCAACCGCAAGTACATAATTGTCTCTTATACTAACCTGAGAATTCCCTTGTTTTGTGAGTTCCTTGAAATAATGGAGTGAATCATATTATTATTAACCTCTGATTTCTGCCTTTTGTAGCATATATACTGAGATATAGGTGATGCTTAGTGCAGTCCCAGTGATTGATTGACTAATTTATTCAAAAGAATTAATACTGTCTTATTGATACATAATTTCAATTAAATGCCAACTTACTTGGATCTACTATGGAAAGAGAAGATTAATTAAAATAATGAATATGAACTCAAGACAGTTCTAAAATGTACATGCTTGGTATTGAATAAATTAGTATGTGATCCACTGAATGAGATCAGAATTTGTCATAAGATGCTACATGATAGACTAGAATAGAATTGTAACTTGACAGTTTGAAGAATGCTGTGATAATGAGAAACTTACATCATGATACATGAAGAGGACAGATTCTAGAGACAAGAAGCATGCTCTTCTTCACAACTGGCCAGTCCTCAAAGGGGCTCTATGATGCTAACACTACAGCTACCTAAGTCCATGAGAGAATGGGAATCACAACTGGATATACTACTATTATTCGAAACAGGAAAGAAGCCATGGTGCACTTTTAGGTGACCAATAGACCCAGAAAGTACTGAAAAGACCTATTTGCTTACAGGAAATGATTTCATATTTTATAATCTACATGATTCTAACAATATCTGACCTAAAAATTTCTTGAAAGACATAAATTAGAGTAGTAACATGAGTGGTAGTTTGAATGTATATCCCCCATAGACTCAGGTGTTTTATTAAAATTGTGTTTGCAGCTTCAACTCCTAAGCCGGCCGACGCCTGCTACAGGGGGCCATGTCACTGGGGATGGACTTGAATTCTAACCTATATGTATGGAGAGAAGTTTTTACTTTGGGCTGTGCTTGCTTATTGTGTTGGCTTTTTGGTGGTGTATCTCTGCTTGGATTTATGAATGAGAGCAAGATTCTTCTACCATCTGATGGAACTTTCCCTGGATCTGTCAGCTTGAAATAAATCCCTTCTTCACAAAAACTTGTCTAGTTTGGATGTTCATCCCAGCAATGTGCAACTGAATATAGCACAAAACTTGGGACTGAGAAGTGGGGTCTTATTGAGATAAATCTGGCCATATGGATTTTTGTCTTTTGGAACTTGTGTAGTGGAGGAGGAATATGTATGGACTTGGAACTTGTGACTGCAGAAGCCCTACAAAATGGAAAGCTGAGCTTTATGGACTATTCTTGTGAGACTTTGAAAATACTAATTACTGTTGCCTTATGAACTTTCAGAGGGAAACAAAAGACTACAGAGAACTTTGTTGGAACTGGGCTACTGGCAGAAAGTTTGGCTATATTCTGTTGCCCATGCCTAGAGAGTTTGGTCAAGACTGAACTTTGAAACTAATGGACTGGCAGAAGATGAAGAACTGAGAGACATAAGATTTAAAATTGAAAATCTAAGGATGTTTAAGGTTACTGGCACAGAGAATGGTTGCTAAAACTGTTATTGTTCAAAAGATTACCACCTTTAAGGTTGCCTCAAGTACTTTACATTAAAACAATGGAAAGGACATATGGGGTGATTCCACTCAGAAAAGACTGAATAGTAGAAATTCAAACTTTTTTGAAAAGAAGAAATCTGCTCTCTAAGGTCAAGATCTATTTCCTCCATAAATTAACAGTATGGCTGTGTCCTGCACACCTGGTATTGATTATGGAAGCATGAAAAATACATTGGAGTAAGTCATAAAGTACACATGGCTCCAGGAGCTGCTGGTGAGGCAAGGCAAGTGAACAAGGTGTGATGTTTCTCTATTGGAGGCCAATGAGGCAATTGTCTGAAGCCAAATAGGAGCTTCTGCTGCAGTGAGGCATGGGGAATGGGATATTCCTGTTCTAAAGGCTGGAAAGGCCAGTGTATAGAGTTGAGGATGGACTGTGGCTTGCAATGGAGATCCAAAGATGTTTTGGTTATATCAGAACTATTAAAGGGCTACTGTGGAGAGCTGTTGGATCAGGACGGAAGTTTTCCCTGTCTACTAATTCATGCTGGAGGGGCAGAATTGGAAAATCCAGAGACAGTCTTACAGTTAGTAAACACTTTAGGGACCTTTAAAGATGGACTGAATGAAATATTCAATGTGATATTGTCATGAGTATTGGGGGCTAGGGATGGAATGTGGTAGCTTGAATATATGACCCCCTTAGACTCAGGTGTTTAATTAAAATTGAGTTTGCAGCTTCAACCCCTAACAGGCAGACTCCTGCTATAGGGCAGTATGTCACTGGAGGCAGATCTGAATTCTGGCCCAAGGGTATGCAGAGAAGTTTTGAGCTTTGCATGTGTTTGCATGTGATACTGGCTCTGGGATGGTGTCTCTGTGCTCAGATTGATGAATGGGAGCCAGCTTCTGTAATTTGATGGAACTTTCCCTGGATCTGTAAGCTTGAAATAAATCCCTTCCTCCCATAAACTGTGTCTGGTTTGGATGTTTACCCTAGCCTCGTGGGGCTGACTACAACAAAGCTATTTTAATATTACTTAATATTTGAATATGCAGGTAGTTTACTATCTCGCAATGTTATTAACCTGGCAGCAAACATTACTGTTAATTTTTAAAATACTTTGTTTTAAAAAAGCACTCTATTCTATATTTCATATAAAGTAAATTTTCTAATATATAATTATACCTACCTATACCAGTGTACCTGCTTTTTTATTACTAACAAAAATATAGAATTAAAATAACACAACTGTAATATTAAGATGATAAAGATAAATGTAACCTTTGCATATACACTCAAAATAATATCATCTGGCAATGGTCATTAGAAAAAAAAAGATATATTTTGAGGAATAGATTAATATTTAACAAGTGAAAGATATAAGCAACCAAACTAGAAATGAAATACCTTTTTTTCTCTTATTTATTAATAAAGAAAATATCAAGAACAATGAATGTAGGTTCAAATCTTCAGGTAAGTCAAGTCTTGGGAGTTTGTAATACAGCATATTCTTTATGAAATTATTTTATAAGAGATTTTATGATCTGTTAAATTATTATTCATCTTTCAGCCATTCATTTTTTTGTTCCCAATGGTTCTTGATAAGAAGGAATCCTTAATCAGAAAAGAAGAGAAAAAGAGCAATAGAGAATTATAAAATAATAGTATCAATGATACTTCAATGCTTATTACAATCTTAGTCATTCAACATTTCCTGTGAGTAATTTATTTAATTAGGTATCAACAGGAGCAAGGAACCCTATGCAGTAGATAACACCACTGATATACTTTTAAAAACTTAATGTCATTTACTATGCCAGTACTATTTTTTCCATTTCTTCCAAGTTACCAGGTCCTTTTTCTCTTGAAATAAAGAATACAAAGTATACCTAAACCATTAATTATCTTAGGTTTTTTTTTTGTCCTGATTTGATTACAATTAAAAATAAAGTTTTGGGCTGGAGAGATGGCTTAGCAGATAAGGCATTCACCTTCAAAGCCAAAGGATCCCAGTTCAACTCTCCAGGACTCATGTAATTCAGATGCACAAGGAGGTGCATGCATCTGGAGTTCATTTGCAGTGGCTGGAGGCCCTAGCGTGCCCATTCTCTCTCTCTCCCTCTTTCTCTCTCTCAAATAAATAAATAAAACATATTAAAAAATAAAGTTTCAACCCATATGTGTCTTGTGTATTTTTCCCGGAGCACTTAAAATATTTAAAATGTTGTATGTATTTCACATCACTACTTCATGGTGTCAGTATTAGGACAGTGCCACATGCATGTTGCCATTAGTTCCTTTTGTTTGTTTGTTTGTTTTTTTTTTTTTTTTTTTTTTTTTGAGGCAAGCCCAACAGACCAAGTATTTTTTTATTTTTTCTTATGCAAGAGTGAGAGAGAGAACTGGTGCACTAGGGCCTCCAGCCACTGCAATTGAACTCCAGATGCATGTGACCCCTTGTGCACATGTGCAACTGTGCGTACTTGTGTCATTGTGAATCTGGCTTACGTGGGACCTGGAGATTTGAACATGAGTCCTTAAGCTTTGCAGGCACGTGCCTTAACCACTAAGCAATCTCTCCAGCCCCCTTTGTTATGTGTGTGTAAAAGAGAATTGGAGTACCAGGGCCTCCAGCCACTGCAATTGACTCCAAATGTGTACTCCCACTTGTGTGCATGTGTGAGCATGCTTGCATTGCTTTGTGTGTCTGGCTTATGTAGAACATCAAGAGTTGAACATGAGTCCTTAGGCTTCACAAACAAGCACCTTAACCACTAAGCCATCTCTCCAGCCCCATTAATTACTTTGTTTTAATTTTTTTTTATTTATTTAAGAGAGAAAGAGGCAGATAGAGAGAGAGAATGGGAACACCAGGGCCTCTATCCACTCTAAATGGACCTCAGATACATGAGCCACTTTGTGCATCTGACTTATGTGGGTCCTGAGGAATCAACCTGGGTCTTCAGGCTTTGCAGGTCCAAGCACCTTAACCACTAAGCCATCTTTCCAGTTCCACATTAGTTACTTTTTAATACTCATGGTTGAACATACATGTAATCATATCTTCAAAAGAGTCAAAATTCTGGCCCTATGAAATAATTTACATTTTTGTAGTGTTGTTTAAGAAGAGAAAATAACAGGATTACTTTTCACTTAATAGGTAGTAGAAAAGTATATATCAATGTTATATATGGAAATATTACATTAAGTGATTCCAAATTATTATATAAATTGGCTCATGAAAACAAATATCATAATTTTAATTATTAGCATAGACATGCTCTTATCTTAGTTGAAGGCTGCATATGACAGTTTACAAACTTTCACTTGTTTTTGCACAAAACATACTGAGAAGCATGGGAAAATTTTTTTTCTTATTTCATAATACATAGGTCAAATTTTGCCCATTTAAATGTTGTGCATAGTAATGGATTTATTTTTCCAGTTGGCAAAGTATCACAAATATCAAATGGTAAGCAGTAATTTGCCTTCAGGAAACTCAGAGTGCTTTTGAGTTAATTAATAATTTCATGAATTTATTTTTAAATATGAATAAAATATAACTTTCCAGTAGATATAAAGTTAAATTACTGTAGAACAGAATATTTCTGAAATACATAAATGAATCTCATAAATAACTCTGTCTTAAAAAAATAGCTGTAGGTGTCTCTTCTTACCTTTCTCTTTGAACACATCTTGGATATTTCAGCTGCCCTCTGTCACACTGTACTCTAAGTTCAGAGATGATGATAGATGACTCAGCTATATATGCGCCTCCCCTACAAAGAAATGTAATATACTCGCCATGGAAAATATGGGGCCGATTGTCAAAATTCCATTTCAAGATTAAATTATTCTTTTCCATCTCAACAAATGATAATGTGCAAGGCTCTGAAGAAATAGAATAGAAGAATCCTATGTTGATATATCTTGGTAGCAAAAGGACTCATAATGTCATCTACCCAGCATGACCTTAAAAATTCCAAAGATGAGAAAGTAAGCTAGAATTAAAACTGAGTTAGGGGACTGGAGAGATGGTTTAGAGATTAAGGAACCTGCCTGCAAAGCCTAAGAATGCTTGTTCAAACCTCCAGGTCCACGTTTAGCCAGACACAAAAGTGATGCACACGCTCAATGTCGCACACGTGCACAAGGGGGCACACATGTCTGGAGTTCGTTCACAGTGGCTGAAAAGGCCCTGGTGCACCCATTCTCTCTCTGCCTCTTCCTCTCTCTCCCTCGTTCTCTCCCTGTCTCTCAAAAATAAAAAAAATAAAAACTGAGGGCTGGAGAAATGGCTTAGTGCCCAAGGCATTTGCCTGTGAAGCCAAAGGACCCAGGTTCGATTCCCCAAGACCCACGTAAGCCATATGCATAAGAGGCACATGCATCTGGAGCGCATTTGCAGTGGCTAGAGGCCCTGGCGTGCCCATTCTCTCTTTTTATCTCTTCTCCCTTTCTCTCTCTCTCTCTCTGCTTGCAAATAAATAAATAAAAATTTTAAAAAACTGAGTTAGAAAAGATGTTCACCAGGTTGGAGAGAAGGCTTAGAGGTTAATGTGCTTGCCTGCAAAGCCTAAGGTCCCATGTTCCACTCTCCAGATGTCACATAAGCCAGACTCACATAGGTGAGGCAAGAGCAAGGTCACACATGCCCACTAGGTGGCACAAGCATATGGTATTCTATTGCAGTGGCTGAGGCCCTGGCACACTAATTTTCTCTCTCTCCCTCCCTCTCTCTCTAAAATAAAAAAAGAAGAGATGTTCACCACCCACTTGAAAGAAAACAGTGTTCCATTCACTCCCGTGATCTTCCAGAAAAAAAGTATTCCACGATTGTATTTAGTTTAATTCTATTGGGTTTGTCAGAGATAGAAAACAAGTAAACAAAAACATTTTGTCAGGAGTATTGGAACTGTTAACACTCCTTGAAATTATAATCCCATCCTTTTCCTTCTTCAGAAAGTTTAATAAATGGCTTGGAATATACATACTCAGTGGTAAAGTGCTGCCTCCCATGTATAAGGCCTTGCATTCAGTGTTCAGCACCACAAAAATATTTCAAATAAAATATTCAGCCGGGTGTGGTGGCACACGCCTTTAATCCCAGCATTTGGGAGGCAGAGGTAGGAGGATTGCCATGAGTTTGAGGCCACCTTGACACTACATAGTGAAGTCCAGGTCAGCCTGAGCTAGAGTGACATCCTACCTCAGAAAACCAAAAAAAAAAAAAAAAGAAAATATTCAAAGACAGATCATTGATTACTAAGTGTGGACATGTAGGGCCAAACTAGATTCTCAATACTTATCCAAATTTTTGACCTCTTTCACATTCCCATGTGAGGAATATGAAAATCAGATTCTGTTTTAAATACATGTACTAAAATAAAGTAGAAAGACACTTAAAATAAAGAATATTGAATATCTTTGATTTTTTTCTCATGAGAGCAGCACTTTTAAAAAAGTTAAATATCAAATACTTGAGAAATAGAATTTCTTTTTTTCTCATTTGTCTCTGGATGCCTTCCAACTTAGAAATAAATTTGGAATTAGATTAGAAATGTTCAGGGTGGGGTAAGAGGTATGGCTCAGTGGTTAATAGTACTCATTGTGCAAGCCAGATGACCAGAGCTTGGATACAGCATTTACATAAAGCTAGACATAAGTGTAGTGCTTTCAGTGGCACAGACTAGGAGTGACCCTGTCTCAAACGAGGTGGAGGAGAAGACCAACACCAGAGGTTGTTCTCTGACCTCCACATATTTAACATGGTATATGCACACCCATAAGCACAGATATAAATGAATGAATGAATGAATGAATGAATAGATAGATAAAGAAAAACAATAAATAATTAAAATATGTTCAGAGTTGTTAATAGAGCATATCAATCCTATACCTGTAATATACTAATACTTATTCAGATACTTTCAAGAATTTATTGAATGTTTATAAGCCAAATGTTATATGATGAGTGCTGTAGGCAACAAAATGACTAAAATGTATGGAAAAGACACTGTAGGATTTTCAGGGTCTCTGTTGTACATTTTTATGTTTTTAGCGAGAAGCAACTAAACTGTTATTCAAAATAGCATCATTTTACAAAACATGAGGTGTGAATTGAAACAAATTTAAAACTAATTTATAGATTTTTTGTTTGCTTATATCAGACTAGCACTTCAACCAAAAAAAAAAAAAAAGAGAAAATTTGAAAAACCAACCAAAAGCAAGTATGTCAGAGCCTTAGAGAACCTCACAACAGTCAATGGTTCTGAAAAAAAATCATTCAGACAGGTTCAGTATTCTACATGCTGTGTTTGTTCCTGGAGCATTTGTTGACTCAGCTCAGCAAAAGACAAAGTGTGGAGTGCCCAACAGTGGTCACTGAGCAGACAGAGATCTGACAAGGGCAGTAAAGGGGGATCATGGGTCTGCCAAGGCAGCCAAACTTTGAGAAGTCTCCAACACAGAGGATTGGGAAACATAGAAAAACAACGTTGGTACTCTTAATTTATGAGTATTGTTGATGATAAAGACCTGAACAAGAAGATTAAAAGTTATAGTGGATAAGCCAGGCATGGTGGCACACGCCATTAATCCCATCACTTGGGAGGCAGGGATAGGAGGATCGCCATGAGTTTGAGGCCACCCTGAGAATACAGAGTGAATTCAAGGTCAGCCTGGGCTAGACCAAGACCCTAGCTCAAAAAACCAAAAAAAAAAGTTATGGTGGACATTTGGTAACCTCCCAGTTTACCGCTGTCAGTCAAGGAGTTATACACACAAAACTATCACTATAGAACCACGGAGAGTAATTAATGTTCCATAAGTAAGGACAAACAAATATATTAAAATAAACAGGGGTCATGATCAACTGTCTGTACTCTAACCTTCAGAGGATGAGACGGGCATTCTATACAGAAAGATAACATAGTACCAAGTTCCTATTTTTTCCATATATGGCATTCAATCAGTTATTAACAGAAATAGCAAAGAAATGGGATAGAAAATAGAAATTTTCCTACAAGAGGATCCACTTTTGGAACAGAAGTGAAGTATGGTTAATATGGCCAAAAAGGCTTTGAGGCTATCTCATCAGAACCTCAAATTTATGAAGGGAAGTTTAAAGTAGAAACTCTAGAAATAAAAAGACATCTAAAATTGATAACTCAGTGTTTAAATAGATACAGAGGAGGAAGTTAGAATGTCACTGAGAGAAATCTGTGTTCATATGTAAAATAAATATTTCAGGGCTAGAGGGATTGCTTAGTGGTTAAGTGCTTACCTGTGAAGCCTAAGGACCTTGGTTCAAGGCTCAATTCTACAATACCCATTTAAGCCAGATGCACAAGGTGTGTATGCATCTGGAGTTTGTTTGCAGTGGCTGCAGGACCTGGTGCACCCATCGTCCCATCCTCTCTCTCTCTCTCTCTCTCTCTCTCTCTCTCTCCCTCTTTATCTCTCTGTCTCAATGTCTCTCTCTCTCTCTCAAATAAATAAATAAAAATAAAATAAATTTAAATAAAATAACAATGTCTAAAATCAATAACCTGAGTATCCATCTATGAAAGTTAAAAAGAGCAATAAAATAACTCAAAGTATGAAGGAGGATGAGGATATATATTTAATGAAAAAAAAAGCTTATCTGAAAAAATGTAATGTAACAAAAATGTAACAAATATAAATGTTAATTCTTTAAAAAGATTAATAAATTTTATGGTGTAATTTTATTAGTTTATAGGATAATAAAATTTATAGTAAGGTGCTTCTAAAGAAAGAGATATAGCCATGTCTTTGTTCCACTGCTACACACACACCACTATGGTTTATTCATGTTAAAACCTAATATCACACTAGAATGTGATGCATGGTTTGCACTTACTATGTATTTATAAGAGTAAACTGGACTGTAGTTATTTGTAATCTGCTAGAAAGAACATAAACAGGTGATTTGAAAGATATAAAATAAAATAGAACTGATATAGCAAATAAATTATTATATTAGTGTCATATCAACTAAAGTAACACATATCATTTTATTTTATTAAACAGAGACATTTCACAGTACATACCTAAACACAATGGTGGTGTAGTCCACACTCCTTCTACACAATAGACCTCCCTAGATCCTTGTAGGAAATGATGATCAAAACACCTGTATTCTACTGAGGAGCCATTTTCATAGGTGGCTGCTGATGAACTAATGAAGATTCCATTTTCAATAAGTGGAGGAGATGCACACATTCCTTTAGATTCTGAAAAATGATTTTGGATTGTAATTGCTATAATGAACTTTCAGGGTTGTAATAATTACTACAGAAATATGAGATATTTCATGGATTCAAAGGCATTATTAAAGAAGCCCTTGAATATTTTAATATTAAAAATAATTCTTTAATAATTTCATAATATAAAAATGCATTATTATAATTTGAAATATATAATAGAATGTTAAAACATACAACTAACAAAATATTAAAAATAATGATTTTATCTTTTAACTTTCAACCTAGCTAAAAGTGAAAATGTATAATATCTCTGTTGAAGCTATGCTTTTCATATATATTGTCTTGTTTTTGTTTTACTAAAAGGAATAGCCCTATAAGAGAATAAACAAAGTCCCTTGAATTTTGCACTAAGCCCTTACCTGAGACACTGGTTCCCAGCAAGCCCATGCAAGACAAAGTGTTGCAATGTTGCCACAAGAGGACAGTGTGTGGGGATAGTATGAACTCTCTTCACTTTTTCCATTCATAAGCTACTACTGGAATTAGAAAAGGTCTGCAGAGTCATCCTATGTCAGTGCATATGGTTCAGATAAATTGGGTCATTACCAACTTAGATCAGAAGATGGTGGTGGTGAATTGCTTAGGTTCTTATGTATAAACTTATGGTTAACATCTAGTAAACAAGTAAGAAATTTCTGAAAAGCACTATGGTTTTACCTTTTCTAACACAGACAGGGTACTTCACATCTCCTCTATTGCACAGCACAGATAGCTCAGAGAGTGGGACTGAGGGAGACAAGCCATATCCCTGTTTACATACAAAGTCTATTAAATCTCCATGTAAGACCTTGCCTTCATATTTCCATTTCATTTCTATGTTATTTCTGTTCATGGCATCCACATTAACAGTACATGGCTCTGAAAAACAAAATACTCTTGTCAATTCTTTAAAAACTATTAAAGTGATAAATTTTAAAATAAAATTTATAACAGATATCAAAACAAATGTTATAGATTTATATTCATCATCATTAAAGCTCCTCACACATATTGTATTTTTATCACTAACAAATTAATATATAGAGATTTTTATTTATACTGTTTGTATGTGTACTATAGCATACGTGGAGATCAAAGGCCAAAATTGAGGTGTCTGTGCTCCACATTCTTTGAGCTTTGAGACAGTGTCCATGTCTATTGCAAACAAACCACCAGACTGAAATGAATGTCTAAGTAATTATCCCAGAGCTTTGAACTCTTCTAGGTTAGCAGGCTTTGCAAGCAAGTGCTTTTAACTACCGAGCAATCTCTCCAGTTCCTTAGTTTACATAGTTCTCCTCTTTGGTAAATAACAAAATAAAACAAGTTCATTTGAAACAATAAGAATATTGTCTCAGGGCTGGAGGGATTGCTTAGTAGTTAAGGCATTTCCTGCAAAGCCAAACGAACCAGGTTCGATTCCCCAGGACCCACGTTAGCCAGATGCAAGAGGGGGCGTACGCATCTGGAGTTTGTTCGCAGTGGCTGGAGGCCCTGGCGTGCCCATTCTCTCTCTTTCTCTCTCTCTCTCTCACTCACTCTCTTTCTCCCCCTCTCTGTCAAATAAATAAATAAAAGTAAATAAAATTTTTTAAAAGAATTTTGTTTCAGACCGTCAACCAGCAAGTTAATCATGCTGTCCTTTCAATAAAATAATAACTTATAAATAGAAAACATGCTTTATTAATATTTATAGTAAACTTGCTATTCACTACATATCAGTAATTTAGACCATAAACTCATGGATTTATGTTCTATAAAATATCCAAAATAAATTATTGATAAATAATTCATAATAAATAAATTATTATTTAATAAATACATGAATGGTGATAATCTGTGATCATCATAAAATCAACAGTATGCTGTAAGTTATATGGATAGGAGGAAGTATCAAAAGGGTTAAAGGGAGTTTGCACTCTTATGTAAAGTGATTCAGGTAGGCCAAAATAAAACGTATTTATACAAAAACCTGACAATTATTAAGGAGTTAGCTGTGTCATTTTCTGATGAGCCTCTACTTGTGGTTAAGTGAGATGAAACTGTGGCGAAGATAGAGAACAGGATGATGGCTAGAGCAGCATGAGAGAGGGGATGCCCAGAGAGACACCAGAGACAGTCATATGAGTCTGGACTGATAATTCTGATGGAAAACTCTCCTCCTCACTGGTGTCTGAATCTGCAGTGAGAGCACTTGTAATTCCAACAGATCAACAAGAAATAAAGCTCTCTCCTGCTGCCCTAATGCAAAAGTGGATCTTCACACTGTCTCTGAGGCAGTTGTCTAGATACAGAGTGACACTGAAGGCCTGCTATTCTTCATGAGGTTGTTTCCTTGCTACATTAATCTGGTCTCAAGGCCTAAACTGATCTTTCTTTCAAAACACAATCAGTAAAATAAAATTTCAAATATTTACAATGTACATGTTTCTTAGATAGATAACATCTGTAGCTATAGCTCTAATGAATGTAAGAAAAATGAGAGCTAAAGGGTATACAATGATTTACAATAAAAAGTAAACCTAGCCGGGCATGGTGGCACATGCCTTTAATCCCAACACTTGGGAGGCAGAGGTGGGAGGATTGCCATGAGTTCGAGGTCACCAAAGTGAGACTCTACCTCAAAAAAAAAAAAAAAAAAAAAAAACCTATGACCACTAGAAAATCCAAAATAGCCTAATTGATTATACATAAGTAAGTCAAATTAAAATAATTTTTCTTTTAGGTTAACAATAAAATGTGATCACTAAAATATTCAAAGTTGGCAAAGCTTAAGCATACTACAACTTTAATTCAATACAGGTAGGGCTATAAATCAGAATTCTGAAAAGACAATTTTACAATTAAAACATGAAACATAGAAAGAAAATAAAATCATGAGAAAAAGAATTTTAACAAAACTAAATGTTTTAAAATATAAAAACGCATTGTCACAGAATTGCTAATTGGAATGTAAAATGTTAAAGAAACATCCATCAATAAAATTATTTAAATTATTTATGATACACAAACACTTAAAAATACTATGTAGCTGTAAGTCATACTCTACACTGTTTTTAAGTAAACACAAGACAAATGCACATTATTATGTATCATACATAATAATATATAATAACATATATGCAGAAGCATACATGTGATTTTGAATATGTAGGAAAGGTATTAAAGATGACTCATTATCTAAGTCATCAATAACAATTATTTCAAACAAGATTACAAACTATGGGCTAGAGAGATGACTAAGCGGTTAAACGCTTGCCTGTGAAGCCTAAGGACCCTGGTTGAAGGGACGATTCGCCAGGACCCACACAAGCCAGATACACAAGGGGGCACATGCATCTGAAGTTCATTTGCAGTGGCTGGAGGCCCAGACACACCCATTCTCTCTCTCTCTACCTGCCTATTTCTGTATCTCTCTCTCTCAAATAAATAAATAAAAATAAAATGTTTTTTAAAAGATTACAAGCTATAACAATGGTAACCATTTGAATGAGGAAGCAATCTATTCTACCTAAAAGATTGGATTAATCATCTTTCTCTCCAAATGACATTGTGAGAGCAGTACAGAGACATTGAGGGAGGACTATAGACAAACGACATTGTGAGAGCAGTACAGAGACATTGAGGGAGGACTATAGACAAACGACATTGTGAGAGCAGTACAGAGACATTGAGGGAGGACTATAGACAAACGACATTGTGAGAGCAGTACAGAGACATTGAGGGAGGACTATAGACAAATGACATTGTGAGAGCAGTACAGAGACATTGAGGGAGGACTATAGACAAACGACATTGTGAGAGCAGTACAGAGACATTGAGGGAGGACTATAGACAAATGACATTGTGAGAGCAGTACAGAGACATTGAGGGAGGACTATAGACAGCATGGGGAAATTATCAGTTAGGAAAAAACAACACAAAAAAAGTAATTAGCATAAATGCCACTGAATTGTGCATTAATTGTGGCTTGAATAATCAACTGCATTCTATGTATATTTTCCCACAATTAAATAATAGAAGAAAAACTATTGTAGCTCTAGTCTAGACACAAAGAGATTACAGGTCTTCTACTTACACAAATGAAAGGGAAAAATTATACAAAATCATTTCTAGTGTGTAAAATTCATAGAAACATAAATATCATACTAAAAAATTCACTGTGTTCTCTCTCTTACCCAAGCAAACAGGTGGGGAGGACCATTTTCCTTGTTCACATCGAGATATTTTTGATCCACTCAATAAATAATACTCATTGCATCTGTATTCCACTGAGGATCCTGTTGTATAACTTGCCAATAACCCATCAATGACAGCTCCATTTTCTACATCAGGTGGAAGTTTGCAATTCTCATTGTTTTCTAAGAAAAGAGATTGTTTAAAATTTTAAAAATTAATAACATAATGGTATACTGTAGTTAGTCAAACTATAGTATCTTGATAAGTGTTGTATATAATTTAGGACAATAAATTTCTAAGTACATCAGAAATGACAAAAATATAGTCAGATCAAATAATTTTTAAACATATTAAAGAAGAATAACTAGCAAAAAAAGTCTACATATTTTTCTCTTTCCTTGATTGTAAAATAACTATGATAAGGATATTCCTGAATTGTTTAGAAAGGGAAATGATTTTTCAGCCTAAATTTTATGGTCAATTCTACTCCTCCCACTTGGCCTTTTCATTTTCTTCCTTTTCATTTCTTTGTGCCTCAAACCCTCAATCAACACATGGATGTAATATCTATTTTCTCTCTCCTTAGAATATATCTCATTCTCTGCTAATTTAATTAACAGCCTTCAAAGTTTTTGCCTTTGTAATGAATCTCCTAGATCAACACGTTTGGGGAGCTCTCTTCAGTATCTGGTCAAGGCATGAGAGGAAAGATAGGAAGGGTAACCAGGAGTGACACTTTAACCTGCTAATAGCCAATAGTAAAACCAAAGACCAGGGGTGGGTCTTAGAATTATATCAGGTTCTGTCACCTAGTATGGTGGTGCACACCTTTAATCCCAGAACTAGGGAGGCAGAGGCAGAGGCAGGAGGATCTCTGTGAGTTTGGGGCCAGCCTGAGATTACATACTGAATTCCAGATCAGCCTGGGCTAGGGTGAGACCCTACCTAGAAAAATCAAAATAAATAAATAAAAAGAATTATATCAGGTTCAGAAAGGCAATATGTAAAAGTAATGTCAGCAGAACTTCCCCAAGTCCTGAGAGGGAGAGTACACTGCTCTGATTTGGTAGCCCATATGGGGAAGGAAGTTCATCATACTAATCGAGCCTGCCCCAATTTACTTCTCTCTCTCTTTTTAATATTTTATTTTTATTTATTTATTTATTAGAGACAGAGAGAGGGAAAGAGAGAGGGGGAGAGGGAGAATGGGTGTGCCAGGCCCTCTAGCTACTGCAAATGAACTCCAGACGTATGCGCCCCCTTGTGCATCTGGCTTACTTAGGACCTAGATAATTGAACTAGGGTCCTTAGGCTTTGCAGGCATGTACCTTAACTGCTAAGCCATCTCTCCAGCCCCCAATTTACTTCTCTTATGAAGCACATCTCCCATATTCAAAGTTTATAGATCATGGGATTCACCCATGTTGCTTAACAGTCCCTAGCACTAACGTATTTATTTTATTTTTTTTATTTTTTATTTATTACAGAGAGAGAGAGAAAAATGGGCCTATCAGGGCCTCCAGCCACTGTAAATGACCTCCAGATGCATGCACTACCTTGTGCATCTGGCTTACATGGGTACTGGGAAATTGAACCTGGGTCCTTAGGCTTTGCAGGCAAGCGCCTTAACTGATAATCCATCTCTACAACCCAACTAATATATTTAAAACAATGTTTTTGGTTCTAAATTATTTACATTGGCTTAATTTCTACAGATGGTTCCCTACACTTAAAAAGTAGTCCAATTGATGTAATAAAAATGGGACACAGGTTTAATTCCCTAGTACCCACGTAAGCCAGATGCACAAGATGGCACATGCATCTAGAGTTCATTAGTAGTTACTGGAGGCTGAAGCATGCCCATTCTTCTCTCTTTCTGTGTCTTCTACTCCCCACTCTCTCTCAAATAAATAAATAAAATAAATTATCTTTTGGAGAAAGACACAGAGAGAGACACAGAGAGAGGGAGAGGAAAACAGAGATGGGCGTGCCAGCAGCCTTTCAGCTGCTGCGAATGAAATACAGATGTGTGTGCCCTCTTGTGGTCAAGTGCGGCATTGCGTCCTTGCATCACTTTGCATCTGGCTAAATGTGGGACCTGGAGATTGGAACCACTGGAGATTGAAACCAGCGTTCTTAGGTTTAGGAGGCAGGCGCCTTAACGCTAAGTGAGGCAGGTGCTTTAATGCTAAGCCATCTCTCCAGCCCAATAAATAAAATATTTTTAACAATGGGATACTTACATTTGACAATAGGGATATAGGTAGATTAAACATAGTGGAAAATTCTTGCAGCATAGGTTTAGCTCTTAATGTTAAACGAAACATACTTACCAATGCATTCAGGTGGCAATGTCCACTGTCCATGGTTGCATGTTATCTCATTTGTTCCCCGAAGATAGTAGCCCCTTTCACACCTGTATGTCACTTTATCCCCATTATAATACATCTTAGGGTGTAGATTTGCCACACCATTCTCAACGAAGGGTGGTTCTGGACAGGCTACTTTCTCCTTTTCTTCTAGAAAGGTACAATGTAAAGAAACCAGTTAGCTACATAAGCATCTTAGAAGATGTTTATTCAAGATGTGACCAACTAGGAGAGAGTAATGTGTGGTGAGGTAAGAATATGGGCAAGGGGCAATGTCACACACACACACACACACACACACACACACACACACGTGAATGCATGTGTTCGTGTGTATAGATATGAATATGAAAATATCAATGTAACCCATTATTTTAAAATATTTTGTTAATATTTAAAATATTAACAAAAAATAGATGTTACCAACCAATGCATTTTGGAGGCTCTGTCCATTTTCCATTTTCACACCGTATTTCTCTTGATCCCTGAATGACAAAGTTAAGCTCACATTCTATCTGAACTACTTCTCCATGACGATAAATTGTTGAGTATGTTTGAATTTTGGTGTGTAGAGGTGCAGGTGGAGGAGGACATCTGTTTCTTCTTCCTTAGAGAAGTAACAATCCATTTAGTCATTGAATTACAAAAACGATGAAGATGTACTGAGAACGCTCACCGTGTTAGGCACCAAGGAAAACATTGCAGACAGACTCAAGGAATACTGCATTCTCTTGTCTGGCCAACTTCTTCATGGGTAGGACCTGTGGCTTGCTTCTTGACCACAGGAAAGGTGATGATTAGCATGTGACTATGTAAATGTTATTGTGCCACATGAAAGATTCCCTGTTTACTGTAAAGAAGTTGCCACAGTGTGAGCTTCCAAATAGAGAAGACCACCAGCAAGAGCTGAGTCCATCTACCATCCAACGTGCCTGAGACTCAAGTTCAATAACCTGCAGAGCACAGAGTGCTGCCAACATCCACAGTGAGTCTGGAAGATTCCTGCCAGTCAAGCCTTAGATGAGACAACAGTCACAGATGACACTTGACACTGATTTGTAGGGCACTGATGTAGGATGGTCAGTGAAGCCACAGCCAGATTCCTGGCCTACAAAAATTATAAAATAATACTATAGGCTTGAACTGCTGTGGTGACACTGTTTTGCACCAAGAATAATAAAGTGTTTTACAGGCATAATCTTCGTTAATTCTAAATAGCTGTCCTAAATAGAGACTGTGGTTTCTCACATATAAAGAAGCTAAAACTTGGAAGGTAGTTAAATTTGTATTTGATGGCAGATCTGCTCTTGATTCCAGGCCTCCCAGAATTAAAATCTGTTCTTGACTCTAGCATACTCGTATTCTTTCATACAACTGCTATGACAAATTACCACAACACAGTGACTTAAGACAGCACAAATTTGTTCTCTTAAGTTCTTAAAGCAAAGAGAACAGATTAAACTTCACCAAGATAAAACTGAGGAGTCAGGTGGACTGTGTTCCTTTTGGAAGTTTTTATGGAAAATGAGCTACTTTGACTTTTCTAGTCCTTTCCTGTATCAATACACTCTTTCTGTCATGGTCACATCTCCATCTTTGCTTTCTGTATCATGTCTCCCTTCAGTCCCCTTTTATGAGAACAATTAATTTAGGGTCCAAATAAATAATCCCAGATGATGCCCACATCTCAAGATTGTTAATCATCTCTGCAAAGTTCCTTTTGGCACTGCAAGTTATTGTCCCAGTTCCAGGATTAGATTGTGGATATAGTTGTGGAGGAGAGGCATTGCTGCACCTGCTACACTGCACTGAATGACTACCAGCTATAAGATAACAGGCAAGTTGGCATGCTGAATAATTTGGGGAATATGTACAGAACAAACAATAAGTAACTTTGCCATTTATTTTTGACACAATATTCCATAGGCATCTTGTTAACAGTTTTCCTCTCTACTGTTAAACTGCTATTTGATGTTACAGGCTGTCAAGTGTGACTGGAAATGACAAAACCATTGAAGCTACTGTTCAGTACATTTAAAGAATTATGATTGTTCCAGGCAATCCCACCACGTGCCCTTGACCTTACGCTGCCATTCATCCTGCTAGTATCTATTTCAAACCATCATGATCCTCTTCCAAGTTCTAATTTCATGTCTTTGACCTACCTGTTAATAGTAACATTATTACCTGCATTGCAGAGAAAATAGTGACTCTCATACATTTTTTCTCTTATGTCCCAATCATCAAACTCCTATTGGTTTTTAAAGACACAGTTCAAATACTGTCCATCTCTTCCTTGAATGTTATCCCACAGCATACCAATCAGTATCTTGAATGCTTATTTAAACACTTTGTACTTGATTTTATAAAAAGCCATTCCAACATTATAGTAATTATTTTCATGTTTCTTTTTCCACAGTAGGACCTTCTTCCTATCACATGTTTAAAGGATTAGAGAACTGGTGTCTTCTGACAGGTAATCATCTCAATGGTTTGAACATACCTAGTAATAGAAATGTAACCAGAGGGGGCTGGAGAGATGGCTTAGCTGTTAAGGTGCCTGCCTGCGAAGCCTAAGAATGCCTGTTCGAGCCTCCAGTTCCCACATTTAGCCAGATGCAGAAAGTGATGCCATGCGGGGCATGGTGGGGCACGCCTTTAATCCCTGCACTCGGGAAGCAGAGGTAGGAGGACCATCGTGAGTTCGAGGCCACCCTGACACTACATAGTGAATTCCAGGTCAGCCTGAGCTAAAGTGAGACCCTACCTCGAAAAACCAAAAAACAAAAAACAAAAACAAAACAAAAAAAAAGTGATGCAATGTCGCACTTTCACCACAAGAGGCACACACATCTGGAGTTCGTTCACAGTGGCTGAGAGACCGCTGGCTCGCTCTCTGTCTCTCTCTCTCTCTCTCTCTCTCTCTCTCGGTGTCTTGCTCTCAAAAAAAAAAAAAAAAAAAAAAAGACAGGTACAGTGGTGTGCACTTAATTTCAATGCTGGGGAGGCAAAAACAGGCAGGTTTCTGCCTGGGGCTCATTGGCCAACCATTCTAGTCTGATTGGCAAGTTCTCTACCTATGGGAGACTCCATTTCAGACAAGATAGATAACATCTGAGGAATAACACTTGAGGTTGTCCTCTGACCTCCACATACACATACATACAGACCTGCAACACATGAAAATAGCCACACAAATAAATAAATAAATAAATAAAAAAATTTAAAAGAAATGTAACCTTGCCTGTTGAATTTCTGAGTAGATCTTACAATTGTACTTTTGAATAACTCGTAATAGGTGACTAAATTTTTCATTTTTACTTTTGGGCAATATTCCTTTTTTTAATCACAATTCTGCTATTTTAGAGATAAAATTTTTACATCATAAAATGTGAGGTCAATTAAGAAAGTGTCTTCAGAAAGATACTGTCTTGGAGTAAGTAGACTTAATAAATCTCAATAGAAAAAGTTAAAATAGAGATTTAAAATTTATAGTAGCTCTTAAAATATTAAATATAACAAAGAATGCCCACTCTATAAATTCATACAAGCCTTACAGTTTCGTCAGATGGAATAAGATTGCTCAGATAGCATTTATTTAAGGCAATGCATAGTTGAAAAGTAATCTTAGTAGGGTTGGAGACATGTGGTTCAGCAGTTAAAGGTACTTGTTTGAAAAATAGTGTGAGAGACCAGAATTAAATATAACTACAGAATTTTTTCCCAAAGATAACAGAAATTAAAGTGAAATATTTTCTTAGATGTGAAATTTAAATACTTACCTTCACATACAGGAGATTGTGGGTACCAACCAAAGTTATAGCACTGAATTAAATCAGATCCACTTAGGTAATAATTTTCATGACAGAAAAATTGAACTACATCTCCTTCTTCATATGTTTGCTTTATAGGATGGAAATAGCCATTTTCTATTAATCTTAAAGAAGGGCACATTAATTCTAAAAATGAAAGAATGGATAAAAATATAAAACTGTTTATCTTTCCTGATAGAACATAATTTGTTTACTATGTATAAGCCATATTCAGAGTGAAAATTAATAAATTTGTTGTATTCTGATCTACTAATAAGTTTATTAATGAATTTTATACATTAAATATCATTAGGCTTATGTGAATTTATTTCCATGAGTTAAAATGAGTTTTTCTTATTTGAGGATGTTAAATTATCATCACCTACTGTTAACTAATTAAAACAAAAATGAAGCATAATCAAACATTAGTAAGGGAACTTTCATATACTTCTGCTTGAGATGAATAAAAACAAGTGTGAACATACTAGTACACTGTGGTGTGACAGACCATCCATGTGTGTGGCACTGGGCTTCCTCTGCTTGCTTCCCCCCAGCTGTGTAGTAGCCTGCAGCACAAGTGTACTGTACTTTGTCATTCACTTGAAATGTTTTCTGTGTCGTGGAATAATTTCCATGGTGTAACTCAGGGGCCAAGCATGTGTCTGAAAAAAATTAAACTTATATTATGAATTTCATCAAAATCACCCAAACTTAAAAAGAAATATCAAAATATACTTTCACTGAATTTACAAAATATATGGCAAAACCAAACATTGCAAAATTGAAACATAGTCACTGACTTTGTTCTTATCAATTCTTTTTTAATAGTCCAAGGTAAGGACAGCTGAAGTTGGTATCTGAAGGAGCTGAGAATTAATACATAACAAAAACATTCAGCATTTAAGTAAAACACACATTTGCAAAAATAATAGAAAATCAATTAATCCAAGTAAGTCAGTGGTGGCTCACACCTATAATCCCAGCTTTGGGGAGGCTAAGATAGGAGGATCACCATGAGCTTGAGGCCAGCCTGGGTTATATAATGAGTTTTAGGTAAATCTGGGCTACAGTGAGGACCACCCCCACTATCAAAAAAAAAAAAAAAAAAAACCAGGGCTGGGGAAATTGCTTAGTGGGTAAGGCATTTGCCTGTGAAGCCTAAAGACCTTGGTTCAATTCCCCAGATGCACAAGGGGGCACATGCATCTGGCATTTGTTTACAGTGGCTAGAGGCCCTGGTGTGCCAATTCTCTCTTTCTCTCTTTCTGCCTCTTTCTCTCTCAAATTAATTAATTAATTAAATAAATAAATAAATATTTTTTAAAACAGAATAAATAATATACTAAATAAAAGTGCTAAAAATGTAAAAAGTGCTGGCCTCCCAAGTTCTTCTCTTTAGTTTTAGGAAAAATTATTGCACGCATACCATGTTCCTTCCTGCAGGCTGGTTCAGAAGACCACCCATGAGAAAGGCATTGAACCACCTCCTCATTCTTCCCTCCCATGGTTTTGTATCCAGAAGCACAGCCATAGCGCATATTCTCATGAATTTTGTATAGTACTTTTACATCAGAGACATAACCATTCTTCAACTCAGGCTTAGTACATTTTTCTGTTGTAAAAAAAAAAAAAAAATCCATGCTTAGTTTAATGGTGAAATTATATCATTACTTCCATAATGATGAAATTAAATTTGTCCTTCTCTAAGGTGGAAAATTCATGCACAAGCATCCTATTACCCTTAGTTGAAACTTGAAGAAGAGAAATAATTTATCCATATGATTTCTTGACTTAGCTTGAGTTTGGAAATACCTCACAGGTCCTGCATACAATTACTTTTTTTATGCAGTCTGGCATTGATTCTCTTGGTATTCAGTTTGACATTGACTTTCTTGCTTTTTACTAATTTCAACTTTATAGCTATCGCTATGCTTACCACATCTTCTTTTAGAAAGTATACCAGGTGTTTTTCTACCAATTGTTACTAGTAGCAAAAAGAAACAGTTCCACTTGGCTCTGTTTCCTAACACTTGTAATCTGCTGTGTTTGATACTGCAATAGAAACATGTACTTATTTAATGGATCATTAAAAAGTTCAGAGTGTTAGAGCCACAAGTTGGGTCATTATGCACAGAGACATTGCCTCTCCCGCATAACTGTTGGCTACCCCCATAATGCATGACCCACATTCCCCAATGAGGAAGGTCCCTTTGGAGACAGGAGGACAAGGAGGAGGCTACCGAAGGCACCAACATGAATGTAAAATTAAAATAAATAAGAAATTATATTTCTAAAAGTTCTGAAAACATCAAACCTGAATATGAAAACTGTGTTCATTCATTTTTTCAGTAAATCTTTGGGGGATCACCTCTCTTCATGGAATTCATGAGTCTATATGTGGACTGTGTCTAAATC